>OZ004318.1:15884723-17294723 GCA_963924455.1 Pelagia noctiluca | reverse complement strand
TTTTTAAAGATTTCTAAGATTTTTTTAGGGTTTTTCAGATTGTTATAGATAACGAAGAATTTTAGATATTTTTCAAGGTTTTTTTCATATTTTTCAGGCCAAATTCAAAAAGATTTTTCAAGATTACGAGATTTTTTGAGTGATTTGTTCCTGGGGTAGGAGGAGCCCCCATAGCTGAGATACAGCCCCCGTGGACATTGCAACAGCCTTACCTTTCTGAATAGAACAATACAAATTGAAGATAGAATAACAGCGCAGCGCAGTGCAGACGAAGAGAAACTCTAGGTAGCCTGTCCATGTTGAATGCAAGAACGACTCACTGTAAAAGCGTTCTTCAAAAGCGATAATAGAGAACTTAACAGTAATGCGGCGATCTTCACATTTTAGGCCGTTCGATAACTATGCAAATCTCAATGTACATAATTCAAGGTGTGGTGTAATACGACTTAGACGGGAAATATGGCAGATTGACAAACAGTTCTACAATTAATACTGAATGAGCGCTCGGAGCTAATCGAAGGGGTTTAGCAAATGTAAAATTGATACAAAATATAGTCGATATTTGTATGAGGGTGATAGATTTTTGCAAGCCATCTATTTCTCAATGTGGGGGTTTTTCCCTATTCATCTGAGTGTGGTGGGTGGTACCTATATTCATCCCAAACCTGTTTGATTTCATAAATTGCCATGATAAACATCAACAAACAAATACGAATGAAAAATATGATACTCTAATATAAACCTGAGATTCCGATGCAATCAAAACAAGGAGTGGACTAATCAATCTCATACCGAAACATACTGAAATTGTTGATTCAAGAAACATCACACAAACATTTACGAAAGAATCACTTCAGGTATAAGACTTGCATCTGATATTGAAATTATTAGAAGTAATACCTCAGTTCTTTCAGAGAGCAGCAAAACACAAGACGAAGTTTTCAACTCAGACGAACGGACAACTCCCAAAATAGTGAAGAATCGGACAGACGTTAACCAGCCTAGATATTTCTCGTAGCAGCTGTTTTGACCTTCATAATAGCTAATAAAAACTCACATCAGAGATCTACACAAAGGCTATTGTTTATGCTTGCAGCTTATAGGCTGACTCAACACAACAATAGAGCGAACAAAGTTGCAGACAGGTTGGTACGTAATAAGATTTATTAAAGATAAAGTCGAAGTTTCTCGGGTAGACTTGTTCTTAGGCTATGTTAAATGCGGATGGTGATGTCAGAATTGTCGTGTGAATAATCAGTCTCTAGGCTTAAACCTCGAAGAACTTGCTCCCTCCTTCGCAGAGGCCGTCATCTCTATTAAGGAGACTGCGAGAAAAGTGCAAGACGAGACGATATAAAAACTAAATCCCAGACGATACAGCCTCTGCGAAGGAGAATAGAAAACTTGTGTTTTATTGTTTGAGACTTTAAGGCTTTCCTGGCCCTAGAAAATCTGTGGGATTTTGTCACTCAATCTGTTTTCTTTCAGAGGCTCTTTAAACGTAACTGTAGGGATAGGTTTTCAAGAAAATTCGATAAAAGAGGAATAAAAACAATGAATAACACGAAGGCGTTGAAACATGGAATGAAAATGCATTCTTCAAAATCTTTAAAAAGCATGAAGTAATGATGAGCAGCAGTGAGCAATCGAGACAGTGCAAAACTAACGAATAATTGACCACAGGGACACAAAGTCATAACAACAGAAGCATGATAACCACTCATCTCAAGCATGATCCCAGTATTGATTAAAGAGTGTTGATTATTTATCACAGTATTGATTATCTATCAGTGTTGATTATCTATCACAGTATTGATTATCTATCAGTGTTGATTATCTATCACAGTATTGATTATCTATCAGTGTTGATTATCTATCACAGTATTGATTATCTATCACAGTGTTGATTATCTAGCACAGTATTGATTATCTATCACAGTGTTGATTACCTGTCACAGTGTTGATTATTCATCACAGTGTTGATTATCGATCACAGTGTTGATTACCTATGACAGTGTTGGCTAGCACAGTGTTGATTATCTATCACAGTGTTGATTATCTATCACAGTGTTAATTATCTATCACAATCACAGTGTTGATTATCAATCACAGTGTTGATTATCTATCACAGTGTTGATTACCTGTCACAGTGTTGATTATCTATCACAGTGTTGATTATTTATCACAGTATTGATTATCTATCAGTGTTGATTATCTATCACAATATTGATTACCTATCACAGTGTTGATTATCTATCACAATGTTAATTGTCTATCACAATCACAGTGTTGATTATCAATCACAGTGTTGATTATCTATCACAGTGTTGATTACCTGTCACAGTGTTGATTATCGATCACAGTGTTGATTATTTATCACAGTATTGATTATCTATCAGTGTTGATTATCTATCACAATATTGATTACCTATCACAGTGTTGATTATCTATCACAGTGTTGATTATCTATCACAGTGTCGATTATCTATCACAGTGTTGATTATCTATCAGTGTTGATTATCTATCACAATATTGATTACCTATCACAGTGTTGATTATCTATCACAGTGTTGATTATCTATCACAGTGTTGATTATCTATCACAGTGTTGATTATCTATCACAGTGTTGATTACCTGTCACAGTGTTGATTATCGATCACAGTGTTGATTATCTATCACAGTGTTGATTATCTGTCACAGTGTTGATTATCGATCACAGTGTTGATTATCAATCATAGTGTTGATTATCTAGTACAGTCACAGTGTTGATTACCTATCACAGTGTTGATTATTTAGTACAGTATTGATTATCTATCACAGTGTTGATTATCTATCACAGTGTTGATTATATAGTACAGTATTGATTACCTATCACAGTGTTGATTATCTATCACAGTGTTGATTATCTATCACAGTGTTGATTATCTAGTACAGTGTTGATTATCTATCACAGTGTTGATTATCAATCATAGTGTTGATTATCTATCACAGTGTTGATTATCTATCACAGTGTTGATTATCTATCAGTGTTGATTATCTATCACAGTGTTGATTATCTATCACAGTGTTGATTATCTATCACAGTGTTGATTACCTATCATAGTGTTGATTATCGATCACAGTGTTGATTACCTATCACAGTATTGATTATCTAGCAGAGTGATGCAAAATCTGCTTAGCATAAGTGCGTATGACCTAACGCACCAGACATGATAATCCAGCACAGAAAAGATTATCCACGGCAGCAGTGCAAAGTTACCACAATAGTACCGATCATCCATCACAGTAGTGATTACAGGGTTACTAGCCTGGTGTGGGAACAATCATTGTCATTTATTGAAGAAGCGAACCGATGGGTCTTAAAACGACTGAAACTGACAGAAAATTACAAATGCTAATGAGCGAAATGATGTATTGTTGTGCTTATTGTTGATGATATTACTATATTACTATTGTTTATTATGATGGAAACAAGACCACCATCTACATTTAAAAGAAAGAAAATGATAAGGTAAGGAGAAAGATGAAAAGTTTTTTAACAGTTATGTTTTTACTATTGTTGTTATTATTGTTACTGTTCTTGTTCTTGTTGTTGTTCTTATTACTGTTATTGTAATAGTTATTCTTATTGTTGCTTTTGATGAAGTTGTTCTATTACTTATTATTCTGGACGAGACCATAAAGGAATTCGTTAACTTCATTGTGAAGAATATGAATCATAAAGATTACACAGTTATATTCCTTTGACGCACTTTCTCAATTAGTTATTTCACGATTATCAAGATTCAGCCATACCTGGCCCTATTCATAATCAAACTAACGTTTGAGAAGTCTAATCAAATTAATTGACGTTTAATTAGACTTCTCAAACGTTAGTTTGATTATGAATAGGGCCAGGTATGGCTGAATCTTGATAATCGTGAAATAACAAATTGAGAAAGTGCGTCAAAGGAATATAACTGTGTAATCTTTATGATTCATATTCTTCACAATGAAGATGAAGTTGTTGTTGTTGTTGTTTTGCTGTTGTTTATCTTTGTTGATGTTGTTTTTGCTGTTAATGATATTTCTATAGGTGCTATTATTGTTATTATTGCTGTAATTATTGTTATGGCTATTGTTGTTGTTCTTATAACTGTTATTATTATTGTTGTTATTGTTAATGCTGCTTTAGATTATATTGCTGTTGGTGCTGTTGATATTGTTGATGTTATTCTAACTGTTGATGATATTGCTATAGTTTTTATTATCATTGTTATCATTGTTACTATTGTAAATTGATGTTGTTGCTGTGGATGATATTGTTGTTGGTGCTGTTTTTGTCATTGATGCTACTGTTGTTGTTGTTGTTATTGCTGTTGTTTATCTTTTTTGATGTTGTTCTTGTTGCTCATGATATTTTTATAGGTGTTATTATTGTTATTATTGTTGTTATTATTTTCATTGTTATTGTTTTTGTTGCTTTAGATGATATTATTGTTATCGTTGTTATCATTGTTGTTGTTGTTTTTGTTGATGACATTTCTGTACTTTTTATTGTTGCATACATAGGGCAACCGTTAAAGAGTCACCGTGTTGCTTCATGGCCAACGCCTATATATGGCCTCGTCAATAATCATTTAGCATTTTCAATCATGCTTCCTAGCCTTAGAGGGGCTTGCCTTAATTCTTATCTACTTAAGCCCCAAGTCCCTCATATTTCTGTAGCCCAGCCTGTATACATACTGAAAATGATATGTTGTGATAAATTGCAATAGAAATTTCAAAGTAGTCCCGATTGCACCTGGTGATCTAGATATTTGACGTTGACAACATACTAAAATCGATTCTTCCTGCAGTCTGAAAAACACAACAAGAACTATATAACGTACCTGAACTCAGATGTAAACAGATTAGTCGATGGTAAACATTTTGACATCAGATCTACCAAACGTCAACAAAAAACAAATAGCTTCGAGCTTCCCTGAGCTGCCAGCAATTTGCAATCCCATTCACCTGCTACAACAGGCTAACAATCGTCAGTCGTAATCAAAGTTCCAGGATGGATATTATCATAACAGTAAGAGTCGCAGAGGAATTCAAAGGCCGATAGTTTCATTCGGCTGAAAAGGCGTTTTATCAGTAGCTATGCACTCTTTTTTATAAGAACAATTGTATAAGAACATGAGCTTCCGAAAATCCAAGGATAAGCTGAGTACCAACTGAGGCTGACCTTTTTTTAGCTATATATAAGAAATCTAAGAAATAACAATAAGGCTGACAAATAATTACAAAACAGGAAGATTGGCAGCACACTGGTATGCCATATAGGCCATGGGAGTCAATATTTGCAACAGCTAACACAACTGATAACAAATACAGGCCCTCAAATCATTGTAAGAGTAAGACAATTAAAAATATTTCATGCTGAAAATTCAAGAATATTCAAGAACAGCCAGCTTCAAACAACTTTTACTGGTTCTCATGAAAAAAAGAGAGTAATTGAAATTATGAACATCTATGTTTTTATCCATATAAACATTTTTCTGGGAAATTTCTATCAACACAACATGCAATCAAACGTAAGATTTCCATCCACATCGACCGAACGATCAAACAGTTCATGACAAAGAGTTTTTCAATCTTTTCTATTTTCGACTGTCTGGTTGTATCTCGAACAATTCTACTCAAATAATATCTTGAGGGTGCTCCAAATAGTTAATATTATTCTTGTAATGTTCTACAAACGAATATTTTGATGAATGGTTCCATCGTGGTGAAACTGATAAACATTATTCTTTGCTTGATCATTCTGTGTCACCTATGCTATGTTATACCCTGAAGCTGCACGATATGGAGATGTAAAGTTCATAGGGGCATGTTAAAATAGTGTGGGGGCCACCTAGTGCCGTTGTAGGATTTATCATCTTATATGTGAGCAGCATAATCAGAGAACGCAGCCAACATGCGAAACTCAGAACATATGGCAACCTATCTGTTTTATGGATATCACTTCACACACACACCAGCATAGCGAAGTCCAGCAAGTAGTTAGTGAAGTTCATCTTCAATAAGTGATTGCCCGCCAACTTACTCCCTTCCTTGATTACGAGCGGTAGATATCAGAACTTATAGATATAAATCATATTTTTCTGTCCCTAATCTTATAAACACAAAATGGAGGGGCTAACCGTGAATTAGATTGAATGATTCCATATCTATGGTTTTATGGTTAAATCATTATAGTCTGTCTGATGATTCCGAAATCATGAAACTCGGAAAAACAGAACCTGGTCTCTTTTCTTGCATTTACTCTTACAAAAACCATAACCATATACGTATGGACATAATCACCATTGGAAACATAAGATCAATCCCAACTGCATGAATAAATAACAATTATAATTTCAACCCCTTACATTAGTCATAGTGTACTATGAATACTAATAACCGATATCATGATACACTAGACTCTTAATCATAATCATCATCTCAATTCCTTAGAAAGAATAGGCCTTCTTTAACCATCATTTCAAGAGTGGGGGCCCCCTAGCCCCTTCCTAAATTTCCTACAAAATTTCTTAGATCAAAGCAACGAACAGCATAGAAGCTAATTATCATCGAATCAATCATTCGATCAAAACAACTGTAATCATGATTATGTGAGTGGATTCTAACTCGATATTAATATCTGGTGAAGACACACGAGGCTAAAACAGAGCTTTAGGAAGAAATAGACCATTAAAAAGGCTAATGGCATTGCATCGTCAATTAAATAGGCTGATGGTATTTCTCGTCATTTAATTAGGATAATGGTATTTTATCGTCATTTAAATAGGATTATAACATTTTCTCGTCGTCTAAATACACTCTTTTTCTTTTATAGTCAAGACGCTACGGGGAATCACACTGGAAATTTCTAATTCGATATTAATATTTGGTGAAGACACACGAGGCCAAAACAGAGCTTTATGAAGAAATAGACCATGCCAAAGGTGGAGAGATTCTCTCTAATAAGCTGGATGATCTCCGCATATGTTGTTATGTAGTACAAGGCTGTAGAAACGTGCATATATTTGCGTTGTACAATGTCATGCACCTCCTCCACAGTGCTCTGCTAATCTGAGAGAACAGAGTCACGAATATTTCTCATCATTTAAACGGGTCGATGAAGTTCCCCCACCAATTACATAGGTAAAAACACATTTTCTCATCAGTAGAATAGGTCGAAAACTTGTTCTTATGATCTAAATAGGCCAACTTGGTATCTCTCATCGTTTGAATAGGCTGATGGCATTTCTCATCATTTAAATAGGCTGATGGCATTTCTCATCATTTGAATAGGCTAATGGCATTTCTCATCATTTAAATAGGCTGATGGCATCCCTCGTCATTTAAAAAGGCTGATGCCACTTTATTGCAATTTCAAAAGGCTGATAGCATTTCTCATCATTTGAAAAGGCTGATGATATTTCATCGTCATTTAGATAGAAATGACTTTAAAACAACGACTTTTTCTCGTCATTTAAAAAGGCTGATGGTGTTTTCTCATCATTTAAAAAGGCTGATGACGTTTTCACTTCATTCAAAAAGGCTGATGGCATTTCATCGTCAATTAAATAGGCTGATGACATTTCTCATCATTTAATTAGGATAATGGTATATTATCGTCATTTAAATAGGATTATGACATTTTCTCGTCGTCTAAATAGGCGGATTGAATTTTCTCATCATTCAAATAGGCTGATGGCATTTCTCGTCATTTAAACAAGATAACTAGGCTAGATGATAACATTGCTTTTCTTTTATTGAATGCAAGATCCATCAATGCTCTTCAAAAGACGAACTTGCAATTTATGAGAAGTTGGTATAGCAGATATCGATCGCAAAAACGCACGCTTCCTCCACAGTTTTTTGCCCATTGTGTAGAACATTGAATGGTAAACGGACACAAACAAATAGATAATAATAATTACCTTCTCTGACATGTGTCATCAAATAATGTTCTAATCCATCCCAGCCTCCTCCAATCCGTACCAAAACATGCTCGTTTAACATCTGAAAGAATCATTCGAAATTTCATTACGTATCAATGAGGACCTGAATTAACTGCTTAAGACTTTAAACAATTCGTATAATTCGTATTTCGTACGTTGAATTTTCGACACAAATTCTTACAATCAGAAGTACTTCAACGCTATGCAACGATCCTCAGAAATAGATCTCAAAAAGAAGGCAAATCAGCACCCACTCTAACAAGGGGTGAGCACAACTCCTTATATCTTTTGGGAATCCAAATACTCAAGACTCAGACGGTTAACTTTTATGACGGTCATAACGTTTATTCAATGCCAACTTTATTTGGAACAAAATATGTCAAGAAATCGGACAACGTTTGGTGCAAATACAAAATAATTGTACACCATTATGGACTGTCCATTATTTGTGATGCAGTTTGGCACTGGAAAGAATTGGTTTGGTAATGCTATTTCTGGCTTCCTGAAACGTTGTGTGAAAACGATTATGTTGGAGGTTTTGGGTTGAAAATATTTGTCGTGAAATAATTTGACCAGAATTGTGCCAAAATTATTAAATATCAGAAGCACACTCTTCATAGTTGGATAAGAATTTTCGACTTTAGTTTTGGTTGGGTAATTACCTTTTTGACTGATGCAAAGGTTCGGGAAATCCATAAAACGTTTTACTTCTCTTCGGTGCAAACTGGAGGCATAAGTAATGAACGGCCCATTAGTCAGAAGACGACAAGGAATCCAATGATATCCTTTTACAGCGTTATCAGACTTTGCTATTTGAGTTCTTGTTACACCTTGGTATCCTCTATATTAGCCTGGAGTAGGCAATGTTGTTATACCCACGCGCACTACTTTAAGTATAGTTTATGTCATTCTCTGATCTCTAAAAAAAGACTGGATAGAGCTTCCTATTGTTGTCAGCTACACAAATATGTTGCATTCGAAACTTTGAAATTCGCCATCTTGGCCGTTCCACAGCTAGTGTTTGAGACATAGCAGGAAACACATAGACGGCTAGTCTATGCACTGCTACGGGCTACATATATCACAAAAACTTTATCACTGGCCAGTATTCAAAGATGAAAGATGAAGAATGACATTTGAAATGAAAGTCGTCAAGGTTTTTCACACTCGTAAGAATCCCTCCAAATGTTTAGGCCTAATTAGGCCTAAATTATATATATTTTTACAAATTAATTAGCATTATTTGTTTCGGAAAAGGTGATCCACTCGAAATTGATTGTTCAAAGTTGTTACATTTGTTAGATTGTGATGGGATATTGTTAATACCTCTTTCCTCTGTGATTCCCTTGTATCGTGTCTTTGTCAGAATTTTTTAGATATTCAAGTTTTGAGGATGAAATAGAACAAAAATAATTGGATGTCTTTTTCTCGAAGAAAAGCTTGAAGTTTCGAAAGATTTATTCTTGAAGGGCAAAGAACAGCTTTCTTTTTCAATCAATTGAAAGAGCAGCCAACTTCAGGGCAATATTTCACAAAGGAATTAGCACACGGAGTTCAACTGTTCACATGCCATCGTTCCTAGGTCTGCAGTATCGAATGAAAAAGCTATCACACTGAGGGAACATTGTCAAGGTTCTTATCTTCTTGATTGAAGAATTCCGCCATGTAGACAACTGGTGTGGTTTTCAATGTCACCAAGACCGTGTTTGACTCACACAAGTTCAGAAAAATGTTTGAAAAACGGTAGGTTGAAAAAAAATCGATTAACTCACCCTAATGAACATTACTCTTCCCAATATTATATATTTCCCTTCTTTTAGCCTTGTGATTTTCCCAACTGAATATTCGTTTACCAAGTTGAGAACCTAAGAAGCAAATATTCCTTTCATTCAGTTATTGAATAAACTCAACTATCAACTAGCCGTCTGGGTATCCAGCCCTTAAATATCAGTAGACAGCTTGTTGGTAACAAGTAGAAACAGCTTATTTGATAACAAGTCTTGTTAGAAGCAATTAAGACATAGAATGTATAGCCAGAAATATCGGAAAACATTATGAAACGAACACATAGATTACTTAAGCTTTTCGTCTGACACTCAACAGAGTAATACGTCAGAAAGAGAGTTACTCTGTTGAGTGTAAGACAAAAAGCTTAAGTAATCATGTGTTCGTTTCATTATGTTTCCAATATTTCTGGCTATACTCAAGTTCTGTACCATCCAAAGACTGTTCTATTACATAGAATGTAGCAAAAATATTGGAAAATGTCTCAGAGCAGCTTCAACTGATTAAGAATATGGGAAACCTTTTGCAACTGTTGTTTTCTTTTCACATATGAAATGCTGATGCTGGCATATTCGTGTCACGGAAAGCTCATTTAATTGTTGAACAAATCGAAAGGAAAAACGAACATAGAAAGAAGCGTTAGTGAATTGGTGCATTTTAAAAGGGTGGTAGCTAGTAAGATTCTGTTCCTAACGTCATATGGTGGATGACACTAAAGTTATGAAGTTACATTATGTACTAGGACAGTGAATAAAAACATTTCATGGGCCAAAAATAGATTATATATGATATGATGCTATACAAAATTTAAGTTTTTCGCAAATATTCAAGTTCAAATTTACTGCAAAATAGCTAGATAATTCAAAGCATGTTTTCGTTTATTTCTGCGATGTTTAATCAATAAACGATTTTGTTTACTTTTCTCATGGGCAACTCTGGGGCCAGTTACTCATATCTCGTACCTCGTCAAATGTATTTCGATGCTATTTATGGTATCGAACGCACTGCGTACCTTACTAAAGCAAGAAAAGCAGAATCGTCAAGAATTTGTGCAAATATCGAGAATCCCGATAACTCGAACAAGCAAGGGAGGATCAAAATAGTTCGAGTTATCAAGGGTCTCGATAACTAGAATAAGGTTCAGGGGGAATGCCAAATCTGTTCGAGTTAGCGAGAGTTCGAGTTATCGCATGTTAGAGTTATCGGGATTCTACTGTATGTATAATATAGCCAACCTGGAATATGCTTATAAAGAAATTGAACGAGAAGACGAAAACCTTAATAGGATCGATATTAGCCAGCTCCTTTCTAATTGGTCAATATCGATCCAACTCTGGGTATAAGAATTTGTCAGGATTCATTTCGTTCTCTTTCTAACGCTCTACTTTGACGAATGTCAGACGTAGTAAACGCAAAGCTTTAGTAGTTATCATGTTTCGCTGTTTCCAATTCCCCTCCCCATCCGCAAGCTCTGTACCGGTCATAGACTGCTTTAGTTTGACCGTCATATCCAAGTTTCTTAGCGAAAACGTTATTTCTTTTTGGTAGGCATATACTGTTTTAAACGTTATCCCAAAGCAATTGTTTTTTTCAAGCTTTCAAAAACAATCCTAAACGCCGAAGCGTCTCCGTTACACCAGTGGTGCTTCTTGTAGGAGAATCTATTATTTCACAAGAAGGACCTTCCCCCCTCCTTTTTAACCTCATCTCTAGTGAGCAGCTTTGTATGAGATTTGGAATATCAATACAAGTTCAAGAAGCAAATGTCTGGCATTGTTTGGTTCCCTTTACAAAGGACCCGTGTACAATATGAGATTCAATCTGACAGCATATTGTGAAATGAAGCGGTTCTTAACTGTTATTAGCATAAGTTTGCTCGTGGATGCAGATAACAAACAACTCTGTTTCCGACATTCATTTATGTAAACGCAACTTCGCAGTTTTTGTCTTGGGACAATCCTATCTAAACTAAATAAAACCAAAGATTCTAATAATTTCAATAACAAATAATTATTATGAAACTGGTTACAAAAATGTAAATAACTTTTGTTATGTCAAGTTTTTCAAATGAATCAAGGATCTGAGAAGGCAAATGTTTACTTGAAATGATGGATAGGCTTAACTTAGGCACCACATGTCTTAAGGATCAGAAATCACTGATTTTCAACAACATCCACCAGCAAATCAAAAGTGGTCAACTCTGGTTGAAGATATCAACTCAAACTTTGAAACCGTTCTGTATAAATTGCCTCACTTGGTGCAGGCGGATTTAAGAGTTTTAGTATATGAGAGCTTCTTTAAGCAAAATTGATACCCTTGAATGTTTCTAGGATGTAGTGATGGCGTACATACATTCCTTATTGTGCTCATCAGCGGTGTACTGTATCCAATAAGCAACTGGACACCAAAATGCTGAGTAATATGGCCTTCTACCCTTATTGTTGCTAATAGAGTCACTTTTATTCCAAAAGCAAAGCACCCTTAGATTCATTTATCCCATAGAGTGGTGGCGCAGGTTTTCTCTAACAAGGGGCTAGAACCTCTGATGGTGGGGCTATTTTCCATGAAAATTCAAAAAATATGCTTTGAGACAAAGAACATCTAGTATGATCTGTGCCCCGCGGGGGCTAACCTCCTCTGATGGGGGGCTGTTGTCCCCAAGCCAGTCCTATAGCACCACCATTGATCCAAAATCACTGTAAATGTTATACTTCTGTTTGGCCACAAAGAACATATAACATGAAAACATTGGCCTCCTTTTCTTCTATGATGACAAGAATCTATCCAGGCTTCTGAACCTTCAGCTATTTGGAGCTTAAGGCCTTCTAAAACTACCAAACTGGCAAATTTCAGAATTTTGGGAATCAAATGCTTATAGTGAACCTACTGTGCCTGCAGTTTCCAAAATTGGTATCAAAGAATCATTGCCTCTGGTGTCGCCCCGGACTTCTGTCTCTTGTTTTGGTCTAATCAACATCTGGTACTCCATTATCTAATAATTAGGGGAAAAGATATGTCCCTCTTCTTTCTGCTTGAAATGTCTCTCTTCATTTGAATGTTTAACTCTACAATTTATCTTGTTATGTGCCATTCTAAGGGGAAGGGACTGAAGGAATCTTCTTTTGAGTGGTCCAAGACAGGGAAATACATTCAATGTGAAAAAATCCTAAAATTTTCTGCGGATCGGGTTATTTTTTGTCTTCTGCCTGCAAGCACTACTACAAGGTGTCTTATCCATAATTTGATTTTTTGAGGACTTTGATCTGGAAACTAATGGAAGCAGAAAATGAATATCTGTTGACTATTGGAAATTGATTCTCACTTTCTTTAAACAGAAACAATTTTGGTGTTTGAAACAACAATGTTAAAGCAGCTTTTAACATCTTTCTGAATGGAAAATTAAAAATTAACGAGCCAGATTTTAGAAAAAGCGTTTATGTCTGAATACGCTAATTTCTGGTGATTGTGTGGTCTACTGTCAGGGTACCTGCTAGGGATTGTTAAAAATTAAAAATTAAAAAGCTGATCTTCTGCCTTACCTTGGCGTCCAATTCTGTTTGTGGCTTCGGTGGTAAATCAGTGTGATCTTGTTTGTTACCATGTTTTGGGCTAACTGAGGCACTATCAACATCTTCATCAACTGCCACTGGGATATTCATTGGTGGTTGCGAACCTTCTTTATTATCATCAAACACATCATCATGGGGTTCTGACCCCCGACCTGAAATTATCCGTTTTCCGTTTTCTATCTTTTTAGTACAATCTGTATAATTTTCAGTCTCAACCCCAGAATCAACCGAGGTGGGACTTCCACATTGCTCTCGTTTCTCTTCTAACTCTATTTCTCTCTCCATGATGATTAACTTTGGGGGCTTCACCCCGTATTTACAAGCTTTTCTTGCTATCTCCATCAGACAGATTACAACCTCTCTTGCCCCCTCTCTCAACTCATCACCATCAGTTTGAACCACATCATTTGATTCGAATAAGATTACTTCGGGGATGCAGTGTTTTCGACACCATGTCAGAAATTCTGTCACATTTTCTCGAGCCCTGAATTGACCCAGTTGCCCTCTAGTCCTACTTCTGGGGTGGAATTTGAAAACATATTTAGGAATCTTAACCTCATTTGCTTCACCATACTTATCTGCATATTCTTGGATCAGCAAGGCCAGCTTACACAAAAGTACCCCATCCTCTAAGGAGAAGAAGAAAAATTCCGGAGCGATGATTTCATCAGGGAACAAGCATCCCAACCAGTCAGCCTCATCCTCTATCATAGCAAAAAGAAATTCGTTTTCTTTCTCCCATCTTCGCACGGAGCCCCAGCTTCGAGACTTCAGTCGTCTCAGCCCGCTGTTGCGATTTTCTTCATTGCCTCCTTGCTGGATGATCAGTGGCCTAGGCCTGGGCCGCTCGACCGTTGAAACCACTTCCCGTCTTCGAGGAGAAGCAGACCCGTAGGACCTTCGTATGACGAGGCCATTTGTGCTCATCCTTCAACATTATTGGTCTTTGATAAAAACCAATATATATTCTTGGAAATAAAAACCATGTTTGATCAGTTATTAACCTTTGCCTTTTCTGGCTCTCGTGAGGATCATGCAGCCAGGGTTGCCGGATCCTAGTCAGCCCGCTCGGCCAAACGGGTAATGAAATAAAGCCAGAAAAGCACAACAACCAAGGGAGAGCCGGTTTCGAAAGGGGGGTATTGAAAATAATCATTGGCAACCTTCTCAGTTTTTCTCTCAGAGGCCTGCAACCTCCTTGGTCTTTCCCTCAGAAACCTGATAGGAGGAAACCAAGTAGCCCCTTACAATTTCCAACGTAGCATTTTTTAAATTGAGTTTTGTGTTTGAGTTTTGAGTATGAGAAACAGCTGCAAGGGGCCGGGTCAAGATCTAGGAAGAAAACCTCAATATGGCTCACTCAGGGGAAGGCTCGAACCCTCGACCTGTAGGCTATTTCTTTGCCAAGCTAAGCTCTTTCTAAAAAAAGCCAGATTTGTGAAATTTGGCTTAGAAAAAGCTAATATGGCAGGCCTGCATGCAGCCGAAAACGATTGGCCGAGACAGGTTCTTGTTGCCTCGCAACATTTCCAATACGGTAGAAATAATATGTACCCGTTTAGTTTCATATTTATTTTCTTCACCCTAGAATACATCTTCATTTAAAATTAATTTGCGATATAGTCGACTTACACGCTGAAAAAGCGATGTTTTCAAAGATCACGATCAATTTATTGAGCTTTGAGCAAGTATTTACACAAACTTTGAACACTGAATCAATGGTAAATTTGTTTTCATTACACATTGGGAGCAATTTGAATACGACGCGATAAATCACTATGGCCTTTCTCCATTTTTCCATTAAAATGCTAATGCAAATTCTTAAGCGCTAATTGACTCTTTTGTTGTCACCCTCTTCAAAATTGCGTCTTATCATCCATTTCCGTGTCATGGAAACAGAAAGAAGAAAAGAAGGCGCGGGGATGGAACGATATTTTCAATGCCTCGGATAAAAGAACCATAGATAATCCAAAGTAATTTACAAAATATGAAAATATTTCCATTCTAAAAAAAATTTAGTACAGTACATCCTCGGTTATCCGAACCTCGATTATCCGAACCTCGATTATCCGAACGCCAAAAGTTTTCATAAAAATTTTTTTTTGCAAACCAGTTCTTGAGAAACCAATCGAAATATCCGTTGTCTGCTCAAACTGTTGCCCAATATAAAAGTCATATTCAACATTTTTCCAAAAACAATAACTTCTTTGTTAATTAATATTGTCATTATTACAAATCGTTGTTGAAATTTACAAAAAACTGTTGCCTTAGTTTTGTTTTTGGTCTTTCCATTTGCCAAGCTTTTCAATTTGCATTCAGTTTGAGCATCCTGTGACTGTTCAGGACGATGATAATAACCTTTATAGCAAGTTTAGTAGATAAAATGTTCTTCCTTGATTATCCGAATTTTTTGCGTATCAAAACGCCCAACAAAAATTTGAGTTCAACAATGTTAAAGCGCATGAAAAGTTATAAAAAGGCTGTATGTAATAACCTTTAAATCAGGCTGTATAGAAAATGCAGCTTGATCTTTCAAACAAGATCGTTGACCCTACTTTGTACTTGGAGGAAATGGCCGACAAATCTGAGGAAGAATGGATAATAAGGCTATTTCAATTGGCTGAAAATATCGAGCAAAAATAGAAGTAGGCAATAGATTATTGGCAAGTTAAATGTTAAGAGCAAAATTGCAAAGAAAGAATAAATAATCGATCAAATCATGATACACGTATTTTCTTTTATAAGCAATTAATTTTTAAGCAAGTCAGTACTCGACATGGCAAAAACATAAGCAATTCCAGTACTGGATAGAGGGATGCTAAGCAATTTGAAAATTCTAGTTCTGTTCATATTGGCAATGAAAATCGTGCAGGAGCTATAGGTAAGTAGGTTATAGTGGAAATTAGTACTCCAGCACACTTTTGCATGAAAGATACTATTGAAATTTGTTGTACAAGGACTTGTGAGATAGTATTTTAAGAAACAAATCTTCAAGTATAAAAAGCTAAGCAATTGCTAAGCAATTTTGAGTACTAAGCTCGAGCTGAAATTGCTTATAAAATAAAATGCGTGTATTGCCTAACGATTTGTCAAAGAAAATAATGTTGGGAAGATGGGTGGGGATTGCAATTTTTAATCAGATGAAAATGGGTTTGAAATGACGTCATAAATTCATGTGAATGTCTTGAAGACGAAAATCTATTGAAACTTTAACTTAAACTGCACAGCAGGGTCTTAAGAAGCTAATTTCAGATTCAATTGAAATGATGACCAAAAAGAACAGGATTAGCTGAAGATTTTAAAAGATTGGAAAGCCAGAAAGTTGCCCATTGTTTTGTTAATAACGGATGGAGGAGCTATTTATGGGGATTTCGGGGATTACAGATGAGATGGGAGAGTAATTTATACAGTAGCTTCAGGGGCGCAGTGGGAGCTATATTGCAGGGGGGGGCAAACCTGAAAATTTTCCGACAAAAACAGCATTTTTCCGACGGATATTTTGGTAACCAACGCGACTGGCGGGTCCCTGGAAAAAATAGGATCATGCCCCCTAGATTGGCTTAAAATGTAACCACACATTTATAAATCTTCCGACAAACCCACGTATTTTCAGATTTTTCCGACAAAATTTTCGCCAGGAGGGGGCTGAAAATTTTAATTTTTCGGCAATAAGTCATTCTCTTCGTGTTTTCCGACACGGTCAGTTACTAAGACAATTATAACTTGCTAGTATTATAATTTTCCAAAATTTCCGACAAACCCACGTGTTTTCCGATTTTTCCGACGAAATTCTCGCCAGGGGGGGCGGCCGCCCCCCCTGCCCCCCCCAGCCACTGCGCCCCTGAGTAGCTTGATATAACAAGTATCCTGTAAATAAGATTGCGTATTTTGGTGTTTTCAGATAAGCACAGTCAATTACTACACTGGGATATTGAAAGTACTGCACAGGTCTATACAAAGTGGCGGCAAAATTTCAAAGCTGTGAGGGCTAGGCCTAGATTAAAATTCCCATAACTTGTGTCAGATAGCTCACAAATACATGAATTTGGTGGTAAAATTTAGGAAATTTTGCTGACACTATAGCTCATAACAATAAGCAATAATAAATTGAGGGAGAAATTATCTAAACGTCCTGAACTCAAATTAGGCCCAGATTTACAAAGCAATTTATGACCACTTTACATGATACAGGAGTGATATTTTTTTGATAAAATGACAACACTGGACCTTAGCTTTCTTTAGACAACAATTAAAATGAGATTATCAAGTCTTTAATTCATTTCAGGCCTACATTTTCAGCGACCGTTGATAAATTGAAAGACTCGAGGGAAGGGGGTACATGAATAAAAAGTTTCAAATTTGAAGGGAATCTCGGGCATTTTTGTTTTTATTTGCAATTCATCATATGCAGTAAGAAATAAGTTTCAAAATGATGCTATTTCAGAATAATTTGAGCATTAAGATACCGAGTAAAAACCTGAGCAAACCTATGAAAACGGACGAGAGGCCTCGCAAAATTAATTTAGATTTTGAATAAAATTACAAAAAATTTAGAATAAATCGGTTTTGCAACAGAATATCTGGAAACTTTAATATAAATTTAAAGCACAGGAAACAGACCCTTAGTCATAATATTTTGGTCCGCAATCAATCAGACATTAACCAGATAAATACAATTTTTTTTCTTGGATCAAAAATTAAAGTTTTAAATTTTGCATTCATCTTCAACGGCCCTGAGTTAATTTCTTTCATCTCTCAACTTTACGAAGGATTCTCGAACTTTGAATTAAAATTCTGAATTGCAAACTCACCAGCATTCGTTTAAGCCATTTTTTGTCAAGATTTCTTCTGAAAAATCCCCAGTTTATGACTGATATTTTAGTGCACATTGATTTTTTCTTTGAAATTTTGTTTACCGGCCTAATCATCTTTCTACACCTGTAAAACTTTTCAAAACTCTCACAGCAAACTAAACTTGACCACTTCGGATGACGCGAGCAATTGTTTTTAGTTTGGCGCGAAAATTTTGAATGAGGAGACTGGGGAAGGGATGAAAACCGTCAACAAACTTTTGGGCCTAAGGGAGGGGGGAGACAATAAACCGCCATTTTCCCGTCCTCGTTCGAGTACTTTTAATACGTAAGTGTATAAGCAAGGGGTTTTTGAATAAGGAGATGCCATCTAAAACCAGTGCAAAAGTATTTTAAAAGACATTTATCAGGCAAAGTGCTTTGTAAAATGCTTTCTCCTTAATTTTTTATTGTGGTACTAATTTGCATTTCAAAAGAAACTGATTTGCCTCTCAAAAAATGTAAAAATTGAAAGGGATCAATACCGAAACAAACAGGGAAACAAGGACTCGAAGATAACTCAAATTGAATCTTCATATAATTTCCATGATATTTTTCATTTACGATATTTCTAGGGGTCAAAAATCATAATGGCCTAAGCCCAGCCCTTGTCCTAAGCCGCCATGTTTACGTCATCGTTTCGATACTTCTAAACCCTTAGAGTAGGTGTTTGGGAGGGTTGAGATGTACCCTTTTTGAACATACTCAATACTCAACAGAGAGAATGATCTGGAAGCCTTTTGTTGTATGTCTTTGTTAACATTCTCCAACCATTACCATGCACAAACCTCTTGTTTCATTATTATTTCCACTGAATTATTCCATGGTTGAAGAACTAAACCCAAGGGCAAATCACTCCCTAAAAGTCTCGTACACTTTTCGTAGAAATTCTATTGTTCTGATGAAAATCCTTTCAAAATTTCTGGAAATCCTCTTGATCTTCTAATAATCTCGTACACTTTGAAAGGGAGTGAAATTCTCCTCGTTTAAACCAAAATGTTTTTTTGCTTCACGTCCAATGCTTCCTAGTTCAAAATTATTCATATTAAGATAATTCAAAGAATAATATACATTTTCCGAATTAGGTTTGGAAAAGAGGTCATCATTGAATTCCCATTACGCGTGGAGGATTCAACGAAACAAACTTCATTCATTGTTTAACTGCAGTGAAACTGAATGCTCTTAAACTGAATTATCTTAAACTTTATGTGCTGGGTAGCAATTAAATGTAATTTAAAAAATATTGTAAGTGCTATTTATAAAGGGGACGCGATGACCGTGTCTTTTCCCTCTATAAATAGCACCTCATGTTGTATTATTGTTGCCAGCTTAAGATTTTATTTTATAAAAAAAAAAAAAACTGAATGCAATTGTTTTTGTATCAAATGCTTGTGGGCATTTCTATTGCAAATAATCGAGGCTAAACTGGATTTGCTTCAGTTTCAAAACAAAAGTAGCAAATTCGGGAAAGGTCAATCCATGGGAGGTCAAGACTAGTCCAACATCTAGACTAAAACAAAGAAGTGAAACTAAAGGCTTCCAGACGATTCTCTCTAATAACTATGGTTTGAAGGTGAACACTCTTCTGAAAGACGCTTTGACAGTGACCTCCCTTCCTCCACAGATTTTAGAAGGCAACCCTTCATTTGTCAGCAATAAAATGGATTTCGTCAAAAAGTTAGAATATCTACTGAATGGGCCTTATTGAAATCTTACCCCAGAACCCCTGATTCAGGGTGAAGATTGTCCTTTTCTTCGTATACTGGTGCGTTTTAATTTGTATACTGGTTCGTATGCGTCAGAATAGGAGGTTGAGTGGTCACATATAAATAGGATTAATTTCTTCATTCCTCATAACTTTGCTATATAACTCATTGCTCATAACTAAGGATTCCATGATTTTGGACTTACCAGCATTAATTTGAGCCATTACTTTTCAAGTTGAGATTTCCTCCGAAACATGTCAATTCAAATGACTGATATTTTAGAGAGCATCGATTGCTTAATTTGAAATTTCGTTTGAAATATCTAGTCATCTTTATAAATCCGAAAACTTTCTAAAACTCTCGCAGCGAACTAAACCATTTTGGATGACGCGAGCGATTGTTCTTTGGCGGGAAAATTTTGAATCGGGAGACCGGGGATTTCGCGGAAGAGATAAAAACTTTAAACCAACTTTTAGGCCTAAGAGAGAGGGAGTCTGCAAACTGCCATTTTCATTACGTTTGAATAAATAATGAGGCAAAAATGACAATCAAATTGTTAATTACTAATATTTCTTACCTTTCTTGAGCACAATTTAGCAAAAACTGCTTCAAGTCCAATGAAGTTCAAGATGTAAAAATACTGAATCTAGGATCATATTGAAATATGATCATACAAATCTGATTCATCAGTAATTTCTAAGATATGAATAAAGTTTTGCGAACTTAGTTCCCAAAAGGAGGAAGTCAAGAATAAGTTAAAAGCTATGATACATAATTTTGTTGCAGCAACAAAGATAAATCGTCAATCGAAAAAGCAAGTTCTTCAAAAGTTTTCTGGATAACCCATTTATGCAGTGATAAATAATTTTGTGCAGTGACAGAATAGCGGGGGTATATCACTCGACAAAATCTCGTACACTTTTTGAAAAAATCACAGAAAAATCACGAAAAAATCACAAAAATCACACAAAAATAGAAGAAAAATCACACAAAAATCACATAAAAATCACAAAGAAATCACTGTGATTTTTGAAATCATAAAATTTCGTACACTTTTTTGTGAGTGATATGCCCCTCAAAGAATAGTGTACAGTGATGATATCATTCAATTGTAGAGGATCATCTCTTCACCAATATACGCTTGTATTCTTGAGATCTGCTTATCCAAACATACCTTTCAAGAAGTGTAAAACTACATGATTTTAAAATCTTACTTAATTGGTGGTATTACTTCCGAAGAGCCATCTCCATACATTGGCCTTTCATTCGTAGAGTTGGAAGCTGTGTCAGACATTTTGATTTTTGAGATATGTAATGTTATTTTAACATTTTCTCCTTCAAGTTAGTTACTTTGTCGTATCCAAAGCGAAACCTCGCCAACAGTGGTTGGTGTATGAGACACTGATATGGAGGATGCAGTCAACACAAATTACCTAAGGATACCGATACCCAAGCTCCCAAAATGTATCAAAATGTGCAGTAGTACATTTTCCTTAAAATTAGGTATGCTTCGCAGTGTCAAAACACACAGGGTTGGGGTATGTCGAATTTTCGGTTTTCAATATGCATGCAGAAATGCAGAAGAATGAATGTCTTGATAATACATCTCAGATCAATGATAAATCTCATGGAATGTCCGAGAAGGAATATTTCTGATGAATAAAGAGATGAAGCAGTGAAATCTTTGAATTGCAGATGTGTTTCTGTAAACCACAATACAGCTGCTATCACTTCAAAATCTGCATTTCCTCTGCAGCTCTCAATTGCTGGCTTGCTATCGACGCAGACCTCTCGTTCTCCCTTTTCCTCTTGCAGTAACTCGACATGAAGTAAAGCAGTGGATCCAGCAAGGGGTTGATGGACAACAGAAGATCACTCGTGATTCGGATGTGCTTTGGGTAGCTGATAAATTGATTGACAGCCTTGGGGTAGTTGCAAACAATGTAGACGACGGTAATGGCTGCGGAGTACACCAAAACCTCCTTCTCAGAATGGCGACGTCTTCTGTGGAGACCTTTGGGAATAGCAACATTACTGGCAGAACTCCGTCTCACTGTTCTGCAGCAGACCATCGAGTATCTGCAGCACACCATTGTGTAGATAACCACCAATGCAATGCCAGTCACAAGAGAAATGCCTGCTAACAACATGAACCCCAGTTGTTCAAGGAAAAACACACCGATGGCCAAAAGAACTGAAGTAACCCACATCAGAGCCAATGTGATGAAACATCTTCTCGTTGTGATAATTTGCTTTACTTTGAAAGGAAAAACCACTGCAATCACTCGTTCCACTGCGATGAAACCGACGTGTGTCATAGATGAGGTGAGAGAAAATGCCAGGGCTACATGGGCTGCCTTCATTAAGGCCTCGCGCAGGGCCAAGTCTATCATCATAGAAATGAACAGAAGACTAGAGGTGCCTAGGAGACAAAGCCCAATCGAGGCCAGTAAATCTGCTGTATTCAGGCTTAGGAGAGTAAGGCCGAACGAACATTTTCTCCGTTTCTTATCACGACTAATCAGAACCAGTTGAGCAATGTTTGTGATGACTCCAAAACAGCCTGTCGTAGTTAATAACGATGCCATGATATTTTCTTCTCCCATTGCGATGACCAATGTCAGTTGAGGTTACGAATAAGTTGATCTTAAATTGGAGCGTAGCTGTGCTGTGATGATCGAGTCTTACTCTCCCTTATTTTGGTGCAGCTGCTAGGTGTCATAACTCATTGAAGCTCATTGGCTTATATTGAAAAAGAATTGTTATCATAACATATACTAGACGATTAAAATTGGATTTGAATAGACAGCTTGATCAGGAATATAATAGCGCACAAAGCCTTGCGCAGAAAACTTCCATTGAGGGGGGGGGGGGGGGGTGCTTGGGAGTCGTAATTTTGAAGCAGTTTTAGATGGAATCTCCATATAAGGAAATACAATGTCTGTGTATAGGTTTCCTGTAAGAGTGGTTAAAACATAGAGTAGAGCTCTTCCACTCTTGTAGATCTGGAAATTTCTTTGGGGGAGGGGGGGGGGGGGCACTGATAACCTTCTAGAAAACCTCCTTCGTCAAGAACAAATACAGTAATAATCAGATGAAAGAAATGTTCAGGGACCTATTTGTATTTCGTGGTATTCTATCAACAATTGAAAACGAGAAAATACAAAATCCAAAATAATTCAGAGGCCTCAGAAAGGAGTAAATCTCAGGAGATTCTATAGCAGTGCCCTGTACGCTAGGAGGGGAGGGGAGTTGCCCAAACCCCCAGCTGATTTCAGCATTGTAAGGTTCAATATAAGGCTATTGCATAACGCTTGAGTCTCTGGATCAAAATAAAATTTCGAAAAACTTGATTGAAGCTCATCATGAGCTTAAATATTAATGAAGTTCTGAGGAATTAATAAAAATTTCAGGCATACATTCATGGAACACTTCCAAAAAACGATTAAAAACTGGTAAAAAGAAAACATTTATATTTCTCACATTCTGAAACCTAACTTTTATTGTAAGGCACGTGGTGACTCGGAAATAAAATCTCAGAAAACGATTCTCTCATTAGTGATCCGCAATCACTTGCTGAAGTAATTAATAATCATTTTGTCAGCATTCGTCATAGATAGGACTCAACTAAACATGAACTTGTTGGAAATTTCACGTTTTAGAGAATTATAGAAACTTTGAGTAGCTAGCATAAGAAACACCAGAAATCTTTTCCAAAATGACGCCACTCTAAACTTCAAGCCAGTTCTTAAAGCAGGACTATCACTGTATAGAACAAGTAATCAAAATCTTACGAGCAAAAATAAAAATGGCTAAATGATAAATGCTAAATTTCTGAAGATTGCAAATTACATCATTCTACATCCGCTAACATATTTCATTTGAAAATCTATTCTTCAAGGAGAATTTTCTAAATCATTAAAAAAGGCAGTAGTATCAGCTATATTTAACAAAAAAATCCATTTCACACATGTAACAAAGAAAATTATAGACCTCTTCGTGTTAATTTTGTCGTCTACATTTTCAAAAGTATTTGAACGTGCGATACTGCTCTCTTTCCTTTTCCACAGGGATCAATACTTGGCCCTCTACTCTTTAACAACTTTAAAAACGATTCTTTTATAATCTTGGTGGTGGTTTGCTATGTAATACAGTATCGGTAGTTGCAACTAACTCTGGCAATTTATATCAGCTAATAATGGTAAATACTAACAATTTTCTCCAGTGTTGGCAGCAAATGAAATGAAATGATTGAGATAAATCCATCTAAGGCTGGAGTTACACTTTACCGGATTACTATCGGAGCGGAGTTATTTTCACTCCGGAGTGAAAGTTGAGGTTGCAGTTACACTACGATGCTCCGCTTGCTCATGCTTGATATTCTTCTGTATTTCGTGCGAGGTTTTGGAGGAAATTGTATCAGATTCATGCGATTACACGACAACGGAGTGACTCCGGAGTGAGTTGCGTATCAGATTCATGCGATTACACGACAACGGAGTGACTCCGGAGTGAGTTGCGTATCGGATTCATGCGATTACACGACAACGGAGTGTCTCCGGAGTGAGTTGCGTATCAGATTCATGCGATTACACGACAACGGAGTGACTCCGGAGTGAGTTGCGTATCAGATTCATGCGATTACACGACAACGGAGTGACTCCGGAGTGAGTGGCGTATCGGATTCATGCGATCACACGACAACGGAGTGACTCCGGAGTGAGTTGCTTATCGGATTCATGCGATTAAACGACAATGCTCCGCTACGGAGTGACTCCAGTGACTTCCGTACCACTTCCAGAGCAGAGTGATTCTAACTCCACTTATCGCAGCTTTATGTATCAGATTGATGCGAAGTAGTGTAACTGCGACCCCTATCCGATATGAAAGTCCGATAGCAATTCAGTACAGCAATTCAGTATTCAGCAATCACCATTGATTATTAAAGTAGACACAAGAATTTGAAGTAAGCTATAACCTTGTTTAGAGTTAAGATTGATGAAAATCTAAAATTTGATAACCTATCGAGATATGATCTGCAAAAAAGTATCCGAAGTCCTACCAACAGAAGAAAAGGCAATATTTTCGAAATATGGAAATATTCCCACACTTGCAGTTTTCATTCTAAATATCAGTATAAAATCTTATAAAAAATCAATAAAATCACTTAGAAAAACATTTTTAATAAATCAGTTCCAGCGTAGAAAAAGTTATAAAAACGCAGTATAATGAATCTTAAAATAAGCTGTAAAGAAAATGGCAGCTTGAGCTTTCAACCAAGATATTTGATGTTTATTTACACATCTTTGACGTAACTTTGTACTTGGTAATGGCTGACAAATCTGAGAAAAAAGCGAAAATGTACATATTTTTTGGGTTAAAAATGGTAGAAAAACATTAATTCTAAATCTGAAAATGTTATGGCTTATTTATATAAAAATATACTCATTGATGATCTAGCATTTACTTTTCTTAGAATAAAACTTTTTCTTAGATTTCATAGAATGCGATGGCTCTTGGTACATTACTTTCGTTATGGAATCCAAGTAAGCTTGGGGTATGCAATGAATTTAAGCAGGAATTCAAAAAGGGTTACCTGTGTCATAGTAGTCGTAAACTGTAACTGATGCAGGCTTGATTCCTTCAACGATGTTTTCTTGTTTCACCACAAAACTCAGGCATACGTCATTGATCTGCAAGTAGATAAGATCATAAGAATCGATCGTTCCACTTGATTGTTACCTTTTTCGCAATTAAGGCCTCCAGAACTTCCTGGTTGCAAGCCTGTCCTTCAGGGGTTATGCTATCTTGCCAAGTCAAAATTATGATACAGTTGGAGCAACCTTCAATTAGTGACCAACCGCAAATAACGACCAGTTAACCTTTTGTTCCGAATTCTTAACTTAACAATGCTTGACATAGTGACCAACTCTAATAGACCACTTTCACAATGACGTCAATTCTTTTGAAATACTTCTTGGAACATCACTGTCCTTGATATCATGTGGATCCTGATCTCAAAGGCGTGCATTGCTCTTAGCAACGTATGGAGTTGTTTTGTAATTGTACTTTTAACATGATGATATGTTGAAGAATTCTTGCTCAGCAGTGAATCAATCTCTTGCCTCACTTTCAAACATATTCTACGTCATTGTGAAAGGGGTCCATTAATGGCCACTTCAACTAAATCTAAAGTGGTCACCATTAGAGGCTCGACTCCGTAAGGGTTTTTTTTAACAGTAACTCTATCTCACATACAGGCCAATCCTAAGTAACTGGGTGTTGAATATCAGCCATAACTTCATATTCAAGAAAAGTGCAAATCTTACCCTACTGTAATAGAAGATCCATTCCTTGCCTTTCTTTTCGTATTCTTTCAGCATTGAATTCGCATCCACAGCCTGGGATGAAATATTAAATGTAATTTTTCAATAAATTGTCTATAAGAAATGTTTTTGTCAATTATAGATAGTTAACAAATAATCTCAAAGTTTGAAAGTGATATTATATTGTGTATTGTTCAGTAAATTGACTTGTTCAATAATTGAAAAAATGAATTTAACTAAAAAGTCAATTTGAATTATACACATTCGATTTAAAGAATCTATACCTTATCCAAAGTTGGAATGACTGGCCTAAAGCCTGACAGCATTTTTACTGCAATGATAGCCATGTTGGAATCACCCTTCCTCTGCCACCTGGGAGGTAAGATAAAGAATCGATTCGTGTTATAATAGTACCTTGGTTACACATTATATAAATATAATGAGGTATGATGATCATCCAAACCAGTTTCTCCTGGATGTAATAGTGAGCCATTGATGCGATTGAGAAAAACTATATAGTTGATTCGCAATGGCAGACCATTAACAAGGGAATAGCTTTTCATTGGAAAACTAAAGTGAATAATTTGGTAAGAACTATGCGCAACTACTGCAGCCATTGTGAAGACAGACCATTAACAAGTGATAACTTTTCATTGAAAAACTGTAGTAGACAATTTTGTAACAACTAAACGCAGCTACTGTAGCCATTGTGAGACAATAGGATCGAGGTGGTTTCACGCAGCCACCATAGCAACATTGAGCAAAAGCATAGCCTCATTTCCGCACCTTTTAGTTTAAGCGAGGCTATACTGCAAGCTTTTGCATCATGGCCGTCACTACTTCATAAACAATTCCACAGAAAATGATAAACTAATACAATGTTATAAGATGCAGAGACTTAGAAAACAGTAATATATATATATATGTACTGGTAAGATAATAGCACTTTGCAAGTTAACGTCATCCTTGGTTGATTAACAAGCTAATATTGAAAATTAAATATTTCCCTAAAATTGAGGCACAGAAGGCAGTAATGTCCTTAATCTTCCAAAGAACCCTCATAACTACACTTACTTGGCACAAATGGTCATCATTTGAGATCTACATCTTCCATGCTTCAATTTCTTCTTGCTCTTCACTGGAGAAACATCAACAGTCAATGAAAATGCTGCAACTTGTTGAATCTGTTGTACATTGTACTTAACCGAGGCCTAAAACAGATATTTGTTTATTCAAGACTTTTCTCTTGCTATATGTATGACCAGCAATTCAATTCAATTCAATTCAATTCAATATTATTCGCAAATTACATCTAAATACAGAATACTAAAAATATGTAATCTAATCAGCAATAAAGATTAGATGATCGTCAGTCGTGTACCTTGTAAATAAGTATCACATACAAAAACACGAAAATAACCAAAATAGTACTTAAATATCGTTGCCATTTGTCACCTACATTGAATTAAACAAATTTCCCTCGTTTTTCAGCACAACAATCAAAAGCATTATTTCATAATTCTAAGGCCCTGGTCAGGCCAGTATGCTGAGCTATTTCACTAAGGTGGCATTTTTATTCACGGCCCAAGCAAGATAAGCTTTCCTTTTCTTGGGTCGTTTAGATAACATATTTTTAGTATCCTGTATTCAGATGTAGTTTGCAAATATCATTGAATTGAAATTGAATTGAATAAGAGAAATATTTTCCCAGACACATTTTCACTCAGCCTCCTTTTTGATACAAACGTCGACACCAATTGGTAGTGCTATAACCAAAATTAAAGGAATTGGCTCATCTTGCGGTGTGGACCGGGTGAATTCAGCTCATGGAAAATCTCCATCTCAGGACAGCCAGATCTCATCTGTGTGAACCAGGCTGGCCCACTTCCCTATTAACATGACATGCTAATTTCAACCAAAGTCTTCATTATGGTAGGATCAAAGAAAAGTGGGCCATTCCAGTAGCGACCCACCTCAAATTAACAGAGTCTAACAAAAGACTCAACTTACGGATAGAAGAGCACATCCATTTCCAGTAGCGAATGTCTTGAGTACTGAGGGGAACTTGGAAGGTATCTATCAAAGGAGAAAAAAGAAATTCGTAACGAATTGGCAAGTAAAATAGGATGATTATTTAACTTGAAAAAATTGGTGACAGCACGTTTCCCTATTATAGCTCAAAAGGATATATCAAACATCGTTTTTCCCCATGTAATACTAGTACTCTATTAAAATTAGTATTAGAGTTAGTAGTAGCAGTCGAGGTTTGTATTGTACGAGATTTTTGTGATTCCAAAAATCACAGTGATTTTTTTGTGATTTTTCTGTGATTTTTTCAAAAAGTGTACGAGATTTTTTCGAGTGATATGCCCCTCGCTAGTAGTAGTGTGGTTAGGGGTGAGAATGTATCCACCGTATCCCTGTATGTCGTAAGAGGCGACTAAAAGGGTTGGCATCAGGAAGGGCATCCCGCCATAAAGCTTTACTCTATAACTAAAATCATGGATTTTTTAAGTATATGGATCGGTCAACACCCTACTAGCGGGAAAAGGGCCCAAATATAAATTCTGTTTGTGTGGGTGTGTGTTTGGACCAGTAGAAATCTCACTATTAAGAAGTTTGCTGATACCTGTCATATGCTGCAACGTATTTGTTAAAAAAACTACATTATTGGAAAAAAGTTTAGTGGAGAAACGTTTCAAGAGAACAGAATTTGGCAAATGTTGTATTTTCAAGATTTTTGCAGATCAAAAATTTGTGATGTTCGGCCAAAAATCACACTTTCACTGAAGACGGAATTCAGATAACTAACCTGTAGACGTTGCAGAACCAAGTTGTTGCTACTACTGACTGCGAACTGGTGTTGCAATCCTTCCGTCGAAACGTCAATTTTCATGTCAACATCTCCTCCGTATACAATTTCAGCATACTGTGCGAGTGCTTGCATAGCCAGAACTGTGTCCTGAAAACAAAGGCAGTTGTTGTAATTTTTTAATGTATGTTAATGTATTCACGTCACATGTGCATAATTAGCATGATAAGTAAGCACAGGTTAGGCCGTACACACAGTTCGGAATTACGCCAGCAGCCGAGCGGTCACAGACAGAACCCACGATATTATAGTTGTGTAACCAAATAAGCTTGCTATTGAGTCAATGGTACCCAAGTAGCCCAATTATTACAAAATAATTTTCATGGAGGGCAACTTTTACATGTCTTTCTGGAACAACAATTTATCTTGCAGTATTCGTTCTGAATCGAGATCAATTGGTATTTTTCATTAGTGCATTATGTTCATATTCACAGCTTTCCTTTTTTGAAGGTTTATTAACAATTCTGAAATGCCATTTTTGGTATTTTAGGCTGCATAAAGTTATCTAAGTGAATGTTCGACAACCAACCCTAAATTTTTCATTTCGAGTCCCCCAGGGAAAATATGCAGGCAGTTGAGAACAATGTGTCATCCACTTCTTAAAGACACAGCTAAAAGCGAAGAATAGCAACCCACTCAATGAGCCTAATTGTTTTATGCCATCCTTTGTATACATCAGTAGCGAGCAAGTATAACTGTTGCTTTTTTTCACATACCTGGGTGGATGACCAACCTCCAAGGCTGTTTCTCTGCTGTGACAGCCACTTGACAATATCAATGGAAGCAAGAGCCTTGTTTTGGTCTTGGTCAGGTATCATGGACAGTAAACCATACGCTGTCATCTCAATATCGGCTGACCTGGCTTGATGGTAAGGACTGTAAAACCAATCATCTCGCTTCTTTTCTTTCTTGTTTGGTTCTTCCCAATGCCTCATTCCGCCTTTAAAAAAAGAAACAAATATATCTCCCGTGAGCTAAATCGTTAAAAGTCGAAAAAGCAAACAAATTAAGTCCATTATTTTCCATTTTTCGTTTCTCAGCTAAGAGTTTTGATTGATTCAACGGAGTTAGTTGATTATAAAATTGGGGATTGAGTCGTTACTTTGAGATTTCCATGAAGGGAAAAGAGATCATTACAAATAGAAAGAGATTTCACACACTGTGACTCCCCCTACAACTAAGCACACGAGAGAGAGTTCTTTTGAAAACCAAACTTACTTTCTTTGATAGCCATACTGTTGAGTTTCTTCAGAAGGTATTGATATTCATTAGTTCGTCCAGCTTTAGCCATTGCATATGCCAAGATTGCAAGGGAGTATGAATCATTGACATCTTTTAGGCTGGGTTTGAGACATTTGTCGATGGCCACTCTGATGTGCGGGCTCTGAAACAAATTGGAAAAGATATTAACAGTCTATTCATCAAGGTAATTTGCCATGACAGCACACAGCCATGTCGCAGCAAGTGCACAAACAGGCACTTTGTGAGCAAATCTATTTTGATACGCAAGCTGTCGAGCACATTCTTCTACTAGTTGGCTCAAAAATGCATAACCTGTTGCTGTCCTTGTGTTGTTACAGACAAGGTCGATAACTTCAACACTGCCATCATAGGTAAGTCCCTCCTGACGTCACTGTCAGAACGAGGTTGAGAGGGAGAAACATCTAGAAAAACTTTCTAGTGCCCCTATCACGCTATATCATCAAAAGTATGGGACCAATAAAGTATGATACCTAAGGAAAGATACCAAAAGAAAAAATTTAGCATTATAGTGTTCGAGCCACATTCTAAAATAAATTTGTAAAATCACTGAGCAATGTCTTTAATTAAAAGCATAACCAGCTGTGTCGCAGCAAGTGCACAAACAGGCACTTTTTGAGCATATCTGTTTTGATATGCAAGCTAACCAGCACATTTTTCTACTGCGTGGCTCAAAAATCACTCCTGAATCAAATATAACTTACTTCACTATTCATATCTGCTTCCAATAGAGCCACAATGACATAACCAGTGAGAGCGACCGGACCTGATACACCACCCTGAAATAAAGTTACTGTCATTAAGTCATTCAGTACATATCAAAGCAATGCATATGGCATTTTTAAATGAAAATTAAAAAGCAAATGAAAATATTCGGAATACATATAGAAAATGGTTCCCAAAATATTATCAGCTGGATAAAAATTCTGAAAGTTTCTTTTTAATAACGATTCATTAGACCAACTAAATCTAATGAGTTCCTTTAATATTACTATTGAAGTGAATTTTGCGAACGTTGTAACTTCAATAAGCAGAGCAGCCTCTGCTAATTCAATTCATTAGCAAAACGTACGACTCATCATTCCAGAAAAACGTACAACTGAAAACGCAAAACGTGACAAGTACGATTCATAAAGTTGTTGCCAGAGAAGATCTGCCATAGGGGACTTGATGTAACTATTTACAGTTTGTTACTTTATGTTGGTTGAAATTAGTTCTCCTGTACTATGTAAATACTTACATTACATAATTCATATCATCATTATTATTATTATAAGTCTTATCACCAAACATTGTATAAAATTATTGCAAAATGATTTCGAAATCATCAAAAATCATTTGACAATCACTGGGAATCGTAGTGTATTGTTTAAACTTGCAATGATTGTTATTTGTGAATGTGAACCATTGGAGACTTGGAGGATTATGCCTTAATGCTAAATGATAGTATCGATATCAAAGTATGCTGCCGACTTAAGAAAACTTATTTGAAGAATATATATTCATATACCTTCATTGCTTTGTTGTGAAGCGTTCCAATTGTGGGGAAGCAACCGTCACGACTCTGTTTTCTGATGATCCATCTTTTAGCTGAGTTAAGTACCGATCTGTCTATCTGGATGAATGGACGGGCTTGTGCGAACGATTTCAGAACAAATGCAGTCAACCTACAAATCAAAAACATGATTTAAGGATCAGGTTGCTTCATCCAATAGGCTAATTTTTTATGGTTTTCATGAAATGAGGAAGATTGATAGGTAATACTAATAGAGCAAAATAATTTCATATGTCGAGTTCTATGTATTAAAATCTACTAGTTTCAATATTAAATCAGGGATGGTAAAAAGATCACCGAAAAGGGTCCTAAAATACAAGAATTTAAATGTGAAGATAAAAGTAAAAAGAAATTAATTACCACATGCTTCCCACTTTGTCACGTTCGCCAAATGCACTGTACGAACCATCTGGGTGCTTGTACGACAATTGCCGTTGGTATCCTGAAGAAAATGTGTTCAAAGTGAATCTTAAAGCCAGTTACTTGCTCAAATTTGTGAATAGTTTGAAAAACTAATCAAGGTTTCACTCCAGCAAAGCTGAGTCTAACCTGATGAAAATTCTGCCAAAGGCTATTAGAATATTACTTAAACTATTATCAATCTGAGGCTTTATAAGTTATGCCTCAAAAAAATGCTGTTTATACCAATTCATCATGTCTCCATTGCCAAAAAGGATGTCCTTACAAAGTGACAATTAGACAGCCAGTTGACCTTGAAGAATGATGACAGCTATCGTGGTTCGATCAGGTTAATAAACAACCAAACATTGTTTGAAACAAATATCTACTTATGTCAAGTAAAACCAATCATCTACCTGTTGATTGGTCACTTTCAACTAGGGTATGATGTAAATATTTGCATCAATCCACCGTTCAAAGTAATGACCGAATAGTATAGCGGTTTCTAAAACCAAACATTGTTAGAAACCAATATTTACCATGGTAAACTAAGACTAACCTTGTAAAGTATACCCTTCAGCTTTAGTCCTAATCTCCTCCGTCAGTTGATTAGTTGCTTTCAAATATTGCATGATGAATATGTTTGGTGCGAAATTCAACATGTTCTGCTCTCCACATCCATAAGGCATTTTCAGGAGGCTGTCGATGTTTGATAGACTTGGTCCCATCAGGTCCCCTGAAATTCAACATGAAGTTATTTTTCAATAATTAGAATATCCTTACGGGGTCCTAACTTTAATAGAATAAGGAAATATTTTAGTGGAATAAAAAGATTTGTTCTGGTTTTATCCTAGATCTTTTTATGTTTTAGTTTCCTTACCAATTACTCGAAGCTCTGCGAATACTGAGCCGGGCACAACCTTTTCAGGAATACTCAGCTTAACCTTCTCAGCCACCGATTTCTCCTCTGAAATTTATAAAATAATAGAAAGTTATTTCACACGAAAAATCAGCGTGTCAAAAATCCTTTATTCATAGACAATTAATAAAGCCAGAAAAATCGAAAGAATAGCGATGCGCGAACATAGATGCTTATGCTTTTTGTCTTACATTCAACAGTGTAATATGTTGGAAAGAGAACGAAACGAAAACCTAACGAATTATTATCCCAGATGTGGATCGAAATATGCCAATCAGAAAATGACATGAATGAAGATTTGTACCGATCAAAGACGTTTTTAGACAATTAGTGGTATAAAAAAGCTGGATTCAGATTTTAAAACAATTTCATCGAGATCTCCTGAATTGGAAAGTGATGATTCACAACTCTTTTGACTTGAATACGTCATGTTTTTATGGAAAAATGTTTTGTAATTTGTTTAATAAAAACAGCATGAACTTGAAGAATATCACCAAACCTTTTGGGCAGACTAGCGAGTTGAAAGTGTATTCTTTTTCCACACCCTCCGGCTGAAAAACAAAAAGGTTTATCAGAAGCCGAAACCATTCCATAAGATAAGCTCCTTATTAACTTCATACGATTGGGATAAAATCCACGAAATAAAATCATGAGCGAAGATACAGGTGTGTAAGTATTAATCTGTTAAAGCTGTGGACAATATCATATGCTGCAGCCACTAGTTTTGGTGGCTAATATGTTGCTAGGGGCATATTTCTAACATGCATTGTGGGAAATGAGACTATTCATCTTTTGAAAAATCGTTTTTTCTTGAAATGCATATTAGGTAACTGTATAGACGGTAATGAGATTTGAATTTTTAGTGAGGTCGTTGTGTTAAAGGCATAGCTTTAAGGGCCTGTTTAACAAGGAGCAGGTATAAAGTACAGGATTACTTGTCAGATACATAGGGCAAGGGGCCGATTATTTTGTAAGGGACAGGTATAAAGTACTAGAATTTGCTACCAAGAAGTTTATCTCACTCCATCGGATTATTTGTGAATACATAGTGCAACATTGTTTCACCATATTTAGTTTTAGCCAACAAGGTCATGGTTAAGCGAATAGACCAAAACGCTTCTTTTGGTCCCCTAGCTAGAAATATTCGTTATTTAGAAAAGATTTTATAATATTCAATATCATATTTATGTAGGCAATATCTACATATAAAATTATAACAGTAAAAAGAGAGGATAAGACTTACGTTGTGAACGTTGAAGTACTGTTCAACATCAACTGTGAAACAAAGACGTACAACAATAGGTTTCTAAACCATCCATTACGATAAACTATGGTTCCACAAAGGAGAAGATAATACAGGAGTTTGTCTTAGACAGCAATACTAACTTACCTCGACGAGTACCTTCCTTCTCACGATATCAACGTAAGAATTCGGATCAAATTTAAGTTGCTTAGGACACGTGTTAGTTGACAGAGTTTCAGCTGAGGCCTCGATGTTGATTCTGCCGATGGTCCTGGGAATGATTTTGAACATGACGGTTGCCGACTGCCCACCACAAATGCAGAAATCTGCGTAGCTTCTGGTCAGAGAGCGGAAGTTCTTAGGGTCGTCCTTCATCGAGATCATTATCTGAAAATAGGTCCCACAACTCAATTTCAAGTAAACAAGATTGAAGACAAGAATGTCACACACAAACTGGATTTTTATTCTGGCTTTTCCCCGCTGGCGGGACATGGATTCGTCTTCTCCCAGTTTCCCTATCGATTGCCATCTCTTTCTCCTACCCGATCACCTTGATATCATTCCCAACTTTATCCTTTCATCGTCTTACTGGTCTTCCCTTCCTCGCATCCCTGCCACTTCCACTGTTAATACTCAACCCGATTCAAAATCCTCACTTCTTCTCAATACATGTCCAACAACAATTTATACAATGGAATTAAGAAAAGCTTTTTGGTGAAAGCACAATATTTCACGTGATACTAAAATCATCAATAAAAACATAAAGTCGTTTTTATGAAATCAAAACCAGTTTCAAAATCTTTGATCGGTACCGAATTTTGGAACAAGGGGCAAATCGGTAACATAGCGAAATACAGAAGCTTTTCTTCTAACTCATCTTAATGCTGCCTGAGTAACACGAGAAGAAGATAAACGAAACAAAAAGATAACTGATTCATAGACATAGTTGGTACAATTACCCCCTTTTCTAATTGACCCATTTCTATCCACCACTAATAGGTACAAAATTCATTAGGTTTTTGTTAATTACTTTTTTTACCTCATCATTCCCTCTCTGCCGTTTTACTCCGATGATTGTAAGTCGATAGGCTCCAATTCAAAACGTTCCAAGTTATACTCAATATTCTAAAGTCTGCACGACTCCAGGATAAAAAAGATAACAAAAGCTCGGGCCTTTAACGTAAACGGTATTAGAATATGATAGTGACATTGTTTATCACGAAAGCAGAGGATGAACGTGGTTGATAAAAAACTAGAAGACTCAAGAAGTATGCAAAATGTAATAAAAGGTGAACTTACATGTAGACAATCCGGCATGTAGTTGAAGATGACGATTGGTAGAGTAACAATTTCACCACGAATCACAGAATATGGTAGATTCATCGAAAGAAACACTTCCTTGAAGCCTCTAATTTCAGCAGGTTGAGAGACGCCTAGGCCAGTCTTATCAGAAACAGCGAATCCACTGGCGTACCAAGTGGTTATGGTGTCTGGAACCGTCACCTCTACGACTTTTTCTCCGGTTTTATTACTGCAGAAAAAAGCATCAAAATGTTACGAATTGCAAATTCGTAATAGTGTTACTTGGCTAGTTTGTTTGAGTGCTCGACTCCTCATTGGTAGCGTACGAGAATATTAAACTAGAGGTCGTGGGTTCGAGTCCTACTCACTTTCGTTCACGCAAATTATCTCGATTGATTTTCGAAATCCTGCTTCTTGTCAAATTCGTATGAGCTTGATAGAAATTAATCGTAGAGGCCCTAAACATGAGAAATCTCAGTTTCAACTTGGTTGATTGTGTAAGGTCTCATTGCGTTTACATTAGGAAGGCAGAGTTGAATCTCGGGCTGAACTGAATTCGACTTATTTTCATTTTCTTATCGTTTCACTGCGCTGAGAGATTCTCGAGGGCTGCTAGAGACGTTGAAGACAAAACTGGACAATAAGATTTTGACTCTCAAGCAGATGAAATTAGGTACTGGCAATATTACGACGAAATACATCATGAACTATCAATAAATCATTTCACTCTACTCAGTAGTCTTTCTTGCATGCAGATTGGGGGCTCAATAAAGAAGGGGGCTTATTTCAAATTTCTACTTGAATAGGAGGGCTTATTAGAAAGGAAGGCTAAACAGAGTGTTGAATATTAACAGAGCTTTTACTGTATTTCATCCAAAAGGGATAATGAAGTATGGATTATGAATCAGAAATGAATGTTGCGTTTTCCATGGGACACCAAATATGTGAAATGAGAAGCAAGCAACTCACTCGAATTTCTCCTCCGTCCATAACCAGGTTTCAGGAAATTCACTTCGGACCTTTGGTTTTGGTTTGGCCTTGGGTACCGAACCAGAATTTCTCTCCTGAGCCGTTCCTTCGACAGCTGAAAAGAAACAGAATAAAAAAATTTTACATACCATTTGAAAAATAATTTGAAATATGATATTTTATACAATTTACTAAGCCTGTATTTCGGGTTTCCCTAAAGCGGTGTTTGATATACAAGTTAAAGCGTAAAATATATTGTGGAGGAAAATAGTAATACATATAGTAGACTAATGTCTCCATCTCAACGGGCTAGTCTCGGGGTTTCCTACTCATCAGGAGATGTGCCAATATAGAATTCCCTAATAGCATCATATTTAGATGCGAATATTTTAAGAAAGTTTCAGTAAAAATCGCTTTTATGTAGCCAGAAATACCGGAAACATAGCGAAACAAACACATAGATTGCTTAAGCTTTTCGTCTGACACTCAACAGAGTAATACGTAAGAAAGAGAACGAAACATGAAACTGATTTATACACCCCGATGTGGATCGAAATAGGCCAATCAGAAAAGAGGTGAATGATTGGTAGTTAGGTTAGATTAGTTAGGTTTCTGTTTTCTTTCTCTTTCTGACGTGTAACTCTGTTGAGTGTCAGACAAAAAGCTTACGTAATCTATGTGTTCGTTTCATTATGTTTCCGATATTTCTGGCAATATTTAAGTTTTTTACAATTCCAAAGACTGTTCTAAAAATTGCTTTGTTCTATTGTCCATTGAAAATTCTTTTCTCTTCCATTCTTGAAACCACGAAACAGACCCGTTGAGATGCAGAGTTTAGTCCCTTGACTCTTTCCTTCACAATATTAAATGTAGAATATACCCTAATTGGCAGAAGAGAAACAAGAAACTTCACGTTCATCTGGAAAAGACTGTTTCATGATTGCTCGGCCATCAGAAGATGTACTGAAAATCATTGTAATCAAGATCAATATATCTCCTGACCAGTAACCAATCACAAAACAGGCTTGTCGAGATGAATGAGTATTTTCTTGCTTCTTTCCTGCCAATTAGTATATTTACGCTCTTCTATCATGTATTGAGCACTATCTTCTGAAATCGAAACACTGGCCTTATAATATAGAATAAAGTAATATATGCAATAAAGAGATAAAAAACTTCATGATATCGTTTAATACATGATTGTGTGGCACCCAGGTTGGGGCCGCTGCTTAGTAATGCCATAAATGATGACGTCGAAGTAAGAGCCTGGCATGATGCTTTAGATCGTATTTCATTGATTCCCTGTGGCATTAGTGAATAATTTGCTCATGGTCCATTGTATAGATTGCCTCGTGTTCCAAATTCAGATTTTCGAGCTATTCCTAACTGACCCTTCAGACATCTTGCGCCGCTAAAATCACAAAAGCTGTGAACCAAGACTCTGCTATAGGTTGACATTTGCTCCACATACCAGAAGATGCTCGAAGCTGCAGTGAGTATTTTAGCCTTATTGACAAGATCAACATTTCATTTGGGAATCTTTGAGTCGGTATCAGACACTTATCAGTTATCTATACTGATATGCTACACTATACAGAAGTATCGCGCAAATTGTATTAAGGGCTAAACATGCTACACTATACAGAAGTATCGCAAATTATATTTAGTGTTATACATGCTACACCATACAGAAGCATCGCAATAGTATTAAGTGCTACACTATAAGTATTTCAAATTGCATTTAGTGCTATTTGCTCATGCTACACTGCTACACTCATGCTACACTGAGTATCACAAAGTGCAAATGATTAGGGATAGAAGATCAAGAAATGAACATAAACCAAGGATCCCATAAGACTCTCTCGGTGACATTACGTCTCACTATAAAGCTGGTCATTGTTGCTTCTTCTGCACTAATCCATTCCTAATCTGTCTGACTGACTCGTTTTAGTTCAACTCCACACAAAAATATTTATACATACTTATATAATAGTGGATAATAGTGGATAATAGTCTGTCTGATGATTGCATGAGCATGAAACTTTGAGTAAAGGTTAAAATACACGATCAGTTTTTATCGTCAGTTTTTCCCCGTCCGTTTTTTTCTTCAGTTTATTCGAAAAAAAACTGAAGAGGCGCGCGTATACACGATCAGTCAAAAATCGTCAGTTTTTTTCAGTTGAGCAGTGGAGAGTGACACGGAATTTGCTGCTGCAGCTTTGATTATTGCTGTGATTTTGAAGCGAAAACGTAAAAAGAGATCAACCTGGGTAAAGCCATGGCTTCAAAAACGCCAAAACATTGGGATGTACGACACACTCCAAAGAGAATTTCGTTAAGAAGAGGAGAACGAACATAAGAAACTCTTGAGAATGAGCCCAGTAACATTCGAGTACCTTTTGTCCTTAATAAGCGACCTTTCGTCCCAATAACTAGGCTCTGCTTCCCAGAGACTTATAAAGAACTCTGTTAGCTCAACGCGCTCTGCCTTTTATGTTTTTGAAGAAATTTTGAAGAAGACGACGATGCTCCTTAAAGACTCGCTCAAATATTCCAATATTTTCTCTTCATCCCGCAAGATATGCTAATGTTTTCCTGAATGCGTCATATAAATCCTTTAATTGCACTATGTTTACAAAAAACCCACAGCGACTACCTCCTTTTCCGCTTGAAAGTCATTCTGACTGATCCATTTAACTGAAGGTTTAAGCACGTCCATCTTTTGAAAAAACTGATCAGTCTCGACTAATCAGTCAGAAAACGTCACGAAACGTCTCAAATTTCGACTGAAGAAGAAAAACTGACGAAAAAAAATGATCGTGTATTTTAGCCTTAACAGAGTGCAAGTCTCCTTTCTTGTTTCCTTCTTATATTGCTCTGTATACGTTCGTACATCGAGCACTGTGATGCGGCGTTGACAACGCAATCGCTATAGAGATACATACTTATATCAGCTCGGATAAGTACGGGTAAAAAGCTTAAGCATCACACATTTCTCACTGTAATCAATGGCTAAGGCTATTCTAAAAACTTTCTGTATCGATAAATGACTGATAATACAATTAAAAATCAAACTAGTACCACTATATCTCTAGGGCTACCTCAGCTTGTTTATTCTGGGTGTACATCTGGTTCTGTCAAAGCATATATAAGGATAATATTGGAAGAAAATAGGGTCTGATATTACATGATTATGTCTGATATAACATGAGTTAATACATCATTTTACTTTTTAATACTCACGCAAAATCCTCCTTGCCAAGTAACCCTGGCTTAGCTGACATGGTCGAACATCCACACCCAAATTGCTCATAAACACAGCTCCAAATTCCTTTGAATTCAATTGTCAATTAGATACAAGAATATATGGTTTTACCGTCATCCGAGAAAATGTTCATCCAGCTCCATTTCACACCCAAACACAAATGATAGTATCTGTATATATGCTGCATATAGGTAATTTCATTGTATTAAGTTTTTATTATACTGGAAATAATTACCAAAGATTTTTTTGCCAGATGCAAAATGGTATACGAGAAAGTGTTGTGATAACCAACCCATATTGGTATCTGTATACATGCTGCATTTAAATGGTATTTTATTGTATTACGTTTTGTATTATACTGAACATTATTACCAATGATTTTACTGTCAAATACTAAATGGTATACGAAGTGTTGTGATAACCAACCCATACTGGTATTTGTATCAATGCTGCATTTAATGGTATTTTATTGTATTAAGTTTTTATTATACTTAAAATAATTACCAATGATTTTACTGCCAGATACTAAATGGTATACGAAGTGTTGTGATAACCAACACATATTAGTATCTGTATACATGCTGCATTTAAATGTTATTTCATTGTATTACGTTTTGTATTAGACTGAACGTAATTACATATGATTTTACTGTCAGATACTAAATGGTATACGAAGTGTTGTGATAACCAGCCCATTTTGGTATCCGTAAACATTCTGCAGTGTAGTGTGAATATAAAAAGAGGGTTTCATCTTGGTCAAAGTCAATTCTACGTAACTGCACAAAATACTTTTTCTCACATATACACGATATATAATACTCCATTCAGGCATATGAACAAAAGGCAAGAAAAACCTACAGCAACCAAAAACAAATCACATCAAAAAAACCAGCACTATTCTATTACAAATTTGTAGTAAATCTAAAAAGATTTATCAAAGGGATCAGATATCTAATATCTATTAGACAGTAAGAACACTATGTAGACTAGACTAAGACATTTTATATTGGGCTGAGCCAGTGAGTGATTTTATGTTTAACGTGCTAGCCTACGAAACGCCATCATATCCCTTATTTCCTGAACGGACACGGTAGTATGCACTTCATTACTAAGCATAGCAGCAAATTAGATGCTATGCGATATCATGATAAGTGCGGTTGTTTCTCTGGTTTAATCATAATCCTGTTTTAACCTCATAACCATGCACTGTGAGTCTCTGTTCGGTGTGTATAAGTAAAATATCATCATGTGTATGTGGTGCTGTAATTCTGTTAGATGTTAAAACCCTGAAGATATGCGTCTTTTCTTGTTTGAGATCTGAGTATTATTGCATATTGGCAAAACTATATGATATGCCATGACATACTAATATTGGCATGATATTCAGAACGAATCAATTTAATGGTATGTTACACTCCTTTTTTAATAAAAACCAGGAACATTGGTTTGAAACTAGCTGTACTTGAACGTTCCTCTATTTTCCAGCTGAAATGTTGTTAAATTGTTCTTACTTTTACAATTATTTGAAAACCTTTTTTGCTATCAGTTGTGTTACACTTTTTTTTATAAAAACCAGTAACATTGGTTTGAAACTGGTTGTACTTGCACGTTCCTCTATTTTCCAGCTGAAATGTTATTAAATTGTTGTTACTTGTACAATTATTTGAAAACCTTTTTCGATATCAGTTGTGTTAATCGTTCCCAATTTCGACTCTCTTGATTATCTGATATATATGTGTGCTGTCAATCTGCTTGTTTTTTAATTATTTGTCAGTCTCATCGTCATTTCGTAAGATTCTTGTATTGACCTTAAAATTGTCAGCCTCGGTTTGTTCTTAGCTTGTTCTAAAGTTTGGGCAAAATATGGACTCATGTTCTTATAAAATTTCTCTTATCAAAATAAAGAGTGATACAATGATATGCTACCAGCCCTGTTAAGCTCAAATCATGTTAAGCCAAATATAAAGAATAAACAGAATCACAAGCAGCTTCATGTTTGATCGTATATAATTATAAACACTATATTTCGACCTTCACTTTCCAGAGGTCATTATCAAGTAAAAACAAAGTACAAATGGTAGTTTTACTTGATAATGACCTCTGGAAAGTGAAGGTCGAAATATAGTGTTTATAATTATATACGATCAAACATGAAGCTTCTTGTGATTCTGTTTATTCTAAAACTTCTCGCCCGAACCAAGATATTTGCAAATATAAGTAGTTCAATTCGGCACACCTGTGACATCAAAATACAAGGAAACGAGAAAAGGTATCAGGCATGAAAGAAACGAAACTCACACGTAGGTCCAGAATTTCCACCCCAATTAAGTGTGGTATCAAGTAACACCCTGGGAATTGGCCCGTAATCCCCACACGGACGAACATCCACATGCAAGTTGGTGAGGAAAGTGAGGCCAGCAACCTTGAAGTAATTTCAAATGAAAGAAAACTAAATCAAACTCCCTCACTAGCATCTTTGTCATGAAGAAAATACAATACACGAATGATGGAAAGGAAATGTTCACAACAACCATTTAAATATTTTTCATTAGAGTTTGAACATCATCAAAACAAGCAAATCATTTCAAATTGTTCATGAAGAACAAACTCATCACAATCGAAGAAGAGTTTGAAAATGCTTTGCATTTACACGCCACGCAACACGCAACATGACACGCAATCACGCAATGGATATGGAGTTTGTTTGTGAATCGTGCAGTTAGTCTGATGACTGATGATATTGAGACGGTTAGCGATTGTTTCCAAGCTTCAAAATCACCTTTGCTACTTTTATGCAATTGAAGTGAATTGAACTAAACCCTTCTAAACCCTTCTGACCCCTTCACCCTTCCAAAATCTTGTAAACCCTAACTGAGCCCCCTAAACCCTCTAAACCCTTAAATCTATTGAGCCCTTCTGAACCCCTACAGAAAACCAACCCCCAGGGCCCCTTCAAATTCACTTCAATTACAAATAGTGATTTTGGAGCTTATGAATAATCGCTAGCCTGATGTGACAAAAGGCGTTCTGAGGATATGTATGTAGATTTGTGAATCCTATCTTAATACCTAAGAATTGTTTACTGCTTAGGGTTCCGATGGCTAGACATATCGTTAGGATACCCTTCGTTGAGATAAATGAAATGTTGATTAATTAGCAACGTTATTTTACATCGCAAGTTATCATGTATCCTCATGATTTCTTGCCTACTGATGCAATTATGCTATTTTATAGTGATAAACATGCGGTGTGATGGTTTTGACTAACCCTTTCGGTGCACTATAGGACCTTTTGTATTTCGTAGAAATAAGTGTCATATACCATTATAAAAACAAAACATCAGCATTAAGAATTGATATATGCAAAGTATGGCCATTACAAGTCATACCTACGTGTGCAGTGATAACCTATTTGTGCATTGATAATTAATATTCTGCAGTGATACGTTTAACAGTGTGCAGCGATAATATTATTAATTCTAGAGTATCATCCCTTCACAACTACACATAGATATTCATTTGGACATTAGGATTTGATATATGCAAAGTATGGTGATCACATGAAGTTATGCCTAATTTTAGTTTGCAGTGTTAAATTCGTGCAGTGATAAAGAGGATTTGTGCAGTGTTACTTTTAACAGTGTGCGGCGATAATATTATTAATTTTAGAGTATCATATCTTCACAAACTACACATAGATATTCATTCAAACCTGCTTATACAAACGTGCCCTTCAAGAGATACAAGTTAGTACGATTTGAAAACCCCTTATTAGTAGTGTTGCTTTTCTGAGTGAACTACATTGAACTGTCATAAAAAATTCATCTTTCATTCTAAGAGTCGGGAGCTCCATTAAAAAATTTAATTTTTCTTAAAAGTCATTTGTAACGCTTTTTCTCCCACAAATATGTGCGGTGATACATTTACCTTACAGTCAGGTATTCATGAAGTTTACCATAACAATAAGACTTTAAATACGAGTAATGACATGTACCACAACATGTACACACTTTTATGTACGATATATCCATCTCCTACAAAACGCATGATCTTCCATGGCCTTTTACAACTCTAACGTCGAGTAAATTACAGAGATCTACTGTAAGTTGATTAATGACGCAGAGCTTGGTCATTGAGTTGCGAGAGATATGATCCGGGTGTAAGCACCGATTTCAGGAAGGCATTAATCGGGCTGGCCTAAAAGCCACTGATGTGAAAAATATCGTAGTTAATGTAAAAATGGGGTAAAAACGAAATATTAGGTATCTAGCCAAAGCAGGTAACTTTAAGTCTGGCGTAAGAGCTCTCTGTTGCAAGCCAAATCGATGCCAGGTGTGCATTTACACCCACTCGGCTTGCCTTTTTTTACTCTCCCTTGCTCTAAGCTCACTTTAAACCCATTGTCACTCTTTCAACAAAGAATAAAACCCATAAACTTCACCTCGAGTTTCTTGATTGTCGAGTTTTAATGCGATGGCTGTTTCAATTTGAACTTGCTCCAGCATGGGCAAGGCAATGTCTTGACGCTCTGGGCAGGGACGGGTGTCGATGAACATATTTGACAAGAACGTCATCCCGTTGTCCTGTTCACAAAACATTGCTTTTATAAACTGAACACTTTCTAGAGATGGTTAGGTGTGTTGATGTCAGTAACGTCGCTAGCTTTTATGATTGCTGGTTCCGTCTGATAGGTTGGAAAAGTTTTGTCTGGTGATCTAAGTTGGTAGTTGTACTGGTATGGCTGGCTTCTTTAGGTAGGGAGTCGAGCATCAATAGCCTTGTTATAAGAGAGGTGTGACTCGTACATTGAGGGACCTAATCGATACATTCTTATGTCTTCACAGTTGGAATTACAATTGCAGCAAAATCTCATTATGCCTTTACAGTTGGAATTACCGTTGCAGCCAACGTGGCTTGGATAGATTCTTTACGTCTTTTCTGAGCTGTAGTTCGTATTTGGCAATCGTATATAGAGGGTATCCCTTCAACAAAGTTGATTTTCAAGGAACTACCCTTAAACACAAAAATTATTATAGCTAAATCTTCATACAGCAGAACCTCTACAGACAGACATCCATACTGACAGAATAGATACTTGACTCCCAGAATGCACTTTCTATTGTGTCTCTAGACTTCAATGTCCATTATGAGCAACCTTTATACGACTGACAGATACTCGAGTCTATACATCTACACAACTATTAAAAGCAACCCCTTTACAACGGAGGCTAAAACCTCTTTACCAATTCCAAATTAACCAATTCCAAATTTACCACATCCAAACTTAACAAGAGGTTGGAGATGTTACCTATAGAGCATTGAAGCTATATATCAAAGAATTTATATCAATTTAGATTACGTTTATTCATATATAACTACTTCTTCGATCTAAAATTTCTCATTTAAGGTTGTCAGATCCAAATTTCATGCGTTTCCGAGAGCCATAAAAGATTTCGAACTTCGAATCTTCCTTCTATCAAGGCAGGTAATATTGCTTCAAGTGAAACATGGCATGCCGCATTTTTTAGTCCAAAGCATACCTTCACTGATGAGTAACATTTTGATTAGCCACCGGCTTTTGATGCCAAGTTCTAAAAGAAATCTAACTGGAAAACTGAACAAAATCTGCGTTTCTGCATTTAGTTATAATACAGTTGCTTTCTTGCGTGCTATGCTCGCAAATCTGCGTGTAGCACTAATAATTCTACGTGTGATACTGATGGTTCTCTTCGTGAATTGATTTTTCAACGTGTAGAACTAACTTTCTGGTTGTGATACATATCAAGATATTACTCTGCGTGTGATACTCGCAAATCTGCGTGTAGCACTAATAATTCTACGTGTGATACTGATGGTTCTCTTCGTGAATTGATTTTTCAACGTGTAGAACTAACTTTCTGGTTGTGATACATATCAAGATACTTGCTCTGCGTATGATACTCGCAAATCTGCGTGTAGCACTAATAATTCTACGTGTGATACTGATGGTTCTCTTCGTGAATTGATTTTTCAACGTGTAGAACTAACTTTCTGGTTGTGATACATATCAAGACAAGATACTTGCTCTGCGTGTGATGCTCGCAAATCTGCGAGTTATAAAGACTTTTAAGCGTGTAGAAACGCAGAAACTTCGACAAAAATGGTTGACGTCTGCGGCGGACGATTAGTTGGGCAAATCGATGCCAGGAGTACACTTACACCTATTCAGCTTACACTCTAAACTATAACTTGCTCTGAACTAACTCTGACCCATTTTCACTGTTTAAACAAAGAATAAAGCCCATAAACTTCACCTCGAGTTCCTTGATTGTCGAGTTCTATTGAGGCGGCTGTTTCAGCTACAACTGGAGCGGCAGTTTCCAAACTTTCTTGCAGGATCATGGGTAAGGCATAGAATTCCTCCTTTTCGCAGGGGCGTGTGTCGACGAACATATTTGACAAGAACGTCATCCCGTTGTCCTGTTCACAAAACATTACTTTTATAAGCTGAACACTTTCTAGAGATGGTTAGGTGTGTTGATGTTAGTAAGTAGCGTAGCTAGCTTTTGAGGTCGCCGATCTTGTCTGATGGGTTGGAAAAGTGTTGTCTGTTGATGTAAGTGGGTAGGTGCACTGATAGGGTTGGTTTCTTTAAGCGGGGAGACGGGCACCGATAGCCTTGTTATAATAGGGGTGTGAATCGTACATTGATAGACCTAATGTAACTACAATTGCAGCAAAAGTGAAATTGCTACATTCTCATGTCTTCACAGTTGCAACTGCAATAGCAGCAAAATCTCACTATGCCTTTAAAAATTGCAATTACAATTGCAACAAAATCTCATTAAACCTTTACAGTTTTAGTCACAATCGCAGCGAACCTGGCTTTGATAGATTCTCTACGTATTTACAGAACTGTAGTTCTTACTTGACAATCGTATATAAAGAGTAGCCCTTCAACAAAGTTGATTTTCAAGGGACTCTCCAGTAACACAGAAGTTATCATAGTAGACCTTCATACAACAGAACCTCTACAGACAGACATCAATACAGACAGAATGGATACTCGACTGCCAGAATGCACTTTCTATTTTGTCTCTAGACTTCAATGTCCATTGTAAGCAACCTCTAATAAACTGACAGATACTTGAGTATATACATCTACACAACTATTAAAAGCAACCTCTTCACAGCAGAGGAGAAACCTCTCGACTAATTCACATTCAAATTCATCTAGAGGTAAGAGATTCTCCCTGTGGAGCATTGAAGATACAAATTAAAGTATCCTTATTAGTGCTAATTACCTTTATTCATATATAATTACTTCTTCAGTCTACAATCACTCACTCACTATAGGTTCTCAAATGAAGTTTCATGCGTTGCTGAGAGCAATACAAGTTTTCGAGCTCCGAATCTATGTTCTATAGAGGCAAGTATTATTACTTGAGGTATCTCAAAAGATTTGACGTAATTTTTGTGAAGTTGTGCCGACATATCATTTGGTCCAAAGCAGACCTCAACTTTTGAGTATTATTTTCATTATCTACTAACTTTTAATGCGAGGTTCTACGAGTCATCTAACTGAAAAACTGTACAAATATCTGCTTTTCTGCTTTTCGTTGTGATGTAGTTGCTTGTTCTGGGTGTAGTGCTAATAATTCTACATGTGATACAAATACTTCTCTTTGCGAATCTTTGATTTCCACGTGTAGAACTAACTTTCTGGTTGTGATAGATACAGATAGAAGTACTTGCTCTGCGTGTGATGCTCGCAAATCTGCGAGTCATAAGGACTTTTATGCGTGAAGTAACGCAGAAACTTCTACAAAAAAGGTTGACGCCCGTGTGAGACATTAAGATCTTCGGTTGCGAAACAAATCACCAAAAAGTTTTTGTTCTCGTTTGCGCTCTTTTTCTGACGTAATACTCTAATGAGTGTCAGACGCAAAAAATCTGACCAGTTATCCTGTTTCGCTATGTTTCCGATTTTCCTCGCCATCTTCAAGTTTTGTACCGATCAAAGACTGTTCTACCAAATAGACACGACCCCATACGATGCTTGATGCCTGAAATTGTCCACAAGAACTACATTGTAAGTTTTAAATGTACAATCATAACAGGGGTTATTGTAAGGAAAATTTACAACTCCACAAATAAAGCCCAAACATTTTTTCGAACCGCAAAACTGTTCAGCGGAGTAGCACCCTTTGAACAAAGTAGGCCTCTGAGATTGGCTAAAAATGCCATCTCCATCAACAAAAGGCAAATTTTAATTGGTTTATGCATGTTGTGCGTGCCATCCACTTAGTACCTAATATGTACCCCTTAGTTATCTACAGCCTCTGTCTACTCAAATTACCCACGATGTTGACAAATCCACAAATTTCGATTTACAACTCCACTTTCAAATTTCCAGGAAAATGCTACAAATCCAGCTTCCAATAATTCCTGTCGTCAACCATTTGTGATTGTACATTTAAGTGCTTACAAACAGCTTACAATAATCCCTCGTCAACCATTTGTGATTGTACATTTAAGTGCTTACAAACAGCTTAAATAATGCCTCGTCAACCATTTGTGATTGTACATTTAAGTGCTTACAAACAGCTTACAATAATCCCTCGTCACCCATTTGTGATTGTACATTTAAGTGCTTACAAACAGCTTAAATAATCCCTAGTCAACCATTTGTGATTGTACATTAAAGTGCTTACAAACAGCTTAAATAATGCCTCGTCAACCATTTGTGATTGTACATTTAAGTGCTTACAAACAGCTTAAATAATGCCTCGTCAACCATTTGTGATTGTACATTTAAGTGCTTACAAACAGCTTAAATAATGCCTCGTCAACCATTTGTGATTGTACATTTAAGTGCTTACAAACAGCTTAAATAATGCCTCGTCAACCATTTGTGATTGTACATTAAAGTGCTTACAAACAGCTTAAATAATGCCTCGTCAACCATTTGTGATTGTACATTTAAGTGCTTACAAACAGCTTAAATAATGCCTCGTCAACCATTTGTGATTGTACATTTAAGTGCTTACAAACAGCTTAAATAATCCCTCGTCAACCATTTGTGATTGTACATTAAAGTGCTTACAAACAGCTTAAATAATGCCTCGTCAACCATTTGTGATTGTACATTTAAGTGCTTACAAACAGCTTACAATAATCCCTGAATCATAAGAATCACCTGATGGATAAGACGTACCTGTAGCCAGTACGCGAGGAATGGTGGTTGCAGCTATCTGGTACGACTCAGTATAACCCACCGCATATGGGACACCGTAGCTTTGGAAGAGGCAAGGACGAGTGTCGACAAGCAGGTTCGATAAGAATATCATTCCGTTGTCCTGTTTATAAAAACAACTACGTTTTCATGCGGGTCCGGTTTAATAAGGTCCCACTTCGGATCAAGTGGTCTAAATCAATTTTTGCTCGATTGAAAAAAATCAGCCCGTAAAATTCTATAAAATTTAGAATCTAAGATGTGAATTAGGTAGCATATGTCTTTTGCTTCTACGAGTGTTGCTTCTATGGTGCTTATTTACTTATTCTTTGTACCATTATAATCAGTATTTAGATTTCTTTGAAGTGCAAGGAACATTGAATTTAATGCTTTGCTCAGTTATGTGCAATGTTTGATGTTTACATGACATGGTTGGCTGTTATTTCTATATGAGATTGTTAATAACTAATGAAAATATGGTCTCTACTATCATGGATAATTAATTCAATGCAGTAGATTGTTACTTACTAATGAAAATTTGGTCTCTACTATTATGGATAATTATAGAGTAGTCAGGTTGCTACGGAATGACACACATACTTATGACCACACGCTATAATCAACTCATCAATAAACTTGAGGTCTACAAAGAGTATCGGCTCAAGTTTCTTGTGTACTTGTCTACATTACTACAACAATCACTATCATTATGTATGTGGTAGGTTAGCATACTTATGTGGGGTTGATTTTGAACTACCTTTATGGATAGTGACTGTGTAGATACTTCTGTGCGTAGATACTTGTGTGGAGATACTTCTGTGCGGAGATACTTTCGTGTGAGATACTTCTGTGGGTAGATACTTCAGTGCGTAGATAATTCTGTGCGTAGATACCTCCGTGCGTGGATGCTTCTGTGCGTAGATACCTCCATGCGTGGATACTTCTGTGCGAGGACACTTTCGTGCGGAGATACTTCTGTGCGTAGATACTTCTGTGCGTGGATACTTTCGTGCGTAGATACTTCTGTGTGGAGATACTTCCGTGCGTGGATACTTTCGTGCGTAGATACTTCTGTGTGGAGATACTTCCGTGCGTGGATACTTCTGTGCGTGGATACTTCTGTGCGGAGATACTTCTTTGGGTAGATACTTCCGTGCGTGGATACTTCTGTGCGTGGATACTTCTGTGCGTGGATACTTCTGTGCGAAGATACTTCTGTGCGTAGATAGTTCTTTGGGTAGATACTTCCGTGCGTGGATACTTCAGTGCAGATATACTTCTATGCGTAGATTTGTGTTTTTCAGCTCGTCTTATGGGCACGAGGTGGTTGATAACAAAATTTGTCGTTATGGTTCCAATTTTTCTCGTTATTCTGACGTTTTGAACCGATCAAACACTGTTGATCTAATCTAACATCCCCTACATCCAAACTTTATTTGACACATCGTTGGTTGAGCGATCATCAAGAGAAGACAGGAATCACGACAGTGGTATAGAAGGAAGGGTGGGGCAGGGGCAGGGGGCATCCATCTTTAAAACTTTAGACATTAAATTCACGTATACTCCTTTTATTGCATGGCTGTCTCGGGCTATTTCTCAAGTGCATGTTAATATTCAACAATTCATAACACAGAAAATTCAGGTCCCACGTTCTTATCTCCTTCATAAGTTGATTTTTGGTAGACAGCTATATACATGCAATTTGCTACCAAGATGTTAACAAATCTCAGTGGTTCTTACTGCAGTGTCTCAAATCCAGACATACCCCAGCCTACCACTAATCTCTCCAAAAAGCTCACCTCGAAAAATCTCGGATCAAACCCAAAGGAGGAAAAAAATGGGGTCCCAAGGTGTGTATAGTAAGCGTGACTCATACCTTCTACAATACTTTGTTCTGTGGTCTCCGGAACTGGAACTGCAACTGCAGTGAAAAGGAAAGGTACTGGCCACTCCGACTCTGATGCTGTGACAGGATAGTAATCAGTGTTTTCGTGCTTGCACGGTCGAGTGTCAATGAACGTGTTGGACATGAATGTCATCCCGTTATCCTGTTCGCAAAAGAATGCCTTTTAATGGACAGATACGGACAGATATTGAGACATGATGTATAGAGCAGTAGTAACGGCGAGTAAAAATACGTGCAGTAGTGATGGCGTGCAGAAATACGTGCGAAAGTAGTGGCGTGCAGAAATACGTGCAGAAGTGATGTCGTGCAGAATTACGTGCTAAAGTGGTGGCGTGCAGAAATACGTGCAGAAGTGATGTTGTGCAGAATTACGTGCAAAAGTGGTGCCATGCAGAAATATGTGCAGTAGTGATGGCGTGCAGAAATTATTTGCAGTAGTGATGGCGTGCAGAGACTTGTAGTACAAAAACATAAATAAAGCGTGTAAAGTATAGCGTGCTTAGTGATCTGGTGGGCTGATCGGCTTCTGGTGAATAGTTATTCTTGCTGCATGCTTTCAGTCTAGTTTCCTTGCTGTATTTGGTTGTTGGGAAAACCGTTTTTTATAACAGCTGTCTAAATATGTCAGAGTCAGTTAAAAGCCATTTTTTTTGAATCTGCATCTTTTCTTTCATCTCCGTATATCTGCTGAGCTCTTTATGAGTGATGTTGTGAATCATTAATTGTACCTTTTGTCTTTATGTGATGGTGGCGGTTATAATCACTGCTGTTGATAAATTCATTAAAGGCTGTTACATCTATATTAGGACAATATAGGGTAATGAGCATACAACTACCGTGCAAGGCAGCTCCAAGATCAACGTCTCTTCCGAAGAACGGTGGAGTGGGCCAACTAATTAGGACCTCAAACGTCAGCCAGCCAGCAGTCAAATGTTGACTTTAGATGCACCATCTTTACTTTAGCTGCAAATCTCCACTTTCTAACTGGATATAAAGAACTGACTTCGCCCCTTCGACCACTCAACTTAGTATTGCTGTCTACTCCAAAGTAGGATAACGTAGAATCCCTCACTGATGCAATTACATAATTGTGAATAAAAAATGAATCAAACTCCTTTGATTCACACTAATGAAAGGTTTCGGAACTAATGAAGTTACGAATAATACTGTAGAGAGATGAAATTCTTGAACAATGGGCCTATATTTACTACGGAAAAAACTCAAAACGAGGCTGTACAATTTTTTAAAAACATTTTCGCGCAAAAAAAATAAAAGCTGACGTGATCAAAACAAGGAACTGTAAACGTGCTTTTCCTGGATATTATCAAGCCTCGTTTTGCGTTTTGCTGTCGTAAATCTAGGCCCATCCTTTTAATACTCTCATTCCCCTTCAGTATGCCTCAAGCGTTGCTAGAAATCAATTTTCTGCAAGTCAGTTTTGATTTTTCCTGCCTGGTTTTCATAATCTCTTTATCTCCAATATCATTTAACATTGTAGGGGTATTTTCTTTCTATCTGATTGTAGCTACTAGAATAATTTCTTATAACAAGGCTAATCAACAATCTACCATCATAAATTACTAAAGTAAACACAACACGATCAACAAACGGTTAATATCAAGCAATGTCAGGTTATCAAATGGTCACTACGTTTGTGTTATGAAAGACATCAACGTTAGTTTAAGGTCATTACGTGTACTATGTGAAGCAGCATTAACTGTAACAGTTATAGTCAAACAATTTGAAGTTAGTATAAGGTCATGTTGCAAAACAACTTGCAAAAAAGGCACCTAGCCCAATAAAGATCTGATAAAATGTCATGCTCATAAGAAATCGTGTACCTAACTAGCTTAAGTTCATTTTGTGTTGAATTTATGGTATTTGCTAAAAGGTTGCTTTCCCTAAAGAATTGGCACTATTGTTACTAAATCATTCTCCTAGCTTGTATGTCGCAGCATTCCACAAACGCATCGACTATTCGCTTATGTTTCGGCCCTAACAGTGCAGCTGTTTGTTTATAAGTATCTGTGTGTGCTGTGGCAGCCAACGTGAAAATGAATATGTTGGAAATGGTGTGCGTGCATGTGAGTAGGTGAGTACGTGTTGATATGAATGAGCGTGTGCGTGTACTTTTGCGTGTGCGTGAATGCTTGCATGTGAAAAAGGAGCGAAATTTGAAATGTTTCATCTATCACCTTAACCCCTCTCCCAGACGACCCGATTTACAACTTGAAATTCGATTCAAATAACTTTGGAATTTGTTTGATTTGAAGAATTTCATGAATACATCACTTCGACTAACCGCGCATTTGGAGGACTGGGTCGAGTTCTGGGGTGTAAAAAGCTAGTTTTTGACATTTCTCAGACAATATCGACTATTTTCAAAAACAAAGAAGGCTTAATTACCAAAAAACATGTTTGAGAACACCTATTGAAGGGCCAGGTTGTACCAGAAACGAAGTTAAAAGGAATTTTATCCTTAAAACAAAAAAAACATTTACGTGTTAATGAAATTTTGCAAAGTTGCAATAATTTGGTTAAATCTGAGTAAAAATGTGATATCTGATAGCTGATGGCACAATGCCTGCATTAAAAAGTGAAATAGTGTTTCATCCTTGGTTGTAAACTCCGAAAGAAGAGCTTTTTACACCCCAGAACTCGACCCAGTCCCCCAAATACGCGGTCAGTCGAAGTGGTGTATTGTTTTTGAATCACTTTCAGCCTGGATGAAACGGCCTCCAGTGCTCATCTTTGCGGTAATAGCAAATATTCTGTATACTCTTCAATCACTTTCGGGTTAACAACGTCTGGAAGAGGGCGGATGATGAAAACGAATATCTCAATTCTCAAATTATCAAACGGGGTGAACATTTCCTCGATAGAAATATAATTGCATTAATCAGATATACAATTGTGACTGATCCCCATAAGGTCAATAGATGCATACAACGCATGCGCATGGTGTAGAGTTGTAAAAAACCAAAATGATTAGTTTTTCTGTCTCAGAGTCTAATGATCAAGAGAAATCGTCGACACTTCGTGTTCCATCTTTGCCAAATAAAAAAATATTTTCTTAATACATTTTTGGAATCACAGATTTTCTGATAACGCTTCAGAAAATAAGGAAAATATTTTGAAGCAAGCAAACTGCTTTGTCACAAACTCCTCTTGTATAAGAACTTACAAATTGAGCTGAGCATGCCAATTGGGGCCTAGGGTGTAAACTCCTTTTAGAAAGCTCAAACATTGCAGCCTGGTCTTATGGGGATCAATCAATTAATTGAAGAACAGCAATAACAATATAGAAGTTAGAAATAAGATCGATTTCAAAGGGTACTACCCCACCCTTAGAATATACACGAGTTACTGCTTCTTTGAAAGGCAGATCCCATTTTGTCTGATTTTAGACTTTTCAAAGGTGCGACACCGAAAATGGAAATCAAGAAATTTGGGTTTGTATAATTCCACCCGGAGAAGAGTTGTTCTACATTGATGTTAATGCAGTCTTAGCACTTATATCATTCTGCATCCTAGGCGAAGGGGAAATGTAGACAAGGACTCCCAATATTTAGTAAAAAGGGCTAAATTGCGTTTTAAAACGAACTTATCACCCGGGGAAGCGTCTATGCAGTAGTGTGGAGGAGGTTGAGTGATGTGGAGGGAAACCACAAGCACTTAGAGTATTATCTCCAAAGTGCTCTTGGTTTTACTCCACAGTACTGAATATCCTCCACAGTACTGATGGTATCTCCTCGCAGTACTGATGTATTCCCTCCACTGTATTGAACATCCTCTACAGTGCACAGTATTGAATATCCTCCACAATACTGATGGTATCTCCTCGCAGTACTGATGTATTCCCTCCACTGTATTAAACATCCTCTACAGTGCACAGTACTGAATATCCTCCACAGTACTCATGGTATCTCCTCGCAGTACTGATGTATTCCCTCCACTGTATTGAACATCCTCTACAGTGCACAGTACTGAATATCCTCCACAATACTGATGGTATCTCTCCATAGCACTGATGGTATCCTACCACATTAATGAAGCCCCTCCACAGTACTGCAAGAAGACGTCCCCCAGAGTGCTTTTCCAGATTAAGGACTTCAAATTTCAATCAAACTTGCGTACATGATCAAGTCAAAAGATATCCTAAAAGACGATATTTCATTTTCCATTTTTGTCTTTGGTTTTATATTACTGTTATTAAGCCCTGGTTTGTGTTTCTTATATTCACATCTTGTCTACTTCCTTAGACCCAGTTCGATAACAAGAATAAACGAGTTAATGAAGAGTAATGACGAACAAAAGAAAACCATAAAGATGAAACTTACGTTGAATGCTTTTTGAGAGTCGACGTACTTGCTTTCAGAGTAGTAATAATACCAGTGGCGAGATTTGCATCTATCATAGTCACTGATATAGCCAGGTCCAATATCTAGTCGTTTCAAAACATCAAGCACCTAGAAGCAGTTTGATAAAAAGAAATTACCAATTGAAGAGCCTAGACAGCCATCATTACTACAGCCAAACTAACTAACGAACCGTTCTCTAGGAAAAGCATTTCGAAAACCAGTCAACAAACATATGTAAAAAATATCATGCAGAGCCACTATTTTATGGTCTAACGAAATGGCTGCAGTGATCGATGCATGCAGCCAAAGGCTCATTGTTATCACTTATGAGTCAATCTAACACTCCATGCTGATCAGAGGACGGATACCCCTTACTACCTCAACAAGCCTTAATAAATACATAAAGCTAATTAGTTAGTAAATTTGTGAGTTGATTAGATTTCTCTTTAAAATGAAGCTTACCTGTCCAGATTTGAGGTCATTTGCTTCGCGTAGAAAATGCACACTTTTGTCGACAGCTGAAATTGCAAATCTTGAGCCAGGGGAGGCTTTCAACGTCAGATTCACTTTAGTTCCTGGAAAAACTTGTTTTTGGTTGAACTTCATCGACACCTAGAGAAGGAAGGAAACCAAATGAAGCATCTTGTATTTGTTCCTTTCACTCCCTAGACTGGGATTTAAGACGTACGGATTAATTGCTCAGAATGCCAAAATCATAGGTCACAATGACGATGACTTAAGTCCGAAAGGCCTAAGGTGTATAAAAGTTTTGTTTCTTTGAATCTTTCTCCTGCCAAATCATTCTTCAAAAAGTGGTTATTCACAATAACCTGATCAATCAATTTTAACAGTATTCTAAAATCGGAACTTTCGATAGTAAGGTTCATTTGAGCCCATCAAACCATCGTTGAGCCCTGCTCTCCATAAAAACAGAATCTACTTTTCCTGTGGGTTTGAATAGGCAGTGATATCTCGCTAAGCAGGCCAACCCGTTCAGCAGACTCACATGAACAGGTCCTAAGAAGTGTAAAACATCCCGATTGATGACCTTACCAAACATGTAATTCGCATTTCAGTTCCTGTAAAATTCGTAAAACTATGCTATCAGTAACAATATAAATCAGGGTAACTGATTTATCATCACATACCTCATTTGTAAAAGAATTGCCAGTCTAAAGATCAATACATAATTACCTCATTTGCAAAAGAATTGCCGGTCTGAACAACAATACTATCAGCCACAGTCTCCCTGTCTTTGATATAATAAACAAGCATGCGACAGGAGGGCGTCATGTCTGCAGTTACACGGAAGCCAAAATCAAAGGACCCAACTGAGAGGTCTTTCGGAAGAGGTGCTCTTGTGGCTGGTCCACGTGGTCTGGTTAACCATATCTCTTCCTGGGTAAAAAGTCGAAGTGGGGGAGGAGCTGTTGTTGTTGTTGCAGGTGGAGACTCAGTTGTCATTTCCGGAGTGGTCATTCCTGGAGTGGTCATTTCCGGAGTGGTCATTTCCGGAGTTGTCATTTCTGGAGTGGTCATTTCCAGAGTTGTCATTTCTGGAGTGGTCGTCTCTGGAGTGGTCATTTCTGGAGTGGTCGTTTCTGGAGTGGTCATTTCTGGAGTGGTCATTTCTACAGTGGTCATTTTCGGTGTTTTAATTTCAGTGGTCACTGTGTCGTCCTCGGGGGGCACGTCGTCGTCGTCGTCGTCGTCTTCGAATGGGGGTATCTCGTCTCCATCTTCATCAACAGATCTTTTAGGTCTAGAGTTCTCCGTGGCAGCAGCAAACTCCGTTGGAACGACTCCAGACAACGCGACTGTTCCTTTACACATCAACTAAAGATTGAAAATGAATACATTTAGAATATAAAAGTAGAAAAGAACTTTTCGTACCATAAATAGGGGTCACTATATTTTGCGTGATGTGTTATTAGCCATTTTTAGTGCGTGAAATCGTGAAATTTGATTTTCTAATGAGTGATTTCGTGAGATAAGTGCCTGTTTATCAAGCAAAAACATCTTACCTGCGATACCCGGGGCTGACATGCAAAATAAATCTCAAGCACTTTTTACATGGGTTTTCATGCCGGGTTGGAAAGGCGAGGTAAATCCATCAAAGTCATTAATCGTCAACGCATTATTGATTTTCCCATTGTGAAAAGGTTTACTTCATCTTACCGGTGGTTTTGCGTTTACATGGAAAAACTTCACTTCATGGGATGTGACATTTGTTTACACCAGCAGTGTGGGGTGAAGTTTTATTTTCCATATAAACGCAAACTGAGATTTCAACGGTATTCTATAGGAGGGTGAAATATCACTTGTCAGCCCCGAGTCTGGCAGGCGAAGCAAATTTGCCCGTATAAACATGCCTTAAAATGAAGAATCAAGATGAACCAAGCGTGAAAATCCAATTATACTGAGCACGAATTCGTGAAAAGTCAACATTTTGTTCGTGAACGCCGAAATGAAAACTCATTTATGGAGCCTAGGAATCAGAGATAATATATTGATCATTTTTTAAGTTGAAAAGGCATATTGTATATAGACGAAGAAGATGATAATAATTCAAAATACATTAAACCTACTTCATGGTTCGGAAAATCACTCGAATTGATTTTTAAGAATGAAAAATGACACAAATTCAGTAGTCGTAAGTTAGAATTATATTCAGGTCATTTTCATTCTCACAAATCTATTCGAATAATTCTACTGTACCCACCGCGTAGAAGACATTTCTCTTTACTTTTTCGTCTCCATAAGTCGTATACTTGACTGTAAACTTCGCATCTGTTCCAGGCTAAAAAACAAAAAACACATTTATACCAATAACTGGAAGCAAGACAAGAAGGTAAGTAGAATTGCCAACTATAGCCAAAGGGAACGCAAAGGCTATAGAAAAGGAGACAGCACAGCTTTTATTCCTTGCTCCAAAGCAACTTAATTTCTTTTATCCTAAATCCAACTCTTTATGGTGTGTGTTATAAAACAAAGACATAAGGGCACCATTTTCCGAATTCTCGGTGATGGCCAGGAGTTAATTATAACATTACCTTGTAAACCTTGTCTTCTTTTGTGATGGCTATATAACTGTGCGATGGGGAGTACCAGGCATTTGCTGTGTGATATGCATTGACAGACGAAGACCTCCCTCCTGTATATGGGACACTTGACCGAGCTCTTCTTTGTGGAAAGGATTTGGGTTGGTATGTAGCCTGCAAATAAAAGTAAACCAAAATCATGATCAGCAAACCAAAACAAATACCCTTCACTTCTATACCCAGTTCAAAGACCTCTGCATACAGTTCCGGTACAGAGGGTTTCTACAGTGATCCGACATGAAGAGTTGAGAATACACTCTTTTTTTATAAGAACAATTTTATAAGAACACCAGCCTCAAATTTGACCAAAACTTAAGAACAAGCTAAGAGCAAACCGAAGCTGACCATTTTTGGCTCAATAGAAAAATTTTATGAAATAACCACAAGACTGAGAAATAATTACAAAACAAGCAGATTGGCAGCACACAGATAATGTCAGATGGTAAAGAGAGTCAAACTTTGCAACAATTGACACTACTGATAGCAAAAAAGGCTTCCCTGCTACAATTGTAAAAGTAAGAACAATTCAAGAACATTTCAGCCTGAAAATAGAAGAATATCTAAGAACAGCCAGCTTCAAATCAATTTTACTGGTTCTCATAAAAAAAGAGTGCATAAATTCAGGCATCAAACATTACAAATCCTTACCACGAAACGAAGCCGTTTAGTTTGAAGTGGAACCTTGGGTAAATTGACTTTTCCTTTGCCTCCTCTGATTTTGATTACTTCTTTGTGGACACTTCTATAATCGCCGTTTCTCACTCTGATTTTCACATCAATACTGTCGACTGGTGAGCCATCAGGCCTTTTTGCGTACACCTGTAAATGAACAGATTTAGGACGATGATAGTAATAATCTTTTCTTTAAATTTCGCTACTACTATGATAGTAATAAGCTAATTAAAGCCAACCAAAGCTACGGTAACTTTGATCCAGTATTTGTGATTATTCGGATAAAGATCGGCTCTAACACAGCAGGACAATGCCATCCAATTGATGTGCCATAGGCTGGAGTTATACTATACCGGATTTCTATCGGAACGGAGTGATTTTCACTCCTGGGTGAAACTCGGGAGTGCAATTACACTACCAAGTTCCGCTTGCTACGATCTTCGAGAACAAAGTATTTCAGGTTGACGCACAGTAGTGTAACTGCAACCCCTATTCGATTTGAAAGTCACTCCGCTGCGATAATAACCCAATCTTGTGTAACTCCAACCTTGGCTGAATTCAGACAACGCAAGCTTTACAATGCCCGTACTGGCACATTCATGCACTTAAAAAATTTACAATTTTCATCTTTCGAATCGAAGTGAAACTTTGGTTATGATGGCTTTTTAAAAGCGCTTGTACACACCAAAAAAGCTTTCAGGGGGAGTCTTTTGGAACACTCTCATCGACACAATAAAAAATATTCCAACGCTTTTTGTGTTCAGAAAGCAAATAAAGTCCTAAACTGGTGAACAATGCACAAGTAAACTATGTTTTTAAAGTAGTATTCATCTGTACATAAAAAATGAATTAGGCCTTACCTTTTGTATCTAGTCAAAAGTAGATTTTCTTGTGAGTTGGATTAAATTAGTACCTTGTACTAGTCTTACTAAGTGTTGACGTTACATCCAACTTTAAATAATTCATAAATGAAATTAAATGAATAGGACTGCACAATCCAGGTATTAATCTAAGAACTATTAATCCCTGCACAAGTGACAAAGTCAGTAGGTGTCCTGTTTGGGTATTTTCTTATTCAGTAGGAGAGTAAGCAACAAGTTTCGAAAATATCGTTCTGAGTGACACTTAAGAGGTTGGAGATGGCAGATAAAAGAACCTGAAAAAGTATTAGTGCTTAGGACCTTGAATTATTTGATGTTTACAACTTTTTGCTAATTGTACACTCATACACAAGTTCTAATTAAACACTCACTGCACATTCTGAAATTATTAATGCACAAATTAGCTATCCTGCACCTGAGATTATTGCCAGGCAAAATATTTAAATAATGCGTTCATAAACTTGAGATCGTTTCAAAACTCGTTGAACTAGAAAAATTCCAGCCATGAAATTTTGCAAATCGTTTGATAATCGAAGAAAGTCGGTTCATGTTTGCAGCATATCGTTTCGAATCATTAAAAAAACCTTTGCTCACTCGTGAGGATTCATATACAAAGCTCAAAAAACCTTCCTCATTTTTTCTTTCTATTCTATTCTCTCTGATCAATGCTCGAATGACGCTAGCCTGAATATGTCTGATTCAATTGCAGCAAAAAGATAACTCACCCAAGCTTCGAACGGAAGAGCAGGTTTGAAAATATCTGGAGTTCCTTTGAACGTGAGTTCGACGTTGTTCTTGTGAACTGTCATATCTACTTTAGTTGCGTTGAGTGTGATCCCTGTCGCACCTTCCTTCACCGATGCTTCGAAGGTAAATGATGGTCTTCTATAACCTTTGTAATCGTTTATCTTGAAGAATTTCAGGTCCATTTCGAATGGCTGGCAACCTGAAATCTGCAAAATATAAAAGAGGTACTTTAATCTCGAGAAACTTTAGTTCTTCATGCTGTGACTGGCGTCAGTAAGTAAGTATGTGAGCAAGTAATAAGGCAAAGTGTAAGTAAGTAAGTAAGTAAGTTTGAGTAAGAAAGTAAGTAAGCAAGTAAGTAAGCAAGTAAGTAAGCAAGTAAGCAAGTAAATGAGTAAGCAAGTAAGCAAGTAAGTAAGTAAGTAAATAAGTAAATGAGTAAATTAGTAAGTAAGTAAGTAAGTAAGAAAGTGAGCAAGTAAGCAAGTAAGTAAGTAAGTAAGTAAGTAAGTAAGTAAGTAAGTAAGTAAGAAAGTAAGAAAGTAAGAAAGTAAGAAAGTAAGAAAGTAAGTAAGTAAGTAAGTAAGTAAGTAAGTAAATAAGTAAGTAAATAAGTAAGTAAGTAAGTAAGTAAGTAAATAAGTAAGTAAGTAAGTAAGTAAGTAAGCAAGTAAGTAAGCAAGTAAGTAAGTAAGGAAGTAAGTAAGTAAGGAAGTAAGTAAGCAAGTAAGTAAGTAAGCAAGTAAGTGAGTAAGTAAGTAATAGAGTAGGTAAGTAAGCTAGGAAGTAAGTAAGTAAGTAAGTAAGTAAGTAAGTAAGTAAGTAAGTAAGTACGTAAGTAAGTAAGTAAGTAGGCAAGTAAGCAAGTAAGAAAGTAGGCAAGTAAGCAAGTAAGAAAGTAGGCAAGTAAGCAAGTAAGAAAGTAAGAAAGTAAGAAAGTAAGAAAGTAAGTAAGTAAGTAAGTAAGTAAGTAAGTAAGTAGGTAAGTAAGTAAGTAAGTAAGTTAGTAAGTAAGTAAGTTAGTAAATAAGTAAGTAAGTAAGTAAGTAAGTAAGTAAGTAAGGAAGTAAGTAAGCAAGTAAGTAAGTAAGCAAGTAAGTGAGTAAGTAAGTAATAGAGTAGGTAAGTAAGCTAGGAAGTAAGTAAGTAAGTAAGTAAGTAAGTAAGTAAGTAAGTAAGTAAGTAAGTAAGTAAGTAAGTAAGTAAGTAAGTAAGTAAGTAAGTAAGTAAGTAAGTAAGAAAGTAAGTAAGTAAGAAAGTAAGAAAGTAAGAAAGTAAGTAAGTAAGTAAGTAAGTAAGTAAGTAAGTAAGTAAGTAAGTAAGTAAGTAAGTAGGCAAGAAAGTAGGCAAGTAAGCAAGTAAGTAAGTAAGTAGGTAAGTAAGTAAGTAAGCAAGTAAGTAAGCAAGTAAGTAAGCATGTAGGTAAGCTAGTAAACGAGTCAGTAATTAAGTTCATTTTGCCATATGAAACCCTATTTACAATCAACAAAAAGCGAGATTCAACAGTACCTTATATTCTGAAATAAACAAATGTTGAAATCATCTAATAGAATTATGAAATCATCCTTAACTACGATGGCAGGGATAACATGCAAAGGCCATGTCAACATCTTTCCAGCAATGTTCCTCCGTGATGTTTAAATAAACAAAAGTGATTTTGAAAAGTAAAGTTTAATTTTTTGTTTGTTGTTGAAAAAAGAAAGTGAGAGGTAAAATAGTCGGAAAAGCTGCAAAGGGAGCAGTAGCAACACGACAGGCCATCATGGATATCATAGCATGTCATTGATTCAACTTAAAACCGTGTTATGGGGATATCAATTTCGTTGAGTATAGTGGAATCCCGTTACAACGAACTCTAAAAGGAACTAGAAAATCGTTCGTCACATCCGGAGTTCGTTATACCTTGATAATTTTATCATAAGGCAAAATCCAAGGGACAAAACATTTAGTTCATTATACAGGGAAGTTTGTAACATCCAGGGTTCGTTATATCGAGATTCCACTATATTTCTGATGAGACATCCAGAGTCATGAATAAGATATTCACTTTTGCTTACTTTTTTAACGATATTATCGCAAATTTCCTTATCAGAGGAATATGAATAAGATCTGTAGTTCCAATAACGTGGGAAATAGGCACAAATCTTGGCTCTCAGCACACCACTCACATCCTTGCCATACGAATATCTACCAAAAGAAAACAGAGAAATGCGTCATTTTCCATATTAGCCTTGTTAGTAGATATCTAACTCTTAGTTTCAATCTTCTTTCCAGTACGAAAATGCGAGGACGCAAGCATCATAAATCATAAATTAGTTTGACTGGTTTTGATGCCTGAGGGCATATTCATCAATAGTTGTCGCAACATAGATAACAAAATTCCAAAATCATCATGATTTTCCTTCAAAAGACGGCAGAGTTCGATGTGAAGATACCTGGTGTGGGATTGTTGTTGTTGTTGCTTGATTATTCTGGTTGTTGTTATCGTTCGTTATTCGTAAGAATTTTTGTTCAATTGATCCTGCATTCTGAACTGAGGCCTTAGAAAGATAGACAATTGTTTATGCATCATTAAGTGAGCAGAATTCCTACGAAAAACGAGCAAAAACAACAACCGGAATGACCAAACAACATCAATCCTGTCTTGCCACTGGTATAGCATTCCTTGCATCACTAATAATGTGAATTCGAAATTCATACTCACTTGGCACAGAATTCCCCATCTGCTTTGGCTTCTCCATTTGCAATGTAAGAAGGTGGCTTTATGGTGACTTGAAACTTGGGTAGGACTTTAAAGGCAATAGTTAGTGGTGGTAAATACATATCTTTTTAGGCTATATTAGCGTATAGTGGATTGGAACAACACCATAGACAGTAACGAAAAAGTTGAAATAAATCAAAATAATTAAGATCCTCAGGAAATACCAACTTGTAGCAATTAGGCTATGATTAAAAGGTCTGGTAAAGAATATTTTGATCTTGCACGTTCGAGTTGTGGTTCATTCATTTACCCATCGTAAAGAAAGCCTGATGGTCTAAAACAGATTATCGAGCAATTTATAGCTTATATAAGATATTTCGATCTTCATCACAGAAAAATATGGGATATCCTATTCTTCCAATACTTTGTATGTATGCTTCCGAAGAAAAGTTTGGAAAACACGTTTGGATTTAGAGTAAAATGAGAGAGTTGGAGAATCTATTTTGTATTGCCTTTCTCGCTAATTGGTCAAAAGCATGAAGATTGATGTAAATACCTATTTTCTCACATTTAGTGACCAGTTAACAAGGGTTCGTATCGGATGACCACTACATGATAGGACAATGAATCCTATCCAATATAAAGAAGGAGACTGAAATAAGGCCAGCATATTATTTGGGAATGAACAACCGAAAAAATAGAAAACAAACATACCGTATTTTTCAACCTTGATGTAAATGGTCTTTCGCTTTCCCTATGAAAAATAATGACTTTGAAAAGCATGGAGATATCAAAGAAATACTTATGACTCTAAATATCAATTTTTTGGAGAGCACTGTGCAGCTGTATCTTGCACTTTTCCATTTGCTAGTTTGTAAGAAATCGATAGATTAGAGAGAGTGGCCAACATCGACAAAAATTAACGTAGACAAATAAGAGTGTATGTGATCATACTATATGGCTAAATGTTGTGGAAAATATTATGCGAATTTTTGAGGCTATTGTTTCCGGTTATTATCAGTCATTTTTAGGGTATTTTTAAATTTTAATTACGACTTAAGAGATTAGTATTCGAGGTGGCAGATGTAAGCTTAACATAGGGTTACCGTATGTATTGCAAACATAGATAAATTATATTCCAAACAACAAAGAAGAGATAACGGCATTGGTTTTGAAAAAAATGATTGCATTTTGAAATCCCATTTTGAAATCGTTAAATCATCTAAACATTTTGTAAACTGGTGAAGCATTTGAAAAAAGCTACTCATATACATACTGTGTGTACCAATATACCTCTCTTTAGTTTGCCGGGCAGTAGAGCAAAACGAATTCACACTAATTTACTAGCTTTTAATATCTCCCAACTGAAATGTTGCATACCTTCTAAATAAGATTCAAAATTTGATTTGAAATCAAAAACAACAAGACAAAAGCTCTTTCATCCTCAAACGTATAAAGTAAAAATTTAGATTTCACTAAATGAAAAGGGCACCGGGGTGAGGCAGAAATGGTCCTCTAATGTGTCTAGTGGAGAGGCCAGTGAGGGAATTACCCCACCACTTTGTATGTTAAAAAATGGCCTGTGCTGTGAGAAAAAGTATAACAATATAACACTCACTTTCACTGTAGCTTCAACCCTCCAAAGACCAAGCACAGGCTTGATTGACAGCTTGAGTTTAAAACTTGCAAAACCTTTTGAAAATATCATGAATTAAGCTTGGTTCAAAATGTACATCCTAAAATTCTCGAAATAATTCATAATGAAGGTAATTTTGTAGCTTGTCTCATAGAAATACTGGATTCACGTAGATATCAGTCCTCAAAACATGTTAAGTAATCCTGAAATTATCCCACAGCCTAGAATAAAACGCCATACCCTGGGTTAAAAAATACATTAAGAAACAAAAGTTTTGTTCGAAGGAAAGTACGTGCGAAGACCAAAGAGACGTTCTCGTTGATATTTGATTAAGAAATCATGGGGTGGAATAACATAACCTTGAGGAGGCCAAAAGAAAAGCTAAAAATCGTCACTTGGCAAAGGAGTAACGAAAATCCTCCTAAATAGAAGTAGTCATCGAGTGATGATGATATGTTGAATTAAGTACAAGCTATCTTGTTGCTGACATGCTCAGTTTTCTATTGGTAAAGTTACAACAACAACAGAAAATTTCCTTTAGGCAGATTTTGATGCATCATGTATATAGAATTATTAAAAAGAGAAAAATAAACATAAATTTGATAAAGCACACTTGAGCCTTTTATACTTATGCCTTCCTCGGAGTGTGACTTATGATTTCATGATACGAGTCGTTTATACATGCAGGGGAAAATAAGATTTCTTTTATTTCATCTCGATGAATGTCACTGAACAGTAAACTTACCACCCTGAAGTTTCACGTTTCTCCATTGCCTCATCGTGGTTCGGCTTGGATTCTGAAACAAACATTTTATTGAAAATTCTGGATATCTAGAACTGAGTGAAGTGACATGCACGCATACGTTTATGTTAGTTTTTGTTTTTTCCTATAAGTAATTTTGTTTTTGTTAGACATTTGTGAGTAATTTGCATTTGTGGCACGCTAAGATCTATTTCATGTCTAAATTATAGCTAAAAATTAGGCAACTGCTTATGACACCAGTTCCGCACGTTCTAACTAGTAATATGCTTCCCTTCTAAAATCAAGAAACAATGTTTCTGTCATTACCAGCTGGTGAAATATACGATCTGTTGATTTAGAATATCAACAGTAAGCAGTGATCTAAATAAATCCCAGAAGTACGTCACAGATCTACTAGTTACGGGAGGGGATAGAGTAGGCTCACTAGAAGCACAGATCCTCTCGTTAGGGAGAAAAATTTCTATCCTTGTGTTTGATACTAAATACTGCTTCTTTTCTTCAGGGAAAACACAAAGCGGGAGTTATTTACATTATTAGCTATGTATTGCCGATATTTGAAATAGACTCAGCTCAATAAACTCACAGAGCTGCTCAAAGAACAGCTTAAGGTACTGCCAACTGAAATAACACTAATTCCTGTAATGAAGAAAATCATGAAAATAAAAGGTGAATAAAACGAAATCCTTCGTATACTCACTAATACGGCCATCTTTGAGATCTATAAAAAAGAGTGAAAAATTGAGAAATCAAAAACTTGACTCGGAGCATAACAATTCAATATACTTTGCTTCATTCAAAGGATGAATAGTAAGTTGAAAAGCCATCTATAAAAGTTAGAGCAATCTCAAAACTTGTGTTAAAAGACTTCAGGGAGGATCGCCAGGGAGGATTGAGTAAATTTCATTTCACATTGATTTTTGTTGAATTTTTAAAGCATTTTAACACCCAGTACTTAAAAGTTTCCAATATATTGATATTGGGCCCAGAAGGTCGCAGTGATATTGAGCCATTATGAAGTAATATTGAGGACCAAATATTCAAAACTTTAGAGTACAGGAATCACTTTTGTTGAGGTAAAAAAGAAGTTGCCAAACTCGAAGGTATCAAGCTGAACTTAGCTCAAACTTGAAGATTTTTCTAGTCAGATTGATTAATCACAATTGCTGTTTTAGATTCTATGATTCTCTAAAGGGCACACGAAAAAAACTCTAGCTGAGTGATCAAGCCATGTACGGAGATTTCATTTATGTACCTTCGATGTTGGAAAGACGAGAGTAAGTTAACTTTTGCAGACTGCATTTCCTGCAAACAGCCACAAGCCCTGGAACAACAGGGCTAAACTGGTCGTTGAAAAATATTCAGAAGTAAAGAAAAGAAAAGGTTTTTATCAATCAAAGTAAGAAGACTGCAGTTCCAATACGGATATGACTCACCACTCCTGTGACTGCTTTCAAGTTGCTGTCGACAGAGAGAACTCTAATGCGAACTGCAATTAGAACGAAATGCGTTGGATCGAGATATGAATGTAGAATTTCCTACTTGCAAGCAGATAAATGGGCTTGAACATGATTACTGACAAACTGATAAATAATGATAACTAATAGATAAGCAAATACTAATAACTTGATACAAACAGTAGGATCTACACTCAATATGGAGAAATGGTCTTCTGTGACTTTCCTGCTTGCGCACTCGTCAGACAGACTACTTATACAAATTAAAACAGCACAGTTTGTCTGACGAGTGCACCAGCAGGAACCTCATAGTCAGAGAAGAATGTGTCTCCTTATTTAGTCTAGTTTCTTCTGTGTAATTGCTCTATACTCGCTTATTTTGAGCCTTACAGCCGGGATAGGAGCTCTCTACTCGAGTTAACTGATACTTAAAAACATTTTGTTTCAGCAGGGGTCTAGTGCCTTAAAACTGCATGCATACAGTGGTGGCGCCAGAGGGGGGCAGGGGGGGCTACAGCCCCCCCGTTGGAGGAGGCTAGCCCCTCCGTCGGAAGATAAATTATGCTTGAATTTTTTTTGTCGGAGCGCATTTTTAAAGTTTTGGCGGAAATTAGCCCCTCCGTCGGAAGTGCTAGCCCCTTTGTCGGAGGAAACCTAGCGCCACCACTGCATGCATAAGCATGAAATAACATCTATCCTAAATGAATCAACAATAAACAGCAAAAACAATAATAAAAACAACAAAATCAACAATAACCAAAGCACATACTCGTTTCTCCAGGCTTATAGATAGGTCGGTCCGTTTGAATATAAACTTGGGAGCTCGTTTGATGGACTTGAATAGTCGATGTTTTGTTATAAAACGCCCATCCCGAGTCTTGCTCAATGCCATTTGTGCCTTTGGGGACTTTTGCAATGCCACCTACTTCAATGTAACCGGATGATGGGGCGTTGTGAGGAATCTACAGAGAGTAAATAAAATGTTTAAGCCATAAATTTTCTTTCAAAACTAGATAAGCAATTCAGCTATCTCTACTCAAGTTATCTAATAGTTTTGAAGCATAGAGGAGTAGAAAATAGGTTAGAAATTAATGAAAATAAGAAAAATATGATAAAAATTACCTTCAGAATGGCTTCCGTCAGTACACCTGAAAAAAATTTGAAAATTATTTTTAATTGGTACTGATGAACACACACACAGGGGCACGGTGACATGCATATCATTTCTATATGTAGTAGTTTGAAGCCTCTCGTTTAGGTGTCTAAATAATGTGTCGAGCTTCTCCGATAGAAAAGTCAGCGAGAAATAAACTCCCGATAGCATCTTTCTAACAATTTCTCACTTTTAGAAATTCTTAATACTCAACAAAACTCACGATATGACAACAGAACCAAAGACTAACTTGTCCCCCGCATGCTTTCTAAACATTACGTAATTGTTTATTAGTTTGGGTAATGCGATTATTTCTGAGAACTGCATGCGGTATACACTTACCTCTAAATAAGTATAGAAGAATATAGAAGAAACAATTCAAATTTAGGGCCTAAATCATATCATTTCTACAGTAAGACAAAAAACTAAGTGTTGAATCAACAAGGAAAGTTTTGAAACAATGGAAACAATTTCTAAATAAAGGAATTATTTTCTTAAGATTGGTTTAAATTTCACCATCTTTTGATTACTATAGATACGTGGAAGTTTGTTGTTATATTGCTGTCTTGATTGACATTTGCTGCTACAGATTGGCCTCACAATTGTTTCCATACATATTGGAGGCAAATCCACTTAAGGTTAGACAAAGTTGTAGGTTAGACGTAAATGCAAATAAACTGAGACACATAGGAGATTATTGATGGGGAAAATGTTAACCACTTTTTTGACAGCTGAGATAGTGATGCATGATGAGAGCCTATATCCCTTCCATAGGATAATAACAAGATTATGATGATAGTATATCCAATGATCAAAGCAATGATTGAACTAAATTTAGAATCAAGTTTTTTATCACTAATTAAACGTTCACTGTGACCTTCACGAAACCAAAGATGAGGGATACTCAAACACAAGAGGAAAGAAACTATTGCACTTAGGAAGATAATCTACTGAACGTGGGTGAATAACTTATTTAGCCACTTCACAAGACAAACCAGAGAATTTAAAACGCTTTGTCACCTGGTTTTTCAGGTTTCACACTCTGTTAATGGTTTGAGAAGCAACTGTTGAAACAGCAAAGAGGATCAATCTATTTCTAGATATTTGGTTCCTTTTAAAGACTTGTTCAGTGACATACACTGGGCAAGGGCTTGAGTTGGTTTGAAATATATTTGAAGGTTAGAACAATGCTATTCTACATTGTTTTGAATATAACCATCATAATTTGCAACAAGAAAAAGGTACTTAGCAGAATGGGGAAAATAATACCTCAGCAAAATTGACTCTAACTGATTATTAAGGTTGTCAAGTTTCAGATTCGATTTTCAGAAGGAATTTCGATTTGGAGTCTGAATGAAATATACATATATTAGTAGGGAACATTGATCATTGACATGAAATAAGCTTATGCATTTAATTTTGCGTTAAAAAGCAGGAAGAAACTTTTCTTTCTTAATAGAAAAGAAAGATTTATTAGTAATAGAGACAAAAATAAACATTTTCGAATTGATAGTTTACCTGGCTTAACAACATTGCTGGAGGAGACCTTGAAATTTCTGCCACTTTTAAATGTTGTAGTAAAAGTAACATCAAAGTCAATGTTGCTGGTAGAAAGAAGAACTTTCTCGTCTACGCCCGCTCTGAATATTCTTGGCGCATACACCAAGTAATGCCTGTCATAAAGAGATATTAATTTTAGCTGCCATAAACTTTCTCAAAAGGCTGGGATCAACGGGTAGAGGGCTTATTCGAACTATCATTGTACTGGAGAGGGGGTACTCTGCGCTCTAATATACGCCACCCCTGCTTATCGGTTTTCAGAAAATTTGCTTATCAGTTTTTTGTGATTTTTCAAGACCCCTCTACTATTCCACCCCACCCTCCCCTCGTCTATTAGGTACCAGAGAGAAAATGCGTTCTTTAGTAGAAGCTGTATGCACTTGTATGGAGAAATGTGGTATTTCTCTCACAGATTACAGATATGTCTCACAGATGTTAAATCTTCATCAATGTCTAGGTAAGGTTTTTTACAATGATTGAAAAGTCAAATAGAGTGCATATATCTGTTGTTTTTGATTGAGTCACATAGAATAAACGATAAATAAAACGATTCTGCATGTTGGGGTTTCGTGCTGACTTACATAAATGACTCACCAGTTGCAGAATGGGTATTTGGATTCTGAAGAAGGCTCAGAGCATGCTTCTTTGTTGTGCATGTAGAGAACATCAGCATCCGGTTGGGCCAGCACACTATGGAAAACAGAATGAATTTTATTTCATATTACTTAACCAAGAACTTTCAGCAGAAAGGTGGGGTATCATACAGATCCCTATGGGGGCAACTTTCTTAAGAAGCACTGTGACATTTTCAGGATGTTAAAATTTCTCAAGACCAAAAAAATTCAGCATTATTAATCATTTGGACAGAAAGTTAGCCTCCTTTGAGTTAAGGTTAGCCCTTTACCAGTCCCACTAATCACATATTGTTAGGTGTAAAAATGTTCACATGTCCATTTTCGATGAATGCTTACTTTTATTGACATTCTACAATCCCATCTACCAGCCCTCAAACTTTCTTAAATACCAGAGTTCTGGAATACACTCATTTTTTGATAAAAAAAATTTTGTGAGAATATTAGCCTCAAATTTTACAAAAATTTAATATCAAGCTATTTAGAACAAAGTGAGGCTGACCATTCTAAGTTTAATATAAGAATTTTACTAAATAACCATGAGACTAACAAATGACAAGCAGATTTACAGCACACAGATATGCCATATACACTCATTTTTTCATAAGAAACTTTGCTTAATCTTTGTACCAGAGTTTCTTAGCTTTCACTGCAATCATGGTGCGAAAAGTTTCTTAGTAAGTATCTTAACATAAAAACATAATTTTTTTTCATATACCGTCATTTCTTTTTTTGTTATCATTGCCAAACATGAATTGAATATAGAGAAGCAAAAATAAATGAAAATATCATTGCAAACAGCTAAAATATCTTAGGGTAACCAAACTGAACTAGGAACTAGGTTTCTTAAGTTTTGAAAATCTGGCCCTACAGTTTCTTATAAAGGGCTTCTAGTGGCGGAAATTGGGCATTTTGGGTGGAGGGGCAAGCATGGTGAATTTTCCGAGTCATTTTCTTCGCCTGGCAATGACGAAGTCATTGCCAAGACAGCTGGCGGTGTAGGAGAGGGGGCTGTAAGCCCACTTACTGGTCCAGAGCAGAGTCCTGGCAGGGGTCGAGGGGGAGGAGCCCCCGGAAGCTGTTGAGGTTGTGCCTTTTTTGAGGGTTCGAACTGGCTTAGAATCCCCCTATTTTAGCACTAAAGTCGACTCCTGCTATCTCGAACACCGTTATCTCGAACTCCCCTCTATCTCGAACAAAACCTATTTCCCCTCGTTTTCCTATACAGTTAGGTACACAAATAAACCCGTTATCTTAAACACCGTTATCTCGAACAAAATTTCTTTCCAGTGAACAAAAAAACCCCTTATCTCTAACATCAATACACAAAAGTTTAAATTTATTCAATCATACGCCAATAATAGTTTTTTATCTAACTGACAAAAGACCTCTAACTTCTGTTATTAACAACACCAATGACATATCTTTTTTAAAACCTAAATAAATATTTTCCAACAAGAAGTATTTTGCAAGTATTTTGAAGATTTCCAAGGTTTAATCATTTGACTTTAACTACTGCCGCTAGGAACTAAACTAGTCTCCCCGGAGAAAGAAGAAGATGGTTTTTGCGAATCTGCTATTGGGCCCTTTAGATAGATGGCCCTAAAATTGTGTAATTTTTCTTCACGCAAAAAGCATACTTGTCGACTAGGTTGTTCAGTTCCATCATGGCTTTCAGTTGATTCCAGTTCTTGATAAACATGATCCCCTTTTATAAACTTCTATTAGCTAAAACTAATACCTGTTTAGCGGTTTTTAGATTTTTAAAAGTGGTTTTTTAGAAGCAAAAAACCTTTCATTTATACACTGCGTATGAAGACCCCCTTTTGGCCGAGGAAAATTCGACTCCCTTGACAGTTTGGGATAGCGAGAGTCGACTGTATATAAATACAAACCATGAATAGTAAACGAATAAGATTTGATATTGACTAACTTAAAAGAGTCTAGTGTTAAAGAAATTTATTCGGTTCTTTCAAAAAAATAAATTGTTAAATCAAAGGTATCAAAATTTTCGAGTTGGATACCAAATTCAACTTCCAAGGACCAAAATTTCCGACTTTTGGGAGAAATTTCCGACTCATTATTAATTGGGGGGGCAATTGCCCCCCCAACCCCCCCATAATTTCCGCCACTGCCGGGCTTCTTATTAAAAAGAGAGGGTAGAAAAGAGAGCCAAAATTTGCAACAATTCACACAAACTGATTGCAAAAACAGGCTTGAAAAACATTGAAAAGTAAGAACAATCTTTGAAAATTTCAGCCTGAAAATAGAAAGAATACTTTTTCTTATAGGAACAATTTTATAAGAATACAAGCCTCAAAGTTTGGCAACATCTAAGAAAATGCTAAGAACAAACTAAAGCTGACCATATTTAGCTCAATAAAGGAATTTCAAGGAATAAACTTAAGACTGAAAAATAATCACAAAACAAGCAGATTGGCAGTACACTGATATGTCAGATGGTCAAGAAGGTCAAAATGTACAACAATTACCACAACTGAGGGCAAAAACAGGGTTCCAAAGCATTATGAAAGTATGAACAATCTATGAACATTTCAGGCTTAAAATAACGAAATATTTATGAACAGCAAGCTCCAAACAGATTTGTCCAGTTCTTATACACGCTTTTTTTTATAAAGAACCTTTTATAAGGAACCTACATGTCCAGGTCGAAAAACTTAAGGAACTTTTACTACTAAGGGTCAAATCACTAAGGGACTTTATAATTTTGCATATAATCATTTGGTGTAGATATGAAACTTCTCTAATGACTGTGTAACTAACTTTTACGTTTAAAACGTTTTTTTTTTATAAGAAACCGGTTTATAAGAAACCTAGTACTAGTGCCCCAAAAATTTAAGAAACTTTAGAACTATGTAACTAACTTTTAGGTTTTAAACGTTTTTTTTTATAAGAAACCGGTTTATAAGAAACCTAGTACTAGAGCCCCAAAAAATTTAAGAAACTTTAGAACTACATCAATATCTTTAAGAAACTCCGAAAAAAATGAGAGGACTTTCTGAGCGGAAAGTAATATGTCAACAATGAGAAAAGAGGAAAATTCAGGATGAGTAATGGGAAATGGGTTTCGTTGCTGTTTTAGATAATTTGAGAAAGTACACAATGTTGTGTTGTCTTATTGTCGTATTAAAACCTTTAATACAAGAAATATGCGAGGGAAAGTGCAAAATTTGATGTTAAGTGCGTATCTAAAAATAAGAAACTTTTAAGAAACTTTTAGTACTAGAAGATGGTGACAAATTAAGAAACTTTCAGTACTAGGACCCAAGCTAGGTTTCTTATAAAAAAACGTGTATAGGCCTAGCCTATGCTTTTTTGTGCTATAATATGTTTCATGTTCCCTTATCACGAGTTTATTGCAAAATGTTGAATTTCATTGTTTTCCTTGCGTTGATACTTATTCCTATCCACTAAGTAAAAACTTAGAATCAAGGAACTAATAAGGAACTTTTAGAACTACAAAGTGGTCAAAAGAGGTCTCAAAATAAGGAACTTAAAGAACTAGGCCCCGAGCTAGGTTCTTTATAAAAAAAAGCGTTAGAACAGTCTTTGGGTGGTACAAAACTTCAAAATAGCCAGGAAAATCGGGAGCATAGCGAAACGAAAACATAGACCTCACAAAACATAGATATCACCTCTTTTCTGATTGGCCTATTTCGATCCACATCTGGGTATATAATCAGTTAGGTTTCTGTTTCGTTCTCTTTCTGACGTATTACTCTGTTGAGTGTCAGACGAAAAGCTTAAGTAATCTATGTTTTCGTTTCGCTATGCTCCCGATTTTCCTGGCTATTTAAAAAAAAAGCGTGTAAAAAAGAGTGCATTAACCAAATTGCACAATCTACTTATTGCGAGATCGTATTGTATTTAGAAAAAATTGCAGTGATAACCGACGTTTTCTATTGTTATCTGGAATCCTAATTTCTTGATAAATTGAGCCCTTATATATAAAAAGGGTAAAAAAACAGTATTGTACCGAGAATAACACAGATGAAATCTGGTAAAATTTCATCTATGCTATTTTCATTACAATACTTTTTCATCTGATAGTTTTATCATCCATCTACAAAGCACCACACGCAGCAAACACTTTTTATCGAACTACCTTATAAAAAGCATGTTAAAGATTTATCTCAGTATCAATCAATAATCCCAAAAAATCACTAAGGGCCCATCTACACGAGTGCCCTAAACCTGCCTTATGGCATTCTTTAGGGTATTAAGTAGATTATCACCTATTCTGATCGTGTAGACGGCATTTTCAACTTTTTTGCCCAATGTAAAGTTAGGGCACAGATCACAGACGCCGCTAGGGCAGATTGGGCCTGCTCTGGAGGTGCTCTTTTTGCCCAAAGCTGTCAGAAGGGATTAAAAATTGGTTATCGCACAGCTTGCTTTTAAAAACGGGGCACGCTTTCGCTGATTCAAAGGCTGATGATCAAAATGTCGTACGAAGATATGGCAATGTTTATCCTTGATGTTGCTTTTTATTTATTAGAACAGAACAGGCAAAATAGAATTCTGCGTATGTTAAATTTTCCTCCAGTGGCTTTCATGGCTAGAAATTCTGAAATACGAATCGCAATACTGAGGTACACGCATTTTATTTTATAAGCAATTGCTTTATAAGCAAGTCAGTACTCGACATGACAAAAACTTAAGCAATTCCAGTACTGGATAGAGGAATGCTAAGCAATTTGAAAATTCTAATTCTGATCCAATCGGTCATGGAAATCGTGCAGCAGCTATAGAGAAGTGGGTTATCGTGGATATTAGTATAGTACCCGGGCACACTTTTGTATGCAAGATACCATTGAAAATTGATGAACAACAACTTTTGAGATAGTATTATAAGAAACAAATCTCCAACTATAAAAAGCTAAGCAATTGCTAAGCAATTTCGAGTACTCAAATTTGCCCTCCAGCTAAGCAATTTTGAGTACTGAGCTCGAGCTGAAATTGCTTATAAAAAAATGCGTGTATTTTGCAAACATGTATAAAAAGAGGTATGCATTGGTGTATCACAGACAGGACAATGATTTTAATGTATTTTGCTCGACTGACATGAATATTAGCAAAGACTTGAACCCGTACTATAGGCCAGTTTACCTTAAATCAAATTCTACCGTTCTTTTATTTGTTTTATGTTGGTTATATACAATACACTTCTGACTTCCAACTTGTTACCTAAGAATAAAGCACGAGGACGAGGGAGGAGTTGAAAATGATCGCGTGCTTCTAATAAACAATCATTTCTAACATGACAGTTCATGACAGATGTGTGAAACCTCAATGCTGTGTTGATCTGAGGAATGTCCTTACGAATAAGGACGGAAGTTGAGGAATGTGGCGTTGGGCATTCATAGGGCACATTTAGGGCATTTTTAGGGCTCTCGTGTAGATGGAGCCTAAGTAAACATTTTTGAATAGGGAGGACAATTCAACAGAAACAATAATACATACATTTCATATCGTTTCCTTCATGAACAATGCAAAATGTTCTTATTGTTCCCTTTGAAGATATAGTGAAAAGGGGCATTTCCCCACTGAGAAATTTGAAAACAGCCAGAAATACCAGAAACATACCGAAACAAACGCATGGATTACTTAGGCTTTTCGTTTGACTAAACAGAAACCTAACAGAAAGCTAACTGATTTACATGACTCTGCTGCAGCTCAACCTTTGCTCAATCAACAACCCAGAATGTGCTCAAGCCTACAGTGAGAATTGTTTTCGAATAATTGGCAAAGCAAGATCTACATTTCACTTAGGTATTTTGGAATCTGTCAACATAAAAACCAGGGATCCCCAATTGTGTAGGCAGAAAGAGTTTATTTTCGCCTAAAAACTCACTGTTTTGTTGGTGTTGATTTGTTTTACCTCACTATAAATCAAACACCTCTTTTCTGATTGGCCTATTCGCGTTTTTTGAGCACTTTGTCAGGATGCGTCAAAGATGAAAATCAATCTTTGTCGCGATGCCACACTTCAGAATAATAAAGAAAGTGGGGAAACAGGACTGCAAAATCCACAAAACCTGCAGTATCAACACAGAGAAGCTATCAATGTTGTGAGAAATCAAATCTAACACCCTACGTTCGATTTAGTTTAACTTCTATTTGTTACACATTGCAATCTTGGAAAAAAATCAAAATAAATGTAATGTAGAAACTGAAAATTATAAAACGTAAAATTATACAACAAGCATACGAGAATATTTCTGGTTCTATAGCTTCCAGTGTGAATTGATATTAGGACAATTTTTAACCTACGAAGCTGCTTTCCTCATTCTTCCTTTCCACGAATGAAAGAGGTGTTGAAAAAATCAAAAGGATTATTTCTCCTATCCCAACCCCTCCCTGCCAACATTTTTCCTCAAAAGTTTATTTTTAACAAGAGGTTTTAGAATTAATTCATACAGCAGTACTCGAAAGTGGCCTAATTACACAGTCTTTCCTGGCGCCCTCTCCTTCTTAGTGATATCATTTTTGAATATTTGATTTATTGATATCACGATTAAGTTAAAAAGAAAGATTCGTCTGGAGAAATGCATTCGCAAAGCTGATTTCCTTCGTTATCGTCACTGTCGGGCATTTCTATTTTTAGAACAGTCTTTGGATGGTACAGAACTTCAGTATAGCCAGAAAAATCGGAACCATAATGAAACGAACACATAGATTACTACTTAAGCTTTTCGTCTGACACTCAACAGAGTAATACGTCAGAAAGAGAACGAAACAGAAACCTAACTGATTTATATACCCAGATGTGGATCGAAATAGGCCAATCAGAAAAGAGGTGAATGATTGGTATGGTGTGGGAAAACCAATCAACACCCACGATACAGTGAGCTGACCAATAAGATTATTTCAAGAGTCCTAAGGCGAAAACGAACTCCTTCTGTCTACACAATAGGGGATCCCTGGTTTTTATGTAGACAGATTCCAAATTAGCTAAGTGAAAGGTAGATCTTGCTCTGCCAATTATTCGAAAGCAATTCTCACTGTAGGCTTTAGCACACTCTGGGTTGTCGAGCAAATGTTGACCTATAGCAGAGTCGTGTTTTAGTGAACTTTTTGGTTTTGAGGCGCGAGATGGTTGTTCTCGGTGAGGAACAGTTTTGTTGCGTATGCTAGACGGCACGTGTTGTTTAACCCTATCACATAACCGCTGAGATGTGCGACCTACGTACCTGGCATCACACCGGCACGAGTATTCGTATACTACAAGGCTGTTTTGTGTGGTAGGCACACTATCTTTGCGGATAGATGGAATTATTTTTCTAGAGGAGAAGACGAGGCGGGGGCTGACCGTGGCGTAGCACTTAGTTATGGCTTTCTTAATTTGTTTGTCCACATCTGCGTATATAAATCAGTTAGGTTTCTGTTTCGTTCTCTTTCTGACGTATTACTCTGTTGAGTGTCAGACGAAAAGCTTAAGTAGTAATCTATGTGTTCGTTTCATTATGGTTCCAATTTTTCTGGCTATATTTCTATTTTTGGGCAACAATAAATCTTGACATAGCTGCCACGCTGCGCATGCGTGCATATTAACTAACCCAGGTAGAGTTTGCACTTTCATGTGTGCAAAAGGCAATGTAAACAAAATTGGGGCGAACCTAGGTTAGTTCGGGTTAGTTCTAATCCGCGGCGAACGCAGGTTCGTTTGTGTAGTGTAAACAGGGCTAAAGAAATAATAGCATACGCTCGTTTTTTTATAAGAAACCGTTTATAAATACTATAGGACCAGATTTTCAAAACTTAAGAAACTTTGGTCAGCGATTTTGCGGCAACCAAATGAGTTAAGAAACTTTTTATGTTCTCTTTACAAAAAAGACGTTTGAAAAAGCTAAATGCCCTTGACTGACACAGGATGGTGATGATACTAGCACTTTCTTGGAATTAATTGGCATGGGGTAAGATCTTATAAGCTTAAAGCTCAAACTCCTCATGTATCAACACGAAGTCAAGGAATGATATATCTTGTGGTTAAGAAACTTACTAAGAAACTTTCCTTACCATAATTGGGGTGAAAGCTAAGAAACTCTGGTACGAAGATTTAGCATAGTTTCTTATAAAAAATTAGTGTAAAACTTCAAAATTAAATTCTCCTATTTTTGCCCAAAGCCCAAAGCAAGCTTTTTAGATACACTCTTTTCTTTTTATAAGAACCAGTAAAATTGATTTGAAGTTGGTTGTTCTTAAAAATTCCTCTATTTTCAGCCTGAAATGTTCTTAAATTCTTCTTACTTTTACCGCGACTTTTACAATGGTTGGGAAGCCTTTTCTGCTATCAGTAGTGTTAATTGTTCCAAAGTGAACTTGACCATCTGAGATTATCTGTGTGCTGCCAATCTGCTTGTTTTGTAATTATTTCTCAGTCTTGTGGTTTTTTCAAAAAATTTTCATATTGAGCCAAAAATGGTCAGCTTCTGTTTTGTTTGTTCTTAACTTTTGGCCAAATTTGAGGCTGGTGTTCTTATAAAATTGTTCTTATAAAAGAAAAAGAGTGTATTTGTTACTAGACAGTCTAGTCAAACATTCTTTCTATACCATACCGAAAATATCAAAAAATATTTCCAGTGCAGGATAATATTATATAAAAGACTAAGTTGGGACAAGTTACGGTTTACACCTGAGCTAGACGCGAATACATCAATAAAACATTAATTTGAAACTGTTCTCATGCTCGCACGAAATGATATGATAATCACAAAGTTTGCAAGAACAACTGAAAATACTAGAACCCGAGTCAAAAGCCTCCTAGACCCATAACATCGCAGGAGATATATTTCTTCGCGAGTCTTTCAATTGCAACGATGCCTTGGGCCAGGTATCACAACTAACACAGCCACCATCTTTCAGATTAAAAATCAACGTAAATCCACGAAGCATTTCATAAATTAATAAATTAAATAAACAGAACAACTTTAAAATAAGATGCAGGAATTGCATATCTAAATAGGCTTACCATGATGCCACAAGAAGTAGCAGAGCGTGCTTCATTCCGACCATCTTGCTCTTGCGTCCCTGGCTTGCGAGACAGTGAACAAACAGGCGAGTGTGACCCTTTTGTTTTATTTGCTAATCTCGTGTCACTTACGTCATGAAATTGGCCGACTTCCGGGCGGGCGGGTATGTTGAAAGGAAGGTGGGTTGATGATGACAAAGAGTTTCACAACTTAGGACATATTAATATTGAGTTTATGATGATAAAGAGTTTCACAACTTTAAATGACGTATTAAAAGTACAAAGTACGAAACTCTTTCTAGATGCTGAAATGTTTTTCAAAAATGCATAAAAGATAATTACTTCACATTCTCACAATCCGTTCTTCTAAATGAAAGAAACGCATAATTAATACACAATTTTCGTAAATCTTGAATGCAAATTTCCTGAGATATTAGGCATGATTATTATCGTATCAAGAAGAAAAAGGAAGAAACAAAAACTAAAAGAAGCAACAACAAAGAACAAAAAATCCAAGCACACCGCCATATTTGGCACTTGGCAGGAAGGTGCCCTTGCGTGTCGTCCAAGGACTGGAGCAAATAATGATAATAATAATAGCGATAGAACGGGTGTATGAAAGAGTAAAATTTGTTCTAGAAGTTTCTTTTTTGATAAAGGGGTGGCATACCCATAAATTATTTCTAGAGCTCACCGGAGGAAACTTTTTATATCAAACTTATGAGGAGGCATGCCCCCAGGATTACAGAATTGTACTGTTATCGAACAAAATACAAAATAAATCAATACTCAAATGAAACGATCAGATAAAGACTGCACGAATACGAAGCACGATTGCAGTTCAAAATTCCTTTTCTCAAGATGGGCCCTAGAGCGTGACTTCGTTCAGTGGCGGTTTTAGGTGGGGGCCAAGGGGGCCATGGCCCCAGGCCTCGCGCTTTTTTTGACCAAAAAGGGCCCCGCAAAAGAGAAAAAAATGCAAAATACAGTATAGATAAATGTAAATTATATGCAGATTTAATTTGAGTTATCCCCGTAAGTCTAGGGTCCTAGTGTTCGGTATTCCCACAGATCATCTACAAGGTTGTTGTTGCTGCTTGGGTTTTTCCCTGGCCCTCGGTTACCGTTCAGTTTTTTCCCCAGGTTTGTCGTGACTACCTTATTTGGGGGGTGTTAATTTATTCCATGTGCTGCAGCATTGATTCTGAATGCATGCTGATCTGTTCAGCAATTGAGTTATTCACTGACCAAGGATACAACAAGTCTCACTGTTCCTTTCGAATAATTCTGAACCTTTGTTCACGTTCATTTGGATTACTGGCCGTTATGATTATATGGCAATTTAAGAAACTTTTGTTGTTGTGGTTTGGTGATATCGGATTTTCTGGCTCACGTGTATTGTCACTGGTCTACGTAGAAGAAAGATTGAGTGGATTCTGACTGGATTCTCGTGCGCTTTGCTCGCTGCTGTTGTCTGTCGTGGCATGCCGATCAAGAAAAGGTCCTGCTTACATTAAAGCCCGGTGAGACCATTCCATTATTTTTTCTATCTTGGAACTAACTCTTTGAAACTCGGCCTGAACTTTCAAATTTGTTTTACTTGGAGGCTTTTCCTACGAATCTAAGAATTAGTAATTAGGGGGAGCCTAATCCTATCCTATTCCACAAATGCCGTAGAATTAGTGATGGGGGAACCTAATCTGATTTCACGAATGCCCACCTTTGGAGGTGCTTCCCAGCAGGCTGCTCCTTGGTGAACCGGAAATTGGGTGTAAACGCACGTGGGCGCTGTGGGCTGCTTGAATGTTGTCAATAAGTTTTGTTGTTTTCTAGATTTAAATTTTGTAATGTTAAATCGCTTTGTTGGTTACCTTGTTCTCGTTTGCATAGTAATACTCAGTCCAAGGCTAAAATAAGGGGATAATTGGAAGATAGACTTGATCTTGAGAGCAGCACTATATTCTCACAGCGGGAAAACAAGATTGCCCTTGGCTGTGCGGCACGGTCTTAGCTGTGCGGCGCGGTCTTATTGGCTTGTTATTGAGATTTGGATATCTGTTTGCTATTGTGTTCATCATGCGATCATGCGTGTTTTCAGTGTTTGTTGTTGGTGATTAAGATTGATGTCTCAAATCGCCTTATCACCTGGAGGATTTGTTTGTCTTTGCCCTCAGCAGGCATTCCAATTGTGTTCCTTCCTGTCGCCTCTGAATTAAGCTTTTGTTAGCAAACGTTCTTTTGGATCAGTAACTACCAACTACTGATCAGTGAATTTGGAATAACCCAATCCTTTATTTTTGAGTCTGCAATCAAACTGTCTCATTTACCCGGGTCATCATCTCCATTTTGTTGTTTTAGGGTTGTTTTACACAACCATACCATTATCTTCAGAATTTCATTAAAATTGCCCAGTCTAAGAATTAGTTGTCATATTTTGAATAAAGTACGGTTGTGGACAATTTAGCCATTTACCTACCTGACACCTTAGCATTTGATTTTATTATATCTTTCTTAGGACATTATTTCTAAGAATATTTGGATTTTAAGGGGATGGCCACCCTCTCCTGGCTTCTTGCCTTGGGTGTGGCAACTAGACACCAAAACATTAGATTATACACCGGAGAGCAAACTACAGTAAGGGTTTTTGCTCCATATGATCCTTGTCAGTATATCTCGTAGTATGTTACTACTGAGTTAAAAGCTTTTCCTGTTATGCTTATACCAGGTTTTTAAAGTAGCAGGCAGCACTATTGTTTGTTGCACGTTTGTTCAGCAGGGTTAGGTAATATTTTTGTTACAGTTTACAGAAGGGTTATTGTCTACAAGCATTATGTTGGTATATATGTTGCTGAAAGATTAAGTTACATTGTTGTTGCAGCCACAGCAGGCTTATTGCATAGGCGATCATTATGTATGTTACAACAGCGCATGTTTGTTACAACACTTTGTTACAGTTTACAGCAGGGTTATTAACATATCTTGCAAGTTCATAACAGATTTATTAGTTTATTTGGAAATGATCATAACGTGAGTTGGTACAAAATTCTCGCAAGTTTTCAGCATGGTTATCAATACACATATCCTTGCAAAGTTTACAGCATGGTTATCAATTTACATATCCTTGCAACGTTTACAGCATGGATATTAGCATACTAGGCAATTTCTACGACATGGTTATTAGCATATTTGGCTATATTTTCAGTAGGGCCATTAGCATATTTTGCTTTATTACAATATTTTTAGTAGCATATTTTTTGCAATGTTCGCTGTAAGGTTATTAGGGTCATTAGCCTATTTGCTATGTCGAAAAGGGTTATTAGCATATTTTGTGCAATGTTCACTGCCAGGTTATCAGCATATTTGGCTATATTTACAGTAGGGTTCTTTGCAATATTTACAGCAGGGTTATTAACATATTTTGCCATGTTCATAGCAGGCAGTGTTTGCAGCAGGGTTATTTTAGCTTATTTTGCAATGTTTACAGTAGGGTTATTAGCATATTTTGCTATGTTATAGCCGCGTTTTTTTTTTTTTTTTTTTTTTTTTTTTTTTTTAGCATAATTTGTAATGTTTACACCGAGGTTATCAGCATGTTTTGCATTGTTTACAGTAGGGTTATTAGCATATTTGGCTATGTATACATTACGGTTATTTGCATATGTTGCAATATTTGCAGCAGGGTTATTCGCATATTATGCTATGTTTACAACTAGGTAATTGGCACTTTTTGTTGCAATGTTAAAGCGGGGGTATTTAAGCATATTTTGTTATGTTTACAGCAGGGTTATTAGCATATTTTGCTAGGTTTACAGGAGGGTTAGTAGCATATTTTTGCATTGTTTACAGCGACGTTATTAGCATATATTTTGCATTGTTTACAGCAGGGGTATTAGCATATATATTTTGCAATGTTTGCAGCAGGGCTATTTAACCTTATTTTGTTATGTTTGCGGTAGGGTTATTATCATATTTGCATTTTTACAGCAGGGTTATTAGCAGCATATTATGCTGGGTTACCACAGGATTATTAGCATATTTTTGCTATGTTGCAGCAGGATTATTAGCATATGTTTGGGCTAAGCACTTTTTTACCATGTTCAGCAGGGCTATTAGCATATTTTGCTACTTGTTCATCAGAGTTATTAGCGTATTTTGCTATGTGTTCAGCAGAGTTATTAGCATATTTTGCTACGTGTTCAGCAGAGTTATTAGCACATTTTGTTATGTTACAGCAGGATTACTAGCATATGTTTCGGCTAAGCACTTTTTGCTATGTTACAGCAGGTTTATAAGCATATTTTGCCATGTTACAACAGGGCTATTAGCATATTTTGCTACATATTCAGCAGAGTTATTAGCATATTTGCCATTTTACAGCAGGGTTATTAGCATATTCTGCCATGTTACATCAGGTATTATTAGCATATTTTGCCATGTTACATCAGGTATTTAGCATATTTTGCTACATGTTCAGCAGAGTTATTAGCATATTTTGTCTTTTTACAGCTGGGTTTTTAAGCATATTTTGCTATGTTACAGCAGGGTTATTAGCATATTCTGCTATGTTACATCGGGTATTATTAGCATATTTTGCCATGTTACATCAGGTATTATTAGCATATTTTGCTTCATGTTCAGCAGAGTTATTAGCATATTTTGCCATTTTACTGCTGGATTTTTAAGCATATTTTGGTATGTTACAACAGGTTTATTAGCATTCTTTGCTATGTTACATCAGGGTTTTGAGCATATATTGCTATGTTACATCAGGGTTATTAGCATATTTTGCTATATATTGCTATATGACATCAGGGTTATTAGCATATTTTGCTATGTTACAGCAGGGTGTTGGCACATTTTGCCATGTTACAGCAGGGTATTAGAACATTTTGCCATGTTACAGCAGGGTGTTGGCATATTTTGCCATGTTTACAGCAGGGTTATTAGCATGTTTTTTGCTATGTTTACAGCAGAGATATTAGCTTTTATGCTATGTTACAGCAGGGTTATTAGCATTTTATGCTATGTTACAGCGGGGTTATTAGCATTTTATGTTATGTTACAGCGGGGTTATTAGCATTTTATGTTATGTTACAGCTGGGTTATTAGTATTTTATGCTATGTTACAGCAGGGTTATTAATATTTTATGCTATGTTACAGCAGGGTTATTAGCATTTTATGCTATGTTACAGCGGGGCTATTAGCATTTTAAGCTTGTTTACAGCAGGGTTATAAGCATTTTCTGCTAGGTTACAGCAGAGTTATTAGCATTTTATGCTATGTTACAGCAGGGTTATTAGCTTTTTAAGCTTGTTTACAGCAGGGTTATTTGCATTTTTATGCTATGTTACAGCAGGGTTATTAGCATTTTCGGCTAGGTTACAGCAGGGTTATTAGCATTTTATGCTATGTTAAAGCAGGGTTATTAGCATTTTATGTTATGTTTACTGCAGGGCTATTAGCATTTTTATGCTATGTTACAGCAGGGTTATTAGCATTTTATGCTATGTTACAGCAGGGTTATTAGCATCTTATGCTATGTTACAGCAGGGTTATTAGCATTTTATGCTATGTTACAGCAAGGTTATTAGCACTTTATGCTATGTTACAGCAGGGTTATAAGCATTTTTATGCTATGTTGCAGCATGGTTATTAACATTTTTATGCTATGTTACAGCAGGGTTATTAGCACTTTATGCTATGTTACAGCAGGGTTATTAGCACTTTATGCTATGTTACAGCAGGGTTATTAGCACTTTATGCTATGTTACAGCAGGGTTATTAGCATTCTATGCTATGTTACAGCAGGGTTATTAGCACTTTATGCTATGTTACAGCAGGGTTATTAGCACTTTATGCTATGTTACAGCAAGGTTATTAGCATCTTATGCTATGTTACAGCAGGGTTATTAGCACTTTATGCTATGTTACAGCAGGGTTATTAGCACTTTATGCTATGTTACAGCAGGGTTATTAGCACTTTATGCTATGTTACAGCAGGGTTATTAGCACTTTATGCTATGTTACAGCAGGGTTATTAGCATTTTTATGCTATGTTACAGCAGGGTTATTAGCATTTTTATGCTATGTTACAGCAGGGTTATTAGCATTTTTATGCTATGTTACAGCAGGGTTATTAGCATTTTTATGCTATGTTACAGCAGGGTTATTAGCATTTTTATGCTATGTTACAGCAGGGTTATTAGCATTTTTATGCTATGTTACAGCAGGGTGTTGGCATTTTTATGCTATGTTACAGCAGGGTGTTGGCATTTTTATGCTATGTTACAGCAGGGTGTTGGCATTTTTATGCTATGTTACAGCAGGGTGTTGGCATATTTTTTGCCATGTTTACTAGGTTTTGGTCTTTATTTTTTCTCCATCTTAAACTTCCAGTCTGGGACAATGGTTTTATGCTGTTGTCTTTGACAAAATCTTTTCTAACATGCTTGTTAATGTAGCTTTTGTTTGTTGGTTCTTTTCTTTTGGGACCTGGGTTTGGGCTATTGGGCAAGTAGATAGTTAAGTTCCCTTAAGTCGTCGGTGTCTGGGCGCACACACAAGTGTGTTTGTTGGGCTGGAATTATGTTCCCTGTTACGTCACCGACTTAGAGAATTGTATTCTCTGGGTAGGTAGGGCTTGTGCACCTTCACAGCCCACTCCCCAGTGTTTAGGACTTACATAAGGGATAAATGTAAATTATATGCAGATTTAATTTGAGTTATCCCCGTAAGTCTAGGGTCCTAGTGTTCGGTATTCCCACAGATCATCTACAAGGTTGTTGTTGCTGCTTGGGTTTTTCCCTGGCCCTCGGTTACCGTTCAGTTTTTTCCCCAGGTTTGTCGTGACTACCTTATTTGGGGGGTGTTAATTTATTCCATGTGCTGCAGCATTGATTCTGAATGCATGCTGATCTGTTCAGCAATTGAGTTATTCACTGACCAAGGATACAACAAGTCTCACTGTTCCTTTCGAATCCCACCCACCCACTCCTACTTAGGGGGGTTTTTCTAGCGCATGGGGTTTATTTATTTCATTTTATTGTTTCATTTGATATTTGCGTACGCACTGTCATTCTGCCTTCTTTTTTCCAAGGCCTACCATCTGGCTCCTGTTTAGATGGAAGGGGTGCATCGGCTCAATGCCGACGGGGGGCTGGAATTATGTTCCCTGTTACGTCACCGACTTAGAGAATTGTATTCTCTGGGTAGGTAGGGCTTGTGCACCTTCACAGCCCACTCCCCAGTGTTTAGGACTTACATAAGGGATAACGTCAAATATGGTCACATCAAGGGCCTCTAGAGGTCTTTGGCCCCGGGCCCCGCAGTGTCTAAAACCGCCCCTGACTTCGTTGATCCATCACCTTTCACGCAGGCGCATTATGCAGCAAGGGACAAGACAGCGCACAGATACATCAGATGGTCAGGAGAGTCCACATTTGAAACAATTAACACAACTGATAGCGAAAGCAGGCTTCCAAAATCATTATAAAGTAAGAACAATTTAAGAACATTTCAGGCTGAAAATAGAGGAATAGTTAAGAACAGCCAGCTTCAAATCAAATTTACTGGTTCTTATAAAAAAAGAGTGTATATGATAATATCCATGTATGACGTAACACTTGCTATACTTATACGACTTTGCTTTGAATTTGAGAAGGAATGCGGGCAAAACCACAAGGGCCTAAATCCATCGTAACTGTGGTAAAAACTCAACGCTGTCGTAGTTAGTTCTGGTATCTATGGGTTACTAAGGAGCACCTTCTTATCATGCATGGGCTAAAATGAGAAACGTAATCTTTTGTGCCATCACGTGTTTCACTGATGACGTAATTACAGTTTTTTTTCTTAGGCCACGATATATCTCCAGGGAATCTACCAAAGGGAACACCTCTACATGCCACCGTCACCTCCTTAATTACATGGTTATATCTATTGAATCTATAATTATTATCATATCTAACCAAAAATCATCAACCCAACAACCACTTATCGTATCAGATCCAGATAAAATGAATTAAAAGTTTGAACACACACGTAAGAAATTAAAATTGTCACCATAAAATTTCTTCTTGATTGAAAAACTTCCAAAAACCTAAAATTTACACCAAATTCTAAACTTGTATTAATATCATAGTAATCAGAAATATCTTCAACCACTCGTATGACAGTATTTGCATTAGCTAACAGTTGATAAAGTACGAATAGGGTAAAAAGTTAATATAAACCTTTAAACGTTATCACCATATATATATATACTAGAATCTTACGATTACGCTATTTACAGATTTAGAGATACCGTAATAATTCGACAAAGCCTCCCTTTTCATTGCGACTATTGTATATGCCCCCTTTATTTCAGTTTGAGATAATACGTAACACAGAATTTCATTGATCTAAGCTTATAACCAAAATTATTCCCAGGTCAAGGCAAATTCTCCTACGAGCCATATGTGGCTTCGGTCACAAAATTAGGCATACCCTCACGGCAGGTAGACTTGTATACGGAGAAAATTTGGAATATTAAATGGAAAATTAGCAACTTAAATGGAATACTAGAACAAAAATTTTGATTGGGTTCGCAGGAAATTGTGTAGAGAGAGGGTTCTGGTTGAAAAGGGGGGTTGTAACTATGGATGATGCCCTGCGAATACTCCCTTGAAGTCCAGAGTTTATTGCTAAGTAGAAGCAAGAAGGAAAATCAGTCTACATATAGCATCTGTTTCGAATTTCAACAGTGGCATTTATCAAGCTCTATGCAATAACTTGCTACCCTTGTCTCATGTCACTGCATTGCGACCAATGATACTTTCACCACGAGGCTGGAACGAGTTTTTCATTATTTGTGAGCTCAATATCTTCTTCCATACATAAACACACTATCAAGCTTCTATCTTTAGAAGATACTGGCTGAAATCGTAGCAAAAATTCCTTGCAAAATGGCAAAATTGCCCTGCAGTTAAGATTTTTTTGAGATTAGGGATAGCCATACCCTATAAGTTTCGTTCCTGTGTGTCTGGCCATCCTGCGATTGAGCATGATTCAAGATTGTTCTAAAAACTCAATGAAATGTTCAGCGTGTTTCTGGTCGGGGCTTAAAGAATAGTTTCCAAACTTCAACATTACATTTTAAAAGGGGTTCCAGACCCCTGTGTTCCCCTGGAAACTTTACATATAAGAAGCACAATTCATTACACTGCATTTACCTTTTCTCTAGTTAGCCACCAATTTAAAACCTAGTTGTTCCATGGGCCTAGATATTGTAAAATAACAAGTTTCTGACGACTAAAGCTTGATAATGCGAATTTTTCATCTAAATTATTTTCCTCCTTTCTGCTCTTTTCGTCTTTCTTCCATGTACCTTCTTGCCTGGTTGGGCCGACATGAAGCAGTTCCCATGAAAACAGCCACGACGAAAAGCTCCTCAATAAAGTTTTCGCCTGTTTTCTTCTCTTTTCTTTTTATTTATTTCTTTATTTCTTTTTCTTTCAATCTTCTATAACCTGGTTAAGCAGATTTCTCACGAAAAGAGCCGTCAGTATAGTGATGACTGTGGACTGACACATTTCTTATGATGAACACCCCTGAATCATGTTCTTTTAATCTTTTTTCTGTTACCTTCTTTCTTACCAGGTTAACTAAGATTTCCCATTGATTGGAACTTAACACTGACGTTGTACTGTTTTTCTCTATCAGGTCTTCCCATTAGACTGCCTCTAGAATAAGCATGCTATTTTCAAGGTGTAATTTCATACCTTAGTACGAACTCCCTAATACTCCGGATCCTCTGACAGCGTTGATTGCAAACATTTCATTTCACAAATCTCCATACATAGAGTTACCTCCACTCCCAGTGAACAACTCGAACGCATCGGAAGAGCGGTTTTTGGAGTTATCTGACCCACTACGTCGCGACTTTCCCTTCGCACCAGTGTCTATGAAATGCGAGAACGTCTTCGAAGGGGCGCGGAACTTTTCCGGCTGTTCTGGTGCTTTCATAATGGCCTTTATCTGAGGGCTTGGTGGACGCAGTTCGATTGCAGAAAGGGTGAAGGATCGCTGTTGCATCTGATCCTGGGTAACCTTCCTGCTGACCGTCAAACGAACTTCTTTCGTGAAGTTCTTCATCAGTTTCAAAGCTTCCCCTTGGGTCAGATCTTTCAGTGGCTGTCCATTCACGGACAGAATCTTATCGTCCTTTAACAGGCGGCCATCTTCACCGGCCAGGCTGCCAGGAACCAGTTTACGAACCTGAAGAAAAATAGAAGATGGAGGTGGGGTACTTGGCACATCTATCATAATAAATGCCTTATTTCTAGTGAACCAATCTCAACACTCTTTTTCAAAAGCAGAGTGTGAAAATCATGGAGGATGCTAGGAGGCAATTCAGGTGGAAGCACATTAATAATTATAACCAAAATTTCGAATCTAGCTTTTTCATGCCCTTTAAAGTCGCGTCAAAGAGTTCTTTAATAGAGTCTTTCAAACCTTTTTTCAGTGCCTATTTACATGCAGTCAGAGTCACCTTACTACGAGATTCAGCTTACTCAAATAAAAACGGGAAGGCACTCATTAAAACTTCACCACTAAGGGTGACCCTATGAGGGTTATCATACATCATTTACAGCGCAAAATCACTTGTGGGCCTATATTCTATAATTTATTTCTTTAGGATTTGGTACATTTTGGCTACTCTGCATAGGCATGCATGGCGTAAAGTTGCAAGATTTATGAATTTTAGGCCTTGCATGTTAATAGACCATATTCATTATTTCTTCAGAGAATTAAATGAAAAAAAATCCCAGCAAAATACTAGAATTTGAGAGGTTTTTGAAAAAAGTAGCTGTTATATGAGGGTCTTCCACTCACCGTCATGCCATCGACAATTTTCGTACTTGCTCCACCCGTGACCCCAATACCAAGACCTTTGCCTGCCACTTTCGTCAGAGTCACTTCAAACGTGTCCCACTTTTCAAATTCCATATCACTATCCTCTGAGACCTTCCTCTTGGGCGTGCTACTTTGTGGACCAGTCAATTCTTCTTGCTTTCCGAATGTAGATGTGCTTCCGAAGCTCTTCGTCCTCAAGAACGGGCTATCCATGCGGTTACCCAACGAGAGATTCATGTTCTCATCTTCGGTGACGGATAAATCGACGCTCTTGGCACCTCTCACGACTAAGACTTCTTTAGACGTTTTCGAAACTTCACCAGTATCATAACTCGGTGAATATGACGAGACAGGACGCAGGGCCTTCTTCGCGGGTTGTTTTGCTAGTTTTTCCAAAAGATCCTAAAATAAACAAAAACAAAATAAATCTATGTGCAATTGTGGGAGAATATTTGGTTTAAATTGTCAAGCTCCGCAGCGAAGGCTGTGGACAACCGCTTACAAACTTACACACTGCACACACTTATAAACCAACTGCTAAGTGTTAGAAATGCTGAACGGCCTAGGTTCGAAACCTCAAAGCATCAACTTCAAAATCAAGGTTTTCTATGGTATAGGCAGAAACTTTCAGTTTCAAAACTTCTGTAGCATGAATAAGAGCAATAAACGCATTAAGCCCTCATACAACTGATATGTAGTGATACAGTGTATGCTTCCAAATAAAAATTGGGGGATTATTTAGTGGGTAGACAATTTTCAATGTCAAACTTTTGTAGCACGAAGGAGAGCAATAAACACGTTCAGACGTCATACTACTACACCCTTTTTTATATAAGAACGATTTAAAAGAACACAAGCCTCAAATTTTACAATAATTTGAGAACAAGCTCACAAGAAACCGAGTCTGGTTGTTCTTAAGCTCAATATAAGAATTTCAAGAAAAAACAAAGGCTGAGAAATGATTACAAAAAGAGCAGATTGACAGCACTTTTATATTTCAGATGTTCAAGGGAAAAAAAATTTGCAAAACTACACACAACTAATAGCAAAAATAGGCCTCCAAATCGTTATCAAAGTACGAACAGTATAAGAACATTTCAGGTTGAAAATGGAGGAGTGATAAGGAACAGACAGCTCCATACCAATTTTACTGGTTCCTATAAAATGAATTAGTTAGAAATGCTGTAGCGTATGCTACCAAGCCCCCACGGCTTCTAATTGGCTTTTGCAGGCTAGCATGTTCACTCGACAAGTTTTGCAACCAATCAATTTACTCAGGAAGATTGAGTGAAATAATACCCTATACACTAGAAAAGAGTAGACATGGTTGAGAAGCGATTAGGAATCCAATATCAACTTCAACATGCTAAAAGTGAATCAATTTTCTTTATGTATCAACTGAGAGTTTGACTTATACAACGGATAAGTGTGGTTCAGCGGAACACAGCTCCTTCCCAGCCTAACCTTTAGTGATAGTAGCTATTATGGTTTCTAACCAAGAAGTTGAGTTTTTTTCAAATTCATCATGAATAACAACAGGCCTACCTTGTTTCCGTCCTTTGATCTTGATATTTCCAGCTCTACTAATGGAGGAGTATTTTTCAGAATCTGAAGAGCGTCGGCATGGGATGTCCCTACAAAATAAATTAAATGCCAATAAAATGATGAATTACATGATACAGAAACATTTAGTAAGGGATTTAGTCGTATTTCATCATTATTCTCTCCATGTTGTGAATTCATCGATAGGTCACCAAATTACAATTTATATTTTAGTTACTAAAGCAGTTTCACGTCGCATATTGAGCTAAACCGTTGTTGTTGTTGCTATGTTATCAACCGTTGTTGTTGTTGTTGTACTTGAATATTGGATACTTTTACTTTGGAAACGTAAAAAATGAGCTAATCAGAGTTCATGTTCAGTTGATGTTGTTTATAATAACAGACTTGATTATCATTCTCAGTGTCAAATGAATACAAATCACTGACATAGATGTCGTCTTATAATTACCTATGCCTCATCTTTCATGTAATGTTTGCTATAGAAATGCAAATAGTGTTCCTAGCACAACCATAGGGAAAAGTATAGAAATGTTTTTCCCCCGAAGTTTCTCAACTGCTTGTTGTTATTGGTAGGTCGGTAAGCGTAATTAAATAATCAACCGGACATTTTTAGAGTAGCATAAGGCAAGGAATATCTCGGTCAGTAGTACACGGTGCTGATCGTGGAGCATAGCACTTCAATTAAAGTGTAAGATTTTTTTGGAATTTTTAAGATTTCTATGATTTACAGAGATTTTCATAGGTCTCCAAGATTTTGAGAGATTTTTTCAGATATTTTAGACCAAATTTGTAAAGATTTTCTAGATTTTTCAGATTTTTTTAAGATTTCTAGTCAAAAGTGTACGAGATTTTCTTCGAATGATTTGCCCCTCGGTGCTGATTATGATATAGTGACGGGTTCGAAACCCATATGGTGTTAAGGTAGGAGGTTCGAAACACACACTGGTCAAATGATCTTGTTCAAACATACTATTGTCAGTTTATCGTACTTTTGAAAAATGCGTTATTCTTAAAGGAAAACAGCATAAGCCAAAACCAATTTTCGACATATTGTTAGGTTTCATACGCAGAACACGAATATTTAGTTTAATCTAAAGTTGTCATATCATTTCGTCAGCTGAAAGTTGTTCTTTACAATAATGAGATCTATAGGTTGGAAACTGTACTGCTGACTGCCGAATCAAATCGCGTTATTTGAACAATTCTATTCCATTTTATTTTTGTTTAGATTTCATGTTTTCTGAACAGTTCCGCAATGTTGAGTGAGGATAATTAGGAATATTATCTTTGGGTTTACGAGTTTTTTGGGTAAATCATTTTAAAGGAATACCAAGCAGCGTCATGTTTTTTGTATTCAAGTCACATTCTCTTCGACGTGAACTTACTCTATAGTAAACTATTTCTCCATTCTTCTGTTGAAATAAATAATTGAACAGTCTTTGGATGGTACAAATCTTCCATATAGCAAGAAATAACGGAAACACAGCGAAACGAACACATAGATTACTTAAGCTTTTCGTCTGACACTCAACAAAGTAATACGTCAGAAAGAGGACTAGTCAAATTAGTCATCAATGACATCCATCCAAATGACAGTTTAAAAGCCATTGGGAAAAATCATTTGACTTTTTCATTTACAATAAAAAAAATAATTCGACAACTCACCAACTAGATCTTTCTTATTGACTTGCAACAACTCGTCTCCTCGGCGAATCTGGTTCGCTTTTCCGGCTGCGGACTCCTTTTGCACACTGCTGACCAGGAGTACCCCGATCGACGTGTCAGAGCCCCCGACCACTGTTATTCCCAATGGGCTGCCAGACTCGCGCACAAGCTGCAGATGGAATCAAACACTTATTCACACTCTGAAGATAACGAAAGTAATAAAGGCCTCCCTGTGCTTAAATGTGGATTGTTTTGTCTCATTCCTCAACATATAATTGTTTTTATTAAAAAAACTGTGACGAACGACACAAAAAACAAGAGTCAAAAATGCTAATTTTTGTGACATTCTTTAACATATACGTGATACTGGTTGTTCTCTAAGGATCAAACTGTGTTCATGAGACCCTGAAATCCCTACAAAAACTTGCTGTCTTCCAAAATCATATGATGGGGGATTCATGGCTGACAGTTCTACCTTCCGTACTTCCGTGTACATACCATAGTCACGACGACACATAGCACCATATCCACAATGGCAATCAAGCCTTTCAATATAAATGCAAAATAAACTTTCTGTGTTAGACTTTTTTGGAAAATTGCAAATAGTAGACTAAGAAACAAGACAGCGGTAAAAACAAGAAATCATTAAAAATCATAAAATAGAACTAAAAAGTTTCGACGAAGATGGGATTCGAACCCACGCGGGCAGAGCCCAATGGATTAGCAGTCCATCGCCTTAACCACTCGGCCACCTCGTCTTAAAAACTGAATAGGTCAAGTATGAATTTAAAACTGAAATAGATTTTTTCCATCAAGTATGAGCTAATAAATAGACAAATATAGTATTCTTTGAATAAATACCGCATAAAACATAACAACTAAAACCAGATCATAAACGAAGAATGAAATAAGCAATGCTCCCTATGATTTCAAGTGATTTTTAATTGTAAACGTTATCGTAAACGTTAGTTGCTATTTAAAGATAAGGATTAGCATAAAATGTTGTTACCTTTATTCTGAACCGTCCTTCCTCAAGGTTAGTTGCATCTATGAATTCACCCTCAGCATGGGTAGCGGCCGGGGCAGGCGTTTCCGATTCGCCATAATGAGGTGGCTCTGACAAGTTATTTTCATCTGGTTTCTCCGGCATTTCTTTGTTAATTGAGACTGATACTTGTTTTTTTGTCTTGTCCACTTTGGCATATAACCCCTCCAATTCAGCTTGGTTATATTTATTATTTGCAGCCTCTTCAGCAATACTTTCATTTGGAATAGGTGGTAATGGCCTCGGAAACATTTCGTCTCCTTCATCATCAGATAATGCGGACGCGAAATTGTCAAGGCGGTCCATTAAATCAATATCAAAGTCAAGTGACCGGCTTGGTTTTTCAGGATCGTCTTGCATTCCAATCTGTTCCCGGATTCTATTCAGGTTCACATAGCTCGGATCTTCACTTCGTTTTTCGCCAGGGCTTCTAGGCGGCTTTGGAACTGGGTTTTCCAATTCTTCATCAACTAACCCAGTGGAGAAGCTGCCACTCTTGTAAATGGATCGATTCTCTGCGTTTTCATCTGTTCCATTTAAAGAGTCCAGAATTCCTCTTTCGTGAGTTGTAGCAAGATGTATCTGGGATAAATCTACGCCTAGATCAGAAAAAAGACTCGCTCACAACGTCTCATTCAGATAAATATATCCACAAGGCATTTCAACCACGGGGAAGATTCCATCAAGTGGTTCACCAACATTTTAATATGCCTCTATGCCTCAAATCCAGAACTTTGCCCACCATAGGCAGCATACTGAGCTCTGTCCTAATTCGAGACAATAAATTATCGCAGTAGCCTCCTGAAGTTTCCACCTCCCGGCTTATCCTCCCCAGTTGAGTTATGAATTCGTGTTTAGGATCCTTGATCAGGAATCCTTGGTCAGAAATCCTCGATCAGAGTAAATCCTTTTTCAGAACCATTTACGGTGAAATAAATTCAGGTATGGTCCAACACTTGGAACTATTTTGTGGGGTTATCATATGGTTTATAATCTCATTATCTTGCGTATCATACATCAATAGAATTCAATAGCTACCAGAGTTTTTGAACAACACCTTGAAAGAAATTACAAGACACCAAACGACCTTCGTGCCAACTTTACTTTCTCTAGCTTCAAAAAGATTGAAAATGTACTTTCAAATAGCTTCAGACTTGCAACATTTTCCATAAAATTATCGTTTCATACAGTAAAAACTTGTAGATAAGTAGCAATTCTTTTAAGAACCTTTACCCTAGAATTTCCTGAATTTTTTTTACAGAACTGCTCTGATGAAATAAGAAACATATTGTGGAAGTAGAAGAGTGCAAAAATGCATAACAATGTCACTTTAGACCACCCATCCCAATATGGATCTGTTAAAATATTCCAAATGATTTAGAACCTTTCAGGGTAGAGCGAAATATAGAGGTTCTTGTATGCTGGTTTCACTGTACCCATTTCAAGAAATATACAAAATTCAAAGTATCATTCAAACATACCTCTCGCATCAATGTCATAAAAATTTCCATCTACAGTCTCATACTCTGGCTCCTGCTCATTTTGCTGCTCCGTTGCAGGCATGATTACTTCAGAATGAACTGCCTGACTGTTTAAGAGCTCCCCTTTCTGCTTTTCCGGAATTTCCACATCGTTACTCGGGTGAATCTCAACACTGCTTGACAGGGTATCCAAATACGGAGTTTTGTCCCTTGCAGCATGTTTCTTTGTGTGGAAAATATTAGAGAATTTCGAGTGTTTCTCCTTTGAATGTTTTTCTGCTTTTTCTTTTGGAGTCTTTTCTACCTTCCGATTTTTCTTCCCGAAAATATTGAACAATGGAGTCTTTGGTTTCAATGGGCTGGCACCATCCACACCTGTTTGAAAGGAATATTTTGACTTAGAAGAAAAATCGTTTAATAACAAAGAAATTGGTAATGGATCAGCATACTGGTCAAAATTTTGATGGGGTATCTCACTGCACAAATGATAGACCACTTTCATTAAAAATTGGCACTTTGAAAAAATTAATAGAATAATACCTGGTTGCTTTTTGGTCGGTGTTTTACTCTTCCCTCCGTACCCCTCAGAATAACTATCATTGTCACTCGTAGTATCATGCTTTGAGGTGAAAGGCTGTAATTTCTGATTATCCATGTCGATTTGACGAGGTACACTAGTCTCTTGTGGAAGATCAGCTATATTTTTGATTTCTGAGAATTCTGAACTAGATGACCGGAACCTGGCCCCTATTGTATCTTTATCATAATTAATTGAATTATTAAGTTGGCCTCTATCAGAATCGCTTTGTCCTTTCGCTTTCCACTTATTTATTTCCAATTCGTTATTCATTCTCTCTGCTGGCATACTAAACGCTTGGAGCTTCGGATCGGCTAAGTCAGATGAGCTGGGATCCTGGTCTTTCAATGAATAACCCGCGGAAAACTCTGAGCCCCAGTCATCAGCATAGGCCAAACTAGCATCATCCGGAATCCTGGCATCACTATTCCTGTGCTTTGCATAAAAAGATACTTTAGGGGAGGCATTCTTGCTATTTCCTCTGCTGATAATCTTACCACTGATGCTTTGTCTGGGTAGCGTGTTTGTAACATTGTTCACGTTACTGATTTTCGGACTACCTTTCTCGATACTATTAGCTAAGCCCCTGTTGTAATCAACGGCATTCGCTGCCTTTTTCGAGCTTAAGTCTGACGATGCATCGCCACTTGACTCTTCACCCGGGGGTGGCGGAGGAAAATCAAACTTCAACAACGATTCTTTTGACACTCTTTGTCTTCGAGCAACAGAAGCTTTGCTTAGATCTATGTCATCTTCGAAACCTGAAAACGTGCTTGAGCTGCTTACAGAATCAGTGTAGACAGATCTACCTTCCTTGCTGTTCTTTAGGCTTTCACGCAATACGATTGGGTTTAATGGAGACCCCTGTGGTATTCTAAGGGATGTCTTCTGTCCAGATCTGGTACGCTGAACTTGTGGGGAGTCGCGCTTTACTGCCAATGGCTTCTTAGGGACTGGTGGTTTTGAAGCTAGGTCTAGCTTTGGAGGCTTATAGACCTGGCTATCCTCGGGTAGCTCGTCTGATGTCGATATGTTTTCTCTACTGTTACGAAACGAATGATTTGTTCTAGGCGGCGGTGGTGGTGCAGGGCTGAGAGGTGGAGATGATCTAGAAGCTCGCCTTGCCGCCAGCGCCACTGATCGTCGACGATTACCACGACTAGGAGATTGATCTGGGGTTAAGACAACGCCAGTTACATTACCTCTGCTCTGAAGTGGAGTTGTGTCTGGTTTGTTTATACCTGTATCGCACGAGCTGTACATCTTTTTAGCTGATGCCAGACTGTTTGATAAGCCTGAGTTCAAATTCTCTACAGACGCGGCTCGCCAGTCTGGAGGTGGTGATACCAGCGACGAGGAACTATTCCGATAGTCAGACGGCGGACACAAAGCTATATTTGATTTCTTGGTGTCATTAATTGCCCTCATTGACTGTTCATCTAGCGATGCAGCACGCTTCATCGCAGGCGCTTTTGCCTGATCAAACACATCCTTGAGGTTCGGAATACTAGAAGCTGCAGTTAGGCCTATCTTTCTACTATTCGTAGATTTGATTTTTTCATGGGTGAAATGAACGATTTCTCTCCCTTTCGAGTCCTTTGCCAACCCACTATCTGATCTCTTTTTATTGGAAGTCATGAACTTCTTTTTCAGTTTTGATAAAAACCCCTTTTTCTTAGGAGTCGACTGTGGATCCACACTTTCCCCCATGATTACTGGCATGTGGTTTGAATCTTTAGTGAGGTCTGAGTAGGATCCGTAAGGGTTTGACTTACTAAGTGGACTTGATGCCATTCCATCAACAGGGGAATTCACTGGGTTATCTTCCTGGGATGACGATTTGTTCTCTTCATCTGGATTCCAAACTGGAGACTTGAAAATTTGCGATTTTGAGTTTGATTTGCCTTTGAAACTTTCAGTGTGTGGCAGAAGTGTAGAATCCAGAAAATCTAGTGCTGATGAAACGCTGTTATTTGATTGGTTGCTGCTGTTTGATAGGCATGGAGAGCCTATCCTCTCGTAAATGCCATCCTCGTCCTGCTCTTCTATTGCAGGAGCAGCCGGAGCTGGAGGCATTGAGAATAGTGAAGAGTTGTCGTCGTTGTCCGGATCAGTATAACCATTATCACTAACTGATGCTGGTTGGTCCGCAAATGCTGGGTGGCTCAATATTGGTGCCGGAGGAGGAACAAAGCTGTGCTCACTTCCAGATCCGGATATGCCAGAAAATGATCCGGCATTAGCATGAATGGTGCTCTCGGAGTCATTACTACCATTCTTGTCTTCCCATGGCGCAGGTTGAGCTGGTTGTAAATGCATTCTCGAGGACGAATGGAGGGTAGGTCCTGCAGTAGGTAAGGGACTGGAAGTTGGCTTCGGCGGAGGTGGGGGTAGAGCTGTAAACATGCTATCATTATCACTGTCATCCCCATTTCCCCCGGCAAAAAAAGACGGAGGTTGAACTGTACTGTACGTTTCAAAGAAATCAGCTGATTCTGGGGCAATCGGGGGGAGATCAAACGGCATTTTGGGTGGCGATGGAGCAGCTGGTAGACTTTCACGGTCACTGTAATCATCTCGAGACCCATTCCCAGTGTTGGCTTGCAGCTGAAATCTAGACTCTTGCTCACGCGTTATGTCACTATATGTTAAATTTGCATCGCCGAGTTGAGCGGCGATATCGCTGGTGATTTGTGGAGGAGGTGGTGGTGCGAGCGTTTGGAAATCACTGTCTCCGGAGAATAAGCTTTCAGGCCGGAAAGACGCATCGGTGACTGGTAGGGCAAGATCTGGTGGGACGCTATTCATGAAACAAATACTTTTCCTTCTGATTGCGTCTTCGCTCAGATGAGATGCTCTGGCAATAAGTTGGACATTTCCTCTTGGCACGGAATTAATCATTTCTTGGACTTTTGAGATTGGTTTTCCTTTCACTTCTTCGCCATTGATAGACAGCAAGAAGTCCCCGACACTAGAAAAAATTGATTTACAAATCATATTTATCATTATCATTTCATTTATTTATTCAATGTATTGCAAACATGCGAAGTCTTATCCCTTTCATTCCTTCATAAGCACAAATAGTTATGCACAGATTTCTAGCAATTAATGCTATTCGGTATGCTAAGGCTGTATTTACTTGCTTTACTTACTTCAGCACATTAATCATTCAGAGTATCAAAATCAATGTGCATGCTACAGTGCCTTTGCTGAAAACGAGGCCCCAACTTTTGGGGCGAGCATATCAAAATAAACTCACATGAGAAGATTCAGGAGCTGGGAAGGAGCTTGAATTAAAATGATCTGGGTAAGAATCGCACCTACGACCAGGGTTAGGGTTAAGGTTGTGGTTAGGGCTAGGATTCGTGTCATGGCCATGCCTTCTAATCCTACCTGGGTCATTATCCACTCTCACATACTATTCCGATTGATAAACACACAGAAACTCATTCACACCTACTCAATCATACATCACAGTTACTCACCGAATGCTGCCATCCTTCCACACCAATCCAGACTGGTTTACTTCGGTTATCATGACGAGTTCCTCTTCATCCAGCATGACTCTGATGCCCAAACTGCGAAACATCCTCTGATACTCAATCACGAACGGCTGTGACTCGGATCTTCTTCCATACGTCAACATAGAGGCATGCAGCGACTCTGATTGAAGCACCCCCTCTCCGTCTTCACTCTCTTCTTCACTGTTATTCCCACTCAAAGCTGGTTCTCCAAGTCCATAATCATGCTCAATTGAGCTGCCAGGGAACCCATTGGCGTCAGAATTATCTCCATCCATGCCATGTGCACGTGTCTTCCTTGCGAATTCCTGCATGGCTTTCTTTTGCCTTTCAAGATCCAACAGTGCAGAATCTCGGAGGTTATTTTTGGAAGCGTCTTCACTTTCTTTCAGCGGAGCTAAGATGCTAGCACGCCGCTTTTGCGTGAGCTCCAGCTTCCTGACACGCGGAGTGACATCGTCCAAGTGAGGAATACCCAAGGATGATGCGTTCTCGCTAGAAATAGAATCGATGGTGCTGTGTCTCATCAATGGGGGTGGGTGCTTGTAACTGGGGTTCAGCCTTGTTTCAGAGCCAGTAGAGCCAGGAATGAGGGCGTCACGCGATTCTCGTTTACTTAATGCAGGTCGAGTAGGACCATTTGCTAACTGCGCATGCCCACTAGCCAGTCTAGCTTCTTTCGACTTCTTTTCTTGTTCTAATAGTTGGTCCTTCTCTTTGTCTCGTAAAATAACAATTTTTACCAAAGCTCCGGAGTGTTTTAGGATTTGAAGAGCAGAGGGGTGACTGATGTCTTTCATTGATGTTCCATTGACGGAGTAAATGTAATCCCCAGTTTGTATGCGCTCGTCCGCTTCACACACACTGCCGGGCATGATGCGACGAACCTGAAATAACAATAATAATGATCATTTATCCATTTACAGTTGGCAGCAATATTATAATATGTAGTTGAAAAAAACCATCTTTAGAAAAGCAACAAATATCTAAGAGAGCCAAGAAATTGTCTTCATTTAAACCGTCATCGAAAACAACTATTTTTGAACCCCTCAGAATATCCGTGCTGAAAATGATGAAAAATATGACATATCGAGTGCAATCTACAGCTTTGCGCTTGTGATTCTAGACAGCATGGTTTCTAAACCACCATGGAGCTTGGCAGCAGTCATTTTCAAATTCAAAACTCCTGTTGCACTAATCCATACAGTCAAACATACTAGACCTTGTGGTACCATACACAAATATGTAGTGGTCGCTACATTGTCTTTAGTACAAGGCTCAGTCTTATTCAGGCCCGTACATTTTACCTCTGTTTAAAAAAACATCACTCTGTCATTTTGATGGTATTCATCCCAGCTTACTAAATTCAACCCATAATAACATTCATAGGTGAGAACAATACCTATATACGGTTTTAAGCAATTTACATACAAATTAAATTTTTCTGGATATTGATAAACCTGATCTTTATGGATTAAAGAATAGAGCAGTATCAACAATTCTGGGCTTACCTGGAAAAATCCTTCACAGCGATCATTGCTCGGAACAAGACTAATACCTAAGGCTGCCTTTTCTTTCTTTTCAAGCTCAATCAGATGCACATTAAGACCGTCTGGGACATTTGCTGGCAACGGCATCAAGTTGTTACGCATTGAACCAGGCTCGGTATCTGGCACCTGCGGTCTCGAGGATATGGTCGAGGGAGTCCGGCGTGGGGAGCTATTTCTCTGGTAATTTTCTCTGGCATCCAAGGTGTCACTCTTTCTCGGGGAATTCTGAGGCGAGTCGCTGTTTCCTTCAGACTTTTCCATACTTTCGACCGTCCTCATCAATATTTTCATTTCCTCCGGGTAAGAATCCATGGAGTCCTTGAAAGATTCTTGGAGCTTGTCGAGCTTTTTCTTTCGTGTTTTCCCAGCGGACACCTTGCCAATATCTTCTGTCATACTCAGCCCTGGGATGACGCTGCGACGGCGGATGTACGGCATCGTAGGAGTAGCCGCAGAATCACTTATGATGTTGGGTACCTCCGCTGTGGCAGAGGGGGGTGGTGCAGCAGTTTTATTGACCGTTACCTGAAAATTGGAGCTGTCTACATCGTTATGGTTGGAGCTTTGAAGAATAGAGACAGGCTGAACGGCCACATGCTGTGGGGTTTCGACGTTTCTAGCCCTACTAATAACGATTTCACAGCGTGACGGCATTTCTTTGAATAATCTAACAACTTCTTCTTGCGATAGGCCATTTAGCTCATGCCCATTGATCTCAAGGATTTCATCACCTTCTTGAACACCACTGACCCCACCGGCCGCTAACTCCGCTGCACCTCCAGGCAATACTGTCTTGACGTACACGTGACCACCAGCATCCATGTCAGGTTTCTTCTCAACACTCACTCCCATTCCAAGCGAACCTAGGAGAAAACAAGATTCTGCATTTTACTGTGATCCATTCACCTTTTCTTAGTTAGACCTGCTAAAATAGCAATCATTGGACTTCTAGAGATATACAATGTTTGGCTCCTGAAATAGATTCTTCAAATAAATATTTCGTCCAGATATAAATTTTCAAATCCCTAAGTAGCTACGAAGATTGGAAATATATTGATCTAAAAGATATGGAACCATAAAGAATGTGACCAAAAACATTAGTCAGGACAAATTTATGTCCCAACATCATCTTTCACGGTCAAATCCTTGTCAAACTCCAAATCTTTAAAGTATATTTTTGTAAAGAAATCTAATTTACCATTGTTTTTTTTTAAATTTTTTTATAAAGCATTGTTATTTATACAAGGTGGGACTTTGCATCCGACCAACGCCGCATAAAATGGTCCATCCGATGCCGCACAAACCCAACCGGTTCTGCTGGCCCAGTAAAATGATTTTTATAAATCTTGAAAGATACCTGTGCTCGAAGCTTCTTTATCGATCATCAACCATTCCACTAGATTTCCAGATTCCTTCGATTTCTCAGCGGATTTTGAAATTTTGGCCCCACCTCCAAAGCTTTGGACAAGATCATCGGGTGAGGCAAAGTCATCAGAGGAAAACGTGGGAGGAGGGGGTGGAGTGGCCGTCCAGCCATCAGCAGATAAAGGGCTAGTGGTGGCTCTGTACGCTTCATCCAGCTGTGAGGGTTTAGCAGATGAGGGTAGGCGCACACGAACCGCCGATGGTAGCTTTGATTGGCTGACAAAGGAGGCGAAAGACATCGTATCCTGTAAAAAAGAGTGGTTGATGAAAACCAATTCGCGAGATCAAAGCGATAGTTTATTAGTATAAAATGCGAGATCTAATTTAGCTAAGTTTATGAAATAGATTAGACAATGATAAACCATGCTCTGCATTACTCTGTTGAGTGTCAGATGAAAATCTTAAGAAATCCATGTACTCACTTCGCTATGTTTCCAATTTTCCTGGCTACATCATAAATATCTCAAAAACACTAGAAATATTTTGTATTGATGTCAGACAAAATTGACATTGAATTTGGAACACTAGGACAACACCAAGATTGACATTGGAACAAAATATGACACCGTTCTTTAAAAATCTCACTTACGTCATTTCCGTTCTCTGATCCATCGGAGACACACTCTGAAAACCCAGACCGTTGACTTCCTTTGCGGCTTACTCCTGTAAAACAGAAGCATCTCTTACAGTATGAATCAATTGAAATAAGCATATCAAGATGGCCATCACGGCTGCAATGCCCGGCTGCTCCTAAATTTCTGTTGATTTACGATCCCGTATCATGAACTAATCGCTCTATTTTATGGATGCAAAGCTGTAAAATGTACTACCAATCCATCTTAGAAATCTTGAGTCGTTTAAGCAATATGAAAAACTATAAAAAAATATTTTAGCTAAAAATTGTAATTTTCTTTGATATGATATGAGTGAAACTTTTAAACGATCCATGCAATTACTGGTAGGTTTTATCACAATTGTTAAAGGTTTTACTTTCTTTGTATTCCTTTACAGGACACATATTGATTACAGTATATTTATGCTGAAAAGTACATCGTGTATAAAGATTCGTAATATTATATCATATCATCTTTATATTATTATTATTATCAATGTGCGAGATTCTGTAAACAAAGTCTGTCATTTTCAAAATTATTTCATTCCCTTATTTTGACAGCAAAGTCAACAACTGTTTTCATCTATAACTTCACAAAACACATCTGAAAGCGTTTCGTCCACACAAATAATGCATCAAAATTACATGCTCCTTGGCAACATTGATTTATAAGGTAGGGGAGAACTTATTCTTCCAAATTTAGAATAAGTTGCCAAAGATACCGAATAGAGCTACCACAATTCTGTTATGCTTCCACCAGGTCTCGAGCCCACTACCTTACCCACCAAAGACGAGCGAGTCAGCCGCTGTCCTGAATCAGCTACTAGCAATGTATATACGCATAGTTAACAAAACTAATAACCACTAGCTGGACCTAAAGCTTAACATTTTCTAGGCTGTTGCAAATTTGTTAGCTATGCACTGCTATCATGTCGTTTGTGAAGTTTGATCTCCCAAGTTTTTAGAAGTTTTAAGAATTACATACCAGTGAGATGGCGAGCTGGCGTCATTAGGTCTGCCAAAACACCAGTCCCCGGCTGTCGTAGATCCATCGTGTTCCCCCATTTTGCCAACGCCCCATCCCCACCGTCAGACTTGGCTTTCTTACTTCTTTCCGCAGATTTCTTGCTTTTGTTCTCAGGTTTGGTTTGTTTACTTCCTGAAACCATGTTTCTCTTGATCTTCAACCTCACAATACCGGGTTGGAGATTTCCAAGAATTTTGTAGGTTCCATCCAGCGTTGTCTCAAGAAGGCTTTGAGCATTGACTTCTAGGATATGATCGCCCTTCCTGTGTAAATAACAACAAAGAAACTTTATTCAATTGTTCTAATCTTAAAATGCATCTGGTTTTCAATTGATCATTCATAGGATATGCTTGATCATCACAAACAATCCAGCAGACAGCATGTAGAACACAAGCTCAATGGATAATAGTGCTGACGCATTAAGTCAGAGTTTTCTCGGGTTCAAGTTCTGCCAAGTTCATGTCCTTGCTTGCAAATTTCCAAATCCTTCTTGCTTCAATTGAGGCAAAGTAACCCTCATTGAACAATAAAATTGTGGGTGTATGCCTAATTTACCAGTGTCGAATGTCTCGAAGTCTAGCGAGACACATTGAGATCAACTAGCAAAGTGGCTGCTAAACAAATAGAGCCTTTCACAGCATGGAAAAGCTTTTGGTACCAAGGGCTAATGGCCGCTATTTGAAGTTGGTCACAAATGGAGATTGCTTCTAATGGAAGGTGGTCGCTATATGAGGTCCAGCTATATTTGTAATGTTGATTGTAATATGAATCTAATGATGAAGCGTCTATTCTGATATTTCATCCAGTCCAGCCTGGGCTCAAGGTCCATAAATATTTCTCAGAACGCTACTAACCGTATAAATACGCATGCTGAAAATTATCTACATTGTAAAAGTTGCTGGAGCGCAACCAGAGGTGACCCAGATGCTCCTCTTGTGTTTGTCACAATCTTTTCAGTTAAGGTTGGGCACGACTCCCACCACTGGCCAAAGAGCCACTCACCCTCAATCTATCTGAGTGCTTAGCAGAAAGTCATTGAGTATCACTTTTAAAGTGAGTTCGAATGGTAGTAAAATGAAGTAAGAAGATAGAATGATTTGCGATATACCTGAGCCTTCCGTCTTTCTGTGCAACAGATCCATCAGCCACATGTTGTACAAAAATTCCATAGTCGCTGGAACCAAGTCTCCCCACGCACCCAACACCAATACCCAGGCCAGCATTTGCAGCTAGGTGACAGAGAAGCCAGTAAAAATTTACAATCTACATAAACAGTAAAACCCCGCGCATACAAGAATCTTGTACTTTGAGATGACCTTATTCGGGTTCTCATGTATATGATGCTTCTTGAAAACAGGGTGTTAAGGTTCTTAAATAGGTTCTTATTAAAGAAATAATTACTGAATTTAAGGATTTTGCACCAAGTACAAGAAATCAAGGTTAAAAAAGAGTGTATAGGCCTGTTTTGGAAAATACGTTTAAAACATTAATTAATTAAAAAAAGTATAATATTTACCAACCAGTAGTTTGTACTCGATTTTTAATGATTAGAGCCTTCCTTGAAATCAGAGCGTAGAGGTTCTGATGTAATGGGGTGAAATCAAAATATTTCAGACCTTGGCACTTCTTATAAGAAGGTGGTTCGTAATTGTGGGGTTTTACTTATATTGTTGAAATTGAAAACCAGTTTTGATGAGTTTTAAGATGATAGCAGGTGAAGTTACTCGGAACTGTAAAGCAGCTGTTTGGTGATAGAGGTTCTGAGCGTGAGGATTCTAAAATCGACGGTTTATCTAGTAGACAGTTACTTTCGATTGGAAGATATCTGTAGCACAAATGTGCGAAGAAACATACTTCGACGTCTTATTACTATATGTTTTCAAATAAATCATGCTACTGTGTCTCAGTTTGGAACAAGGCCATACCTTAGCGAGTCTCACTCACCTTTTATAAGTTCAACATTGATAATTTCATACTGATACTTCGATGCAGACGACGAGGATGAAAGCACGGGGTTACTCATCCGCTGTCGGGAGCTGCGAGAAGACGCCATGGAGCTGCGACGCTTTTTGACTTTCTTCACAAGAAGCTGTACAATTCCATTGAGTCCCTAATAAGCAAATGAAAAATATCTTTAGCAACCTATCAGTGTCATAAGCAACATAACCAAGCAATATTATCATAATTAATTATGCAACAATTAACAATGCAGCATAATTACCAATACACAATTACAAATATTAATAGCAAATATTTTTGCCCCGGAAAGAAAGGGATTTCGAGTAAGATTTGCCACCAAAATACTCAATTAAAATAGCAGAGGCGATAACCGTAGGTAGATACACGACATAATATGGCAGCTGAGATGCACGATAATAACATGGCAGCTGAGATACACGATAATAACATGGCAGCTGAGTTACACGATAATAATATGGCACCCTAGATACACGATAATAACATGACAGCCGAGATACACGATAATAATATAGCAGCCGAGTTACACGATAATAACATGGCAGCCGAGATACACGATAATAATATGGCCGCTGAGTTACACGATAATAATATGGCACCCTAGATACACGATAATAACATGACAGCCGAGATACACGATAATAATATAGCAGCCGAGTTACACGATAATAATATGGCATCCGAGATACACGATAACAATATGGCACTCTAGATACACGATAATAACATGGCAGCCGAGATACACGATAATAATATGGCAACCGAGATACACGATAATAATATGGCAGCCAAGATACACGATAACAATATGGCGGCTGAGATACACGATAATAACATTGCAGCTGAGATACACGATAATAATATGGCCGCCGAAATACACGATAATGATATGCCCGCCGAAATACACGATAATGATATGGCAGCTGAGATACACGATAATAATATTGCAGCTGAGATACAGGATTATGACATCTGAGATACCCGATAATAACATGGCATCTGAGATACACGATAATAACATAGCAGCCGAGATACACGATAATAATATGGCAGCCGAGATACACGATAATAATATGGCGGCTAAGATACACGATAAGAACATGGCCGACCCTTACCTTGAATAATCGAATAGCTTCTTCGTGCGTGCAGCCTACCAATGACCTACGATTCACTTCCAAGATCTCATCACCTGAAATAATAAGAACAGGCTATCTCATCAAAAAGCAAGGAAGAAATAGATTCATCATGAAACACAGAAAGGAAATATTTCAGGAAGGTATCTGATTTTCACACATCAACGGGATAGGAATTGTTTCTTTTTGGTGGGATCAAGACTTCGCGTCTATATCTTTTAATCTACCATATAAAGTGTGAGAAGACCCCGCTCTTTGTAATCCCTGGACGATAGCCTGGGTTGCAGACCCTCTATATATTCGATAACGCAGGCTAAGGCAAAAAGACAAAGGGAATCCACGAAGGGTGGTCAAATCGAAAGGAATGCTTCAATTAGTCTAGCTGATATTCAGTGGACCCTCTGCGCTGAGCACATGAAACATAAAGATACACGTCAAAGAAAGAAATAATAAGTCACACTGTGAGAAAGACATAAGTGCGAAAGGTCTAAGTGTGCTGTATCAAAGTTGTGTTTCGTTGCCTCTTTTTTCTACACATTTTTAGTAATCATATGTAACATAGAGAAGGAAGATAGCGTATTTTCTTGTCTAAGTCCTGTTCTTAATCATATACAATCAAATAAACAAAAGCTTTTTGGTAAAACCATCTTCAGTGCTTGTGAAACATGAATGAAATGTAGAGACAGAAAATCTCTGAGAATCTTAAGAATTTGTAACTGAATTAAACACGGAGAAAATACTAAGAGACTAAAAGGGATTTCCCCTTAAGCTTTTATGCTGAAAGATAAATTGTCTGGAAAGGCCATATGTTTAATCCAGAGGCGAGAGAATACTGATTTTTTCTAGCTACACGTATTTTGTAGGAAACATACATTATTCCTAGTTTCTATTGATTCTTCACTAGTTTCCAGATAGAAAATTTTCTAAAAACATTTTAATTTCTTAATTTTCCAAGTTAGATGACATATCGTAAAACCTTCTAAATTAGGGACTGATGGGAAAAATGCAAGTTTAATCAAGCAAAAATGGGTTTTGACTACAGCTTAGTATGTCTTCTTGTTTTTCGAAAGTTTCTGAACAATTGTGGTCAAGGCATGAAAGTTTGTTAACGAGCTTAACTTAATTGTGGTTTTTGAGCTAGGTTCTACATTCTTATAAAATCATGTCTAATTAGCCTTGATAAACATTTCCATGTCATAGAAGGCCTACTAATTAAATCATGTGTAAATAAAATATTCTTAGGTTTAATTCTAATCTGGTAATTTTGCTTCATATTTCACAATTTTTTCCCGTTTGTGTTTTTAAGCGACGGCTATCGTTTAAAAAACTTAGGGCAAAAATAACTCCATCTTTTCATTGTACAAGAATTTAAAGAATCATTAACCCTCGATAAAATTATTCTTGATTTTCTTACTTTTTGAAATAATAATTCTCACAAAATTTATCATACTTACAAAAATATCGACTAGCCTACTCCTAGAAGACAAAACTCGAAATATGTAATGCATAGATGTGAAACTAAAGCAGAGTTTTATATTGTGTAAACATTAACATTACAAAGTTATGAGTAACGAGTACGAAGCTGTAAAGTCGAATAGTTTAAGCTTTATCAAATTTCTGATATATATGAAATAATAAAAGCGAAATTCACAAATATACCCACGTGAAATCCATCTCCAACAGAAACAAGCGATAATTCATGTCATAAACAAAACCTTTGAACAACGGCCTAACAATTTTGAATGTCCTTCTTCAACAAATTCTTTAATGTTCGCAAGCTATTTGTTCAACCACATTGAAACAAAATCAATAGAAAACTCGGCTTTTTGTGTTGAGACAATGATGGACTCAACTTAATTCGTGTGTGCTCGGCAACAAATAGTTGATGACACACAACAAGCCAAATCTGAACAACTCTGTTTAACTATTGACTTTGCACAGAAGGTAACGAAATATCGTTCAGTACAACACAGGTTATTCGTGGTTTTACATGATAACATCGGCTACAACAGATCACTTTATTAGAAATGTTCTGTAAAATACTTTGTAACTGTTACTGTGGAAGAACTGTCACAGCAACATAAGTCCATAACAATTCATCAGCCTAACACTAGGAGCTGCTAATCGAGATTACAAAACGATAAAGGACTTGAACTGTTTTTATGAAAAATATTCTTCCACTCGTGAATCTTCTCATAATCTGAGGACATCCCATTTCGAAATGAGCAGGCCCAATTATTCTGTGCAAGGCATTCAAACCCTTGAAAATGATGATAGATGGGTGAATCCTTGCAATTACACGCCTTGCACAGAATTTGTGCTCAACCTTGGCCATGTAATCACAAATGATGTATAGCCTCTTTTGGTACTTCTATCTGTTATCCTTAAAGGATAATTACAATATTCCTTATCGAGATAATTTTCGAGAATGAAAATGACCCGAGTAGGACTCGAACCCACGACCTCTAGATTCGTACTCTAGAGCACCACCACTGCGAAACCGAGGCAGCGGCGGAGCTAAGGTGTGTGGGGCCTTTAGTGTATTAGGAGGTCTGGGGCCTCTTGCCAGTATGTTTTTCAGTTCCCATATCCGTGGGATGGGGGCCCTTAGTGGTTCGCCCTAAAGGTAACCACTGTTGGCTACGCCACTAAACCGGAGCTTCGAGAAACCCAGGCCATTTCATTCACATGAATTGCACCATCACTCACCGAATGCAGAGATATCTATCAAAGTACGAAGCTAGAGGTCGTGGGTTAGAGTCCTACTCGGGTCATTTTCATTCTCACAAATTATCTCGATTGATTTTCCAAATCCAGCTTCTCCTCAAATATTCCTTATGTTATGTCATACGATGTTAAAGTTATGTATTAACGATAATATTTTTAGTTATAGTTTTATATTGTTGGGTTGATATATTATCAGCTACCTAATACGTTTAACAATTTAAAAGAAAATTATAAAAAACATATATCTTTATATTTGGCTAATTATTGAACTTAATTCAGTTTTTTAAGCAAGAATTATCAAGTTTAAGCATTTACTGCAATCTTTCATCGACACAAGGAAAAGAAAAACGAGCAGCATATCGAAATTCACCGAGTGCGCCGAAGAAAAACAAGAATATATGACAGCCTATATCATGTTGATTACAAATAACAAAATTCATTTTGTTAATCCAGAAAATGTTTTTACGTCCTTGTTTTAAAGGAACATGAAACTTTTCATTCTTCAAATGCGTAGGCTTTGCACATTAAATATCATGTATCTAAATATCTTGGAGACTACATGAGTATATAGACAGCTCGCTGTGCATTAAAAAGCTTGGATGCTTCTTGTGTATAAACAAATATCTGTCAGCTCTTTTTCTTTGGTCAGCATGAATACCTCGGGGCATCCTATTTTGGGTTTTTATAGACATGGGAAGGTTGCAGGAAAAGATATACAGTATGAAGGTAGAACTAATACTGATAAATATGCATAATAACTAGTGATTACTGCGACTACTAATGCTGTGCTGAACATAGCTACATCAAGTGCAAGAAGTGTTGAAGCACTGTCTGGGGCTGTTGAGTGAAACATCAAGAGCGTTAGACCTAGGCTTTACCACATTTAACCACACTTGTTAGCATCACCACACAATTTCGATTCCTTTGGAAATTTGAAACGGGTAAGAATCATTTTTCCCAGCTTAAATGAGCTTCTAAAGTTGGGTTTCTTTTCGTTTGGTTGCCAGTTGCAATCATAAACAAGTTTGAAATAATGTTAGAAAATCGAGAACAATCAAAATTGTAGCTGATTTGGTAAAAAATCCGCAAGGAGATACCTCCTGAAATACCTCTCACTTCAGTTCTAGATATAAGGTGTCTTTCCTGCCTTTTACACAAAAACAATGAACATTACCTCACACACTCAGCTTGCAGAAATGATTCCAAATATGAACCGCTACCCTGATTTTTCCACATTCATCTCTAGGTGCTATAAGCGAGGTTATGTTGGGCTTTTCTCGCATAAAACAGCGCTGATTTACAAACTAAAATCGCCTCCAAATAGGCTAGCAGCCACGTGATTTTATGTGAAAGAGACAGATACTTGATAGGGGATTTGAGCACGAGGTTGAATGAAAAAATATTGCATTCGTTTGGAGAGTAGGAAGAAAGAAAGGTATGACACACGTGGAATACGGAATGAATGAAAACTGACGGGAAAGGTAATTCATCAATAAGAGGCTGCAGGAATGTGGATGGGAGGGAGGGGTGGAAAGCCAGTTAAGTAATACTTTAAAACATGTAGAGGAATAGCAATATTTGACAGACATTTGAGGATTCACTTAGCAAGTTGAATAGCGAGAATAATTCATTTATGGTTTAATAAAATTCTAGAAGAAGAGCAGGAAATTGTAAAAAAAGAATGGTTGGGGATCGGACTAAAAATGGTAGAAATCGAGAAATCAGAAGGTGCGTAAAGTAGCGTTGGGTAGAGAATTTTCATAAAGCTTTCAAACAAAATGAAGTAATGGCTATTAAAAAACGTGTCCTATTGATTTGAAATAGCATCTGTTTCTCCATTGTTTCTCCGAAGTGGATAAGTTGCAAGAAATAGTAGTTTCTTTATAATATGTAGGACTCTTTGTGCAGTGCTGCACTGTGAGTTCAGCTCTTGCGGGCTTTTAACATTGCTAAACCCAAAACTTCAGAAATTTTAAGATTATGAAAATAATTTCCCTTCTGTCATTGTTAACCTCCCACAGTCAACTTAAGCATGAATTGACGTTTCAATCCGACATGAAATGGAACCTACCCTGTTGTCAACTGATTGTGGTTTGTGTGGGCTTCACAGACAGAGAGTCCAGTATTTAGGAAGATAAAACATTGCTTTGACGTTCAGGAAAACCACACTGGGTCTTAAACTATAATCTCAATTAAATTCCAAATAATATTTAGAATTGTGAGTCGGTGAGGGAGTTCCTTGGTCATATCAAATTTCAGTCAATGAATTGGACCCTTCAGAATTGGGTGTCCAGAATTTATAATCTTGTAGTCAGGGTACTTGGCTCGATTACTTTCCTTCATCTTTTTTCTTAGTGCCCTAAACTTACCTAATTTGCGTTACACTTCATGATGCATTCTAATAATTAAAAGATTGAAATAGATATGAAGATGATATTAAGTTCAAAATAGAGGGCCTACTCTCAAGACCCAAATAATTGTACCCACGCCCCCCTTTTGGTACGGATATGCAGGTATAGTGTAAGTGCAAGATTTACTATTGGATCTGTCCTAGTGTAAAGGAAGCCATTCAAGAAAGACCAACAAAATATTCATAATATGCATGCGGATCAAAGTCGCTTTTTGTATTTAATAAATTGGTCTGGGTCAAAATGAATTAATTTATTTTGAGCCTGAATAAATTTATTTTCAACTCGCCCACTCTCCTTCGTGTTACGGTCACTGAGGCAATCGTAAAACTTGAAACCAGGGAGAATGAGTCTTTCTGCTTTAAACTCATAATCCCATCATGCATATTATATGGAGTATTGGCAGTGATAAGAAGAGACACACAATCTACATGAGAGACGGAATCTAGATTTAGACTTGGGTGGGGAATATTGATCTCTCATGGAACTTTACTTAGTGTTAAAATTAATTTTGTATGTGATTCAGTTATAGTTTGGTAGGATTCACAAACATTCAGCAGCGTACAGTTAGGGTTCAGTCAGAAGCGTTAAGTTAGGGTTCAATCAGGGTTCACTTTGGGTTCTCTATCAAGGTTTGATAGCGTAGGGGTTCCTTTAAGGGTAAGTAAGGGCTCCATAGCGTTTTGTGAGGGTTCAACCAGGGTTTAGTTAAGTTAGTGTTAGTTAGTTAAGTTCAGTTGAAATTCAGTTCAGTCGAACCCAGATACTTAAGTAGTAATTTGATAAGATTTGGTATGCCTCATGAAAACAGCTAGGCTGTGATCTAACAGTGACCGTCCTTTGCTTTTTAAGGGAAATCTATATAGGTTGAAAATCAAAGTGGGCTGTTGGGAGGGTCACCGTAAGTTGATATATGATGGGCAAGCACGCTTTCTATCCTCGTGAGGTATTGATTTATGCACAATGTGCAAAGATCCCACTGAATAGGTAAAATATTCGAGCGGTGGAACCCTGGTCCTTCCTCTCGATTTGAGCACACCTCGTGATTCTTTTTGCCTTTTTGCCTGGAAAAACAGAGAGCTTGCGTATTCTCTCCTCGCACTGAACGTTACAGATCCAGTGGTGGTTTCGAACCCACGACCCTTTGAACAAGGGTTGCGTTATTTAACCACTCGGCCGTCCCCACCACTTCACTTATCTAGCTGCACAGTTATCTGATAAGACGCTCGTCAGAGTGGTAAGTCAGAATAGAAGCAAACATGGAACCTGTTTTTACTGTTGGACCATGGAAGGGTACACAAATGGTGCTAGTCCATTTGATTATAGCAATACTACCTTCCCTTTTAAGCAAAATATCAATTCCGACTCACCGACTGCCAGTCTGCCATCCTCTGCAACGGCTCCCCCGGGCAATATCGTCTTCACATAAATGCCTAGGCCACCATTTGCAGAATCGCTTCCTCCAACGATAGAAAATCCGAGACCCTTCTTGTTGTTATCCTTTCTCAGTGTGATCAGAACATTTGTATCTGTGTGTCCATCTTCCGCTGTTACGTGTTCGATTCCCTGACGAGGCGACTGTCTGCTGGTTCGGATGTTCGGGCCAACATTTGCATCGGGTGTAGGCTCACCATTAGAAACAATCGAATGGAGGGGCTAAAAATAATTTGAAATACTAATAAATTTGGAATTTGGGTAAAAATACTAGTTAAACATTGAGAAGAAGTAGGGTTGGGAAAGTCAACGGAGACAATTTATTTGGGTGCCCGGATATCTTGGTTAGAAGAGTAATGACGTAACAAGTCAGTTACAAAACAAATTATTCAGTGCCCATTATATCTTTATGACATTGTTAGTTTACAATATTTCACCAAAATAACAGCCACTAGCTTTCACTTCAAAATACTTTCTCCTCTCATCGTATAGCCCCTGAAAAGCATTCACATCTAATAAACGGCCAAATGACCTTGACCGGCCTCTTTCTGATGCATTACTCTTAGGAGAGTCAGAAGCAAAACTTCGGTAGCTATTATGTTTTGCTAAGTTTGCGATTTTCCATGCTGTCCACAAGCTCTGTACCAATTAAAGACTGTTCCACTAGAAATGGTGCGACTGTGCCAACCTTTTTCTTGTATGTCCATCTTCCTGATTCATCAGACAGCCATAATTCTTGATAAGATGACGATGATAACTTTTTAGCCCTTCTTCTCAGCGTACTATTCTTATGGCCAGACGAGCTGCCAGATAGAGATGTGTCGTCACCAGAGACCTGCAACAAATCATCTATTCAGAAAAATGCGTGTTTTGTAAAATTTAGAAATAAGATGCCTGTAAATTGTAATTACTACTCACAGAGTAATTAAGAGAGTTTTTTACGAAAACGCTATTTACGACATATGGAAATATTTTCTATATCCCCGTTTTGGCAACTTTGTACCTCGTTCTGTATCCAAATATACCCAAATTTTGGAAACTCTGCATGAAGTCAAACTTTGCTTGAATTTAGAATATCCCACAAACATTTGGTGTGACGGAATTGACTGTAATCTTGCTTCTAGCATCGGCTGCGGAGTATATTTCCAATGGGGGGACTAATAACAAAAATTACTACAACTATTGCATTGGGTATCATTAGGTTGGGCTAAAGCCTCCTAGTTCCCTATGGCTCCGCTACCCCTGGCTTCTAGCAATTATGCACGCGAAGCTGAAGGGATAAAGAATGGCTGATTTTCCACTAAAATAAATTATTGAAAATATTCACCGCCTCTCTTGCAATCACCAGTTGAACGACAGATGAACTCGTTTGAAGAAGGCTGGATGCTTCACTGTGAGTGAGGCCAATCAGATGTCTACCATTAACCCACAGTAACTCGTCACCAACACGCAAACGACCATCCCTTTTAATGGAAAAGATATCAACAATCAGACATGTACCAGATCAAGGCTCTTAGAATCTTAAAATAATAATTTTTTTACACATTTACTTTTATAAGAAACCAGATGAGGCGCTCTAGTTATAAATTTTTCATATCTTTTGATTATGTACAATAATATTCTTGCCTTTTTTTCTTATTTTATTTACTAGTGGAGTTAGATCTCAGGTCTTTTATAAACGAGAATGCATAATTTGTTTATAAATTGTAAATTATTTTTAATTTAGGTAAAGGTACTTGGCTCCATAGCTCCTTTGAGCTCATTCCAAGTGTCCTAAACTTATCCGATATTTCAAATGTCTTATAATGATAAATGTAATTAAAAGTTTTTAATCATCATATGAAATGAAATGAAAAAGAATCCAGCCAAAAGAAGATAAACATTAAGTAAGCAACAATTATAACTGAAAATCTTCCATTGCTATTACAAAATCTACTAATCTTTCAAAACATGGCAAATCATTCTGGAATAATTGAAAATTGTCCAAATATTTCTCAAATCATCACAATTTTTTTTCAAAATTGTTTGGGAACGATTGCTATACTTTGGAGCTTGATCTTTGCAACTGACACTCATCAGAGTAGTATGTCAGACGAGAACAAAAATGAAACCTTGCATATTATTGTACCCAGGTTTAGATCAAATTATTCCGTATTGCAATTCTTCAGGTTTCATTTTTGTTCTCTTTCTGAAGTATTACTTTGATGAGTTTCAGACGCAAAGCTTTAGTAGTTACTAGTTATTAAGTTTTGACATGTTTGAGTTGTTTTCTACCATCTTAAAGGTCTGTACTGATCAAAGAATGTTCAAACAAGTTTAAGCTAACCTCGCAGCAGCACCCTCGTCCATAATATGTGAGACTAAGATTCCTTGGCTCTTCCCTCCAGCTGTCGGATCACTGCCTCCAGCAACTTGAATTCCAAGTCCTTTGGAGTTCTTGTCGTTGAGAAGATGCATTTTTTTCACTGATCTCTTCTGAAAATGGTAAAAAACAAAAATATAATTTCAAGGTTGAATTTCTAATTACATAAATAGTAAAATCAGAAATTACTACATTGTTGGTTGCCGAGCCTAGAGCCTATACGGGAAAAGGTCTGTTGGTAGTTCTTGACATTTTTGACTGCTGGAATAGATTTTTCAACTAAACTTTAGCCTGAAAATAGATTTTAATATTCCTTATGTATTTTTTTTTCTTTCATATAATATAGATATGCAGGCCGAAATGGCCCTTAATCAACTACAACAGCAAACAAACGTTAAACAATACCTAACAGAACATTATACAATGATAAAATAGAAAAAAGTGAAAAGTAAAAAGTAAAAGTAATTAGTAGTTTAATCTACAGTCTAATGTTAAAAAAAGAAAAAAGGAATTATTCAATTATAAAAAAATATTATAATATAATTACATAAAATTTATTGGTTCAAACATTTGGGATTTAACAAGGCTATAACCACAAAAAGCAAGGCTAGGACTTGTATTTGTTCATGCTATGTCTTGCTCTATTTCAATCAAAAGCCTCAAGAAACTGACATCTTATTTCTATTCCTTTCAAGTTTTATGATGCGGAAGATTTTCTAACCACTTCGATTTTTCATAAGGGCTGAATCACTTTTGTGCTGTACACTTTCATCCCAAAAAACTTTGCCTGAAAAATTTGATAAACCCTTGCAAGTATCATATTCCAAATAGGCTAACACGGGTAATTAAATTATACCAGAGCAGGCTACAGCAATTGACATATGCCTCCAACAGGTCTCAAACCCAGGTTTTTTCGGACACTGGCGAGTGCACTAACCACTGTCCTAAACCAGGACAATAAATTAGCACAGTAACCTTTATGTGTTCACAACTCCAGGCTTATCCACGGTGAGGCATTAATTCGTGTCTTGGATTAAATCCTTCTTCAGAGCCATGTAATATTAACATTAATTCATAAGGCATGGTCTAACACGGGTAATTAAATTATACCAGAGTAGGCTACTGCAATTGACATATGCCTCCAACGGGTCTCAAACCCAGGTTTTTTCGGACACTGGCGAGTGCACTAACCACTGTCCTAAACCAGGACAATAAGTTAGCACAGTAACCTTTATGTGTTCACAACTCCAGGCTTACCCACGGTGAGGCATTAATTCGTGTCTTGGATTAAATCCTTCTTCAGAGCCATGCAATATTTACATTAATTCATAAGGCATGGTCTTATGAATTAATGTTAATGCATGCTTTATGAGTTAATGTTAATATTACATGGCTCTGTTTAGTTTTGTTTAGCTACTAGATTTACCAACGTTGTGTATTTATTCATCCTCATTCAATGTTTTACTATTAATTGCATGACTGGTATTTAACGTGTTATATTTTATAATCAATAGCTTTTAGATTTATGAAGAAATATAATTCCACTAGTCAGCCCGTCTATTCTTTCTGGCACCAACAACTCCCAAGCACCCCATGTACTAAGGTGAGTGTGTGATAAAAAGTCCAAGATAGATAGCAACCAGGCTTAAGAATTAAATACCTTGCTTGAAACAGAATTATTAGTAGCCCTGCTGTCGATGGAGGCATCTGAATGCTGCTCATCTTCATCTGTAACAGACTGCCTCATGCCACTTGATGTGGACAGAGCCGAACATGAGCTTGATATGCTGCCATTAAAATGCTTCTGTCGTTTTGTGAATGGCGATGCTTCTTGTTCTTCCATTTCGGAATCTGATGCGTCAGCGGGCTTGCGAAAAATCGCCACACACAGCTTCCCACTTCTTAGCGCTTTGTCAAACTGCCATCTGTAGTAGAATATATCTCATTTAAATATCTGACTGGGAAAATTGTAGGAAAACTAACATTTCTTGCAGAATCGCAAAAACCAAAACACATTATAATATTTAAGCTTTTCATCCAGCATTCATCAGAGTAATACCTTGGAAAAAGAACAAAAAAACTTTGCAAAACTTTAATTTCAAATTAGTTTTTAGAAAAAGTTTCATCTGTCGCCTTTAAACATTAAATGAGACTCATTATAAGGACCCCTGGATTAAATGATCCTGTGTTTGAGACTGTAACCATCAGAATATGATATAGATTACCATTTCATCTACATCTAAGAACCCTGCAAATCACCAGCAGACAATTTTTGTCCATCAAAATTCCAGATCAACTCTTTGAGGATGATGAAAAGTAAAAGAATAAACTTGATTACGCCCTAGCAACCGACTAATTAATACAACACTCATCATAAATGCAGCAAAGATATTTGCCCCCTGGAATCAGACCTCTTCAGATAATTTATCTATGAAATATTTTGTTCTTCCCGGGGGCACCTGACAAATTCTATTTCACAAATTTCAGACAAAGCCTCCTTTACCATTTGTTACAAAGAACTAAATCTTAAGCCTGATCTTGTAAAAAGTCTTTTTGGTTAACAGGATATAAATTAAGACCTTCTTAGTCTGGATCAACATGAATTGTACAAATCAAATCTCAGAAATCTTGTTATCATTGTGAAAGGGAGAGGTCAATTAAAGATCTTTTGCACTTGAAGTGTTGAACAGAGACGTGAGCTACCAGCAGTCCAATGGATAAAATCATGACACGCTAAATGCAACTCTGAATTTGTGCAGCATGGCGAGAAAGGTAAGAGTTTTGATAATCGTACTTGATGCAGAAATCAACTTTATTGAGTATCAGCTCTTATCATTTTGCAGCAAAATGACTCTAACAAGACCATGTCAACAAAATACTGGTGAAGGAATAAAGAGAAAGCAAGGTTATTTTTCAGAAAGATAGAAGAGACAAAGAAAAGAAGTTGCAACATTCTATAGATTGCTCTTCAAATTCCTACATCGAAAAGTGAGTCAAGGCCGTCAAATAAGTCTACTAATTGTTATGCTTCAGAGTTTGCGAAAAGGTGTAGAGAGCTCTTTGATATGATGTTCAGCGGCACATATGAATATTGTAAGTATTTTGACGATTTCTCAGTTTTAAGACAAGGCCTAACACTTAATGGAACTCGATACCGCTGATAATTGAAGATCTGAACTAAAAATAAATGCAAACTTCTCATACCATCACATTGCTTTTGATAGGAGCAGAGCTTCAGGATAGTGAGAAAAGCCAGGACTATAGCTAAATATAATAGCTATATAACAACAACTCATTAAGCTTTTGGTCGGACACACATTAGAAACGTAAGTGCATCAGAAAGAGAACAAAAATGAAGCCTATATCAATTCTTAAGCCCAGAGGTGGATAAACATTGGCCAATCAGAAAAGAGGTGAACTTCTACTTACTTTGCTCTTTCTAGTGTCATCCTCTCTGTGTTGTGACCATTAATTTCCAAAACATCATCACCAATCTCCAGCCTTCCATCGTAGTACGTTCTGCTATCAACAATTACATTAACTATGTTGATACTACCAAGTTTCTCTTTGCCAAACCGTGTGTTCTTCAATTTTGCCTTGTTTGTTTGTCCCAAGACAATGCCAAAATCTTCTACTTCGCAGTTGTAAAAGTCAATGACTTGAAGACCTCCAAGATTTTGCAGGCCTGGGATGAAATCTTCGCTCAAGGCATTTTGCCTGCTTTTCTCTTCAGTTGCTGGTCTTATGGACTTCAAATATGTTGAAAGAGCAAAGATGGATTGCTCAAAGTCGGCTTTACCACTCTTTGAGATTTTTTCCTTGTACTGGTTGAGTAGTTTGAGTGAAATTTCGAGTTCATCCTCACTTATCTTCTGACTTGATGTATTAACTGGCATTTTCAAAGCTTTTAATCAAGACTGGCTCGCTTCATATTCTTTTCACGACGGCAAATGTCTACATTGCTCCACAGGACAGCAGTTAAATTTCTTCACTGCCAATTCTTTGCTTCAGAATTTAACAGGAAAACCTTAAGAAGAGAGAAATTTTGAAATATAAAACAACCCATACATCAGTTTATATCAGCTGCCCATCTGGAAATAACCTGCTTTGTGCTAGAGCTCTGGGCCGAATGAATTCTAAAAGCCCACATTGCACTTTAGAACCATGAGATTTAACAACAAGCAGAAATTTCTATTCAGAAGAAACCACAAACAATTCCGAAGTCTTTTTCATAATTTTGCACATCTGAAGAAAGCACATTTCAGGGTGGGGTATATGGCATGTGAACCTGTCCGGTGTTGAGTACCCTGAAAGTATTATAGCAAGGGAAGCAACAAAAATATTCTTACATTTGTGTTTCTTAAAAACCAGCGACAAATTATCCCTGAATTGACTCACAAAAACTTTATAACCGTCAGCAATGATATTTTACATTGCAACAGATGAAAGTTTTTTATCTTGGATGGCTTTGAATAAAGATTAGGCAGGGTTAGAACCGTTGTATTTCTGGTCCCACCCCTTTTTCTATTGAGAATATTTTGGCATTTCTGTGTATATGTATTAAATCATTGTGGCAGCACACTTCAATGCAGGGTCTCTTAAATTCTAGGTATACTAGTAATGCAATTGCGTTTTCGCTATAGGTACACATTTATTGTTTAGTCACCATCCAATCATATCATGGATGATAGCAATTCTATGAATGTTCTAAGATGACTTTCAGAGGTATAGTGGGTAGGGTTTAGGTAGGGTGTAATTTGAAAATATATTCTGACTGAGACCTATCTGTGTCATTATGCAACACTTGCACACTTGCCATATCAAGTATACAGAGCACAGCCCTTTTTGACAAGATCTTGGTGGCACTAAAGTTGTCAAAACATAATACCGCTCAGTTTGCAGAGTATGGCAACTTTCAATGAGATCTCGGCTGCGCCAGAGCAACTTTCAATTGTTCCATCTATTGTTCTTTTGTTATTCTATTGTTGGCTCAGGCGCGCAAGTGCCATACTCTGCAGTCTGGAATACTACTGCAAGGAAAGAGATCTTCGAAAACGTAGGGGCTCCATTTGGGTGCACCTATTATGCCATGTTTTGCATGATACAGGAGCCATATGATCAATTTGCTGAAGTCCCCACCATAATACGTGCTCCCTACTACCCCCGACCATTTGGACACGGCTACCCGGCTACAACTCAAAAACGCCATTATACAGATAAAGTTCGGCCTAATGATAAGAAGGCCTAATAAGGTACTCATGATAGGAAGCTGCAAGCCTTTACTTTACACACAAAGCAGTGCACAGCTGCGCTGGGTGTAAAGCTAACCTTCCAGAGCACACCAAACACGACTACTTTGTGCAATGTTTCATTTAATTTTGCAATTCAATACTTGTGGAAGGACATATCAAAGATATGCTTACCTTACAAATGTTTATATTTTCATGATATCTGCAAGCAACCTAAATAAATCGAAATGCAGGCCTCTTAGGCCATATTAGGCCGGTTCGTAACGTGTGACGCCAACTGCCAAATTCGAGGCCGCGAATGAGTAATCACTTCATCGTAATCAGGACGGCTTCCCTTCTCATATTTGTATGTTGTCAACGTAAACAAAAAACTCTAATTTCAACTCCAATTAAGGCAGCATGTTGTGATGTTCTTAAGCCTGCAATTATAAGATCAAAAGAATAGAAGCAGCGCAGCAATAAAAAATGCAATCGATATTCTCAGTGATAATAATTTTCATTGACAACAAACATGGAATGCTGGTCTATTTACATTCTTCGCACGTGACTCACCTTCGGCTTGAAGACACAGCCTGCTCCAAAACTCTGATGATGTGATTGGTTCAGCGAGCAATAGCTTAATGATTCACAATTTTTGACCAATAAAGACGAAGAAACAAGTAGTCAATCGTTTTACACAGCAGGCAGCTCATCACGGCAACGAAGACAGAGGTACAAATTAGGGGGAAGGGGGTAGGGTTAGGGATAGGAATAGAATTAGGCTTAGGGCTACATAAGGTTTGGGGGGACTTAATAATCTGTCCAAAATTTCTTGGTTGTATTGAATAAAGTGTTATGCCATTTGATTCATATCAAAACTTCTCATAATAGAAGAGCAATATGCTGTGATTGATGTAGTTGATGTAGATTTCAATATGCCGTGATTGATGTAGATTTGGAAAATTTGCTTGGGGCCAACCCCAAGCCTCCAACACTCAGCAACATATTCTTCACTCAAGGGCCCGTATGAAGCAGAGGATAGGGGGCATTTCTCCCCCATGTTCCCAAAGCTGTTAATTGTTATCTGCATGTTCCCAGCTGTTTCTAATATTCTTTTATCCTTTAGCAATGGTTTGCCCACACGCAAAGGGGCTATGAGACATTAGATCACAGAGCAATCGCTCTTGAAGAACTATAAAGTTTTTTCTCATGACAAGAGAGAAAACAAAGCATAGGATAAAATTAGTTGAAGTCTGAATGAACTAATAAAAGACGAAATTCAATGTGTGCGTTGTTTCCCTTTCCATCAACTAACATCAACTAACAAAGGATTCTTACAGCCGCTGCATCAACTTTTGTTTAAACAATATAATGTTTGTTATGACCGAATCGACCAGTTTTAAATAAGTCTTCAAGACTTGTTTGGAGTAGGGCCTCTACGAAGTTGTCTCCATAGCTTCGTCCTTTCCATCTTCACTAGGCTTATCTCCACTGCCCTCAGTAGTTTGCTCAGTCTACAAATGAGAAATTCGAGTCATTAAGAAGTGTTTATTCCTCAACTGTGAGTTTTGTTTACTTATCGAACGGATAAGTTTAGTTCTGATTACAAAAGGGACGCCTTGTACCAGCAGACAATAAGCAGTGAGATAGTGCAAACTCGAAACAGCAACCTCTTGGTTAAAAACCAAGTGACGTAGCAGTTTTGTTACACGGTACAAAATCTAGGGCTGGAAATGAGTCGAGTGTATCTAGTTTATGATAATCCAATTAGATTCATTTCGAGTGAGTTTTTTTAGTTATAGAACGGATACCTTCATTAAGGTTTAACTAGAATTAAGAGTTTATTGCGATTTCTTCCGTCTCTTACAGTTACTCTACACGTAAAGAAAACAACCAAAAAGAAACGGATGAAGCAATTTGGATGAGGTATTTTTCACAACCCGAAGTAAAGTATTTGTGAAAAAGTTAAGTAGAAGAACATTTTGTAAAAACTTTTGTCAAGATGAATTTTTTTGCAATTCATGAATATATATATGGTTGTTGGTGAAACAGAAGAAATGGAATTGAATAATAAACCAGCTTACTGAATCCTGTTCCATCGTTGCATCATCCTGTCAAAATAGAGTAAATAATTTAGTTTTTACTTTTATTGACAAGATCACTAGCTTCTTATGTCTAGATGGGAATAGATTTGCACGAAAAACTAGAAATCCACCAATAGAGGAGTCTTAGATCGGTATAGAACTTGATGATGGCGAGGCGAGGAAAATCGGAAACTTAACAAAACATAATAACTCTTCAATCTTTGCATGTGACACACATCAGAGTGGCACCTCAGAAAGAAAACAAAATCTAATGAATTATTATCCCAGATCTGACTGGCCAATTTCGATCCACATCTGGGTATGATAATTCGTCTCGTTTTCGTTCTCTTTCTGACGTACTACTCTGATATGTGTCAGATGCAAATGTTTACTATTCTTAATAATAATATTCCTCCACATTTTCGACGAGGTTTTTGAACAAAGTGTATCGGATTCGTACGATTACACGAAAACGGGTGACTTCGGAGTCAGTGCGCATCGGGTTCATGCGATTAAACGAAAACACTTCACTACGGATTAACTCAAGAGTGATTTTCGTACCACTTTCGTTTAATAGCGGAGTGATTTTTCTTCGCTAATCGGAGCGTTATGTATCAGATTGATGCAGAGTAGTGTAACTGCAACCCCGATCCGATATGAAAGTCACTTTGCTCCGATAGCAATCCGGTTTAGTGTAACTTCAACCTGAGATGAACATACCTGTGATGATGTTGCTTCTTTCGTCTCTTCAATCAGCGTAAGCTGTGCGACTATCAAGGGAACCAACCAAAACAAATAGAAATCAATTCAATTGAAACCGGAGAAAGTAAACATAACTATTAATCAGTCTTTGACTGGTAACGAACCTAAGAATTGCGTGAAATATCGAAAATATTGCAAAAAATGCTTCAATAAGGTCTGAAACTCAGCGGATTTATATATCAGAATGATTAGCCAGAACCCAAAGTTAACAAATCTCAATATAAGTAAATTTGAATCGAAAGGACAAGTCTGAAAAAAATTAATGATTAGTATCATAGTTTACAGAAGTAGATGGTTAGGAAACCTATTGTCGTACGTCTTTTTTTCACATTTGATGTTGGACAGTACACGAGAGTGCACAACGTATGCCCTATCCTCTCTCTTTTGGCAGTTAGAATTGTACATGTACAGATTGCTTTCATATATATATATGTTGGTGAATACCGTAAAATGTTTCATGAATAATGAACACATTTGGATAAGGAGCCAAAAGGAGTGTTTTCGTATATTTGTTCAACCATGATGACCTTGTTGGCTAAGACAATAACGGAACAATACACAGTGCACTCTCAGTCTTCACAAATTGAACAAGAAGATAAAACAATAGTTTTCAAACCATCTCTTTCTGAAAAACTATGCTGGCACCTAATAATTCATTGGATCATTCAGATTTTCAAATTTTGAAGTTGAATGGCTATGAGACCTTCAGAAAAATTCAAATATAAGTAGGTATAGATCATTTATTTTCTTTCTCTGCTCCAAAGGACATTTCTATCTTACAGGTTTGACAGAGTCTTCAGTCACGGTTGGAAAAGGATACGAAAGGAGCAATGTCATCGTTTTCATGGATTGTCATACTCATGTCAGGTCCCACTACAGCAAGAGAGCAGTTCTGAAATGGAAGATATCTGGTTACTTGACATAAAATATCCGCATATCAAAACTACTACATTTAAGCTTTACCCTTGATTATAAGGGAAATCTTATTAGATATGTGATAGGATTAGATGGGTGGTTGAAAGTGGAATGGTTATGTACATTTACCACTCTCTTCATCTACAATATATCTAATTTATCATGTTACAAGAAAAGGCTATACGCAATATTAAATCTTTAGGGCAGAGATCTTTGAAACAAGTGGTTTGTACATAGTTTATAGAAATAGACACAGTTGATGTTGAGCAGTACTTGAACGTGCACTACGTATCTCTTATCCTCTTGTTTTACATGTAGATATTGCCTACATAAATATGATGCTGGATATTATAAGATCTTTTCTAAATAACGAATATTCCTGCAAAGGAACGAAAACGTTTTCTTCACATAGGCATCATATTATCGAAAACAAAGTCTGGAAGTTCTGTCCGATACCCAATGAGAGGAGCATCGACAAACAATGTTTAAAACTTCGCTTCAAGACCTGTATATACTTACAACATGAGCCGAAGTTTATCGCTATTGATGTATTTGCTCGACGCACAAAACTACCATTTTGAGCAATCTCTTAGTGGTGTTAGTCTCGTTTTCATGTGAATTATAGTGAATTGATTGAATTGAATTGCTTGAATTCGGAATAATGTAATAAGACTAAATTCTGTAGTGTACGGGCAATATTTTCAGCTGAGATTTTCTCGCGTGACAAATAAAAATATTCCAGTTACCTTCGCTGTAAGCTGCTGTTCACTTGGTAAGCACTCCCTCAGCGCTCTTAGGCCATGAGTAATAAGCTCTTCCATGGAGGCTACAGAATCAAATATCAAATTGCCTCATCAGCAGTCATTAACAGTAAAACTAAACAAAATAACCTGCAATCCTTGCCAAAAATGTTGAGACAAATCTTTCTAACACAACTTACTGATTTATAACCCTCACCTCAGCCCCATTTCAATGTTGTTAAGGCAACTCGTGTGCATTTTTGTTCCCTGGTGTCTTGGCAACAAATTTCACCGACATTGTACAGGGGGCAGAGGGAGAGAATATTTTTCTACTTTCTAAGAAAGCGTATTACATATTAAGCATATTTTCTTGGCTTGTCTCAAGAGGTTTTGGCGAGGATTGTAGATATTCTGGTTAATTCTTACAATTAAGAATGTTTGGTAGACGACAAAAAATCATATTCTAGAAGTAAGAAGGAAGAGATTCAAAAGGCAAAACCGTCTATCTCGACAAGCCTGTTTCGTGGTTACTCATCAGGATATGTATAGATAAACATATAAGACATAAAATCGTGTAAGATATGAGATCATGTAAGGTATAAAATCATATAAGATATAATACGATAATTTATCAAGCTTATAGTAAGCTAAATCATATTGAGAGATGAGAAGATACTTTTATTTAGACAAGATGATAATTTCTAGACAATTCATCTCATTTATATAAGGGTTTATTCTTAAAGGTGGTTTATAAAAATATATTGATAAAAGATGACCATATAGACTGATATACTCATTTCAAGTTACTTGAAGCTTCTTCAAGTGAAAAATAAACTGCTTTAAAATGTCCATCACAAGTTTGCAATATCTATGCTGCCAATGAAAAACCTTGTATCCGTCTTTTTAAACATGATAAATAAATGAGGAAGAACATACGCAAAAAAACTTGTCTTTATTTTTGGCATATATTGAGTTTTAAACATGCCCTGGTGTGAGCCTCGTTGAAATCAATTGATGTAATTTTTAAAATGAAAAACCTGAACTTGTTGGTGCTCCTTATTTTGAAAGAAGTATTCTACTTACATTCAGAAAATTTGTCGAGATTTCTTTCCAAATATGTTCGAGCACTCTGCGAAAGAAAACCTTTCTTTAAAAAAATCAGAGGAAACACATCATTCTATTATAACTGAACCACATCTGAGGTACAAACTAAAAGTGGAACAAAGTAGGATGGCAAATAACATGAATCAGAGAAATGGATATACACCCTGAGAGTAGTATTGTAGTTAGATTAATTGAGCTACTTACAACCGAACTCATAATTCTAGCCTATCACTTGATGTACAAATAAGGCAAGACTAAATAAACTAAACTCTCCTCTCCATGTTAACAAGCCTATTTCGTGGTTTCCAAATGAACATTTTTTGTTACATCTTCTCATGAGTGGGAAACCAGCAAACAGGCTTGTTGAGATGGAGAGTTTACTTTCTTGAGACTTGCCTTCTTAGTACATTATACCACTCTACTCAAATACATCGAGCACTGTTTCGGCAAAACAAAATTACAGACTTTGTAGCCTTTAAGTTATATATATAGCGTTTGACATTTCACATCGATTAAATATTACTTCAAACAATTCTTCAATTGCTCTAAAAAGTATCAATTTATATACTTGAAAAATAGGCTCCATGCAAAACAACACTCAAGAAAACCAGTAGTCACTGCTTTGGTGGTAGCTCTGCAATATCCTATCTAGATGGTTCCTCCTTTACATTGATCTTAAACATTAGCTTAAAAACTGCGACTGGGTTGAATTTTAGCAATTCGGCATATCCAATCAAAAGAGTATGTATTTTGGTAGAAACAGTATGAATACATTTGGTAACAAATATAATTAAATAGAAGGCTAACCTGAGATCGAGCTCCAATTGACATTGCCTTACAATCAAAGAAGTTAGCAGAAGGGTCTAGCTGTAGTATATGTGGGCCTTGTTCCTAAAATACAATATTAGAAATACTTAAAAACAAATATCAAAAATAAAGAATTCATAGTATATAATTTGAGTGTTAGAATGGTAAAGATACGGTTGAAAATTCAATTAAATGTTCTGATTTGGTGCACGAAAAGCTCACCTTTGAGCGATTGTCTCGTTAAACTATTAGCTGCAAAAAACAAGTTGATTTTTGAATAAAGGCCTTTTGCTGGAATGAATCACCAAAAGAATGCAAGGAAAATGAAAATTTGAGGCAATGAGTTACTTCCTGATGAAATTTAAGTCTTATGAGAGCCACATCAATCCTTCCATCTACCAAGATCGCAGTTGACTAGAACGATAACACCGGGGCCCCAATAACTCTGCATCATACCCGATAATAAACTATGAAGGATGAAAATACTCACATCGTATCCAGCTATAAGAATGCCAACGCCAAATGGTCTTCTACCATATACCATAGTTGGTACTTGCATTTCTGACCCATCGTTAAGGAAAAGAAGCAGAAACTATAAAATCTGGAAAGGCTGAAGTAACAAAGTAACAACGACCCTTTAATTATATTTCTTTCCACAACACAATAGAGTAGCTGATCTAAAAGATTGTGACGCAATCTCCAATACATGACAAGATGAAAAGATTCTATAAATATTCTAATTATAATAAGCTAAATAGTCAGATTGTGATAATCTGGCTATTTAGCTTATCATAATTAGAATATTTGTCATATCACTACAGCTATTTCCGTATGTTGCATCATTATCTGTTACAATGAAAAGATACTGTCTCCAGTTCGAGATACCAATCTTGAGACTGGGAGAGCTGAGTCGAATACATATCTTGAGTTCAAACACTCTTGCCTCATGTAGTTGCTAAAAAGAAAATAACATGATTACATCTATACTGTGATAAAACTATCTCTTCTAGTGCTCCCGTCTCCAATAAGTAACGCTATGAATCAATCAATTGCTCCACCCAAATTAATACTACTTTTTCTAATTTTTGGCCCCAAGGCAACAAGGCTGACTGTCTGAAAGGCTAAGCAACTGCATCATTTTAGATCCTAAACATTATTAGTCTTCTGCAGATACAAAAAGTTATTAAAAATCTAAAAAGGTAAATCATGCCCTCTATGAGTTGATATCAAAGAGTTTGAGTTTGATAGTTGTTGGTTACATTGGTTTTTTGTAAAACTTATAGAAAATGACTTTTCCATTATGTTCAAAGTTAGCATCAGACTACTCAACATTGAAACCTGTCAAGTGCAGTGGAATCCCTGTCAACAAACTCTGAAGGGAACCAGTAAACTGTTCTTTACATTGGGAGTTCATTATACTGATAGATCTATTTTATAAGGCAGAATCCAGGGGATCAGATATTTGGTTTGTTGTATCGCGATTTTTGTTATAATCGGGTTTTTTTTTATCAAGATCCCACTGTAAATTTAGGTATCGAAGATTTAGAGGAGCATACCTGATAAGTCTTGCGTCTGAAGTGAGTCCAGCTATCCCAACTGCCACATGATCATCAATTGGGATGATTTTCTTTTGATATGATGACAGCTCAGAAGACGATCTCTGTTTTAAAAAAAAACCATTTTTTTATCCATGTATCGTTAGCCTAGCTAATAATCGCTTGAATTTTGAAAAGTGGTGATTATCATGTTTAGATTAAAACCACCAGATACCACATACAGTAAAAACTTGCAACTAAGAACCTAAAAATTTAGAACCTCTTAACCTAAGATTTTGAAATTTTGAACGTATTTTAAGAATTACAAAATTCAGATTTAAAGTTTGTTAATTTTTACCAACAATAATAATGACATTCAAGGTTTGTGCAAAGACCTAAAACAACCATCAAAAACATTATTACTGCTGTTAACTACAATACATTTAAGAACCTGTTTTAAGCTAACTCCTAAAAATGTAGGTCCTTAGTTGCAGGTTTTTACTGTATCAGAAATGAGAGGTCTTTGTAGTCACTGTATAGGGTGTACTTCTTTGGCCTATTCTGGTTTACTTTGTCTTTTACCTGAAGGAGGCTACCAGTACCATCAAGGGGGGGTAACCATAGTTACTAAGGGGCCTGGGGCTCTGAGCAGATGTATAATCTAAGTTATCCATGTTTATTCATTACAAGCTCTCTTTCAGATGAATAAAGGACCGTTGAATAAACCTTTCCCTGGGGTCGGGTTGCTTTCTCAACAACCCTGGAGGATGCTATTGAATTAAGAAATTCAGATTAGTTTAGTGGAGTTGTTTCAGCTAACTTTGCTTTGTAAGGGCGCACAAGCTCATCAGAGATTTCAGGGAGACATCAGGTAGAAGGGAGAGACTCTCAAAGACATGTGGTACATGAAATTAATGAGAACTGATGGAGGAAGACAAGTGTAAGTGTAAGTAAGACACATGTTTTTACTGAACAAATAGAGGAGTAGCGTGCCAGTTGCCCTGAGGACCTAGCATTAAAGTATTACCAGTATACACATTAAATATGTACCTTCAATGCCACCAACACTGCATGATCTTTAGATTTCAAACCTACAGTTGCGCTTCCCTAAAGCAAAATAAAAAAGGAAATAGCAAAAAACATAAAATTTTGAGAATCTAAAACTTTTAAGGGAACAACCATAAGTTTCGCTACTTGAATACTACACCTCCCTGACAACATACCTGACCCAAAACCCAATGGGATCTTGAATACCAGAAAACCATAATCATGAGCATGATGTAACTATTCTTTTCATGTTGTAGTCATTCTTAAGCAAAGTGGCTTAAGACCTACCCACAATTGTACCAGATTTAAAACTTAGATTATAAATATTCGGTTGAGCCATAGGGAAATAGTGAATCGATTGAAGCACAGGTCCACTGATTAGAGAAAAGAAATATTACAAATATATTATATATTATAATATAGTCAGAAATATTCAAAAGTATGCAATATTTGATTTACCCATGCTCAGATAAATCCCCTATTAATTGCAAATAGAAGTCAAAATACAGGTACAGTAGGCATAACCACAGTGTTCTTTTTATTTTGTTATTTATACCACAATGCATCGAACAGTTTGTTTTCCAATCAACTTCAAAGTAATATAAACTACCTGCTTGACAGCTTCAAGGGCATATTCTATTTGAAATATTCGACCCTGAAACATAAAAATCAATTCTTACCAGATTTCCATGTAAGCGAATATACAATCAAAATGAAATTAAATAAAGTTAATTTTCAAAAGGATTTTAAGAATGCTTTAGATAAGTGCCCCCGCATATAAGAAACTCAGATTATCAAATAAGGCTGTCTAATTTCTACTTCTTAATCAAATGTATCATTCATTTGCCAAAGGGAAAAGCATAAAAATGTAAGATGAATACTTTAGAATAAATACTTATAATTTCTAAAAGTCCTTTTATATTTGTAAATATTTGTAATAGAACAGATAATCATAAAGGATGGAGAAAGTATATTCAAACTAGCAGGCATTTGTTTTTTATATCTGTTTCTTTTATGTGGGGACGTACTTCTAGTTGAACTCTAGATGAACTCAATTACATGAAGACTAGCAGTGTGTGAAGCGACACCAGCAACAAGTTCAAAATAGTAGATTGAATTACTACAACATGATAAGAAGTAGGAAAAACAAAGTTACCTGAGGGCTCCAGATTGAAACATCGTGGTCATACTGATTTCTATACTGAAATATCAAAAGCAATTTGTTAACTTGGTACGACCAAGAGTCAACTAGATGTTAAAATTGGAAAACCTGAACCTTTTCTATTGTCTTATGAAGAAGCCTATTGTTCTGATCATGTCGCTTACTTTCACACATGGTGGAAAATGACATGTTTATTGTTTACCAACTTGGAATTCAGAGAGCAATTCTTGACTACCAAACATTTGTCTGTTTTTACCTTTGTGGATACAGGGAGATGATGTCACCTCAATGTTTGTTGAAAATGGGACTCAAAAACAATATTGTCACTTTAAAACATAAATAGTTATACACAGTCAAATTCGCATATGAGATATCAGAGTTAAGCTAGTCCGACTTACGGAAGTTTGCCGGTACATTCAAATAATAGATCTTTATTTTTGTGGATACCCTAAATGAGGCCATTATCACGGCCGCTTTGTTTTATAAGTATATACTCCCATAGTGGAATCGATGTATCTTTCACCACAGATCTGTGGCATAGACTCTTCAACTTTTTTACGCCAGCCTAATCATTCCCCTTCAGAGTGCAATTTGTCTATTAATAGCTACTTTTGGTACTCTTTTAAGTAAATAGTTGGCCCCCTAGTGTAAAAACAGCAAAGCACTTGGCTTCAATCTGTGGCATAAGGATTTTGTTGATTCCACTATGCTATGGTAGGTACACTTCCTCAACTGTTTTGGGTTTTATGAACCTTGTCAAACTCTAGTGGGGACACTAAGGAAACACCCCATTTGGTACAGAGTCTGGCCACAGTTAACTGGTCAAGTAGGTGTAATAATATTCAAAATGTTTTGAAGAATGCATACATGAATTCGAATCTGAATCATAATCTTCGTATCAAACACAACGCAGTACAGCTAGGGCCGCACACCTCGATACGCGGATTATCCTTCGATCGGAGGGTTTTCTTCCGATCGAAAGAAAACGAAAGTCCTACGATCGAAAGAAAAACCTCCGATCGAAGGACTGAAAACAAGAAATCGAATTTGCGGAAAAACTCCCGGTTTTGCGTGAGTAACGGACCTCATAATCAGATTCAGCACAAAATTTCAGGGGGATTTACCGTTTCAAAAAATAATTTCACCGTTGTAGTTATTTTTTAACGAATAAAATAAATATCGAGGTATATTTTCATGATAGCTTTCTTTGCAAGACTATGTCTAATCCTGATTATAAAGAAAATTTGGTCACCTTCATATGAGCTTTATTCCCGAATTCACATTTTTTTTATTAGGAATATCAAGGAGAAAATACTTCTTGGTGTTTTTCAGAAAAACTAATATATTTTTTGTACTCCTGTTTTGTATATAAATTTAGACATAGGCAATTTCAATTCAACTATATATCATGAGAAAAGTAACAATATAATAAGAATAGATTAAACAATGCAGAAGGGAAATATTTTATACACGTTTTTTTCTATTAGCAATGAGTCAATAAATTAAGCAAATTTAAAGAGCTACTCAAGTGAAATATTTTTATTTGATGAATAGACCAAATATATTAAGTAACTTTAAGGAATGAAAATCCGAATAAGTTAAGCAAATTTGAGGACTGCAAATCAAAATCATAATTAAGAAACTTGAGGGCTGACACCACCAAAGCCCAATTGGCTCTTTCAAGGTGAGTTTTCTTATGGAATATATTTCATACTAGGGCCATCAAGAGCAAGGCTGGGCCTCGGTTAAAAGTAGGGTAAAGGAATTGTTGCAGCTCCCCCCCTTCCCGACAATGCTGTTTCATACCTCTTAACTAAATTGATTAAATTTCTCAGAGTAACATTAAGTAATGTTAATGATATGAAGTATTTTAATTACCTGTTTTACTCTGATTTGCTTCATCAATACTGCAATCTTCCACCAAACACTCTTCGTAGTTACAGAATCCGGGCTCATCCATAAAATGGACATTCCCAGTTTTATAACTGGTGGAGCTGGTTGACAGAGGAATATCACAAAACTGGATGGAGTTTCTGACCCCTCGTCAAAGTCTGCATCTGTCTTAGTTAGTATGTTGACAAGATCAGACGGTAATTCCTTAGTTTTTTTCTCATTTTTTTCATCACTTTAACTGGCTTCTTTAGCAGCTCAACTGTACAATTCAGTTACAGCAGATGCAGGGGCAGATCCAGCATTGTAGTTTGGGGGGCCATTTAGAAAAAATCAAGGGGAAAAATTTTTTCGGAGCAACGCCCCTCAAACCAGCTTAGAACGCTGGCTACGCCTTTTCTGATTATTCTATGCATCCCAATAAAGAATGTTTCCGTCATTTTTTTACACAAATTGCAATTTCAATATTCTACAAGAAAGTAAGCCTCCTTTCGAATAATGCAAAAAATCCTTATGAGTGGGTGTATCTCTGAAACTTTAGCTAGGCTAAATCATGAAGTAAAGGAGTAAGTTTCTATGAAGGATCTTTTATAGAAATGCCAAGCACATCAAAGACAAATGAACTGACCTTGAGATTAATTTCAGTTTCAAATAACTTGGCTTTTGACTTTTGATGGAAACGCTTCGTTTTTCTGGGCACCTCAAAGGGCCCGGGCCCGGGCCCCAGGGCAATTGCCCCTGTCATCCCCCCTCTTGGTGGTCCCGTATATGGTTAATATTTTGGGCTATATTTCTATGGTTTGGGTTTGGTCAATCGATTAAGTTTCGAATTCATTTCCTAAACCAATATATGATATACGTTAAACTTTACATTTTTGGAGATTCTCCCAACCACCTGAGAGGTAAGATGATATATGATTAATTTCAATGTTACGTACCGTGGGTAATGCTTTCTTGTTACACTGTTATGTTCAAAACATTACCTAGTTCATTTAACTGTCTAATCATTATGTTACACTTCGTTTTAGGATCTTTGAAATATTATTGTTTTTGGGGCCATGGCCTCCCGGCCGCCCCCCTTGGATCCGCACCTGAGCAGATGTTATTTCGTCCCTCATTAAAAGCCAGTTTTGGGTTGGTGATGATAGCAAATACATGCTTTTTTCTCTGATATCATTTTTCAAAGATTCATGTTTTTGTATAGCCAGAAAAATCGGAACCATAATGAAACGAACACATAGATACTACTTAAGCTTTTCGTCTGACACTCAACAGAGTAATACGTCAGAAAGAGAACGAAACAGAAACCTAACTGATTTACATACCCAGATGTGGATCGAAATAGGCCAATCAGAAAAGAGGTGAATGATTGGTATGGTGTGGGAAAACCAATTAACACCCACGATACAGTGAGCTGACCAATAAGATTATTTCAAGAGTCCTAAGGCGAAAACGAACTCCTTCTGTCTACACAATAGGGGATCCCTGGTTTTTATGTAGACAGATTCCAAAATAGCTAAGTGAAAGGTAGATCTTGCTGCAATTATCCACATCTGGGTATGTAAATCAGTTAGGTTTCTGTTTCGTTCTCTTTCTGACGTATTACTCTGTTGAGTGTCAGACGAAAAGCTTAAGTAGTATCTATGTGTTCGTTTCATTATGGTTCCGATTTTTCTGGCTATACTGAAGTTCTGTACCATCCAAAGACTATTCATGTTTTTTTGAAATAAGAACTCATTAAGAGCTTTTCAAGGCCTATTTTCTGGATATCCAAGAACAGTCAAGGTTTGCGCAATTTACAATATTCTTAAAAAACAAAACAAGCGTACCAGAATTGCCTTAACATTTTGGCTTTTGATGATATGTACTTTGACAGTGCTTTTTAGATAAGTTGCTTAGAAAAAACGTGTGTATCAAAATCTCGCAACTCGTTTTTTATAAGAACAATTTTATAAGAACACGAGCCTCAAATTTTGCCAGAATACACTGAGGCTGACAAATCGAAGGTCAATATAAGAATTGTACAGAATAGCCATGAGACTGACAAATATTTACAAAACAAGCAGATTGACAGCACACAGATATCTATATCAGATGGTGAAGAGAGTCTCTATTGTACCAATTAACACAACTGATAGCGAAAACTGGCTTCCAAATCATTATAAAGTAAGAACAATCAAAGAACATTTCAGGCTAAAAATAGACAAATATTTAAGAACAGCCAGCTTCAAATCAAATTTGCTGGTTCTTATAAAAGAAAGAGTGTACTTAATCTATATAAATTTCAGATCTTATATAGAATTTAAGAAAACTTGGCTACATCTCTACTGAAAATATTTTCCTTCCGCATTGTTTAATCTATTCTTATATTGTTACTTTTCTCATGATATATAGTTGAATTGAAATTGTCTATGTCTAAATTTATATACAAAACAGGAGTACAAAAAATATATTAGTTTTTCTGAAAAACACCAAGAAGCATTTTCTCCTTAAGATATTCCTAATAAAAAAAATGTGAATTCGGGAATAAAGCTCATATGAAGGTGACCAAATTTTCTTTATAATCAGGATTAGACATAGTCTTGCAAAGAAAGCTATCATGAAAATATACCTCGATATTTATTTTATTCGTTAAAAAATAACTACAACGGTGAAATTATTTTTTGAAACGGTAAATCCCCCTGAAATTTTGTGCTGAATCTGATTATGAGGTCCGTTACTCACGCAAAACCGGGAGTTTTTCCGCAAATTCGATTTCTTGTTTTCAGTCCTTCGATCGGAGGTTTTTCTTTCGATCGTAGGACTTTCGTTTTCTTTCGATCGGAAGAAAACCCTCCGATCGAAGGATAATCCGCGTATCGAGGTGTGCGGCCCTAGCTGCAGTAGGCCACCTTCTTGCGCAAGGTTTAACGCAGAATATTGAAAGATGGAGCAGCCCATTTCCAAATTTGTTAAGCATTACAGTTTATAGAACCATTAGCTGTTTAAGAAACTAAAAAGGTATATTGTTTACCATTTTCGTTGTGAAATAGTCGGAGGCTCTTCAGAGAATTACCCTTGCAGATGACATTCAGAGATTTTTTGCATGCTCACTGTCTCGTTCGCATGAATCGTCAATAATCAAGCCTCGTTCTCATTAACAATTTCAAAGCTATTAAAATTTAGTATAAATTCAGTCTAAGTTCGAATAAATTCCGTAAAACCCATGAATCCATTTAGTTGCGATGATTTTGTTCCAATCGGCAAGAAACGATAGTTTTTAAAGATATTTTTCATTTTGCAGGAATCGATCTAAGGCTTTTAGAGGATCTGAAAACATTTAAAAATTCTTAACAGTGTTAAAATTTTTAACAACTTTCACTCAGAACAAAATTTACTGCTAAAAACAACTGGCGCTTGAAAGAGGAACAATAATGAGGTGAAATTCATTCATATTGCAGCCCAATATGGCTCCCATACTGGATCTAAAGCTTATTTGGAAACATTTAATTTCAGCAAATTTGAACCAAAATCCATGGACAACCATCATACTTTTTTAAATTTTTGGCTGATTTTGTATTTAGCTGATAGCTGATAGTTGATAGCTACATACGCTTACTATCTTCGCAAGGTATGGGTTTATGTGCTAAGCACAAAGGGCCCACTGAATAGGTAAACTAATCGAGCAGTGCAACCCTGGTCCTTCCTCTCGATGTGACCATACCTCGTGATTCCTTTTCATTTTTGCCAGGAATTACAGAGAGCAGGCTAATCCTCTCCTCATACTTTTTGACAGGTCTGAAGGTGGTTTCGAACCCGGGACCCTTTGAACAAGAGTTAAGTGATCTAACCACTCGGCTATTCCCGCCAGTTAGCTGTGTATCGGAGCACAAAATAAAATCTCACCCATACCAATTAAGTACCAGATGAGATGAGATGTGTTACGATCTTGCGCAGCGAACGTTTTTTAAACGTCTTCTTTTATCAAAACAACATAAAATGTTTCTGAACTCCTTTGCTTAATACAAAACCTCCTACTAAAGTCTCCTAATTCTTGAAAATCCAGCCCTACGGTTTCTTATAAAAAAGAAGTGTATGTTAAATTTTTCAATAATATTTTAGCACAAGTTTAAAGGGCACAGATGAAAAAGCAGACAACATCAAGCATTCTTCTTAACTAATATCAAATTCCACTGCTCAAAATATTTCATACAAAATTATCATATTTACATTTAATACAAATTTGATTATTCGTTATAAATACAATACACCATTCTAAATAGAATTCAGTTAGTATCTTATAATCTATATAATGTAAAGTTTATATATAAATTCTTGCACCATTATACATGAAAACATAAATCGTTGAACATTTTAAAATCTATTTACGAAATAAATCATCCGCCATAGAAACGCACACGAGCCTCCAAAGATGAGAAAATAGTCTGTCTTAAGCATTTGGGGGAAGACACAGGGTTTTACAGAATCAAATCGTAATTCCTACTTGTAACCAAAATAGTCGTGTTTAGAATACAGTAGAATCCAGATAACTCGAACATGCGATAACTCGAACTCTCGCTAACTCGAACAGATTTGGCATTCCCCTTGAGCCTTATTCATGTTATGAAGAGCTTCGATAACTCGAACATTCGATAACTCGAACTATTTTGATCGTTCCTTACTTGTTCGAGTTATCGGGATTCTACTGTATATAAAAAACCGTTTCCACAAAATGTTTGACTCCAGATACGGCTGATTCTCTTATCATGCAATGACTTGGACCCTGTTAACACTTTCCAGAAAGATTTGGCGCCCAAATTTTATGCAAACACGGCTTTGGGTTACACTGTAGTGAGGGGGCAGAGAGGACTACATCCCCTAGTTGGAAAAAAGCTCAGATGGCCGAGTGGAATGCATCAGTGCTTTACCCCTCAAATTTCCTTTCACTGTATCAAGGAAAGATGTCCTTAGGTTTTACTTTCTTTTTTCAAATTTCCTTATCCTATTCCCAAATTCCTTATTAAATTCTTTTCATGACATTTTTCTCACGATATAAACTTGAACTGCTTTGGAAGTGTGTGCCACGTCATGTAGCCATAGTTTTTTTTGCTCTAAAACAGTTAGATTTAGACACAAAACCGAAACAAATTTGAAAAAAGACTAGTCAGTCCATGGTTTTTGGTTCACATTTGCTGAAAAATGATTTTTCCAAACAAGACATAGATCAGTAAAGCATCCATATAGAGCATAACCCATTTCTCATTTAAGGAATCGGAAGATAGTGAAAGCACTGTGATTTCTCTTCGACATGATATTTCCTACTAAGTGAAAGCACTGTAATTTTTTATTCAAAAGGAAATTTCCTTTTTATTGAAAGGCCTAGCACCACCACTGTTACACTATACCTGCCTATCCGTACAAGTATTTTTGCTGGTAGCCGTGCTAAAACTTGTTCTCTTATAAAGAATGGGGGTTTTAACTTGAGCTGACAACATTTTCAGATGTACATAAAATGACTAAAAACATCTAAAAAAAGTCTAAAAATAATTTTACGACTTTCTAACTTAATTTCAGTGATTGTGGAAAGATTTAGTAGCATTTTACAACAATGATAGTGAAACATTTATCATTTTAGCTTCACACTTAACTTTTAAAAAAAATTATTGCTTCCTTGCCTAGCCTAAAAACACATTTATCTGCGTGATCCTTGTGAGAGAAAGCAAGGAAATCTCATTCTCTTCCCTCAATATATTTGCCGGGAGAAATAAACCCCTCAATACAGGGAAGGCTGTTAAGGGAGAGTCCTAAAATCGTCATTGCAAATTAAACGATTCGTAATGATTTGGGAAATTCTTAGACGATTTCTAACGATCGAAGAACATTTTCCAACGCTTTAGAAATGGCTGGAAATAGTTTCCAACAAATATGGAACGACTTTCAGTTCAGTGACTATGACGCGATTTGGCAGCGATGATATTTGGACGACCCCTCGCCCTCGTGGAACCAACTACTGAGAGAGGATGTGTCCTTTTTTTCCCTATAATCATTGCACATCACAACCATTCTGTTAATCTATATTCTATTAGAATGAGTTACCCACGCGGTTCAGCCTGTAGTGACTGCTCATAAAGAACATCTTCGAAGTCTTCAATGTCGGTTTCAACATGTGATGCAAGAAGATACTGTGCCATCTACAAGAAAGAAAGGTATGCAGATGTAAGCCTACATCCATTCATAAGGCACGGTCTAGGACGGGAAGTTAAATTCACCAGAGCAGGTAACTGCAATTGTCATATGCCACCATTGGGTCTCAAAGCTGTGTTTCTGGCAACAAAGCTTAAAAACCCGGGTTCGAGAACCATTGGTGGCATATGACAATTGCTATAGCTTGCTCTGATAAATTCAATTTCCTTGTTAGACCGTACCTTGTGAATTAATACTAATATGCGTGGCTCTGAAGAAGTACTTAGTCTAGAATCAATGACCCAATTAAAGAAAGAATCGAGAGACTGAACTCCGCATCTCGTTGGGCCTGTTTCATAGTTTTCCACTCATTAGGAGATGTACTATTAAATATACAGATATAAATACGAAGTCTGTGAATCGGTTTTCATAAGAGAGCTCAATACATAGAGTAGAGCTATATACACTAAGAAGAAAGAGACTCAAACGATAAAAATCTCCATCTCCACAAGCTTGTTTCATGGTTACCCACAATCAGGAGATGTACAGATCTCCTGTACATATTCTGTACAATCCTGATGAGTGGGTAACCATGAAGAAGGCTGGTCGAATGGAAAGTTCTATCTTTTCAGTCTCTATCTTCTTAGTGTACAGATATAAATATACAGATTTTCAACTATCACGCAAGGCTAAAATAAACGGCCTAAATATCAAGTGGGCCAGAAACAATCAAGCCCCTATCATAGTTAAACATATGGCAGTGCAAGTAGGTACAGTATGCATCTAAAACCAGCTGTTTATTGTCAATGATATGATCAGATCGGTGGAATAAAGGAGAAAAACTGACGGATTGAGTGGCACAAAGTATTGAACAAACACTCGATGGCAAGCTTACATCTTCATCGAAGTCCAGGGTGTATCTGAGTTGCTGGTATTGTCGTATTTCTCGAATCGCTCTTGAAATCTGAAAAGAAAATTTTTGCATATTTTCAACAATTATAACAAGGACCCAGTAGGCCCGTTAGAAGCTGGGGTTGGTGAAAATTATTGGTTGCCTTTTAAATGAGCGAGTTACTCAATCATGCTACTTATCAAATATGCAAGTTAAGTTGAAAAGCCGCTAAATTATGGTTTCCGAATACAAATGCATCATTATTGATATATATCATATTATACCAATTTCGTAGGGCGAATAACTTGTTAATTCAAAATAACAGAAAAAGAAGCCCTTAACAAACAATAAAAGTTTTGGAGCCCACCTTTGACATTAATCCAGCCTAATCAAAAATATGAATAACAGAATGATATGCTTACCTTTGTCATTTTAGCGTAGTTGATAAGTCCAGCCTCATTCGTGTTCGGTGACCTCTCATCCGTAAACAGCAGATCGGTTAAATAAAATCCAATAAAAGGCACGCATGGAGGGTTGCAACTAAAACAAATAAAAATCAATTTAAGATGTAGGCAACAAAAAAACTAGGTAACTGAATTTGAGACGCAAATGTTTCAATGTCCTTATTCGATAACTTCTACGTTCCATAAGATTTCACAAGAAGTAAATTGCAGAGAATCAAAACTTAAATGAGGAATAGTTAGAACGGCCCCCAACATTTTTGCGTGAGGCGTTAGTGGCCATTTTTCAGTGCGTGAAATCTGAGTTTTTTTAAACGTGGTTTCGTGAATTAAGATGAAAAATTAAGATAAATTAAGCATTACAATCCAACACAGTGCTTGCATGCGTGAAAAGTCAAAAATTTCTGAAATTAATGCTTGAATCATAATCTATGTGGGGGACCCCTAAGAAATATCATAGAAAATCTAACAACTCACTTGTGTATAGCTTCGCGTAATTTTCCAAAGCAATTATCAGCCGAAACCAGCGTCTGAAGGTCGTTTAGAATTCCTTTCAGCTGAAAATGATACAATTTTTATTTCAGGATTCATATCAATGATCTTACGAGCTATCGAAATAATATTATGTATTTTAAAATGATGGGATAGGAATATCATTTCTATCGTTTTTTCTTCGAGTCAGCCCAAGTAAGGGTGAAATTGCACTAAGGAGAAATTGGTTGGGTCATCCATATTCTGGTCGCATAGGTTGGGTAAACAAAATACTTTGAAAAGTTGAGTAGCAAATATTTCTATCGAGAAGTATCAAAAAGAAGTTGTTATTGATCAATGTCTTTTGATCAATGTCTGAGGTCAGAATCTTCCATAGTTCTATATCTTTATTACTTGTTATCTTCATGATATTTTTAAATGAGCCCACCGATTGTAAATACAAAATGCTTTCTGCTTCCTTGCATTCCTTACTAAAAACCTCACAAAGATCTAACCTGCTTATTGACGAGCTCCCAGGATTTCTTCAAGCGATAAACAGAACTCTTCATCAGCCCACTGGTGATCTGGAGGACGGAATTGAAGTTGTTCAGATCACGACAACGAGCAGCAACAGCGATCCAAAACTCGATCCTTGTGGAACGCTCATCAGTCGACGTACCGTGGATTACTTCATAGGCTACCATTCCAGAAACCTGAAAACACAGTACTTAGTAAGACGATACCAGTGTATAGTGATATAAATACACATGGCATGGTGTAACATGGGGGAGATGTATTTCTCTCTAGTGTTTTATAATTGCTTAGGCTACCATTCCAGAAACCTGAAAACACAGTACTTAGTAAGATGATACAAGTGTAAAGGGATATAATTTCATAAGGCATGGTCTAACATGGGGGAGATGTATTTCTCACTAGTATTTTATAATTGCATAGGCCACTAATTTTAGAAACCTAAAAACATAGTATTTAGTGAGAGGATATCAGTAAACTATCCTAGCCAAAAAGTCAATTACAGAAAATAGATCAATCATTAATTCATTTTTTTACTAATTCATAGCCTATTCTTGAATTTTGGGTTTAGAATAGCATAAATTGGTAGGGCATGGTTTTGGATAGTGGTAAGCTCACTCGCCTTGGTGGATGGAAAGTTTGAGACGTGGTGGTGGTAGAATATCTTAAGTTTGAGACGTGGTGGTGGTAGAATATCTGAATTTAGGCAGCTCAATTTTGAAAAATATAATGTCCTGGGTTTCGAATAGTGTGCGTTTAAGATCGGTTGCATCTGACCTGGCTGTTACTTAGTCGAAGGGGTAACTTCTATAGGCTAGCTGGTATACATGTGCCTGCCTGGGTTATGGGTTTTTACAATATTTTGTCTGGTTTGTGGGTCATCTTGTAAGATTTTCTAAATGTTTCCCCTGGTTATGGGTCTGATATAAGAAGATGCTCTGAAAAAGAGTCAAGTAAACTGAATTTCGGGCTGTATCTTCAAATGTTTACCATGGGTCCATCTTTTGGAGTGCCACAGGCACATGTATACAAGGTCGCCTATAGAAGTTGCCCTTCCCTCGTATTTAACATTTCCCGATCTTGAATAAGTGCAGAGACGAGAGCAAAGTAGGAAAATACCTGGTTGAATCTACGACTGATCTTAGTGATGAATGGCGCCTGCTCTTCTTTGTCTTTCTTCGTCCACGCACACTTCATGAGTTCACTGTTGGGTAGAAAGTCACACCATTAGCATTTCTATCTTGTTTGGGATATGATAAAGACTTTTCTTGGGAAAGCAAGGGTTGGCGACTAGACACTTCATTTCTCACATGAGTACCTACTCAGTGCGAATGCGTTTTCAGCACTTTCAAATCACCAAGATGTTTTTGTTCCAAAGCAATTGATTTCAAAGTTTTTATCCCAAACAATATTATAGTAAAGAAACAAAAGCGTGAAGAACATAATTGGATTAGTTGAAGAGCAAACTGCAACTGGACATGTTGATTATAACTGAAGACGCACCGAACACGAACAAAGCCCAACTAAACCTATTTCAACACCTCCTTAACGCTTAGTGAGTACAAACCAACCCAACTGAATAACGTGATATGTAATCATAGTCTATGATGTAATGAAAAGCAGGATCAATATTTGTGTAGCATTTTTCCAAATATAAGAATACGGTTAGTACCTATGGGTTGAGACAAAAACCCTATGACAGAGTTGCATTATGTTGCAGTCATGATGTTGTGTTGTAATTTGAAAAACGAGCTTCATTTTTCAGTTGTTTCTACCAATAGACCACTTTCCCAATGACGTCAATTCTTTTGAAATACTTCTTGGAATATCACTATCCTCCTGGATATCATGTGGATCCTAACCTCAAAAAGGTGTATTATTACCCTTAGCAACGCATAGATGGTTTTGTAGTTGTCCTTTCAGCATGATGATATGATGAAGAATTCTTGCTCTACAGGGAATCTCATCTCTTGGCTCACTTTCAAACACATTCTACGTCATTGCGAAAGGGGCCTATTCGTAAGGAAATAGCAACTGCCCAGCTCCTGGGGGTTCTTTTGGTGGTCACAAACTCGATTTTCAAAAAAGATGAAAAAGGAAGGGAAGTAATCCAGAACATTCCTAGAAGGGTCTTGGGCAGCACTTATTTATAACCGCGTTAATAACTAACAAGATACATATTGAAAAGAAGGATCAGTCTCTGTGCAGAATCAATGTAAAATCAACTTACCGAGTTGAAATCTTGCCATATAAGTGATGTTCCAGTAACGTTAGATTGTCTGCGATCTTAATGGGTGACCATGTAGCTGGGAATTGCTCAGGTAGATTGACCTGGTTCGTTGCTTCCCGCACGAAAATATCTTCGATGAAATTAGAGATCGACTGACGGTTTGTTTCCATAAGCCTAAAAAAACGAGCAATTTATAAACTTGTCTAAAAGGTTTTTCTTACAAATTTGGAGAGATGGGTACTTTATCCCGCTAGACGTGGAAAAATGCAGACAGACTAGAGAGCAGAAGATTGACGTTTTTTTTATCCAATGTATTGCAGGTAAATTTGAAACATACATTGACTATGTTACAAAATGATTTTTAAATGAAGCATTAAGTGTCTTTGGTTGAAGAAATAAAAGATCGCGATTATTGATATCAACTTTAACATCCATGCATACCTCTCCATACTTTTAACGATTTCCTTGACGACCGGCAAAGTGTCAGGATTTTTTTTCACATCTTCGAAGAAATCTCGCAGAATCTGTAGCAGCTCTGCATCCTTTTTGAAGTCCTATGAATCAAAATAGTGGGTCAGAATTTACCGGTTATGCTAAGTAGAGACAGTCATCAGCCGAACTAAATAACATGTGATTTGGAGATCTGGATGGAGGGGTTTTTATTTGTCAAGGCCCTTGTTAGAATTAGGCCTTAGGCTACAATTAAACTATGCCGGAACAAAACAAATATGGCATGATTTAATGCCGGAATGGTTTTTCGTCGTTTCACACTATGCCAGGAGAATATGTTACGTCAACGCCTTGTGGGCATGCGCAAAAATGCCGTTAGTTAACGTACCAGTATAGTATGAACGTACGTTTATTCGTTTCAAATTGAATCCAGCATGCAACAGCTCCGTATTCACCGTTTACACTATGCGGGTATCGTAACGTATTCGTTTGGTGCCGGCTGCAGTTCCGTACTCATTTCGAGCCGTTTTACACTCATGAACGTGCCAGTACAGTGTAGACAGAAGGCCAAACGGTATAGTTCTGTACCGTATTCGCCCTCGTACCGATATAATGTAGACGTAGCCTTAAAATATTCAGTGCCGGAAGCCACACTGTGTAGGTCGGGACTTAGTAAAAAAAGACTGTAAACCACTGAATGTGGCTATTTCTATTTCCACTGTTACAGGGAATATTTTCAGGGAGCTTTTACACATTTTTAAGCCGGTAAATAGCAAAACATACCGCAAGCCATAGGCTGTGGCTTTTACTATAACGACATTGTGTCGCTTATGGTATCTTTTATTAGCTTTTAAAATGATAATTGCGCAGATGTTTCTCCAAAAAAACCTTCCAGTATTTTTGTGATTTCAGGGCAGCACTGAATGAGTTAAGATATTCATGAATTGTTTATATACGGAGTTGTTATCGTTGGGGATTTAAGCTTAATATGATAAATTGCAATAGCATGCAACGTATGCCAATATTTTACAAGTTGATGCTCAGCCATTGTTATGAATGGTAAGCGAGTGTGGCAAAAACCAGGAGGGCACCTTAAGTCTCTTCATCAGATACTTTTATTTTGCTCAAGTTAGAAACATTGTGTATAATGTACTGTATTCATGATAACTGTACAAACACTGAAATTTCAGGGGTGCATCTAAGTAAATGTTGTGGGGATGTAGCCCCTGCTCTCTTTGGCAAGGAAACTAATTTCACCTATTTTTGTCCGGCTAATCATTATGAATCCACTATTTCGAAGATAAATTGAAGGGTCCTAAGCCTCAGAGATGCTAAATTATGAGGATTTTCCAGGAGCTGAGAGTTCCCTAGACCCCACAAGAGCACCTCCATGCCCTGTTTCATGGCTAAAACCACTGACCTGCTAAATTTATAGTTGCCCCTCTGTGTTTCAAGCTTATGCATTTTCTTTAAAGTCAAAACTTCACTGTTTATACATATAATCCGTTACTTTATACACAATGCTTTTTATTTCTTTTATCTAATAACAAGTGCCATATTCATAAAGAATCTACATTTTGCTTATCGTTTTTGAGCACTCTTTGTGTAGATATCTTGAGTCATATTCTGCAATTTCAATCTAAAATACGTTACAGAAATATGATTACCTGATGATGCTTGGATACCCAGTGTTTCATGATATTCAAGATTTTCAAAGGTGCTCTATTAGGCAATATTGCTCGCATAGACACGCGGCTCTCGTCGCGTGCTAGTGAAATATCGTGCGAGTTTGCACGCTTCTTCCCCGTGTCTATTTTTAGCGTGACATGCTTTCCTTTCTTCGGTTTCGGCGAGGCCTTCTCCTTCAAATTACCATCGCTGATGCTTTGCTTCATGCCGGAGTCTCCAATCAGCAGGTAAGAGCCGACGCTCCCCATATCCTCATCCCCAAGAAAAGACTTGTTTCCCAAGGAGCGACTTAGCTGCAAAGCGTCTTGTTGGCTGGAGTGAGCCCCCGTGTGAATGTAATCTGATTTCGATCGTTTCATCCCCATGCTCTTAGACGACTTGGGGCTTTTAGAAAATATGGAGATTTTCTTCTTCGGGCTTTCAGGGCCATTTTTCGACCTGCCACGGGGAAATGGAGAGCTGATTGCAGAGCGTAAAGATTTTTTCACTGATTGGGGCGTGGGGGGCTTCTCGGAGCCGTCGTCCTCAACAAATACGAATGAATTCCGATCATCGTTTTGGGATCCGTTGCTACTAGATGATGACGGAGATCGACTCATCTTTGTTTCTCTTTCCTTATCTTTAATCTTGTCTTTTTTCGTTCTCTTTTTATTATGATTTGCTCCCAAGTTCGATTCATCAGTAACTCCAAACCACTTGGCGAGGTCCTTACCCTGTTTGCCTCTAGGCAGAAGAGTGGGCAGGGAAGGTCTGTGTTCGTACATGTGCTTGCGGACGAGCATCCGCTGCTTCCAGTCAACATGAAGTTCATCGATTTCGTCAAGTTGAGTTGGATCTTCCACGTCAATGCCTCTTTCACGAGGCTGCTCCTCAATTGCAGCACCAACATGGCAGTCCTCTGTGTCAGCTTCTAGGTTCTGCTCAATACAAGACTCAATCTCCTCATTCTCTTTAAAGACCTCTGTTTGACCGCTTGTTCCATCATCACCGTTAACGACTTTCGCATCTTTGTCAACCTCCAAGTTTCCATTAACGTCCTTCGTCTCTTTGCTCATTCCATCATTGCCATTTACGAGTTTTGAGTTTTGGCATATCCTCTCATCCTCATCAGTAACCTTTGAGGCCTCACTTATCTCCCCATTCCCATTAACAACCTTGACGTCTTCGCTCGCAGCCTCGAGCAACGTTTCTAGCTGCTGATCGTACACCTCGTCAGAGCACAGGGAGTTAACAGAATAGTCACTTTCAGTTCTTTCTAACCGAGTCTTTGTAGGTTCAGAAGTTTCAAGATCGTTTTGCACTGCTGTTAGTCCAGTATCTCCTTTTCGTAAAGTGTTTCCTACATTCAAGAAGGATGCAGGTGACGTTTTTCGGCGAGAGGGTCGGTCGTCTTCCTCCTTGTTGCTGACCGAGCCGTTATTCTGGGACATGCTTCTTGGTTTTTCCAACTTCTCTTCGTCCTCTGCTGGAGGATTGTCGTACCTAAATTATCAAAGACATCATTGATCAAACCAAAGACTGTGCATCCAGGGACTAAACCATTTGCAAAGATTTCGAAACGATTTTGGAATGATTTGCAACGATTTCGAAACGATTTTGAAATGATTTGCAACGATTTCGAAACGATTATGAAATGACCTAAAACAATTTCGAAACGACTTTCAAATGATTTGTGACGATTTCGAAACGATTATGAAATGACCTAAAACAATTTCGAAACGACTTTCAAATGATTTGTGACGATTTCGAAACTGTTTTGGAACGATTCTAAACGCTTTTGAAACAATCTGCAACGATTTCCAAAGGATATCGACTGATTTGCAAGGATTTTGAAATGATTTGCAGGGATTTTGAAATGATTTGCAAGGATTTTGAAATGATTTGCAGGGGTTTTGAAATGATTTGCAAGGATTTTGAAATGATTTGCAAGGATTTTGAAATGATTTCGAAACGATTTTGGAACGATTCTAAACGCTTTTGAAACAATCTGCAACGATTTCAAAACGATATCGTAATGATTTTCAACGATTTGGAAATGATTTCAACGACTCTGAAACAATTTGCAACGTTTTCCAAACGATTTTGAAATGATTTGCAGAGATTTTGAAATGACTTCAAAAAGATTTTGAAATTATTTGCAACGATTGAGGCATCGATGGCACATCAGTGTTCTGCAACTGAGCATCGGGCAGTTGTTTTTTAATCAACCAACCCCAACTAAATCAATCTCACAAACTGGTGTCTAAAACACGTTTGGTTTAGCTGGTTTAAATGCTGCTGTGAGAGCGGTATCAAACTTACCACTGTGTTCTACTGTGACGTCGGTTCCACGTGGCGAAACTGAGGGCGTCGGACGGTAAGAGAGGAGAGAGTGAATCGTGGTCATCGAAGGATGACATGCTGGATGACGTGCTCATTGTGCTCGATGATCTATCCCTGCTTCCTTGATATGAAAGACTGCGGCCTGGAAAATAAAAAGACGGTCTGAGATCGGTACATACTTCAAAATGTGCCCAACAAATGACGGGGTCGAGGACACGGAGGACTTTTTGTTGCTTTGCCCTTCCTTTAACATTCAACGACAGGATCTTCTCGCTGTTCTCGAGTTTCGGATGCGAGTTTGGATGTTTTACAACCTTTTTTGGAAGTTAAAAGTCTTTCTAACAAGTCTTCTATTCCCATTGATATTAATAGAAATATACTCAAGCTGACTCTATCGTTCATCCACCAAACAGGTAGATTTAACTAACATAGTACCATCACACCCTTTGCTGTGCGCCTTGCAACCACCGAACCATTTCTTAACATTCCTTGTTAGTTGTAGTTTTTTGTACTTGTAATCTTTGTAATTGTAATTTAATCACCTGTTTTATGGAATGGCCCTGGGATAGTCATGAACTTTTGCTTCCCAGGGTATCGTCTCTGTAACGTTAATTTGTGTAATTTGCCTTGTAAGTTTTTATATATTATAGAGAAAAAAAAACTATAAAATAGGCATGGGGTTTATCTTGAAGTTAGGCCACAGCAGGTTTTATCCATGTTCTTGCTATTTTACACTCACTTTATTTCGATTTGAGCCTGAGGGCAAGTACCTTGCCCCGTCAAAATCATCCTGGAGGGTGGTTGATGCACCTAGATGGGAATTTACAGGCCGCTAGGCGTTAATCATCTAGTAATACAATGCCTTCGCTTTTCGTCTTTTTGTCGAAACATAGGGACCGCAGTAGCTGTTAACAACATTATCTATTTGAATATTCAAAGCTTTTATCGTGATTTTAAATATAGACAATCTCTTGATTGGCAACGGATGTTTGATAAATAACTACTTTAAAACTTTTAGAAGCGGAATTACATTGAGAAAAAGGCACTCTCGTAGACCTTGATGCAAATTTCTCTAATTCTAGCTTTTTGTCTAAATTCTCTTTTCAAACGTTTTATTTGTAAATATCATACTGCACTGAAGATGTTTTGATAAAATAAAGAGCTTTTGCATGTGAATGACTTTGTGGAAATGTGTTTTCATCGTATCTTATAAATAGCTGGCAGAAATACAACTGAGATGATTTGTTAGAATGAGAATGACCCAGGTAGGACTCGAACCCACGACCTCTAGATTGGTAATCAAGTCCACTGCGAAAAATAATCTTTATTGTTTTCAAAATCCTACTTCTCCTCAAACTTAGACTTTTAATAAAAAACATACGGACATTTTGACAACAATACTAACAAAACCTAACTATCACAAACCTAGACTTGTTTTCCGCTTGACAGCTCCGCCACCATCTCGGTCGTCATTCACAACTTCGGTTGGTTGTTTGCCATTTCTCTCATCCTCGAGCTGATGGTAGAAGTTGATCAGGGCTTGCAAGACGAATTTCCCGGTGGCGAAATATCGATACGTCACTAGAAACGTGTCGGTAAAGTCGGTGCCAGGTAGTCGAGGGTCTACCAGTCGCTCTACCAATCGATCTAGGCTTGCATACAGGATCTGAAATATGAAAAGAAACTTAATGCTACATCATATTACAAATGAAGCATTGCTGCAAAGCAGTATATCATCTCGTAAATGGTGGTATATAATTTCACCCGTGATGGACATCTCGCTATAGATGGTATACCGCCCTTTGTAAGCGTTTCCATATCGTATATCATACCAGCCTCTTGTAAGTGTACTCCTCAAGCTAGCGTGGTTTCTCACATAAGAATCGATAAACAAATTTACCTGAGGGAGGTTATTCGGTCCGATCCTTTCAGCGTATTTAATGTCCTCTGCATCTTTTCTAAGTCTTGGGTCGTCTCTTGAAATCAAATCATTGAATCACATGAAACATTAAATCTAAATAGGAAATTAATAATACACAGTTGACCTTCCACAGCAGAGCCAGATGCGTATCCAGAAGTTGGTTAAATTGGCTTTCTAATGAAAAATGAATAAACCCGGGATAATGTTGGCCATTAATTCCGACGACTCCTGACAAAGTTAAGCTTTCTTCGTGTATTTTAGGAAGTCAATTAAAAAAAATGAATGTCCCTTACTTGATAGATGCTGTTCTGAATGACAGTGACGTATTTGGTAAAACAGGAGTGGATCCTGAGTTACTGGCGTCTATCTTTTCAGCGTCATCTGCCTTGGTTTCCTTTTCATATCCATATTCATCATCTTCCTCTTCGGGATCTTCCAAAGTTAAGCTGTAAATGCACTGCGTAGGAGAGGAATATAGTGGCTTATTACATCCAAAAACACTTTTGTCATTCTGTATAGTCATTAGTAAGGAAATTAGTATTGTGGGTTGTCAAAATGACTCAATGTAGTTAGAACCGTAGCCAGGCCTTTGGAGCTAGGGTGGCAAAACTTGAGAGTAATTGAAATTATTTTCATGGGGAAGGCTAAACATGAAAACGGATTTAGACACAATAAGTACGACAAATTTCAGAATTTAGGCCCATTCATATTTCAATCATGAAACATACTGTTTTTCACACTTATTCTCATCAATATTTTCTCCTATTTCATTTACATTTTTAAGGTAACAACACTGGACAATTAGCAAACCATTGTGGTTACTTTAATAAAAACTTTAATCACTACGGGCCTGAATGTGGCTACGATAGAAATAAAGTGATCCAGAAGCTAAGAAAATGCAAGAAACCTGCAGGGACTCGCGAAATTTGGATACAAAATAGCACAAAAACATAAGGAATCGACTCATGAGAATTTCATTTCACCTCTCTTCACATTTTGTAAATCCGTTTCTACTAAATGCTCAAATTTCTCCTTAAAATGGTACGGACAACTTTAGGAGTGTAAAATTCTGTGTCTCCTGTTCCTGTCGTGGTAAGTTAGATGTAATATACGCAAATTAGAATCAGATGACCGTAAGAAATCCAATGATATCAAAATTACTGCCGAACTATACTTTCTAGGTAGACTTGAAATTTGTAAAATAGAACGGCTTTCAAAAGCTACTTTGTACCCAAGCAAGTATTAGTCAGTCAAAAGTAAACAGAAACTCAAACACTCAGTAATGTTGATTTGACGAATAAACAAAAGAGGATTATTAAACGGAATATCTGGGTTTGTAAAAAAATTAAAAACAACGATATATGAAATAGAGTTAGCAAAAGCTTTTCGGTAAAAACACCATATTCAAGGCTAGTAGATTCATGAATGAAAGGTAAAACCAGAACGTTAGATTGATAAGGTCTAAGATATATTGTCAATTTTTCAAAATTATTTTCCAAACTAAATATGAATCATTGGATGGCCAAAAGTCCCACGTTTGGTGTCTTTTCGAAACATAGAAATTTGTTATTTTACTCTATGCCTGAAAAGAATCAACATTTATTGGGTTTGTGTTTCGTTTATTTGAGTTCCTACTTTTCTGTAAAAACTGCTAATGTTGTCTGAAAATAAGCAGTTAAGAGCCACTTTGGCCTAAATACTTGTAAAATAAGAAAATAAGAGCAAAGAAATACAATACCTGGCTAATATCTGACGTCCATATTGCCTTGTCGGTAGGCCTGGTTGCCATCAAAGTAACATCGAAGCATACTAGTTTGCTTTGAACTTGTAACGTGAATGCCAGATGACGATCCTTCACAGGAACATCTAAAACAAGGTTTGTCACTAATATCGATATCTAACCACCTTGATAAGCAGAGATACGCAGCCTAGCTCAAATCTACCACAATTGAGAAGCGAGTTTAAAGCTGAAACGCCAAACATTATTGTGGTTCTTTGTAAACACCGAGACTGCAGCGTGTGGTGAGAGATAACTCGACAAAATAAAAGAAACAAGAAAATTGTTGTTGACACTGCAACATCGATTGAGAGAAATTTGACAACAATGAAAATAACTCTGTCAGTTTTTTTCAAATTTGAGAATCGCTGGACGCTAGAATTCCCACTTGGTACCATCGCTCGTTCGAATACTCAGCGGTTGGGAATTCGCGTTCCTCTAAAGGCTACTGCACACTGAGTCTCGAGATTAAAACCTATTTCGAGCCGTTGAATCGTTTGAAACAGGACAGTTGGAAGTAGGGGGGCTAGGGGGGCTTCTGCCTAACCAATAATTATCAAAACAATGAAACAGAAACCAGAACATAACATCCTTTTTATTAGACAGCCCTAAAATAATATTTTCCCGTCAAATGAGCCTGCGAAATACTAAGCCTTGAAAAATGCTAACTCATCTCCTTTCAAGTGGATGACGATAAAAGGAATGCCTGATGGTATGACAGGAATGCCACGTGGTTAAAGAATTCCATGCTACTGTTATTGATTAGTACATCAGTTGATTTGAAGTTCAGATTCAATTCCTGAATTCTTGGCTTAACCACAAATCAATAGAAAATATTTCCACCGGATTACTATAATCAACCAGCAATCCCAATGTCGTTTATCTCCCATACAACTATTCTCAACATGAAGGAACTGAATGCATATAAGAAACAACAGTCAACCGTATCGAATAGCTTTTCCGCTAACATAATTATCTGTGCTATTATCAATATCATAAGTCTTTCAAAAAGTAGCCTAGATAGTTGACAGTTGCATGACATTTCCCTTTGTTTCCTGCGGGGTAATAATACACATTTGATCATAGAATGAGCCCTTCGTATATGAAACCGGACAGCATGGTTTGATAATTTGAGTTTCTTGCATGCGAGGACTAACTGTATCGATGCAAAGTAAAGGAACATCGACATCATCATTTCAGCACGAATTAAAAATTCTTTAGAACAATGTAGCCCCTAATAATGTTTTTTTCATTTGAGCTTTCAAGATCAAGAATTTATATTATTCATCATGCATAATGTCCTGATTAGCAGGTTTTGGTGGGCAAGGCCTTGGGCTAAAAACCTATTTGTGTCATATTTAAGAATCATTTCAGTCCACTTCTGAGTAAATCTATGCATTTTTCATATCTAGTCCTTTTTATTAATCTTTTATCGATCTTAATTAGTTAGCTTACCTACAACAGCCTTATAACAACACCAGCAATTTCAGAGATAACTTTGCAATGATGTAGTCTGACTTGCACTTGTTGGTACAAACCACTATACCATGAAGAAGGCCTAGTTTTTTCCAGAGACACAGGATATAGAAAGTAACTTACGTTCGTCATCCACGTCTTCAATCAGAGTTGCATATTTGAGGGGTATTTTTCCACAGATCTGAAAAGACGAGAATAGATTTAATATCAAGGACAAGAACACAGAAATATATTTTCAAAATGAAACTCAAATGTTTAATCAGAGGATATATAATTTCGAAGTGAAGACATTACAAAAGCATCATCTAGAGTTTCAAGGATTAAGCTCCGAAGTCTAGAAGACAGTCGAAAATAACATCGTAAATCACCTCTTTATGTTGGGAATTGCTGAGATATGGACAAATGAAAAAAATGGCTTTCAATATGAAATACCTGCACTTTTAAATTGGTTCATAATATCTAGAGCTAGCCAAAAATCTTACATCCGTACGATGTTATCTTTTCCTTTTTTACACTATGGAGCTTACTCCATGTTTAAAGTGGGTAGCCTGCACTAATCGGGCTAAAGTTCAAATTTTTACATGAAATTCTAGAATAGAAACAAGAAAGGAGACTGGCTCTCTGTTACTTAAAGTTTCATGCTTACGCAATCATCAGACAGACTATTACTAATAATATTGATCTGTACGTTCGTGCATCGAGCACTGTGATGCGGCGTTGATAACGCATTCGCTATAGAGATACATGAAATTCTAAAAATAGACTTTCGTGACGTCATCACTTTGGAACTAATGTGGTCACGTTATTGATCTGGTTGCAATAGCATGAAACTCCGAGTAACAGCATCTCCTTTCTTTCACTGTGTGTTCGTTCTACTGTAACTGAAAGAATGAAATGTTAGGTAGGACAAAAAACCCAGTTTAGCTAGGCCCTGCATTTAAGAAATTTGTTTTTGAGGTTGAATCCTATATTATTCACAAAGATTTCCTATTGTTCTTCTAAAAAATTAACAAAGTTTCTTATATGGTTCCTTAAATGCATGGTTCATAAATTTCTTAAATGCATGGTATGTACACTTTTGTATTTAGAATGATATCAAGTAGAATACAACATAGAATGGTGTCGAGTGCAATGTAGCTCCCTTAATCTTAGTTATAAGAGAGCCCGAGGCGTGACGAGAGCCTCAACTCTCTTGAAAATTCATAAGTACCCAGAAGTACAAAAAAGTTAAGACATGTGTAGTCTTTTCTCCAGACAAGGAAATTCTTGTTTGTCTGGTTTTACTGTATAACATGGCATTGGGTCCATTTAAAAAAATTCTGGATTCAATTCAAGTTGATATTGATGTACCCCCTCCCCCCGGTGGCTATCAACTGTCTATCATTCGAATAAGCACTGAAGTACTGAAAGCCACACGTCTATCGAAGACTGGACAGAAAATATCACTGCGATAGATCTACCTTTGCGAGCCTGAGACAACCGTCCGATGTGCGGGATGTTATGATCAAATATCGGCTGAATAAAAAGCAATGTCGCATCTTTTCCCGAGCAATTCCCAGCGTCATCTTCGATCTTACATAATGCCTCAGCAATCCTGCAAAGTAACAACGATGAATAAAATACAGAACTACCAATTTACCTATTTCCATCGTACTTTTTATCCAAACCGTGCAAGGCAAAACATTGCGGTCGGTATCTAAATAAGATGGTAGCATACTGTCATATAGCATATTTGTGAGGAGGAGTGACCTGACTTGTAGACAAGATAAAAACAGGACTCGCCATTTTTGGCAGCCGGAGATCAAATACTAGCATAACAGGGATACACGAGAATATTTACAATAACAGTGATAATAATAATCATTCTCTATATTTCACATACCCGTCCTTATGAACTTCTGGTCTGCATCCAGGAGCACCTCGCAGCCTCCGTAAATCATCCGCTCAATCTCGAGGGTCTGTTTGATGCTTTCACTCTCGCTCAGCTCGATATTCAAACTCTACAAGAGAATAAGTGGATTTCTAGAATAGAAACAGGAAAGGAGACTGGCTCTCTGTTACTTAAAGTTTCATGCTTACGCAATCATCAGACAGACTATTACGCAATCATCAGACAGACTATTATATTATATATTATAGATATAATAGTCTGTCTGATGATTGCGTAAGCATGAAACTTTAAGTAACAGAGAGCCAGTCTCCTTTCTTGTTTCTATTCTATATTGCTCTGTACGTTCGTACATCGAGCACTATGATGCGGCATTAATAACGCATTCGCTATAGAGAATAAGTGAATTTCGATTTAGTAAATTTCTATAAGTACATTTCTTAATAAGTAAAAATAAGTAAATTCCTATTTAGCCCTAAAGGGGTATATGGAATGAATAATTTTTATCAGGAGGGACCTTATTAAAGTGAAGGCCCACTCAAGAGAAGAAGAGGGGCTTGATTAAGTTATTTAACCTCCTTAGTTTCTCTAACATTATCATAGTACATCAATGTAAACATCTCAAGTTTAGTTGCCCAAATATGATCAGGTTTTGCACAGTACAAGTTTCAAAGGGAGTAATTAAAAGGGGGTTCAATCAAGAGGCGTGGGTATTGTTTTCGAGAATATTTCATCGAATTTGTTGAGGTTGCCAGAAGACTACTGACCTAATTTAAATCAGTAAGAAATCAGAAAGGAATCCAAGTATTGAAATCAAAATTCAAGAAGAACATTTCCATGTGTTTGAAAGCAACAACAAACATATCTTTGCATAACACTTCTGAAGATGGAGTCCTCAGCAAAATGGAAGTTTAAGTCAGCGAAGAAGCAAACATTTCTTACAAGTCTACAAAAATATATTCGACATATTTGAGGGCCTTTAGTCAAATCTATTTTGTAAATTTGTCCCACACCGTTTTCTGGGTTTTTGCACCTGAAAAGTAGACTAGAACTTTTCTGTTTAAGAACAGCTGTGAATTAAAAAAATCAAGGCTGATTATTTCAACGGGATAAGTTTCATGTCATTTTTTTATTTTCCATTTCAAATTATTTTTACACAAAATCCCTTCAGCATACAAATCAAATTCTATGTAGGGCCTAAAGGTGTTTAATTACAGTAGCTGTTTTTTCAAGAAGTCGTGTTTCCAGATCTGATGTTTCGTATTTTCAGTTTTTATGATATTTTCTTAGCTCTTTCTTAAATTTGTAAAGCGTAGGAAGCTCTCTGATATTTATTGAAAAATTATTCCAAGCTTTGCCTGTAATCGTTTTGTATATCTTGACTGATCAGTCATAATATATCAGTTGTTCTACGGTAAACCAGTTATGAGACCAATGGTCTTTTATTTACTTACAAGTTTATTTAGGTTAAAGTTAAGCTGGCTTCAGTTTGATAAGATTTGATTGTGTGAAAGATTCGATATCAACTATTTCAGTTGGGTGTAAGTACACAGGGTGTATACATACATTGTGAAGGGATTCCAATTTCTCCAGAATTTCTTGCAAGCGAACCTTTTCAGGATCGTTAGACGGGGTTGCTTCTAACAACTCACGGAGGATTCTTGCGTAGGTAGGTAACTATAAAAAAAAACAAGGTGATTACTTCAAGGTCGTTATTTTTTAAAAGATGCAGGGTTGCGAAATTTAATTGAATCAATTTGTCAGATGCATGATCTGTACTTACCAGTGCAACAGGGTAGTGTAGAAACTGCTCTATCGTTTGTCCATTGCATTCAGACTTGCTTTCGTACCAAGAGAGAAGCTTTGTGAACTTTGGTCTTTTTTTGCACTGCGACAGTGTCTATGAAAGGAAAAGGAACTTCAACCTGAGGCCAAAATCAAGATGTTTGGTCTGAAGAAACTAGCGTAGGTTCGATATACCGGCTATGGCGGGGATGACCGAGTGTTTAGATCACTCGACCCTTGCTCAAAGGGTCCCGGGTTCGAAACCAACTTCAGACATGTCACATAAAGTGTGAGGAGAGAATTAGCCAGCTCTCGGTAATTCCAGGCAAAAAGGCAAAAGGAATCATGAGGTGTGGTCACATCGAGAGAAAGAACCAGGGTCGCACTGCTTGATTAGTCTAACTACTCAGTGGGCCCTTTGTGCTTTGCACATAAACCAACACCTTACGAAAATAGCAAGTGTATTTGCCTATCTATCAACTATCAGCTATAGAGTATCGGTTTGGAGCAGCCCCTGAAAATCATGTTTCTGCTGTATCATCGACTCAAAAGGTTTTTCCTAGTATATAATCACGTGGACTTTTAACTTTACTTACATTGAGAGCATTGGTGTGATTTCTAATGTACTCGTGGTAGACGGGCAGCATCGATACCATCGCAGAGAGATAATCATCTAGATAAAAAATAAAGTGAGATTAAATTAGTGAAGACTATTAGTCGCGTAATAGTCCTGAGAGTTCTACAAAAAATCTGGCATGGAAGTGTTTTGTACATATCAAATCAACAAAGAAATATTGTTAAGGTGCGTTTATTGATTTGCATTCCCTTTCACACGAATGAGGATGTTTTGGAACCAATCCTAGTCACAGGGATTCACGTCTCGTGCATGTCCACAGCAAGTTGTTCGAATCTTTGATTGGGTGTATTACCACGCAACAAGCAAATTAAGAAACGACACTCACCCAAATGCATATCAGGCCAATACTTCAGGCGTTGCTTCACTCCTTCAAGAAACATCTGGTGCAAGATCAAGATCGTGTCACTGCAGAAAGTATGCGTAACAGAAAGTAAATCAAATCGAAATCATTTTATTTTACAAATGATTATTTCAAATATTTCAGCTGAGTGCAGATATCGTACCAGGTGTCTCAGAAAAAAATCAACTCTGTTTTTTTTAGGAAAAGATGGGCAATCTAAACCTCAAAATAAGCTTCAATTGACTCCTCCTGTTTTCACTTAGACATAGGTGCCTTTGTCATGAAAATCGACTTACGAAAGATGAAACGAAACAAAATGGCCTATCAAAGTTTAATCTTTGTCAAAACTGAAAACCAGACGATTTGAGAAACTGCCTGAATAGCAATTCAATTTCCAAGTAGCTATATGTCTTTATAAAATCGTTTTTTAAAAGCTTGATTTGTTATAATTTCTTACAATAGGGGAATTATGCTACAGGGCCCAATAGATTGTATAATGATAGAGTCTTACCTATTGGCGAACATAGATTTGACTTCTTCTCGAGAACATGCCTGATATTTAGAGTCAGCCGCCATGCTGAAGGGGGTGTGGAACACTTTGACAAGCGTGGTCAGTTGCTGCACGTAATCTTCCTCTGATATGATGAACTGCATAAGAATCTAGTGAGCAAAAATGAATTAGAGAAACAACTCTCTACTTTGCAACTTCAAGATTTTGCCCTCATTGTTCTTTTTATTTCTTAATAAATCTTTATGTGCCTTTATTCGCCAGTTTCACTTTTCACTTATTGAATTCGAGGTCATCAAAAGATGAGATAAAATATTCACCATAGATTGAGTACGTTATGTATTGTCAATCAAAATTTCAACAAAAACAAAGTGGTGTCTTAGAGAAGCGATATTATGATTATAGATTAGTTAATTCGTATTTACTGGCTTCTGTTCTTGGAAATAAAAATGAGGAAGTAATTTGAAAACTTTGTCAGACAATAATTGACTTACTCTATTTCTCTTCATCAATTGCTCTCCCTCGGCTGATGTGACATACACATTGACCAAACGTAGGAACCTCTTTCGCACAAGCCAGCCTCGTAGAAAACATTGTAGCTAAAAATAATAAGTAAAATTAACGGAGAAAAACCGTATGATTCTGGGATACAGAGTCTCTGGTTTCTGGACAAAAGCCTAAAAACTCCCCACAGGAAGACCACAAAGGACTTCAAATCTAAGTTTTTTCCTTTGCTAATTTCAGAAGGGTGTATTACCTTGGTGATTTTTTTGAGTTCATCTGCAGTAAACTGCTCCGTGATTTCTTCATCAGAGAGAGTTGCACTGGCGCTAGGACTAGCAAAGCTACTACTGGTGCTATCCCTTGAACTATCCGAGCTTCGTCCACTATTTCTAGGGTTTAGTGATCTTTTGTCTCTCAGTCCACTGACCTGTTGAAGGGAGAAATCAAGGTAGAAAATCCAAGTCATTCAATTAGGGGCGCACTTATATACCTTAATTATTAGAGGGGAGTGTCAAATACAATATACCATTTTCTCATGTTTCCCAAAAATCTAATAAATGACTAAAAATTTGACACAAATGCTCTTTACACAAGAATTTGACAACGATCTAACTTATAAGTATAATTCAAAACGTCAAGTAGATCTGCGATAAAAAAAAATCATTTTTTAAAGCCCAAGTTTTTAAAAACATCTCAGGGTATTTTTCAAGTATATGTTGAAAATATCAGGGGGTCACAGCCCTTGCATTGATTTCAGTGGGTACAATGAAAACATTTGGGTACTTTACCAAGGAATGAGCACTAGATCAAATATCAGGTGAATTTTTAAGTGGCTCTTTACTGTGGCAGTTTTAGAGACTATTGGATCTGGGGCAAAACACCTCTTAGAACCTTGATTTAACCAAATTTGACGTTTCTATGCAATATTCTGTATTTTTGTTCTTCGTGGGCTTTTCCCCCTATATAAAGCATCGGCCTGAGGCCTTGGCCCCCCCCCTACCCCCTCTTTAAAATCACCACTGACTAGTTTCAAAATCAAATTCAGGAGATGAAATGAAATATTTACAAATTTATCAACGAGTCATACCTCAGCCTTGAGTCGGGCAACTTGTGACCATTGATCTGCACATTCTCTCTGCAGCCGCTCCTTTGCTTGTCTCTCTCGAGCAAGGTGGGCTTCCAATTCTTTTATCTTGTTTATGTACTCGGCGTTTCTTGCTCTCAGACCTTCACCACTAAAAATCCACCGAGAAAAGTGTCAGCAGGAAGGTGGAATCCTTAAAGATGCAAAGCACAGATTTGCAAATACACTGCAACTGCACACCTGGTTTGGAAGAAGATTCTGACCGGAAATCGAGAGAGATTTTGTTCCAAAACATAAGCTTTCCCTGAAATTGTGCTAAAAACGTATTAGATAGAACTGTTTTCTACATCCCTAGTACCTAAAATAAAATAAGCTCCCGCCCCTAGATTTAATAGTTTTCTGGCACACGGTATAGTATACCTCAATCACTCAACCATTTGTTAATTCAAAAATTCTTGGAATGCAGTGTATACAATTGGTTCAACACGCTTATATCATTATCACCGTTACCTTGATTCATTGAATGCCTCAACCCACTCACTACAGTCATCTTCACTACTCGCAACAAAAATCAATGGTCTCTGGTCTTCATTCTCAGCACCCAAGATGAAACCATTCTAAAGAAGGAAAGATACTTTTTCATCATTCCACCAAAGACGAATGTTTTTTCCTTATTTTATCAAAATCCAGACACCTTTATTTGTCATTATAAGAAGATGGAAAACAACTATATACAATAAAGCTGCAAATAAGCTTTTCAGTGAACACATTGTCTTGATTGCAAACAAACTCACTCACTCGACACTTTTTTGTTTTTCCTTTCCCAATAAAATTTACTGAGGCTTGAATCACTTTTTCAAAATACTGAGAAATTTAACACATTGAAACAAGGCCAAAAAGAGGAATTCTCGCTGAAAAACAAGAAACATTTCAAAATTCTTTGTGGTTATTCACAGTGGATAATACTGCAGGAAAAATAATACAATAATCTTTAAAGAAACAAAGTTGTTAATAACCAGATAAATAATAAGGAATAAAGTTATTCATTCACAGCTATGATATGGGAGGACCAGGCTCTCTCTCACCAAGACATTGTGATTCTATCATCAAATCAAAATACCTCACTCATTCTCATCATTCAACAGGGTGGCAGCTTAAATTTCTAACCATTGGTACAAATGCCTCAAATACTTCATACTGACATCCGTTTTTTCTTTTGATTTCATGATGCTTCAATGGACGTTCTGTATTCAAGAACTTGGTTTCCATTCACCAAATGATCATAGAGACCAAATGTTAGCCAATGGTTTCTTATCCAAACCTAAACATTTTATAAATCAAAATTTAGAAATTGATCATAGAAATGCAACTATTTCTTCAATTTTATGGTGGTTTTTGAATTCAAGGTTTCAAATTGTGTCTTGGTTTGGATCAGAAACCACTCTTGCACATTCATTTTCATTAAGTGACTATGATCTAAAACTGACCAGTCAGGTAAGATGGTAGGATTGTGTTTCGTTTTAACACCTGAAAAAACCAGATTTCTATTTCCTAATTTTGATTTGGGTATGGGCTAACTAACCAGGACGTAAAATAGGTAGTTGCATGATCTTTCAAAATAAAACTTAGCTCATAAAGATTAAACAATCAACCATCTACCTCTATAACTATAATTTGATTTGAGTATCAAAAGAAATGCAAGTAAAATGATACAAAGAAATACAACAAGCATACCACTGTTGTGTCAGGTAGCCTCCGACAGAGAGACTTTTCAATCAAAATTACTCCCAATGCCTTAGAAGACCACTGATTTTCGTAGTAAAACAGCAAATTATAGTGCAGTGCATACCACCTCTTCTGCAAACGATCGGTCTGTATCTCCAAGCTTTGCTTTTTGCCAGTACTTTTGTATAGATAGCCTCTTCTTACCGCTGATTCTTTTGCTTTCAAAGCTAAGAAATTGAACTGATCCTCATTGAAGCGCATCTCAGGAGATTAGGAGCTTTGCCGTATTTGTCTGCTGTTTTTCATCACTAAACACACCTAAGATCAAGAGGAGGTCATTGCATTATAGATAATCAAAACACTACCAAACGGTACGTGGTGGGGTAGATAATTCAGGATAACAGTTTAACAGTTAAGAGTTAATTCTAGTACAAGTACAAGGGACACGACACTGCGAGAAACCTTGCACAATTTTTGATTGTAAGAAGGAATCTCCTCAGAAACTTCAAAGAACTTCTTTGGCCCCTCAAAAAGGGACCTTACAGCAGGCACCATCTTTTGAAGATCAAATTCTATGTATATCATAAGTTGTGATTTATCTTCTATGGGTTTTCATCAGAAATGAATGATCCAAGTGTCCCATGGATCTTATACTAAGCTTCTAACTACACCCCTATCAGTAAGCTATGTAATATCTATAAAATCCCAATAGATTCCAAAAATGCTTTATCCCTTAATTCCCCTGAAACCCTAGAGATTCTTTGTCTATGTTCTACAGCGATCAAATTTGTCAATACTCATACAACTTTTTTGACATTATTGCAACCTTCACAAGATTTGGCAGTATCTTACCATTTGGGGTTGTTAGAAGTGCTTTTGGGTAATTTACAGAGCAGGATCAAGATGAAATCAAAGAATTTCAGATTATTTACAAAGGGGGTTGTTTTCTCTATCAAATCAACGGTGGACTATGCGTTGTGTGTAGTAATTCCCAGACATCAATATTTGAAATACGAAATCGCACCAAGTCAACAATTTAGGGGCCAGCAGTGTTTTTCTATTTTTTGGCTTTTCCAGCTGTCTCTAGGCAGGAATAGCCCCTCACCTGCAATCATACAGAGGAAAATAATTTTTCATAGTCAATCCCCCTGCCCCCATCTACATATCTAAACAGTAGCAGGGACAGGCAGACAAGCTATCTCCGTACCACAGGAGAAAACAATTAGGGCGTGGAGGGCATCAGACTTGGACACCATGACTGATGTCCCCATCTCTGTAATTCATGCATGCATCATATTGAGCAACAAGATGAAGGTGCATTATAATGAAGAGAAAAATAAAGCTGAATATTGAAGAACATGAGGACTATTGCCGCCTGGGTTTGGGATAAGTGCTTGTTTGTCTGGTGGGGCTCCAATATATTTCATAGGGTATTTCTAGATCAAGGTATTGCTTAAGGTTGAAAGTTCAAAATAAACCTTGATAGCATATATTCTATATCAACATTCTATATCAACGCTTGATAGCATATATTCTGTATCAACCCTATAGTCTAAACTTTTTTTAAAGAAGCAACTGGACTTTGGTCACAGCCCTTAAGTTGCTTAAATATTTTGGGTTTTCAGCCCTTGAAGTTGCTTGTGTTTTGAAAAGCAACAAAATAGACATTTTCATGTACTCTGAACGTTTGAATTAATGGTGTACATATAATAAAACTCTTAACATACCAAATATCCTTCTTTTAACAATGAAACATAATGTGATCAAACAAGGTTAAGCACTTTCAGCATAGCCGCTGAAGTGCTTAGCTGCTCAATTGATTTCATCTTATTATAGATCTCATTTTAATCATGCCAGTGCTAGTCGTTTGTTAACAAGTTGCTTATACTGAGAACAAGTTTGTAAGGACAAAACATTCAAATTTTTTTAATTTCTGTTGTTTTTTCCGCAGCTTTTTAATTGTTTCTTGATGTCCGGTGTTCCGAATGTTTTTTTTGGTTTTTTAGGGTTGGAATTATTTCGATGGGTATTTTCATATTTCAGAATCTGAAACATGAATTTCTAGCCAGCCCCCCCCCCCCCCTTTTAGCATTTTTGCATTGGAGTCGTAAGTATAGGAGGAGTACACCCTAGTAGGTAATAATTTTATACTAAGTACCCACCTTGAGACTCTTAGCCAAACTATGACAGATATAATAGGTCTTAATCCTACTCAAGCAAGCATAGGGAGGGCAGAGGCGTAAACGTGCAATATCATGCTTTAATTGCATGCATGTAATTCTAAAGGCCTAAAAAGTAGGACGATTATCGCATTTTTGAGATAGCGCTTTTGAGAAAAGGATAAGAAGGCCACATCGCCAACATACGTAAGTTTACGGTTACAAGATTGAAGACAGAAGGATATCACATCAGGATTATAAACCTGACCCTGTTGAAATGAGAAACATGGCTAAGACTATGAAAAGCCTAGAAAGAAAAGTAGCAGCCTTCAACCAACTTCAACTTTAAGGCAAATAAACCCTCGTCTCGTCCAAAACATCAACATTCGGACATTAGTCAGTGTTTTAAGAAAATAGCAATAATTTGACCTTCACCTGTAGGACTATTTCCTTGTTGGATTGCTGATAAATGGCATCATATTCATTTGCAACCAACCAAATATGAGAAAATAAAGATAAGAAAGTTGCAAAATGCCTTCTGGGTGTGCCTCGCTACCACAGAGGGAGATGATGCAGGAGATAATACATACCTCACACGACACTCATTTAGGCAGCAGCAACACACTTTTCTGAAATCATTCGCGGTCAAGAAACTGCAGATTTTACACGTCAAAATAAAGTTTATTATCGAAAACTTGATGGTTGATTGCCCTTTTGTCGCCTGTCATATCTGATTTCCTCTCAACACTGAGCTTCCTTCCTGTGTCGACACACTGTTCGCTGTTTGTCCCTTCAAGCCTTGAAATGAGTTGAATTGAATTCTAAATGAGTTGAATGCAATTTTGCAATTCAGGAATCTGAATCCTCCCCGGTTTGCAACATTGGCTTATCGAAACCAAATTTCACAAATCTGTTTTTTTTAGAAAGTGCTTGGCTCGGAAAAAATAGCATATGCACAGAATTATACACTTTCAGAAGTGTATACTTATGAAAAGCTCGGTGTCTGTGACGCAGGCTAGGAAAAAATGATTTTGAGCTAAGTCTGGCTTTATTACCCCCGATTTTAGCTGAACATCTGGCAAACTAATCGTTGGCAATCCACAGTTTTATGCTATATTCGAGCTTCTTTAATGCCGTATTCAAATCTTGAGAACAAGTAGTGAGGAAGAACAGGACTAAATTACCCCATTCTCACGTACCCCCCTCCACGTTTTAGTACCCTAAAATTACGCCCTGAAACACTCCTGAATAAGAAGTCCCCAATATTCTAAGAGACTATGAAACTGTAGTTCCAAGGGCGGATCCAGCTTTCTAGTGACTTTTGCATAATATGGGGGTTTGGATCGAAAAATATATTTTGTTTATCTTCTTCGCGATGGAAAATTAGAAATGAATTTGACTTGCTTTTTTAAAAATATTTTCTAGTTACGTGTATTCAGGGTTTTTTGTAACGTGTAGTTCTACACAATATGTGCCATTCTAAACTCTTGTTGTGCAGTTCTAAAGAAAATATTGTGCAATTCTAGATATATTAGTGGTTAAGAATGACAAAAATGGGATGATGATAATAATGTTAAATAGGCAATTTGCAACAATCTAGACGCATCAAAATTCAAATTTTTCTCAAAGATGTTGCTGCCTCAGGGAGCCATTAGTTTTGATGAAAGCTGATGGATATAAACATTTTGATACGTACTGCTGAGTTTATCTTGAGCAAGTTTACATATGATGAGAATCAAATAATTTCATTTGGTTTTGAACTTTAAAACGAAATTCAACATGAAGCTTCAAAATCCGAATTTGCGTTAGCTTTTTTTATGAAAAACACAGTACGTCACAGTACGTAATTAGATTTCCTCTCTTAAATGTTAGCTACAGACAGGTAAAAATGTGCATTTCTAGATGTTTCTTAAAAACACCTGTTTGTAATACTGTAAAGTACAGAAATCTGACTGTTGCAGCTGCAACCATTGCAACCATCTAGATCCGCCCCTGAGATCTCCAAATGTCGATGAAGTTTTGTGTGGAGCTTTGCGAATGGTGTGATTCTTTTTGTCCGAACATGACGAAGACATGGAACCACGTGCTTTTCGTGTTGGGGTAGAAATCAAACAATAAAATTGACCCACCGCTCCACGACTCGCCCTCAGCCACAACTTCCCGTTCAGACAACAAAGCCCCCTTCGCTCTCTCTATATCTCAGTGGTTTGGAAGAAAGGTAGCAGATCGGGTGAGAATACGTTGGAATTCACCTACGATTTCGATATAAATGGATTCCCTTTGGGTCTTCTGATTCCATTGGCGTGCAAAGTGTGTGTATCGCCGAAATTCCACAAGCAGGACACTGAATTGCAAACCCCAAAAGTTGTCCGTATCTTAAAACCATTCTATTTCACAAATTTCACCGCTTATATATCTTGTACTACACTCAACAATCGGAGGGATGACAAAGGGGTGTGATAGGTATACTCAAACACTGCCAGACAAACTTTCCATGAAGCAGGTTGAAACATAGCTACTTGAAAACAATAAATTCCATACCATGCCGAATAAACTACAGTCTTTTGCGGTCTGCACTGCAATGCCTCAAACAGGTCTACTTGAAACTCAAGAACTCCCATTCTTGAAGATTTCGAAATAGTTTGCGAGAACGCTAGACTATGGATTGATAAGTTTTTCCATTTTCTTACTCGATTTTCTTCCTTTTATTCATTTATTTATGATATACACAATTTTTACTTTTCATTGTTGACATAAATCTGTTTTTAAACAAGTTTTTACTTAGCGTTGTAGATAGTCTTAACTTTTTTCGTTATCATGACTAGGTTTTATTTTCATGATTTTCATGTATGATTAGCTACTTTTTGAGATTTTCGACAGAAGTTCTTGATAGTGAGGTAAAGATAGCGTATCTTATTTCATGAAAATTGTGACTAAAACGTGTGAAAAATTTGCAACCCTACCACTTTACAAGAAAGTGCCTCTGCAGATAAAATTATTTCTTTCGAAATGGAGAAGATGCATCGAATGAAAGCCACAAATTATTCATCCACATCATCGAATGGCAATTACAAAAAGTTCCCAAATCCAATGAAAAATAAAATCTTAATTGTTAAATCTATAGATAGAGCTTGTCTTATATTACCAATACAAGTTTCACCTAAAATGATATTAAAACAACGATTAATGAGTGCTATGATTGAAAAAGAATTAGGTCATTATTCAGTTAGTCGTTGACCAATTCGTACTGTACAAACTGTTTCAATCTCTCCAGGTACTGGCCATACAGTTCCACGTCGTTGTGACCAGCTCCTTCCACCCACAGTGGCTCAACTGCACGGGGACACCTCTCGTATATAGCCAGTCCGTGAGAAAAATCAATAACTTCGTCTTCCGTGCCATGGATCACGAGGACAGGCGAGACCACTTTTGAAACTTTTTCAATGCTGAAATTAATGCAAAAGAGGTGATAATTAGACTCCATCAAAGCAAGGAAGTCGACTGTGGTGACACACGCCTGTGAACCACTGCTTGGTGCAGGGGGTTCTGGATGGCCCGGGGCGGTAGGACGGGGGCAAATTGTCACAGGGGTAGGTTGTCAAAGCCTCTTTTTTGGGAAGGGTTGATTCTGTTGGGTTCTTGTTCTTATTTTCAATCCCAACCTTTGGGATAGTTTACTTATCTGGGTCGGATCCAAGGAGGGGCGTAAGGGGCGTACGCCCACCCTATTTTTGTAGAAAAATAATACAATTAGCTTGATAATACCCTATTTCCCTTACATTATCCTTTGATATGTGTGTTACGCTCCCCTTTCTATGAGTGCTGGATCCAGCCCTGCTTATAGCAGATGTAGTTGCAAGTATCGGTAATCCAGCTTCTAGGGTGGCAAGGATTCTGGACGGTGGGTTCACAACCACTGTCCAGTTAATTTTAGGCGTATCTAGTGGCCTGATTTTCAAACTTGAACTGCTGTTTATACAAGTGAGATAATTAAACAAACATAAACCTCATTCACCAAATATGACAAGGATGGCAAGGAAAATCCGAATCATGGCCAAACAAGAACTTAAAGCTTTTATGACTGACACTAATCAGAGTAGTATGTCAGAGACAGACTTTTTTTACTCAGATTAGCCTATAAGCAGCAAAAAAGCTCCAAAATGGCCAGGAAACCAAAGAGTTACCGGAACATGATTAATTGAAAGCATATTTCTTCTTAGAGTGAAACGACAACAGTCCTTTTCGTGAGATGAATTATGCGTGTGTTCTGATTCACACACAAAACTGATTCACTTTCAGCATGTGTAATAGAGATTGATCTGCACAGCATGTTATTCTAAAAAAAATCCGCATTTTCTCATTGATTTCTGCCACTTAGTAAGTCTATATGTTGCAAAAAGCCAGGGAAAGGCATTCGTTGTCTGGTATTAGATTAATTTCAAAACTGTAATAGCAGTTTAGCATTCAGCAACTGTAATTCAGCATGTGCAATAGAACTTGTAAAAGATTTGTGTGCACAGCATATTGTAACAAAATCCACATTTTCTCGTTGATTTCTGCCTATCCAATGTTTATACCTAAAATATAGGTTGATTCAGGCCGATCAGAAAAGGAGAGAGTGCTTTGAAAACAATTTTGCTGCCAAAGAATTCTGTGAGTCTGCAACCAATGCTCTCTTTGAACTTGTGACATAAGCACATTTTCATGTGTAATTATAACTGGTACCTTAAAATGCCTTACGATTGCATAGCCATTTTCTCTTACAATTCAAGCTCTGAGCCAGTAAAGTTCACTTCTTAGTATATGAATAATACATGCTTTCAATTTCTCTTTCATTTTTGAGATATTCAGCATGTTCTTTAATAATTGATGATATCATGGGTGTGTTCAGTCAACACCCAGAAGATAAAGATCATTTTGTGCGTGTTTTAGATTACATTCATTTTACTTCAATTTCTAGATTTGCTTTGGTTTTGGGTTTTGGATTTTGTTTCATTCACTTTTATAATGGTCAATTTAGAGTAGGAGGTCAAAACTATAAAAATTTTCACCTATAGCTGTGCTTACAAGTTCATATTTGGCGTCATGGGAAAATTTGGTATGATATCAAGGAAAAAACCCTCTCCATTAATCTTTTTTCCATCAAATTAGTAAAATTTTTGATACGTACAGTACTTGAGGATGAGAAAGAAAATCGGAAACATAGCGAGTCATAATGACTACTATTGGCTTCATTTGATGACGCCAGAGGGGGACCACAGCCACCTACTGTAGGAAGAGGCTAGGCCCCCGTTGATGCAAACTTTTGGTCTTTTCATAGGAAATAGCCCCTCCATCAGACCTTCTAGCCCCCTGTCAGGAAAAACCTGGCGCCACCTCTGATTGGCTTTGCACCTGTTAATACATCAGAGAGAAAAAAAATATGAAACCTAGGGAAGTATTATTCCCAGAGGTGGATCAAAATCGACCAATTAGGAAGGAAGTGAAAGATTGAAATGATAAGTAACAACCAATCATTACCAGGAGTCCATTGACACAAATAGTGAACGATGAATGAACAATAAACAGACTCTTTCTGCTTACACAATATGGGATCCATGGTTTTTGAAACTGGTACATTATTCTTCATGTACTATTTCTACAGCACAGTTTCCAGGCTGGCTACATTCAAATTTTGAAAATTCTCTTGTTTAGACATTTTCTAACTATAAAGTTAAGTACTGTACAAATCAAAGATTCAGATGGTATTGAATTTTTCTAGTTGATAGTTGATAGGCACATACGCTAACTATCTTCGCAAGGTATTGGGTTTATGTGCTAAGCACAAAGGGCACACTGAATAGGTTAACTAATCGAGCAGTGCGATCCTAGTCCTTCCTCTCGATGTGACCACACCACGTGATTCCTTTTGCCATTTTGCCGGGAATTACAGAGAGCTGGCTAATTCTCTCCTCGCACTTTGTGACAGGTCTGAAGGTAGTTTCCAACCCGGGACCCTTCGAACAAGGGTCAAGTGATCTAATTACTCGGCTATCCCTGCTATCTAAGCCTAGTATGATGATGGCTTGAAATATCAAAAATTGATGAGATGTATGTTGTTGTAATTGAGTCCACCTTTGGGGCAGCACTCAGACCTTGCAAAGGGCCTGCAGAGATTTCAGAAGTGATCACCTCTTTGTCAGTGCCCATAAAATGTTGTTGAAACAGGGCACATTCAGCAAAAGGGTTTAAGGCCATGCGCAGCACAATGTTCCCAATGATGCTCAGACCTCCTCTATTGTCTTTAATTATTTTCTTTTCTTGCACCTTCGTTATTGTTTTATGAGGAAGTTTATTTTTTGGCTGGTGCTGCTCCTTTTGACGCGCTGGCAAAAATGATATGTTTACCAACATGGGCAATTTAACAGGTAGCCTCTAAAATATAAAGCACATAGATATACTCACCTAGGAAAGGCATCAAAACAATACGTTTTCTTGGTATCAGGAAAGGCAACTCGCATCCCTGACGTCAGGGGTGAGTGGAGGATAACTCCTGCACACTCGAACCGAGAAGATAAATCAACAGTAGGAACAGTGCCAATGCTTTGACCATATAAAACAATATTTTCTGGGCTTATCCCATATCTAGACCGCAGTGCATTCCAGGCTGCCTCGATATCTGCATAAACATTTTTCTCTGAAGCTTTGCCAGTACTCGCACCGTACCCAGAATAATCGTATGAAAATATGTTGCAGTTTATCCGGCTGCCTAGACCGACGTAAAAGCTACTCATCTGTCCCAAATCAACAGCATTTCCATGGCTGAAAATCAGAGTGAAACGGGCCGTGGAAGAGCATCGCACGTACATGCAAGCTACCTGGTTACCTTTATTGGTTCTAGTCTTAAAAACCTCGATGCAGTCTAGTTCCTTCTGGCCATACTGCCACTCAGCACGCTCGCTCAGGTGGAGAGCCCAGGTTCCGTCACCAAGTTCCTGCATTGTGTACGTCGGTTCGGGCGGGAGGAAGGCCAGCTTCGAAGCGATTGTTGACGGGCATGGCGGACAGCAAAACAAGCAGCATAGCTCTGAGAACGACAAACTATTCATATTTGATTCTTTTTCGATTTTTATAAAATATTGAATCGATTTTAGACCGTTAACATCCCTTTTAAACAGCCCATTACTAACATTCCGGCAGTCTTCTCATCTCGACTCCATATTGTTTGTAAGGCTTCCTTAGGAGATCTGGTGTCGAGCGCAGAGAAGCCTGGTGATAACGAAATGGGAAATGACGTCTGTCCAGCGGGCAAAGATCATTGAGGAAATGCGGTCAACAGGTTTGCCATATTGGCTTTTTTAAAGCCAAATTTCACAAATCTGGCTTTTTCATAGAGAGTACTGGGCTGAGAAAAAATGATTCAACTTCATTCTAGAATTAGGCTTGATCGGGATTTTTGTTGCAATTTTCTCATTGTCCCTAATTAAGCTGAAGATCTTGTGAATGCTGGCGAACTAATCGTTGGAAATCAAAAGACTAGTTGTCCAAATGAGCTACACTCTTTTTTTCTTATAAGAACCAGTAACTTTGATTTGAAGCTGACTGTTTTTAGATATTCCTCTATTTTCAGCCTGAAATGTTCTTAAATCGTTCTTAATTGATATACATTTGGGAATCTTTTTTGCTATTAGTTGTGTTATAATTGGTTCAAATGTGGACTCTCTTGATCATCTGATATATCTGTGTGCTGTCATTTGTCAAACTGCTTGTTTTGTAATTATTTGTCAGTCACGAGGTTATTTCAAATAATTCTAGTATTGACCTTGAAATGGTCAGCCTCGGTTGGTTCTTAAATTGTTCTTAAGATTTGGCAAAATCTGAAGCTCGTGTTCTTATAAAATTGTTCTTATAAAAAGAGTGGACGATTTCACAGCCTCGTTTTCACTTAATGGAATTTCCTTTGTTCTATAGCCCCGTATTCAATTCTGGCTTTGACTGACTTTATTTCTTGACCCATTTGGCTTACTAGGATCTGGCAGCCCTGGCGGTGAAGGAATATACAGACAGCGAAACAAAGCATGAGACTGATGATGAAAACGATGAAGTCGAAAGCTTTTTTTCTAGCTGTAGGCACGATGGGAATTAGGGGCTTTAGCTAACAAGGTTGCCACTCGTAGTGATTTCTCACCTGGTATTTTGGGCTTTTTGTAAAAGCAAGAGGAAAACCCATGGGATATATTGAATAATGTAGGTGGATGGGAGAGTCCCCCGCGAAGAAGAATTCACATTCTCTTTTCAATCGAGATAATTTGTGAGAGTGAAAACGACTCGAGTAACCGGAGTAAGACTCGAACTCACGACCTCTAGATTGGTACTCGGTCGTTGGGTTCGAGCCCACACCTCTAGAAGTCGTGGGTTCGAGTCCTACTCAGCTCATTTTCATGCTCACAATTTACCTCAATCGATTATCCAAATCCTGCTTCTTCTCAAGTTTAATTCTCTTTTCCGAACCTCAGGTCTTGGCGTAGAGACTGACCGAGAATTCAGAAGAAAATGTTTAGAATGGGCAAAGAACAAAAAAGGTCCTTTTTCGAATTTTGGAATTTTCTCTTACCAGGGGAATGGAGCAGGTTTCTAAATTTTCCTTCTCGCCTTCAAAATTTGACAAGATTTCTCCCCCGTCCCGTCTCCCTCCTTCTAAATTCCCCCTTTTCCTCTAAAAGTTTTGGCAGTTCTCCCTTCTTCCTTCGTAGTACTAGCCTCCAGCCTTACTGGTTACTTGCAAAAAACCGACCTTTGAGAGCTAGGCTTAGAATTTGTAAAAACGCAATCCGATAACCTCGACTTTGACAACAGGAAAAAATGACATCTTAATAGAAAACATTCATTAACAGTAATAAAATCACTAAATCAAATCATTAATTCTACAAACCTACTTTTATTTAGGGGCGTAGGAAGCTTCAAACTTGGGGATGGGGCACGAAACTGCAAGGGTACTTTTTCATGAAGTAAGAGGAGCATTTTCTAAAAGTAGAAAGGGCACTTCTTTGTCTTGGGCAGAATCTTATGGGGGCACACATCCCCTCTGGTGCCGTCCCGGTTCCTACTTCCCTGCCTTTACTCATGCAAATTAAATACTGTTCCACGAGATTTGACAATAAGATGGTGCAAGCACCTCTCGAGAGGTTTACTTCAACATGCCAAATTGGGTTGGTCAGTTTTACAAGTATATAAAGGTAAAAGGTTTAATTGTAATTTGATAATCTAGTTCCAGGAGCTACTCAACCGACTTTACATGATACCCCCAGTCATTTTGCACATAGTAGGGTACCACCACACGGTGCTAGTAACAAGCTACTGATCAGGTACCCATTTATACTCCTGGGTGGAGATAGCCACATTCATGTTCCTATCTTTCCTAATGATTTATCTTCATTCTACAAGGACATAGTTTTGAACCCATGATTATGAGTCCAACGCCTTACCACAACACCACACCCAGCTAGTTTGTATTCAAACAGAGGCTTCTTGTAAGTTTTCATTCTGAAAATGAGTTCGGAAAATGTTACTCTAGGGTCAATTTGGCATGATGTTTCAGTGTTGAGTATAGGGCACATGAGAAAATTCTTCATCAAACCAGGTTTCACAACTGGTGAGTACTTAAACTACAAATGGAAACTAAAACTAACCCATGTCAGTTTGCATGGGGAGGGCTTTATGTAACATTTACACTTTACCAAATCAGGGACTGCAAGTTTTTCTTTAGCTGAGACATTTATCTACAAACTTGACAAGAGTAATGATAATAATTAGCTTCTTATGATCCCTCCCTTACAATAAAATTATAACGTTTCCCTTTCAGGAATATTAGAGTAAATACTTTAATCTTCTATAAAAACGAATATACAGTTTACACCTAACCCTCAGAAGAGGTTGATAATATGGCTACATGGCAAACGTCTATTAATCAAATATTTATATCCCTAGATATATTATATCAGGTGCGGATCCAGACCAGGTTTGCCAGTTCACATAAACCGGTCACATTTCCAAAGCAATACATGTTATATTACTATGCCTATATCACTACCACCCCCCCCCTCCATTTCTAGGCAGCTACGGCACCACAAACCAGTCACAGCTGGATCCGCGCCTGTATATTATTCTTATATGCTACCTTTTCTTATCAAAAACTTTAAAATACAAGATATACAACAATGGGAGAAGAACAGCTACTATACACAACGTTACGAGTATTCCTTTATAGCCAATCCAGCCAGCTTGGCCAAGTTTTTTATCATCAGCTGATTTGTCAATATTTGGTTGCATATATCTCAGGGAATGACCATAAACCTCGCTGTTTTCACAGTTTGAGTTAACCTTATCTGATAACTCCTTGATATCCTTATCAACAGTTTTGAGGTATTCCTCCAAAGCATTGTTGGATTCATTTAGGCTTCTCGACGTTCTAGGCCTGGCATCTAACAAATTCCTCCTTTCACTGCCTCTAGCATCGTCTTCGTCATCGGAAAATGAATAATCAGTGGATACCCCATTAGAATATGGCCAGTCATTACCTGGACTCACATCTAGTTTACATGAAAGGTGTTTTAAATTGGGATCACTATAACTTCTCTTGGTCTTACCGAGATGATTTGACTGCTTGCTGTTGTTCTGTTGGATGGTGTCCCATATCATGCTGTGAGCGTACACCGGGATTTTCAATGTTTTGTGAGCAAAGAGATCTCGATCATTGTAAATTCCATTGGCTTGCTTTAGCTGTGTTATCTGGAAAAAGACAGAGCAAAGCAAATCAGAAATAATTGGTGAACTATTTGTCAACCTCATGACAATATCTACTTGTCTTTGGCATTAGCAACAAACTTAAGCACTAATTCGGAAGCTGGTTTATAGTAGCCCCCAACCACAAACGATTGATATCAATAACAGCTTAATATCTGTTCACCAAGCCATATATATTTTTCAAACCAGAATTTCATATTCTATTGTCCACAGCCAACTACTCTGTATTCTGTCCTCTAGGATATCGTTGCGACAGCTACTGTCTTTATTAATGGACATGTTCAGCTGAGTGGTATCAGATGATTATTGATATAAACTTGTGTCAAGAGCATACATGGTTGAACGCTGGACAGCTTTGGCAGGTCATTGACATAGAGAAGAAACAGAAGTGGGCCAAGACATTCTTGCCTTGTGGTGCACCAGCTTTCTTTCTTCTTGGTATGAGGAGATGATATTAACAATGCAGAATTGCTTATGGTTGTTGAGATAAGACCTAAAGCAAGTAAACTCTTGCTATTAGACCCAAGAAATTTAAGTTCTTCACATAGGGTATCACGGTCAATGATCAATTTTTTCTTTGGGTCAACAAATACTAATGTAACAAGCTGACCAAGTTTCAACCCAGTGCAGGACTTTATTCAGCGTCTTTAAACAAACAAGTTGGCATTGAATAAAGTTGTGGAAAACAAGCTTGGTCATGGGAAAGAAATACTTTTCAATCATATACTGCTACAGCTTACCAAAAATGAGCTTTCCAAAGAACCTTGAGATGACAGGTAAGACTAATAATGGACGGTATCATGTCTGACTGTCAGGTAAACAAAAAACTATAACATCCAAGCTAGGCAAGATATCCCCATACAAACAGGCTGTAACAAGGACTGAGTGGTCAGAACACTCCAGGTATAAAGGAGGCATCTCAAACTTGTGGTGTATATACAATGCTTGAAATGAATGCCGTGGCTATCCAAATGGCACCCATACGCTGACTTCCATTTGCTATTCATTAGGGATTCATCTGAGCATGTGTAGATGAAATAATTCATACTTTGTAAATATTCCTGACTTCCTGCATCAATAAACATTGTTTCAAGAGAGCTTCCACTATCCCCTCCTTAACTAGTGGGTTTGTGTTTCGATGGATTTATGGATAAACCTAGTGTTTTTTTAAGCTTTTACTCTTGTCAATTTTTGTGGGTATGTCTTTGGCGTCTTTTGGTTTAGGCATGCACAAAATGCATATAAATATCCCTAAGAGTAATTCAAATCAATTCAATTTTATTCATAGCAAACAACCCTAATACAAGGTTACAAAATATAGTATACAAAACAACCCAAGGAAATGCTTATGATGCTTGGGCCGTTAAATTAAAAATAAAAGAAATTAAGTATAACTGGCAAAAAACCAAATGGAAGTCAACGTATGGGTACCTCAGTGTTAAATTAAAGGACTCAATTTCCATTAATTTTCAGGGGAGCTTTCTGAAAGTAAAAAGGGCCATTATTCCTTGTGTTTTGCAAAACAAAGGGCAAATTTGCTGTCTCTCATAAGCCGTGAAGCATTTTTTTGATTGAGAGCTATAACAAAAAATAATGGGCCGCACACCCATTTTCTCTAAATACTGCCACACCTATTGTATTGCATTTTGGAAATCATTGGGGAGGGGATTGAAGCATCCCTATACTCTATGGCACTGCAGCCCCTGATGTCTCTAAAGCACTCAGCCATCCCCACCACAGATCCCATTCATTTATCAACCAGTCCTCTGTACAAAAGCAAGTGTTCAGTTCATACAGTTAGCTGGTATTGTTTTGTATCTGCCATAATCAACCATGTCAAAATAAATTCCAAACACGTAATGAATTCTGAAACTTGACTCACCGTACACCCAAATTTCAGTGAAAGCTTCGCAAGGGAGTCATCAGCAACAACATCGTGATCCACAAAGTGATCCTTTTTCAATTCATCCATTTTCTCAAAGCCATTTTCTTTTCTGCTACGAATTTCGGTCAGCTCGATGGCTCCGCTTTCGATCTCTTTCAGATTATCACTCTCTGACCCGAAAACAAATATTTTATGTGTCGATACATTTTGAGCTTGCGGTGGGGGAGATGTCTTGACAAAATCATTGCTTGCCGAGTTGGCAAAGTCATCAGCACCAATTTTTTCGTACTTAGGCCCACGATTGGAGGACTTTTGCGGTCGACCTACAGGGCTCATTTCGGGTTCGTTTCAATATCAACACGTAAATCTAAATGTGAGCAGTATTTAGCAGGTTTCGATGATCTGCGGCTCATTATTGAGTTAGACAGCGGTTTTCAAACGTGAGAAGTTTCACAGCAATCTGGATTCACCTTCCATTCCTTCCATGTTCAAAACACCACCACAAAATATTGCTCTTCAAGAGGACTGGGAACTAGCTAAAGTTGACGTCACGAGTGTCAGAAGTCGAACTTTGGGAACGTGTCAATGTCTCAGAAACTTTCAAATCAGCTTATTTGCATTTTTATTTTCGTGGTTTTTTCATTCATTTCATTTGATCAAAGAAGGTAGCCTTTCAGCAGAGTGATTATTAATTAATGTGAGAGTTTTTAACTTTCTGCTTCGTCCACTTAATGTGGGGGTTTTGAACTTGATTATGCTGAATAGTTATCGTGAATAGTCATAAGAAAAATAAAGTATAGAAACCAATATATATTACATTCACTTATAAATCAGATATATATAACAGCAAACTTGAAAAGCAGATTGAAAGAAAAAATGGAAAATATCATCGCGCCACGTACCTAATTTACTAGTTAAGGGCAAAAAGGAAGTTTACACTAACAAAATAAATGAAAACTTAACACTTTTCAGCACAAAGAGTTCAAGCAATGCACTTTTATTCCCTTAATCTTTAATACACATTATCCTTTTTCTTATGACTTTGATAAACTTCTTGACATGAAAACACAAAGGGGAATTGAAAAAGCATTAATATACTACTGATAACGTCTGGATTCGTTGTACCCCTACACTGTAATAAAGTTAAACGGCTATAATTATTGTTTATTTGTAGAAGTGGTGCGAACGTTTTTAATAAGAAAAACCTTCATAAGAAACACCAGGTACAAATTTGGGTAAGAAGATTTTAGTTCTCTCCAAAATTATTGAAATAAACACACAGACAAGGTCGTAACGTAAAGCTCTTGCCGAGAAAAGCATTTTTGAGATGAACAGGGGGTCATGAATTTGTGAAAAACCCCCTCAGAAATAGGAAGCAGGCAGGCTTAAATCAGAGATTAGTGTTCTTATTAAAAAAACGTGTATTCTTCGAGAAACAGCTGAATTCGACAGAAAAAATTCACTTACTTCACATAATTTTTATTGAGCACAACATATATATGATGTATAAACAATTTATAAGAGTTACAACATTTGAAAAACCAACACACCTTACTCGAAAATTCTCATTCTTAATTACTGCATCTTTGTTCGAATTCTAAAATGTTTGTTTTCGGTTACACTGCATAAATAGAATACTTTATAATAAATAATGTAAGTATGAGTTATGATACAAAATTCGATGTTATGCGTCATTGCATGGATATAATATCAATGATAAATGAAAACTAAAAAAATGTAGAAAAATATAAAATTAAAGACACAATGGAGCTGTAAAAACGTTGGGAAGGGGTCACAAAACAAAATTTGAATTTAGATCTTAAAATTACTTGATTTAATGATAAAGTTTTTAATGGGGGAAAAGTTTTTAATGTGATCTTGGTAAGGTTACAACAGTCTCGAGCAAACTCTGTTCCCACAGATTTTTCAAGGCTTGCACTGCCACTGAAAGCATGTAATCACATTCTCAATGAGCATGAAGTCACTAAGCAACTAGCACTGTGCCAATGGAATTTTTCTTCTATTATAAGTATTTATTTTCTTCTATATATAAGTATTTATCGAAGACAATGGTTGTTTTCTTCATTAAATCATTGTTTCTTCCTTAGCTTTCTTTTGTATGAAACATTGAGATTAACCGGTCGATGGGAGAACTTCAGGCTTTTTTATTACAAACAAACAATTCGAGGGAGTAGGCCCCTTGTATTTCTTTAAAAGAATTTTACGATTTATATATAAAAATTCAGGGGCTGTGGTTTGAATCCTACTCGAGACATTTTTCATTCACACAAATTATCTCGATCGATTTTCCAAGTCCTGCTCTTTCTTAAGTCTAAAGGAATATCATAAGTAAATAATTTATGAATTTAACTCCCTTCTCTCCAGTCCCACTTTGCCTAAAGCTCTGGAGAAAAATCAAATAAATGAAAGAATGATATGGAAATTTTGATTTAATACAGGGAGTTGTAATACAAAACCTTGGAAAATTCATGAGCTTAAATGTATCTATTCACACGGGAAGAGAAGTAAAAAGACGAAAATACTTATCACGAGAAAAAAGAATCTACACATATAGCTAGATAGCACAATGTCCCTAAAATAAAACTTTGTTGTTTTTCTTCTCTGGACATTATCATCAGGTTTTAGATATCAAAAAGAACCAGATAATTTCTCAAGATATTCAAGAGTTGTTCTGGAACAAAATCTCTAGTTGGTTCGTCCGGTCTTGTCAAGACACAACATTTACCCGTTGAAGTCTGGCAGCTCACAGTGGCGTACGCAGTATCCAAAAAGTGGGGTGGTCATAGGGGTTTCCCAGGGAGATTTTGAAAGGCCACGTCCCTCAACCCCTCTTAGGTAGATGTTTTATTTTATTTTGAAAAATTCTCAAGGGTCATATTTTAAAAAGAAGAGGGGTCTAGACCCCACCATTTACCAATTTGAGTACGCCACTTGAAGCTCGTATGCTGGCTAGCAAAATGCTTCATCCGTTACCTTTTTTAATGCTTCACTCAGATACCGGCTTTAAACGAATTTTCACTTGCTTGAAGACTCTCTTGGTTGTCAAAAACTTTGATGTAATTTTCTCATTTGTCAACCTAGAGAAATGAAAGAATATTCGTAAAACTATCGCAATAGCATTATCTAAGGTTGGGAAAATGCCTTGACCTTCCTCTGAACCGAGAGTTCTTATTATCGAATTTCCTAATTCGATAAGTAAGTAAGTATTTGTTTGACACAAAATCAAAATCTAAATACATGGAAAATGGAAAACGCTAATTAAAGAGGAGCCAAAAATTAAAATAAGGCCATTCAAAACAGCATAAATCAAAATATAATGAGGATGTTAAAAACATGGCAGGGATTGCATAATACAGGCCTTGAATGTTGGTTTTATTTCTACAATGGTCCCTCTAGACGAAAAATGAAGGGTAAATGAAAGAGCCAACATAAAAACTGCTTTGAGCAAGTGTTGTGAGCAGCACTTCTCTCTGTTTGAGGCTGTATTGCCGTCTTTCGGGCCTAATTGGCATTTTTAGAGGCTATATTACACTTTTCAGCCTGTAGCGGCCTTCTTTAGGGGAGGATTGTGGCCTCCTTGTGACAAAAATAGTTTTCTAAAAATTTAGAAAGTTGTAGGTAAATCATGTTATTTGAAGAAATATTCAGTTTCCAAACGATTCTTTTTTATTCAGGATTTCGAAATTCTTTAACGTTTTCGTAACTTTTTCTCAGACTTTTGGCAAGAGATGTTTTCAATAAACATACTACATCGGAAACCTTATCACAGATTCTTCAATTGAGTTTAGAAATAAACCGTGAATCTTCCATTGATGAAGCCAGCCTAGAATCTACTAGCCTCTGTGTCGAGTTTTTAAAACTGTAAATCATCTCAACAGTAATTCTTGCAAAATATTTTCAAAACTAGGTTTTCTCAAAGACCTTCACGTCTTCCAAATGACTTGAAGCACTATGGGCCAAACTAGACAACTTTCGGTTCAAATAGTCTGAAATCTCTTTCGCCACTGGAATAGTTTGCCAGATGACATAAATTCTGCAGAAAATTTGGTGCAAATCAAAAGGCTAAGCAAAATCTGGGATGGAGCCAATTGTAGATGCAATGTATGCCTTCCTGATTTTTGGATTTCAGGCATAAAACGATACTCAAATTTGTATATTTTATCTTAATTGTAAGTAATCGAAGTAGACTAGTTATTTCGGTAGCTAAATTAATTCTATATTCAAAATAAAAGACACACACACAATCTACAGTACAAAAACGTCTTCTAAATAAGAACTAACCTCAGAGATAAAGGAATTCTGGAATACTGTAGAGTGTTTTGAATAACCAAGCTGAAAGAGCAATAAAACAAAGATTCAAAATACGAATAGAAAATGTTAGAAGCCGACATGAGTAGAAAATAAATAGGAATGTTGGGTTGTAGACTCCTTGTATAACTACCATGGGAGACGTCTGTGCAGTACCTTGGGGGGACACTATCAGTAGTGTGAGGGATACTATCAATACTGTGGAGGGAGCCACAATCACTGTGGAGATAACACCCAAAGTGCTTGTGTTTTCCCTTCACATTGCTGAATATCCTCCACTGTATTGATGGTATCTCCTCACAGTACTCAAGGTATTCCCCAACCACAGTACTAGACATCCTCCACCGTACTGCACAGACGTTCCACAGTCGAATTGAATTGATAGCTCTTCTTTCGTTGCTTCTCGCTGTAACTGGCAGCTGTAGCATCAGGCTTATCACAGCGGAGACTACGCACATCCAATAACTCTAGTGGGCTGGTATTGGTTGCAGCTAATAGAATTAATGTTGACTACCCAATTGTTGACCAATGTTTGAACAAACTAACATATGGATTTAGTAACGATCCCTAGGTCTCTTTCAACGTTGCAACTTCGACCCAAAAAATAGTTGATTTAAAGGTGATTTCAAATAATGATCTCACTCGTCCTGAAAATTCGTCATTAAACGTACTTGTTCAAATTTGTCTGCTAAGGCCAGAACTTGGTCTTTCAAAAACTGTTCCCTTCTTTCTTGATCTTCATAAAGTGTCTTGAGTGACAGAGGACCTGACTCAGCTTTGCTTCTTGTCAGGTTCTGTTCTAGGTTGTTGTGTCGCTTCTGCATAGCTATCATTTTCCCCTAGAATTGAGAAATACAGTTTGAGTGACAGAACCCTAGGGGAATAGACACACCTTTATCGATAGATGGCTCTAAAAAGTCTCGAGATACGCCCAAAAGCGAATTGATAATGATAATGATAATGATAGCTAAAGTGTAAAGCCTAGTGAGGGTACTCATATATCGTTAGGATAAGAGTGCTCTGATGAAAGTATCAACCATGAACCCAAAAAAATACTTTCTAGAAAGAAAATTGACCGAGAAAATAATTCTGCTTGCTTTGCAAACCCAGAACATTATAGGCCTACATCAAAAAAGTTATATTTCATTCTATCACTTCTACTGTCTTATATTCATGAATCACCGGATTTAGACCCAAAAAAATAATGTTGAATTTTATGAACCCAAGAAAATAATTTCAAAATCGACTGACGCAAATAAACATACTTCACTGCTTAAGCTCAGAAAAGTAACCCGAGCACCCATATCCTAAAGATAAATGAGCACCCCCTGGGGTTTAAATTGGGTTGCCTACACTAATCGAGCCAAATTTTCAATTTCTCACAACAGAGCCCACTATGAATAAAAATTGGTCGTTATCTAGAATACTCAAATTACAGTGAAAAGAATCGTAAGATCCGCTAATTAAGTCATAGGGATTAAAAGTCATAGGAATTAAAAGTCATAGGGATTTAAAGTCATAGGAATTTAAAGTCATAGGGATTTAAAGTCATAGGGATGAAAAGTCATTGGGATCGAAAGTCATAGGGATTTAAAGTCATAGGGATTTAAAGTTATAGGGATTAAAAGTCATAGGGATTTAAAGTCATAGGGATTTAAAGTCATAGGGATTTAAAGTCATAGGGATTTAAAGGCATAGGGATTAAAAGTAATAGGGATTTAAAAGTCATAGGGATTAAAAGTCATAGGGACTAAAAGTCATAAGGATTAAAAGTCAAATCAATAGGCATAGAAGTCAAATCAAGGTGCAGTTTTGAAAAGTAGCAAACTGTTCGGCTTTGCAGTTGATACTGATAAAGCATTTTACATTCAAATGACCCTTGCTTTGATTAAAAGTTGCATTTCTCAAAGAACAGTTTGCCAGAATAGTTGTGTGCATGTCTCATAGAATAGTTTGCCAGAATAGTTTGCCAGAATAGTTTTGTGAGTTTGTTTGTATGTCTCACAGAATAGTTTGCCAGGAGTTTCTTTTCTGTGAGACAGGCAACCTTTTCTATATAGCTATATAGCTGATGTTGTGTGGTGTCCATGCACATCAGCTGGAAAAATTGCTTGAAGACACTCTTGAGTGAGATCGTTCAAGATTTCATTATTGCTATATTTTCATGAAGCTCTCAAGTAAGCTATTCTCCCTTTGACCGCACTTACTTTTTACCTCGAAGGTCTTGAGATTTTTTGAATTACGTTGCAACTCTTTTCAAGCAGGTCTTTGAAAGCATCATATCAACTTGCAAATTGAAAAATTCTACAAAATAAGAATTTATCTACCTGTAGGCTTTTATTTGAGTCTTCGATTGAAATAAGTCGTTTGTAAGCAAATAACTTGTCGTTCGCAATGTGCTGCAATTTCGATTCCAGCAATTCTCTTGCTCTAGAATGAAGAAAGACTTTGATGAGTGTCAAACGAAACGCTTTAGTAGTTATTTTGCTCCCCTGTGTTTCCGATTTTTCTCGCCATCTTATTTCTACTATATTGACCAAATTAGTGGAAAATTCAACATATAACTTTGAGACATATAGCAAACGTTTATACTAATATACATTTACCTTTTCTCTACTTCAAAATTGATTACTTTTCTCTCCATGATGTTTTTAAGTTCCCCAATTTCCAATCTCGTATTCTCCAACTCTTTTTCTTTATTTTCAAGTTGTTTCATCAATTTGTCTCTTTCTCTTCTGTAAAAATGAAGGTTCGGGAATGAATATGAATGGCTAAATAGGGTATTAGTGCGTTCTATTACTGCATCAATTGTACACTTTGTCAAACATTTCTGAAACTTGGCATGGTAATAGATGGGTATGTTGGTAGTCGGAACTCAATGAGACTCACATTCAGGGGGTGCGGAGGACCAGGTCACAGGGCTGAATGTAATGACGACATCAGTCCCATACTGCTACGAAATCATATCGGCCTAAATCAAATATTTTTGCACGAATAGATAGCAAACGTCATTCAAAAACAATTTTTACGAGTAAAGCCCGGTCCAAAAATACATGGCAAAAAGTTGAGTCAGTGATTCGATCGTCAAGTATATGATGTATATGATAAAGAAAAGTTTGGAAAGGGGCAAGTCAATTTTCTCTTTAATTACCCATCAAACTTTTTAATCAATAGCCTGATTGCCTAAATTTAGTTGCTTATTTGGTAGCGTAATTCTTGTATAGCTTAATTATGAGTAGAAGAGTCTTGTTACTAAAGAAATTGTTTGTTCGACCAATGGAATTTCTTATCAACTTAATTGCTTAATTACTAGCCTAATTGGTTGATGAATAGTGTGGCTGCTTGATTACTAGTGTAATTGCTTATTTGCTCCTAAGCAATCACTGGTGTAGTAGTTATTGGATACGAAACATAGACATTTTCTTGTTGCTAAAGGCGTTGCCAAGGAGTGACGTCATATTCAAAAAAGTATAAGGACGATATCTTTGGTTTTTTAACTTGGCTTCCAAAGGCCTATTCAGCTATCTATTAAGTAAAGGGTAATATAAAGCGTTTTACTTTATAAGGGCCTAGTATGGCAAAGAGTCAACTTGAGAGGTCTTTCCCGAAAGACCTAGGGTGTGCAGGGCTTGGATAGATAGTGTTAGGGTATACGTGGTTAGGGAATATATTATTATAGAGTAAGGTTATAGTGTTTGGGAAAATAGCATTGAGATGTTTAGGATTGAGGTATGTATGGTTAGAGTATACAGGGAGAAGGTGTGTAGAGTGTAGGCAAATAGGTTTAGGTTATATAGGCTATTGTATTCATTCTTCTCTCCATGTTCGAATCCTAATATCAAAGGGAATTCAATCTGATACCTACTTCAATTCTTGAAAATCTGTCCTCAGCACCCCAAAATCATTCTGTAGTCTCGCAGTCTCTTCGTGATCTCTGGTCAGCCTCGAATCCATCAAATCCTCGAAGGTCTTTTGTGTTCTAAGAGAAACCTCTCTTTGATATTCATATTTGTCAAGAACGTCTTTCAAATGCTGCCTCGTTTCTGTGTTCTCTTTCTTCTGTGATGCAACAGTTTCTTGTAAGCCAATAACGCTTCTTGCCATGGCCTCGTTATCAATAATCAAGGCCTTCAGGCAGCCAAGGGCCTCCAGCTTTTCATGCCTCTCGTTCTCGACCTGTAAGGAGTAGAAAATACGGGTAGACGGCTCTTTGGAGCTTTTCATTCAAAACAAGCTTTCAATTTGTAAACACTTATCACTGTAGATAGGTATGAGATTAGGGTATACCACTGACCCACACTCATGCGATTATCAGACAACTCATCAAGCAGAGGCGGATCCAGACTACAGCTACTACTGCTCGAGCCGTCGTCAGATTTTTAGGCCAAGTATTTTTCTTTCTTCTGATTTAGGCTCAAGATAAAAAATTGATAATTCTGCAACTTGGACCACTTTTAGCAGAAGTCAACATTTTTCCTGGATCCACCCCAGAGAAGATCATAAGATCGTCATAAACGAGTTTTATGTAACAACGAAGATATGTTTCTTTTCTGAGTCTACCTCTGTGTAATTGTAGTAGGCTATTGTTTGAGATGAAATCTTGCAAATATGTACACGCAATTACTACCTTTTCTTGATGTCATGATAACAAAACCACTAACCTCCTTTAACAGGCGTTCATTATCCCGCGCATTCTTTTGATATAAGTCTCTTTTTGCTTGAGCAAGCTGAAAAAACATTAGCTCGCTCGTCATATTCGGATTTTGGATGGTGTTAACCCGAAAGTCAAAATAGATGGTGAATAACTCATATATTCCTTACCGAAATCAGTCAAAGTAACAAGTAATGTTTGGTGACTAGGGATATTATGTTAATGTTTGGTAAATGGTTCATGTAACAGCTCAAAAGAATATTTTGTCAAGTGTAGGAAAATGGCAGGCCTAGTTAAAACCATCTTTGAACAGTGTTAGCCTCGACATGACGTGGGGGATATGGGGCTGAGTCCAAAAGCCTTGCATCGATGCATCGATATTTTCGTGACGGAATTCCATGCATTTCTAAAAAGGCATCCTTTTGGGATTTAGCTAAACATCAGGGCGAGGCTAAGGCTGAACTGTCATGAATGTAAAAGGAGTGTCCTGAAGGGGAAGGGTACTGTTCTTGATCCCAGCACTGAAACAATAAAAAATCTCAATCCAAATGAGGAAAATGGAAAAATTCTCAATATTGACGTGTTCAACAATCCCAACCCAAATTTAATTGTTCATTCCCAAATCCCAGTCCCTAAAAGTCAAATCCCATTTTCCAGTTAATAAAAAGGCAAATCCCAGTTCAAGATTTACCCCTTCACAACCCTCTGAAAGCATAGTCATAAAAGGGTGATAGTTTAGGAACTTAGAGAGTCTTTTGTTATATCATTTTATGCTGAAAATCGTACTTATTTGCATTGTTTTCTTTTATTAGTGTGCACTCTAGTCATGCCCTACAAGATCTCTGCCTGATAAAAACGAGAATTAAATGTCTTTTGTGGTTCCAGACTGACACATCTCTCTTACGACTTTAGTTAAAGTGATAAATTGGTAAAAACATATCTGATAAAATTTATGGGGGGATGGAGTTATGTTTTTCATGTAGCTCAATCATCAAATAGTATTTCACCTATGAGTAATACACAAAGTAGTTTATATATGGCTTTACCTTTTCTTGTCTTTGTAGTTCACTCTGATACTCCTTAAGCTGCTTCTGCATTTCTTCATTCTCTATTGTAAGATTCTGAACCTAACAACAACATTGAGGATAGTGTTAGAACATAGTTTATAGAAATATATGGTTGAAAACCTATTTTTGTACGTCTTTGTTTCACGTTTGAAATTGAGCAGTACCTGAAAGTGCACACCGTATATCTTATCCTCTCTCTTGACGGTGAAAATCTTACATGTGAACGTTGCCTACATAGATATGATGCTGAATATTATAACGAATATTCCTGCATAGGGAAAGAAAAGAAGCGTTTTGGTCTATTCGCTTAACAATAACCTTGTTGGCTAAAAAAATAGCAAAAAAATACACTGTGCACACTCAACTAGCAAAAAAAGATACAACAATAGGTTTCTAAACTATCTTCTTATACAACTATCATTAGAGGATAATTCATAGAAACTAATTCACAAGAATTCTCTGGTAACAAGTTTCAAGTTATTTTCTTTTTTCATTTTTTTATGAAATTTGATGGTTTTAGTAACTTGGCAGATTATCGAGTGGCCTAATTTCCAGCCAAACTTTTCCTAGCCTATGCAAAAACTGAAATCTAACTCAAGGAGGATAAACATCGAGCAAAAGCTGCCGAGAACTTGTTTAGATTTTGAGAAAATACTTAATGCAAATTATTTTAAAAACAGCCTGAGTTGAAATTTTAATCTAAGAAGGCGAAGAGCATGAAGTTTACCATGCAGCACATAAACACTAATTCATATTGTGAAGATTGCTTGGAAAAGTGCATGAATGATGTACAAATAATGTATAATTCATGCATAAATCAGATTAGAAATCATGGGCTGAACTTTTTCCACCAAAAAATGTGATCGGCCACTCAGGGTTTAGGGATCACTTAACAAGAAAAGGTGGACCAAAACATCCCTAGTTTTTCATGCAGAAAAGGGTAAGAAGGGGCAGTAGAGAAACTCGTACCTTTTCTTCGGCCTCAAATATCTCAAATCCCATCCCTGCACTCTCGACCTGAGCAACTTCAGCCACCTGACATTGTTGCTCACCGATGTTTTCTGCTTCCTCGATCAATTGTTGCACCTGGGAAATGAAAATTATACTCTAATATCCGATTTACGAAATAGGATAAGAAATGCTGTAAGAGATTGAGAAGTAAGAAATATAAATGGAAACAGTAACAATAATAATGGCAGAAAGCGAGCATATCCACCACTAGTGTAGCTCTTCAGCTCTAGAAAGGAAAGTTATTAGTCACAAGTTAAGATGGCAAAATAACATAAAAACATAGAATCAGAACCACATCAGTTCAGATTGTTGTTCGCTCTTTCAAACAAATGTATCCCAACAACGCCACAGAAAGTTGAGAAGTTATGCTGGGATTTTATGGAACCAGGTATTAGCGCTGACCCTATAAGTTCCAAGTGTTGCTGAGCAATTGTAGTTACAGCCATGCTTTAAAACTTTATTAGTTAGTCAACAATCAACTCTATGTTCTAAACTAGCCAAAGAATTAATACTCTAGTTTTCTGGTGTGTCTTGCCCCAGGCTAATCCACAGATGAGTCATTTATTGTTGTGTCAGATTTAATTCCCTCTCCAGAGCTAAGTAGACTTCATCATAGTTTGCATGCCAAAACATATAAAGAACATAATTTTTCTTGCTATATCAAAGTTTTGTACTGATCAAACACTGATAAAGAAAAATATAGAAATGACAATGGATTACCAAAAAGACACAGCTTTTCGAAACTATTGCCATGTGCTCATTTAGAACCCTCTGTCTACCGAAGCGTGTGTATACCTTTCCACTTTAAGGAAACGTTTTGAGATAATACGAGTAATTCATGTGATTGACAGAAGCTAAGGTTCCTAGGGCTTCTGTTGCATATTGGCAGTGAATCTTCTGGCTGGAGTTTCAGAAGTCTTACAACCCAAAAAATGCTTTGGTACAAATCTTATCATATGGTGATGAAAAACTCTCGATTGATATCAACAAAAGTATACTCAAAGTGACCCTAACCTTCATCAGGTAGGTACAGTAGATTCAGGTAGATTCGGCTAACATGGTTTTATTAAACCCATTTCTTTACGCCACGCAAACACCAAGCCATTCATTAACACTCTTCAATCGTACTTATTTGTTGTGTTTTGTAATTCAAATCTTTGTAATTTTAGGTGTTTTGTGTAATGGCCCTGGGATAGTCATGAAATTTTGCTTCCCAGGGTATCGTCTCTATAACCTTTATTTGTGTATTCATATTGTAAGTTTTTATATATTCTTAGAAAAAAAAAAGAAAAAATGGTAGTGCACTAGGGTACTAATCTAGCTCTTCCAGTCCTTTATTCACGCGAATTGTCTATTACTATACCTTTCTCTGCAACATTTGGTTTTCTTTGACTTTCTTTTGCAACTCATCATTAATTTCTGCTATTGAATTGTCTTGCTGGTTTACTTTTCCTTTCATTCGATTGAGTTCTAACTCAAGGTTTTCTTTTTCATCTTGGAATCGCAACTCCTTTTCTCTACCCCCTCGTATTCTTTCTTGGAGCTGGAAAACAAGAACGAATATCATTATCGGCAAGGTGATAAGTGCTTCAAGACCTTTTTTTTAAACCATGTAATAGGGCAATTCTCCACTGGCCATTCCCATTGTCCCACCAATGGAACACTTTTGCCCCAGCACTTTGGCACCCTCTTAAGTCAAAGAAATTTGGTTCTTTTACTCATTTTGTATATTTATGGATAAAAGAGTTTTAGTCTCAACGTTTTCGTTTGCTAATTCTATCCCGAATGGTCGGCAGTCATCAGTTAATGCATAACAAAGAAAAAATGGAAAATTTCTAGTTAGAACAAAAAGTAGTATGAATTAGTATGAGTTTGCTTTGCTCTAGTGTCTTTAGAAAACTATCGAGAGGTCTATTGGATATTTGAAATGTTGAAAAGTGCCTTTTTTCAGATGCTCCGCCAGTGACACGACAAATGCTTGAAAAATGCGTTGGAGTGCTTATTGGTAACTAGAAATACCAACAAAAATCAATCCAGTGGTAGTAAAACCCTTTCACAAAGGACACTTGGGCTTGATTTCAGTCTGCTTGTTTCTAATCTTTCAAGTGATTTCGAACCAACTTGTGACCCTAATAACCCACGGTAATTCTTAAGGTACTAACTAGTGGGCTAATTTGCCCAGTGGGCCCCTAGACTTGCCCCAGCTGTTGATGATAAAAATTCTACTTTTTCCCAATTGGCCTGAGTCAAAATGGGGCCATTCCAGTATTTGCTATTGTAAACATTATTGTTTTATCTAGTTCATAAAGTTTTTGAAAAGAAAAATGATTAGGAATAACTGTTGGTTTTTCGTAACAATAAGCTTTTGTAAATGTAGATATCAATTTGTGGGGCCTGGGAATACTAAATTAGCTACGGGCAGACAGTATGAACGATAATTTTCTAGTAAACCTCAAAATATTTCAGGGGCCCCTTTTCATGTTTTCCCACCAATGAAAAAACCTTAAAAACCCCCTGGGCTAACCCACCTGAAAAATATGCCAAATGGGTTTTTATAGATAGGGGCTTTGAATTGAGGAGCTTATAAAAAGAAGATTTTTTGTAGTCAAGGGAATATTTCGCGCGTCATGTGATACGTCAGAGAAAGTTTAGGCATAGTTTATCGAAAAAGATGGTTTAGAAACCTATTGTTGAATCTTTTTGTGCAAGTTTTTCAAAATTGAGAATTAACAGTCTTTTGTTTTGCTATTGTTTTAGCCAACTAGGTCATGGTTGAGCGAAAAGACCAAAACGCTTCTTTTGGTTCCCTAGCCTGAAATATTCGTTATTTAAAAAAGATTTTATAATATTCAATATCAAATTTATGAAGGCAATATTTACATGTAAAATTTTAATTGTAAAGAGAGAGAATAAGACATACGTTTTGCACGTTCAAGTACTGCTCAACATCAACTGTGAAACAAAGACGTACAACAATCGGTTTCTAAACCATCTTTTTCGATAAACTATAGTTTAGGTTGGATATGAATCAAATAAAGAAAACTAAAAATCGACTGATTATACCTCAGCTTCAAGTTTACTAAGCTGCTTCTCTGCCTCACTTTTACCAAGAAGCAGTTCTTCCTTCTCATTCTTCAAAGACTCGACAAGTTGGCTAATCTGCAACAGAAGTATTTGCAAAATAAATCTGATATTAACGGATGAGTGGGATACGAGCTGATGGACAGAGTGAGTGACAAAGGTCGATAGATCGTATAGCCAGACATATCGATGATGGCAAGGCAGGCCGTTGTTGATAAGTTGTTGATAGGCAAATACAGTTACTATCTTCGTAAGGTATTGGTTCATGTGCAAAGCACAATGGGCTAACTTAATAGGTAGACTAATCGAGCATTGCAACCCTGGAACCCATTAAAAGACCTCGTGATTCCTTTTGCCAGGAGTTAGAGAGAGCTAGCAAATTCTCTCCTCACACTTTGAATAAGGTCTATTGGTGGTTTTTAACTGCAAATCTTCGAATCATTACTGTACAGATTTGTGGTCACAGTACCTTACATTATTGTTGGACACATAAACAAACAAACAGATAAACAAAACAGAGACTCAAGAATGACAGACCGACAGATATATAGGCAGACATTAACAAGTGCTTGCCAGATAGGCGTACAGACAGATGATAGACAAATGGGTAGACAAACGGGTAGACATATAGGCCCAAGTACTGACTAACCTGTTGTGATTTAATACTCTGGTCATTGTCTTTCAACATGAGCAGTTCATTGGCCTCTCGCAGTTCATTGAGTATTTGCTTTTGCTTTATTATCAACGCTGATATCTGATAAAATGAAACGAAGTCAGAATAATCGTGCAGCTTTTGTTGACAGAGAATCAAGTAAATATGCTTTCTTTGGCAGCCATATTGGAAGGCCAAGTGCAAGCCGAAGAAACGGTTTCCAATGTTTGGCCCCAGAAACGAGAGAATGGTCGATCCAGTATTTATTCCCATATCAGATGATATACGACAGTAAACCTATACTATTATCATAGTGGATACGTTCAAAAAAGAGTAGCATCAAATCGTGTTGAACGTATGGGATACGCAAACAAGGGGGTGGTGTATGATCTTGCTGTTGGTGGTGCATCATGTAGCACGCAGTGAACATACTTACACGGGATGGATGCGCTTACAAGGGATGGTATATAATCTTACACTTACAAGGTGTTGGATACGCTAACACAGGATAGCCAGATATATCGGAAACATAGCAAAGCGAACACATTTATTAAGATTACTTAAGATTTTCGTCTGACACTCAACTGAGTATACGTCAGAAAGAAAACGAAACAAAAAGCTAACAGATTTATTCATCCAGATTTCAATCGAAATAGGCCAATCAGAAAAGAGGTGAATGATTGGTATAGTCTAGGAAAACTAATGAACACCCATGATACAGTAAGCTGACCAATAAGATTACTTAAAGAGTCCTAAGCCGAAAACGAACTCTTTCTGTCTACACAATAGGGGATCCCTAGTTTTTATGTAGAGATATTCCAAAAAACCTAAATGGAATGTAGACCTTGCCCTGCCAATTATTTAAAAACAATTCTCACTGTAGGCTTGAGCACACTCTAGGTTGTCGAGCAGATGTTGTTGACCTATAGCAGAATCACTTTTTAGAGCTCTTTTAGATTTAGAGGCCCAAAACGGTTGTTCTTATTGTTGCGCAGTCTTTTGGCGTATACTAGCGGCAAGTGTTGTTTTCTTCTATCGGATTACCACTGAAAATCTCAGAATCTGAATGAAAATCATATCATGCGATGGATTAACTTTAAACTTCAGGAATCAGGAAACACGCACTTTAGCAGACAAACTTTCCTTACTAATTTGAAATTGAATCGAATTTTCAATTGAATACATACTTGGGATTCTTTTTCTTCAGTTAATTTCTGAAATTCTTTTTGTTTTGTTTCCAGATTGGAGTCAGAAGTTTTGATTTCTTTTTGCAAGAATTGAATCGAATCCAAAAGCTGGTCTTTTTCTCTTGTCACCATTCTGAAAAAGTAGGGATAACAAAGGTACCGATTTCGTGCTTCTACTAAAAAGGTATAACAACTATAAAAAATTTTACATTTAACTTTAAACATGAAACTATCTCTATAGCGTTTACGTTGTCTAACGCCGCATCACAGTGCGCAATGAACACAAGTATACAGAGCGATATAGAAGAGAGACAAGAAAGGAAACTGGCTCTCTGTTACTTAAAGCTTCATGGTCACGCATTCAACAGACAGACTATAGTCTGCACTATACTATACTAGACTATAGTCTGTCTGATGATTGCGTGACCATGAAACTTTAAGTAACAGAGAGCCAGGTTCCTTTCTTGTTTCTCTTCTAAACATGTAATTATACTTTTCAGAGATGTAGCAAAACTGAGAACCTATAAGTTAGGAAGCTATGGGCCTTACACCCTAACATTTAAACTGTATTCAAGAGGACAAATTAATGATTTTAGGTTGTTAATTTTCAAAAAAATAACGACAGTGGTAGAGGATTGTTTGAAGGACTATAAACAACAGCTACTATCACTGCTGTAAACTACGATTTATTCAATCACCTCTTTGGACTAACTACTAAAAACGTCAGTTCTTAGTCTCAAGTTTTTACTGAAATGCTTGCTACCAAGATCCTGTTGGAAACAAGATTCAGATTTAGCCAGGCTAGCCAGTTGAATATTGACTCAGTCAATTACCAGATAACTTTTTTGGTTCTCATTACCGCTATGCTTTTCATCTTGCTTGGGTATTGGCTGGTGTCAGACGTGAAGTCTCGTAAAACCTTTCAATATTTTTTTAATTTTCATGCTATTTTGAAATTCGGTATTGATTAAAGACATCTATTGCTTAGCATAGCAAAATAAATAAAATATCTGGATACGTGTTCAGACCCGTTGGAGTATGTATAGACACAGATACATACCTAAGTTGCGATTCCTTTTCATTTATCATCAATTCCATTTGAGATAAGCGGTTTTCTGATTCTATCACGCCATTTGTCAACTGAAAGGGAGAGACATACATGTATTAGAAACCCATCTGTAAAATTCATATAGATTTGACACTGCAGCGTTCAATGTGTGGCCAAACGTTCCATTCCGTAAATAAAAAATCGAATCGCTTTTAGACAAGAGACTTAGACCATCCAGCCTGCTCGTGTGCTGATATGTGCTGGTACGATCACACGCACTAATGGAAAATGACTGTTAACAGAGAGTTCATGCTCTAATACTTATTCTTCTGGGCGAGACAAATAGGAATTCGATAACTTCATTTTCAGAATATGAATCAAAAAGATTACTCAATTTCATTCCTTTATGCCCACTTTTGATTAGTTTTAATTAATTTTCATGATCTATCCGTATGTTTGGACATTATCATGATGTGAATAGGGTATGTCAGATTACTTTAGGGAGAGTACCTAGTTTTATGAATATTTCCTTGAGAAGCAAAATCTCAGTTTCAATAGGGCCTTATAAGTATCTAACTATATGTTGGATTACTTTTGGAAAAGTATCCAGTTATGGACATTTCCTTGAGAAGCAAAATCTTAGTTTCAATAGGGCCTTATAAGTATCTAACTATATGTTGGATTACTTTTGGAAAAGTATCCAGTTATGGACATTTCCTTGAGAAGTAAAATCTTAGTTTCAATAGGGCCTTATAAGTATCTAACTATATGTTGGATTACTTTTGGAAAAGTATCCAGTTATGGACATTTCCTTGAGAAGTAAAATCTTAGTTTCAATAGGGCCTTATAAGTATCTAACTATATGTTGGATTACTTTTGGAAAAGTATCCAGTTATGGACATTTCCTTGAGAAGTAAAATCTTAGCTTCATTTTGGCTGCCTGCTTTTTCACCTCAAGCATGAAAAATTGCACGAGGTAAGGCCGCACCTAATTGGAGAGGACTGGGTTCAAGTCCAAGGTTTTCTTTACTACAGGCCTGACATAGCCGAATCACGGAAATCATGTAAATTGATTTAGAAAGTGCGTATGAAGGTGTAGAATTGAGAAATCTTTTCGATTCGTACTCTGAAAAATGAAAAGATTGAAGAGAGATGTGAAATTACCTTGTGTATTTCTTGCTTCTGAAGAGAGTTCCTTTCATTAGCTGCCTGCATATCGTCTGTATAGTGACGTTTCTCTTTCTCTAGCTCATTGGTCATTTCTCTTCTCACGTGGTCGATTTCCTTGGCCAGAGAAACCTTTTCATTCGACATTAAACTATTCGTCTGTTCTAGTTCTGCATTCAAGGAGTTTACTCTCCGTTTCAATTGTTCAGTTTCAGCATGGAACATCTGGGGAAAAATTGATATATTCATTTTGGATCGAGCTGTCTATGCAAGTAAAGTGGAACTTTTATGAAACAACCTTGGGACACCATTTCGAGTCCACTTTACAGAGACATCTGATCCATAAAGGACCTTGGAACACCATTTATAGATACGTCTAATCCATAAATGTCCTTGGAACACCATTTACAGAGGTCTGATCCATAAATGGCCTCGGAACACCATTTATAGAGACGTCTGATCCATAAATGGCCTTGGAACACCATTTACAGAGGTCTGATCCATAAATGGCCTCGGAACACCATTTATAGAGACGTCTGATCCATAAATGGCCTTGGAACACCATTTATAGACACACCTGATCTATAAATGGCCTTGGAACACCATTTATAGAGACGTCTGATCCATAAATGGCCTTGGAACAACATTTATAGAGACGCTGGATCCATAAATGGCCTTGGAACACCATTTACAGAGGTCTAATCCATAAAAGGCCTCGGAACACCATTTATAGAGACGCCTGATCCATAAATGGCCTTGGAACACCATTTACAGAGGTCTAATCCATAAATGGCCTTGGAACACCATTTATAGATACGTCTGATCCATAAATGGCATTGGAACACCATTTATAGATACGCCTGATCCATAAATGGCCTTGGAACACCATTTACAGAGGTCTAATCCATAAAAGGCCTCGGAACACCATTTATAGATACGTCTGATCCATAAATGGCCTTGGAACACAATTTACACAGACGTCTGATCCATAGATGGCATTGGAACACCATTTATAGAGAAGCTTGATCCATAAATGGCCTTGGAACACCATTTACAGAGGTCTAATCAATAAATGGCCTTGGAACACCATTTACAGAGACGTCTGATTCATTAATGGCCTTAAAATTTTGACAGAAGTCTGAATTTAAACTGAATTTGCACCAAGTAGATAGCTCCTGGACCGATATCTATTCTTGACTCCCTAAATATATGCTACAAATATCTGGATTCAAATGAGTGCCAGAAAATCCGGTTTGAGAATTAGAATGGTTTTCCGAATATTTCATTCTAGGCCAACTGTGCCTGGTAGCCACTAACTTTGTTATAGAGTTCTAAAGTGATGACGTCACAAAAATCTATTTTTAGAATTTTGGAAGTTTGGCTCCATAATGTGAAAGAGCTTCCAAAATTACATCAAATGGATGCAAAATCACCTCTGTATGTTGAATATTAACTGAGATATAACCATTTGAAAAATTGACTTTCAATAGGAAATCCCTGTATTTTTCGGCCTGTTCATATACTTTATAAATTTTTTGTGACGTCACACTTTAGAACTCTATTTGCACAGTGATGGATATTCCTTTGAATATTGCCACTTTGCTAGCATTACACATGTGCTTATTAAAGAATAACTATCAAATAGCTGACCAAACGTAATGATCACCTCTGAACATTGGTTAAAACAAAATCTTCCAAGGCTCTGGTTTCAGGGTAAATGTTCAGGGACTCGACAAATTTTCAAATGAAAATGTTCAGTGAAATTGGGAGACTGAACATGATGAAACAAGACTGAACCCCTAACGATATCCACATTCTACACTGCATAAGACAAGCAATGCTTAATGCAATGTCCAGTGTGTTTGGCCAAGGGTTTGAAGATTTTTCATTGACACGATGAATCCCAGGGTTACTTAACGCAGGTGTTACTGAGGCAAAATATTTCTTAGGCCAAACAACTTAACATGAACCTACCTGCACATCTTGCTCAGCCTTTTCCATCCTCTGAATGACTTTTTGCAAAGAATCGACAATGTTCTTCTCATTTCTGGAATCATAACGACCATCCGTAAAGTCTCCAGAGCCACTCAGAGCATTTGTGTATTTTCGAAGCAATGTTTGAGCTGCCTAGACACGAAATAAAAAAGTCAAATTAGGAATCTAAAAATTGGGTCATATGAATATACACAGTCATTGTTCGTTCTACAAGGATTGGTAATATTCGCATGAAACTATCAATGAAGCGATTAGGTTGTTGAGTTGATAGAATAAAAATGTCTGGTTCATAGAAAAACCTGATCTGTGACAGGAGTAAAATCTCTATAAATGATTTATTTCATTATTATCAGCAGGTGCATCTGTAAACTACCTGTTTGGTTGCTAGAGACAGAGGTGCACATCCACAATTTTTTTCGGTTGGGATGTTGACGCACCTAGGACCGAACGTTTGCATAAAATATTTTTGGACCGAGTTGACAAATGCATAAAATTTATGATAATCATGACGTGTAAAGGACCGTTTCGAGCAGCTCGAAATACTACATGCCTGGAGAAAAACTGGGCTACCAGAGGCGGCACTATTGTTTGCCACCCAGTAAAGAAACCTGTGCATTCTTGATACTTCAGATCGCTTGAAAATTCACCATTCGATATCAAAATTGTTCAGACTGGCTCTTTTTTCGAAGAATTGGAAATTCAAAAACGAAACTTGGTGGTGAAAGAAATTTAAAACACCTAGTGATTGATATTCCATTGATCTTTAAAAATCATTGGACCGACTTTTGGAAGACTTTTGGGCCTACTGGAAGTTTAATGGGGGGGTGTCTCACCCTCCACACCCTTCTAATGCTTGGCTGGAGATTCAGTAGATCGCCAATTAGGGGGGTCAAAGCACCCCTAAGTTTACACCTATAGTATGCTACCTCATTCATACAGGAAAAAAGGCCTTGCCTCAGTCAGACTAGCAAATGAGTGCATCAAACACATTATGACCTCATGCTATTCTGTAGTGATGTAGCGCATGCTACCGTGTTCCTACTGGAAAAAAGACCTTGTCATAGTTAGGCTAGCAAATAAATGCATTAAACACACCATGACGTCATCCTACTATATGTAGTGATGTAGTGTATTCAACCTTGCCTCCACTAATAGAAAGACCTTGCCTCACTCAGCACGTCAACTCACCTTAATCTCTACAGAAAGATTGTCATTCTCAGTCTGCAAGATCATTATTCTTTCTTGGTCTTTACCGGACTGACTGTCGAACGTTTCTTTCGACCTGTTCAGTTCATCTGAAAGAGAACTACGTCTCTTTTTCACTTCAACTAATTCTGATCTTAATTGTTCTAGCTCTGAATATTGTTTCCTACATTCGGATTTCATTGCATCCAGGCTCTCGTTGAGAATCTCGTTCTGCTTTCTCTGCGAAGTCACTTCTTCTTGGAGGCTGTTTCTGTCTGACTCCAACTGAAGATAAAATACAATTCAATGCTTTCAGAAGAATACAACTCTTAATACAAAGTATGGTAATAAAAGACCCAAGAAAAAGCAGAGCTTATCTAAATTAGGACGTCAACAATTAGCGGAGAAAACGAATCAAAATTTGCGGGACAGATCACTCGTCTGTGATAGCCAGCTACCTAGAACATAAATTAAAGACAACATAAAGTACAATTAGAAGAATGTGAATATTGATTATAGATATAAATCTTAGCATAGGAGATGTGGACGAGGGATCTGGCAGGGCTTGCGAGCCGAAACTCGGGAGGAGGGAGGGATCGTGATGTATCTTGCTGGTAAGCTCGTTGCTAGAAGAATAAAACCCAGCATGCTTGTTCTTTTAAACTTGGTCTCCTGGGAGTTAGGGAATCTCTTTCCTTTGTAATCTGGGGTGATCTCCCCAGTGAGAATAGTATAATCAAAAAATTCATTTAATTTTTATTGTTCTTTTTTAATTGAATGGCAAATTCTATAGTCAATTTCAGAGAGGAAGGGATATTATTCCAGAGTCTTGCTTTTACATTTCAAAATATAAAATCTCCCTATTGTACTTTAGTTCCTATATTCTTTTATATTCCCTTAACTTTTATATCTTTCTATAAAACTTTATCCCTAATCATAATAATAAGTATAATCTTTTGCTTAAGAGTAGTTTTAGAAGACTTCATGTAACTTAGACCTATAGCAATTCACGTGATATATGAACCTCTTAATTCAGAATTTCAGGAAATTTAAAATGTGTGGTTAATTTCGATCCACATCTGGGTATCATAATTCGTTAGGTTCCATTTTCGCTCTCTTTTTGACGTACTACTCTGATGAGTTTCAGATGCAAAGCTTAAATAATCATTTTGTTTCGCAACTTTTTCAATTTTCCTCACCATCCTTTCAGAGTATCTCTAAAACTCTTTTCTGTAACATCAAAGAGACAAAGAGCAGTTAAGAGCATCTGAAGAACTTTTTTAAGGCTTATTTTTCTAATGGGTAAGAAAGCTTGAAGTCTTGAGCAATTCTGTCCTTGTACAAAAATCACTTGAAAATCTTACCTCGCTCAATTTTCTTGTCTTTTCCTTCAAATATTGTTTACTTTCAGTCAACTCTTTATCTATACTTGCAATTCTTTCATTTTTCTGTTGTAAAGATCTTTTCGTCTCTTCTACGATATCGTGCAATCTCTGCTTTTCTCTCGAAACTTCTCTGTGCTGAATTTGAAGTAAATTCAACTCTTTTTCAAGAATTGTTCTCGTTGACGCATGGGATTGTAGAGATGTCTCTGTTTCAGCGTAATTCACCTTTGAAGGGAAAATGCAGGTAACATCTCACAATAAATGAACAATGAAGATTCATAGACAATTTCTCACTTCCTAGCAGCACAAGATATTAACTGACCCACTCTCCTTTGATAAAACAATCCCCTGAACCGCGTATTTGGGGGACTGGGTAGAGTTCTGGGGTGTAAAAAGCTCTTCTTTTGCAGTTTACAAGCAAGGATGAAACACTATTTCACTTTTAAATGCAGGCATTGTGCAATCAGCTATCAGATATCACATTTTCACTCAAAATAAACAAATTATTGCACTTTGCCACTTTTTATCAGCAGTTCAATGCTTTTATTCGTTTTAAGAATAAAAGTCATTAGCTTTGTTTCAGGTTCAGCCACGTCCTTTCACATGTGTTCTCGAACATGGTTCACGGTGATTTAAGCCTTCTTTGTTTACGAAAATAGTCAATATTTGCTGAGAAATGTCAAAAACTAGCTTTTTACACCCCAGAACTCGACCCAGTCCTCCAAATATGCGGTTAGTCGAAGTGAACTATTGCTTTGGCCCTTTTAGGATCTCGCTTTCACAGGAATTATTATTTCAATCTTTGAATACAATTTGAATAAAATTGAGGATATTTCTAAATAAATAGGGACCTTAATGAAAATAAATACGACATGTTTTTCAACTTGAAGACATTTCGTTTAAACAAAATTATGATTGTCATAAAGTAAAAACCCGCAACTAAGAACTTACAATTTTAGGAGTAAGCCTAAACCGACACTTAAATAAATTGTAGTTAACAGCAGTAATAAAGATGGCTAATGGTCGTTTGTAGGTCTTTGGACACACCTTAAATACAATTATTATTGTTGGTAAAAATAAACAACCTTTTAACCTAAAATTTTTTTTATACTAAAGATTTTGCACTAAAGATGCGGTCAAAATTTTAGGATCTTAGACTAAGAGGTTCTTAACTTTTAGGTTCTCAATTGGGAGTTTTTACTGAATAATCTTTGAACCTTACCTATTTTACGAAGAGTTTTTGCAATTTCTATGAAATTTCAATACTTTATGAGGCAAATAATATGGCAGACTATAAAGCTCTTCGATAATAATTTCACACAAGGAAAAAAGCGAGGTTATCTCCAGGGTAACATACAAGCTTAAAAGCTTTTACGAGTGCGAAGAAATAAGATAGAGCATTCACATGGTGAATTTGACCAGAATACTTGTATTTCCTATATAGACTGAGAGCTCATTTTTGTGTTTGTGTGCAAACCTATTTTTTTCTTTTTCGGAATATGCATAAAAATCGAAAAACTAATAAGAATAAAGATACTTGGCTTACCTGAATGTCATCTAAAGAAGATCTCAATCTTTCCAGGTCTTCCTCGAGATTCCTGATTCTTTCTTGCGACTTATCGAATTCTTCATTTTTCGAAGTTAATTTGTACGTGAGATCGTCTATTTCATCCTCTAATTCTTTGTTTTTATCCTCCTCGATTCCAAGCAGATGACTCACACCGAGGCTGTTGGCTTTCGCTTTCTCAAGCTCATTCGACGTCATTGAGAGCTTATCGACTTTTTCTTGAAGTGCATATTCTAAGGATTTTATCTAGAATTAAGAATGAATAAGGCTAATATCTGATGGAAAGAAGAGAAAATCAACAATGCAAAGAGGGGCCGAAGTCTGGTTCTGATAATATTACAAGATCCTATATAATAAGTAAGAACATTAGACGAGTAGGGCTAAGGAGATTTTGTTGCTCCAAATCAAGGGGGGATTCTGCATGAATTGTGGTATTTGCATGCTGTGGGGAGATCGTCGATAGAGACCTAGCATGGGTCCAGGTTGCAGAAGAACTGTAAGCTCGCCTGGCTTCTGGCCTCAAAATATCAGATTCCTTAATGTTGGGGTGAGTGGCTTTATTAGTTTGCAGCTGTAGCTTGGTCGTGTGAGACGCCAACATCAACATGGGTAACCTTCGAGGTATTTGACTAACCAACTCACTCCAACATCCTTCAGAAGGGACGTCGAACAGGGGTCTCGTGTCCCTGAGGGATATAATGCCACTGGTCTTTTGCAGGCTAGCGAGTTAAACGTTAACTTTCTAACTTACTCAGCCTATGGCCAGCAGTAAAATATAAAGCGGAACACATATTCTTCATTGGCCACGGCATAAAGCTTTATCATACCTAATCTTTACAAAACTTGCAATAAAACAGAACTTACCTGGTTCCTCAAAGTGATATTAACAGAGCTAGACTGCTTGATTTCTGCTTCGCCTGATATGATATTCGTCTTCAGGGCCTGAACTTCGTCTTTCAGAGAATCACGCTCCGAAGAGGCTCGATTCGTACGCATCTGAGACGCTTGAAGGTTCTCGGTAAGCCTCTGCACCTATATGCAAGATACAGCTTGTATAGAACCTTAGGAGCCATCCAGATTGATGGCTACAAATATTTTTTAAAACAGCTTTTAAAGACCTTAAAGGCCTAGACAAGCATTGAAAATACCATAAAGTAGTGAATGAAAAAAGTAATGACTTTAAGGTACTATCTGCACGGACCTAAAAATAGGCAGGCTTATGTACTTTAGTGGATTATTACCTTGCTGCATCGTGAGGATGGTTCATTTTGGACATTTTATAGAGAATGTTCTTAAGAACGGATAAAAGGAGCCGCTCAAGCAAGTTTTGAAAACGCTCATTTTTGGCATCTTGCAAACCTCATTTGGCATTTTTTGACATTCTCTGTTTGAGATCACCTATCATCAAGTCATCACGACAATCTGCTTGTGGTACAACACGTGCTTGCAGTACAACACTGGCAATAGAATACAAGCCGGAATATGAGATATTAGGCATTGAACAGCATGCACCCCACTGTTTCAAGTACTTTTTGTGCACTCGTGTGGAGAGTACCTAAGCGATTTTATTTACAGTGATCAATAACTGAATCGGATAAATAGCCAGCAATCGATTGGAATGAACCCTTTAGCAAGTGGCATCTGAAACAAGTATTCATTATATGATAAGATACCCTTTAATATAGCATATAAAATAAAAATTTTCTAATCTCTTCCAAATCAAACCTTTCTTGCTAGAAATTCAGCCCTACCTTTGACTCAAGTTCTGCATTGACTTTTTCGCTGTCCTTGATAACTTTTCTCTTTTTTTCAAGATCTGATTGCAATCTTGAGTTAACCCTCTTTTCTTGCTCCACCCTTTCCTTCTCTAACAAAATGTCTCGGTTCACTCTTTCGAGCTGTGCCCCTTTTATTGATAGGTCTTTCCGTGTTTTCCCCAAGTCAGCATCGACTGTTTTCATTTCGTTGGTAACACTCATCAAGTTTTCTGTAACACAAACAACATTAAGTCTATATAATGTCATATAGTGAGCTGTTTCAGGAACTGAGATCCTCTGAACTAATTAACAATTTCTAGAGTATTTTCTTGAGTATTTCCCTCAAACGCTGCTCAATATTTGTGAGCAACCACGTGGTTTTTTGTTGTATCCACGATGTCCATTAGAGAGTTGAGTTGGCCCTTCTCTGACCAGTGGATCCAAGTGTTTACACCATTATGGATATAATAATATGAATGACTTGTGGTCAATAATTACATGAAGGACTTGTGCCCAGCCTCTAGCCTGCGCAGGGACTCTTAGGCAAACAACAGAACAGTACATTTGTTTTTTTTCTCTGCATACCGAGCAATAAAATTGCAGCAGCATAGTGTTCACTATCAAATCGTTGCTGTTTACTTGTTGGTTTCTCTTTTTCAATGGTCTCACTTCCTGCCTAACTTGGCGTTCTCAATATCTACGTGCGACAGTTTCTTAAGACAACGATTAAGACAACGATGCTTTGGAAACATAGCTGGATTACACAACATGGACATGGAATATGTCTCATGACAAGAAGTAGTCTGAACGAGTGGATAAAAGTATTGAAGTTAAATTAAATTTCATAGGAAATGGACCTACTCACCTCTGAGCATATCTAGCTCTGTTTGTCTTCTTTTCAGAAGGGATTTCGCACTCATCAGCTCTTTTTGGAGTTGGTCAACAGAACCCAAGGCATTATCGCGATCGTCTGTTGATTTTTGCAGTTCAAGAAACGAATTCTTCTTTTCGGTTATCAGATCTTCCATTTGCCTGAAAAACAACATTTAAATGAATTCACTCACTCTACAGTTATATTAGCAGCAGGCCCCTCTCCAGGTCAGTGGTAATCTAGGAAACTGCGGGCCCAGAGGCAGCACCATTTTAGGCTCTTGCTTTGACAGAGTCTGAAATTTTCTATTCAGTGAATTACAATTTTCGTTCTATTACAAGGCCCGTTTTACCTAAACAAAGCACAGGGCCAAGGGCAATGCCCTATGGCTCCCTGTTGAAACCACCACTGCTTAAAGTAAAATCTGGCTATGGATAACAAAGTAAAAAACTTCTAATGACTTAACTGAAGTAGAACATCTCAACAAAACAGCAACAAACCTTTTACTTGTCATTTCTGTCAGCTTCAATTGGCTTTCAATAGATGAAATATTCTGCTTCAAATCTTCGACTTTTCTTTTCAGAGATTTCCGTTCTTCTTTGAGCTCCTACAAATCAACACATCTCATAAATCCAGTGCAATAGTACAGTAAAACTCCGTAAACAAGAACAAGAACGAGTCTAGACATGAAGTTTGTTTAAAAAAAGCATCTTGATATGATAATCAAACAAGGCTATCATTCTTCAATTCAATCATATTAACGATATTCAGTGTTGTCAAAATAGGTGAATATCTGAGTATATATAAGAAATATTGGAATTTATTAAGCTACTATGATAAAGAAACAACCGAACTGGGTAGAGAGTATTAGAGTATATTTCGGTTCTCTATTCATTCACCTCAGTTTCTCGCGCTATTTAGCATTATTGAGCACCAGCCTTATTTCATCAATGATTCTTTCATAGAGTATAAATCACCATTATACCTTGGATTCCAGAAATCTAAATATCACAACGTATTTACCATTGGCTTTTAAATTAGCTCTTAAATCAAGCAGTGCATTAGGTAAAATTATAAGGTACACAATGAAGAAAATCACAAAACATGCTTTCTGGAATTTTTCTTCATCTATTCCGCCCTTAAATTCATTTTATCCTGAGTTAAGCCCTTGCCTAATCTCAACAACAATTATTTGAAAAGTTTAACTAATGCAATTACATTACATTACCCTTGATTTCTGAAATCGGAATAACACCAAGAATTAACAGCAGCTTCGAAAATAAACTTCTCTGTTTCACACGAAACAACTTAGATTAAATCTTAAGACTGACAATAAAAATGATACGGAACATGTGTCCTTGTGTTTCAAATCCAACTGAATCAACATCACCTTAATTCTGAAATTCAAGAGCATTAGGTTGCAAGAATCGTCTTGATTAAATGTTATAAATGAAATGTATCTTAGATAAATATGTGCTGTAGCTATGATTGTACTGGTTCTTCTTTCACAAAGAAATAGCTGGTGTATCTATTTTCATCAGTGCAAGTGTCACGATAGGCTAGGCCTACCTTACACTTTGCTCGTAACAAGTCGTGGCGTTATGCTGCTATCCGTACAGTTGATTAATTACCAGGGCTAGGCTAATTGGGGAAGGATTCGAGATGCCAAATCCAAAAATGCTGCTTGCAGAGTGTAGACTATTACTGTGCAGCCCCGAACACGTTTTCGGCCGCTAATTCAAATTTTTTTCGGAAATGAACAACGACTTTTCTTGGAGAAAGCAAGGGTCGGTGACTGCACATGCACATTTCATTTCTCACTTGAGCACCTACTCAGTGCGCATGCGTTTTCACCAACTTTCGATTCACCAAGATATTATTGTTCTAAAAGAAATGATTTCAAAGTTCGCATCCCGAGCAAATATACTCTGAGGCTTGAGAAAGTTCTCACTCAATATAATTAATCTAATTTGTATAGCAGAAAAGAGCATAATGCAGTCTACAGTAAAAACCCTTGCATAAGAATACATATTTTGGCAGTTCAGGCTTATTGTATTCTTCTAAAACGGGTTATCACCAGTAAAATCAGCCTATATGTGCTTCTAGAAAACTTTCATTTTTAAGGCTGAACGTGTTTTATATAAAAGGTAGTTTTGATGGTACTTTATATAAATGGTAGTTTAGTTTATTGCCTTAAATCAGGTGTAATATTGATCATGATTATTAATCAACGTGTTGTTATACACGGCTTTTTACTGTCCCTTTGATCTGACATAGCAGTAACTTGATTACCTGAATAACAGGCCTTGGATCTCCATTCTTGCACGAAGCCAAAACGTCTTCAGCCTCCTTGAGTTTCTCAGCGAATTCCTTCTGTCTTGTAAACAAAACACGGACGACCTCGTCCGAGGAACACTTCTCTGGGCCAAGATCCTCTTTTTCCAGCTCACCGATTATTTCTTTTATTTCTGTAAGATGCTAGAAAAAATAAAATACTAAATACAAATAATTCTTGGACAGATATCTTTAAGGAGCAATTTTTGTTTCGTAGGTTGGAAGTGTAATGAGTCGAATGGGGGATGACGCTTTAGGAGTTGTATGGGTTGTAGTACCCCTCAAATACGTCATCAAAAGAGTTTTTGATGAAAGACAAATTCTTGACTTTTGAAATTAATTCATACATGAAACTGGAATGCATTGAATTTGAAATTTTCGATCCTGAAAGTTGAAATAAAAGCATATAGAGGCAAAATGACGATTTTCACTACAGGATCTTTTGTCTAGCATGACCTCTGAAAATCATATGTTCATACAATAGTATCCAAGAAGTATTTAGTCGAGAGGGACGGCAACTAATCGATTAAGTTCACTACCTCGTCAGAAACCTCACTTTACAACTGTTATCAAGCATGCTTACCCATACATTCCACTAAAGGGCAAAAACTAACTAATTCATTCCTCTCGAAGAGGGCTTAAATGAATAAACACAGAGCTTAGATTTCACGAGCCCCCCAGAGCCCTGGGCCTCCTGGTTATCCTATCTCTACGGTGCTGCACATCACACATACTATTCCAATGTTATCATCATTATCATTGAAACTGTGTTTTTGAAGTATTCGGCAAACGATAGGAAGATATTGACGAGAAGGTTGTGCGAACCTTTCTACTTGCTGATCTCATGGCAGACCACCTTCCATGGTAAGGTGTGGCTTTACCAGGTGAGCTAGGCCGATTTTTCTCCTCTAGTATCTTTAATTTTTCAGCCATTGATTCGATTTCTGATTTCGCTGAATTCATCTTCTTTTCGTGATTTGTCTAAAACATCAAAATTAACAACAATCTTTACGTAACAGCATGAAACATATGGTTCACAGTGCCGAATTAATGCCGTTGCTGTACAATGCTAAAGTAATAGATTAAATATCAGATTCCCAAAAAACACATTTCCACGCAGTTATGAAGAAGATTTTCTTAACTACGGTTGTTCTAGAGGAGAGGTTTAGTTAGGGGTGGAAAATATAGTGGGCCACAGCACCAATGGTCTCAGAAAGTATTTCGGGTCTCCAGAAAGAAAACAGAGAGAAAAAAGTGGAAAAAAAAGAAAGGAAAGGAGAGAAGAAAGAAATAGTGAAAATGAGAAAAGAAACGGAAAGAAGGGGAACATTGAATAAAATGTGAGCGAAGTAAAAAATTACAGTTTCCATATTATAGATGTTGTTTAGTGATTTTTGATAATACCGTTTGTTCATTTATTTTGATATGCTCGCAAATATCATTCTCAAACTTTCCTACGATCCCAGAAAGTAAAATATTTGATCCACTCCTGGGCTTAGTGAAGAGAAGACTTGTTGGATAGGGGGACTTACTCAACCTTCAAGGACACAGACACCAAATATCGTGATTGTTTCGATATCAAAATTAATTACATCGATGAATAATTGTATTTTACTTTGAGATTTTTTTGTTATGAAAATGGAAGGGGCCTAAAGAGAGAGGGCTGATTTCCAATTTCTTCTTGAAAACTGGGAGGCCTATTAGAGAGAAGGGTTGAAAGAGAGGGAGGGGTTGAAAGAGAGGGAGGGGTTGAAAGAGAGTGGGCTTGATCGAGCTTTTACATTAATGGAAAAAAATTCTCACATTTAACTCTCTGATTTGATCAATATGTTTCTTTTGAAGTTTTTCAATTTCCGTCGACATTTCAGTTCTCAGCTTCTTCAACTTCAGCTCAGTTACTGCCAGCTTACCACTCAGTTGCATGTACTGTTAACAAAACACAAACGCACTTTAGGCATGGAGAAGCATATTAATTCTTTTTCTATAATATAATTAAAAGAATTAATGAAAACAACTTCTTTACCAATCACGACGGGAATAGACACTAAGTCATCGGAATATCCTACATGAAGGGCACTTCCAATCAGAATTTTACACCAAAAAATGGAAAGAAATAATGAAAACTAACAATTTAAGAGTCTTCCTCACATCTAACACAGGTAGAAATGAAAGTAATTAAAGTATTTCTATACTTTTTACAAAAATTAGATATGAAAAATCTGATATATTACTTCAAATTCGCTTCAAATTCGTTGGTACAAACGAATTCAAAGCGGTACAGATCGTTTCATAATCGTTTGAGATCGCTGAACCGCCTTTAGGCATTATCAACAATTTTACTTTTGTTTCTAATGATGTAGCTAAAATCCTGAAATGGCCAGAAGAAAGGTTAGCACAACAAAACTTATTATACTGAAGTCTTTTCGTCTGGAACTCGACGAAAACTGCTGTTTATAATCTTTGTGAATGGTTATTAGTTTACTAGGAGTGATTTTAAAAAAGTGGCGAATAGCTCCTCAGTCGGTGAAAAATACTTTTAAATTGTTGCAAAATAATTTCGATATTTTTAGATAACTAAAGAGGTGGAAAGTCGGTTTGAAATCGCTTCAAAATCCTAGATGAAAAATCGCTTCAAAAATTTACAAAATCCTTTGAAATCGTCATATAGTTTCAATATGCAACAATAATATCTGAATGGTCTCCTACCTTCTCACTACTTTCTTTCGTATCTGCTTTCTTCCTCTCGTCCAACTCTTCCTCGATGTCTGACTTGGCTTTGGTGAGTTTAATCATGTTCTGCAAAGCAGACAACTTCTCTTTCCTTTCATTTAAACGTTCTTTCTCACTTGTTGAAAGAACTTCTCGCACTTTCACCAGTTCTTGCTGAAAAATATTGATGTATTCTGAAATGGGATTCTAAAGGTTTCATGTCATAACGAAGGCAAAAGTATATAAGGTACTCCTGTCATGTCAGAACTTTGAACTATAAGATATTCCCAGAAAACATGAAGGGAGATGAAAGCCATATTTATAGAAGAAATCAAGCCTGCTTTTAACAGGAAGAAAATAGACATCATATTAGGACACTCATAATGATATTGTTGTTGGTTTTCACTTGAATCTATATCAGAGCTGATTAGTGAAGATCGTGAACTGAATCGAGAGTCTAAATCCTCTTAACATTAATTTCATATGTCAACAAAATCCATCAATTGCAAAATACTGCAAATACTTACCCTCAAACTTGCAAGCTGTTTTGCCATCGGGCTGTTCTCTTCGTCTACTACAGAGCTTTCCTTGAGCATGGCTAGGCTGTCTTCTAGTTCATCTGCTAGTTTTCTATACGAATTGGCCTAAAAGTAAAATATATATCTCCTTCTTACTCCAAATGCAAATCGAAGTGCAAAAAGACGAAGTTCAAAGAACCTCTGGTCTGGAGGATGATTCGAAACCACGCAAACTTTTCTGTCCAGTAAAAGAAAAACCCGTCCTCATAAAGTTTATTTGGCTCCTTTGTTCATTATTCAAAATATCATTCTTTATATTGGAAAGAATAATGGAGAACAGTCTTAAGCAAAATCTATAGCTTGATAAACAGTTGCGGCTTTCGTTCTCTTTCGGCACTTTTATGTCTAAATGTCTAAAACTCGAGCAATATCAGGATGCAAGTATTGGAATAAGGAAAATGAAGCGCCAGGCTTAAAAGGAAGAAGCGATGTGCACCTTTTAAACCAACTGTTTTGTGGAAGAGATTCTGAACATCATCGGTTCTGAACCAACTTACGTTGAGTTTGAAATAGAGAGGTTTTCAAAAGAATGACTACTGTAGCACAAGTGGGTGCCGTGAGACATCCCGGGATACTAACTATTGTAAATTCGTGGGGATGCTACGTCAAATTGAATCGTCATTCTTTAAAAATTGGTATAGAATTAGGTCATGGTTTCAAAGCTTTTATATAAGTCTGGGGCATCAATTTTGATTTTGAATTGATTTTTTTCCCTTTAATAGTTTCTAAAACCTTTTCTAAAAGCCACTTTGGGCAAGCCCTTACCCATCAATTATACTAAGTGTTCAATGGAATTTTGAATACGCCTCCTCTCTCCAATAGACAAAAGGCCATAAGGCAAGGTAATCTGAAAATATTCACGAAGAAGAAGTAGAAATGGAGGATGTGGTTAGGTTGCATTTTCAAATGTTGATAGACCTGCTTCTCAGAAACAAGCTCTTCCTTTTGTATGTTTCAAATAAGTCCAACCACTACTCAAATGAGCCCCCTTTTGAAGTTAAATTCCCCTTCTTAGCATCAAGTGAAGAATAAGTCTCCAGGGGCACACTTGATTCAGAAGGATGAGGGTGAGCAAAGGCCGTTTTATGCAAAAAAGAATAAAAACCTTCAGAAGACTGTTATTTATAAAAGCCTATCTTCCACGCTGGCCATTTCTGTATGAATTGAAATTGTTTGTTACCGCCTTTTTACAAGTCCTATTTGATTAAATTTGTGTCATCAGAGTTTCCCTTAAAGTAATTACCTCTCTAAAAACAATGCATAAAAGTAATTGCTTGAGTAAATTTCGAGCAATGCAATCGGTTAACTCAATTAAGTACAAGATATTACATTGAAACAATGTGAAGCATGATATCATTTTGCTGAATTACTAGCTCAAATAAACCAAACAAGACAATCAAAAGTTAGTTACATTTCATTAAAATGCCGAGCTGAATTCTCGAAAAAGACAAAAGCCGAGGAAATGCAAACATTAAAAGGAAATTAGAGCTTAGACGTCCACTTCATCACTTAACTTGCAAGTTTCTGAATAGAAACAGAAGTGTTGCAAGGGTAGTAAGTACATAGAGTCACCCGATTGTTTCTACAGTAAGAATATGAAACAGTTACCAAAAGGAGTTAGATCTTTCCATTCAATCTAGACAGTGTCCCCTATATACTCTTTGCCCCCTTCTGTGAACAAGATCGCTTTATATCAAATATCCATGAGAAATCTGCCCTTCAGTATCCTTGTTTGTCCCCTTGGAAGCAGTTGGTGATTTGTCAAATGATAAGAAAATCCAACCCTCTCTTTCTGACAATTGATAGTTAGCCGTTCCAGATTTTATGCTAAATGTTTAACCCTATTAGCATGAGTGATTAAAGAACGGAACATTATAATTTTGATAAATTAATTTACGACTTTTTTTAAGAAGAAGAAAATTTGCTTCTTCCATGTGTAAGAAGGGAGAGACTAGTTTTCGTTTTCAATAAGCAATAGCAACTGAAATCAGGTCCCAGCCCTCGGAGTATAGTATTTTTGCTAGGAAAGCGAGACATGAGGATAACGCACATAATGATACTGGAGAGAGGCAGATTTATTCAAAATTCATATCTACCTCGTTTCGATGCTTCCTGATCTCCTCCCTCAGTTCATCTTCGACGTCATCCTTTGCAGTGTTGACTTCCTGAAGCTGCTGGCTGTAATTTCTCTCCAGCTTGTCAAACTCGGCAAGACGTGACCTCTCTTTCATTAGCATTTCTTGCTTGCTATCCTCGAATTTGTCTTCTAGGCTCTCTATGATTCCTATGATGACATCGAGCAATAAAATGCAACGTATATTAAACTGATTAGAACCTTATTTTAGAAAGTAGTGATGAAATAGTTTTGTGAAGTGATATGGTGCTACAGTTTTCAGTGATTAATACAAGAAATGTTCTCTCACGACTGCCTATGAAATCGTGTCTTTTCGAAAGATCTAAAGAAATAGAATTTGTAAAACGAGATTATGAAAAGAAACTAAATCAGGAAGAAATTTGACTTGAGCGTTTATTTGCGTTGCCTTCTTGGTGAACCATCCTCTAAACATACAGCCTTTCATTCTCAGAGTTGGACGAACCATTAGATATCTTAACTTTCGAACAGTGGCTGACACTAGGGGTTATCAGTAGTATATCAGCGTTTACATTTTAGTATTAGAGTTTACAATAACTATTCAACTTTATCAAGTTCTAAACATCCTGCCTTTATATAGTTTTGCGTGATTTAAATTTTGAGGGGGGCTCTATTGATTGGGGGAGCTGAACAGGGAATTCGACGTTATATTCCATGAATCTTGGCAGCCTCTGTAATCTCAAAATGTTCTTTTATAAGGCTCCATCTCCCTTAAGTTTTGAGCAACGTTTTAAACAGTCCTCAAAACATTCGTGGAAGGCATGAAATAAATACATGAAAAACTCACCTTCGTATCTTCTTATTTTTTCTCTCATAGGATCCAATTCGGCTTGCAGACGTTGTGATTTTGCATGCGCATGCTCTAGCTTTTCTTTCAATGTCTCCTACGAGTCAAACATTTTGTTTCCGATCAATTACGTAGTGCTCGATAAGAATAAGAGTGGCTGTCCTGGTCAAGTGAAAAGTCCTTCTCCCTATTTTATCATAAACCAAAGACTAATTCTAGTTTTTGTACCATAGTGTCCTATCCCCTGGTTGCAAAGTTACTAAGCTTCCCCCCAGAGCCTGATCTTGGAGTTTTAGTCAGTTTCTCAAACCCAAACCCTACTCTCTCTTTATTCAGTTTGGCTATGTAAGGAGAAAAACAAGGTTTAATTTCATGAAATCCCATCCTGTCCATAGTATTCTCGAAAGGGTTGGAAGGAGATTTAGGACGAGGGGCATATCACTCCCTAAAAACATCTCGTACATATTTCCTGAAAATCCCTTGAAAATCACTTGAAATCTTTTTGTCTCGTACATTTTCAAAGTGAGTGATATGCCCTTCCATTTAGGTTGTGTTTCGATTTCGAGTTAAATCGCAAATGGAGGTAGGGTAATACTTTTTAATATGTATTCATAAACTACCATCTACGAGGTGTAGAGGGGCATTTCACTCTCTCTCAAAGCGTGCGAGGTCTCTTTAACAATAATAAAAGGGCTTTCCAGAGCTAAATAAATAGGATTGTCAGGAAACGCGTACGAGATTTTAAGGGAGTGATTAGTTCCCCGCAGATTTTTTAGATTTTTAAAGGATTTTTCAGATTTTTAAAGATTTTAAGCCGAATGTGTACGGGATGTTTTTGAGTGGTTTTCTCCTCAAACCCAGCTTCGTTTACTCTGGGTTACTTTACAGCCAGTCAAGAGCATTCGAATGATTGAATCGACCAATCATGGCCTTTCCTTAAAAAAACAGACTCAGCTGGTTTGACTACCAGTGTGAAAGCGGCATAAGAAGCATTTTGTTGAGAAGGATGTATTTTGAATATTGAGTTGAATCAATTCTGTGGTCTTCAAAATCTTATCTTTCACCATGGCAACAAGCAAACCAAAACGCTGCAGGTACCTCGTGTCTTTCAATATTCGTCATCAAAGTTTCAAAAAAATATTAAACTCTCTTTCAAACGATTCACCACAAAAACTCAGAACACAAAGCAAGATTATTTGAAAAACGGGAGTTTGTACAATTACTAATCCTGCTAAATTTGAAAGTATGAAATCATGCAAACAAAGGCAAATAGGTCATCGTTTTGAGAAGTTTGTTTGCCAAGGATCACCTGTTGTTGAACAAAAGATCATTTTTGTGAAACAATCTACTCAGAAACTAATAACCATTGATCCCCAATCATGAACATTAGATACATGAAAATTCCACCGTAAATACCAAAAGAGGTGAACAATTTAATTTAAGCTGCAAGATTTATAGAAATTTTGAAGGATATCAAGTTAAAAGGTCCCAAAATAAGCAATACTTATATAAGATTGTGTACAAAGACTTTCTTGATTTTGGATATGCATACAGTATGTACATATAAAACGAAGGCATTATAAGAATATTAGAAAAACCTCTGCACTTCATTTGTAGAACTTTCTAGATTTTTCAATGTCCCAGTTTCGAATGAGCCACAATCTTACAAAATAAACATTTACATTTTCTATCTGAACAGCATTTTAATTCAGCACTTGGATTAATACAAATTTCACTAAATTACTTATCATTTATACTTGTACTTAATGAACTAATAATCAGCTAGATTATTAAAAGATTTAGAATTAATCCCAAATTCAGTTTCTTATTAAATAATCGCATAATTGGTTAAAATGACTAAGCTACTTCAATTTCTAATTCACACGTCTTTTTATAAGCAATGCAGCTCTCTATTTCATAAATATGGCACACTCTTGTTTTTTTATAAGAACCAGTAAATTTTGGCCAAGGCTCAGATGTTCTTATTTTTTCTATTGTTCTAAACAATAGGCTTTTGTTTTCTCCATTGTTCTCTAATAGAAATCGAGGCTCAGTGTTCTTATAAAGTGTGTTCTTATAAAGAAAAAAGAGTGTAGGTGGTTTTGTGTACGTCAAGAGTTTAAAACTTCTTATGTTGTTTTTAAGGGGGAGGCTTCTGGGGGCAATCTGGATACATGGATTTGTCCTTTTTGGTTATGATAAATGGTCGCTGTCTTAACGCCTGTTTCATGGATCTGTGATTATTTGGAAACCTCCCTTTCTGGCTAATGCCCTGAATTACAAAGGGGACCTTAAATAGAGTTGCTCAAGTGAAAAAAGTTGTGCAAATCCAGAGATGCATTAACTGGTATACAGTAGTCATCCCTCTTAGAGTATATCAACATAATGTTAGAGGGTTACATATTATTTTCAGCAGTCTATTCAAGTCTGGTTTGGTAGACTGGTTATCAATCAACTACAACCCATGATAGAATTCAAACCAAGCAGCAGAAATTAATCGTTTCATCAGTAACATGTGTTCAAAAGAATGTCCCTCTAAGACTAAGTTTTTCCTGGCTAATGGATCCTCCACAGTCAAACTAGTCCATGTACAGCACATATAACATACACACCGTAAAAGCTATACCAAACCCCCTGGGGGCTTATTTAATTCTGAGTTTGAGAGGGGGTCTTATTAGAGTGGGTGCTTTTTAAAGAGGGCTCGGAAAAGAAATTCTCCAGTCTAAAGAATTTTAAAGAAATTGGCAATATTATGAAGGAGCACATCGATTAGCTATCACTTACACATCAAATTTTACTCTGTAGTCTTTCTACATATGAAGAGAGGTGGCTTAAAAGAGAAGGGAGGCTTGATAGAGCTTTTACAGTAACAGTATTTCACCTTAATTTCCTTAGAAACTCTGACAAAAATGTTTTGTAAGAGAAACTTGAATAATTTCTTATAAAAAACGAGTGAAGTTTGCATATAATTTGCTGTGTTTGACTAAAATCTTAGAGGCGAACAAACACATGAATTATAGACTATTTACGAAATGAAATTCATAGTCAACAAACAAAGGCGTTTGAAAGGCTTTTCAGGCTTATGGAAACACCAGATTTAAGTATAAAGAGGTAAACAAAAGAAAAATGGAGACCTTTGAAAATAAGTTCAACGAATGAGCTTACCAACTCGTGGAGAGACTTTTTGCCTTCTAGGGCAGCAATTTTCCTTCGTTTCTGAATCGATTCGGCAACCATATGCAAAGACCAGGGTTTCAACCTGGGCGAGTTGCTTCTACTTCCCCAAACATTACTACCAGCGCTGGACACGGAAGAGATCGAGTCCACTCGGTGAAGTTTGGGCCTTGGGCTTGTCGTTCTCGATCCATCGTCCTCATGCTCAGCATTAAAACTTTCTCGACCACTGTCTGCAGACAGCCTTCCAGCAAGAGGCCGGTGCTTCGTGCTCGTGGAAGCGATAAATGTTTTCGAAGCAGAGGAGGCGAGTTTGAGGTTTGAAGCAAATGTCCTCAGAACGGCTTCTTCCTTTACTTTTTTGGGGAGATTGGCAAGTAGAGTATTAGGCTTTCTATCCATAGTTTTATTAGGAATTTTTACGTCTGCTTCGCTGTTTAGGGCAACACTCCTTTCACTTCTCGATGAGGGAATAGAAGATAGCGGCTCGATGTCCGTTGAATCTGAAACATTTAGAGGAGAACTTCCTTTGTTTTCTTTTAGCAACTCACTGCTATCCTTCGAACTGTTGTTTTGATCTTTCAGTGAGGACAATCTTGGAATCATGCTGAGTGATGGTAACCGCGAGTTACTTTTAATTTCCTTCCTTGTGGTTCCCTCGCAACGTGGATTGTCACCTTTGGAAACCTGCAAATCTCCCCCGTCTATACTCTGGCGAATCATCGTATTCTCCAATAACTTTTGCCCATCCATACGGGTGTCCACTAATACGGCAGCTGTTCGAGCTTTTGTCTATTCTCAGCGTAAAAAGCCGTCCGCTGTTTCATCACAAAGGGAACTAGGAAATCTTTACCCTCACGAAACGAGCAAATTGGCAATTTCAAATGCTCCTTTACAGCCAAAAGCTTGTTTAGAATCTTTTACATGCTGATTCACTCCGATTTGAAAGTACGTCTTGTTCCTTCAATAATAAACGGTTTATTAAATATCGCAGGCATGCGAGCTCTTAAGACAAAACCCTGATTGTTAATGGCGCCTCGGTCTGATACTCGCGACCAATCTATTGTTTCGATTGTCTGATCAATTATTCGCCAAACAATCATATCTGCTAGATTAGCGACCACCGTTTATTGATCGAATAAAATCCTTTGTAATGTGAACCGAATAACTTGGTATTTTTCTGAAGAAAAGAATAGAGAGATGAACAATTTAACAATCATATTGTAAGAATAACACCGACGAATGCTTGATGACGCAAATCAACACAGTAAGCTGAGTGGGCTCAAGATAAAAAAAAAAAACAAGAAATGCATATCCTACTAGGATTCTTTATAGTAGAGTATTAGAGTATTAGAGTATTAAAGTATTAGAGTATTATTTAGAGTAGAGTATTAAAGAGGATTATTATTTTATAGCAATTACAGTCGACTCCCATCTCAAACACCGTTATCACGAATTTTTCGCAATCTAGAAAACTGCCAAATTAACATGATGCCCTTTGATAGTAAACTATGATTAGCTAACACTTTCACCTGTTTAATCGTTTTTTGATTTTTATCATGGTTTCTGAAGCAATCAATCTTTTTATGGTTTTTACATTAATTTTACGTAAGGGACCCCCATTTTTCTCGAAGAAACTTCGATTCCCGTTATCTCGATACCCCATTATGTCGAATCATTTTGCTCACTCGTCAGGAGATGCACCAAAAAGCAATAAACACGGTTGTCTTACTATCCTGTTTCCAGTAATAAATAATGAATTCTAATACTTCTAGATTGGCGCAAAAACGGCCTATTTAACGTTTTTTACGGTCATAATCCTCTTTTTACCATTTCAGACACCTAAATATCTAGAACTGCACAATTTTTTCTTTAGAGCTGCAGCTGCACAGCAAGAATATAGAACAGTACATATTGCTGTGTAGAACTGCACCTTAGAGAATCCTTGTTTCAATTACTTCAAGATCGTGCCACTAAAATCAAAGAAAACTGAACTTACCCGATCACCAAACAGTTTCCTCTATACAATTTCTGGCAATTCACATCAGGAGGCAGTCTCACTGCAACTTGATTATGTTGCTGCAAATGAATCGCACTTACTCCACAAACTTAGCTTTCTTATAAATGGGAGTTTCTTTTAACAATTTATGGGAAATAGGAAAGTACATGACATATATTCTGACAGACTAAAGGCTTAGTGATACTGTGTAAATCAAAACGATGCCACAATTTCAACACTTTTAATGCTTTTACACGTTTTTTTTTATATAAGAAACCTAGCTTGGGTCCTAGTACTAAAAGTTTCTTAATTTTTCACCAGTTTCTAGTACTAAAAGTTTCTTAAAAGTTTCTTATTTTTAGATACGCACTTAACATAAAATTTTGCTCTTTCCCTCGCATATTTCTTGTATTAAAGTGAAACCCACCTACAAATACAAGTAGACTCAACATCCTGTGTTCCTCTAAATAAAAACTTAAATCAAGCAAAATGTATTGTTGACATATTATTTTCCGGCTCATAAAGTCCTCTTGGTTTTTTCGGAGTTTCTTAAAGAGGCTGATGTAGTTCTAAAAGTTTCTTAAATTTTTGGGGCTCTAGCACTAGGTTTCTTATAAACCGGTTTCTTATTAAAAAAAAACGTGTATTTTCCGGCTCATAAAGTCCTCTTGGTTTTTTCGGAGTTTCTTAAAGAGGCTGATGTAGTTCTAAAAGTTTCTTAAATTTTTGGGGCTCTAGCACTAGGTTTCTTATAAACCGGTTTCTTATTAAAAAAAAAACGTGTAATGGCCTATTTATGATTTGATGACTTTGGCTAAGTCTTTCATTCAAATTTAATAATTTATTTGCTTATCTACATTAGATTGCTACTTTTCGATTCGTAACCCTTTTCAAAATTATCTAATATATATTTGAAAGCCATTTTCACCGCTTTTTTAGGTTTGAGATGGGAGGGGGGACTGGAAATATAATAACTACTGAACCTTAATGTCTGACATTCATCAGAGAAGTGCGTCGGAAAGGGAACCAAAATGAAACCTAACTGTTAAATCTATCAGATCGACTATCCCTCGAGTTCTTTTTTGGTAGCTGTAATCATATGAATAATCGTATGTGGTTAGTTTAACTTAACACGTTTCATTTTATGTTTCATTTTTCACCCAATTCTTGGCAAATGGTAACTGAAAGTAGAGAATTTGAAGAAAATTTGCATGTACACAACTTTTTCCCTTGAGGATTAGAGATTTGCAGACATGATACCCAAGGCCAAAGGTGGAAATATTTCGCAGAGGAGCAAAACTTATATTAAAGAACTCTTTGAGAAATTCTCTGTAAAAGTTACATAGGGTGGAAAATGCTAGGGGTCTGGGGGTTACCCCCGCTGTGCATAAACATAATTATACCCTAATTTATCATCTAACGTGTCCCTAGATGTATATATGTTAGGGGTAGAAAGATCAGTTTTTGTTTTTATTTCACCTGAAGCATTTGTAGTCACCATCCTCTGTCTTTGGATGAAAGTTACTGATGTCTCTTCATGTAACAGGGATCGTATTCTTAAAGAGAAGATTTCAGTCAAAAATGGATACCACATTTCAAATCTATACCAATTAAATTTCCATTGTTTACCACTCAAAACTATAATTCAAGATCACTTTCAGAAAATTTATCAAAGTAGTCTTTAAACCAATGAATAGTTTCGACCTTTTGTTCTACGGTGATGAAGGGATTCTGCTGTAAGCCAGTTACAACCAACTCCATAAAACGTTTCAGCTGCCCCGTCTCAGGGAAAAGCTCCAGATGGTGGTCCAGAAACACATGGTCTTCAAACGTTGACGGGTTGTCTTCATCCAGACCAGATTCATTGTCGACTGGCAAGTTCCACAACTTCTCACTCTGCAGCATCATCTCTTCAAAACGGTTGCTCGGTCCTCTTTTCTGAACAGAGTTCTTCAGCATTTCTTGCCATGCGAGCTCATGACGAGAAACAAACCTCGGCTTCTCATCTACCAAATCTTTTTCAAACAAAGTGTCGAAATAATTGCTTTTTGGTCCAACAAATAAATTAACACCCTTTGGGATGTTGCGTTTCTGAAATCGGTAATCTTGCTCCCCAGAGCGATTTCCTGATCTCAAACTTTGCTTTCGTGTTTCTGCCTTTTCAGAACGAGTCATTTTCCCTTCGCCCCTCATAGCCATATTGACTGTTTCTGACATCCTGGCAACAATATTGGGACCAGGTTTCACCTTGGATATTATATCCGTCACTTGGTCATCCTCGAGTTTTTCTTGCATCAACGCCTTCATCAGGCTTCCAACTTCCGATTGGTCAGGTATTATAGTTTTCTTAGTTTCTTTTCGTATTTCTGACATAGCCTTTTTGATTGTAGGTTTTTGTTTTGGTTTACCAGCACTTGCTCCAGGGGCGTCTTCGTCTTTCCCATTTTCCACTGTATCTGAATCAGTCTTCTTGATAATGCCAACTTCAGCATGCTTATAAAGAGCAATGACTCTGATATCAGGAGATACTTTTTCCATCAAATATTGATTCTCATCAGTGAATGTGCCTAATTCACCTTTAACAATTTTCTGCAATTCATCCTTTGCAACTGGAATCTCCTTTGACGCTTTGAGCTCTTGTAAAAGATCATCTAGTCCTGGCTTCTTTCCAGCTAGAAATTGTGGATACTTTTTTCCCTTGGGTTTGCCAATATTCACAGATCTTAAACCTTGTCTTTCCACCTTCTCGTCTCTTCTTGGTTTGCCATCTTCCCCATCATTTTGAGAGCTGCAAAACTTTAGGCCGTTTAATTTTGCGAAACAGAGCCTCTGTAGTTGCTTCACTGGTGGCTTGCGCTGACACAGACTGTGGTACATGGTTCGCTAAGCTCCTAGGACCTTCTAGAGCTGAATAAATACCTTGAGCCGAAACAGTCTAGCTACTTTTCCGTAGAGAAACTGAAGTGGTGGCCGTTCTGAGTTTAGGCCGTGTTGAGGCTCGACTACCAGACTAACATTCATCTCAGATTCGTCAGTGCTGCCACTCGTAGGGAGTTCTACCTACAGTGGAGGTTTTCAGTTATTAGTGGGCTTTCCTTCCTATTAAAATTCATCCCGGACCAAACCAAGCACCTCACCTATTCACAGACCAAATGGGATCCAGGATTTTCCTCGTCTTGATAAAAGTTCATGATCCTTACTAAATTAACTGCTTAAACACATTAAATACCTAATAAATCAATACTGAGCTGCAACTACTTACTATAATGCCTATAATGTCTTCCGGAAAAGTTGGGCGAGATCAGAACCTCCCTTATGTGTGCAGCGAGGCTGTAAGCAACTACCCATCCCGAATTTAATTTTCAAAATTGTTTGATTGATATTGATAGATAAAGAAACGTTGAACGAATGCAAGGAATCACGAAATAAGTCTAAATTGAGGGTGGGATCTTAACCCTATTATGGCCGGGGGGGGCACAAAGTGCCCGCGGCAAATTAAAAATGCTGTATCTCCCAAAAAACACGTAATATCCTACTGGAACCTGGGCGAATTTTCCTCAATATTATCAGAGCACCTAAAAAAATTATTTTTGTTGCTATCACACCTTCGTTGATCACGTGATACTTCTTTTGTAAACAAGCAGTCAGGTGTAAAAATGTTTTAGGACCAATAATTCTGTAACTATACATGATAGAGACCAGGTTGAAGCACCATTAGCTTTGTTTTGATGAGGGCTTTTAAATGATATATAATTTACTTATATTTGCTGACGCAAGCAAAATTTAAAATCTATGACGTCATCAATGTTTATGACATCATATCTATAAAAGACAATTATTTTTTTACTGAAAATTCCCTTTTTGGCTCTCCTCAATAGAGATAAACTAGAAAAAATTCTATTTTTCAATCTGAATAGTGATTTTATCTTGTTTTTCTTCCTTGTAAACTTTATCGACTTGAACATTTATGAAAAAAATAGCAAAAATATGTGAAAATACAGAAAAATATCAATTAAATTGATTAATTATGATTTGAGAATGCTTTTTGTTCATCAATAAACCATTTTAGAGGCAAAAAACCATAAGATTAGCTTCACTTACAAGCTAAATGGCTATAAGTAGTTATGATGGTTTTTCAGACTTATGACGTCACTGTGACGTCATTGGTAGCCATTATGGTTTTCAAAACACCTTCAATGAATAGAGCAAGTTAAGTTCTATAATTCTACCAAGTTTCAAGCCTTTATCGCATTCCTAGCAAGAATTACAGGGGGCGGGCACAATGTGCAATTACAGGGGTCGGTTGTACAAGGGTCCAAAAAGCCCAGTAGTAATAGGGTTAAATTTTTGCTTAGGCTTTTCGTAGGGATAAATTTACAAGGTGGTAGGTAGACGTTCTGCATTGAGCGTGGCAGTACTAATTAGATTCGCATTCTACTTCCCAGAACGACATTCGAAAAGGTACAGTTTGTCTCGCCATTGTGGGTCATGTAGCAACTTCCAAGCGCAGATCCATAGGGGTCGTTCTTTCATAATTGATCGATTGTTCAAAAACTAGTAAGTTAGGTGCTTATGTGAGAATTGAAAAACATTTGAGATGAAAAAAACACAATTTAGGCAGCAAGAGTAGACTTTATTCTTGAATTAAATCTAGCATGAAATTAGTAAGAGTCATTCATCGTCTGGTGCATGGAAGTGTGCTATCATTCCATCAGGCTAGATACTCAATTGAATTGAATCAGCAGCACTACAACAAAAACAAGTATAAGCATTCAATGGAATACCTTTAACTAATTATTACAAAGTCTGTGCTTTGTCTTTCCCTTATGCAAAACATAAAAGTAGAGCGTAATATACATTCTGAATCTCACTAATTATCACACATTGTGAAGAAAATAATAAAGAAACTTAATTCTGCCTCTCAACAGGTCTGTTTTTGCTCAACGCTCTCCTCATTCACCTTGACTGGACACTACATTGCTCTTCCCTTTAATTAAATTTAAACGGAATGTCGGCTGCTTGTCGAATAAACAATGGCCTGCAGTGACCACCCATTCGTCGTTTATCAGACTCCCGCCACATCGAACTTTCCATTCTTTGTTGTGCAAGAAGCTCTCGATAACAATCTGCCATGGCCAAGACCCAGGTACGACATCGTTTCCACCTAGAACTCGCGCGCAGCGAAATCCGGAGAACGAGCGTTTGCCGCATATTGAAACGCATTGCGGCCGGACGGGACTTGACCAGCTTTTCTTGTCAGTATCACAGGTTGCTACTTTGACGCCACGGAGCCGATAAAACTGCTTACAGGAATATTTCACTTTGATAAGCTTCCCCTTTCGTTCAGTGGATTCGAACCCGTTTTCTGGATTGCCTCTAACACCGCACGGATTGTCAGGGTCTTTACCGAGAATGATCGCCTTTCCGTAATTCTGGCAGTCCCGGGACTTGCACTTCCGCTCTTCTCTGCCGTGTCCCTCACAAAACTGCAGGCCTGCTCTTATCGAAGGCTGAAGGCAGATTCTTCGCCGTAATTGTCTTCCGTTGCAGCCACCCTGGCAAGATGACCAACGCCCCCATCCTCCCCACACTGTCCCACTATTACACGAAGCATTGTTGCATTCTTCCACTTCCGTCTTGTGTGAACCACACGTGATCTTAATTTGCCTCCGCTGTCTCCAGCGACTAACTTTCAATGCATCCTCCTCACCACGTATGCATGGGTTCCCCCAGTTACACTTTCGGTTCCTTGTTCGATAACCACCGTTACACGATTTCGAGCAGCGTGACCAGGAGCCCCACGCACCCCCACTGCGAGTAGATGAAACATGGCAGACCTCCTCAAAGTATTGATTCACTGGAGAACATCCCCACCTGACATTAACCAGGAGGACGATTTACTGCCCAACCGCTAAAATCCTTGTGACCAGTTTTGGTAAGTAAAGAGCAGGTATTTTTTTATAGAAATTTGATAGAAAATAAAAATAATACCTGTAAAGAGGTCTTATTAGCCAGGAGGCCATGACATTTGTCTCTTTCCCATAACATGTATGTGCAAATGATAAACAGACTGGGCACCATCTTTTCCATCATTAATGACAATTCTGAATCCATTACTCAGGTCTTGCTCAGCTGCAACTTTCTTGGCAGTCAGAAGCATGTGACCTAAAAGCTAGAGAAAGGTAGAAGGATCTTCAAATGTTCATAAAAAATACATATTTCACTGTTTAAAGTCATGGTAGATAAAAAATAATTATTATTATCCATGTGAGGGTGAAGCAACAACAAAGGTTCTTGTCTGATAGTCTCAATCTTTCATTGCCAAGGCCAATATTTTATCATCATAAAACCAGTGAAACAGCTTGAATGACATTCTTGATTGCTCAGATGGATCAACAATTTGTTTCTTCCTTTCAGGCTGCCATAATACAACGCAAACAGACAATTTACTGCTACGTGTAATAGAACCAGATGTCCAGGAATCACAGCTATATAGCAGGATAGTTTTTACACAGGATCTAAAACTTTTTTGGTCTTTGTTTCCTTTCCATGCTTGCCTTTCTTGTTTTTTGAAGTGCATAAACAATTCTGCAAAATATAGAGGTCCTTATTTCATGCAATGAGTCGAAGGAATATGATCCTTAGCAACACCCTGAGACAATATAGCCACAGCTTCATTCGTACTAGCAGTTTCTGTTTTCTCCGAGTTAGATCCGATTGTAGAAGCCTGTCATACTTGTAAAAGTAGTGCCTTATGGTTTAAAAAAGACTTTCAACTGATCTAAACTAGACAATTTTTGTGATGATTGTCCTACAAATTTATGATGAAAAAGTGGTGGTTTTGATCTCCACTTATTCTTCTTTTGCCTTGAAAAATTTTCTGAATTTTTTCAAGGTGATGATCTTAAATAATCTACAGCGCATGTGCCGGCATGAATTTTCACGATGATCATCCAAAAAACAGTAACGGAGATCGGCCTTAACTTACATCAAACAATGAAAATTCAAACCTGTTCATCACATTCCTCTGCCTGAGAGAGTTGACTGATAGGTTTCTTTGGAAGAACCAACAAATGAACAGGCGCTACTGGGTTCACGTCTTTGATTACAACAACCTAGAAGGTAAATAGAATAATTAAATAAAGGCACAGTGGAGCAAATTTCCAATTGCTGGATAGCTGAAGAAAAAATAAACAAAACAAAACAAATTACTTTACCTAGATGTGGATCGAAATTGGCCAATTGGAAAAAAGAAGAATGATTGGTGTGATGAGAAACAACCAAATGATACAGCAAACTGTTACTGAAAGAGCCCAGATAGTGCAAGTGTACCCCCTCCACAGTGTGCCAAGAATCAAAAATTATGGAAAAAACCTCATAACTTTTGATATACTAGACTGAACATAAAGGTCAAGGGCTCAACATAAAGGTTGAAATAAAAGCTTTTCGAAAATTGCAAACAAAATTAGAAATGATCGCAATTGGGAGCCTGGGAACGAATTTCCTTATTTGGTTATTATTGGGATTTTCTTGAAAAACAAGTGTAACTTGGGTTTAAACATTCTTAAGAAATCGGTTAATAAATTTTTTGAACAATGGTAACATGGGCTCTTTAAAGGTAAGTAAATATTTGAAAAATATTCAGCATTTGGGGCTTGGTAAGAGATTTCCTTATATGGGCATTAGAGACCCAAATCTATAAAAAGGGCATAACTTGGGTTTTAATCACGTTTGAGACATGGTTAAAGACTCATTTGAAAGGTAAGAGTAGAGGCTTTCTAGAGATAGCAAAAGAATTCATACGATTTAAAAACTAGGGGTCTGGTAACAAATTTCCTTATATGGGCATTAATGGGTCAAATCTAAAAGACGAGCATAACTTGGGTTCAAATCAAATTTAGAAAAACGTTAAGGGTTCATTTGAAAGGTAAAAGTAAAGGCTTTCCAAAATAGTTAATCAAGTAAAACAAATTGGAGAAAAGAGACTTTTGATTTTGTGTTTGCCAAACCAGTTGATATAGATATTCTTGGAAGGCCCAGGAAACGAATAAGTGTCTTGATTGTGGATACAGTAAGGTTTCTTATAGCGTTAAGTAGTCCTCTTTTAAAGCCGAATTATCGAGTTCATATTGATGCTAAGTTTGGTATAGATGGTTCTTAGTCTCATCAAATACGTCACCAACTCGCTGAAAATGATGAACCTGGTAATGATAATGATGGACAAAACTGTGAGACTAGTTACATATTAGGCACTTTTTGGTGTCCTCTATCGGTTACTTTGAATGACAAAGTTATTTGGTAAAACAAGCTACCAAACTCTGTACTGTTTTGTCGTCCTTTGTGTCTCCTCAGAGAAAAAAAACCAGTGAGAGCGTTTTAGAACATTTTAAACCCTATATAGATGCTGCACATGATATGGAATCTCCATCTAAATTCAATATTAGTGATATCGAGATAGACCTTCCTGTTGACAGTGGACTCTCAGTGATTGACGGCAAAATTGTGAAAATCATTCAAGTTGATTCCAGGTGTTTTTGCCACTACTACAAAGTAACGAAAAATAATTATTTATATTCTTCAAGGCTTTAACTTAGGCAAAACTGTTGATGAAATGAAAGCCACTTGGGGTAATATTGAGGAAGCAAATATTTCCTATATTGACCCTACAAATCAGGCCCTGCAGCAAGAGCTCGGCAATTCTCTATTCGCTTAAACACACTAGATATTTTTACCCACATGGTAATAAAAAGCCATCTAAGAAAAACATTGATCAGTGCAGTCGGTGTGAAAGCTATGGACATCATGTCCAATAAACTATTATTCAGTTCTGAGCAAAGAAAAGTCGATTATACAGTCCTGTTATTTCTAGGTTTTTTACCTATGATTTGCTTTTTATTTCAAATATTTCCAATGACAAAACAGCCTACATTATTACCTTTCTCTTGAGCCTTTACTTACAATGATAGCCTGAATGGCTCAAAAGGAATAGTTGGTTAAATATCTTTGAATTCAGAGAAATTACAAATTTTTTCGCATGTTTTTCAGTGGATGCTCAACTATTAGTAATCCAATTTCGTATTTTCAGGCAAAGTCAGGCAATGCAATCTATGCAAATTATGCTTCTCTACATGTTGTAGTTACAAAATCAAAAGGGTTTCATGGCGGCATTTTGCGGCAAAAAAGTATATTCTCTCTCAAATATTGAAATTTAGTTGAAATTGGAAGAATATTTTCACTTTTCTCAACTTATAATCAGTCGAGGATTGAGTGAGAGATTTTCGAAACTGCGATTATCACAAGAAATGATTCTTAATGAACATTAAAGCCTATTCAATTACCTTTCTTTTGAACCCTTGTTTGCAATAATAGCTGGAGTGGTTCTAAAGTTACAGTTGTTTGAGTTTGACTGCTTTCTGGGGCATTTTAGTAATTGTTGTCAATTTCACAAGGCTTTGAAATAAGAAAATAATTTTCCCAACAAATCGGCAACTTCTAAAGGTCATAAAATCGGTTTAACTTGAGCTATTGACCTAAAAAATTTTTTGTTCAAAAGTTAATCATATCCTCTTTCATTAAAACTAAGAATTGAGCTTCAATTTAAAAGTCAAAAAATAGGTTTTTTCCATGGCTGGGCACAGTGTGCCCTCTCTTGCGATGGTTATCCAGCCCAGAAAGCCTATGGGTTGTATTGGCTTGGTAAGGGTGAGCTCATTACAGCATATCCAGAGCCCATTACAGCATTAGGCAGACCTCAATTCTCTAGGATACATGATTATTTTATAAGGAACCTTTTATAAGGAACCTACATGTAGAAGGTCAATAAACTTAAGTAACTTCAACTTCTAAAGGTCCAATTACTAAGAAACTTTATAATTATAATGTTATAATCAATGGTGTATTTCCAACTTCTTTAATGACTCTCATTAACTTTTACGCTATATCGGCCTGGCCTAAAGCTTCTTTGGGTTGTAACATGTTTTATTATGAGAGTTTATTGCAAAATGTTGAATTTTAATGATTTTCTTGCATCAGTACTAATTCCTATCCCCTAAATGAGAATTTAAAATTAAGGAACTATTAAGGAAATTTTAGAACTACAAAGTGGTCAAAAGAGGTCTCAAAATAAGGAACCCAAAGAACTATGCCTTGAGCTAGGTTCCTTATAAAAAAAAGCATGTAGTGCATAAGACAGTGCAGAGCATTATATTTTGTCTTCTCTTGACAATAAAGAGACTGATATATCAAAACCTGAAGAGAAGAAAGACCTTGGAGTAGTAATGGACAGCAAAGTAAAATTTGATAAACATATCGCTGAAATATCGATAAAAGCCACTGTAGTGCTCTCATCCTTCAAGTGAAAATTACTTATATGGACAGAAATGTGCTCATTGTTCTTTACAAGAGCCTTGTCAGACCATTGCTAGAATTGTCCATCTCTGAATGGGACCCCTAAATGATAAAACATACAAAACAATTAGAAGCCGTATCAGCCAATTATCATAAAACGAAAGATTACAAGCTTTCAAGCTACCGACCCTTCAGTATTGGAGAAAGTGTGGTGAAATGATCACAACTTACAAAATATTTGACAGACTCGTTGTTACTGACCCTACAAAGTTCTTCAAGAAAAATCAAAATAAAACAAGACACAAAAGGTCAGGTCATAGATACAAATAATGTTGAATAGATGCATCAGATGAAGGAAAAACTTTTATTCCAAACAAATTGTCAAAGAGGCAAACTGCTTGCAAGCGAACATCGTAAAAGCAAAGGATGTCATTGTCATAACTTTTGAAAAACCATTCAAGACCCCCTATACCACGGAGACTCCAAATTTGAGTTAAAGTTAAACTAGATCAATACTTGTTGATGATCGGGGATTCATAGGCCTTTGGCCTTCCAGCCCCTTTACCAAAATTTGTTTATCATTATTATATCATAATAGGTTGAAATTTCATCAGCAATAGCATAACTTGCGATGCAAACAAACTCATCAGCTCGCTCAGTCATCAGTGGTTTAAGATTCAGAGTGAACTTTAAACCACGTGTCAAGCAAAACGAAAGCAAAAGAAAAGAAACGGCTTATTTCCCTTTCATTCTCTTACGAAGAAGTAGATGCAGAGTAGCAAGCAGCCATACCAATCAGCGCAGCTCACATTGGAGGCATGTGCTTAGCCTTGGAATATGCCCCACCCAGCCCTCAATTTAGTCTATCACGTTCTTCAGTCTTATATTTAGGCCCATATTTTGCCTTAGTTGCGACGAGCTCTCCCCATCACATCAACATGCAAGGAACAATCGTCAAACCTTATCATCTTCATAAAGGAATTCAGTGGGTATTTCCTTCCTTATGATCTTTCCAAAGATCGTATCGCCACCAGGAGCTGCGGATTGAGAAGCTTTCACTTCGTCGGCCATGACCGCATAGAACCCAACAATCTTTCATACGAAATTAAATCGATGGAGGAAGCGAAAGACTACCCCTAATGACCACGTGACCACGATTCTCAGATAAGGACAAAGCCATGGTAGAATAGAAACAAAAGACCACCGATTAAGACCTGGTGTACTGTTCCATTTTTTATCCTTATTTTTCCCAAATAATTTTCCCTTTAGATATCCCAAAAACTAAGGAAAAAGAAATTTTGCATTTAAATCCAATGATACAATAGAAAAATATGCTATAAATAAAGTCATAATGTAAAAATGTAGCATTGCATTGATTTTGCGTATAGTGATACGGTCTTTCATCGAGCGTTACGGTGCAGTTTCCAATATAGATTGGAAAATGCCCAACCAGCCCCTCGATATGCCAACTACTTGGACACTTTTGTACCCCATACCCCAACACTTAATACCCTTTACACAAAGAACTTTGTCCGTCTCAAATTTTTGCACATTTGTAAATATAAAATTTTTTCTCGATGGTTTTGATTTTCACATCAAGACAATTTATGAATTGTTGACATAGTAAATATACAACAAAGTAATATATAAAGCAAGTTTTTGAAACAATAAATGAACATTTAAATGTGTGCAATATCTAAAAACATTTATAATGATTCATTTACAACAGAGTGAATGGACCTGAATGAAAATGTACGTTTCCTCACATGTGTCTTTGCCGTTCAAGAATAAATCTTTACTACAATTAAATATTATACATAATAATACTATACATATGTAAACAAAATAGAAACCCGAATGTATAGCTCGAGATAGAACCCCTTTCCAATCTCAAAGTCAAATATACACCATTGTAAGTAAATTAAGTTAAGGCAAACCTTACATTAAATATAATTTTGTCGTGGCTAGCGATCGTATCTAAGCTTCAAAGCCACCTATTACTTTCATGCAAAGGATGTAAATTTGTGGGGGCAATGATGAATAGACCCCTTTCACAATTACGTCATATCTATAGAATTTCATCTTGAAACAACCTTAGCCTCGACATAATGCGTAGCGAAATCCCAAAGCATGCATTGCTTTCAAACTCACAAAGCAATTCCATTTGTTGCTAGGAGCAATGCACGCTTTGGGAATTAGGTACGCATCATGTCGAGGCTAAGGTTGTTTCAAGATGAATTTCTATAGAGATGACGTCATTGTGAAAGGGGTCTATTCAAATTCGTTAAAACGAGTCACAGAACAGCAGCAGCTCCCCTCACAATGTTTGGCTAATCTCTGAAGCGTACAATATTCTTAAATACTGGAATTCAATGAGGGTCCTGAAGGGGTGTGGTGTATTTATTCTGACTCCCAGCAATGAAATGAATAAAAATCCCAATCCCAATGAAGAAAATAGAGAAATTCCCAATATCAATTTACTTTTTCATTCTCAAATCCCAAGCCCAAAAAGTCTAATCCCATTTTCTCAGTTAATAAAAAGGCAAATCCCAGTTCACAAATCACCCCTTCCTGGCGCTGCGATGGCTAGGTGAGAATTTCATGTGGTTCTTTTGATAACCGAATAAACGAAGTCTTACCCTGGCTTCCAGAGTATGAAAACAAATGATGGCTTTGTGAACGCGCCGTGGGCGCACCGAGCGTGCAGTGCAAGTCTACCATTTCGGTTTTTGCGTTATCATTTGTCCCAGTACTTTTCAAAGTGCTTTAAATAGTGAACAGGACAATGTTGATGAATTCGTTTCAAATTACCTTAGCATCACGAATAAACAAATTCTCAAATCATGCCTCGTTGTTGAACAACTATGAGGTTAGTTATATCTAGGGACAAACCTGGGTTAGTTTAGCTGGGGTGCACGGAAGCTGGTTCAACCTATACTAATAAGCAATATGATACAAATTCACCTAGATTTTATGTTTTGTAAGGACGTCTCCATATACTTATCAATATCTGTCATTTCACTTGCTGTCCTTCTCACAAGCTCTTTGAAAAACTGTGGCCATAATTTCTCAAATTGGTCCCTTTTCTTTTCCATCAAATACACACTGTGTTGAATTTCGTGGATGTAACTTTTCGCAAACTTCTGGCGTTGCTTGAGTTCCTGAAAAAAGGTAACCACAGCTCTAATGAACAGACCTGGTTCTGTGGATTGTTATACCTGAGGCCAGACCTTAATATCATCACTGCTGATTCTATCGTCCTGCTCTGGTGGAATAAATGGGGTAGTCAGCAGTAAGGTAAGGGGTAGCTCATTGGAGTCAAGGTTAATAGATATGAGGGAGGAGGCTTTGGCATTAGATTTACCTCGTAAATAAAGAATTTCCAACAATGGCATGTAAGGTAAAAGCATGCATTAAAATACGGGATCATATTTAGGGGTCTAGGCATCTTCATTATTAAGCAGAACTGTACGTGCTAGCTCATTTGGTTTAGGGTTAGATATGAGGGCAGGGGGGCTTTTGCAGCAGATTTACCTCGTGCTCCTTTCCCAAGACATCACTTGACAGATAAATGAGCCCAGCTCTGCTAACTGATTCTCCAGATGCGTTCCTACATGAAAAATTGAAATTAAATTCATCTAAATGATTACGAAACATTTTAAATCAAGTCAATTAGCAAGCATTGCTGAAATAAGCAAAGTAAATATATTCTCATGCATTCTGCTTGGTCTATATCGATTTTGATCCCTCATTTATCAAGCGTAAAAGAGTTGTCCAGTTTGGATGTATTTCTGTATGAGCGGCTATTGTAAAATAAATTGTCAGTTTAAAAATGGTGGTCACATCGTGAAGAAGGATCATAGGGCTACAATGCTGGATTAGTGTACCTTTTCGGTGGGTGTTTGTGATTTTAACATAAACCAACACCTAGTCCTTACGAAGATAGTTAGCGGTATTTGCCGAACTATGAAATATCTACTACCAACTATGAATTGTCTCAGGCTTATTACCCAGAAAATAAAGTTTGAGTTAAGGAAATACCGTTCTGTTTTTGCTGAATCTGATGAGGGGTCCAGTTTCTGTGATATATCGTGAACCATTCCAGACCTCCTGTTTGGAATATAAAGATGAAATCTTTATTATTTCTCAAAAAACGTACGGTATATTAAAAATGCATTAAAGGAAGTCAATTTCAGTTCTATGTTACAGTAAAAACCACTCCTTTTAAGAGCCTTTATCCTAGAATTTCAGAATTTTAAAGAACTTTTTTTTAAAGATTTTACAGCAATCATCTGATGAAAAATGAAATGTAGAAGCAAGAGAGTACTAAAGATGCACAACCATGTCAGTTTAGACCACCAATCATATACTTATCTGTTGAAATGTATCTAACAATTAAGAACCTTTTAGGGTAAACCTGAAATATAGAGATTCTTATATGCAGGTTTTTACTGTATCTTCTTTAATTTGGATTTCTTTATTTTTACTGAAGAAGATATAGTTATTGAAACTTCTAAAAGCAATGTTTATTCTTATCTCATCTTTATTTTAGAGATAGCTTGGAGTTTCATCTTTTATCTGGTTGCAAAACTCCTTGAATCGTAATCAATATCTTCTAACCTTAAAAATGTATGAAATATCTTGTTCCTAAATCACTAGCAAAGGGTGGAATATTTCACAGCAGCCAGGGTCAGGGTTAGGGTAGGGTTTATCCACAGAACTAAAGGATTAAATCATTTTACTAACCAAAATTGTATTTACTTCTAAAACCTACCCAGTGACGAATGGCTGTGATAGCCGAATAAACTCCAGGTGTAGAGCCATGTAAACATTGGTTAATCATCATGTTAATGTTTCTCTGCTGCAAAAAGGCCTAGAAGACTAGGCCGGTTAGCACGGTAAATTGAAACTTACAAATACGTACTTTTGCTTCTTCAGCATCGTAAGCAACTTGGACTGCGACAGTTGTGAAGTAGTGACATGACCGAGGGAACCGAAGACCTTCTCCGCGTGGACATAGTCAGTGGTAGTGACCTAAAGCACAAAGATAAAAATGGCCACTGTGTAGACCATCAATTTTGCTCAACATGGTATCGTCTTTGTAATATTGTATTTACTAAGAAGAAATATTATAAATTTCTTCTTAGTGTATATAGCTCTACTATGTATGCAGCACTTTCATGGAAAACCGACCAAGAGACTTCGTAATATTGTATTTATGTATCGTGTTGTAAGATTTTATATGAATGTAAAAAATAAGATAAAATTTAGGGGGGAGGATTTATTTACCTATTAAGATAACATTTAAACGAAATTACCTCTACTCCATTCAGCTTCTGTAATGATAAATGGGCCAGCCTGAAGAACACATAGGGCTTCCATAGACTGAATTCTGTAACAGAGTTTCCATCTCCTTCTATGAATAATTCTTCGAGGCTATTAAGGACGGCCAGGGCATTGATTTGTCCAAACTGAGAAATGTTCGTGGCTTTGAAGGTTAGACTCTAAAAATCAATAAAAATTAGACTCGTCCACAAAACCAAAGTGTATCGAAAAAGATGGTGTGGAAACCTATTGTTGTATGTCTTTGTTTCACAGTTGATGTTGAGCAGTACTTTACCGTGCACAACGTATGTCTAATTCTCTCTCTTTACTATTAAAATTTTACATGTAAATATAGCCTACATAAATATGATGCTGAATATCATAAAATCTTTTCTAAATAACGGATATTTCTGGCTGGGGAACGAAAAGAAGCGTTTTGGTCTATTCGGTCAACCGTGACTCTGTTGGCTAAAACAATAGTAAAACAAAAGACTGTGCACTCTCAATTTTGAAAAAGTTACACAAAAAGATACAACAATAGGTTTCCACACCATCTTTTTCGATACGATTTGACAAAACATAGTAATCAGCCCAAGCGTTTCTCCGTTATTAAAACCCGTATATAAGAACCTAGGTTTCATTTTTCTCAGCAAAAGGTTTCATCTTTCATAACAGCAAATTTTGGAATTAGGCTCTTATCAAAGGAGTTGTCTATTCATACAAAGATGGGTTATAAAAACACAAAGCTGTGATGGCACTGCAGATAAGGATAGGAACCTATCTAGGCTTAAAGTGGAAAAACCTAGGTTCTTGTACACAGATTTTAACTGTACTGGAGACCGTACTGGAGAACCTACAGCACGAAATAACAATGAAGATTTGCTTACCATTACATTCGGAAACTTGAGCTTGACTTTTGCGATATAAGAAACAATCTGATCGAAATTAATGTACTGAAACGAAACATGAGTAACAGATGAAGCCGCCTTCTCCCCCCAATTCCGATCAAGTGCTTCTAAAGAACCCGGCCCATAAAAGTTCAGACAATTGTCATCAAGCTCTGCCAAATGACAAACGCTGTAATCAGGAGCTCCAGAAGACCTAGAACGAAAGAAAAAGAGAAATATTAGTTTGGGGGCATCACCCCATGTAAATGCTGTATTCATGATATCCATATACACTATTTAATACCCCGCACAACCAAGATATCATATCCTCATATACTACTGAGTATTTCCCACACTACTTCACCCCCCTCAAACTACTGCGAACATATTGCAGGGCATGAGATGGGTTCAGGCACACTAGTGCTGGGGCAGTACCAGGAACCTCGCATAGGATACTGAGAGTGAGACGAGATTTGTCAAAGTCAAGCTCCAAAGACTGTAGGACACAATCTTTGTCATACAAAACGTCATTAATCATGTGTTGGATATTGTTCAAGAACAAATGTTTTATTGTGTGGACAACTACATATAATAAAACCATGAACATCGTGAATGACGATTTTGAGGATTCTATCGCATTCAGCAAAAACCTGACGATGTTTGACAATTTTCTATTGTCCGATCTAATTTTCTGGATTGGTGATATGTGACGATGTTTTGGAATGATGTATGATGATGTTGAAACTTACGCCTTTGATCTTCCAGTGTGAGTCTGGTTTTGAGATTGTCGAGAGCCAGCGGATTTCGAGGTAGTAGACCTAAACAGAAATATGAAGCAAACCAGTAAAAATATAAACACTTATCAAGTATAGATGTTGTTGAGTTGTTGATTGGCAAATACACTTACTATCTTCGTAAGGTATTGGTTTATGTGCTAAGTGTGAAGGGCCCATTGAATAGGTAGACTAATCGAATAGTGGGACCCTGGTCCTTCCTCTCGATGTGACCGCACATCGTGATTCCTTTCGCTTTTTTGCCTGGAATTACAGAGAACTGGCTAATTCTTTCCTCACGCTTTATGTAACAGGTTTGACGGTGGTTTCGAACCCGGGACCCTTTGATCAAGGGTTGAGTGATCTAACCATTCGGCCATCCCCGCCACGAGTGTAGAAGGGCAAGCTACAGAAAAGCAGCCATTTTGCTAGGCCATAAAAACCAATCCACTTTTACAAACAACTGCAACAACTATTAAACATAAGAATAGCAACAACGATTTAACATTCAAAGTCATTACTTTTGACTTTGTTCATTCAATATGCCCTTAATGGTGGATAGTTGTGCGAAATGTACCTATGCAGATGCCGTGAATTGAATGGTACTTCAATCACAGGGTTTCAAGGCTAAAAAGCACCTAAGATCCCACTACTGTATAAACTCATACTGGAGCACTATCCCTGGGCAGGTAAAAGGAAATTTTTTCACGCAGACTTCGAAATCAACAATGTCAAATCAATCGAGATTATTTCATTCTCAGCAATCATCCTGATAAATTTATTTACGCAGATTCTAAACCAACAAAGATTTACTTACGAAGACTTCATGTCTTGAGAGAACTCTGATTCATATTGTCGCTTCGCATTGTTGATGGCAAGTTGACGTCTTTCCTAGCATAGCAATCGAATCGTATATGAATATGACTTGAAAGAAACTCTTAGCCTAAACAGTTTCTAATTGAAATGGAACTTCCTATTAGGGCTCTTTACCAGATTTGTGTTATCACATTGAAAAATCATTGAAAAATAAAGATAACATTATTGACTCTTTTAACTAGAGTGTTAATCAAATCAAATTAAAAACGTGTTTTTTACTGTATCAAAGAAAGCATGAATGAAAATGAACCCAGAACTCTTCTATCCAGCTTCTAGATAGCCTACAGTGATAAATATCAAAAATGAAATAAACATTTTACCTTTAAAGAAGTTATTTTTTCAAACTCGCGGCGTTTCTCGTCTTCCTTCCGAGCCATCACCGACAATATTCGTCTTTCTTCGTCCTTTGTAGAATAAAAATGCCACTTTAAGGATAAACACAACATTTGGGGTTTTCGCTCCTTACGTTGGAATTCCGGCCCTATATACACAAATTGTTCACAATTGGAATCAAAGATATCAAAATTATAGGCAAATTCCAATCAATAAACATTCTAGGCAAATTCAAATTTTTCGATCGGCAAAGATATTTTGTGGACAATCCAACTTACCGAAATTTTTTTCATGTCGAGTTGTCGGAGAGATGAGACACTTGATAGAACGGATTGTTTGTAGTTAGATTCACTTGCGAACGGGTTTCCATCTAGTGACAGCTCCGTCAAAGAACTTGATCTTCCCACGCAGCAAATGTCTTGAAACCTTGAGAGAGAATTTTTCATAATAATCATCATCAGAATGCTACGCTAAAAAAGAGTATAGGCCTACAGCTTATGAAGGGGGATTTTTCGATGATTCATTTTGCTAACCATTGCAGTTCTGCAGCAAACAATTGCGGAGGTTTTTGGTTCGAGTCCTACTCGACTCATATTCATTCATACAAATTATCTCGATTGATTTCCCAAATCCTGCTTTTTCTAAAATAAACAACTGGTAATAAAAACAAATTTGTAACAAACGTGCAATCAACTTGTTGCAATCTTGTAACAAACCAATAATAATAAAAAATCATCTCGATTGCTTTTTAAAATCCTGCTTCTTCTAGCATAAACAGCTAGTGATAATAAACAAACTAGTAACAAACCTGTAACCAATTTGTTACAACCTCGTAACAAACCAATAACAATTATCTAACATTTCTGATACGTTGCAAAAGTGAATAGCCACCTAGCTGTATAATAAATGTAGACAGCAGAATCGTAAATTCAACAAGGTACTGTGGTACACCCAAAGGGCGTATATCAGCTCCGTAATCCTTATTTCTCCTATTTGGTTGTCCGCAAATAGATCGAACGCTGACCCGCGGTTATAATATCTCTATCATGGGGTTTCGTGATTTCCTGGAATTCTAAGCCTTTAGATAGGTTCTTATCTGGGGATTTGATCAGCAAAGAAATATTTTCCAACGTGCATTATTTCAAGAATCTTATTAAATTGAAGAGAATCAATCATACTTGTAAACAAGTGCCTTTTCACTTCTGTGAAAACACACGAGCTTATCAAGACAAGCAAAATAAATATTTCACATAACATTTGCCCTAGAGTTTCTGACAGAAACAAAGAAATGATTGAACTTACACTGACATACGTCTTACCTTTTTATATCATTGTAACTCATGAAGAGCCGTTGTAGACTTGGCAACAAGTCGATTTCACTCTAAAAAAGGCAGCGATTGAATTTCATTATTAAGCTTACTGTACATGCAGAGGATAAGCTTAAAATAGGGTGATACGTTATCATAAAATGACTACACTACCTCAAGCAAGACGATATGCTGCCAATCACATCCAGCTCGAGAAGAGAGTGCCTATCCTTGCTATAGTGCTCGATATACATTAGTATAGAGCAATTATGGTATAGTCTGTCTGATGAGTGCGTAAGTACGATACTCGGAGTAACAGAAGGACATGTCTGTTTTTTTAACGCATTCATTCTTCTTTATGCTGCCGATTATAAACTTATACAAGGCATGGCAGAAGACATACCACTCCATTGTAAGCGTATCTTCCACAGGTAATGTACAGCCACTTAAAAATGATAAAATGATATACCGCCCCATTGTAAGTGTAATGCTCCAATATTTCTACTGAGCATTGTTACAGATATTAAGACTACATCAAGCACACAAGCTTATACCAAACTCGGCCTGCCAATAATTATATTCCTATTAACAAACTTTATCTTAGGCATGCAAAACCTAGTCTTAGAACAGTCTTTGGATGGTAGAGAACTTCAGTATAGCCAGAAATATCGGAAACATAGCGACACGAACACATATCGATATTTAGCAGTTAGGTTTCTTTTTCGTTCTCTTTCTGACGTATTACTCTGTTAAGTGTCAGACGAAAAGCTTAAGTAATCCATGTGTTCGTTTCGCTATGTTTCCAATATTTCTGGCTATACAAAACCTAGTCTGTCCAGAAGTAATGTGCAAAGAGAAAGTAACTCGCGCTGCCAACATACTGGCACCTACATACGCATGACGTGACATGATGTGACGTGATGGAGGTTACACCTAACATAGAATATATCTAGAGATCTGGACCCTCCATGAGCGTATCCACCATGAGTATAAGGATGAACCAGTACGTTGTTAGATAATACTACCCCAGTAACAGCACATCAACTGCTCGTAAAGAGAATTTGCCACCCCCTTGAAAGCATATCTACAGGGGTGGAGAATAAAGCGGACCACAGCTTCAATGGTCGCAGAAATTTCAGAAAAAGGGGAAAAACAAGAAAAGAAAGGAGAAGAAGGAAGAAAGAGTGAAAAGAGAAAAAGGACGAGAAAAGGAAGGAGAACACAGGTTTGCTAGCGTGACAAAAGACCCTGGTTTTAGAGTTTCTCACCACAGTAGCCACTTTGTTTCTTCTCAGATTCAGCTCTGTTAGCGACCCAAGGCCTTCTAGATTTGAAACTGAAGATAATTCATTGCTGGCAAGGTTCAACACGCGAAGTTCTTTCAGATGCGAAATGCTCTCAATCGCCGTAATCTAAAATTGATACAGAATTCTTTGAGAATTTCATGATGAAAACCAGGGGAAATGGGAAGTACGAGGATTTGGAAAATCTACATATTTATCTGCGTGAAATAACATGGTCTGAACCAAGGGGCGAATCAATTTCTGAATACCTCATCCACTTTAAAGGAAAATCCTATCATTTCAACAAAAAATCCATAAAAATCCTAACTGATATGAAATTGATCCATAGTGTTGGCAAAAACGCTTATTAATGGCGTCTTGAAAAGTGGATGGAAATAAAAATAAAATAATCAAGAAACGCATTTTCCAACTAGAAACAAGCCTTTTGCTCCAGCCCTCAAAGTTGTCAAAACCATTTTGGATTTTCAGTCCTAAGATTTGCTCAACAGTTATTTAGTTTTGAAAAGCACACGAGACAAAACCCTCTCTATACACCCCACACTGCTTTAATTCATGGTACACATGAAATATAAATCAAAGATCCCGAATACACCATTCCATGTTTCTTCAGACAATAACATCTTGCAAAATCAAACAATGTCCAACACTTTCAGTGTAAAATCTTAAGAAGATTGTTTCTTAAATGAATTTCATCGTGCCTGGTGTTGCTTATTGTTTTGGTAATCCCAGCCCTAAGTTGCTTATCGAAACTAAGTATTCTGAAGTAAGTACATGTTTGTGGACGATTTAGGAGTAAAAAATGAAATAACCATTAAAACTCCTTATGAAAAATTAGGGCCATATTATGGAGTACTTATGGACACTTCTAGGACAAATTATGGACGAAAAAGTGACTATTGCAGGGTGGAGAAAATACCATTGTCCATGATATTAGTGGTTAATAATTTTTACTATGCAGACTTGGATCTTAGTAATCGAGTCAAATCAGCACTTGAACCATCATAGGCCGTGATAGACTATCAATGTTTGGCACATACTGTATGTAAGAGCAGTTCTTAAAATTTGAAATACACATCTACTAATAAAACGATATCAATTTGCCATCAATAAAACTAATGCTGAGCTTCCTATGTCGGTGTTTTAAGACGAAATAAAGTCAAAGAAAATATTCTGCCTCACCTTGTTCCCATGAAGATCTAGGACATCGAGCTTCGTGACTTCCTGCAAGTTTTCAATTTTCTTTATTCTAGATGAAAAAGAAAAACGTAAATAATTTATTAAGCAGGTACAAGTAATTTTGTTTTCTTTGCATTTATTAATTCTCATTCAAAAACAACAAAAGCTTATTTTGTCTATCCTATTACCTCTTGGAGTACTATGAACTAGGATTATCTTTCATTCAAAATTAAAGTTGATATTGTCAACTTCTGTAGGAGCTCTTACAGCTGAAATCATTGCCATTCAAAAACAACATAAAGTTATATTGTCTGTAGAAGTTATTACACCTAGAATAAATCCTCACTGAAAATCAACAAAATATTATACTGTTTACTCATGTTAGAGTTCTTACAACTGAAATCATTCTTCATATAAAAACAACAAAGGATGTAATGTCTACCTATGTAAGAGTTCTTACAAATGAAATCATTCTTCATGTAAAAACAATAAAGAATTTATTGTCTACTTCTGTAAGAGTTCTGAAATTACATTACATCAAAATATAACAAAATATTAATCTGTCTACTCCTCTAGGAGCTCTTACAGCTGAAATAATGTTTCATTTAAAAGCAACTAAATGTTACATCTATTCTAGATTGTAATAAGTGTTTTACTCGGAGAGCCTCTTGAAAATTAAGCACTAGCTCAACAACTTCCATCCTTATTCCTTAAATATCTAAAATAGCTATGATGATAAAAATAATAACCTGTTTTTGCCAAGCATTAGAACCCTGAGAGATCGCAAATGGGAAAAGCCATTCATCTCTTCCACATGATTGTCATACAAGTCAAGGAAGATCAGTTTCCGAAGATTCGACAAGTTCTCTATCTTCTTTATTAGGTTATGTTGGAAGTTCAGCAGTCGTAGGTTTTCTTCGCCTTCAAGAATAGGGCAGATTGCCAATCCACGTCTGATAAGAAGAGATTTCAGATATTTAAATGAAAGAAGTTGATGATGAAATATAACTTTATTCAGAGTACAAAAACATGGCGGTGTAACAGAAGGAAGCTGAAAATGCTTTGCTTTTTAAGGAAATGTTTTATAGAAACAGATTGCTTGAGGAAAATGCTCACAGTTGTCAAAACAATGTTTTATCTTGTGCAGCATTCCCAGCTGGTTATTTTCTAGCTCATTTCGATAACCGGTTTGCTTATACCTGTACCTGTGGCAAGAAATTGAAGATTTGATTGTTTCATGTGAAAAGCCTATTTTTATGCTTTTTCAAAACCATTGGTACCCCCAAAACAACTAATATACTATTGTCGTTAAACACATGACTAAACTTTAGAGAAACCCCATTCCACAATGCAAAGATAGATTTTTCTCAACTAAAAATGAGGAAGATTTTGTGGTAAGATTTTCACAACCAGAGGAAGGCTGACAGCTTTACTGGACTCGACTTTATTACTTCTGGCATGGGCTACGTTTTCTTAAATCAGCTCACATAAGATTAGATCAGGACAAATCGTATCACTATCGGTATCTTTGGTTTGGCAATAAGAATTATGCAATTCATTCTCATAGGTAATAAAAACATTAACATCTTATTAGGTAGAGTATAAGAACAATTTCCTATGCAAAAATGTCACTTCAAGCGCAGCCCCGGCCAATAATGACCACTCTCTTAGAGCAGATCAGAGAATATCAGACCAGAACAGATCACACTAGAAAAGATCAGATGCGGACAAATCATATCAGAAAAAACATGGAAAACAAATTCATGGAGCAGTTTGAAGTTTGCAATTTGAACAGTTGTAGCTATGCTATATTGTTGCTGTTGTAATCGTGAGGATGTTGTCAGAGTGAGCTAATTGCACTTTAGACTGTTTTGGACTAATCACATTATCTCTGTGTGTTTGCCCGTCAGTCAAATTTTATGTACAGTTTATTGACTTTAATTATCGCTCTTAGCATTGAGTTGACAGAAGAGTGGTTAAGGAGACAGCGTTTGAGGTGGTTTGGGCAACAGGGGGGAATTTGGTTCTAAACCAATCAAAAACTTTGTTTATCTTTGAAACAGCCAATCATATTGCCTCTTTAAACAAGAGAAACAACAAGATCTTTGACGTCACACATCATCAACAGGATCACAAAAAATTTGCTCGCAGCTTCCCGTTGCAAAACTATCGACGGTAAAAATGAAAGGATGCACTACATTTAGGAGCACTGGCAAGAGCAGTTTGACTTTTTCAATATATTTATGAGTTCATCTCACTTTTTGCCGAGCACATTTGCATTATCTACTCTGAAACAGAAAAAAACGACCACAGTAAAGTAAGTATGTTTTCAACTTTATTTTGGCTAGGCCCAACCACCAGTTTATCGTGCACCTCGCCTGCTCTTGCGAATTTTGAATGAAAACACCGTTCGTTCTGAGAAAGAATATTGTGCTAGACTATTATCCAATTGTTTTTCAAAGTTGACTGAAATCTTCTTGCGTAGGCCATTCTTTCATCCTGGGAGGAAACTTGCAGATAAGTACTGTAAGTTGAAATGGGCATCCAGAATAGGCCATGTTTCTCCGTTTCCATGGAAAAGAATTCGGCGGGAAAATTTATTTCCAATGGCGTGGCATCATTCATGAAGTCCAGTTTTTCTTAAAGATCACCGAGAAGCGGCTTTATTAAAATGCATCAAAATGCCGAGATACAAAGGTTGTGGAAATCCTTTCCATAAAGTTTGGTCTGTCGATAGCACAGACTCTCGTACAATTAATTTGAGAACACAACGTTTAGGGACCATACTCGGCGCTTTTAAAAACTTACGAAATAAAGGAAACAGAAAAGAAATAAATCCGTCCATTAGCATCAATTGCTTGAAAAAATGCAGAAAAAGAAGAGACTTCACAAGACAGCTTTCAAATCTAAAGTTACTTGAAAAGGTATCTATCTTTCCTTCTTGTAAACTCTTTTTATGATAAAAATTCTAATAAGAAATTCCCTGAGATCAGCTACTGCAACAATGGGTAAATAAACTTTCTAGATACCTAGTCTATATCATGTTTTCTTTACTCTCCTTTCCTCCATACTTTGGCCCCAGGGCCTTATATTTCTCTCAGTGGCCCTGAGCCTACCTCTGCTTGGAAGTGGAAGAAATATTACCTACCCGGTAATAGTGTAATGCTCAGGAAATATGATATGATATCTGACATTCCAATAAAATTAAGAAACTAACTTTGAGTATGTATACAGTATACATATCTTTATAAGAAATTTGGCTCAAACACTAGTACCAAAGGTTTCTTAAATTTTCTATTGCTTTCAATTGTTAAAGAAAACAATAGAAAAAAGAACTTATTGTTCTTTACGAGAAATTCTAGTACTGGTTTTACAATAAACAAGTAAGATTTTCGGACAAGGGAGGGGGAGGGCATGGGCTGTGTAGTTTATATACTTATGTTGTAAATCTGTAACATAGAATGTTATACCTCCATTATATATAACAACAACTTGGAACTTGGATAATATTGAAAGGCTCATGCATTTGTAGGGGAGTGACCCAAATTTCCAAAGTAGCAAATAGCTTCTGCTAAGATCACTAATAATTTTGAAAATGTATGGCCCTGTATTGACTATTTTTGACACTCATAAAAGCCAAGGGAAATATCAAATGCAGCCAAAAATTTCACAGGACCGTCAAGAAGGGGGGTAACCAGGGTAGTTACCAGGGGGCCCGTCAAAAAATATGGTATGTATTTTTTATTTGTTATAGGTTTTCTTTTGGGGGAAATTTTGGGCCCGATCTTCCATAACCCTGGGGCCCGGCCAGTCTCTCTAATGCCCTGATATTGTGTAGCATACTCTTCTTGGATAGAACTGTCAAAGTTAATGATCTGATTAAATTTCTGCTGCAGGGTTTCCTTATTCTTATGAAATATTTTAAATCTTCCTAATATTCAAAATATTCTTCCGTTCTCCTTCTTCAGCTAGACACTTGCCAAATACATCAAACCTAAGCCATGTGACATTAGTCAGCAAAGATTGCCCACATCCACATCAAAGAGTCAGTCAAGTCAGAGTAGCATCGAGTCAGATAGTATTCATTCAGTGAGTCAGCATTTAGTCAGCAGTCAGTCAGCGGTGAGTGAATTGCAATCAGACTCGCCTATGAAAAGTAGTCAGTCAACAGAAAGCACAGTAACTCTTGCTTCCCCGAGCCAGAAATATTGGTGCAGTTCTCAAAGTGCATCCGAAAACAGCTCACTCCAATGCCAAATGAGAAAGTAGAGTCTGCAACACAAACAAATCAAAATGTTATTGTCCTTGACCAGGAAGAATACAAGCCTCAGCGAGGCCCCACATCCAGTCTGCAGAGTTGGGCAATTGCACACCCGAGATAACAATAGAACAATAGGATAGAACAATGGGAAGTTGTTAAAGCACACTCGAGATCTCATTGAAAATGGCCACACTCTGCAGACTGGGCCCCACTGAATCAAGAAAACATGGTCGAAAATTGAAAACACTATACAAATTTTTTGAGGCCCTATATTCCAGCAGGGCCCTGGGAATGTTGGCCCCTGCCCCCCCTCGGTGGGCCTGGGTGGATGTGTTAAAGGAAAAACAAACATCTGTACCAGCGGATGATTGATGGCCATTGCCCCCCCCTCCCACAAAATGATGGTCCTCAAAGATGGAAAAAGTGATGAGTGAGGAGGGGGGTGTCTTCTTGCCTTGAGCCCTTACCTTGATACACCCCAAAATCTTGATGTAGCTGGTAAATGTGAACTTTTTAGCAATTCTTTTGGTTCAACCTAAAATGATTCTGTCAACAGGAAGTGTGACAAACCTGGTGGCTGTGATCTTCAGAGTCCAATGTGGCACCTCTTCAGAGGATGTGGGCACACCTTCCACGTTGACTGCCTTCTTCCGGACATCAGCGTTTGCAAGATTTGTAAGATGAATCTAGCTGCAAAGATAGACAAGCTTCCCAAGAGCTGCAATGATGCCGTTTTTGCAGTTGATCGTGATAAAGTCATGGACCCATCAGATGATGCACGACAGAACGAGATGAGCACGAGGAGGACGAGCAAACTTCCATTCCATGAGCAACTGGAACAACTTGGCCTAGACGAAAGCTCTGATAACCTTCGTGTTGGTGAATTAAGAAAGAAAATCTGCTCGTGGAGACCAATGACATCTCCAGATAATTGACGTAGATTTATAATTTTTATTTCACTTTAGGAACATCGTTAGTTGAGTTGCTTCAAATACAGCCATGCCTTCGATCATCTTCCCTTTTTGCCCATCTTGTTCGCATGCGCAGCAATGTCAGACAGATAAAATAAACAAAGTTTATAATTTTTATTTATGTAAATTATGCAGAATTTATCACCTTGACCTTCAGGAACGGGGGCGTCTCTCTGAATTCTGAATGATCATCGCTTTCAAACAAATTAGGTGCTGGTGGTTGGTTGGGCCTAGCCAAAATAAAGTTGAAAACATACTTACTTTACTGTGGTCGTTTTTTTCTGTTTCAGAGTAGATAATGCAAATGTGCTCGGCAAAAAGTGAGATGAACTCATAAATATGTTGAAAACGTCAAACTGCTCTTGCCAGCGCTCCTAAATGTAGTGCATCCTTTCATTTTTACAGCCGATAGTTTTGCAACGGGAAGCTGCGAGCAAATTTTTTGTGATCCTGTTGATGATGTGTGACGTCAAAGATCTTGTTGTTTCTTTTGTTTAAAGAGGCAATATGATTGGCTGTTTCAAAGATAAACAAAGTTTTTGATTGGTTTAGAACCAAATTCCCCCCTGTTGGTTTGGGCATGTATTGAGAAGGGGTGAGGATACAAAAGTTGGTACAGTATTAACAATTAAAGTTGCAGGGGCGCGAGAGAGGGGAAGACCAGCAAGGCGATAAGAGGATGTGGTTGAGCATGATTATAAGGGTAATGGGGTTGGAGAAGACGATGGCAATGGACAGGGAAACCTGGAGAAGACGAATCTAAGGACCGGTCAGGATAAAAACTTGTTTGTGTCTGTGTATCACTCTAAGTATTCATAATATATGCTACTGAAATGGACACATTCTTATTCAGTCCTCTAAACCGCTATTGAATTGAATCTATTGCTATGATTTCTTTCTGCTCCTTAATCATACTTATTTTCACAAATAACAGCTACATATCAAATGCTACCTGTCCATCATCAGCCGTCCCTCCATCGCGTTAAGTAGAGTAAAAACATTACCTGTCAAGGTTCAATTTGTCTGGGTTGGCAAGCCGTTCTTCTTCAACTCTATAAACGATTGGAACTCCAGGAGCAGCGGGTACTTCTGTGAATATAACTTTGTCTCCTAAAAATGAAAATACCTTATCATCATGACACAATATAACTTGGAAGAAAACGTATGTGCTATTTCATGTTAACCAGCATGATGCACTTAAGCGCCTAAACCCATACCTTACGATAGTAGTGGGCGTATTTCTATCAGTCCAGCTATTCGTTGGGTCCCTTTGTGATTCGTACCTAAACCAATACTTGAGGGAAGCAGGAATTGGAAAATCAATCAAATGAAAAAGGCCAGATGCTCAGTTGGTACGGCATTGATGTACCAAAGCAGTGGTCAAGGGTTCAAATCCTGTTCGGGTCATATTTTCATTCTCACAAATTCATTTGATTGGTTTTAACCAAATACCTTCAAAGATAGTATTTATCCATCAACTATCAATGCACTTCTTCAATTAGTCTTGCTTTTCAATGGGCCCTCTTAGCTTAACAAATTAACCATGCGAGAGTAATTACTCGTTCCTATCAACAACAATAACAGGACTTACCAGGCAAGTAGAACTGCGAGCTTGACTGCGTGTTGTAAGCATTGAGTTGAGAGGCGGCTTGCCGGTCCCGTTGGTTATCATTATCATGATAGTTTGATGGATGGTTCAACTGATAGACACTTTGAACAGCACCATGAAACCTTTTACCAGGCATTGCATTTGATTTTCTTGAATTATATGAGTTAACTGAAGCTTGCCAAGACATTTTCCCAGCAGACATACCCAAAGTAGACTCTTCTGAATTTTGCACGAAAACTACAATAAATAGAACAATTCATAAATAAACCACCCACAAAACTTTTCGATAAAATCTTCATTAGTAAATTTTGCTAACTAGATGTGAAATGAAAAAGCTAGAATGAAATAGAATGAAATGAATTGAAACAAATTTCAATGAAATGAAGTAGCATGAAATAGATAAAAAGCAAAAATAAAACAGATTAATGAAGTGAAACATAACAGGATAAAAACAGGAAAATAGTCGAACGTACAAGAATCACCAGAAGAAGGCCTGTCATGTTTGGCTGGAGATGTTGACTTGTTTCTTGGTAGCCCAGATGAAGAACTTCTGTTTGGTCCGTTGCGAGGAGGAACGCCAATGCTGAGACCAAGGTCATCAGATACACCCTTTGTGATAGAAAGTTAAGAATTGAGAATGAGAATTGTTAGTAACAGCCAATTCTTGCTCTATTAGTAAGAGAATGGTGTGCAACATTGGCCCGGCATGTCTGCTGTAATATTCATAACATGCAACATGTGTTGCACCATTGGTAATGACATAATTCAAAAGTCTTTGAGCCATATCCTTGCAGGCCCGGCGGAACCGGTCCGGTTGGTGCGGCTTCGGCCAGACCACTTTTTTGGCTAAATCCCTCTTTTTTATAAAAATAATATTGCTCCATAAAACAGTGTCGATTTTAACGGTAAATTTTGGTTCATCTTTACATAAATTCTGATTTGAAAAAGCACCAAATTGCATCTAAGAGAATAAAGATTTAAATTTTTTTCTTGGGTATACGCCAGACCTACTGATTTATCTCAGGACCGGACCAATTAGGCCTGATTAGGCATAGTAGGTGTAGAGAGAAAAATCTGGAACATAGCAAAAGGGATCATATATGTATTTCGCATGACACTCATTTGAGCTCATATGAGAGGAGTATCAGAAAGAAACAAACATGAAGACCTAACCTATTTCTGTGACCATTGCTGTCTTGATTGATTGTAGCATAAGCCTGACTTAAATTGATAGATACACAAAAAATAATCTACAGGCTTTTACCCAATGATCAACAGTCATTAAGAAGTCTATATTGACACAATAGACACTCACCACTCTTGGAGCAGCACCGCTATATGGTACACCAGGGATAGAGCTTGCTGTGAGTCCATAATTCAAACCAAGGTTTACAGTGCTCAACTAGATACAAAAGTGTCAACATTATAAATCAACAAAATCATTTCATAAATGACATAGTTGAGATAAATGAATGTGAAGCCATCAAGGTTTGACCTATTAGAATAAAGGTCCACAGCACACTGACTGGAGGAAATCCCCCCTCTAGGGTCTAGCTGGGAGAAACCATTAATTTGGAGTCCCCATACAGCTAAACTTTGCAGATGATTTTAAGTTCAAATAGTAACTTGAATAACCATTAGAAAAGAGAATTCATGTTTTCTGCACAGCTCCTTTAGATTTTTTAGGCTTTAGTGCTTTTCCTTTGGAGTTGTAAATATTCAACTAAAGTGTATCAATAATCAATGCAAAATTTTTTTTTCCACTCATTACTAGGATAATTTCTATGACATCAATAAAAGTTTGTTTATAATGAAACAGATTATTGTTTTTAATGCAGATCTTAGTAGAAAATAATATAATTTAGTACTAGATTTTGCCTGGAAACGAAAATGAAACCTCTGAAATAGATTTTAGTGAATTATTTTACACTTGCAAACGTGTACGGAAACTCCTGCATCAACAACTAGAGACTTGAGGCCAATTTGCAGCTAATCAAAACAGAGTTAAAAATCTTTCCAACAAATCAAAATAAAGCAGGGTGTATTGATCATTATGGAAATAATTCGAAGTGTTTTTGAACAAATATTCTAGCCAGCCTTAACTTTATGGTTTCTCCCACCTGCAATCCTAGCCAAAAGGTATGAGACAGTGGTTGATTGCTACTCGATATATACTAATTGTCGAAGAGAGACCCCCATCCCCCCCTAAACAATGTTGTTTCAGATGTTGCTTTGGTGCGGAAATGCATCTGCAACATCTTCCAGTGACATCCAGACCTAATATCAACATTGGTTTGCGGGGAGGGGGAGCTCCAACATCATCTTACATAATGGCTCCATGTTTAAGATAATGCTAAAATCGCCATTATGTCTCAAGACCTTGTGGCAAGGATTGTGGGTGTCCTGACCCTCCTACAGTCGACTTCTGTTATAGTCACTCTGGTTAAAATCACACTCCAGTTATAGTCTGATATTTGGTATGGAGTTGTTGTTAAAACTATCTGAAGGGTTTACAATTCTTTCAAATGCTGTTTTAAGGATGACTGAGTCTCCCCCTCCCTCTCTTAAGCCCAAAGTTTGCTTTAAGTCTTAATCTCTTCCCAGTCTCCTGATTCAACATTTTCGCGCGTAAATAGAAAAAGATTGCTCACGCCATCCAAACAAAATTATCAAATTGTGCTCATGACGCTGAAAGAGTTTCAAAAAGTCTAACAGATTTATGAAGATGCTTAGGGCGGAGAACCAAATTTTGAATTGGAAATAAATGGGCAATCAAACAATCAGTCTTTCGCTGGACATGGGTTGGAAGAAATCTTATCAAATCAGGGCTCCAATGAATGCTGGTAAGTTTGAGATCTGGATTTTTGAAAAACAGGAATCTTTAGTGAAGTTGAGGAATGAAAAAAAATATGTACAGTAGACTCTGGTTATAGTCACTCCGGTTAAAGTAACACTCTAATTATAATCACAGTTTCACGGTTTCCCGAATTCCTGCCTGGTGAAATCCTTATAAACAAACTCCGCTTACAGTCACTCCTCTTTTAGTTACAACCCACATATAATCACCACTTTCTGCATTCCCAAACTGCAAAATACTCTTTTTACAGTCACATTCAGCAAAAAAAGAATTTAGTATATTTGCTTAATCTGTAAGAAAATATTTTCATGCGGTATTCATTTCATTTTGAGTACTGACCACTGTATGGAAAGGCGAGGCTATCATTTTAAAATGTGACTCTAATGAATTAACCATCTTTTTTCCTGGATTTTTTCAGATTTGCTTGATTATGTAATACGTTTAAAGTTAAATCACTTGTGTGAGTGAGTGTTTTCCTGAAGGCAAGAAATACTTTACATAGAAAAATTGCCTTGAGGAAATTGCATTTTACCCTTGAGGGTCATATAGGGGTTCCAGGGAACAGGGGAACATGCCCAAAATTAGAAAGGAAACAAGGAAACATTGATAGCAAGCCAGGATCAGGGAACACATATGATCAAAATTTCTTTTTTGGAACAATGAGGGAACATTTGCAATTCATGTAAGGGAACAGGGGACATGACTCCCCCTATATGACCTTCACCTTGGGGTCAATTCATAAGGCAAGGTCTAACACGGGTTATCAAATTATACCAGAGCAGGCTACCGCAATTGACATACGCCTCCACTGGGTCTCGAACCCAGGTTTTTGCAGACACAGGCGAGCGCGCTAACCACTGCCCTAAACCAGGACAATAAGTTAGCACAGTAACCTTGATGTGCTCGCCTGTGTCTGCAAAAACCCGGGTTCGAGACCCGGTGGAGGCATAATTGCAGTAGCCTGCTCTGGTATAATCTAATTTCTTCATCTTGGGGTTTATGTATGGCCTAAATGATGTTGATGTTTCTCTCGTATTGTCATAAGAACAACAAAGTCAATTAATACAAAGATCAAAAAGCTAGTGTCATTGTAGTTGAATTATAAAAATTAACTCTAAATGAAACAGATAGACTGTTTCCAGCCATATCATAAGCAAATGAGTCACTGAGCACTTGGAAATGATTCATGTGCTTATTATACGGCTGCTGTTTTTATAATCAAGATTTCATTTGTATAACATTTAGATGGTAGATGCCCAAACATGACAATTATTGTGTCAGAGGCAATGACTTTCTGTCACTTATACCCCTATTTTTGGCAACTCTGCAAATGTCACACTCCACTTATAGTCACATTTTTCCCAAAACATTTGGTGTTTCCCAAGCAAAAATAGGCATTTACATGTAATCGTTCAAAATAATGATGCCACAGATCCCGCGGTAAGATTTGGGCAAGCTGGACTAGGCCTATTAATCTAGAAAGCCTGTTAATCTTTATAGGGCCTAAGCAGAAATTAAATGTGTATCTATTATTATAATCCTAATACTCACACTGCTTGTATGCCCATGTCGTTTTCCACGCTTCTGCTGCTTCCCTGGATGCATATTTTCGTATGATTACCATTAATCTTGTTTAAAATCTTTGAATACATTAGAAATCAACATGATAACATTTGCTATGACAACTCGCCACAGCTACACAACGGTCCGCCATTGCTTCAAATAAATATTTGTGAGTTGCGTACAGAAAACTATTAGGTAAAATCTTGTAGATAATAGAAGATTTCCATGGTATTTCATTGGTTTAGGCACGCTAAGACATTGTCCAACAAGCTCTGGCTAATGTTATATTCAGGTGTCGTAGTATTGATTTCTAAAGTGGCCTAACCAAGGATTGTCCTCTGGTAATCGAATGCATGAATTCTCTAAGATGCATTGCTAAGTTGTGTACTACAGCAATGGCTTCAAAAAGTGCAAATATTCGTGGAATAATTTTTGATCTTGATGGCACTCTTACAGTGCCCTGTTTGAAGTTCAAAAAATTAAGACAACAACTTGGTATTGGAGAGAGTGAAGATATTTTAGGCCATGTGGCCGCTCTACCTGAAAATGACAAAATTGGTGCCATGGAAATTATTGAAGCTTTTGAGTTGGAGGGTAGAAAAAACTTAAAGCTACAGCCGGGATTAAATGATTTGTTTCAATTTATTATTGAGAAAAAATTGAAATTGGCGTTGTTAACAAGAAATAACATGGATGGCGTCCAACACTTCTTAGAGAAATGTCAAGAACTTGGAGTGAAATCTGTCAGGAATGATGTATTCTCAATTGTAAGTTTTGGCTGTGTGCACCCAGAAAATATAGTGTAACAGGCTTCATGAATTATTATGGTGTGTAAGATTTCAGCATTCTTTGAAACTATGGCACTTTTTGATGAGATCCGTGTAGGTACAAGAGCCATTTTTAATTGATGTATTTGTAACCTGTTAGTTTTAAGTGTGCACCTGTTCCAGTAAAGAAAGTGTTGCACTTAACACTCAAGATTACAAATAGAACTTTAGGAAACAAAGATAGAAGATTGCACTTGCCAAAACTAACCAAATCAGGATAGAGAAAGCATTCGATTATGAACCATTTTCATCTTGCAAATTTGAAAAACTGTCCTTAATCAAGTGGAATCAGTTTGCATCTTTATCAAGCAACATGGTGTTGCCAAATAAGATGTTTCCTTATTCTATCAAACTATATCTGCCCTTCGGAAGTTTATGCAGGGTAACATATATCATATAATGATGAGATTGCTATTTCTTTAATTTTGAAGACTGACAAACTTTTTCTTTAGATATTGACAAGAGATTTTAAGCCAGTAAAACCAGATCCTGCACCAGTATTGCATATTGCATCAAAATGGGACATTGAAACAAGGGATATCATAGTTGTTGGTGACCATTTGCAAGATATTCACTGTGGGCAGAGAGCCGGCTCAAGTAGGTTTAATAATTGTCTAGCTGTGTCATACTCTAGAAAATTTATCCCTATTCTTTCCTGCCTATACTATCCTTCTTCGTGGATGAAGAATTTATTCTCAAGGTTTTGAATGATTCTTCAAAGACATCTTCCAAAATTCCTCTTCTTGTTCGATATGAATGACTATCTCTTGCTCCAATCTTTCTTTTAACTATTCAGTATTTCTTACAGAACAATTACCTTGCTGAAAAACTGCTCTTCCTTGCTCTAAGAAACATTTTATGAAGAATGATTGTCCTTGAGAAGAGTACTCGTTTTCTTCCACTGTGAATTATTTTTCTTGAAGAATCATTTTCTTAGCAAAAATATAATTTGTCTTGGTTGAAGAGCCGGATGGTCTTAATGTAATGAAGACTTTATTTCTCTTTGCAGCAACTGTTCTCATCAACAATAAATCCAACCAAGCTACCAAACAACTGGCAGATCTGAATGTTGATTCTTTGCCGGAAATCATCCCAATTATCAAAACTCGCATCTCAAATCCACTAGACGATTAATGTTAGGTAATGTAAGGCAAGTTTTTATATTGAATGAAAAAAGGTAATGAGCAGAATTGAATTTAGTATTTGAATTAAAATGATTTCAAAAACCCATTTGACATTTTATGCATTTGTTACTCTTAAAAGTGTGTGGGGATGTCATATGGACAATTCTCAGTTCTTTGCACAGCTTTGAGTATGTATTGGAAACCATGGAGTTGGAATTGCCACAGTATGTCATTTGCCAGTCCCTAAAATTTGATCCAAATCAAATTATCTATTATCAAGGGAGGGAAATGAAGAGGACACCTTAAATAATATACCATCCCCTTGTGAGGGTGTCCATCACGTGTAAGATGATATACCACCTATGTAAGCACTTAACACCATTTTACAGCTTACTTCTGAATTCAAACAGGATAATGCCCAACCTTAGATAGGGACATCCCTCCTTGACAAGGGGCATCCAACCTGAAAAGGTGCACCCATCCTTGATAAGAGCGTAGTAGTATCAACTCTCAACAGGGGCTTCATCTCTGAACAGTGGTATGAGCAACATGACACATGCTTCTGTTTTCTATGCTAAATAAATTGATAAGCGTATTTAGGTCCTGGTGGGAAATTCTCTTTGATGAAGCTGCTTCAAGGAGATATAAACAGAGATCAAAACAGAGAAAGAAGAGTTTTACAATGAAAAATCCATAAAAGATAGACATAGTGAGAAAATCTGATACACACTTGTTTAACCAAGCAGACACTATCAAGTTCCTGCCTACCGGCAAGAACTATTTAAAAGTTACTCAAAAACATTAACAATTATTCCTAGTCCTAATTTCTAACTAACGATACAAACGATTGCTTGCTTTGGATAATATATTTAATATTTATACGAACATTCGAGTAGATTTTTGTACATTATTAAGCAATCGGTTATTTAACTAGTCATTACCAGTTCAACTAGTATCAACTGGTTCCCTTGCTGGTTTTGCCTAGTTTAACCAGTATTGCCTGTTTTTGACCAGTAGCAAATGGTTATCAGCAATGACCGTATTTGTCAAATATTGAATAGTTGAGACCCATTTGACTGATTGAATGAGTATTAAGTAGTGTTAACCATTTTCAATGCTTAAAGCAGACATTAACTGGCCTAAACCAGCTAGATGTTTTAAGCCAATAATGACTAGTTTCAACAAGTGCTGGGTAGCTTTTGCAATATTGACAGGTTTTAACTAAAACATTGATATAGTGTCTATTGTTTTTAACTTATACGAAACCAACTTGAAGAAAGATTTGATCAGTCTTAGCTTGTAAATGATCATGTATAAATAGTGTGGTGTTAAATGTTGTCAGCCAGACACTTACTTCAAGCTAGTTTCAACCAGAATCAATTTGTTTCCTTCGGTATTGACTTATTTCAACCACCATCTGTTGGCTTCAACCGGTATTATTTTCAACGAGTATCTATCATAATCAAAAGTATTAACCAGTTTCAACCTGTATCATCTAGTTTCAAACAGTATCGACAAACCGGTTTAAACCAGTATTATCTGGTTTAACCACTATCAACTATCGAACTTCGTATCACTTTGTTTTACCCAGCACATTTAGTTCCTACCAGTATAATTTAGTTCAACCAATATCATATAGTTTCAAACAGTATGGGCGATACGGTTGCAACTTATTCTAAACCGTTTTTGAGAGGTAATGACCAAGCTTTTCCAGATACTTTGGTGGAGAAACTTGTATCAATCAATAGCTCTACAATTGATCTTTCCACTATTCATCTATCCTGCAAACGTTCCAAGATGTATTTTGAAAAGCAATTTTTCAATTTTGATCGGAAATTTTTTATCAAGCCAATGATACAAGAAAAACTCAGAGATACATTTGTATCTACCAATGGTAAAACTTGTGGCACGATCCTGTTTTCTTGGCATCAAGGTATTTCAGGTTTGCCTTCAGACGAACCTTGAATATCTACTCTCAATACTTTAGATAACAATGATAATAGATATAATCAAATAGAATTATTCAGTCCCAAGATTTATTACTTTTAAACTACAAGGTTAATATATCTGAATTCAAAAATATATTCTACCATAAAATATCAACATTATAGATTTATAAATATAGAAAGCGAACATTTGATTATCAACGATTTCATCGAGTAAAATCAAGAAGCTATGCAATAAAAGCATAGCTCTAAAACTCCATTTTCCTCCCCACTTCTTAGGCTAGGGTGACGCGATGCAACTCCTCTTGCCACTCTGGTCACAGAAGTATGTGTTTACAATTCAAATATAATTCCTGTGCTACCAACGGCTGCAAGTGGCATGCATGGAATAGAGGATGCTGCAAGTGATGCAGATACCATTCCTTGCAATGCATGACGGGAATATGTCGCTTGGCAGTGCAATAGCAACGACTGCAGCATAAAATCCTGGCCTTATGACAGACGTTAGAACGTTGGAACCCAGGAATTTCTTCTTCGGCAAGGTTAATCAACAAACGTAGTTAACATTAATGGAGATTTGAATATCACTGCGTGAGAAGCTCCAACGAACGTCAACGTCGTTTCGACGACCGGAGTTGCAAGATTACTGCAGCGTGTTACCATAGCTTTAGGCCTACCTTAAACATGGAAGTTCTGCCACAATAAATTGCATTCAAAGTTTGCACTCTTTTTTGGGAGAGAAGTTTAAAATTGGTTAAAAATCAATTGAAAATGAAAGATTCAGAAAACAACAATGGGATAAAAAAGATTCAAGGCTTGATAAAAGTGTTGTTTGCTTGAGATCAATTAGACGTCACATTTGTTGTTTATCATTTGAGCATCGTTCTTACCTGCGGAAAACTTTCCCATCAGGCATAAAATCGTAAGGCAGAAATTCGATGTTTAATATAAGCTTTTATAAATACAGGTTTTAATGCAAAACAAGTGACATGCCCCTGGAAAATACGCCATCTCCCCGAAAACGCTATTTTTGACGGACAGTGTAATGATTGCAGATATACCTTCTCAACTCTTATGCAACTCACTCCGAATAAAAACCTTTCGAATATCTACGCCAGGTCATTGACAGAAAAGACGATCAAACATTTCCCTATACATTCTAAACTAAACCTCCTCAGTAGATTCAGCGAGCCTATTCTCTAAAATTTGGAATGGAATTTCACATTATCAGAGCAATTGAGAACAGAACGAAATACCATTTTTGTACAAACTCAAACCTGATTTTGTCCAGAGAATGCAAATCTAGAGGGGTACTAATTTGCACCTTAGGACAACTCTTTATCTATCTTTGGAGAATAAGATCTCGAATGCAATATTCTGAACACAAAATTCAAGGACGAACCAGTATTAGGTGAAATGACTGTATGTTTATGGCTGGTTCCTGAATTTCAAGATTGGTCCCTGAATTTCGGGATGAAACACTATTGCACAAATTTATGACCTATTTTCTACCACTAGGGGCATCCAAAAATTGCGAACCGACACGATTCGGTACGATTTCAAATTTTTCTATAATGAATTTTTACCTGTCACAAAGATGCACCTGTCGTCGACGGTTAACGGACAAAAAGATTCGGTTTCAAGATTGACCCCCTGTGCTTTCTAGATAAGATCCCTTGACTCCCTGTGCTGATGAAAAGACGTAAGTGTATTAGGTGACGCAGGGAAGCAATGACTGAAGTTGTTCATTCGTTAAAAATAAATAGACCTATTCACCCACTTTTCCTAGGTTTTTAATTATGATCCTTAAGCTTAGCCGCAGCAAAACAATTTCATAAGGGAACCTCCCCAGTATAAAGTGGTACAAATGCATAGAATTTGCTAAACATTGATAGGAAAAACAAATTATCTTTTCATAAAGATCTAAGAAATAATAAAATGAATTTACAAAACGTGTTATGATATTCGGGCCACTTTTCTTTGGGATTCAGCCCAGGTCCCCAAAAACTTTGAAATTAGGGAAACTCGTAACCTCAATTTTGAATCCACGCGTGAGAGCGAGGTCCTTCTGTACATTGCTGGCTCATACAACATAGCTATGTACAATAAAAAGTTCTTGGCCTAAACAAGGGCTCTAGGAAGCATATATAGTCCTTTTGTCCTAATGCAATAATAAGCATAGGGAGTATCCTCAAGGCCCTAAATAGTAATGGCCAACGTTGTTGAAACCCCCCACTGAAATTAATCGACTCGTGCATACATAGGCCCTATAGAACCTTGTTTTGTCTGAAACACGTGGTATGACTGTGCGTGTTTAGAATCCAACCCAGAACAGTAAATTTTATGTGAAATAATTAATTTATTGAGGGGAGAGAGCAATATTTGATAGCTATAGGCATAGGCTACTGTATTGTCATACTATTGCAAACCTGTTATCTTTCGACACGAAACACAGCATTTAAGAGCGTCTTTCCGTTGGCTACAGAAGAATTTGTCCACAAGAATTTCACAAGCCCAAGAAGCCAGTCTATCTTTTTTGCAGTTTTTTATATCCATCAATGGTGCTGGAAAAGAAAGAGAATATCATTTAGCAGGCAACCAAATAAAATCACATTTGTTTATATCTAATCAAAATTCATCGACTCTCTCTCACTGCAAGAGCTGAACAAAATTCTTAATCACTTCCTTTGTTTATATCTAATTGAAATGAATTGATTCTCTCTCTCTCTCTCTTCAAGAGATTGGAAAAATAAGGGGAACGGAGAGCTTGAGCCGAGACATTGTAGCTATCTCTACATCACGAGAAAACTCGGCCACAGTTGACATTAGAAAATAGCACTACCTCGTGGTGTGTTCAATACACAAAAAAATAGTGTTTTCCTTCCCATTTCTATACATATTACAAAAATCTCCTAGAAGCACTGTATTAGATGGATAGCGGACGCAACACAAGCTTTCATTCTGCTCAATCCAGTGTCGAGTAATAAAAAAAGATAGGAGCCATTATGAGGTATTTCGATCTTTTGAGGGGGCACACTGAAAGGGCTATTTCTGTTTTTGCTAAATCTTGGGGGGCAACACCAGGTTCCTATGTCCCCGATCGGAACCCTTGTCTCCCAGTTGTTTCTGATGTAGTGACGTCAGTGTAAGAGTGACGTCAGATGAGGCTCCCCCAAAAATCCTGGTGTAGAAAAACTTGTGAACAAAATAGATAAAATGAAATAAAATAGAATGGACAGCATACATACCAGCTGTAGGAGCACCCGGTGGTATTGTAGTTTCATTTCTATTTTTTGTTTTTAAGTCTGGTTTTAAAGTTGAAGTAAAGAAGCTATTCGTTGCATTGCATCCTATTTGTTTGCATTTTCGTAGAATTCGCGGCTTTAAAGACAGCAGACATTTCCCTTTACTTTCTTTCATCGTGTAAACTTCTCTACATTTCACTTTCCTCTTTTGATATCCCGAGCCACAAGATTTCGAGCACTGTAAAATAGAGTGAAGAATCATCATTAAACAGATCAAGTCGCACATGGTTAGTTCTAAAATGAATACAGGAATACGGTAAAGATACTGTAGGGTGCTTAGCACATGTAGAGGGGCAGAATGTAAGAATAATGTAAAGATACTGTAGGGTGCTTAGCACATGTAGAGGGGCAGAATGTAAGAATACTGCAAAGATACTGTAGGTGACTTAGCACATGTAGAGGGGCAGTAATGTAAAGGTTATGCAGTAGCGTGGCAGTAATTGTTGCAGCAATATGGATGGAAGGTTCGCACTGAATAATGAGGAAACTCAGAGATGTTCAAGGTTATGTGGGGGGATTTTCGCATTTAAGTGGAGGATTATTTGCAGAAATGTAGAGATATTCTTACAGTAATAGTTAGGATGCTCAGTGGTGTTCAAGGCTATCTTGAAGTAATTTGAAGGGACATTTGAAATGATGTGGAGGGCTTTTGGCATTTAAGTGGAGTGGAAGAATATTGACAGTAATTTCGACAAATTTTGCAGTAACGTAGAAATAGTTAGCAGTGATGTGTTGGGATTTTGCAGTTCAAATCCAGGTGCAAGTTTGAAGAACACTTACTTTTCGCCACGGGGAAGGAATCCATTGATATGAGCATTTTGGCGTGATACAAAACTTTCTTGGAACGGGTTTATTCGCCAGGCTACAAGCGTTCTTGAGAGGACAAGTTACGTTGCGACTTTTCATACCTCCACGTCCACAAGCAGCATCGCACTAGAAAGAAACAAACATTTCTCAATATCTAATGATTTCAAAAAGTTATTCCTTTAATTTACTAGCCTCGTTCAAAGGCTAGGAGTCATGTTGTTGTAACCTCGCTTTGTAGTTCTTGAAGTAGTTAATCAGATAAACTGAATGAGAGAAGTGCCTTGTGCTGCTGAAGGAGATTACTTAGCTCAATAGGAAACATTAAGATATCTGGCATTTCCATTGGCTCTCTACACGAAATACAGGAACCGTTTAAGGGAGTATGCTTTGAGATCAGCAGGGAAGGAAGAAAGGTCCAGCTACCTCGATCTACAAAAACGTTCTGAAAAGTTTTAACGGGAAGGTATACATCAAGATAGAGGTCTTTGAGGATTTTGTTCTGCAAAAGTTGGTTGAGAGAAATCCTTGATCCACTACGATGTTCCAGTCTGAATTGCCCATTTGCACCAGAAATAAAATGATCGATTAATCAAACAAAGTAGACGACGACAACAAACCTTTGACCAAGGACCCGTCCTCCAGTTCAAGAAACAAGATTTTTCAACGCATATCTGCAGTGTGACTGGTTTATCCTTTGAGCATTTCTGCACAACGCTGGGAATCCATTTTCCATCAGTTTGCTGTGCCATACACCGAGCATTTCTGTATTTTCTGCCATAACCACAAGTCTGACTGCATTTAGACCAAGGACCAACCGCCCAGCTAGGAAAGAGAAAAATACGTTGAAGCTCTCATACAAAATACATAGCATATATCCCGAGAAGTGGGTGAACATAAACAATGCATAGTACAGTAAATTGGAAATGCTATGTGCAATTGTTATTTATTGTTCTTAGTTGTCCTTCCTTCTCCCATTATCCCTTTGCTTCTTGTGTAGGCATTCATTCTATCTTAATTAATTTTGTCACCGATTTGACGAGTCATGTGTCTCCATTCAGTTCCAATTCAAACTTGGACTTCCATTGTCCCAATATTCATATCGAAGCACTAGGCATAGAGAGTTTACCTTCAGAATTTCATGGGCACTAGGGTGACACACCATCCAAATCGTTACACTTAACCCTGAGATATCTTTAGAATTTAAAGCAATTTCTGTTGAGTTTAGTGGAATTTCCATTGTGAAATCCCAACAAGGAAATTCCAACAATTCAATTCCAAGTTCCATTAATCAGCGATTCTCTAACTCTGCTCGTAGGCAATTCGAGATTTACTTCCTATCACTAATGAACTTAGTATTCTTTATAACATACAACTCCCAAGGTACCATCACCAAGGCTTGATAGAGAACTTACACAATGAGACACTTCTTTTCCTGACAGGTCTTCTCCTCAACCGGGGGTTTTCGTGCTCCAGAGCAGAATTCATTTCCGACCAAAGTCACACTATTACCGGCAATGTGGATGCATCGAGATACCTTCCGCCGCATAATACCTATTGAAAATAACAGCACATTGAGTACAGCTTGCAGAAAGCAACCTACTATAGTATAACAATGATAGGCTCTTTTAAATTTGGCACCAAAGTTTTTGGGACTTACATGAAAATTCAGCTACGGTAAGCGAGAGCTTCTTGGCTGGATCATGGCTATTGTTTTCGCTTAAACTGCCGTGCGCAAATAGTATCAAAAAGCGTAGAAATTCACATTCAAAGGATGTAATTTGTAACCTTGACTGTTATTCATAAGGCATTGAAGTACAATTTAGAGATAAAACGCTGTAGCACAAGACATTTAGTTTCGTCTATAAAACTCTAATTTGAAAGCAAACTATAGAGTTTGTCACAATTGAGAGCACAAATTTAATGAGAACAACACTATGATTAGAAACTAAAAGATGTAAGCAATACTGACCTCCACCACAGTGAACGGAACATGGACCCCAAGGACCTTGCATCCAACCATAAGAACCACTCTTTAAGATGTCCTCACTTTTCTCTGTCTTATTTCCCTTGAGGGGTAGCGTGTATTTGTATTTGATTCCAAAGTTGAAGTCTTGGAACAAAACCTAAAAGAAGGTATATCCCTTAAAAAAAGTAAAAATTCCATACAAATGCCTCTATATAGTAATATTCTACAAGTCCCCTTAAATTTCAATTTCATTGAAGTTTGAATTCAAACCGTACAAAAGATAGGATATGATTTGAGCAATATATCATTTTCAATAGCAATCCACTAGGTAACTTCTATTGAAAGCTTTCGAGGAGCACACACACCATAAAGAACAGTTTCTTGCTCTTCCTTCCTAACTTGCCATTATACTGTATACCATATAGGAATAATCATTGACATAATAAATGGCATTGAAAACCGATACAGTAATGTGCAGTGGTTCTATAATTGCTCCTTTAAGAAAAAGTGTGTCGCATTCCCCTGCGTTTATTTGATAATTCATTCTTAAAATCAAAAGTCTTACACACGTTGGTTGTAAATAATTTTTAATTCAAAATATCTACATACACATATTTAGGTATACATAGTAAAAAGTAGTAATAAGTATGAATAGTAAACATTATCCTATACCATAATGTGCAGTGGTTCCCTCGTAGGTCCTTTTGAAAAGAATGTTTCTTGGGTTCCCTTTCTTTGATAATAAACGATCGTTCCATCAATATCAAATTCCCCTGGTAGTTCTATTTTCCAGTTGCCATTTATGTGGTATGTGCCACGGTCTCCTTTCAAGGCTGTGAAAAAAATTAAACCAGTTTCAAGAAACTGAATTCAAAAACCCTATAAATAAAAACATCAAAAACTTCATGAAACATGTTATATCACATCATACGGTCGACTGTAAGTAATCGATGCGATTTCATTAAAAGATCCTTTCAATAAACGAATTCAACGCGTCTAATAATCGTTGACAGTCGTTTTATATTCGCTGCGAATCGTCACGAATCGTTACTGAATATTTACAAGTCATCCGAAATTTCTCAACTCATTGCAAAATTCGCAACGACAATTGAAGAACTTTCTCTGAGAATTTTGAGAATTTCTCAGAGGAAAATCAAACAAGTAAATGTACAAATTATCCGACAATTATTCATCAGACTTTTGCTTCGAAGTTTTTGCAACAGAAATTTCATACTCACCAAGAAAACTGGCACAGGGCTTTTCTTCTTGAACAATTACGTTCCTTGCTCCAGGTGGGATGACAACAGCCGTAACGTAGCCTACAAAAATGTCATCAATCGGAATTTTAGAAATTCCAATCAAAAATCAAAATGAAAGCTTTAAAATGTCCTCCTTAGACAAATGCATACTGGGAATAATTAATAAAAATTGGTATCAAATGTACAGTCAGCCTGGGATAATTGAAGGCACTTACAACAGACGATTAGGAATGTGCCTCGGTAATGTTGGTATCAACAATGCACTGCTACAGGGTATGTGTTCATATAAAACATTCCATGAAAATATATCAACCATCTTTGAATCTTCTATTGCAATCTTCTATTGATTCTTCTATAAGCCTGCTAGATGAGACTAAATAACCTTAGATTTTCTCCGTATAAGCAACGATTTATCATTATAGTCACCTTCTCCAGACATCTGCGTAAATTCTCCTTGAATGACATTGCAAGTCGTTCCATTTCCACCACATACCCCGCAAGCATCATTCGCCATCTTGCTATTCAGTTGATTATCACATGAAAGTTTCTATGGGAAAATTACGCATTTTACTCTCAGTTACCAGATATGAATTAATGTATAGTGGTTTGTGTATCAAACCTTGAAAAGAGTATTGAACAATATATACAAGATGTTTATGTTATCGTTAGATATGAACAGCTTGGGTGTTTTAAAACACTATAGACATGCAAAATGTCCTTTATAGCGCGTCTGAAATTCATTGTTGCGTATCGAAACGATTCGCAACGAATCGGAAACAGTTTGTGACGGCTTTGAGAGATTTTGCAATTATTTTAAAACTAATTAACTAATAGGCGATTAAGAATAAACGATTACCGATTTGCGATAATAATCAAACGACTTGAAACGATACCAAACGAACGTGAAACGAATACGAAGCGATTTTGCAACGATTTTAAAGAGTATTTTGCAATGATCTTAAAAATATTGGGCGATTCAGAATTATTCAGGAACGGTTTGAAATGATTTCTTGTAATTTTGACCGATTAAACGATATTGCAACGATGTGCTAGTTTTATGATAATTCTAAAAATCAATGATAATTCTTAAATGCTTTCTTACTATTTTGCAAGCCCCCGAATCGAAAATCTCAGTTTAATCTTAGTCATGCTCCATACTCCATATTCCAAACATAATTGGATGTATCACTCCCACATCAACAATATGTAAAAGATTGGATGACATTAAAATGAACTGTACAAGAGTAAACAATCAATGATAAATCAAAGAAAAGTATTACGAAAGCAACAATATATTTGGCAATACCTCGCACTTCCCATCGACACAAATCCCAGCGGCTCCTTTCCTACACTCCGTTCCGTCTGTCACAGTCGCAGCGAATCTCACGGAGTAGTGAATGCCGGGAATATTCTGTCGGCAGTACAACACACAGGGACTTCCTGGAAAAGTACAAAAATCAACAATTACAACAACTTGAGAAGCATAATCGTGTAAATTTGCAGTAGGGGAGCAGCTTTAGTAAGAGGGGATTTGGTTTGGCTCTTTCGTTATTATGAATACGATAGTTGATAGTTGATAGGCACATACGCTTACTATCTTCGCAAGGTATTGGTTTATGTGCTAAGCACAAAGGGCCCACTGAATAGGTAAACTAATCGAGCAGTTCGACCCTGGTCCTTCCTCTCGATGTGACCACACCTCGTGATTCCTTTTGCCTCTTTGCCTGGAATTACAGAGAGCTGTCTAATTCTCTCCTCACACTTTTCAACAGGTCTGAAGGTGATTTCAAACCCGGGACCCTTTAGGCAAGGGTCAAGTGATCTAACCACTCGGAAATCCCCCCTATGCCCATCCCTTTTCTTATTTCAGAAAATATAGATATTGAAAACAAAGTCCTTCAAGGAATAGCAAATAGACAAAATAGCCCAATATTAGATCTAGTGGATTATCCGATAGGAGAGGATTTAACTTCAGGTTCTACACGGCCCATAATTTGATCGATTAAACATGACCCTAGCAGGAATCAAGCCCAAAGAATAAGATAGCTCCGTGTTTATATGTAGCCTAAGGGTAGATACTGATGATGATAATAATAAGATTACACTTATTATGATACTAATGATAATAAGATTATACTAATTGCTTATCCGAATCTTTTAGTATCATTTGTAGCCTAAGTATATATGATCAACACAAATTCACTCAAATTGCTTAAAACTAGCATAGACTCGTATTAAGTGCAAGTAAAGAATGTGACATATAAAATGAGATAGCTCCCTCTGAATATGTAGCCTAAGTTCATATACTCAACACAAACTCAATCAAATTGTTTAAAACTGGCATAGACTCGTATAAAGTGCAACATAAGATCAAGGCATACAAAATAAGATAGATCCCTTCTACTTACTGTCACTCATAACTGGGATCCAAGAAACGGTTTTATTGTTGAATGTGGAGCACTGCTCTTCTCTGAAGTTCGTCAGCTTCAAACATTTCTAGGAAGGAAATAAATCTATTTCAGTTGGATGCTATCAAAATATACTTCTTAAAGAAAAGGTAGACTTAAAGAATCGAAAAATATTAAGGTTGAGGTTCAAATTTGAGAAATTCGACAGTTGAGGATACGCCATAGATTTCTACTCTCCAAAAAAAACGGAAGGTCTCTTGAGGAGTCGAAAAGGGAGGAAAAAGAAGGCCACACAGTTCAATTAAATGTACGACCCTGGGTTAACAAGGGACTCTCAGCAAGTAGGACGGCAACACTAGAAAGAAGTTTCCCTTATCGTCTGAGAATACCTCGAAAATCTAGTTTTCCTTTCAACAAACGTCAGGAAAGAAATTTCCAAGCTCTGTCCTTGCATTAACAACTTTAATATCTCCTGAAGGACACAAGAGGCACGAAAAGGGAAATTTTCGAAAGGACACAGTGACAAAGAAACCAGGAAGGCAATGTATTAGTTTGCCGTCATTGCTTCAAAAATACCCTGCGCTATCACGTTGCGGGCCTCCTGTCATTTCGCAACTGGTTAAAAGCTTTTAATAGTGGTTTGTAAGTATATTGCAGTAATGCTGGGTATTGCAGCTAATATTACAGAGACACCATGCCCATTCACATATGCGCTTAATGACATGGGGAAAAGATCTGCCACCACACCGCACCAACCATACTACTTTACCACTGGTTTTAGACCAGTAACCAGATGCTAATCTGTTTTAGCACAGCTTCGACACTTCGTTTACAGCTTTTGCCTCATGGCTGACCAGTAAAACTGCCGGTGTTCAAATTTCAAACATTACTAACATGAAAATTTTGTCTGTATGAGATAGAACACCCTGTAGTGTTGTCCAGATACAATTTTCGTTTACTCTGTACCTGTGTATACGAGGGGCAAATCACTCCCTTAAAAGTCTCGTACTTTTCATGAAAATCCGATCGTTCTATTGAAAATCTCGTGAAAATCTCGTGAAATTCTAAAGTTCTTGAATACAATCCCGTACGCTTGGTAATGAAACGCCCCTGGTGTGTATAATCTCAAACTCCAATTCAATTCAATGCAAACTCCATAAATTGGAAAAATTGCAATTAAAAGTTTGAGCTAAACGAACCAGGAAAAACGAAAGTTTATAACTTTTGCTTTTGGCAATCCAAAACTGTTCTTGTAAGAAAGAGCAAGTGATGTGGACTTGCCTGGACAAGTAGATAATCATCTCGTCCACGAAAAGGGGGGAAGGGGGGTTAATACGCAGTTGAGTCATGTTTTTTAGAAAATTGGTACAAAATTAAGTCGTAATTTTTATGACTTTCCATATTCTTGTATCTGGGCATGATTATGATTATTGGATGCAACTCATCCCTTAACTTGTTCTAAGCTGTAGCCAAATAAACCTAGGTAACTCATATATTCTTTATTATATAAAAATTCGTATAGAAAGTTACTAACATGTGAATTTGGATTCTTGCATGGCACACCTTTACTCGACATTGATATTAAGTACCCCCCCCCGAATCTCATCCGCCCAATCATCTGTAAGGCAAGTCTTGACGTGCAGACTGTTATACACCGTAACAAAAGGCCTTTGCAGCACCACCCACAAACCACATAAACAGGGTGTGACCATAACAATATCAGATGGTAATTATTCAAAATACCAAGCATAACCGCATCAAAATACCTGTGTGTTGCACGTCTTGTATTGTTTCGCGTCTCCTACACAGTGGCGTCCTCCGTTAGATGGCCTGCCGAGGTAAAGTAAGAATTAATTAGAATCTGATGCAATTCTTCAACTGTCTTTGTGCCAATAGGCCTAGCTGCAGAAATCCAGGTTTACTCATTTAGATTCGCCTCATCTATTCCATACATAATTGACACAAAATCCTACAAGCCATCGGTTGAAATATGTACGTGTATCTTTCACTAAAACATTGGTAAAAGTGGTACGAAATATCTAGATACTATAAAGCGTCGATCATAAATATGCTGTTTTCACGCCTATTCTCATCAATAATTTCATCTATTTCAATTAAATTCTAAAGGGTGCAAAACTGGGCAATTAGAAAACCATTGCGGTTACTTCAAAAGTTTTCCAGGGTTGGCAAAAAGTTTACTCAGAATGCACCAGGAATGGTAATGCCATCCCATGCCTACGGGCCTGGGTCAGTTGTTCAAAGAGTACCAAAGAACTGAAGATATTGATGTGAAAGCAAATCAAAATCAACATACGGTGGATTGTCACAGCTTCTTTTCCTCTTGGTCACTCCAATACCACAAGTTCGCGAGCAGCCTGTCCAGTTGGACCACTGTGACCAATTGCCATCCACCTGGTCCGGTATCGTGTTGTTGCTGATGCATCTTCCGTACATGCACCACTGTGAAATAAAAAAAACTTCGTCAGTCAGCTTCAAAATTCAGCTATAGCTCAGCCAACTATTTATGACTCTACCGAAGAGAAATTATCGTATTTTTGAGTCCAGTAAAAAGAGCCCTAAAGCTCAAAAGATTCCCCAAAATCAACGAAAAAGATTTCTCTATAATTCATAGATTTGAATTTCGAGTAGTTTAGTCAGATTAGTTTTTATTGGAGTACGTTCAGTAATATCAGACAGAGCACCACAGGGCTGATGTCGATAAATCAACTTTTGAGTTGCATGCTACATATGATTGGGTGATAGGCCCTTTTGCAAACTCTTGCATCTTTGTTATAACCGAGAATTGAATTGTATTATTGTTATAACCGGCAATTGAATTGCATTGCATCGTTGTTATGACCGGCCTAAAACATCGAGGAGTATACCTCTGCCAAAGTCCTAAGACTATTGAAGCAGCAGTTAATTGGAGATCTAAACAATTAAACATCCTTGGGCACTTTCAATCAATATCTATTCTGAAAGAGAATTCTTTCACAAGCCACTTCTACCCAAAGAATTCTTTCATGTTCCTATTGCTGCTGAGACATGTCTGCTATCCAAGCAGATCATGCCCCCCTATTGGTGAGAAGGTTGGCGCTCGCGACCCCACCGTGCGGTTGCCAGTAAACCGGCTTGATTACTATTTAACAAGCAGATGACCGATAGAGATTTTTGCGGAAATCAGGTATTCAAAAAAGGACCTCGCGTCTCGGGTTGGTATCCTTTAAGTAGCTTGCAGAAAACTGATAGGCAATAATGTCAGACGGGGCTTGACCGTGGATCACAATTAGGTTTCGCCGAAAGGCTGTTAAGTACGAGCCTAACTTTCTGATGACCATAAAATTGGAAATGTTGAAAGGGGTTTATTCTGAGCCTGAAGTCTTATCCATCCGATTTCCTGACAACCTCCAGTCTGATTCCTGCCTGCTAAAAAAGGAAATCTAGATATGTTCAGGTTCTGTTTTTCCCAACTAATACAGACAAAAGAGAAATACTCCTGGAGCCTCTTCTCCTTTAACTAAAGCCCCACAGATTTCTACTTTCTGAAATCATATTTCTATAACATGGTAAAGCAGAGTTGAAATTTCTTATAGCATACTCCAACGCGAAAAACTAATACATACTCCATACTACATACTAGCTATGCTGTCAAATGAGGTCCTAGTACTGAATGCTTCACTATGCAAATGGTTTTTTCTAACAAAATACCTTCCATACTATAAAAAAAACAAAATTAATGTGCTAAACTAGTACAAAAACACGAAGGCTACTCAATGACAAGAAAAGTACGATAATACCTCTCACATCAATCATCATAAAATTAATTTATTTTCAAATGAAGTACAAGATGGCGTCGAACCAGTATCATCTTTCCAATAACAATTCCACTGTTATAGAGCTTAGTTAGATGAACAAAGATGTTATGGAATCACTCAAATTTGCTTTAAGGTTCACTTTCTCCATCAGAATCGGAATCTTCAGGCTTTTGCAACTAATTTAAAGAAAATGTCTTCAGCTGTAGAGTAAACAATCTCCTCTGTAATATTTCAACCCATTTGAACTTTATGTTTGTCATGATATGAGTCAATACAGATTCAATTCCCCCTTGGTCCGAAACTCAGCATCGACATTATTCTAAATTCTGGCTGGCTACCATCTTGATACATTATTTACATATTGGCCTGAATATTTTAACTCTATTTTCATATGCAAATGGACTACCTACTGAAAAGATATGGCAATAAGCTTAGGAAAAACGGCAATAACTAATAAAACTGAATCTACGTTTTCCAAAACAGAATTTTCGCCATTTCCAAGACTATTTGAGATAAAGACAAGAAATGTTAAATAGAGTAGCCACAGGTAGCGGGGAAAATGATATATAAATGGAAAGTTGTGTTCAGTGGATATGTAGTTAAACTATACATAATGTTATCAGAATCAAAAAAATATATAAATACATGGCTTTCTTTAATTGTAGCTACATTTTGCTTGAGTTTACTTCTTCCCATACCACATTGGCCTAATAAACACAGTTCTCACTGCTGTGCTGGCTGGTCAACCGCCTCTCTTTTCATATAACTAGTTCCAGGCTCCAGCGCGGCTTGCGAGCGAAGCGAGCTGTTATGATAAAAGAATAAAGGTTTGAAGGTTCGCATAGGCCCATGCACCTTCCATCGAATTCTTTTCCTCGCCCTCGAGTCCACAGGCCAGTATTTCAGCGGCCTTTACCCTCGCTGCTTTCATCAATACCTCCTCTTCATGATTGACTGTTTCAACTGTAGCTTTTGCCTTCGTGTTCACGACACGAAATCGAAATACTGAGCCCACTGCCGTTCTCCCCATGATCGAGGAAAATCGCCCGTCCATTCCTGCGCAGCGCTATTTGCAAACAATGGGCCGAACAATTGCGACAAGGATAGCCTGGTTTCCAGTGCCTCTGCTGCGTGGCGCGGCCCATTGTTTGCAAATAGCGCTGCGCAGGAATGGACGGGCGATTTTCCTCGATCATGGGCAGAACGGCAGTGGGCTCAGTATTTCGATTTCGTGTCGTGAACACGAAGGCAAAAGCTACAGTTGAAACAGTCAATCATGAAGAGGAGGTATTGATGAAAGCAGCGAGGGTAAAGGCCGCTGAAATACTGGCCTGTGGACTCGAGGGCGAGGAAAAGAATTCGATGGAAGGTGCATGGGCCTATGCGAACCTTCAAACCTTTATTCTTTTATCATAACAGCTCGCTTCGCTCGCACGCCGCGCTGGAGCCTGGAACTAGTAATATGAAAAGAGAGGCGGTTGACCAGCCAGCACAGCAGTGAGAACTGTGTTTATTAGGCCAATGCGGTATGGGAAGAAGTAAACTCAAACAAAATGTAGCTACAATTAAAGAAAGCCATGTATTTATATATTTTTTTGATTCTGATAACATTATGTATAGTTTAACTACATATCCACTGAACACAACTTTCCATTTATATATCATTTTCCCCGCTACCTGTGGAGTAGCTCTAGGGCTGTGAAATTGAAACCTCTTGGTGATGGGGAAAATGAACATTCAAATGCGAGTAACTCACAGAAATCACAGAAAAATAGAAGAAAAGTCACACACTGTGATTTTTGAAATCACAAAAATCTCGTACACATTTTTGTGAGTGATATGCCCCCTCGAACTTGCTAGCTGTGCAGGCATTTGACTTTCAATATGACCAAGCCAACTGCCTCAGGCTTATAGGCCTATGGATAATGTCGTTTTGATATCGCTTTAATGGTGTGAGGAACACGAGCACAATTCACAATCGTAGCATACAGAGGTGGATGAGTGTGGTGAATTTTCATAGACTCATTGTCTGTCCTATTGGTTGACCACGAAATGCTGCGTGGATTAGCCTTGACGATTTGATGAAAGATGCTCTTACGAGGCGTGGGGCTTCTCTTAAGATTCAAGATATTACCTCCTGTAGCTTGCATCCCAGGCAAATACAGGAAGAGGTTTTCAAACATTAAATTGTTGAGAACTAAGTGAAAGTAATGCAAAAATAAAGGTTACTGGATGTGTATATCAGCATACGATCTATAAAGTAATATGTGAAATTTCATACATATCTGCTAATAGATATAGCTCCATGTAGGTTGAAGCCGAGGTAAATACAGTCAAAGTTTTTAAACATTAAATTTTTGAGAGCCAAGTGAATGTGAAGCAAAAATAAGGATTACTGGATGAATTTGTTTGAACTTTAAAAGTAAAGATTACTGTATGATCTCGCATATGTGTTTATCGGAATACAATCCATAAAGCATTATGTGAAAATTTCATACATATCTGCATACCCTCATTTTATCCCCATTTGTGAAACGAATTTGCAAGAACAATTTGTGGAAAGACCCTAAGATAGTTGATTAACTTCTTAGTTGCTTAATCTTCCTCAGGGGATGCTCGGTGATTAGGCCGTTTCAGGCATAGGTGCTTATTGACTTGCTGCTTATCTAAAAAAGAAAATCTCAGATTTCAAGACTAGGGTAATCTGACCTGACTTAACAAGCAGATGTTGAATCATTCTGTTGACGAAAATCTAGTCTTGGTTGAGTCCTTTTTCTAACCAAAATAAACAAGAACGGCATTGCTGTCAGATATGTAATACCGAATGACACAAGATATGCCAATTCTCATACCAGTGTTGAGAAATAAACAAATACAACTTGCCACAGTACTGTATCTCTTACCACTCTTAAGGAGTAAACAAATACAACTTCCCACATGTATTTGATAACGCCATGGACTTTGGTTTATCGATTCAAGATGACAGTTTACAAGCCACCCCTGAGTAATATCCAACATATCTGGTCTTCCTAAGCTGCAAGTATTCTGAACAAAAACATTGCAGATTGAAATTGAAATATTTGTCACACACGATGATGGTCTAGTCTACCGGTTTCAATCTATTGATTGATCCGCTCTATAATCAAGTAATTAGTAATGGTTTTGATGCTCTCAGATTTGAGCAACACTGATTCTGTTCACATTCTGCTTGAGCTCATAGTCGTAAAGAATTGTAGAAGATCCCTTTATCTTGCTCTTTGTTACGGACAAGCCATCAAGTCACCCCTACCATTCCCTGTCACAAAATCTATAACTAGGTAGGAATCAAACCCCAGCAAGGTCAGCAAAGATGACAGCTCACCGAATCTGACCATTCGAGGAGGGCGAAAGATCGCTCTCCCAGATGCTTATCTCGACAACCTCCTCAATCAATCAACAAACTCCACATCGAGGCCACACCCAATGAAAGGAAACGTCTTCCTTTTATAGCCCACCTGACATCAGTGGAAGGCAATCTACTGTCCATCCCTTGAAATTTGCATTCTAACATCCACAAACATCATTCCTTCAGCTGCGAAATCTCATCAGAATTTTAATGAAAAAGGCGGGGTCTGAAGATAGAAGGGAAATTTAATTAATAGAGATTTTGAACTTTAAGCCAGATTAAGGATGGAATGACAGAATGAATTCTCTCACAAAGTACCCATAACGACCTTGACCGACAAATTACGCCTGGACGTCTACCCTGTAATTAACAGTTCTGAACACATTCAAATTGACAAGGTAAATCCCCATGAAATGCTGCAGGCGAGACTGTAGCAGGATGGTGATCGATTTGGATGATCTGTTCCTCAAAAGGCGGGACTCAATTTTAAGTCAATTTGGTACTAATTAATCTTCCGATATCAATCTACATTGTTGTACATGCTTACAAGAAAGATGACTGATAAACCCAATACACGAACATCTATGCTCGATTTTTGCTATCATTAAGTCCCATAACTTTATTACTGATGGGTATAGTTTTTGATTCCATCTTTTTCTTCGCAATCCATGTTCTTATCATAGCCTAACTAACTCCCAAAAGAAAATATTTACATGAGTTAATTGTGCCTTGACACTGACATTGTAAAGACACGACTTGCAAACGAAGAAGAAGATTCCAACTTCAACATTAGCGCCAAAACTTTATGAAAATTAAGACTGGATTCAGCATTCCATGAAGCCATTTCAAGATAGGCCCCTCCAAGTTTAGGCTAGATCCCTTCAATAGGACCACCAAGAAGCTACGTCGACTCAATCGCTTTTAAACTGTAATTACGTGAATATTCAGTCAAGTGCTTGTCACTTGCAAGACTCCAACAATTATCAACGCAATCAAATGTATTCTTACATGGGTGACGAGTGTATCGAAATGACGTGGGAAATGTTGAACAGGATTGAGGTTAACTTAGGTGCGAGGCTGTTGAAACAGTCGATGGGCAGAAACCTTGAGGAAAGGGTCATCGGGTTGAAACCTGCCACCGAGTGTGAAGGGCATTCCCCAACTGTGAATCCAGATACGTCGACAAGAAGAATCGCAAAATATACAGTGACATTGAGAGGAAAGACAGTGGTTTCTTCGAGATCAGCAAGTACTCGGCTGGCACAACATTTGCACATAGGGGATTACTTCAGATATCACATGATTTCTAGAATTAGTTAAAACCCAAAAAAGAGTACCAACAATTCTGAAGAACAAACTGACTAGGCCCTTTTAGAATTTGCAAATCAAATCGAACCAAATAGAACTTCTGCAAACTCAAGAGAAACCTCAGTAGGCAAAGTCATGCATTATCTCAAAACACACATATGACGAGCTGAAACAAAACCAAATATCAATCTACTACATAGTGTACCTTAATAGGACTCACTGCAAGATCAGTCACAACTAAGGTTTTTCATTTCCCAATAAAACAAATAAATGATGATAGAAATTAAATTAATGATAAAACAAAACAAATAACTTATAGTAGAAATCAAATGAATCAAAATAGAAAACATAAATAGCCTTAAACTTAACATAAAGAGCCATGAAAATAATGTGATCTGAATAGGAAAAGTAATAAAGAGAATTAACTCCTCCAAATTCCAAACAGCGATAGAACTGCTAGTCTACACTTGCTCAATACAGGAAGTACTATGTTCTATTTTGGAAGAAAATTCATTTTCGTTACATTACATTACAAAACCTTATAAAAACATTACATCACGAAACATTACATTACTTAACATTACAAAACATTACATTACTTGAAATTCCATTACTTATCATTACAAAACATAACAAAGCATTCCATTACTTAACAATACAAAGCCCAATAAGACATTACATTACATTGGATCAAGCATTTCTCAATACTACATTACATCAAGAGAAGTAAATTGGGAATTATTAATGTTTCGGAAGGATTAGCACACCACATGTCGTTATCTTTTATAACATATTATAATATTAGAATATTAATATGATATTTATAATATTATAACAATATCAGACGACAAGACATAACATAACATTACATTACTAGACTAGTAATGTCATTAATATCACAATGATAGATTTATTCCCAATAATAAATCACATTGTTTCATTACATTAGGGAAAGGAAATGATTTATGCTCAAAAGGATTAGGACTCCACCAGTTTCCCAACAATCTTAATTACAGGAACTGGGATGGCAGAGGGCAGCGTGACAACTCAGTAAAAGGTGGAGAAGGCCTAAATCTGTATTGAAGAAAACCTCAAAGTCCTGCCAAAAAGATCGACATTAATTTGTTGTAAAAATAGAAAGCCATCTATAGAAATTGAAGAATTTAGAGCATTCTATTTGCTGCTGCTCCAAGCTTTAGGAAATTCAAAACCTTGAACTGAGCAGGTGCTACAAAAGTCGGACTCCCATTCAGGGATTTCTGGCGGGTGTTGTGACTCTTTTGATCATTAAAGTTGGGTGGCAAACAAGTTTTAAATCGCTATACCATTTCCAGGCCAACTGGACAAACGGACTGCATGGAAGGCTGCTACACCCTGTGATGGGTGAGCCTAGTGGTAAAGCAACAAAAGACTACTACAGGCTTTCTAACTACGACTCAACATGTTAACTCTTCACTGACTTCACAAACATCATCCACAGCCTTAATATCCAATAGAAAATTCCTCATTAGTCTCGTATGCTTCAGAGTGATAAGATCTAAAATACTGAAGTACTACAAGGAACACTGCTAGAAACCATGGTAGGTAAGGTGGGTGAAAGCAATACAACGATAGGTAAGGTGGGTGGTAAAGCAATACAACGATAGGTAAGGTGGCTGAAAGCAATACAACGATAGGTAGGGTAGGTTGTAAAGCAATACAACAATAGGTAAGGTGGCTGAAAGCAATACAAAGATAGGTAAGGTGGGTGGTAAAGCAATACAACGATAGGTAAGGTAGGTGGTAAAGCAATACAACTATGGGTAAGGTGGGTGGTAAAGCAACACAACGATAGATAAGGTGGGTAAAAGCAATACAACCATACTCAAAATTACATACCTCCACTGAATTCAACCATTTAAATTGCAACGAAATCCAACAAGAACGATGCTACACCCTGGCATAAGAATCATGTTAGTTATAAAGCAATACCAGACTCCTACTGAAGCAATGACTCACCTTACCAGGTGCACAGGGGGTGCCCTGGGCAGCAGGATCCAGTTTCGTGACGCACTCATCGTCTCCTTCCCTTTGACACCATAGTGACTTACACATGTCTGTTTGTGCGCCAGTTGTCTGTGTGAAAAGATTGAAACTGCATTAGATATGATACAGAGCTTTGGGCTTGAGGCAACAAATGTAAGTTATCGATACGAGCCGGTACGATTCGCAACGGATATCTAACGATTGCAGAGGAATTCTGCAAAGATTTGTAACGATTGCAGCGATTATGGAGCGAATTTTAAAAGATTTGAGATAATTCAGCGACGATTTGTAACGATTTCATCGATTATGGAGCGGGGATGGATCGATTTGAGTCGCTTAAACCTTTATCAAATCGTTTCAAATCGATTTCTATGTATGGCATATAGACGAGAAGACGAGACTTCGGAGAGATAACACTGCGGTTCATGTAGCCATTCCTATTGCCTTCTAGATTTCATTAAGTCTTCAGCTTCTGGAGCAAAGCCAATGTCGTTATCATCTAGACATCTGTAAATATAGATAAGCGACACGATACGATTCGCCCACTTCTTACTGCCCGAACAGTCAAGTCAGCACGAATAGCATTAAACATTTCGTCCGCAAATTAGGCCCGCAAAAGAAAGAAGGGTAGTAAACTTTAGGGCAATTATGGTGTTGTCCGGGTGTACTATGTTTAATTTAGGCAACAGAATAACAATGTCAAGATCGTTATATAAACTCTGGAAGCCTTTCTTATGGTTTGAAACAAGCGAAGAGACTTACCATAAACAAAGGCAAAACCTAGGAAGTTTTAGTGTGAAAGTCAAGTATCTTTTAAAAAAACGGTGTTTGTAGGAAATTGTGGGCACATGCCCCATTGAACAGTGCCTAATACCTTTAAGGTGGGAGTCTCGCGGATTTCACAAATTACAATTACCACTATAGGATTAGAAAATTACAATTAAACTTTAACGGCATAAGACCCTGTGGAAATGGGCGAATTCCCACAGTTTCCCTGTTTATTGATATCCGTCCAATGAAACATCATCTTGCCAGTAAACACAAGCGATGCTTCGCTCAGACGGCGCCTCATCAATTAATCTTAATCAGGCAGTCTTCCAGTGTCTTATGCCTTTAAAGTTTAATTGTATTTTTATAATCCTATAGTGGTAATGGCAATTTTCATAACCCTTTGTTGTCCTACCTTTAAAGAGCACATGAAGCAAAAAATTTTATTGGTGGAAATGATAGGTACTACTGAATGATAGAAAACGCCGTTTAAATTATTTTGATATCTCCTTTTGTTTTCAAATTATACACTAACTTGAAGTATCAGAGGATGACGTCATAATGTTTGCACATTATTAGGTTTACATATGGGGATATAGCTGTATCTCATCATGAAAAGATTATAGTTGCAAGAAATCTTGTTGCAGTGCTGCATAAATGTAATGCAGGTTATTTACTATGTATGCATGATTTTTGGGAAAGCATACTAATTGATAAGAAATATTGTGATTGCATTTCCCTTGGAAATGGAGTCAACGTAGTATATTGTGTTGACCTTTTACAAACAATGTGACGTAATCAGCAAATCCTACAAAATGGTGGACAACTTGAAAACCAAATGAGATATCAACAAACTTTTCATAGAGTTTCTTATCATTCAACAGTACCTATCATCTCCACCAATAAAACTTTTTGCTTCATGTGCTCTTTAAAGCATTATACAGTCAATGGGGCATATGCCCACAGTTTTTCTTTATTCATATCTGTTAAAAGGTAATCATCCCTCCCGCCACTAAACTCAACGAAAAAGTAAGGCGGGCAGAAGAATATCCAGGGGCCTGGAGAGGCCTTGAACGAAAGGGGTTGTTTCGGTTCGGAAGATTTGGAAGGGGTGGTTAAGGGGCATTTTGGATCATGCTGTCTTAAGGTTGTTGCTTGATGATGGTTAAAGTAATGAAGTATTGCAGAGACAATGCTTAACAGGATTATGCCTTTAACAAAGCTGGCCCGTGTCCCAAATCAGGACAATAAGTTGTCACAGTAACCATCAGGAGCATCCAGCTACAGGCCTATCCATAGAAAAGGCCAGAATTCGTAACAAGACACTCGATGACGGTTGTAATCTCGAAACGTTGCAAAATTTCCATTTCATATAAGCTACAATCCCCGCCAAAAGTAGTTGGAACACTATTGTTTTACTTAACAAATTACTACGTTTTAGCTTTCTTAGCATTTCTTTTTACAATTAAACCCCCCCCCTTCCCCCTCAAAACAATGTTGTTTACAAAAGGAACTTTATGAGACCACACCAAACACTAGCTGAATGCTATTGCATTACTTTTTCTTATCAGAAACAACATTGTAAAGGAGGGAGGGGAGGGGACAAAATGTGGAAAACTATAAAAATCATGCAAGTGTTCCAAGACTTCTGGCAGGGATTGTAGTTTCGGTACTAAACTGTTTTATTAACTCGTATTGCCAAAATTCGTATTGGAGGCTTCCCAGAATTGTAGTTGACCACTTTAGTAGAATATATTTCCACGTGTTAGACCCGTTTGTGAATTTATGTAGCCCCCAACAAAACACAGGAATCAAAACTTTGACTTATTACCTTGAATGCTTTGCAGTGGGATGCGAGAGGGCCATACTGTTGTTTGCATTGTTGATCGGCATTGTATGTGACGCCCGGTAACACAGATTCACCGATTACATAAGTGTCTCTGTAATGTTGCAATGATCTTTCTCTAATACAGCTGCTTTTGTAAGAGCTGAAAGATAACGGAAAAAATCGAGATGATTTTGTGAAATAACATGATGGAAACAATTTGAATCAAATAGCTGGGAAAGCGGCGAGTTCATGTAAGAAACCTGGTATCAATAGAGGCAGTCACCTCTCCTTGCTGATTAAAAAATTCATTTCGGCTGCTTCCTAGTGTAGTAGGCTAGGTAGCCATGTTGTAAACATGGAATGGAGGCTGAATGTAAGTTGGAGGGGTTTACATGAAGGAGGGGACTTGAGATGAGGGGATGATGAAGCAAGGATGATAATGTCTGCTTTTACAGCTTGTGTATTCTTTGTGTGACTTCTGTTAAAGGGCCAGCCTAAAACACCTAGCAAAATTACAACTTGATTGAAGGCCTTAGAACGGAAGAGAATTAGACACAGCTTTCAAAGACTTTCGAGACTCACAGACTCACATTCGACAGATTGGGATCCTATTTCAAGTCACACTAGGCAACTGAATAATGGATGTATTGTTGCTCATTGGCGCACCTTTTCTTGGTTCACCCGGTACAAAACGGACAAAGATGCTGCTGTTTTTCATAGATAAAGAGGGAAGGAGATCATCTGGCTCTCGAGAACGCTAACCTTTCCTCAGTGTTAGCTCTTTCTTGGGAGAATAAGGGAAAAAATAAATGGATTGATAAAAATGAAATGGAATCTCTAACAAATGGAGTGCGAAAATCACGGGATTTCCTTCTGCAGCAGTTAATAAAGACTTATTCATGCATATTCACAAAATACTGTGGGTCTTATCCGTAACCAAATATTGCAGGCCTAGGCTTATTGCAGGCCTAGGCGCAAAGCCCTTTCTTTCCCTCGCGAGATTTACTATCTCTCCTCTCTGTCAAAGTGCGTGCTACCTTGCTGTCAACGCGAAACTCCATCCCTGAGAAATTTCATCAATCCAAGTTCTCCAGCCACACACATTGTAGAATCGTGACAAAGAACGCCTTTCACTGAGATTATAACATCAATTGAGACATGCGCTTCAAAGCCTCAAAACACGATCTCTTCCGACTTATGCCACGATATCTTTTGACTTGTACGCCACGCGCTATTCAAGTAACACACAACCTCGTTTGTCATCGGAGCTTGATTGTGGAAAGACTGATCAATGTGGCTGAATCGACTGGGAGGAGTTTTGAATCTGAATTATTGTAAAATACGCCTTTCACGTCAAAAGTAAAGCTGTAGTTATACGGAAGGTGAGATGCAAACAAAGAGGTCGAGTAAACGAGCCATATTGCAGGAGTCTTTATAACCAATTCTGACAAGAAGGCCGATTGGGTGATGGTCGTTAAAAGTTGATAGGCAAATACGCTTGTTTGAACATCAAGGGAATAAGGTTCACTGAATATCTAGACAGATCAAGCAGTACAACCCGGATCCTATATCTCCAGACCATGCGACCAAAACTAGTGATTCTATTCCCCTTGTCGCTTAGAACTATAATCAGATGATAGATTTATTTTCTTTAACTATATTAGAATGGCAAAGAAAATTCAATAAATGTTCATGGCTTGATGGTTGATAGTAGTATATGGGACAATAGTTACATCGTTTCATCATTCCAGTGTTGTGTGATTTCGTGATCTCGCTTATTTAGATGGTAGCCCTGCAGATGGCTATCATTTTGTGCCAGTCGAGGAGGTTTGGTACTTTAATTGCTGACCTTGGATGCTAGATAGTAGGAAAACATGAAAACTGAAACATTACACTAGTTTTAACCTCTCTACTGAGCCTCTTGATGTTGATAAATAGTGTGGAACCCCTTTTAGGGAATGGGGGCATCAACCATTCCTTGAAAATGCTCTGAAACCAGCAAATAAATAACATGCTTGCTATTTGGTTCATTTGAGAATGCAGAATAAGAAAATAATTTACATATTAGACTTATCAGCTTTGTCAGAATTTGTGTTCATTTTAGCAGAAGGACTTCCAAAGCTGAGAGCCCATTGGTAGCATTCAAACGCGAACAGATCCATAATTATCACCAGCAGTCTGAACAGGACAACATTCTCCCCTGGCCTAAGGCAAACCACGACTTCCTGTCTGAGAAAAACTTCCTGAGGCTATTGGTCCAACACTTGCCAATAAGGTTAAGAGATAAATCATTTTCTTCCTAACTAATTATCACATGAGAGAATTTCTACCCGCAGGGGCAGAGTTTGATTGTGACTAGACGAGAGGACAAGGGGCCAAATAGCACGATTCCTCGATCTCCACCTTCAACACCAACCTAGCCAATACTGATAGCAAAACCAATAACTACTAGCAAAAAGCAAGATGGCGACTGGCGAAATTTACAAAAATGGGCCTAATGTTTGCGAGCAATTATTTGTTGATTGGTAAAGGGTCTTTAACCCTGATTGAACCCCCTTTCCTTCTTGTCAGGGTTGGATAGGTATACACCCGGAGATCAACAAACCTGAGAAATTCCTTCAGCTCTTCCTGACTGCATTTTGACCACCTGAGATTACCGAAGTGATTCGCCTGCGGCCATGTTGGAGACATCATGTGTGGGACGCCATTGGATTCTTCGGCGCAATGGTTGTTCTCCGCATCGTGCGTCATGCCGAAGCTGTAAAGTAGGAAAATAGCAATGACTAAGATGGGTTAAACTAAGCTGGGCCATTTAGGAGGCTCTTCAAAATTTTACCGAAATTTACTGGGAAAATTCGAGGGCTGGGATGCCGGAGTCAAATCAGTTTCAGCAACTGAAGGATAACCTTGGAACTAGAGCCTCGAGCAAGGAAGGGGGATGAGAGTGAAGACGAAATGAATCTTCATTCCCTCCATTCTTGAGGCTCTGATAACCTGGCTACTGGAAGGATGGATCAGAGAGTCCATTACCCATGAGGCTGCCTGGTTCTATACGCTGTATGTCCAATTGTAATAACTTTCTGTGACTATCTCTGACTTAGCTACTGCAGTTAATCAAGTATTAGACTAATCTTATTTGACTCCACTGTTTGATCACATTTTAACTTGTTACTTTTTGTTGAAAGAAGCATTTAAGAAATATCATATCTTTCAACTCTCAGTGACTTTAGTAAAGTTGCTTATTGAAAAAGTTCGCTACACACTATCAGATTCCAGAGAATGTGGTACAATGCCTCAAACCAAGCAAACAGCCTAATCCGCACGGGATATCCCAAAGTAATGTTCGGTTTCAAAGAGGATAAGAATTGTAATTATTCAATACGAATCGAACGAGGTGAATGGCAGATTGGGTATGTACTTGAGATTAAGATATTAAACATTATTCGCTCTGGAATGCCCTTCTTTCTTGCTTTGAGCTGATTTTTATGTGCAGAGGCCTTTTGCTAGCAAGCATAGGGCACACAAACATTACACTGTATTGCAGTGCCTGTATTGCAATGTAAAAGGAGGGGGCAAGTTCCAAAGTTGCATACTTAGACCTTTATACCTATGTTTTTATCAAAATGTGAGAACCTTTATGAAAACATGATTAACTCCACCTATTAAAAGTGAGTCTACAGCTCCAGGTTTAACCCACTGGGCCAATCCTGAAGACGACAGTCCTAATTTGATTCGCACAAACAACTCTAAACGATTGGAGGCGATTTCAAAAGGGCTTTGCAACGACTTGAGAAATTGCTGGGCGATTTCCAGTGATCAAGAAACATTTTGCCACGATTAACAACCGTTAGGTGACGATTTGCGACGGCTGGGAAGCGATTTGCGATGGTTTATGAAACGATTCTCACACGATTGTCAACGATATGGCAATGACGAAATTCGTTTATTCCGTCAATTTTTGAAACTAATTTGCTGCGACGATTTGTGGAATACTCTACAGTATTAAATTGGAGCCAACAAGACCTAGCGAGGGGTGCAACTCTCTCAAAAGAGATGAACGTGCTTACGAGCATTCCAAAATTTTGTGGTTGCCAGAAGATTGGCCTGGGGTTTCTCGGGATTTCGGAGATAAACCTCTTAGGATTCTATAAATTCAGGGGGATTTAGTAGGTTTCCAAGGACTCTAGGGGACCTTAAAGGTTTTTAAGTCCTGAAGGTCAAACTGTTTCTGACAGTGTCATGCCCCTTGAGACCTAATAGATCTAAACGTAAATGAATATGAAACAAAGTCGATGATACAATCGTCCGTGTCACTACTGAGGCCCCGTCCACACGTATACGTTTACGTTTTGAAAACGCATAGAATGTTTTCCGTCCACACGGATCCACAAATCAGTTTCATAGCGTTTTCGCCTGTCCACACGTAAACGCTGAAACGACTGAAAACGATTGTTAAATATCAACACAATCTCGTACCCAAAAGTCATTAAGAGGCTACGCATGCGTAAACTGCCTTTGAAATGTTTTGGCGCAGATTTCGCATGTCTTCAGCTACCATCTCTGCAAGACACAACTGTATTGGTAGAAATCATGCCACCAAAAGCAAGTAAAAAGCAAACAACTGTCGAAGCAGCAAAGAGTGAAGCATATGTTTGGAGCAATGATGAACTAGAGCTACTTTTGCAAGTAACAAACGAATACAAGGTTTTCAAAGCAATCAAAAACGTCGATTGACAAACAAGAACCGAGGCTAAGACGTCATCATTTACAAAAGTATGCGTTTACGACCGTCCACACCAAGACGCGAATACAGCGTTTTCAAAAGTATCCACTTTGGACAGCGTTTTCGAAAGTATGCGTTTAGGGTCAACTGAAACGCCGTTTACGTGTGGACGCAAGGTGTAAACGTATAAAAAAGTATGCGTTTACGAACGTAAACGTATACGTGTGGACGGGGCCTGAGTAACAAAAACAAAGGACGATCTTATAAAAAACGAGTAAAGATAAGATGAAGATTTCCCCCTGAATTTCACATGACGAATTCAAACAAATCCGGTGTCTTGTGGCTTTTCGGTTCCTTTCTAAGATTTATTGTTTGTTTTTATTTCAGTTACTCGTGCTATTCTCTGTGAGTTCAAACCCGGTTCAATCAGGACATCTTCTGCACAGTCACCTTTCGCCTCCAAGAAATCCTTTCTGGAATATTTTCCCTTAGCAAATACAAGAGTCTTTGTGGTTGCTCGGCCGCTTCTTGGAGAAGTTGGGTTTGTTTGCCTTTCTCATCGTACATGTGACTCTTGTTATAAGAAAATGCACACTCGAAACACGTCATTACATCCAATTGGCTCAATTCTCCCAGCACATATCAATAATGACTGTTAGGACCTGTTTCGATTCAGGGCTCTTTTTTCGAAATGTTTGACTAAACCGTCCTTTAGACGTTGCTACATTTGATAGTGTTTAGAATTTATTCGTCAATTTGCATGTTTCCGGCAAGAGAAAGATAGTGAAGCAAGATAGAAATAACCTTCATTCTGAATTTTTTTGCAGACAAAATGACCTCGAACCAAGGCTGTTGCATATTGAAAAAACAAAGTATATTGCGACCACTGAACCTCGTTTGCAGCCAAGCACAATTCCAATATGTAAAGAAAACCCATAAAATGCAAACACTCCATTTCATGGCTACCTCACAAATTCGTTTCAAAGAACTTTCCAGATTCAAAGATTTCTAATTTGTGGTCAACTTAGCGATATCTATTCCAAACCACATAAGAAACTCAACTTCGCAATCCTCATTAATTTAGAAAACATTTCCGTTTTTGATTAGCTTAGTTAAACTTCATTCAGCACTTTAAAGCTTTAGCGCTAGAAACTGACTTTAAATTTGCCGCAAGTGCTTTTCTGTGCCCTAAGCCTGAGAACATACTTAAGTTTAAGGAATATGCGGTTGCGTTCATTTTTATCAGGAGGGGGTATTTGCACCTTTGTGTAATGCCGTTTTGTCAAGCTGTAGTCATTAGTTTCAGTAGTCAGGTGTTGCTAAGGGGCACAATCCTATCATGCAATGCGAAGATGAGATCAGTCTTCTTCCAACGAATCAAATCGAACCGCGATGCAACTCAACTTTTGGATTGCAAGATATGTTCATACAGCGAGGATGGTTACCACATGGAGTATTTTCTTCATTAATAAAGTTAGGAGTAGCTAGTTGAAGCTAAAAAAGTTCCTTTTTAAAAATGGTAATATAAATATTAATCTTCAAAGCGAAATTCCTCGGCCTTTATGCATATGCAAGAAAATGAGTAAATAGTTGTTCTTCCGTCGAAGAAATCGAGTCAAATGACTTCATACAAAGATTTCACTTGACTTCATGTAAGACCAGAGAGATATTTCGATAATTTTAGTACCAGAGCACCACTGAGCAAACTTCATATTCAGGCCTAAATTTCTCTAAAAACAAGAGTTGGAATAATTATCATCCCGAGGAATGATCGGGACTGTGAGGATTTTAGGGATGATCGTCAGAACGCTTAATTTTACAATATCAACTCAAACAATGTTTGTTACCCGATTGGCAATCAAGACGAACAGCCAGTTAAGGCCTTAATCAAAAGTCTATGAACCAATATCCCATTTACGTCACAAGACGCAAACACATCCACAAATGAATGAAAGACAATCCAGAAATTACGATGTCACTGATTCAACAGCAGAACCAAATAATGAGAGATTAACAGGCCCAGACAATCATCAACGCAAACTGGAATATCAACACAATACAGTTCCAAAAAATATTTACCTCCAGGAAGAAAGAGAGAACAGAATTCAGACGCAAATGGGTCAAAGTTCAAAAAGAAAGACGTTGTAAAGTAGCAGCAGAAGATATACGGACATGAAAGGAATTCAATTCGATTTGATATCCTTCGCTGAATTCCTAGTTGATGCTAATCAAACGTTTCGCAACCGTCCACAAATAAGTGATCGAGTGCATTGGACCAGATTGCCCCTAATACAAAATTGCTCTTATTTTCTCTCTCTATTTTATCGACTTGTTTACATGGTTTGTTGACAGTCACAGCTGTAAAGGTATTATCAAAGGTCGAAAATTGATAAAGGTAGCAAAGGTAGAAAATTAATGATTATATGATGATAATTATGACAATTGGTTGCAGACATACCTATGACCAAGTTCGTGAGCAATAGTGAAGGCAGTATTCAACCCAATATCTTCAACGACACTGCATCGACGCTTAGGCTTGCAGACCCCTCCGATGTACGCCATTCCTAGCAAGAAAAGGGTTCAAATCAATCGAAATAACCCCAAGCCCCACCTCTGGTCTCTGTTATCCTTACTAGGCTGCTTTAGCAATATGATACGAATGGGATGGGAATTGTATCGTTGTCATCTGCGTTCAAATTGCGAATATAATTCAGCCACTGTCTTGAAATAACCGTACTGTGTCAGTGTCTAAAAATCTGGTACACGATATTAAACATTGAAGGAAATTTGAGGACATTGGAGCAGTTTTTAGTTTTATCTGCATCACCTTAAGGCAGATTTATGAAATTTAAAACAAAGCTTATTCTTTTACCTATCGTTCCACAAGGGCTGTCTCGATCCTGGCAAACATCCACCCTAAAAGCATATAACATGCATTAGAATCAAGTACACGGAGATTAGGTAAGGACAAAGTCACGATAAAGAGGTGAAATTTCTTGCAATTGACGATCCACGCCACGTGATCAAATTGTCACAACACATGATGTCCCAAATGGGGAGACATAAAACTGCAAATGAGTAAAATAAAATTACTGATATCACCTCACAGGATCACACGACAGGTCTGAATTAACTTTCATCAAGAATTCAGGGTCTTGGCTACATAGAGGGTGCATGGGGTGCAAGTGCAAGGGGTGCCGCAACCCTCCTTGCCCAATCCCATTCGGCAAATTTATGGCACCTCTATGAAATTGGCATAACCAGTTTTGACAAGTTACTTCCACAAACCAGAATTCCACAGCGCAAATATGGTTTGCAAAGATTCCAGCTTGAGTCAGTAGTTTCAGAACAAAGAGTATAACTAGAAGCTTCATGTCACTATCACTCTAGCTACTTCTCTACGAGAATTTCATCTGATAGAAACACTAGACGGCAAATTCATAACGACAGCAAATTCGTAACTCTCACCCACCAAGCTCTATCACTCTAGCTACTTCCCTACGAGAATTTCATCTGATAGAAACACTAGACGGCAAATTCATAACGACAGCAAATTCGTAACTCTCACCCACCAAGCTCTATCACTCTAGCTACTTCCCTACGAGAATTTCATCTGATAGAAACATAAACGAAAACTAACCTTGTTAGTAAAATAGCTGCATCGTACTTGAGAATCTGCTTGTTGTCTTGCCCGTAATACCATACTCTGCTGTACTGCCACTGACAGAAGTTTCGCAGCGTTTTGTCCCCGTGATGAGAAATATGCAAATCTTCCTGTAAGAAAATCCAAAATATCAACCTGAGCTTTACCAGCAAGACAGTAGAAAAAATACATATAAGAATCACTTTATGTAGATTAGCCTTCACCCTAAACACCTTGAAGACTTCACGGATAAAACCTTCACCCTAAAATTTCAGCATTCCAAATAAAGTGTTCTTGAAGATATTTAGAGAACTCCTATGATGAAATATATGGTAAGCTAAAGATTCCTTATAATGCATAACCTTGCCATCTCAGACCATCCATCTCATACAAATTTTGTTAACATTTTAATGATGATTAAGAACCTTTAAAGGGTAAAGCCGTAATATAGAGGTTCTTATATGCAGATTTTTACTGCATTAGATTAGGAGATAAGAGGCAAAGACAGAATTAGGTGTTTCATGCAAAGGTTGTCCTGATAAAAAAACGTGCATTTCTGTTTTTTCGTTCAAATCATGAGTCAACCCCATGTTGACAACTGGTACTGCCTTGCCAATAGCGAAACTCTGCTTTATGGTCAATAAAAGTTTAAAGAACAGTGGAAGAAAAATAATATAGACACGAAAAGATGCATAGAGTCCTAAAGTAAGATTATCCATCGTTAGAGCTTCTAGAATTGATTCCATTCCATAATTATCAAAGGACGTCAAATATAGTATTATCATAGATAACCTATTATACTGTGGAGTACTGATGAGTATTTTCAATGCTATATAGGATCTTCAATGCTGTGGGGGGAGGGGGAAATCATCAGTACTGTTGGGGATGACATTTATACTGTGGAGGATGTACACTACTGTGAAGGGATACCATTAGCACAATGGCTATTACCCCTACATTGCTGATGATATCCCCACAACACTGACCACCATCCACTGTATTGGTGGTATCCTTCTTCAGTATACTGAACAACCTTCAAAGTACTGAAAGCAGCTTGCGACACATTTATGATTATATCCTCCCCACAGTACTGAACAGCCTCCACAGCACTACACAGACATTCAACAAGGTAGAAATAGAGTATTAGATAGACAGCCTCCGTTTTCCAAATAGTCGTGTAATCAATACTCATTGTAAAGGGGAGATTTTACGATCAAGGGGCGTTGTTTTGACGGTCATTCATTCAATGGAATTTAAACCAGGAAATTCTAAAACATATCCATATGACGTCATCACTTTAAGGGACTTAATTCGATGGATTTCTAGGAACTCTGAAGAAGAACTTTTTTTGGTTCCAGAAAACTCCTGGGGATTAAACAGATTCTTCGAGTATTAGATGCTAGATGTAAGACTTTTATTGTTTACATTTACAAAGGATAGTAATATTTTACCTCATCTCCTTTGAGAACGAGAATCTTAGCCACAGCAATGTTGACATCTACACCTAAACTTCGATCTTTGTACATCTCTGCCACCTGAAAGTGAATATAAGAGATATGATAAGAAAGATAATATAAGAAATCTAACATCATCAATTGTACTAATCAGAGTTGATCAACTTGAGGAGAAGTAGGATTCGGAGAATCAATCGAGTTCACGTACACAGCTCTAATTAGTACTCTGACCCCTGACTTTTGACCCGTCAAAGGTCAGGTCAGAGGTTCAGATTTTGTTCAGTCGTGTTTCTCAGAGATAACCCTTCACACTACTGAACATCCCCCAAAAACTACTGCACACACGCTGTATCTGGTTGGTACCAAACTTATTGCTGCAGTAAGACCCCAGAATTCCTTACTGTAAAATTGGTATGGGGGAGGGTGCTGTGCTCATCAGTGTTTGGAAAGGAGTACCACAAAGGCTCAGCCTAAACATCAGCAAGATTTAAGAATCAAATCCTTTGCAAGTGGTTACGAAGTCAAGATAATCACACAAGTATGAAAAATCACCCTTATACATATTATCATTTTTTCATCTTAATATTCTGAGACTACTTTATTCTTGACATTTTAATAACCTTTTTCTGTTGTTGTTTAGTAATTCTGTCATTGGCTGTACACCTACAATGTACGTTGTAGTTAGGCTTTTGTTATGGTTTAGAAATTCAAAATTCATTAAAACGAACGAATTGCTTTCAGAAGGATGCATACGAAATTCAACACGAATTCAACAGCATCTAGGAGACCCTGGATGACCTTTTTCCAGGCCCTTTGGCGAGGAATTTCAGCGAGCAAATCGATTGCTCGAATTTCAAAGTGGACGTCAGACGGCGAGTTAGTTGACTTTTCTTAATTCGCTGTTTGCTGTAGATTTGGGCATTGATTCGTTAATAGTATTGCGCACAACGACCAGGAAGAGGATAAATCAGGCTAAGCTTACAAATGTCAACTTGTTTGAGAATACTTTCAGGAAAAGTATCAAGTCCTATCGGCCGTTAAACAAACCCAAGCCGAATGTCATCTAGTATTTCACCAAAAACTGAAAAACAAATTCAAGCAAATGAACTTGAAAGTTTTTTTTATTAGAAACGCATTTGTAAGGAAATTGAGACGCTTGATTTTTAGAAGAATTGGGTAATGTAACTGTAATGGTGGGAATCAAATAAAGAGAATGAAAGCACACAATGAGAAAATCGTTTCGTGGGATTTCTTTAAGGATGGGTTGTACAATTTTTTTAACATTAGCTCGAAAATATGGAATTCTTAGGCTCAACCCAAACTTTAAGTTGTTGAGAGGCAAATACCCTCATTATCTTCGTAAGGTATTGGTTTATTTGCAAAGCACAAAGAGCCCACTGAATATAGGCAGGCTAATCGAACAGTGCTCTTGTAGAAGCTCTCGATGTGACAGCACCTCGTGATTCCGTATGCTTTTTATCTGGAATTAGAGAGAGCTGGAAAATTCTCTCCTAACATTTTGCGCCAGATCGGAAGGTGGTTTCGAGCCCGGGACTCTTTGAACAAAGGTCTTGTGAACTAACCACTTCGGCATCCCCTTCATTTTATCAGGTTCCTTATAAAGAAAAACGTAACTTGGTCAATTCGTTTCATAGGTATGAGAGGATGTCATGATAAGAACCAAGGATGAATCAATGTATGATGGATGAGCCAAACCGAATGAAGTTTTCTGGTGAGCATAGATTTAGGCCCAGCAAGCCCCACATCACATGTGCGTGCTCGGGAAAAATATTCAAGGCTGGTTAAATTGAATTACAGCACATTACATGACCCATCTGTAAGAAAATACTTAGTTAACTTCATTGGCACAGAATTGTAACAGATCTCAGAAAGAAGCCGATCAAAGACTAGGTGTTTTTGGTACCTAACGTACAACATTTTCACATAGATGAAGACAAAGCTTCTTTCAATAGCATAATCATGAGTGTGAGGGAGCAACGATCTCCAAGTGGTTCTGTTTATATGCATGATACCAAAACAAAGATAAAGGGATAGATTTCTTTTATCTTGTTCCTACCCACAACTTAGCAAGCCTGGACAAGCAAAACAAACAAATAAAAACTGAGATAAAAGAAACATGATACGACCGTCTGAAATTGAGCGCTGTATCAACATAGAGAATCTGTGTTCCTAACAATATATCCGTTGAACAAAATATGTCCAAATATGTCAACCAAATTAAATCAGAGTTTCTTCAAAAATGTGTGCCTCTTCATGGTTGCAAAGGCACGCGTTAGGGGGCCTGGGTTAGTTTCATGCAAAGCTCTCAATATATTTAAGGGCATTGAAAATGAAATAGTTAATCTCACACCCTTCTAACATTCAAAACGACGCCTAATGGTTCGCATGTAGGCCTGTGGGCACGAAGGGGTAAAGAGAAATTTCTGAGGTGCACATGCAAGGAATCAGGGCCAAGAATTGTACGCAGCATTTTTCCACCAATCTGGTTGTCAATCATTCCAGGAGACAATCTAATTGGTCCATTTATTTGTATCTTGATATCATATTGAATTGGATTGTGTCTAGTTTTGAATATATTCAGGCAATCTACTTTATTCCAACTAAATGCTAGAAATGCTCCAAAAGGGCTCCAAAAACTCATGCGAATCAAACTGACCACCTGCAGGGCTTCTCATGATGGGCCTCTCTTATCATAAGAAAATAGTTGAAGAAGCAGCACTCAGCTTTCCACAAAGTCAAGAGTATTCAATCTATTCCAAACATGACAAAGTTTTCAAACATACTTCGGTTTTCAAGAGCAGTTCTTGTCTTCACTGGACTAAAAATGGAAACCAATGGCATGAATGGGACGGGTCTTTTTCTTACAAAACTGACAGTTCATGCAAATGTGGGAAAACACAGAACTTGATTTATGCAGAGTGACTTGAAAATGACACTTTTGACTTCAGGTGATGATAACGAGGCTGGTCAGAAGATGACTTTCAAGCATGCATGTCAGCATGCCTCTGAATAGGTGACAAAGGTTTTCAGGAGTGTTGATGCAAAAGTATCTTTATAAGAAACTCGCACTAGAAACCCATACTATTCTCGAATGCCCTAAACTCCAGCACTGGAAGAAATTCTCTAAAAAACTTCCATATTGTTAGTGTTAAATAAAGCTTATTATCTAGATAAAAGAATTAGCTCTTAACCCTAAATTATAGCAAAATATCCGTTTCTTAGTTCCCCTGAGGTATATGTTTTTGAAAATGTGCACCCTTGAAGTACAAAAGTTATAAAATCCTAATACCAGAAACAAATCAAAATACGAGGGATATGGTATACGTAATTCATGAAAAATCAAAGCCCTATGTGTATCTCTAATATATTGTCTTATATTTTACCTGATGTGGAAGATAGAATTGGAAACATTATTGCAGAAAAAGAACAAAATTATGATTTCGAAAGTGAGGGCGACTCGATAACAATCCCGATGACCACTGCATTCTTGGAAAACAAACGCATCCAAAAGCATGCTCTCGCTCGTGCGATATTTTGCACCCAAAGGTATGATTTCGGGTTATATTTGAGACCCTGAACATTCTGAATCCCCGTCTTTTTTCCTGGAGGTCCCTCAAGGGCTTTCAGTACTAGAAATCCCAGCTGTTCAAAATCCTTCAGTAACGGGTTATTTTTAGATTCTTGTAAAAATACGAGTAATACACATGAAGGGTAACAGGGCACAACTGCGAACAACAGCGGTTTGTGGCAATAAATCAAAGAATGAATGAATTTGTGAATGAATGAACTAATGAATGGAGAATACGAGTGAATGGATTAATGTATGAATGGGTGAATGGTAGAAGGGCTATAATGAATAGATGAGTAACAGGGATACTAAACACTGAACGAATGAAAGATTTGATGTTATACATGTTTTTTATAAGGGAATATATTTCGAGAACTTTTCAAACCTTATTCTTAATCTCTTAGAACATTTGAAGGCTTGATTCTCTTTTTGAAGGAAAAACCGTGTAGTCAGGTCATAAGTCTCGCCAATAAAGAAGCGACGGATTGATTTCTCGAATGGATAAATGAACGAATTAATGGATAAAGAATAAAACGAATAAGATAAGGAAGGAAACGGAACAGTGGAAGGAAACGAAAAGAGTAGGACGGAAATGAGAAAAGTAGGACGAAGTCTTGAGTGGAAATGTTTCTTTCACTGCCCATTCCTGGTCCACGTGTAGTTTTTCACACATGCATCAATGACTGAGTCAAAAGCGAACAATGAACATTTATCAGCTCATCAGCAGCTACTGGTATTATCACTTCTTATGACAGATAGGAAGGAATAAGGTAGAGAGTATAATAGAGGCGTGACCAGATGGCGTTAAGTATGATAGCTAATGAAAGCAGACTAGTCGGTAGACAAGTGGGAGTGATAGTGGTTCAAAAACCAACGAATTTTGTCACTTAGACCAAATTCTTCACACCTTTTGAGAGATTACTCAAATTTTTACGGTGAAACGTATCTTGAAACCGAACAAGTTCACACCTGGTCAACCTTGCTATCGCGAATGTAACTTTTTGGTACAGATTTTTGGCACTATCGATGTAGTGCAACATTGAGTTATTTTCAATTTTTCTGCTAGAATAGAGTCATCCTCACCTTTTCTTCGCATCTGTAGTAAAATTCTTGAAAAGTAACAGATATTGTCGGAATGGGTTATCTAAAAATGATACTATAGACTCTCGCTAAAATGGTATGGACCACAAAGCTTTGGGCCTTATACCCCAAGAACGATGGTGCAGTTTATGCCCCCAGGGTGACGGGAATACGGGGATAATAGCTGCAAAACCGGCAAAACCGTGCCCTGAAACTGCGAAACCACGACAGATTGACTCTTGCTAAAAATGGAAGTGATGGCGTGAATACAGCAAGAGAAAGGACGGTTTGAAAAAAGAATTAACCTTACCATATTCATCATAGTCAAGACGTACTCCTCTATCGATGCATTTCCGTGGATAGCGACGGTTTCTTTATCAACGACAACAAATACTTCGATATCAGCAGTTGGAAATTCCACGGTATTTCGCTTCCTCGTCCGCCTTCCTTTCCGGCTATATCTGTCTTCCTCGGAAGTAACCTCGTTTTCAGCCACTGTCTTGTTGAGGACGAACTTTTCGGGATCTGGGTCTGTGAATACAAGGAAACAAGATGTTAGAAAACTAGCAGAAAAATGATAGACATACAAAATTGCAGTGACTTATTATACCTTAACGGAAAATATCAACAGCAACAACAACAACAACAATGATATCGAAGACGAGAGACTGGTACCTAATCAAGGAGCAAGGCTGATTTACATACCACTTCGCAACAACTTGTTGAGTTGCATTGTGGTATAGGCACAAAGAGGCTGATGTGGTATTAAAAAGAGTTGGCAAGATGACAAAGTGCCTCCTAGACATTTAGTAATCTAGTTATTTACCAACATTTCACCAATATCTTGTGGCAAATTTCGGCAAGACAAAACACCCGAGGCAGCCAATACAATGGTTTTACTGATACTTCCTGCAGCGGGTTAACAGTCTGGTAGGCGTAGCAAATCTCATAACAAATACTGAAGGTAGCCTTGATGCTTTTCAAATACCTCGATCCCAACTTAAGAATTATCAAAGCAATTTTAATCAAAACCGCAATATTCTAATATTTCTGCAAGGTTATGAGGCCGACAGCAAGGCTTCCCAATCTAAACGGTATTTTTGGTTGCAAAAGTGTTTAAAGATACAGACAATTTAAGAAAAAAATAGGCCCATGATGCCCAGATTCTTTCTGCTTCGTTTAAGGCGTAGCCAAGATTGACATTGATATTTTTGTGTCACCAAGAGAGAAGTTAGCTATCTTCAAACAATTTGTTGTTGAAGATCGTTGAATTGAGTTATTGTTGAAATTCTCACTCCTATGCCCTGCTGGGCAAACCGTGGAATCTACGAAACAGAGACTACCTGAGGGTTGGCATCTTCGAAAAGATGCATTGAAGAGAAACCACGTTCTTGCAATAACATCAAGATTCATCAAGTTTAGAATACGATGTTCGTTATAAAAAACATTCGAGGCTTATTTGTACACTTAATCTCGTACACTTTTGCAAAAGTCCTATTGTTCTACACGTATTTTTTATAAGCAATTTCAACCGAAGCTCAGTAGTAGAAATTGCTTAGCTTGAGGGTAAATTTGAGTACTCAAAATTGCGTAGCTATTGCTTAGCTTTTTTTACACTAAAATTTGTTTCTTAGAATATAATCTCATAGATTATTGTACGACAAATGTCGATGGTATCTTACATACAAAGAAGTGCCAAAGGTACCAATATCCACTGTAACCTACTTCTCTATGGCTGCTGCACGATTTTCATTGCCAGTTGGATCAGAACTAGAATTTTCAAATTGCTTAGAATTCCTCTATCTAGTACTAGAATTGCTTAAGTTTTTGTCTAGTCGAGTACTGCCGTGCTTATAAAGCAGTTACTCAAAAAAGATACGTGTAATGGAAGTCCCTTGAAAAACTTTGGGATACCATCTTGGAAAAATCTCGACAACTTGGAAAGGGAGTGGGATGCCCTCGACAAAATGGCATCACAAAGCATGGCAGTAGAAAAATCAGCCTCAGGGCCTCTTGGGACCCACCGTTATTGTAAATATTACTTTAGCTTTCCTTTTCATGTCTGCAACGCCTTGTCAAATAAAAGATATGGAAACAAGGAGCTTTTCATTATAAGAGCATCGCTTTCACTTGAATACGAAACACAAAGGCAAACCACACAGATTACAGAAACAAACTAGAGATCAGATAGATTTGGCTTATCTGCTGAAACAAGATTCATAAAATGACCTAACTGTGTTAGATAAGAGATTCTCTTCGAAACGTGCGTCCTTCCAACAGATTCAGCTTGCACTGTCAGTAACTCGAAATCTAAGACTTTTTTGTCGACACCTTTATGATAAGGGTATTTCAGTGAATTTCAACTATATAATCATAATGATGACTTGAGTTGTGGCAATAATCATCATAACAATCAAAATCATCATCACAAATCATCTATCATAAGTGAGTTTCTGTTTCACGTGCTGGCCTAAGGCTGGGTCTTCTTTCCAGCAGGAGAATGGTAACATGAACTAAACATAGTAGTACGAGGTCTTGGTACGTTGTATTGCATACATTTGTGCTGAAAAAGGTCTAGACTAGCCCACCCCTCTGTTTTATGCTCGATGCAAGGTGGTTTAAAACGATCATCGTTCAGTATCTCTAAAGCCAAGGTTTACAAGTTAATTCCACTGTACATCCACCATCATGATTATCCTCATACCACAGCAATCATAAACAAAGAAATCACCAAAATCATACCAGTCACCCCTTGCCATCATCATCATCATTATCAACATAATCACCATCGTCAGCAATATCATAGCAATCACCTATTGCCAACATCATCAATCCTTATCATAATCATCATAATGATCATCATCTATCCTCATCATGATTACCAAAATCATGATCATGATCATCATAATAATCATCAAAATCATCATCATCATCATCATCACAATCATCACAATCATCATCATCATCATCATCGTGATTATCGCCATTGCTAACAATTTCTTCATTAACGTCATCATCATAACCATGATAATCATTTCTTCCACCAAGATTATCCTTATCATCCCTATATTACGATCATATTCACAATGATAATAATCATCACCCCTACTACTATCGTCTTCGTAACATTACATTCATTCATGGGAGATGAAACGATAAAGCCTACAATACTCAATCTCAAAGTGTGCGTTGTTCTTATCGCACACACTGACCGTTATACATACATGCTGTATTGAAAAGCTCGACCGTTATAACGACGTGATTATTCCCATGACATTATCAATAGGCAACAATAACAAATATCTTATCTTCCTAAAGTATTTTCTACGTTTGCTGATAAATCCAAATTTTACCACGGTCCTTTCGTGAGTGTTTCTAAAGGCCCTTGACTCGTAAAATATTTCGTAGGCGTAAATTCAAACTCATTGATATCAACTCACGTCAGCCAAATTGTATGAAACTATCAAGAAATAACGACACTGTGGAGAGGGGCATGTCATGTTGGTCTAACCATTCAGAACAGTTCATATCAAGTTTTGGAAAGTTATACACACACTAAAGTATCGGTCAGAGATATCAGAACTTACAGAGTTCTCATTGGAAAAGGCAGATGTTTGATCAAAGGTATTCCAGATGACTAGATAAACAATATTAGCATGGCCTCCAGGCCCAGACCTCAAGCCCAAGCTAAGACGAGAAGCTATTTACATATAACAATTGAGATAAAAAGTTAGCTTGAATCACAAATAGATTTCATGAAATACATGCACCTTTGGGCCTAGCCTTGTAAGGGCCTATCCTTGTTTGGGCCTAGCTGGGCCTAGTTAGAAAACCCCTGCGGCAACCAAACTAGCATAAAACTGCTTTTATGGCTATCATGAGTTTATAAATCGCTTAGGCCACTATCAATAGACCAGTTAATTCAAATTCAAGCTGACCTTAACAAATAAAATGGCTACATTTTGCAAAGAGCCAAAACTATACGAAGACTTACCCGAGACAAAGTCCGCGCAATGCATCATTAGATTCAAACTCCGCGCAATGCATCATGCTTGTCAGCATATGACTGAGACATACTACTGCTGTTTTATACGAAACTCAGCAGCTAATGTTTGCGAAATAGAGCGACTAAGGGCAATGGTAGCACTGGACATAGTCAGAAAATATGTATACAGAGGAGTAAGTTATATCGCAACTAGGCACTTATCTTCCTGGGCAGCACAATGATATCCAAAAACGTCCATTATATCCCCCTGGTCTATCGTCCAGGAAACAGGGATATCTTCACCTTTATCCCCTACCTTCAGGGCAAAATTAACAAGATAGAGTAATCCTTGTGTTATTCATTAATCTAACGAAAAACGACAGGAACAGGATACTTCTATTTGCATTGGTTTACGAAGAGGCAGATCGATTTCTACTCTAAATGAATTCTCGTCTTAGACGACAAAGGACGCAGTCGCCCTGTGCAAGTGAAAAGTCAGTCCCGCCAAATTGGGAAGGTCCGCACAATCGCGCTGAGAAACCGCAAAGAAATTTCCATAACCGCACATCAGAGCGGTCTTCCCTTGACTTAAAATTCTCTCTTTTTTATAAGAATTAACATGAATTTCAATTTGTGTCAAGTTTTTACAACTAGCTTTACGAGTTGCAAGCACTACAGGCTGATTTCCACGTGCAAAATACTATCCACAATGCCTTTGAATTGACGGCTTGGTTATTAGTTTACAATGCTCGCTATGTTTCTGATTCTACTCGTTATTCGTAAGTTCTGCACCGATGAAAGTCTGTCGTTTCCTTCTAATATGTGAATGAATGTTCATTGCAAAACTGATTACGAGGAAAAGCCACGAGTGTCAATCTGCTCCCGTGCCCCTCCTATCAGCAGCCCTGCTTAATCGCTCCTTTTGTGCACGTTTCCTTTACTATTCAGTACCCTCTAAGCTTCTAGTTGGCGTTCAAGTGATTCACGCTAGTAAACCTTCACACTCGTCCCGATGGAGATTCTATCAAGGGGGCTGTATTTATGCTCACGTGCAGTGGATACGCTTAAGAGTGGGGTATATCATCTTACATGAGTGTCCACCGCGTGGAAATTGATATAACACCGTGTGCCCCTTGCAAGCGTATCCAACGTGTTGGATGATCTCTTAAAAGCGTTTACCACCGCAGGAAGCGTAAAGTTTGCAAGCATGGTATTGTTATTGTCTTATTCTAAACATCCTGATGATTGCTATTCATTATTCAAGAGCATTTGGCTATATTCTATCAAATTATCTAATGTGTAAAACATTCTGTCATTCTCCTCCCTCATATTTTGAAGTATGATTGATGACATTTTCTAAAAGTTCACATTCTGGAAGACTGCTAGCCTCGAAATTCAAAATTAGAAAAGTCACCTGGCCTCGATAAGTTCATACGTTTACACCGAAACCTCATGTCAATGATGCTAAAAAAACACAAGTCAGAAAGACGTTGTACAGGCCTTGAAGCTCAGAGCCACGTTCTAGTCCCTAGTTAACCCGTAATTCTTTTGAATGAGGAACATTCTTAGGCCATTTGTCAAATGCTCCGGTTTCAGAGTGAGGACAAAGTTGAACTTTTGGGTTATTAACTTATTCCGGGAAAATTGAATTATGACAAGGGAGGTATCAATTCAATATCATTTAATGATCCCTTTCAAGTTTTAAGCTTTGAAGATTGATTTGAAACATTGTATAACCAGTAGATCAAGGGAAATATTCTAAATGTGGTGATGTTGTAGTGCTGGTGAAGAAGGCACTAGGGCCTAAGAAGCCTGTTGTGGAGCTATGAACCAGCACATTCATTTAGAAGCTATCTAAATGCGGAAACATCCTAATCGACTCGTAGCTCGTATCGTGGTATCGAACAATATCTCTTGTCCTATAAAAAAATAGTTCGATATCTTTCGACGTAATCACTTTATCTTCTCATGAACGAATTCGAATCAAATGAGACTGAATGTGCATAACGGAATTGTTCTAGCATAAACAAAAAAGGCTTTGGTTTGTTCATTGAAAATCGAGATCCCAATTTTATCAACAGGACAAAACAGTTAACCATAGCTATAACCTCAATTTCGATATAAAGACCGTTATGTCTAAGAACGCAGAAAATCACCATCCATTCAAAAAGGCGTGTTATATTTCTTTCAGAAATCTTACAGCCTAATGAAATTTGCTCAAATTTGGCTCGACATATGAAGTTAAATCATTTCACCGGAATATTAAAATCGAAGGAGGAAACCCCTATAGGTGGCCTCGAAGTGGGTTGGTTTGTGAGGTTGTTATTGCTGTAGTAGCCATGGTTATCATACGACAGTCTAGAAGCTAGGCCCATCACAACCACAGCAAAATGTGCTTTAGTCAGAGACAAATATATCTAGTATCTTTCTCTATCTGACCTGTCGTAACCAATAACCAGGGCCAAAATGAGAGAAAAATATCCATAAACTGGGAGAATATCGTAAAAAGCCAATATCCCTGGCAGCCATTAAATGAGTACTTTACTTTTCAACTTGGTTTGCGTCCCTGAAGCAAATATAGCATACCCTTAATGTGGGTCCACTAATTGGTCAGAAATACATACCCAAGATACAGGTTAAAGGAGCTGCCTAGACACAAAAGGAATAGCAAACGCTTACCTTGTTGAACAGCACACGATGATGTGGCAGAATTTTCATTCGGGTTTGATTTTCTCTTCTTTTCTGTCTTGGGTTGGTACACCAAATGTGGATATGCGTATGCAGATATATTTCTCATCGGTTCGATGAAATACGTTCCCCTTCTGGTGGTGATCATACCTTTCTGTTGAAGAAATAAAAGATCATGAAATTAGAAATCACCGTCACAAAATTGTTGAAATATCGCAGCATATTGTTTCATTATCGGTAATAATCGCTTCATTATCGTAGCAAATCGCTTCATTATCGCAGCAAATCGCTTCGTTATCGCAGCAAATCGTTTCATTGTCCTTACAAATCGTTTCATTATCGTTGAAAATCGTTTCATTATCGCAGCAAATCATTTCATTGTCATTACAAATCGTTTCATTATCGTTGATAGTCGTTTCATTATCGCAGCAAATCGTTCCTAATCGTTTAAAATCGTTTTGATATCGTTGAAAATCGTTTCATTATTGCAGCATATCGTTTCATTATCGTTCAAAGTCGTTTTAAAATTCGTTCAAAGTTGTTCCTCAACCGTTTAAAAATTTTCCAAATCATTCGAAATCGTGACAAAATCGTTCATAAAACGTGGCAAATCGTTTTAATTCGCTGAGATGGTTAGTAGACCATCTTTTGAATTGATATTTCTGTGAGTGGAAATCACAAGGCATCAGCATAGTTATCTAAGGCTTACTTAAGCCTGCCAAATCGATGTTAACTTGCTGGCCCAAATTCGTACACAAAGTTTTGATAAACTTTTGATTTAATAGAACAAATTGTAAGTAGAGCTGTTTTCATATGCTCCAGTACGCAGGGTAGCTCATAGAGAAGCAAAAACGAGTTTTTCTACATCAACCCAGCCCACCCCAATAGTACTAATTGAAGGCCTGTCTTTAAACAAGTGAATGATTGGGTAAGGTAAGGAAGGTATTTGACCACGCCCTATTTATACACCCAGCCCCTTGTACAACTCCTTCTCTGTTGTCACTTTCCAAATAAACAGCAACACACCGATGTCAGTTTATTTCTGATAAAAAAACAAGGTATCTGACAAAAATTACAAACATATAGGCTGCCATCCATGCAGTTAGGAAGGAAGGCAGGCTATACGTTTTTCTATGAGACAATTTCAGGCACTCGACAGAAAGGGACATGAAGTTTGGTCATTAGAAGTAAATTTTCATATTTGAAACCCAGCCAGCAGTGTGCAATTTCGTGTTTCGTTATGAAAATGAAACTTTATTCTACTTCAGTCACATTGAATGAAAGACGGTATGCTTTTAAGTGGTTAATGTCTTTTATCTTAAAGTTTTACAGCAAATATTGTCACAGTACTCGTTTAATGGGTAGGCCTACTTGGACGGGCATGCCTTGAGGCGTTCTTGGACGAATGCTGTCAGTGCTCTCGAACCTTATTAGAGCAGCAGAAAGGTAAAAAAAAAAAACAGATTTGAATTAGGAATTAAGCAAAGGTCATGATCAATAGTACGACAGTTATGTCAGCAACGAATGATAACAAAAGATGCTAAGACAAGGGAATAAACAAACACACCCTTTTTTATAAGAAACTTACCGAAGAATTCTTCGTTTAGGACGGATTGGCACGGGGAGCATTTCACTCCCTCTAAAAGCGTACGAGATTTTTTCAAGAACAATAAGATTTTGAGATTTTTTAAGGGATTTTTATTTGAACATTAGGATTTTCAGGAAAATGTACGAGATTCTGAGGGAGTGGATTTGGACCCATCACTCTAGTTTCTAGTATCTAGTTTGAATTTCTTTATCATTCAGAGGAAGTAGAGATGAAAGCTTATGACTTAGTTTCTAAAACATTACAATAGTAAAAGTTTCTAACAGTAAGGACCCTATGCACGTTGAGGGCCAAGGAGCATTTTGCATGAATTATAGACGAACAGGGAGCATTCTACATATTTTCAACGGAACGAGCTGCAATGTTCATGAAATACAAAGAAATTCATCATAAATTCCAAGGGAAACAGGGGAGCAAAGAGCCCTCTTATACGACCCTAATTTATTGACAAAACAATTATCATTTTAACATTTTTTCTTAGAGCAAAATTTCAGAAAGCTCAAAAATTTCAGAAATTATTTGCCCATCACATTAGTGAATTCCGTAGGGCGAACAGGAATATAATGTTTCACTGCCATCCCGTTATCAGCATATCACCTCCTTACTTCAGGATTTTAACATTTCGCAATGGAATAAGCTTTAGCATGCGTTAATCCTTTTGGTCGTGATAATGGTAATAATATTTTGATGCATTATCTGAAAAAGAGGGGGATTATGTTCTAGGGGGGTGGCAAAGCAAACATTTCAAAATTTTCAATCGTTTTTGGAGGAATATTTTCCAGAATCCACAAAAATTAAGATATTTTCATTACTTAACATTTAATATTAGCTATGATTCATATGAAAAACCTTGTAACATGGTGTTCACTCTTTTTTTAAGAAATTTGATTCTATATGAATATTGAGGCTCAAAATCGCCAAAGAGCCAAGAAAATTTAAGAATTAACAATAGAGAAGTTGAGGAAAACTTTAAGAATTCTAACAAAATAAATGTAATCGATATCTTATCTTGCCCCTCCCCCTTCTCCCGTCCCACAATAAACAGCATCATTTTCTCCTCTAAAAATCACACACAGAACACACTTTCTGCCTTTTTTATATGTATGTACAGTAAGTACTTTATAAGCAAGTCAGTACAGTACTTCTTTTTCAATAAATCTCTTTTACTTATACTTCATTTCTTTTACAGAGGCTACACTCTTTTTTTCAATAGGAATAATTTTATAAGGCCACCAGCCTCAAATTTGGCCAAAACTTAAGCTAAGAACAAACCGAGGCTGGCCATTTTTGGCTCAGTATGAAAATTTTACGAAATAACCACAAGACTGAGAAATAATTACAAAACAAGTTGATGTACAGCACACAGATGACGACAGATGGTTAAGGGAGTCAAACTTTAAAACAATTAACACTACTGATAGCAAAAAGGCTTCCCAATCATTGTTAAAGTAGGAACAGTTTAAGAAAATTGCAGGCTGAAAAAAGAGGACAATTTAAGAACAACCAGCTTCAAATCAATTCTACTGGTTCTTATAAAAAAGAGTGTATGTCAAAGAAGCTATTTCACTACTAAGCCTGATCCGAACTTACTTATAAAAAATGTGTTTAGCTAGGTAGATACCCAAGATACTTTTTTCAGAGATTATTGTTTACATATACGAGCGAAAGGACACAAGTTTTTTATTTTGTAAATAAATACAGCAAACTTTTACATGTTTCCCGACTCAAGGTCGAGCAAAACATGTTGTTCAATACACATACAAAAGGCTTTTGGTGCTCGAGGTCGAGGAAGTAAACTTTATCAATCGGAAACTTTATGGGCACCGCTCGGGAAAGAATAAGTAAATTTATTATTTAGAGCCTTTGAAATTTCTACAGGAATTTTGGGTTTATCTGAAATCTGATAGATAACAACATTAGGCCTTGAGGTATGAAATATCGATTTGAATGGTTTCCAGATTTACATTGCTGTACTTTTAAGCTCAGGCTATAAAATCGATACTTCAAAAGTACTAAACAACTTAAGAATGTTTTGATTGCTTGGATGCATGCTGTTAATTTAAAGGAGATAGGTCGGATTATACTCTATTCAACTCGCACATCCTATTAATTCATACCCAATTTGGGAAAACAATAACAGAATGCAACAGCACAACAAAACAAAACAACGACGAATACACCCTTAGGCCCTCTGCATCGAGATTGTATGGGCTCAAATGCAAAATTGTGGTGAGCCAAGGTTTTCAAATCAAAGGTTTTGAAAACAGTAGAAACAGATAAGGTCGTAGGAAAATAATTCATTTATTCTTGTACCGTACTTGCGTGCACTGCTTGATTTTCTTCGCTTGCTTTTTTTTAACGTCGTGTCGTGCTCCGAATTCAAAAATCGCTTCTAAACAAAATAAACTTTCCAAATACCTTTCTCAGAATATTGTGAAACGAATTATATCAACTGCCCATATTGTAATAAAGATATTTTACAGAATTCAGGCACAAAAATTTTTCAGAATCGAAGCAAAATTTTTTATTTAGAACTATGTACTTCTGAGCATGGGGCTTGTAAGGTTTCAGATCAATTTTAGAACCAAAACTTTGTTTTTTATTTCGGGTACTAAAATCTTTCACGGATGGAAAATTGTATTTCGACCCAGAATACTATCAACTCCTTCAATACTTAATCTAGAACTTACCAACCTGCACTTAGAAAAATTATGATTTAACTTTTAGACCTTTTAGACTCACTAATAGCCACTATTCATCTGTCTTGGAAAAAATCATTTCCAAAATAGCCCACTCATTAACCCAGAACCTAACTCATTTTAATTCAAAATTACATTTCCACTATGGATCCTCTCTGGAAAAGTAAACAGAGAAATCGGTTACTCAATACAAAATATTCCGATCGCACAAATTGACAATAAGACAGAAAAAATGCAAATAAATCTTACCAGGCCGTGACATGTGCTCAGCGCGACAAGGGAGTTTCTTTGTCTAACAACATTTCCAGAGTAGAAACAGTTTTTAACCAATCCCTCATCCTTCTGAATTCTGTGATTTTTCAACTCTTCTGAGTTGAAATTAGGGTTGATGAGTTTATTATTTCGTTTCAGTTTAACAGTGTGTCGAACGCCAGCAATGTTGAGTTTTAGATAAAATTTTTCCGGCAGAAGTTTGGTTTTTCCCCAAGGTATTGTCTTGTAGCTTGGGTACTCGAAAATTGTTAGCCTTGGGTAAACGACGGAGAAATCGTCCAGAGATTTCACCATTTTTTCTACAATGTAAATAATGGGAATTTTAAAACGGTTAGGAGATGTTGGAAAACCTGTTTTTGATACAAAAAGTGCAGAAAAGCCAGACAGAACATCTGCTGAGACGATCTGACAACAACACAGCGGAAAATCTGAGCGATTTATCAGGATTTGATTTGCCTAAAATCGTAAAAATCACAATATTCTGCAAGTCTGCGATTCACAAATGATACTAATTCAACAAAAAACTCAAAATTATCAATATAGAAAAATACATGTAGTCTATGAGTAATTTCATTAAATTTTTCATGTTAAGAAATTTGATATAAAGCATTGAAATATTCTTATAAATCGGAACAAGGCGAAACTTTAATTCCCAAATCGCATGCATAGGACAAATCATAACAAAATGGGGCAAATTGCATCCAAATAAAGGCTTTTCCATTTGATCATTTACAGTTTACTAAATCTATCTATGAAACAAAAGCACGAACATTTCCATTAGAGTAAGAAATTGCAAATTGAAAAAATTTTCTTTCGTTATATTCTATATTGAGAGCTTTAAAATATCAACTCTAAAGTATTACAATAAAAATCGCTGAATAGCATTCAAAACTTATCTAGAATCTATATTCATGATAAACTCCTTATCAAAACGGTTTCGAAATCAAAGAACCCGATTAGAAAAAATAAAACCGTCAAAATACATGAAAAATAATACCGCTACCTTGAGCCGCGTCTCTGAAAATTTTGTTCGCAAGGCTAGAAGAGATCAGCAGGCAAAAATAAACCAGAGAAACACATAAAAATCCTTGCTTGAAAATAGGAGCCATGCTTACTGCAAATTTCGCACCCAAACCACACCAGACGAGAGAGTCAATGTTTGTCCAGGGCACGACTAGTACAGCATTTATATAGCTAGCAGAACGGTAACAATGCCATCAATAATGTAAAGAATTTCTTAGTTGTTGCACTCGGGGATGCCGATGTCGTCTGGGTTCTCCTCTCCGTATCAGCCCGCAATCACTGGGTTCGCGGGGCTGTGCTGTCCGCTATTATATTACGTCTTCGTCCTTGAACGGCTAGCGGTCCCCGGCGGCTGTGCGACTTCTTCGAGAAAGCGTTTGTTCAGCAGCCCGACTGCCTACTGTGACCCGAGATCTGGTGCCCATAGACGGCTTCCGCTGAGGGTCAGATCAACACGTATCAATCAACGCTACTGCTGCCAGTGCAGTTCAGTGTTGAGTGAGGTTGGAATTTATTTCATCAGGGGGGGCTTGTGCCGCACGAATTTTTATAAGTAACTTTGAAAATTTGATGATATCTCAAGAAAATTTAATTTCACTCTTTTATTATTATGAGAGCCCGTTAAGTTTGTTTGAAGCCTGAAATATTCCTCTATTTGCAGCCTGAAATGTTCTTGAGTCACCTTGTTTCTTTGATGTTTTGAGGGCCTGTTTTTCCTATCAGTTGTATAAATTGTTGCACATTTTGACTCTGCTGTAACGTCTGCGTTCTAGTGTGCTTCCAGTTACCCTGGGTACCAGAGCCTAATAAATAGATGGGGGACGAAAATATAAAAAAAGTAAAAGGGAGGGAGAAAAGAAGAGGACCTCTTTCTCCTTCTTCTTTTCTTTTCCCTCCTCCCTCCCCTTTCGTTCCGATTAGCGAGGTGAGGCTCTGGCACCCAGGGTAGCTTCCAGTTTACTAGCTTAAATGTTAATTTCTTAGTGTAATGGCTTTCGTTAAAATTCCTAATTGAGATCAAATGCCCAGCCTCAGCTTGCTCTAAGCTTTTTCTTTAGTTTTTGCAGCATCTAAGGCTCGTTTTCTTATAAAATTGTTCTTAAAAAGAGAGTGTTACTTCTAAGCCGGAAGCCTAGTACCTAAAAGGGGTTTTGGGTAAGATTTTAAACTCTGTTTTGCTCTTGTAACAACACACTTTGATGCACAGAGTTTTCTATGACAAAAATCGTGCATCTGTTTTTATCTATCAGTGTATGAAAAATTCTCCCAACGAAAGAGAAAATAATGATATAATGTTTGAGTGAATTCAAGTGAGAGCAAGTAAGAGCATCAATTGATAACATTTTTGTAAAAGGACATGGAGGATATAGCTGAAAATAGAGGAAATTTAAGAACAGCCAGCTTTACAGCCAGCCAGCTTGAAAACAATTTTACTGGTTCTTATGTAAAAAAAAAGAGTGTAGCAGGTCTCGAACCCAAGGCCTCTGATTTCGTACCGTACGCCAGTAGTTGTGGGTTCAAGTCCTACTCGACTCATATTTTTCACAAAAATTATATCGATTGATATCTGTCAACCTTATACTTTTCATGACTGAGGGTACCACGAGTAGTTCTTATAAAAAGGGTGTACAATCTAAATGTCGTTCCATTTCTCCCGACGTAGGGGTAATAGGGTGATGCCCTGGGCCCCACCAACCCTCGTTACTAAGGGAACCTAAAAAACGTTGGCTAAATTCTGGGTCTCAGATTGCTTAGCTATGTTTTTCTATTCATTTTTATTAAATAAACAAAATGAAAGGCAAAGGTAAATATCATATTTTCAATACTGTGTAAACAAAATGTTTTCTTAAGCAACTCGACTAGGGTCTTCTTTTGCCAGCCTTTCCATTTATGTAAGCTGCGACTTTATTTGGTTATATGTCTTGGAACTTTTTAATTGTATCATATGATTTACATTTTTTGAATAAGAGCAACCATACACTCTTTTTTCTTTATAAGAATACCTAAAATTTTCCTAAGCCTCAACTTTTCCATTGTTTATTCTTAAATTTCCATTGCGTTCTTTGGCGATTTTGACCCTCAATATTTTTATAAAATTTATTCTTATAAAGAAAAAAGAGTGTAGTAAGAAACACCTGACTGAAATTTGGCATTGAGATGGAGGAATCTGCAGCAATATTTGCCTGTTTCACATCCCTCCTTCGCAACGCTTCAAGACTCAGCAATAATTATGTATACGGGTGAGCTTGCTGATTTTTACAAGTGTCAAGGAAATGTAAGCCTGAACGCATGCGCACTACATCGGTTACTTCTCACTGCTCCGACGACATTCTTCATCTTTGTTTTTTTTCGATCAAAACATCGTCAAACCTTAGCGCCCTGTGCGCATTCATGCAATAGAATTAGATATAAATATATGGTACTACCCATCCATCACATTGAGTGGCCCCCAGTATTATTAGAAGCTCCATTGTCGATTTACTATTCATCAAGTATAAAATAAAAGGTTTGGTAGGTTCTTAGATAGCTACAGGAAATTCCCTGTCTACAGGACAAGCAGAGATATCACAAGACCTATAAATCAAGCATAATCACAAACCCCTGTCTTACATTCAGAAGGTTGACATGAAATAGAACCGAACTCCCTTGTTCCTTTCGATTGGTCACTTTCACTCAGATAACCTATTATATATTAACCTCAATTAACTTAGTTCTAAACCTTGGAGATAATGTATTTTGGCAAATGTTTCTTGCCAGAGAAAAATTGGCTTTGTGTCAGTGCCGATATCTTTTATCTCTGCTTTTATTAAAATCCACAAATAAATTAAGCTCAGAATCAATTCTGGTCAAAAAACGCCAAAGGCGATACAAAAGAGAAGTCAAAAGAATGTCAAAAGTCAGGAGCGTTCTGTACATTATGTTACATATCGATACATTGTTACTTAATGAAACGTAACGGGGCGCTCGAGGTCCAAGTCAGATCGAAAAAACGCAGACCCCAAGAACATTGATGGTGTTTGACAAAGACACCTGATGAAAGCAGTTTTGTGACAAACCTGACTGCTAGAATAAATTAAACGTTGGTATATCTTACAAACAAACTTCTCCTTGTGGAAAAACCAGGAAATGGATTGACCAAAAGAAATTGTGCTGGACCCAAAGTTTTATAGTAAACCCAGGTCAAAAGTGGAAATTGCTCTGACTTATATACAGCCTGTAACGCAAATTACTTCAAAGCAGCTTGATTGGGCTGGACGTAGTATTGCTTGATCTTATTCAAAATCTAAAATAGGGTTCTCAACAATTTTTTTAATGCGAGAAGTGGTTCATCTGCATGCATTTTTCTTAGCTAAAATCTTGGTCAAAAATTATGAGATAAATCAGAATTTTACAATATCAAATTAAAAATGTTATTTACCTCCCCCTCCCCCTGTTCCGATATTGAGCGAAGCAAAAGGAAAGTTTGCAGAGTGTCTGACAGTCATACAACATTGGAAAAGGGGGGCAGGGCAGGGGATGAAAATAGCAAACTGTACTGTTTTCACAATTTCTTCAGTACTGCCTTGACTTATTAGATGTTTAAAAGATTGCAGACTAGAAAGCCCAAAGAGATAGGGTGCTGATCCCAACCCTAAAGAGGGAAATAAGACATTTCCATCATCATAAGGACCCTATTGTCAATCTTAAGTTTCCATTTCATTCCAAAACCAAGTCCAAATAGAAGCAACCCCATTTTCCTTATCAATAGGCAGAAAAGGTGAATTTTTGTCCATCGAGCATGTTTTTAATTGGGGTGGGAGCTAAAGCAAATAAATTATCCATACCCATTGTCTTAAAATATTTGTCTGCATTTCCCTTAGATGTAAGACGTGATATAAAAAACGTCCGAACGTTATCGGCTTCAAACAGTGGCTGCTTTAAAAATTTTTTTGAATTAACCAGATTCGATGTTTTCTAAACGGTATTTGCATGAAGGGCACATGCATGGCAGTGATTATTCTAAGGTGGATTTGATGATGTTTGTTGGAGCTGTAAAAACGTGGATCTGTAAATTGAAATTTGTGGATTTGAAAAGATTACTTCACTCTTTGACTATCAAGATCCAAGTTAGACATAAGGCTATATTGGCAATTCTAAAGAGGTGAAAGACATCTAAAATCGCAAACATAATAATCATCAAACAAACGTCTTTTTGTAACAAAAGACATCTTAGTTGATTTTTGATGCATTAATTTCTGGAAAAAAATAATCAAACCCCAAAACCCGTTTTACGAAACTCACTGCACTTGTGCAAGGTATCTAGTAACTGCTCTAAAACAGTGAAGTCTTTCATATTTTCATACTTTTGATAAAAAGCAACTTGCTGCAGTCTACAGGAGCGTTGTTACGGTCACTGCCACTGCAAGGATAAAACTATTCTCGAAACAAAAAAGTTAAAACTGATCAGAAGAGAATCAAAAATGAGATGAAGCATAAAGTCAAGAATATAACTAAAAGGTAAAGAAATTTTGTCAGAGTTATTATGGGCTAAAGGGTATGCAGAGAGGGTTGTATTTTAGCCAGGGTATATAGTATTACCAGGTCAATTCAAATTGAAGTGGTAGATCATTATTATCATATCATGAAAAAGCAAGTATCAGCTTATAATCATTATATCATGCCCCCCTCTAAGTCCACTCTTGGCTTCAAACGCATATTTAGGTAATACTGAAACATCTATCGAACTGAAATGTTATGTTTTGGAAATCATTGGGAGGGGCACCCCCAACCACTTTTGCCCCTATTCCATTTTAACAATGCTTTCAACCCGGGGTACCATCTTCGACTATTTTGATCTGTTGTTGGATATTGACGAGGTGATGTTCAACAGGCCCCACAGGAGAAGCGACCCTTCTTCCTCCGCATTGTTCGAGAAACACTTACTATTACCATCAAGAGCATCAATCACAATTATGAATTGAATACAGGAAGCAGGCACAGTAGAATTTATTTGGTAATTGCATTTTGTACTTAAATCTAGCAAAGCGTTTCTTAATGATATCTCTCAATCTAGAGCTAATATGATAATTTATGTATAAACAGCAATTATGGGTAATTTGCTTAATTTATGGGCGAATTGGTGGATGGCTGAAGAATGTAACGTTTCCTTTACGACAGTAAAACATTGTGTAATTGACTTAATTCTAGTTTTAACAATGATAAATATTCATTACCTACAGTCAAAGAACTAACATTGGACGGGATTGCATTAAAATGGGTTGTGAATGGTCTGAATATGCTGGTTTTATTGTGTCTTTCTGTATCTGCTAGTCTATGCGGCTGCTGTGGCATTATTCAGATTAATTGGTTGCCGTTAAGAGTAAACATTGCGAATCAAGAAGAAAAAGACAGACCAAAAAGAAAAAAACCTTTCAAAAGTAACTTCTTGCAGAGTTATGAGATATCAAACACTTATCAAAAGGGGTTTTTGGTCTCCTGCAGGGCCGTTTTGGGTCAAATTCAGCATGGGGCCTTAGGCCATGACCTCTCGCACCATCCTTAGTATCTGACTGCTTGCTAGATGAAACAAGTGCATTCACCTGATCAATGAGGTTGATCTATTTAATAAGGCCCTTTTAGGCTTTGATGTAACGTCTCCCTGTGAATTGGAACACAGATTGGCTTTTGATGACGGTGGAGTGGGGAGCGGTTGAACTTGGGGTAAATAGAGATTAAAAAGGCCTACTGTCTGCTCCAATATTAATGAGTAATTTTGCCATTCAGTTTGATTCAGACAATGGATGGGAGATCTCGGTCGCACTGTGCACGCCCAGTAACTTCATAACGGAGCATCGAACAGAACGTTATCATTTGTGAAAGAGGAAATCGCAGGACACTGAAGAAAATAATGACAACACCAGTAACAAATCTTTAACAATGCGACTCACAACCACTTAGAGCTCAGATTTGCGAGGGGAAATCGCAATTGAAAGAGGAAGAAAAGCGAGATTTCGAGCCCAGCTCAGAGGCTGACTTGGAGATTAACGCACAGCTGTTAAGAGGCGCACCTGGGCGAACTGACTGGTTAGACATTATGTGTTATATTTCTGTGAGCTCCAATCGCCTTTTCTCGAGGGCTTTGCGAAACAATGAAACTCCGATTGAATGAAGAATCGAAAATAGAGTTTACTTCAGTTTATAGGATATCAGGTCGTTAGTTGAATTGAATGCAACATGAGTGGGGTCGTTTATTTAATTGAATACTTGAGTGGTAGCCAATCGAAAGGCAGGCATGTTGGTTTCACTGAAGGAGCCGTTGGTCAGACGTCAGTCCTGCTGACCTTTTGCAGACTGAAGAAGAGTACGTAAATTTCTCTGTTGAAGAACTCAGCATTATCCATATTCAACTCATCAACTTTGCAGCAAGATTTTACCAACAAAACAGAAGAAAGCCCATTTTCTATGAAAGAATTGGTCTAGGCCCATAAACTAGTGATCTGTTCTACTTGTTGGAATATCATATTAGAAACAAAAAGAGGGGAACTAGGTAGCTTGCCTGTTGCAAGATACAAAGTAAGAAAGACGCAGTCTATTTTCAAAGGTTTCTTTCATTTCTACCTGAAAGGTCTGTTTTTCAACACAACAAACATTCCTTCTAGATTTCAGCCATTTTCTCTCGCAAAGGTTGTTCTAATAAAAAAGTTTTCTCCATAAAGTCGCGTGCACACCCAACAGGTTGACAACAAGCACCGCCCTCAGGGCCGCTGAGAGCGAGGCCGGGCCCCGGGGCAATTATTGAATACGGGCCCCTTGTCAGTTGCCTAATACAGCTGGGGGTTTGGGGTGCTGAGAGCCCCCCAGCAGGTCCAGGGCAGAGCCCTGGTAGGGGTCCAGGGGGCGAAGCCCCCGGAAGCTTCTTAGACTTTGCAGTTTAGAACGTCTCAAAATGGCTAAGAATCCTTTAGTCCTTCTTTCTACATATGTATGTTTGACCCACCCCTGTGCTTCCACCAAAATGCCTGCAATTTTGCAATGAAATGACGAATAATTCTTAACACAAGATAATTTCTTTATTGATATGGATGAATATACTTTTGCAACAGTTGTTTTAATAGATTCACTTTTTAGTATAAAGGTATTTATTATACCACTGAATTATATTTTCTTGGGTGAGTTGTGAGTTCGATCTTGATGCTTAGAAAAGCCAAGTCGTTCAATCTTTCTTATGTTTCTTGGCAATTTGCACGAAGTTTTTGATAAGCTAGAGCTTGAGCTTGAACGTTCTACTAGAGACTGTACTGTATCTGTAAGATATCTACAGGATAGTGCATACGTTACGAATATGTCGCCATACTTTAGTTTAACGATTTTGTTCAAGAAGCAAATGTACTTAACGATTGGCTAAAGGAATGAATTGGGATATCACTAGAGATGTGTAACGGACAGAGAGAAAACTTCATTTTCTCCGGCTCTTTAACGGGCCCTAGCTCTTTGATATCAAAACGGCATTTAATGAAAAACTCAAAGCTTCATTTTTCCGGGCCCTTGGCAGGGCCCGGGCCCCGGGGCAGCTGCCCCGGCTACCCCCCCCCTCTCGGCGGTCCTGACCGCCCTGCCAATAGTGAAGCTCTGCTTTGCGGTGAAAATAAATTAAAGAACAGTGACAGAAAAATGATATAGATGTCCACAAAATTATTTGGTTTTTCTTTGAATGAAATAGTCGGAGATTTAGGAGCGAATCCGGAAAAAACTTTGACTAATAATGCTCAAATAGGTCCCAACAACATCAAAAGGAAATCAATTTTCTTATTCAGCTAAAATTAAAAGATAGAGGAATGCTAGGCCTAAAATGGTTTCAAAGGATGTGGCTGTAGCCTGGATCCGCCCCTGTGATTGTCGTTTTCGTCTGCTACTGAGATTACATAATATCTCTTCATATCTTTTTAAGTTATAAGAAACCAAATGTCTATTCAGCACTGAAAGTTTCTCGAATATTTTGGATTCTGAATACTGAAAGTTTCGAAAGCATTGTAAGGGCCAAAAGTTTCTCAAAAGTTTCTTTTGTGTACACGAAGTCAAAAAACTTTTGAAATGAAAGATAAATTTTAGAGTTACAGTCAAAATGAGATATAAAAACCTAAAATGAGTGCCCTTCTCCAAAAAATATTTCAAAGCAAATTTGAGAATCCCCTGTATACAGATGAAACCCTTTGGGAAAGACACAATACACGCTTTTTTTTATAAAGAACCTTTTATAAGGAACCTACATGTCGAAGGTCGAAAAACTTAAGGAACTTTTACTACTAAAGGTTAAATAACTAAGGAACTTTATAATTTTGCATATATTAATTCAGTGTAGATATGCAACTTCTCTAATGACTATGTTAGCAATTTTTACGTTTTATAGGCCAGGTCTAAGCTTCTTTGTGTTACAACATGTTTCATTTTTCGTTATCAAAAAAATTGTGTATACCATCCATCTTCATTGGGGTGGTAGGCTGGGTGTAGGCTATTTCGAGGACTGAGAACCTGAATTCAAAGTGCTTAATGCTGTAACAAACTGTTTCATCATAACACCAAAGCAAAGTGCTATAAACGTTATGAATCAATTGGATGAACCTATAAGTGGTTGTCCATTGATGAGCTGTTTATTTTTGCAGGAGGAGGATTCGGCAACCAGGTTTTCCTGTCATGTTATGAACAAAAACAAAAATGAGCAACTCGCTTCCTACATGACTATTACTTGATATTACAGAGGATTGAGTTGATTGGCTAATTCTATTTTTGGAGGATATGATACACGATTTCTAATATAGATACTGATTAATGACATTTTTGTAAATATTTCCGCGAAATTTGCATTGCATCGTGGTACATGTAGTAAAGACCTACCAAAACTACCTTGTTAGACCAATAGATATTTTTTTGGAAAATTTGGGAAAGTTTTGAAAAATTTAAGCTCACATACCTGATCCTTCTCGCAACGGCTCCACGAACTTAGGCCATTTTTTATTTCCATTCTCCATTCTCTACTTTGATCTTTACTCATTGTCGTTCTGCAACATCTCCTTTGTTTTCAAAGTTTCAAACTGTTAATGAAAATATTGCACATTATTCTTCAAGAGCTTTTTGCACGTTTCTTCGCGTTTCTTCACTACAGAGATAGAAATAGCCAAATCACGAAATAGTGTTAAAACTACCACAATGCATTGCTTGAAGACGTATTTATGAAAAAAGTGATTTAGGCCAGTCTCTCCACTGGTATTCTCAAATACAGTATAACTGTAGCCAGGCCCATAGCATAGGGGTATCAGGGGGATTTACCCCCAATAATCCTAAAATTCAATTGTTCATAGCATGGTACCTAGTCTTCCTACTGTTCTCGAACAATAGTTGCCCCCCCCCCTCCCAATAATTTTTCCTGAGTGGCGACTGTAAAAACATCAAATTAGTGACGATTTCTAAAAAGTTAAAATGGTCTGAAGTTTAAACTTTAGCCAGAATCTACCCCAAACAAACTTGGACAAGAAAAACAGTTTCATTATTTAAATCAGAGTCAATAGACAAGTGTTTTGGCTAATCAGAGTCCCCAGTGGCTGAAATTTATGATATATGTCATTGCTGTTGTTATTTGCTTCTTGTTTCATCTTATGTTATGTTTGATTCGTCAGATACCTGCTTAAGGATACATATAAATATGAATTATTCAATTTGATATCCTGTACTGCTTATGACCAATAGAGAGCTATTCTTCTAGCTTAAACTTATGTCAATGGTCTACCCAGAAAAAACGCAATTGTCTATACAATAATGAGTAGCATTGATCATTGATGTTGCAATAATTGATCTTAATATAACGTATGTAGTTCTTATGGTGTAATGTAAATTTTCATCTATTGATATAAAAACAACATCATTCATGCCCTTGCCGAATTTACTATTGAGGCAATCCAACTTCAACGGACATCCTTAGAGGTTAATAACTGGATGTTGCACCACCTAATGTTGTTTCATTATTGTCTGTGCTTTTTATGAATATACTTCTATATTTCTTCTTCTAAGTCAGTTTATCTTTTTGTTTCTAATTAGTTGCTGCCATGCCTTGTAGTTAGGCAGTGCATTTTTGCAATATATAAAAGAATAAGGCTACTTGACTGAAGATCAAAATAAAAAGACTTTAAAATCTGAATCATCAATTAGCAATTTTGGACATTATCGCCACAATGAGGGAAAGAAAAATGCATTTTTAGCAAAAGTTGCCAGATAATGGATAACTTTTGTAAATTTTGAGAGAGGTTCCTCGAAACAGATTTGCAACAACGATATCAACTAAATAGTCCTTCTCTATAGCTATACCCTTAACGTCTACATTTTGTTAAGATTAAAGTTTCTGCTGCCAAATATGGCAAGCATTAGGCTGGCCACACCTCTCCATAGTTTAATGGACATTTTTATGGTTACCAATCCCCTAAATTCGCATTGTACAGGCCACGGCTAAGCAGCCTAGATCCTAAGATGTATCGCCTGAGACTTATGACAACAACAAACTACTCTGCTGTACAGCATAAGAAAGCATTATTGTGCTTCAGACATTCCACCCTGGTGTGAGAACACTTGGAATGAAAACTATGCCAAAGAAGGCCTAAGTACAATTCAGTCAATTGTACGCATGCGTCTGATCTGCAGCAGATACAACAGGCTTAATCATTTCGTTTAAATCCATCCCACAAATCTTGTTTTTCGAGTTACATTCTATTATAAACTTAAAGAAAGACACTTTTGATTGTTTAAGTGGCTTATGGTGCGAAAAAAGATTCAAAGTTAGACAGTTATCTTAACCATATCGGGTAGAAAAACACAACATCGCTAACTCGAGGTCATTACAATGCTCGTTCATGAAGCCAGATGCTAAAAATCATTAACCCTGCAAGATATTGTCGTTATTCCTTAGTAGGCCCTGAGATCTTTTTTACTCAATTACCCGAGGAAGGCCAAGAGCAAAGCAAATTTCTCAGAATAGACTTGGACACTTAGATAGCATTTTCGTAGTTCTCGTAGCCTGCGTCACAGACACTGTCCTTTGAAAAACTGTAGTATGTAAACTTCTGAAAGTTGTTCATTCTGTGCACAGGCTAAGTATAAGTTCTCGCTTTGATAGACTCACTGCCTGGACCCTACAACCAGTCAGTTTGGTGTTCACGAAATCCTATCCCTCTTCTGGTCCTATTCAGGTTTCCAGTCCCAGTTTTTATACTGAAACCTTAACCTGGTACCAAAGGTAATGTTAGCAATCTAAGAACGAAGCTAGCAGAAATCATATGGATAAAATTTAATGATATTACTATGGAAAATGATATTTATAATCATCTATACATTATTGCTTATTCATGCTCAAATAAATTACTCCTACTGCTGACTGATAACCACTTTAAGTTTTCAGTGTAAAAACTGGAACAAGAAATCTGGATAAAACGCATGGAGTTCTGTTCAAACAGTTTGGAGCAAGCACATAAGCAACAACAACAACGAAAATTTGACTGACACTTCAATTCAATCCAACGATTGCAATAACCGGAACTTAACTATGAGGTCTTGGGGGCACTACCCTTTAAACGGGGTTAATAGCCGTATCTCTCAATCTTCATATAACAATCAATCATGATCTAAAGAATCAGGAAGCTTCTCTTTTTACCAATAAAATTTGCCGGATATGAATTTGAAGGATGAGTCATTTAAAACTGTTTTAATTCTTCTATCTTTGCCTACTTAGTGCATTGTTCTGCATTGTTTTAAGAAAAATGATGATCAGTTTTCAAGTTGAGCAAGTGAGATCAGTTAAATCGTGTCTGAATCCTCGTAATCCAAATCTTTATCCGCAGTTCAACTGATTAAGCCTTTACAAAAAGGGAGTGTTACGACCAAATTAAGTGTGATGGGCTGGGATTTAAAAGAATAACCATTGCCAACAACGATTAATTGTTTGCATTGTTTGAAATACGTCAGATCGATTAACTGAGAAAGCCTTTTTTTCCTAAAAGCAGCCATTCAATTTGAGCTTTAATGGAAATAAGCCAAAGAAGAGATGGAAGAAGAATAGCGGGTATGTAGTCTATGATCTACCCTATCTGGAACAATCAATGTCCTATCCCTCTTCTAAAATCTGGGAGTGCGAAAAGGCAGCTGTCCCAGTGACTGCAGTTGGCAGATGATCTAACATGATGCACCAAAATGTTCTTATCTAGGCCAAATTGGCCTATCTTATGTAGTATTGCTTAGGACTATCTCGATTCAGGCCTAATGAATTTGTATAGAACAGCACATGACTTAAAGTGAACTGTGGGGTTTTTGGCCTGACTCGACATATGGAAAAATAGGTATTTTTAGATTATCATATTTAAATAGGAGTATTTTTAATCATTATGAGGTTTCTCTCATTGGGAAATAGGTCCCCTTATTCATAATTACCCAACAAGCCTCTCATTGGCTCTGGGTACCAAACTCCCTAGAAGACGATCTCGATTTCCTTTCAGGGCTTGGTACCGAGGGCAAGATTCCACAGGGATCTTGAAAGCTTTTTGAGAATTATAAGCAGAGGCGTGGGCCTTAACTTTCAAATAAGAGGACTATAAAGATTGAGGGTTCAATCGCATAGAAGATGTTTTTGACACACCCTTAAATAGCTGTAGCATCATCAGACATCTGTTTAAGGGGCTTTCAGGAGCTCCAAGTGATTCTTAAGATAAAAAATGTACGGGGTTTCTGGTAACGACACACCCCTTGCCAAGCAATGTGCTGTGACATTTTCCATATTGATAAAAAGACAGACGGATAGAAGAAAAGGGATCATAACGGCGATTTCTTATCTTGCTTCGCATTGTGAATGTAACGGATTTCTCCCTAAACAACTTAATTCAGTAATATGGTTAAACAGTAATATCTTCTATCGGAAGTTGTTATTGAATAAAAGGAACAAAATAATGTCTGCTGGCAAAGAAAAATAAAACGTTATTTTGCGTTGTGGGTGGGAGGGCTTGTAAAAGAAACAAAGGCAGACTTCAGAAAATCAAACCCGTTCCGAAACGCCATACAAGCGTCTTCATGACAGAGCGGGCAGAGAATCAGACAGACCTCCTCACCACATAACCTCATCTTTTTGGAAGAGAGATCCGTTGATAACGTTTTTAAGAGTTGGGAGGGAATAAAGGGCTTGGTCAGAGTAAAATCATCACTGTGGCATATTTGAAGCATTGTGGTCTGGGGCAGGGAAATGCGGGAACGCCCACACGGCAGTGCTTTGTAGCAAAACAAGCGTCTTTCACATACCACCCCAGCAAACCAATATACGATTATCGCGGTAGATAAGCTTAGGGCTGGTATGTTTTCCTATAAGGGAGTGGTATATCATGCTTACATGTGGTGCGTTTACTTACAAAGGGTGGTAGTATTTACTTTTTTCTATAAATCAACAAGCACTACTTTTGTTAACTTTAGTAGTTTTGCTTTACCCCTGCATAGATGCACAGGTCTCCCATAATCCTCTTTGGGCTTATATTTGGAGATATTTATGTAAATTTGGAGTCCAGTCAGGTTCTTACGGCATGGAGCTCGATCATAAACTACCGTTACAAGTATGGCAGATATTAGATACAACATTAAGATTTCAAAATAGTTTAACAAAGTTACAGCAGTTACATAAGAAGAACAATTACAATAAAAAATTAAAACTAAAGACACTTTAGTTGAAAAGAGATTGATGAATAGGTGTGTCAAACTTTGTGTTGACCAAAAGTCATTTTCGTTTGCTGGTTAGTTATAGCCTATTTCCAAATGCCTCTTTCAAAGATAATGCAAGATACTTCAGACCGCTTCAGACTTTTTCGTTCTTCCATTAACATGCTCTCTTAAAATTTTAGACTATGTGCGTAATCAAAATTTCTTTTTACATATCTAGGGTGGAGCAGTTTCTCCTTGTATCTTTCTGGGATACATAATCTGTAAGGAAATATATTTATCTCAATGGAATTCGTGTTGCAGACTTGGGCGAAGCGTTTTTGCAATTTTCAAGCGATATTGACGCCCAGTGTCTATAAGTAATTTATGGTCACAATAAGTTGAAATTTCGCTAAGGGGTATCTCAATGAAAAACCTTTGATATGTTCTTGGTGGTATGATGCTAGCCAAAGATCTATGTTCTATACAATATTGCCTTGTAACAGGGTAGTTCATTATGCGTACGTGCAGTGGGTACGCTTATAAGGGATTATTATATCGTCACCTTACATGTAGTGATTTCGCAAGTAACATGAAGTTTCATGTAGTATGACCACTCTTATGACAGTCTATCTTCGTCAAAAGAGCAGCAGCATACATTTTCGAGATACTATGTTTTTATGAATGCTTGGCAATGGTTAGCAGAAGGAGCCAACTTTATGTAATAAGGGAAACAAATGCCATTCGCATTTGGTTGCAAGATAACTGATTATTTACTTGAGATGCTGAGATCTGAGATGCAGTGACTCATCTTCTTACATGGAGTAAACTCCAAAGTAAACACAAAATTGTATTGGTTTCTATAGGCAGGTGAGATATCGTTGATAGTTGATAGGCACGTATGCTTACTATCTTCGCAAGGTATGAGTTTATGTGCTAAGCACAAAGGGCCCACTGAATAGGTAGTTTAATCGAGCAGTACGACCCTGGTCCTTCCTCTCGATATGACCACACCTCCTGATTTCTTTTGCATTTTGCCTGGAATTACAAAGAGCTGGCTAATTCTCTCCTCGCACTTTTTAGAGGTCTGAAGGTGGTTTCGAACCCGGGATCCTTCAAACAAGGGTCAAGTGATCTAACCACTCGGCATCCCCGCTACAGTATATCCCGACAGGACGAGATACCCCAGCAAGGTGGGACATTCTGGCAAAGTGGGGTCATGTAAACAGGCTTCAAGACAAAATATTGTCAAGGTATGTCTACCGCAGTAGGCGTTTAAGCTCACTAGGAACATAACCTTGTTTTTCATAAGCAGCTAAGCAATCTTAACCAAACACACCTTAAAAGAAATTAACGACATTACATTCTTATTAGATCAGAAACAAACATCTAATTTTTCCGTTAGATTTTCAATCCAAGCAACAACAGGGCGCTGATCAAAAGTTTGTGGCAAGCCTATCCACAAATTGAATTTGTGCAGACACAATACCCTTAGGGAAAATCTTTTTTGCAATGTTTTGACGATTTAACTTTATTCCCATAAACTCGAAAGCCTAATCTTTAAATGCAATGAAAATTCCGTCTTCGGTTTGTGTTAAGAAGCTCATGTATTAAAACAATCATAAAACAAAGGCTGTTTTATTCTTACTACCGTTACGCTGCAGGGGACAGGAGCAGAAATACGAGGTTGGGAAAGAAAAAAGTATTTCGATGTTCATATTCAATGCCCCAATTTGAGCTTATAAGGCAATGTCCCTGATGAGTTTCGAAGTGTAACCTCGAGATCGATCTAAAATCAATATGTAAAAATTAATTCCTCATTTCGTATTTCTTCACAGCAAGGTAGAAATTTTTTTTTCGACCAATCAAGGCATTTGCTTGATAATTTGCCTAATCAGATTGCTGAAAAGGCAGTAGATTTCAGGGATTCAACAGGTCAAATACTAAACCTCAAACAATACAGTCCCCGTATAGGTTCATTGCATTGAAAACATCCTTCCAATATGGCCGTCCATGGCTTCATTTATAGAGCAAAATGCTCGATCCAGTCCTTATTTTCAACTGATTGGCTGGATCGGGCTTATTTTTTGTGTTGAAGCTGATGTCATTGCAACCCCTTCATTCCCGTTGTTGACTCGGGAACTGAACAAGATGTTTCAGAAAACTTAACACGTTCGATTTGTAACGTTTAGAGCATATTCCTAATCGTTTTAAAACTATTTCTCCACTAGATGAAATCAGCTTTGTAGCGTTTTTTAATGGGACACACGGTGTTTTGTCCGTTTCAGTGTAAACGTCACATCATCTATTTCATCAAACGCATCATACATGCGATGGTTACACAAATCAACGTTATCGAGCATTTTACGACAACACAGCCTGTTAAATTGGAACATCAAATAACGCCGTCATCATGTCCCTGTCGCTGGACGGGCTCGCCACGATTGGAGAGCAGGTTTCGCGATTAAGTAGTTAAATTAACAGGTCAACGGGCTATCTTTAATGCATTATGTGGCTTCCAGAATTCGCAAAGAAATGTGGGATAGCCTGGCTGAGGGGCACAATGGAACTTGAATGGTATTCTATTCCTTATCGTCTCGATCTTAAAATCATCCAGCACCAAAAATCACTGCAAATTTTCAGACGGAAATATTCTTCATTCATTCATTTCATATTTTGAAGGAGTTCGTTTTCACACTAGGTATCTTTCAATGGCCTATTGTTCTTCTCCATAGACTCCAGGTGATGATTGGTTATATCTCACTATACTAATTATTTATTCACTTCATCTCCTTTCCGTTTGGCCAATTTCGATCCAGCTCTTGATACAACAATTCCCAGCTTTCATTTTCGCTCTGTTTCTGACGTAGTACTCAAGAATTAGGGTAGGCCAAAATAGTAGGCCAAACAAAAGTGGTAGGCCAAAAGTGGTAGAGATTTTTAAAGTGTTTGAAACGCTCGTACTTCTATGCGTCAACTACTCAAGACAGCAAGATTTATCCTCATAACTGTCTCCATTTACTTTGAAATCGTCGTTCTCAAGCGCGAACAACTCAGTGATGTAGCAATATGTGGTGGTAGGCCATTAGGGCTAGGCCATATTTTGTTGAAGTTCTGTATGCAGCAAATAGCAGAAGTTTTGTATAACGTCATGCTATTTGATATTGCTGTGTAGAAGTATTATTCAGTAAAATATTTAAAATAACTAAATATCTTACCAGGAAACACAGAAAGTTGTATTTTGCAGAGCTGCATTCGAAATAACAAGCATATTCGTTCTTCTTTCAGCCAAATGTACAATATGGAATCTGAAAATCTGAAACATCATGCATAGCTACCTCTACGAAAACTTCAGGAGTTGAATGTGCAAACGGAAATTCATTTATTTATTAAATATCCTCAAATTAATTGATATCGTCCTTACTCCAGTTTGTAATATCTTACCCTGGGTACCAGAGCCTCGAGGGAGGCGGGACGAAATGAGAGTTAAGTCGAAATGTGAGTGGAGAAAAACAGACAAACCTCTGTTTTTCTCCACTCACATTTCGACTTCACTCTCATTTCGTCCCGCCTCCCTCGAGGCTCTGGTACCCAGGGTAGTAATATCTAAAAGAATTCAAACTCGCGTTAGTATGCGAATTCGACTAATAAATTATCACGGCAACGTATTCGTCGAAATAAACAGCAATTTGAGGCTATTGAAAAAGTGTCTTTCTTACAAATCCCAAATGATATTCTGCACCAGCAATTGAAATCAGCTTCTTTGTGATATTTCCTCGAGGAAACCAAAATCGTGTTTTGTGAATGATAGTGCAACTTGCAAAAGTTCACTCCTCGTCCACCTGTGGTCACAGAAAGTGCATATCTGCAAATGTGGAGAGGTAATTCGGTAGTCCATGTAAACGAGGGGCAATTCCCTCTCTCAAAGTGTACGAGATTTTCTGAAGAACATTAGTATTTCAAGAAATGTATTAGGGGTTTTCGTTGAGACAATAGGATTTCTATTCGAGAGTTACTGACCCTCGCATGTAAAAAGGTGGCCTGTGGGGCAGGGTAGGAGCCACCTCTCCGTGCAAAGACGAGCCCTGCCAAAGTAGCAGTACACATCTTTCTGAGGGGTTCAGTGGCTATCATCGTTATACCCCTGTAGGGCCCAACCCTCTCAGATCAGAATAAACCCATGAGATAAAACTAAACGGATGATTCCTACAAATTCATATAATTAATTAACAGTCATTCCAATCATTGATATTCCAAATCAAGAGTTTTAAATGAGGTATAGGATACTACGATGCTGACCTCCTCAAGGCCTAGGCAGATTAGGAAGGTGTTGTTATTAAGGCCTTTAGTCTGTTAACTTACTTTTAAAAGAGTTTCCTTACTATAGGTGTCTACAGAGAGCCGATATGTACACGCTCCTGCAAGAAGTGTTCTATGGTTTTCTTGCACTACTCGTATCTTTTTTCATAAGAAACCAAGCTCCTACCTAGCTAAAATTTTTCTTAATTTTTCACAATTTTCTAGTACTAACAGTTTCTTACAAGTTTCTAATTTTCATGTAAGTAATTAATGTCATTTTTGGAAGGCAAACAACGTGATTTCCTACAGCCCATGGTTATAGGGGGTATTGATGGTAACTGTGGAACCTTCTGAATTCTGAAAACGGAATAAGTGGTCGAGATAGGAACACAATTTTGAAATGAAACGTAAAAGATTTTTCGTGAATAGGAGTCTAGATATTTTAGGTAGAAAATTCTTCTGCTTGTTTTGAACGATTATCGTCGCAAATTTGTGTGGATTCGCTTTGTTCTTCTGCGAATCGTAAACGAAAAACAAGAATTTCTCAAAACTCTGAAAAGTCTCTTTGTTCGGGCAGAGCAGATGGATCGTCAGGTACCGTTTTCAGAATCAGTGCCAAACAGCTACGTACAGTCTTTGAAAATACAGTTGGAAATAGAATAGCTAGACTACCGTACGTGCCAAAAACACATCATCTTTTGCGGGCTATAAAAGTACAAGGTCCTGTATTACAAATACTTGGACTAGAAGCTGAAAATAATAATAGTAAAGATTCTGTAATCACTGGATATTTTGCCGAGTCAAGCCTCCAAGCAAACAAGTTGTTTCCAACTATACCAACTATTCACCTTTCTCAATCGCATGGCCGACTTCCATTCACCTCTGAGAATGATAATCGGCCAGGCTTCATTTTCGTACTTTTACTGACGTGCTACTTTTGTACCAGATGCAAAACTTTAGTAGTTATCGTGTTTCGCTTTGTTCCCAATTTTCCTCGCCATCATCAAGTTCTGTACCGATAAAAGACAGTTCTGACGTACTACTCTGATGAGTGTCATATGCAAAGCTTTAGTGATTATCATGTTTCGCTGTGTTTCCAATTTTCCTCGCTATCATCAAGTTCTGTACCGGTCAAAGACAGTTCTGACGTACTACTCTGATGAGTGTCATATGCAAAGCTTAAGTGATTATCATGTTTCGCTGTGTTCCCAATTTTCCTCGCCATCATCAAGTTCTGTACCGGTCAAAGACAGTTCTGACGTACTACTCTGATGAGTGTCATATGCAAAGCTTAAGAGATTATCATGTTTCGCTGTGTTTCCAATTTTCCTCGCTATCATCAAGTTCTGTACCGGTCAAAGACAGTTCTGACGTACTACTCTGATGAGTGTCATATGCAAAGCTTAAGTGATTATCATGTTTCGCTGTGTTTCCAATTTTCCTCGCCATCATCAAGTTCTGTACCGATCAAAGACAGTTCTGACGTACTACTCCGATGAGTGTCATATGCAAAGCTTTAGTGGTTATCCTGCTTCGCTATGTTTCAGATTTTCCAAGTTACCCAATAGAAATTTACATATACTTCAAAGACAAAATCTTGAAAAGCCCAAGGGTAGTGCTCGACGAATGAATCATAACAACTGATGAAAATTCGCTGTACACTATCTTGCTATCCCACAGTATACTTCATCTGTAATCAGGGTTGTACGACATTTAATACCGACTGTCGAAGATAATGCGTTTTTAGCACGTACGGTATTCGATTTTTAATTTGTATTACAACAGCGTCAAAATATTGTTTATGTTATCTACAAGAAAATTGAAATACTAGCTATAAGAGTCAACCAAGCATATAAAGCAACTGCCATTAGTTCTACAAACTTATCGAGCACCGGGTTTAGAATATAAGGAGTTAAGTATAATAAGGAACAGACAACGGTGTATTTTCACATCTAAAGCTCTGCACCTACATGTTCCTAGGAGTTAGTCATATGAAAGAAGGTTTGAGTGTGTGGCCTATCAAAGCTAAAAGTATACCGGGGCTAAGGTTCCTCGCTACTTTTCTTTCACTTTGTGAGGTCAAACTTAAATGATCCACCTATACAGCAGTATACTGCTTAGTTGATTTCCTACTCTGATGAGTGTCAAACGCAAAGATTTTGGAAGTAATTATTAACACGTGTAGTTATTAAGCCACCATAGTCCTGTCACAAAAATACGAGGAAAAGATTTTCGAGCTCTCTTGTAACGCCAGGCTCAAAGGCCAACCGAGTCACGAGTTGCGTTCACGTCAAGAGGAAGGACCAGAGCCACGCAAAGGAAGGACTAGAGCCAAACATTAAATTTGATAAGCGATCAGTTTGTCTATTGCGCATCAAATTTCGCCATTTTAGGCCAAAAATCTTAAAACTGACAAACTTCAACCAACGAGTAGTATCCAGAGATTTCTCAATTTGATCTATAGAACATCCCATGAGATCAGCAAGTTGAACTGAAAAATTGATCAAACCAGCCTTTTTGTTTCGAATTGTGCAGCAAGATAGATATAATGGAATCAAAGGGTTTACTATTTTGCCTCTAGTAGCATAGTTTATTGAAAAAGATGGTTTAGAAACCTATTGTTGTATCTTTTTGTGCAAGTTTTTCAAAATTGAGAGTGCACAGTCTTTTGTTTTGCCATTGTTTTAGCCAACAGGGTCACGGTTGAGCGAATAGACCAAAACGCTTCTTTTGCTTCCCTAGCCAGAAATATTCGTTATTAAGAAAAGATTTTATGATATTCAGCATCATATTTATGTAGGCAATATTTACATGTAAAATTTTAATAGTAAAGAGAGAGGATAAGACATACGTTGTGCACGTTTAAGTACTGCTCAATATCAACTGTGAAACAAAGACGTACAACAATAGGTTTCTAAACCATCTTTTTCGATAAACTATGCTAGTAGTAAAATGTCTTTAAGTTTTTGGACCAGGCAAATGTACAGTAGGGTTCCTTGTAAACCGGTTCTTTATCAGGGTTTGCTCTAACTTGAATTTCAGCTCTCTTCTCGGAGGTGGAATTCTAGGAGATCACCCTCAGATAACTTAGTTTCCTCATTGACATATTTTGTTGTTATCATGACCATTCGGGGAGCTAGATATTATGAAGATAAAATTACTAAAAATTGGTAGAATGCTGTATAAACGTTCTGTTTCTTCGCCTCTTTTGTCTACTAAATATTTGGAGAGCTGGAAATATTTTTCAAGATTAGAATAAGCCGTGTTCTTTATTAAAAAGCGTGCAAACCTCTCTTCATTTCAGAGTACAGGCACCCAGTCAGCAAAAACACAGAAAAGTAAAAGGCTAGGCCAACCAATTTGACAACAAACACAAAGTATAGACAAATAAAAATTTGATAAGCTTGATGACATTCAGAACTTACTCACGCAACAAGAAATCCAGTTCCTTACTATTTTCGACGTTAAGTTCTCTGCAGTCCAGCAACCTCGGGCCGTGGAGTTTTCGATTTTGTAAGGTTCAGCAAGTCATGTAAGGTGGTATGGCAACGTCAGGTATTTAAGTGATGGCTTCAGCATGGTCATCTATCATCAAATTGATCACAAATCGTGGTACTCCCAAATGTTATTTTCGTAGCCTTCGTAAACGTGGTCGAGAAGAACTTTTCGTCTTTGTTCACAGTACCTGGAATTAGAAAGAAAAAATATTCAGAGCTTTCATAAAGTGGAATGAAACTTCTTAGATTATACTTAATTTGTATTTTGGTAAATTTGGATTTTCTGTTTTGTAATAACTGTTATGAAGGATGCCCTGAAAGAAGTTTCTAAGACGTCAAAATCATGCTACACAAGTAATACTGGAATCGTTTTCTACCTAAAATCCTGCCAATACTTGTAATTTGCCCCGAATAATTCGCCTCGATTAATTCACCCGTGTAGCATCTTTTTTTCGGCTTTAGTGTGTTTTTTTAAGTTACTCTATGTGCTCTCATTGCTGTGTTGTTAGGTGGGGACCAGATGACCTTGTGTCTTTCGCCACCATGAATTCCACATTAATACTTTATCATATACATTAGGTTTTGTTGTTATGAAAAAAAAAACTTGTAAGAAACTACACGAAAGCTCAAATAATCCACCAAATCATTATTTTTGAAGAAGAGACTTTATCGTCAAACGATTATAATGCAGTTCCAACTTGCATAGTTTTTCTAAACCTTGAAAACTTTATTTTGAAGCAGAAAACGGCAAGACTTAAAAGCAAGGCATACCTATACTTATCTTGAACTTTTTGTTTGATTTCTTGAGCATTTTCAGACTTTATGTCTCGTTCTAAATATTCAGACAAAACTTCCGTGGCCATTTCCAAATCTTTTTGATTATCCTGCAAATAATATAAAAATTCAATATCGTGAAACAGGTTCAGAATAACTTGAAATTTCGTTTTCACTTCATCAACTACAGAATTGCTCGAGTAGACAGACGATGAGGTGTTATTGAAAGGAATATTCTAGAACGCTCTCTATTTTCATAAGGTATTGATTTCTGCACAAAGGGTCCACTGAATAGGTAGACTAATCGGGCAGTATGACCCTGGTTTTGTCTCGATGTGAACACTCTTCACGATTCCATTTGCCTTATTACAGAGAGCTGGCAAATTCCTCCTAGGACTTTACTGAATGGGTAGGTTTGCATCCGCGATACTTTGAACAAGGTCTGAGTGATCTAGGCACCCCATCTGACCCAGTTAAGTCTCATCCATTAAAACTAAACTTCTAGACAATACATTTAAAAAGAATGTTTTTAGAAAAACACCACTCTTAATATTCTCACCACTCTTAATATTCACACCACTCTTAATATTCTTTAAAAAAAGCTAGGTTAAAGGGGCATGAATATTCGTGATGATCCGATCTTCTCTAAGTGTCTCAAAGGTTTTTTCCAGTCTAGGATTTTAGGTAGGCATTTTCGGTTTTTATACCAAGCACTTGAAGGCCTGGACAAGATTCAGCAAGCATATGCTAAATTATTTATCTGCAACAGCAACAATCATATTGCTACTGTACTCACTCCGGAAGAGGTTGTAGTACATCATATGCCCTCTACTGAACCTGATGGATAAAAGTATCTACGCATCAACAACAACAACATGAACATGGGGAATTGATAACGAAAGGCTCACCTCGAATATAATAGAGTGGTTATTCTTTTTTAGATAGAAAGCAAATACGTATGTATATTTCAGCATATTCCTACATAGACATAGCACATCCACAGCTTTTTGAAGAAATTGAACCTAGAAAGTAAGTTGTTGATGCTGTCATCATCATTTCATTTGTAGTAGGCTGTCATTTCTTGCTTTTCCTACCAAGCAGCAGCTTAGTGGTAGAATGCTTGCTGCTGAGTTGTAAGCTTGTGTTTCAATCCCTAGCTGAACCATAAAGCAATTGTTAGGTTAGAAATTTCTCAAGACTGTTTATACTGAGTGCTATAAAATTAACACACAAGGAACACTACATATATGTATTGTACCTTGCTTTACCTTCTAGGGTATAGAGCACTCTTCTTGCAAATGAAAACACATCACTGCAATTATTCATACTGAGTGCTATACATTTCTACTAATTAGGACTTCACTTTGACGTAGAAATGCTTAGCACTCAGTATAGAGAGTTTGAGAAAGAGTTGGTATAGTGTGTCTGACGAGTGCGTAAGCACTAAACTCAGAGCAACAGAAGACCATGTCTGTTTTCTAATGGGTTCATTCTGCTTAAAGAGTAGGAGAAAGTTTTATCGCAACAATTTCTAGTAAATTATCATCATAATTTTTGCTTGTAACAGTCTTACCTCGATCCAAGACATATTTTGTTGCATAGAATCCATTTTGGTTTTAATCTGATCGGTAAGCTAAGAAAAAGGATATGTAAATCATTATAGCAGTGCAAGAATATGGGAAGGGAGCTACACCGGCTTAGTTGGATGGGGCGTGCCCCTGTGATTCGCAAGAGCAAAGACTCACTACAACATGGGTTCCAGTGCGAATTCCGGAAGAGCAGTAATCATTATTCATTGCAGTTCATGGAAGGTTGGGGGGGTTCTAGGGTAATAAGAGATCCAGCAGTCTAATAGCCACCGAGAGAAATCTTAACAAATCAAGAATGCATTGCTTATTTCTTACAGGCCCCTTAAAGCCTAGTGTCCCTTGGCAACTACACTTGCCCCCCTAGTCACAACCAGGGTCCCCTTGTCACCAGGACTCCCCATCTCTTCACCGTCCTGGATGGTGATGTCATTTGAATAATTTAAAGGGTTTGAATGAGAGAGATCCTGTTTAACGAGTAGGCCAGAGGCAGGACCTGGTTCGCAGCACTGCAAAGTTGCAATAGCATGCACTAAAATTACTACATGTAGTATTAGTATTAATTAGTATTAATTACTACATAAGTAATGAGGTCGAATAGATTTTTAGATGCATTTGTGATAGATAAGTTTTCAAGCAATAAAAACAGCGCGTGACATAAAAAGTTTGTTGTACCTTTCTCTCAAACTTAGCACTTTGAAGATGATTCATATATCGATTACAGTAGAAAAGGTATCGCTCCAATTTCGCTCTAGATTTCTATAATAAAACAAAGTATTGGTTAATTGTGGTGTGCAAAAATGAATTTTAGTTCACCGTATAATGCATCAGATTGAAATGAATTGAAAAATTTATACTAAATCAAAATCAGTTTTCACAAAATACGAGAAAGTACACTTGGGAGTGACGGAACATGAAGAACGAAAAGACGGTATACAAGAAAATTGTTTATTATTACTTTTGTGCTGAATATACAACCTTATTGTTAAGAGAATGCTATTAGACTAATAATAATAATAATAAAACTGCCTATTTCCTCACAATCTGGCAAGCCATTTTATTACAAATAACATAACTCACGGCTTGTGCATCTCTTGCGGCCTGTGCCTCTTTTTCATCATATCTGTTACAGTTATACCTAGAAATAAGATCCATTAACATCTTCACATTAAGAATGTACATTAGAATTCAAATTTAAACTAAAAATACTTGTTAGAAATCTAAAATTGAAATTCTAAACTAAAATTTTAAATTCAAATTCAAATCTAAACTGAGAATATTTGTTAGAAAGCTTTATTGCTATATAACTTTATTCTCGAAAATTCAATGAAATTCAAAAGTTCCGCGAAGGATTGCCGACTAATACATTATAAGAATATGCCTCTTGAAAACATAGTTTAAGGGGGTCATCACTTGACTTCTGGTTTTGCCAGAATTTGGCGTTTGAAAGATTGAATTGTAGCACTCCTTGTGCCAGTTACATGCCACTTGTTAATTTTCACATTCCCAGTGCCATATTCAGTTGTATGAATTCATATTGGTCGTCTTCAAAGGGACATTTTTCATATAGGAAAAATCAAGAATATGGGCATCGTAAAACATCCATATCCACTTTGGTGCTGTTGCTTTTTGAGCACCCCTTGCTAATATTTTTAGAAATCACCACTGCCAAGCCTCCAGCTCTATTTCTTGTCCGGAAAGGCAAATATCATGGGACACTCACCAACTCGAGCCATGACTGTCCCATGGACCCAAACATACCCAACAGAAGTCACTCTAGAAAGGAATAAGAAAATATTGTATATCATTCCAATTTAGCCAGAAATATTGGAAACATAGCGAAACGAACAAATACATTACTTAAGCATTTCGTCTAACACTCAACAGAGAAATACGTCAGAAAGAGAATGAAAAAAATCTAACTGATCTATATACGCAGATGTGGATCGAAATAGGCCCATGTAATGACTTGCATGTAATGCGTGAATTGCATGTAATGACTTGACTCATTGCAATGAGCCGTGCGAGTTTCACTGTTGAATTCAATTACCAAACACTGCAACTAGTTGCTGCAGCTTCTGGCAATTCAACTTAATATCAAAACTTATGGCTCCCTGTAATAAGTCTATCAATTGTGAAAACAGTTCATTGTGTTTCAAGCGATTAGAAACATTGGATTCAATAGCTCGTTAAGGATTTCGTCATAGGAATCTAAATTCAAATCATCATGTCACAATATAAGAAATTACACAAGTGCTTTGCAGTACTCTAAGGGGGTTTACTGTGTACTGTGGAGGATGCTCAGTACGGTGGGGGAAAACACGAGCACTTTAGGTTATACCTCTTGTGGTACCATCAAGTACTGTGGAGGATATTCAGTACTATGAGGGGTACCATCAGAAATGGGAAAGGTGTTCAGTTCTGGGTGGAATTTTATATGTACTGTGGAGGTCCTCCACACGTTTCCATGTATGCATGCGTTGCTAGGAGGCATATTTTCCCATCATGCTTTGTATATGATGGGAATGATATCAATTTTTTTTCACAGAATTGCCTGTTACTAAATACTTTTTAAGAATTGTTATGAATTGTAAAAGAAACAGTAAAAACACGGCTGAAACACGGCCACCAAAGAAACACGCCCTTAGCTATCCGATCCGAGCCTTCAGTTATTATATTTTATTTCCTGTTATTCTCTCCTTTTGGTATTGGGAAAATCATTTAATTAGCTACCCAGCCCTAAACATACAAATTAAAAGCGAAAAAAGCATAAGCTTCTAATGTTCGTTATTTCATATGTTCAACTGTGGCCAGTATTGACTCTCTAATAATGTTTTCACATAATTTCATTTAATTCTGTTGGAATCGTTTTAATGCAGTTACAGAGGATATTTTAAATCTATTTTAAACTGTAATTGAGTGTTGAAAAGTTTAATTAAGAGGTTGTAAGACGAGTACTTTCTCTCCGGATATTTTCAATTTCATGTGTATTTTCTAACTTACTGCCCTTTGTCAAAAGTAGTATATTAGTTTGGGTGCCAATCAAAAATAAAACAACAAATCAGCGATTTCCACGGAAGTTCAACTGAAGACTGGCATAGCAACCAAGAACGTTAAAATTAAGAGCCTGTTAGCCAAAGAATTTAAAATGTTGACAGTATTTCAAGGGTATGAAAGTACAAATTTAAGGTTTGAGGGTAAAGTAGAAATGTTCAAGATAAAAGGATATCTTTAGGTGGCTATTTCAAAACTAAACAAAACACCTTCTTTGATTAAATTAACAATAAAAAAAATGATAAAGGCAACATATGTCTGAGATTAAATTCTCTTTACCCGACATGCTGTATTTCGACACACCATGTGATTACAACCGCCGTTCTTTTCGATTGTCACGTGACACTTTGGACACTCCTGCAAAGATAGACAATTCTCAAATAATCCAAAGACTATCTATCGAAAAAAGGAAAATAAGACTAATACTTTGCAACAAATTTGGCACAAGGGCCCAGAGCCATTTAAGGGCCCATCGAGAATTTCAATTTACTTAATGGGTACTTAAGGGAGAGGAAACGTCTTGTAAATGTGTAAATTTACTATATTTATCATATGCAATAAAATAAGGTATTTACAACTAATTCAATCCTACTCTTCTTCAAAACAGGTAATTTTATTCTAAAAATCTAAATTTTTGGTAAAACAAATGTACCCAGAGTCTTAAATTGCCCAGGGACCTAATAAGGCTATCAGCAGCCCCCCTCAAAGTTCCATTCAAGTCTAAATTTCAACACGAGAACCATGAGTGGTAGTTGCTAGCAAACAGCAATTCATCGTGGCAAAACTACGACCCTGATATAAGCCAACTTGATAAACAGAGAAAATATAAAAAGATTAAGAAAGCTAGGCTAATCTCAAAACTTCGTGGCTTCTTTATGTGGGTTTTACACAATATGATCTGGCCGATACTCGAGTATAACACAGCCGAAATTAATTTGTCTAGCGGAAACTAGGATAGAGAAAGCCATAATTGAATAGAAGCAGACGAAGATAATATCTGACGAATGAGATACCTTTGTGTTGGCAGATATCCAATTAGAAGTTTCACTATCGTCGTCACATTTCTTCTGCCACTTTCGCAGCCACTGGAAATAGAATAACCCTTGATTATTTTTCCAATTAAAACGTACGGAAAATATCGGAATCCTCGCTGTTTTGTGTGTATTTGATTCTAAACCTCTGACCACAAGGTTTCTTTCATTTCTTCGTTCATTCATTTGGTTTAAAATTCGACTAAGTGCATGCAGGAGAGCACATTTACTCTGCTGTTAGTTGTAGGGTTGTCACTTTGAAAAAGGAATCACAAGGTGTGGGCCCATCGAAAGGAAGGACCAGGGTTCCACTGCTCGATTAGTCTACCTATTCAGTGGGCCTTTTGCGCATTTGTACATTAAACAATACCTTACGAAGATAGTAAGTGTGTTTTCCTATTGACCTCAAATCAGATACACAAACTGCGAATACACAAAGAGAACAACCGTACTTCTTTTATCTTTAGCTTAGGCAACATTTGTCTTAACGCAAAATTTAAGAACGGACTACAGATAAGCAATCACCTAATCCATCTTATGGTCCGGTCTTGAATTTTGGGCTTAGAGACAGTGGTGGTGCTAGAGGGGGGGGGAGGGTGGCAGGGGGCTACACCTCCACAGTACTGATGGTACAACAAGAGGTATAACCTTAAGTGCTGGTGTTTTCCCCCCACAGTACTGAGCATCCTCCACAGTACACAGTAAACCCATCCCGTCGGAGAAGGTTGCCCCCCGCCAGAGCATAGATAATACTAGATATTCAATGTCTTGGAGCAAATTTTTCAAATTTTAATTAGTAATGGCCTTTTCCATCGACTCACCAATACACATCACATCGTCTGCGTATATCAAGCTCCTACAGATTCCCCTTACTCTGCACGTCAACACATCCGTCACACAAATAAACAGTAGTGGCGACAACACTGAACTCGAACCTCAAACTGTCTGGACCTTATCCCATAATCCACCACTACCGCACTTGCTGCTTCATACATCTCCATAGTCACCTTTACCATGCACTCTGCTACTTCCTTTTTTTCTTAATGCATTTTGAATCACTTTCGTTGGCACTCTATCAAAGGCCTTCTCCAAATCAATAAATATCATAAAACGTTCTTTTCGCTTCTGCAAATACCTTTCTTGAAACAATGAATACTGCATATGTCGCCCCCCTTCCTGGTCTTAACCCAGATTGCCCCTCACTTATATGCACCACCTTCCTTATCCTGGCCTCCAGTATCTCTCTGCCAACTTCATTGCTTTAGTCAATGTGATGGGAATAATGTGAAAACGCAAAATGTGATGTGAATCAACTCCTATCATAGTAGTAAAATAGTTAACGTACTTTGCATCGAACAGGCTCGTGTGTTGGCTCCCCGCAACCAAAACTGAAAGAAATATATTTCAATGAAATAGCATGTGTATTAAAAATCAGAAAATATAGTGCAAAATCAACTTTACAGACCCATCCAAATATTAGCTTCATTTTCATTATCAATGACGTCACAGTAGAACAAAAACAAGGCCTTTCCATTCTCATACAGAAAGAGGTCAAAGTTCAAAATACTACTCAGGGGCTTTTGCCTGACATATTGTCGTCCATTGCTTAAACTGACCTCCTAAAGCCTTACAGCAACCCACAGTCACCCCTGGCAATCCTTACCAGACCCTTACTAAATTCTTATTGAAACAGCCCTAGTGAGAAAACAGACACCTTCCTTTACACGATATTTGATCGATGGTCATGCTAGCGCTACAAAAGATAAACAAATGCAAAATCCAACATACCAGAATGAAAAGCCACATAAACAATCGACGGGTCTTGCTACATTGTATGTTACTTTCACAGCATTTGTACAATCTGGTGCAGGGCACCACCGCAGCAGACGGTTACTCTAAAACATATCAAACATATATCAACTTTGAAATCTCTGATTAAAAGTACCTTAGGACATCACTAAAACTGAATACCGCAATAAAATATAAAGAACTGAGAAGGTCCGTTAAATTGACGCTTTTGGGACACTGAGGAAATCCGTCAGAAGTCTGAGGACCACACTCTATAGTTAATCACGATCAAATGACCCACAAAGGACTCGAACCAAGGACATTGATATTAGAACTTTAGTCCCCCTGCTGCTTCACTTGGGGGGGGGGGGGGTGCTATCCAGTGGCTGGACTGCAATTGTCCTCCTGATGTGAAAAACGTTGTCTCCTTTGAAAGTTCCTAAGCAGTTGTTACATTGAATAGACCCCAACAGTTTTGTCCCTGCATTTGGTGAGTGGTGTTGCAATTGGTGTGATTGAAATGGCTTGGGTTATTTGTGGACTAAGTGGGAGCCCACTAGAATACTTACCAAGAAGTCATTTGGGTCATTTTCATTCACACACATCATCACAGTCAGAAGTGCTATGACTTATAGAAAAGTGTGAAAAGTTTGATCTGTGTGAATTACAAATGCTGCGTAAAATCAGAAGGAGTTACCTGAACAAAATTATCTGCTATCAATTTGAGATATTTCGATTTAACGTGCGAGTCTTGAAGAACCTGACTGCAATAAGAACAAAACAGAAATATGAGTAATATTGAAAAAGTATTGCCCCCTAATAAATGAAACAATAACAATAGCAGAAAAATGAAAAATGTTGGCAGGAAAACAGTAATATTCATTCAGATTGCAAATAATAAAACAAAAACAACAGAAAACAACCAAAAAATATCTGCAACAAATGACATTGTTAATTTCAGTAAAGTAGCTATGCATTGCAAAGGGGCATAGACCTATCATATATTGCGAGATAAAAGATCTGCCATATCTAAGGCATCTATTGCATTGACTACTCTGTATCAAAATCTGTATTGACTTGGATTTGAGCATCTGCAATACAAACTCCGCATTTCATTTCACTTCACCTAAAAATTCCAATCTCAGTTTCTGAAATACTGATCTTGATAAATCAAACGTAATTTTTGTAGGCAAGGTAGAGAAAGTTAAAAGAATTGAATACCTGACAAAATGCTCATCAACAAGAATATTGCAATTAGTGGCTGGACAGAAGATCTGTTGCCCAACATTTTCTTCTAGGATTTTTCGATTCAGATATTCATTCCAACAGAGCGGACAAAACATATGACCACATTCTAGGCCTGACATTGTCTAAAATGAAAATTTGAATTCATTTTGCAATCAATGCATTCCAAAATAACAGATAAGAGCAAGCGATAAAGCCCAGCAATCATGGGGGAATTAGGGGGGTAAAGTTGGGGGCAGTTGCGCCCCTTGATGATAAAAACAACTCGTAGCACCACATTCTAGAAATTTGGTGTTCATTTGAAGAGAGCTTGATATTTCTGTTAAGAAATTTTATTCATCAACACAGCCATAAAGCACCTACCCCCTTCAGATATGAACAGCCATAAAGCTGAAGTATAGAGGTTCTTATGAGCCTTAGCGCCTTTCTTCTAGTAGAGACATGGCAGCAACCCAATGCGTTGCTTTGGTCTCGAGTGACCCTCAACGACATAATGAGAACATTGTTATTGCATTGGTTGCCAAACTCGTTTTTTGTCCCATAGAACTGGCACCAAGTAGCAATTTTTATGAAAATAAGGCTTTACCAAAATGGGGGGGACTATTTTTCAATCAAAATAATTTACTGAAAAACATGATCGGAACTGGTCTTGAACCCATCACATACGGCATTGGACGCCAGTGCCAACAACTGAGCTATCTTGGCAATATTTTCTAAATCCTTCTTCTAAACACGAACATGTTTCCTATGACATTAGTCAGGTCAGAGACTAACTTAATAACATTGCTTTAAAAATTTATGAAACTCAATCAAAACTTAAATTTCTATTATGGTTACAGCTGAGATAGCTAAACTAGAAATCAAAACAATTTGATTTCAAGACACACGCCAAATCAAAATTCCCTTGATTTTGTGGAAAAAAGGCGTTTTTGACAGGTAAATTTAATATTGAGTTTTTCGTAATTGAAAAAGGGATGAGAAGGACCTTACAGGTAGGATAGGGCAGTCTATGATTGGAGATTAACTTCAGAATAGGCAGAAATATCAGAAATTTGTGAAACAAACAGGATGTCAGGAGGGCAGCCATGGAAATATTTTCTGCAATTCAGACTAGAGGATTGATACCTTAAACTTGACACTTAACTTTTTGTTATTCACACTTTTTTGAATGAGTTAAGCATATGTCATCTTCATTCCTAAGGGCTTAGGCGTACGAGGCAGGGGGCTGGTAAGGCGGCAACCCCCTAACTTTGAAATTTTCTTTGAAAATGAGGCTGTCAGTCGGGCAAAAAGCTTATTAAACAAAGAGCTTTTTGTCGGGCAGCTCCTCCAAACTTTCGGAGCTCCTACGCTGATGTCTAAGGGGTGGATCCCGGGGGATAGTTTGGGTGGTGGTACAAAACATAGTCACTTGATGTAAATACTGACTTTTCCATACGTTTTGAAATGCCAGGAAATTGCGAGCAAAATTTTCTGTATTTCCACTTAGCACCTAGATTCCATGTAAAAAGGTAAAACTTCCATTTACCAAATAACATGATGAAAAGTAATAGTGTAAAAGAGTAACAAAATCATCTTACTTCTGTTACTACTGGAGATAGGCAAATATCACATTGCGTTTTTGTAGTTGTACGTCCACTAGTCGATCTAAGAAGCTAAAATTATAAATAAATATGAATTAATTTTATTGTTGCATTATAATTTCAGAATTTCAAATGAGTTTTGTAACCATTCATGTCTCTGAAGAAGCGTGTGAGCAGAAACACAAACAAACTATTTTTCTGATCATCCAGTAGTTTGAGGAAGTTTGTTACGAACTAGAAGGAGACTCTCAGAGATTATTCTGGGACCCGTATTATTCTGGGACAGTTTTTGGTGTTGATTCCAAATCTAGACCATTTTGGGGACTATAATGAGCTACATTTTGGGGGCTAAAGTGAGCTATGAGGGATATATGTTGTTTTTTAAAGTAAAACTTAACACCTTTGTGGATGTTGATAGCAATTTTGGAACCGAGCTTCAAGAATTTTGATAAAACTGTCACTCTTAGACAGGTCATCAATTGAATATCTTGCCTGGATGACCATCTAATAACTAGTCATCATTGAGTCTGACGTTTTCAAGTCCTGAATGATCTACTCTACAGGCTCCAAGTGATCTGTAACATTTCATGGGCTGCCTCAGAAACAGAAACTTTCCTAGACTAAGAAATCAATAAAAAGCATGATAACGAAAAACAAACATTGCTCATACTTACCCTCTGGTTTTTTGGCTCCTTGCTTGTTGCTGGGCTTATTACATGAGCTTCTTCAAACAACTTCTCTTGGTCTCCGCTGTAATATCTATATATATAAAGATATCAATCACGTATTAAGTCATCAAATCATCTCTACCCAAACATAAGGGGGGGCATGTGGGCTAGAGTTTCTAAGAGAAGTAATAGTCTGAAAGCCAAAAGGATATCAAGTGTGGCTTGTCCTAACCCAGAAAGACTCTCAACAACTATTAACAACTCCGAAAAAGGTCTTTACTTTAGGTTACAATAAGCTTAACTAGAAGCAAGTAAGTAGTAAGTAGTAAGAAGTAAGACAAAGTCCAAAATTCCTAAGTGAAGACCTTGTTCTATCTATCTATCTATCTATCTATCTACCTATCTATCTATCTATCTATCTATCTATCTATCTATCTATCTATCTATCTATCTAACTTGTTAACAGTAAAGCCAATAATGGGCAAACTATTTTAAAAGTAAAAATGAAACTGCAAAATGAAACAGGAAATGTTAAATAGATCTACTCTGTTCTATACTCATGATGCAGAAAACACTCTCACTGGAGTTAGGAGGACATTCTGAAGTGTCGGCGAAATCTTTATCTATAAACCAGAATGCTTTGCTCCACCTCCATGATGTTTTTTGGTCACATGAAGTGTAGGATTAATTAGCTCTCTATCAATTTAAAGGAAAGCACCCACCTTGGTGTGCACTTATACTGAAGAACTGCCCACATGACAGCAATAAACAGCTTACCTACTTAAATAATTATGGCTTTAAATTGGTTACTAATGTGTGTGTGTGAATGACCACTCGTAAAACATTTGTCTCCAGGAAGTATGCGAAATAAGTTGATGCATTGACTTGAATGGAGCTAATGGATATTCAAATTTGAAATCTTCAAAAAACAAAATCCAACACCCATCTTCAAAATATTGATGGTATTGGGCTTTGGAATTTAGCTTTAGTGTCTGTTGGCACTTTTAAAGATTTACAAAAAAGCAGAAAATTGTGTCCCTTTCAGTTGCGTGGCTTCATAAATTTTCACATTGCTTCCACGGCTTCTTAAACAAGACTTTTCAAAATAAACGAAATTCAGACAAAATGCGTTACCTATCAAGCAGCTTTTCTTTATCCCACTTAAAATGGGTCAGCAAAATTCGAGCGATGGCAGGTGAAATCTGGAAGGGGAAGAGTAAATTTACATGGAATCAATGAAAGTATGAACTTCCTTACAACTTCATAGTTTGCATGAATGCAAGTATGGAGTTCAGACCCTTTTTTCTGCTTAAAATCTTCTCCACCAAAGGGAATTCTGCCGATTCTAATAGAGATGATATATTCAGGCCTCTAGGAAGCAGGGAACTATAGCCCCCTAATAATGGCCAGAAAAATGGATTTACGTCCTCAAAATATGACATCATAAACTATCTTTTATTAGCAAGTCCCCAATTTTCTTCCTAAGGGGTTACAGACGCTCAATTCCATTCACTTTACTTGAAGAATTTCATTGTTTTGTTACAAAAAAACTGGCCGAAGTGGTAAGCCGGGCAATGCTCAGTTCAAACCAGTTTCAGCCAGTTGATTGTCCACAAGGAAAGTGGGGTCACTTGAGAGATAATTTCCATTTGTTTTCAGTTTGATTGTTATTTAAGCATTATTTTAACTCATGCTTAAGCCAATATATCGTACCAGGGATTCGTACGTTTCACATCTGATGGTAGCATGGTAAAAAGAAGAAAAAACTCTGTATTTATAAATTTTCACCCCAAATAAATTTATGGAACTTGTAACTTCAGTGGAAGATTTACAGGCTACACCAGATATGTAGCGCAGAGCTTCCATTTTTCGTGTTATCTATGAAGAACAGACAAAAACATTTCTGGCGCATCAAAACAAACTTTCTTCTAAGCATTACGGCCAATCGTTATTGTTGGCCACTGTGGGTAGAAGGTTTGTTTACATTGAAAAACCAAATAGCCTATAACCTATATACTGAGCACTACAATCCCCATCTAGAATCTACAAATAAAAAGTTTGTTAATAATTTTGCCCCAAATTTTTTCCCGAGCCAATAACATTTAGCCAAATTCAAAACAATAATTGCATGAGTTCTGAGAAACCAAGCATGATGCGTGGGTTTTGAGCATATGCTTTTGATGATTAAATTTTCATGATAGCATACGAGGACGTAATAACAAAAAGTAAACTTCTTTGTTTGAATCTCGTGCCTAGGACTCCTATAACAAACAAAAGCAAAACGGCCTAAGTTGCATCAACTTGTGAAAAAGCATTTCTCTTTTTATACCTGAAATACGTTATTAACATCATCGATGCTTTCCGTCATCACCATAACAATCGACTCGGGTGTGAGACCTTCATACTGGAAGTCATCATCATATGGTCTTTTGGCAGCCGGCTCAGACGACTCTATTTCTTCACCCACCAGGAAATCATCGTCGTCTGGAACATCGGAGACCTCATCTTCGACATCGTTGAAGAAATCGTCGTCTTCCGAGTCCATTTCTGAGGAAGATCGATGATACTTTGAGGGAATACACCTTGGTCAACAAGCCATGGTCGCACTTCGGAAGCGACGAGAATTTACAAGGCAGATTTAATTTAAAACACCAAATAACCCACTCAAAAATCGCAAGCTGTCATTTTGTATATGTGAAGTTTCACGAACACAAGCACTATGATTGGCTTATGCTATATGTGACGTCATAAGAAGTATGGGAACGAATCATGCAGAAATCATTTGGAGGTCTGGGACTGCGCGTTATAAATGGGGATAAAAACTTTCATAGAGAACAAAGCGATTCAAAAATAAACGTTTACATATGCGACTAATTTGAGCATATATGATGTAAGCAAAATCAAGCATAGAATTTGTTCTTCTTCAAAATACGACAGAGCAATTACTATATAAAAATCTATATTTGACTACACATTTATTATTATAGAAGAAACCGCTTTATAAGAAACTCCCTATTCTATTGCTAATGTAATATTCTTATAGTTTGCTTTTGTAAAAAACATTGGGGATCATGAAAGCCATAAATGTTCTTAGACATCCAAGAAATAAGCCTTAAAAAGTTCTTTAACCTATTCTTAGTTCTAAATGATAAGGCTCAGTGTTTTTAAAATCTCTATTCAGAATAACCAGTCTCGCCCATATTTTTGGACCTAAGAGGAAAGTTGGAATATTTTCTTCCTCTTTTGGATGTAACTCCTTAATTTCCTCTTTGAAAATAGATATTTTACTTCCTCTTTGGAAGTAAATATTTTACTACCAAAATACTTTACTTCTGTGCCAAGGCAAAATTAACAAAGGTAGAGGGAGATATTTTTCTTAGGTGTACTTTAGCTGTACCTCTTTCTTAGGCCATCAAAAGGACATGAATTTCAAAGAAAGGTATGGAATTAAAAACTACCCATCAATAAAGAGGCAATGGAATGTTCTCACTATTAGTAAAATTTAGGCCTATGCGTTCTTAGGAGGTTCTTAAACAACTTTTACTGCTTTCAATGATTCTTATAAACGATGCTCTTATGAATAGAGCCTGACAAGACTGAATCTTGAATTCACTTATCAATTGGAAATAGGCTAATTTAGTGCGTCGAAGGAATCATACTTGCTTGACTTGCCTGATATATTTTTCTCCATTATGAGAACTCGCTATTGAACATTGGGGAAAGAACAATAGGCTCATATATTCTATGTTTAGTAATAGAGAAAGATATTGAATTTAAGGAACTCTACTAATCGCTGGGAGAAGCGGTATTATTTGGAGAAATTGGTGGAATTTTTTAGGATTTCATATTCCCGAGCGTAAGGATTCTGAAAAGTGGAGGAGCACGCGGAGAAAGGGGCACTTTTTCAAAGAATGTAGCTTATTCATATTCCTTGCTGCAGAGGTCAAAACCTATGCTCTTTTGGAAAATCCGTCGTACTAATAATGTACATGTATGATAACTATTATAATTTTTAAAATTTCTAACAGCTTCTACACTGTATTTCTAAACAACATTAAAAAAACAGAAGAAATGTTACAAAAAATTATATAATAGTAGTTAAAATATATACAAAACTAGATACGAAGTCTGTGAATCGGTTTTCCAACAAGACTCACCATCTTGACAAGCCCGTCCCGCAGCCACCTACCCCTCAGAGACGCAGAGACAAATACATCCCCATCCACTACTGGCCTACATGCCAAGTGCCACTGAGAAATTATGGGTTATTATGCGAAATTATCAATTATGTAGTGTCTAAGATGTATGTTTTGTGTCGTCAGCATATTTACAATTAGCCAGTTTCTTAACTCCTACGAGCTGCACGCTTTCTCGCTCTTCTCCTTGCTTTCCTTTCCTTGTTTTTTTCTCTCAAAGTTACAGTGACAAATATCCCTGTAACAGATCAAGTACCCCCCCTCTCCGGGACATCGCATGACGAATACAGCCTCTGCGAAGGAAAGTAGTAATTTTTATCACTCGTCTTGTGTCATACAAAGAAATGCATCATGGATTGCAAAGAAATGCATCATGGATCCGTATTTTGAAGAATGCTGTTGTTGAATAGCCGGCTTTAAACAAAAGCTGTGATGGCCTAAGTAGCCAAAAGTCTGCCTTCGATCTGTATAAATGGCTGGGGAAACTCGTGGACGAAGAAGAGGTCGCAGCTCAAGTTCGGAAGATGACCGAAAGAAAATTACGAAAAAATCTCGCAGATACAGGAAAAAGAATTATAAGAGTGACTCAAGCGTTGAATCGTCAGTTTCAAGCCGCAGGTAAGGCCTATCTATCAATTTAATTTTGACAATATTTAGGCCATTAAACTAAAAGGCAATCTATGTCTAAAAAGCTTACCTAAATAACTAAGTATGTAGCCCTCCTCTCGCGTACTGACTACATAGGTCTGACTACATGACTCGTGTAGTCAATGATGAACCATGTGGCTAGATCACTGGACCCTTTGGCCTTGCTCAAAAGGGTGCTGGATTCCAATCAAAACAAGGGTCAAATCCACATGTAAAGGCTACGCCAGATATTACACCAAGGAACAATAGAAGAACACGTAATCTATTGTTTTACACAAACTCCACACCATATTTTCGGACGTAAGCTACATAGATTCCACACTGGGTTCAAAACCACCTCCTGACCTGTCTCAAAGTTTTAGGAGAGAATTTTCCAACTCTCTGTAATTCTAGACTAAAAGGCAAAAGAAATCAAGAGAGGAAGGACAAGGGTCGCACTACTCAATCAGTCTACCTATTCAGTGGGCCCTTTGTGCTTTGCACATAAACCAATACCTTAGGAGGATGATAAGTGTATTTGCCTATCGACCTATCAACAAGGATCTTCTATTCTGTATAATTCTTGGCCATTGCCAATTCATATGTTTAGATTCTATTTGGGTAGCTTATAGGGATAGTAAGGGAAGATTGCAGTTTAGCGACAGCAACTAAAAGGCAACTAAAGGGAAACAAGATTTCCAAAGAGCCTAAACTATCAGCTCCCTAATGAGTGGACCTGTTTTCTGTAGACTGCGTAACTGCCAGGGGGGTAGTGGGACCTTATTTCTAGGGGGTTGGCAAAGATGAAAATATTCTGCCAAATCGAAAACTTATAGACAGAGATTTTCACTGGTTAATCATACTAGAGGTGTCTAGGGCCTCTTCTAATGGGCTTAAAATCCACACATTGCTGATATGTAAAATCATAACATAGGCTATTTAGCCTCACGGGTCTGAATGGGTGATTTTGAAGAAAAATGCTTGCAAGCGCAGCAATTAAAAAATTCTAGGTATTTTTGCAAAGGCTCAGGAAAACCACTGGTAATCTAAAACACAGTAGTATCGTTAAATGATCAGCAGCCTGCAGTACATTTTGAAAATCATAATCTTGTTTTTACAAATAGAAAAGTTTGAATCTATCTTATATGAGAGTGCCTTCCATACAGATGAGATAGAAAAACGGATAGCAAGTGTAGCCAGCAAGATATTTTAGTTTATGTCTCCTGATGTCAGAGATGTTAACCTTGCTGACAGGACTGATGAGGGAGGACAAATTTACTCTCATTTGGCCTCCCCTACCCCCCGACCACTGCACCCCTGGTAACCGCAGAGGAGGCCGCCTGCTAATTGACAAAATTATTACGCCACAAATTTACTCCTAAGATTAAGCCATGTTCTCCATCCATTGCTATATGCCCAAAAGGGCTCACTTTTCTAAACCAAGAATACCAGATATAGATAAGAACAACACGCCAAGCATTCTTTGGTAGTCAGGGTAAATTGGGAATTGTGATTTGCCTTCTTATTATACGAGTCTTGGAAAATTGAATTTGACTCCTGGGACTAGGATTTGTTAATAAAAAAGTAATTTGGGATTGGGATTGTTAGACACATCAATATTGGAAATTTCTCTATTTCCCTCATTGAGAATAGGGTTTTTGATTGGCTCAGGGAGTCAGGATAAGTACCCCCCTTCACGGCCCTCTTTTTTGAAAAACAATGATACATACTCCGTGGTCATAGCATGTGCACCTCCACAGATCTGTGGTTAGAGCATAAGACACTCCCATATTCCACTATACATGCAAAGTTTCTGTTTGGTGGGGTAAGTTTGGGCCAAGACTGCACTAGAGAGTATATCATAGCACTTGCATGCTTCTTGATTTAAGAACGATAGGTTATAGCAATCTAAAATTTGGTTCTTGCTCAGAAGTAAGAGTCACTGTGAAGGACCTCGTCTGCATCCTCCTGCTATTTTCATGGTCAGTCGTTATCTGCATTGATAGTTGTTAGCAGCTTAGATAGTCTTCAATTGCGTGAAAGGCTCATCAAATTCCTTAGATTTAAATGAGATAAGGAGCTTAACTTAGTTCCTATTTCCTTAGTTTCCTTCTAGAATTTTGTGAAGGGAAGTACATTAAGAAAAAATGAGGGTTGGAACAACGCTAGGAGTTAATTTTTCCTTTCATTTATCACATTTATTTCTATCCCAATACTGAACAAGGAAATAGCATCATAAATTGAATTAACATGCTAGAATATATAAGAAAAATAAATATATATTCAACCAGTTAAAGATTAAATCAGTCAATTTTTCAAATATTAACTCCTTGTGTAATTTTCCATACAAGTTGTTGTTCATTCTTGAAAGAAGGTGTGGTATGATGAGACACTGTCCTGCATTTTTGCAGGGTCTTTTTGGCAAACACTACTATGGTGAATTATTACTACTATGATGGTAATTTTGCACAACTCATGGTTGGAAATTCGCACCACTTTGGTGCTTTTTTGCACTACTATGGAAGTGGATAGTTAATAATCACTATTCACTACTGTCATAGTGATAATCATAGAAGTGATATACGATTTTGTATAAGAAGGTCTCAAATGATCCCAAACTCTCTAAGCAATCTGATCAGTATCAAAACTTTCTTAAGACTTTCTTACTGACCCTTCTTTAGTCTCCTGTAGTAGATCACAATTTATTCATATATTTCCTTGTTTGGCTTCATTTAATAAAAAAAATAATTTTCAAACTTTCTTAAATATGTGAAATCCAGTACTGAACTTTGTTACCTTTTTGACAAATCAAGTACAACTATCTTATGAAAAAAGTGTGATCCACAATAGTAGTGCAAAACTACCACAATGGTAGCGATGACTGGTTGGTTAGCATGAGGGTGCATCTTCAACGTTACGGCTTTCTGTGGTGTATGTGTTTATGAGGAAGGAAGTATTCCAGAACTGAATTGTGGTATCAGAAAGAAAAATATTATATCTGCCCCTGCTTAATTTCATTGTAATATTTTCGTTTTTACTAGGTCATCTTCGCCTGAGGTGAAGAAATCGAAAATAAAGTCAAAGAAAAAACGAAAAAGTAGTCCGAGTCCTGAGAAGAAGAAGAAGAAAAGACGATCCAGGTCGCGGTCTCCATCCCTTTCTTCGCCAGAGAGCAGGAGAGTCAAAAAGAAGAAGCTTATTTGGCACAGTGATAGTGATGAACAAACCACTGTCAAGAAGAAGAAAAAGAGGTACGACAGTGAAAGCAAGAGCAGAAGTAGATCACCAGTGAAGATCAAAAAGAAAGAAAAGCAGAAATTGAAAGATGACCAAGATATCAAGCATAAGGGCAGAGATTTAAAAAGTGAACGTGGGCGTAGAAAGCATGTCTCTGAATCTGATGAAGATAGTTGGAGTGAGGTAGAAGACTCTCGGAAAAGTAAGGAGAAAAGGAAGGTAAAAGAGGTGAAAAGAGATGATAATTTGGAGAGAGACAAAGATTCACGGAAAGTTAAAGATAGAGAAAAAAATGGGAAGGAGCAAAAAGAAAAATACGAACGTAAAGACAAGGATAGAGAAAGTAAGCATAGAGAAAAAGATGAAGATAGGGAAAAACATAGAGAAAAAGATCCAGACAGAGATAAGGATCGAGAAAAGGATAGAGGAGATCGAGAAAAAGATCGCGACAAGGATAGAGGATATGATCGAGATCGAGACAAGGATCGTGACAGGGATCGAGAAAAGGATCGTGAGAGGGATCGAGAAAAGGACCGTGAGAGGGATCGAGAAAAGGATCGTGACAGAGATCGAGAAAAGGATCGTGAGAGGGATCGAGAAAAGGATCGAGAAAGAGTTCGAGAACGGGTTCGTGGTGAAGATAGAGAAAAGGCTAGAGAGAAAGATCGTGATCAAGAGAAGGACAGAGATCGGGAAAGAAATCGAGAAAAGGATCGAGATAGAGATAAGGACAGGAGGGATAAAGATAAAGGAAGAGATCGTTACACGGAAGACAGGGAAAAGAACAAAGATAGGGACAGGGAAAGAGATAGAGACCGCCATGTGTCAGCCAAAGATAGCTCTTCTAGAGATGATAAGCCTCGGCACAAAAAAGACTCTCGTCATGATAGACATGATGATAAAGAAAGCAAGTCATCAAAGGACAAAAAGAGCAAGCTTTCGAAAGGAGGTGTGGCTTTAGATGATATCGAGGACGAATTACAGAGAAGGAAAGAGAGAGTTGAAGCTTGGAGAAAGGCAAGACAGAAGAAGGAGGAGCCAGAAGATGGAGGTGCGAATGCAGATGAAGGGAAGAAGTGGTCTCTAGAAGATGACGAAGATGACGATGTAGAAGAAGGCCAACAAAATAGTGATGTGAAGAAGGAAGATGAAGACGAAGAATTAGATCCCTTAGATTTGTACATGAAGGAAGTACAAAAAACGGTCAAAAAGATAAGCACCTTTGGACAAACATCCAACGCAAAGGGTAAAACAGCCACTATTGTCACAACCGTAGTTAAAACATCTACACAGGATGCGAAGCAGGCGAAACCCGAGGTTATGGAGCAAAACCAGGACCTGATGGAATATTCGTCAGAGAAAGAAGAAGAACCTGATATTCTTGAAGGTGGGGCTTTTGCAGTTGCTAAACAGAAAAAGAAAAAAGAACTGCTCATTGCTGATCATTCAAAGATCTACTATAAACCGTTTAGGAGAAACTTTTATGTTGAGGTACCTGAACTGGCGAAAATGACACCAGCTGAGGTGGATGCCTATAGAATGGAGCTAGATGGAATTCGGGTGGTCGGGAAGAATGTGCCAAAACCTATCCGCACTTGGGCCCAGTCAGGAGTGCATAATAAAGTACTGGATGTACTGAAGAAGTGCAATTATGAATCACCGACTCCAGTCCAAGCACAAGGCATACCTGCAATCATGTCTGGTAGAGACGTTATTGGCATTGCTAAGACAGGTAGTGGCAAAACATTGGCATTCTTATTACCAATGTTCCGTCATATTTTGGATCAGGAACCTTTAGAAGAGAATGACGGACCCATTGCCATAATCATGACACCAACAAGAGAGCTAGCTTTGCAGATCAACAAGGAATGCAGGAAATTCTGCAAGCCGTTAGGGCTGCAGTCCGTCTGTATATACGGAGGTAGTGGGATCAGTGAGCAGATTGCTGAGCTTAAAAGGGGTGCAGAAATCATAGTTTGCACTCCCGGAAGAATGATCGATATGCTGACAGCTAATAATGGCCGTGTAACCAATTGCCGGAGATGCACCTACTTTGTGTTGGATGAGGCAGATCGCATGTTTGATATGGGGTTCGAGCCTCAGGTTATGAAGATTATTGCCAACGTAAGAGAAGACCGGCAGACTGTTATGTTCTCAGCCACATTCCCACGCCAAATGGAAGCATTAGCCAGAAAACTGTTGAAAATGCCAATTGAAATCGAAGTCGGTGGTCGCAGTGTTGTCTGCTCTGATATTTCTCAACACGTTGCTGTGCTCGAGGAAGACAACAAGTTCCTTAAGCTCCTGGAACTGCTTGGCATGTATCAGGACAAAGGCAGTACTCTGGTATTTGTAGAGAAGCAGGACTCTGCGGACAGATTGTTTAAGGATCTATTGAAAAGGGGATACCCATGTCTGTCTTTACACGGGGGTATGGATCAGTATGACAGGGACAGTACTATAGCAGATTTCAAAAACGGAGTGATCAAGATAATGGTCGCAACATCAGTAGCTGCAAGAGGGCTTGACGTCAAGCAACTGAACCTAGTTATAAACTATGATTGCCCCAACCATTATGAAGATTATGTCCACAGAGTGGGGCGCACTGGCCGTGCTGGCAACAAGGGCACAGCCTTCACCATGGTGACTCCCGATGAAGGGAAATACGCCCATGATATACTTAAGGCTATGGAGGCATCCAAGACTGTTCCTTCCGAGACTCTCAGTGGATTGTGGAAAGAGTATAAGGAGCAGATGAAGTCTGAGGGAAAGAAAGTGAAGAAGGACAAGAATAAAGGATTCGGTGGTAAAGGGTTCAAATTTGACGAAGAAGAAGAAGCGAGAACGAACGAAGCCAAAAAGATGCAGAAATGGGCATTAGGCCTGCAGGATTCTGACGACGAAGCAGAGGCAGCCGAGAATGCCATGGATAAGATAGAGGATGATCTGAACAAGGCTTTCGTTGATTCCAAGCCCAAAAAGGCAGCTCCCCAATTAGCTCCCGGCCTGGCAGGACAACCAGCAGCTGTTATCGACAAAGACAAAATGAAGAAGGCTTCGCATATTGCTGCTATGATCAACATGAAGATCCACGGCCAGAATACAGACAAAACACAGCAAGCTGCCACACAGATCCTCAAAGGTGGTCCTCTCGAGCAGATCAAGGGTATTGGCCTAGCCAAGCAACTAGCTGATAAAGTAAACGCCAAGCTCAATTACAAAGCACCGGAGCTAGACAAAGACGAAGAAGCACCACAGGAGCCGGAGAAATTAGAAAAGTTCGAAGCTGAGATTGACGTCAACGATTTTCCGCAGCAGGCAAGATGGCGGATTACTTCGAAAGAGACTTTATCGCGTGTTTGCGAGATATCGGAAGCAGGCATCACGGTGAGGGGCTCTTTTGTACCCACAGGCAGCAAACCAAAAGAGGGGGAAAAGAGGCTTCATCTGTACATCGAGTCGCTGTCTGAACGAGCCATACAGATCGCTAGAGCTGAGATACGACGACTGCTCAAAGAAGAACTCATTCGGTTCGAATCTTCTAATTACAAGCCACAAGCAACTGGACGGTACAAGGTTGTTTGAGTATGTTTTAGATGGTGTTGCAAGCTCAACTTGTTATTAAATGTTTTATATCAGGCTCCTTTAATCTAATGTGTCTTTTTCATTGTCCTACTTACTCCGCGGTTCTCCACGAAGTAGTAGAATAGAATGTTTGAAACACCAGGAGCTCAAGCTAAATCGCATTGGATACAGTGTCGTGAATTGAGTGCACCCAGAACAGAATTGCTCCTTTGATTGTTTGTTGTTGAAATCTGTCATTGATGTATTAGTGAAAAAATAAACATGATTCAAGAACGAAAAGGAAAATTTCAGGCCCTGTACACACGATACCGTTTTCATTTTGACTTCGGATACGGTATATATTCACACGGCTATTAAAAAACGAAGCAAAACGACCCACTTTTACCTTTTCAAATCAAAATGCTCTGGATGTGAAGTGCACCGTTTGGCGTCTACACCGTTTCGCTTTTGAGCTCGTGTGAACGCATGAAAACGCAGTCAAGCCATTATAAAACCGGTCTATTCAGTTGATAAACAATAGAAGCTTCAGCCAAAGTGCAGCGGAGCGTTTTTGTGTGAACAGAAAACAAAAGTGAAAATGGTATCGTTCATGGTATCCGACGTGAATAGGAGACGGTATCGTGTGAACGAAGCCTCGCTCTCACAAATGATCTCGATAAAACATTGAAATGTTATATTCTAGGGCAGCAGATTTCAGATATAACACGTACAGTCTTGGAATGGTACAAAACTTCAAAATAACCAGAAATATTGGAAACATAGCGAAAGAAAGACATGGATTACTTAAGCTTTTCGTCTGAAACTCAACAGAGTGATACGGCAGAAAGAGAACGAAACAAAAACCTAACCCTAAAGAAACAAAAACCATATTTTCTGGTTGGTCTATTTTGATCCACATCTGGGTATAAAAATCCCTTAGGTTTTTGCTTCTTTCTCTTTCTGACGCATTACTCTGTTGTGTGTCAGACACAAAGCTTAAGTAATCCATGTGTTCGTTTCAGTAGGTTTCGATATTTCTGAATATAACACGTACCTTATCGCTCAGGGACGTGACGCATCATACTGTATCCTGAACGTCAACGCAAGCAAGAACATCATTCTGTATGGTAAAGCCTTAAGCCGGATCTCCACTAGGCGGAAAAATGTCGAGCCGCGAAAAGTAGGAATGGGTTCTACTTTTCGCGGCTCGACATTTTCCGCGGCGACATTTTCGATCAGCCAATGAGGTTACCGGAAATTTTTCCGTCTCGACATTTTTCCGCCTAGTGGAGATCCGGCTTTAAGGTTCTAATCAAGGCGTTACCTCTTCAAGATGTCGTAAGTGTGCTTTTAAGAGCTGTTTTTCAGGTCTCTAAATTCGGCAACAAAGCAGTGCAGTGGTTCCACAACATTATTGACCATGTCACCTGAAATGGATATAGACACCGATAACTCAACAAACGAGACTTGGAGGGCAATTCTGAATTTTCACATCTTAAAATCATAGTCATTAGAATGATATTGGAAACTAGCAGTGCCGTTTGTTTTATCTTTTTAGGCAGAAAATCGTGTTCACATGAATGTCTCCTTTTGTTAGTGTGCAGTCTCGATCTGTCCTTTTAGCAAATTAGACATGATCCCATGTATTTTTGCATTTTCTTGTTAATGTGCACTCTCATTCTGCTCCGCACAGACTTGATAAAATTTTGCACTGTTTTTTTGCTAGTGTGCACTCCCGTTCTGCTCTGCTAGCGGGTGAGTCACGTGACTTGCTGTATTCTTCGTTTTTTCTTTTGTTAGTGTTCACTTTTGCTCTGCTCCACAAGATTGCGAGCTGATGCAATGTGAATAAAACATGCCTATTGTTTTGGTTTCTGGACTATCCCACTCTTATGACTATGGTAAAATCTTAGGGGGACGCATTTCCTCAATGCTTTCCGGCTCCTCCCTATCTGGATTTTGATAGGACAAGAAGACAAGTAAGTACAAAAGTGTAAATCTAATGGAAACGAGACTGAGTAAATTGAAAACATTGTTTCGCTTTCGTTGATGGATGTAGAATGGCGGAGCCCAAAGCGGAAGGTGCGGTAGAGATCGATGAGAAAGTTCAACTCACAGAAACAGAAAAGAAGGTAAAGGATCCCCTTTTTTTCTAACCCTGTACTGTATTTATTCATCTTAGATTATAAAAATCCCAGCCAACAGATCTTGTCAGACAAGGACAAAGAAATGTAGGCCAGGCCTTTTCAAGTGGAAGACAAAAATCCATATTTTTAGGCCTGTTTTTTAACCTCGAACGAAACGAGGCATTCTATAATATTTCTTTGCTTATGTAAAAGACATGAGAAAACTGCAAAGATATTTAGACGCAGGGTTAAATTTTCTACAAGTATTGTACTTCAAATATTTGCTTCTTACCTCACACGGAATTTTAAGACTAATTTTATTGAGTAAATCCCTCTCCTCTAGCCTGATCTCTATCCTAGGTTAGTAATAAGGGCACTATCTATCTTAGTTATCACACCCCACTTTATCTTGATTGTTATTTATTGTTTACAGTAAACTCATTCTTTTTATAAGAAGCTCTGCTAATTTAGCATTGCTAAATCTCCGTACCAGAGTTTATTAGCTTTCACCCTCATGTTGGTACTAAAAGTTTCTTAAAAATTAAAACATAATTTTCCTTCATACACAGGCGTTTCTTTACTTCCTACCACTGCCAAACATGAATTGGATGTAGAGAAGCAAAACTAAATAGAAATATCATTGCAAACAGCTAAAATATCTTATTAAATTTAACCAAACTGAACAAAGAACAAACCAAACACAATAGAAGCTATTGTTCTCTTACAATGGTTGTTTTTCTCGTTAACAAAAATATTTGTTATAGATGCACTGTATGTTGATTGTTCCTAATTTTTGTTGATGCACTTAAAGAGGCTAGATATCTTTTCTCAATCAAAATCTCACTCCTGACCTATCCAGTAAGTTTATAATGTGATGATAAGTTTCAAAAAGTTACTAACATCTTGAAAAGGGTCTTCCAGGGTTAAAACATCATAGGTCAATGCAGTTTGACTTTCCTAGGCTTCAGGTATAGGTTTTTCAGATTCATTCTTCAATGCTAAACTGAATAATTCATTCCTGATTAATAAGATCTCAAAATGTTTTGATTCAACATGTGACCTATCAACCTGTAAAAAAATACTCAATGCTGCTTCTGCCTGACCCTAGTACGCCACACAAAAACATCTGTCAGGAAATCACTGGAAGAATGCTAATACAGAGTTTATTAACTTTGATTTTGAAATTTTCAGGCCGTGCAAGAATTCATATCAGAAGTTAGCCATGAAGGAATTACTGGTGAAGGAAATGAAGCAAATGAAGGAACTGCAATTAGATTTCTTAGAGCTCGCAAATTTGACATTGAGAGAGCTGTAAGCTTGTACAATGCACATAAGGTATGCCAAAATTTAAGTAGTTCCTCTTTTCATTTTAAAGTTGTTTTCTTTCATGTGATCGAAAGACATACAAGTATATTTGACTGTATAATTGCTAATTGTGACACACACTTTTCCTAATAACAATCTATAAGACAGCAATTTACGCTAGTAGATTAAGTTTAACGCCATGCTACTATTTATTATGAATTACACCCCCCTGGATTGCTTAACTCCCTCACACTCAGGTACCCACTCCTAGTCCCAGTCCCCACACCATGCAAGCATGTGGTCTGGTTTGCCATCTTGTTCCTTTGCAACTACGAGTCCTGCTGTCATTTCCCCACCCTCCTCACCCTTGGGTTGTATCACGTTTCTAAGGCCCTGAATCTGCATCCCCATCGGTTCTTGGCAGCCTTTCAAAATGGCGGCATAAATTTATAGTGGATGTTTACATTATACACTAGGCTATCAAAATTATTGCACAGGTTGATTCAAAATGGAGGCAAAATTGCAAAGCTGTGAGGGCGAGGCCTAGATTAAAATTCCCATAACTTGTGCGAGACAGCTCACAAATACAAGGTTTTGGTTGCAAAATTCAGGAAATTTTACTGACACCATAGCTCATAACAACAACAATTATAAATTGAGAGAGAAATTATGTAAGACTTGGGATTTGAGTTATGGTCAAAATATCAGCAAGAAGATTTTGAAGAAGGAGTTGTCATCTAAAATCAGTACAAAAGTGTTGTAAAAAGTCCTTAATATGGTAAAATGCTTTGTTAATTTGTTGCTACTGCATTGAGGAGCCCCATGAAGCTTGTCCTAGCTGTCACGGTGGTGAGGCAAGAACTTAGTAGGGAGTCTCAAAAATGTTAAGGGAAGGAGGAGACCTTGGGTTTAAAAGTACATTTTTGTAAAAAGAAATTTATCTGATACACACGCTTGTAACTATTATTCCTGGGTTTGTGGTCAATTACCAAACAAAATACATCATAAATGTAAATTAAAGAGGGATAAGAAAGAGAACAAACAACAGGTTTACCTAAAGAATCACAAAATTGCAACTGATGTGTGGGATGCAAGATGAAAAATTGCTCTCCCCCTCCCTTGAAATATTTTGAGCCTCCTTCATTTTTCCTTCAAGTCACCATACAGACAAGAAACAAAACCCATGGGATACTTCAAAGCAGTAGCAACAAAGTAACAAAGCACTTTACAATATCAATGACTTTTTACATAACTTTTGTACTGATTTTAGATGACAACTCCTTCTTCAAAATATTCTTGCTGATATTTTGACCATCACTCAAATCCCAAGTCATACATAATTTCTCCCTCAATTTATAATTGCTTGTTGTTATGAGCTATGGTGTCAGTAAAATTTCCTAAATTTTGCAACCAAAACCTTGTATTTGTGAGCTGTCTCGCACAAGTTATGGGAATTTTAATCTAGGCCTCGCCCTCACAGCTTTACAATTTTGCCGCCATTTTGAATCAACCTGTGCAATAATTTTGATAGCCTAGTGTAGATCGAATTGTAGTATTATTCGTAATTGTTTATACCATCTCTTTGCCTACAAGTTGAATAAGTCCCCAACCGAATGAAGGAGAAGGGGCACAGCTAGCACCGTTTGATATCCTCAATCGAATGAAGGAGAAGAGGATCCATAATTAGTTAGATATAATAGTGAATCGAAAAGATACGACCCCAATTAAACGCATCATCTATCTCATTGTCTTTCTGCTGGTATTGAATGGGCCAATCATGTGGTATTGACTACTTCCTAACTGCAAATGTGCCCATCTGCCACAGTTCAGTTAGTAGCTCAGGGCTTTAAGTATATTTACGCTTTTTGTCTGACACTCAATAGAGAAATACGTTAGAAACAGAACAAAACAAAAACCTAGCAAATTATTACACCCAGATGTGGAGCAAAAAAGGCCAATCAGAAAAGAGGTGAATGATTGGTTGTTGTTGATACATTGTTGACTGGCAAATCATTACCACATTGTAATGTATTGTCTCATGTGCAAAGCCCAAAGGGCCCACTGAATAGGTAGACTAATCAAGCAGTGTGACTCTGGTCCTTCTTCTCCATGTGACCAAACCTTGACATTATTGGTATAGTGTAGGTAAACCAATCATCACCCGCAATACAGTGAGCTGACCAATGAGAATATGTCAAACAAATTATTTCTGTCTACACAATAGAATATTCCTGGTTTTTATGTAGACAGATTCCAAAATACTGAAATGAAGGGTTGACCTTGCTATGCCAATTTACCAAAAAATTATTCATAATTGTCAATAATGATTTGATAATTTAATATAATGATATTGGGAAATAATTGTGCCAATTATGTTGTGCCAATTATGTTCTGCCAATTACATTTTGTCCTCTTTCTGACGTATTCAGTGGCGGCGCCAGGGGGGAATGGGGGGAACTAGTCCCTCCACTTTTTGCAAAGTTGGTCCTTGATTATTGACCAAATCCAATGAGAAAATGTTTTGAGGGGGTAAGGATGTGGTCATGGGCCTTAAAGTGTTGACCACACCCTATTTCCCCCAATTTTTGAAGGTCGGCGCCGCCACTGGACATATTATTCTGTTGAGTGTCAGACAAAAAATCTAAGTAGTCATGTCTTCACTATGCTTCTGATTTTTCTGGTTATATAACACTAAAGTTTTGTACGGACCAAAGACTGATCCAAATATATCTACTTTTTTCTCAGAATATTTGTGCTAAATTTGACCTGGAAGATCTGAGACCGTTTCAAGAACCTCTCAGGTCTGAGCTTTTATCTGGAAAATTCACTGTCCTGGTAAGTGAATCACTTTTTCTTAGATATCCTCCAAATTTCTAAATTTGTCCTAAAAGTTTTCCAAATTTTTTCTTTCTTGTGATCATAGTCAAAATACATTTAAAATCAAGACATTTTCTGGCAATCAACTATAGGCATAATAGGCACCACGTATCATGAATAATCTTTCTCATTACAGTCATTTATGGTGGCATGGTCCAAGTTGCTTTTTGGAACATAAGAAATATTGAAGTATTTTACAAACTCGGAAATATCAAGGCTATTTTTGCAATTTTGTTAGACTTGATAAGCTCAACTATTGACAGCTGTTTTGATATTCCTTCCAATCATATTCCCTTTTTTCAGATTGGAAGATACCACGTTATTCATCATCTCCCAATACATTTTCCAATGCAAATATCAAAAGTGTTTCATGATAATTGGTGCCTAATACAATATTAAAGTAAATATTAAATATTTTTCCCCTGAGATGATGAAGATTTTGGTACTAACCTGATTTTTGTTTATTTTTACCACTGAGATTCATCTTCTTCCTTGGTTTGAGAGATGATTATAAATGTTGAGTCTAAAGTAAAAGTAAAGAGTATTATAAACATATAATGAATAGCTATAAAAAAATCCTTAGTAAGTAGCAAGGCATTGTAGAAAAATTCACCCCTACAAAAGATTATCATTTTTACCATCCCACACAGAAATTTCAGCATTTTCTCCTCCACAAGATTTGCCCTTCTCCTCTGGTTTACATAAATCATCTCATGTCCCTAACGCCATGATTGGCATTGGCCATGATGTTTCCCATATATCCTACAATTGTCATATATCCTATAATGCTTGCTCTTATAAGTCATATTTGAAAGTCACCTTTTGTTTCTATCTGGTAGCCAGGTAAAGATTTGGCTGGAGCTAGCGTTTGTCTATTTACTGAAAGACTCCACTTTCCAAACGAGACGACACATCAAGCTGTTCTAAAATCCATCATTTTCCAATTAAATGAAGTGACAAAGAGGTAATAAAGTGTATTCTTCTTCGTACAATAGTCTTTTATTTAGTAATGGAAGAGTTGGAAACTTTGTGAAATGTCTACTTGAATTTTGGGTCTGACACTCACAAGAGTAGAACGTCAGAAAGAGAGTGAAAATGAAACCTAAAGAATAGTCAAACTCAAAGGTGGATCGAAATTGGGCAATGAAAAAGGAAGTGAAGATCCACCTCTGGGAATAAAAGTTTTGTTAGCTTTATTTTAGTTCCCTTTCAGACTTATTACTCTGATCAGTTTCAGATGCAAAGTTTTAGAACAATATGTTTCTAGATCTTTTCTGAGATTGATGGCGGTAAGCTAGGAAATGTTAAGAAAATCGCATTAGCGCTAGATATAAAGTGCTTTTTTTAGACTTATGTTTGTTGTCAAATCTAAAAGATCTTATAATTTACAAATCTTTTAAGTAATTTTTGATAATACCATAAATGAAGATGAAAATTTGAAAAAAACTTGATTCGGCTCAAGTTTTGCTCAAAATCTCAAAAATTTATATTAATTCCATAACTGTATTAGTGAAGGAAGGGGTAAGGAAAGAAAGTTGGATAAGACTACGCTTTTACGGTAAATATTGAGCTTGGTCAATTTTATGATTTTATTCTAGTGATGAAACTCAGTTGAATGGGATTGTCTTGATTTATGACATGAAGTGGGCATCTTACACGAATTTTGACTACGATTTGTGCATGAAAACTCTATCATTGCTCAAGGTATGCCAGACTGATTATATCGATATTGATTATAAAATAAACTGATGATATCGATATTGAAGATTGGGAAGATTGCAACATATCAGGAAATCTTTCTGCAATGCTTGTCAAAATTTCCCCAACTTAGTTGATATTTAAGTAATGAGGTGTAATAGTCACAAGACATATACAGTGAGTTAATGATCTATTGGTTTAGATATTCGACTGTTATGTCAATTTACAAATATCTGCGCTGAATGGACTATTTGTTTGAAGGTATGTCAATGGTGGTAGATCATAACAAGCCGATCAGGAAAAGTGTAAATATACTGATTAATGAAACGCTGAAACAAACAAATGATTAGTGAAACATTGAAGCAATAAATCCTAGTTGGTGGTCAAGTAAGATGAGCAATTGATTACTGAAAAAGTAGTTGTTCCTGTTTCAGCACAGTTGCAGCACAGCACAAATATCCAGGGGCAAAACTAGGAAGTTTGATGGAGGGGTCTTTTTATGAAAAACAGTATGAAATGCGCTGTGAAAAAACTTAATGATATTTTAGATACTTAATGACATTTATGATGACCTTTTGTTTTGCAGGGTGCTTTTCCTGCCAGATTGAAGCACGTGTATATTCTTTCTGCTCCTTTTTGGTTTCGAGCAACTTTGGCTGTTTTATCAAGCTTCTTACGAGAAAAGATCAGAAATAGGGTAAGAATGGAGTTCTTTTTGGGATCGCCCACAGTTCATCATTTGGGAATTCATTTTAAAAACCTTTCAAGGATATTCTAAACTTTGCAATGTAATGGCCTCTGGTTAATGCTTATGTGAAAACTGCAGCTATATCAAGCGAAGTGTGACTTTTTGCGGAGTCACCAAAATAACGGTATAACAAAAATGTCCCATTACCCCACAAAGTACATCCGATCGTATTCTTTACGCCATTATATCTTGATAGGTCTCATTTTTGTTCTCATTCTGACATACTTCTCTGATGAGTGTCGGGGGCAAAGCTTTAGTTGTTATTATGTTTTATTATGTTTCCAATTTACCTCGCCATCCTGGAGTTCACTTGTATTTTATGTTCATAGTCTCTGATGCGATATTTTCAGGTTGAGGTTTTGAAAACTTCTCAAGATCTGTTGGCAAGAATTCCTGTGACAACTGTCCCAGTTCATCTTGGCGGTCAGCATTTACTTGACCATGAGCTTTGGCTGGACCAATGTATTGGAAATCAGAAAAGGTACATATCATTGCACGTGTTCTGATCTTTTGTGGCTTCCAAGCATCCGATATTAAACCAGCCTAAACTAAACCAGGTGGTTCTATGAGACGTTTTGATTGACCAATTTGATGATTCAAGTGTATTTGATTGGCTTGATTGGAAGTTTATGAATTAACTTCAGTTAACTTTAACCAGCTTAGTTTAGTTTGACAGTGTAAGCTCGACTAGTAGCAAAACCAGGCTAGCCAAAACACATGTGTGTGAACAAAATAACCAAACGAACCGTGACATTGAAATGACAAGTGAAGCAAACTCACAAATAAAAAAAAGAAACCTACCCAGCTTTGCTCCAGTTTTTTGCTTTATTTACCTCAATCACTCTAGAAAAAACGAAATTCTCCATCAATAATTATCAAAGTTAGGATGCGTTTCTGCTAAAATTAGTCTCTTAATGTGGCACTTAACCTAAGCTTCGATAGTGTGAATGATTTTTCTGCCGAATTTTTTTAGTGTAATTTCTTGTCTTTGAATTTTAGCTCTGCAGGAGAAAATGGTGTGATAAATAGTACTCCGAAACAAAGGAATGAAATTTATGAAAAAGGAAGTGACGACACGGGACTGGATGAAATTGATGAAAGTCAAGAAGAATTTACTCGTCTCTTTCCCACTCGCCGAGTTCCAGAGTTCGTTGATTATGTTGCTCAAGTTGGAAAAGAGAGAGTATACGAAGAATATCATTACATAAAGAGCCAGCCACCTCTAGGGACATTTCAGTCTTCGAGGTAAGTGTTTGTCTTATACCTTGTTATGATAAGGATATAACGGATAAACAAGGGGGTATGCTAGAACTACAGAAGATGAAAAACATTCCCGCTTAAAATTGAGTACTGTTGAGACCATTTTTATCTGAATGGTATATGAAATATCAAGTTATCCTACCACTCTAATCGTTCTAGCATCTTGTTTCTTTACTTTCCGCAATATCTACCCCTTGGTTTTGTATAAATGTTGCTTTTTCAGATCTGTATTGCCTAAAGTCTGCCTTTCTTGAGATGTGCATTTCTTGTGTTTTATCTATGCCAAACTGACATCGCCTATCAAGTTTCAAACCGGATACAGTTGTTTTATACGCTAGTTGAGTCAATCAAAGAGAACTGATTTATCAAATCTCTTCCTTTGCTCTCTTTCAGACATCCGTTTAATTTGGATAAAAACAGATATAGAGATGTCCTTTGCTATGATCATTCAAGAGTCAAATTAGATGTCATCGATGAAGATGATGTAAGTTATACAAATGAAATTAAATAATGATATGTAAGTTTTATCAAATAGAATTAAGTATAGTCTTTGGTACAAAAATAATAACTAAATTTATCCTTTAAAGAATTGGTGCAAAACTTTGGTCAACCTCTCAAATAAACCTTAAGAACCTTTCTTTTTTTGAAATAAGAGGCTACCATAAACAGAACCCATGATTTTCAAAACTAACATTTTGAAAATCAGAGGCTTTGGCTTGGCTCGTACCTTGTCTGATTTATGAAATGGCAATTGATTGATAATGATTATTGATTAGTATCTAAAGTATTGGCTTTGTCACGACTAAGATTGACAAACGTGTATACCTAGTCATCGTGTCATTGTATATTCTGATAACCTTAACCTACAACACTTGTGCAAGCCCCTGGCGAGTGATATTAATTGCATTTTTTTAAATGGAAGAGATTTTCGTACAGACCGATGGCCTAATTCGGAATAAACTTATATTATATTATTATTATATTAGTCATGTCAGCCTCTGATAGTACTTAAGCTATGTTATATGAATATAGCCAGAAAAATCGGAACCATAATGAAACGAACACATAGATACTACTTAAGCTTTTCGTCTGACACTCAACAGAGTAATACGTCAGAAAGAGAACGAAACAGAAACCTAACTGATTTATATATCCAGATGTCGATCGAAATGATCGATGCGGCCTATTTCGATCCACATCTGGGTATATAAATCAGTTAGGTTTCTGTTTCGTTCTCTTTCTGACGTATTACTCTGTTGAGTGTCAGACGAAAAGCTTAAGTAGTATCTATGTGTTCGTTTCATTATGGTTCCGATTTTTCTGGCTATACTGAAGTTCTGTACCATCCAAAGACTATGTTATATGAAGTTCTGTTTAGTTGAGTGTGCGAGAAACTTTAATGGATCTGATACAACTTTATTTCAGTTTTCAGATTACATCAATGCCAACTATGTAGATGGATTTCAAAGTGGTTCAAGGAAGGAGCAGGCCTATATTTGCACCCAAGGTATTGTGTGACTAACTCCTTACCTGCTTTACAGATTTAGATTTTTGCCAACCGCATTGTTGGTTTTTCCAATTAATTACCTAAGCTAAGAGTGGTTGTAAAGGTATCTAAAACATCCCAAAATCTAAGTGAGAATTTTGGCTGTGTAGTTTTACGAATAACCTTGGTTTTAAGTGCATGAAATTTCAAATATAGCCTTAAGAAAAGTGGTTTATTTCTCTGAGTTACCAAGTTTCTGACTTTCTAGAAAGGTTTTTTCAATATCAAAGCCATCCTTCTTTGAACAGGTCATACCTGAAATGGTGTCATATCTATGGTTTCTTCTCATATTGTAGGTTTAAACTGTTAAGGTTAGGATGTTATGGCTACAAAGTTTATAAAAAATGATTGCACATTAAGTATATCTGCCGGCTACCCCATGTGTAACTAGCTACCGTATTAGAGTGAAACAATGACAAAATTTTGAACCCTTTTAAGGTAGTCCCTTCACTCCTGATCTAATTAAACATCGTTATACGATTTACGCTGTTCAACTAAATAATATAAGTTCCAATGTGTAAACTGTCTTCATTCCTTTCAAGGTCCTTTAGAAAACACTGCGTTCGATTTCTGGAGGATGGTTTTTAGAGAAAGAGTCAAAGTTATTGTTATGATAACAAGGTGCAATAAGTATTTCTCTTGATATTTTCAATTCTGCTCCTGTTTGGTTATGTTCCTCTTATTCTGCTACTGAGTGATAAAAATTCTTTCAGTACACAACTACACAATTACAAACTTCAAGAAATTTTATTGAAATCTAATTATTGCAAACCTTTCCAGATTGTTGCAATATCCTTTGTAAATTTTCAATAAATCCTTTCAAGATCGTTGCCAATCATTTCATAATAGTTTCACAACCCTTGCAGATCGTTTCATAATAATTTCAAAATCGTTGCGAGTCGTTTCGTAATTGTTGCAAATAGTTGCAAATCACCTTGGATTGTTGCAATATTCTTTGTAAATCTTCGATAAACCATTTAACAATGGTTGCGATTCGTTGGGACTTGCTCTAATTTTTGTATCAGTTCAAGGTGTGATAATGAAGCTTAGATCGCACATCCCTATTGAAAATATGTCGCGTTCCGTCCTGGAGGGATTTTCAAATAAACAATACGTAAAACTTTTCAGGTGTGTCGAAAGAGGGAAACAGAAGTGCTCTAAATATTGGCCTAGTCAAGATGAAACTTTCGAACTCGGATTCCTGAGAATTACGAATTCAAATGAAGAAGTAAACGAAGATTATGTGGCGAGAGATTTTGTTATCCACAATAAAAGAGTAAGTATACTTATTTCATCAGAGACATTTATAGGGAAATCTTTCTACCCTTTGTTACCAGAAAGTGATGAGATGTAGTACCAACTTGCATGTAAGAACAATTTCTTTCAAGAACCTTTACCCTAAAATTTCAGCATTTTACATCACTTTCTCTTGAAGTTGTTTACAGAACTGTTCTGATGGAATTTGAAATACCAGGTAGAAGTGAAAGAGTGCTTGAAATGCATAACCATGTCATTTTAGACCATCCATCCCAGTCAATCTGTTAGAGTGTCCCTGACAATAAGAACCTTATAGGGTAAAGGTGAAATATAGTTCTTATATGCGGTGTTCACTGTTCACCTAATGCCATATTGCCTGTATGATATTTGTTAGTAAGTACGGTACATTGTCACTCTTGTATTCCATTTTGCACTGTATGATATGTTTAGACATGCTATATAGAAAAATAATATCTATATCTTCCAGTAGCTATCTTGATTCATATTCACCCTTCTATTTGATTTCCAGACAAATATCACCCACTATGTCAAACAGATCCAATTCATCAGTTGGCCCGACTTTGGCGTTCTGTCGTCTGCTTCAAAATTCCTAACAATCTTGAATAAGGTGCGTGAGTTCCAAAACACACCGACCAGTATCGAACCAGACAATTCGCCACATAACACAGATAATCGCTTTCAAAACAACTCGGATGATCGAACAACGAACAATTCGCCGCCTGTTGTCGTTCATTGCAGCGCCGGTATTGGGAGAACTGGGACATTCATCGCCTCTGATATTAGTGTAAGAGGTGTGGAAAATAACGGTGTGGTTAATATTCCTAGCATTGTGCGGGAAATTCGCGGGCAAAGGGCGTTCTGCATTCAAACCGAAGAACAATACGCGTTTTGTTACTCGGTGATTTTAGAATACTTGAAGCAGAAATCGAAAGAAAGTGGAAAAGACGTGGGGAGTATTGATGAGTGTTTGGATTCGTGGCATGAATAGTAATACATAGCACCAGGGCATTATCAACGTTGTAATTATTGGACCACTAGCCCAGTGGGCCCTTTTTCTAGCCCAGTAAAAAAGGAAACTCTAAGGTCTTCGGCCTTATTGGTCTATAATATCCTTTGGCATACTGGTTTAGGCCCTTTTCTTGAATATTTTGTCGGCAGTTTTAGATTGCTGGGCTATTATCTGAAAAATCTACATCACGTCTATAAGACCTTTGGCATACTAGTTTAGGCTCTGTTCTTGAATATTTTGTTGGCCGTTTTAGATTGCTGGGCTATTATCTGAAAAATCTATATCACGTCTGTAAGCCCTTGGCCAACATGTTTAGGCCTTTTCTTGAATATTTTGTCGGCAGTTTTAGATTGCCGGGCTATTATCTGAAAAATCTACATCACGTCTATAAGGCCTTTGGCCTACTAGTTTAGGCCCTTTCATTGAATATTTTGTCGGCAGTTTTAGACTGCCGGGCTGTTATCTGAAAAATCTACATCACGTCTATAAGGCCTTTGGCCTACTAGTTTAGGCCTTTTCTTGGATATTTTGTCGGCAGTTTTAGATTGCCGGGCTATTATCTGAAAAATCTGTATCACGTCTATAAGGCCTTTGGCCTACTAGTTTAGGCCCTTTCTTGGATATTTGTTGGCAGTTTTAGATTGCCTGGCTGTTATCTGAAAAATCTATATCACGTCTATAAGTCCCTTGGCATACTAGTTTAGGCACTTTCATTGAATATTTTGATGTCCGTTTTGGATTGCTGAGCCGTTATCTAGAAAGTTTATATCACAGGTCCCTCTGAGATTTCCAGGTTTAGTTCTTCAATTACTTAGGAATTATCTTTTATATTGTACACTAGGCTATCAGAATTATTGCACAGGTCGATTCAAAATGGCGGCAAAATTGTAAAGCTGTGAGGGCTAGGCCTAAATTAAAATTCCCATAACTTGTATCAGACAGCTCACAAATACAAGGTTATGGTGGCCAAATTTAGGAAATTTTACTGACACCATAGCTCATATCAACTAGCAATAATATATTGAGGGAGATATTATGTATGACTTGGGATTTGAGTGATGGTCAAAATATCAGCAAGAATATTTTGAAGAAGGAGTTGTCATCTAAAATCAGTACAAAAGTTATGTAAAAAGTCATTGATATTGTAAAGTGCTTTGCTACTTTGTTGCTACTGCTTTGAAGTATCCCATGGGTTTTGTTTCTTGTCTGTATGGTGACTTGAAGGGAAAATGAAGGAGGCTCAAAATATTTCAAGGGAGGGGGAGAGCAATTTTTCATCTTGCATCTCACACATCAGTTGCAATTTTGTCATTCTTTAGGTAAACGTGTTGTTTGTTCTCTTTCTTATCCCTCTTTAATTTACATTTATGATTATTTTGTTTGGTAATTGACCACAAACCCAGGAATAATAGTTACAAGCGTGTGTATCAGATAAATTTCTTTATTTACAAAAATGTACTTTTAAACCCAAGGTCTCCTCCTTCCCTTAACATTTTTGAGACTCCCTACCAATTTCTTGCCTCCCCGTAGGGACAGCTAGGACAAGACTCGTGGGGCTCTTCATAGCAGTAGCAACAAAGTAACAAAGCACTTTACCATATCATAGACTTTTTATAACACTTTTGTACTGATTTTAGATGACAACTCCTTCTTCAAAATCTTCTTGCTGATATTTTGACCATCACTCAAATCCCAAGTCATACATAATATCTCCCTCAATATATTATTGCTAGTTGATATGAGCTATGGTTTCAGTAAATTTCCTAAATTTTGCCACCAAAACCTTGTATTTGTGAGCTGTCTGATACAAGTTATGGGAATTTTAATTTAGGCCTAGCCCTCACAGCTTTGCAATTTTGCCGCCATTTCGAATCGACCTGTGCAATATATTTGATAGCCTAGTGTAGTTTGAGAAAAGCTTACTGTCACTTGATTAATAGTGTTACCTGTACAAATGGACTTAGGTAAGAGAATGTCCCGTTCACATCTATAGGTGCTTTCTTTTCACCGTTCATCGAGTTAAAGAATTTGAACCCACCCTTAAACTTCTCTTTCCTCTACAGCTGCTTGGCATTCACTCTGTAAATATAATATTACCTCTCGATTAATTCTTGTATCATATTTGTATAAATAAAATTTCGTAAGATTTCTAAATTCTTGAAATTACAGTTTTAATTGGTTTCTTTAACGTTGTCTGTTATTTCATTCTCACAAATCACCTCGGTTAGTTCTTCATTTGTACAATCGGATTCATCCAATACTGAACCCTTGAATAAATCAACTAATCGTTTAGGGGACCATATTCGGTGACTTAGGTAGTTTTCAAGTTGCTCTAGGTAAGAATGTTTTCACTCTGAAATTCTTTAGATTGGAATTATACTTTTGAAGGTTGAGGAGAAGCAGGATTTGGAAAATCAATCGAGATAATTTGTGAGAATGAAAATGACCAGAGTAGCACTCGAACCCATGACGTTGAATGAAATTGCCATTGTGTGAATGAAATTGCCTGGGTTTCTCGAAGCCCCGGTGGCGCTCTAGAGTACGAATCTAGAGGTCGTGGGTTCGAGTCCTACTCGGATCATTTTCATTCTCACAAATTATCTCGATTGACTTTTGAAGTTATACACCTGGAAGTTTGAGGCTTGAATTCCCATCGTTCCAGTATGGGAAACCCTCCTCTCCAGACACCAGGAGGCGCTTCAAAAAATTAAGGTTATTAACTGGAGTGTGAAAAGAAATAAATGCTTATTTATCTTAAGCTCACTCCAGGAGAATTAAGGCCTCTTTAATTGGCCCCTTTTGAATTACCCTAATGCTCTGTCAGCCTTTTGAGGGTACATCACTAAAAGCCTATTTGTGCTTTCAAAATCTTCAATTTTGAAATTTTAGACATTCCTCTGAGCGTATAGTATTTTAGAAACCATGCCCCTCAGAATATTTGAAAACTTAAAAGGGAATATTTGACGTATATTTTACCAGAAAAATGTTGCGACGCAGTATTTGGCAGTGATAACTAACGCGTTTACAGTTCAACTTTTTGTTTCTTAATTAGTTTAATAGAAATGAATTTCTGTAGAAGGGTTGAATATTACATGTATATTTAACAGATTTCTCCTTGTGACGCATTATTTGGCTTGATTACAGAAGCGTTTACAGTTCCGAGTGAGTTCTAGAAGATCTATATTTGATGAAATAAATGCTTTTGATGATTCATTTTCCAATTGAAGTCTTTTGATTAGTTTCTTATAAATCAACTGTTGTTAAAGAATGAATGTTTCATATCTATTTATCAGGATTAGGACTTGAGTTCTGAAGCTACTGACGCGTTTACAGGTTCCTAAAAATCGAGACTCGATATATCTATGAACAAATCATTGGTCATTAATTTTGAACGCATTGTTGGAGTTTCTTTCAGAGTTTCCCAGAAACCGACTTCCATATGAATAGTAAATACTTGACATCTGTTTCATCGAGATACTTTTTGTGACGTATTATTTGGCCTTTGCTGACGCAGTTACAGTTTCCGAGAGATAAGATTTAATCAATAAATAATTGGTTTCCGTGAATCATTTCTTTTGCAGAAAGATAATCTTTTGTTGGTCAGTTTGTTCCAATGCAAACAAAAAGGCTCATCGATGGAACCTTTGATGCAAATCTTGGTGGAAAATGATATTTTGGAGAGGAAATGATGGTTGCCATATTGAAATACTGGTGATCTGTGAGGAACCGTGGTGAAAGCACGGTTAGAAGTTTGAATTGAGACTGAGAGCGAGTCGTGAGAAGAAAATGATTGTATGGAGAGGAAGGACACGACCTCGAGTCACACGCGTATCCTTGAACGAGAAAATTCTTCCTTCCTTTCAAATTTCAATGAAATTTGTTCTCGGAATGTCTGAATTGGTGAATCAAATTACTCTCCTCTGTTACTGAAGACATACAGTTCTAATAGGAAAGTGGACTTTGGGTCTAGACCCACGCTGTTGCTTTTCGGTGAAAATAACATACCAGCTAGATGGTCCTAAGTGGGGGTACTAATCCTAATGCCCAGCAATGAAATAATCGAAAATGCCAATCCCAATGTTGAAAATAGAGAAATTCCTAATATTGACGTGTTTAGCAACCCCAATGCACTGGTCTTTCCCTAATCTCAGTCTCAAGAAGACCAATCCCATTTTCCCAGTTAAAAGAAAGACAAACGCAAGTTCTCGATTCAGCCTTTCATGACTATCCGGCTATATAATTCTACTTCAAAACTCTTTCTTTTCATTTTCCCATCACGAGGGAGCTTGTAAAGCAATCCAATTTAACTAGAAATCATGCAAAGACAGGATTTTTATGTATACTAATTTTCAGATGTTGTGATAAACGGTTTCTTTTACAACGCTTATGTTAAAAAATCGTGTAAGTAAAATCACTGAAAATAACAAGAAAAAGAGAAATGGAAACCCCGTTAAAACCAATTTTAATTCATTTCTATTCATTCGTCACAACACTGTCATCCATGCTCATTCTCAGCTTAAGGATTTGTTCATTCAAAAATAACAGAGTTGAGATAAGTGAGCTTGCAAAACAATATTATTCTGAATTATTTTCGTCTTCTGTCAACTTGTTGTCTATGTGTCTTCTTCTACTCTGCTTTAGGCTCGGATCAGCTACATACCTTATTTGTTATCAAACAATTTCCCCCTATTATTTTTGTAAGCTATTTTACTGGCAGCTATTACAGAACAGCACAGTGGAAGCTCTTTTCTTACGTAATTTCGTATCAGGCTTTTCATAATAACTTTCTCAATCTGGATGAATGTGGAGAAACAATTTGAATATTATATATGTTTTGTATAATATTATAGCCTATATTTGTGACTATGGGATACTTTCGGTCTGTCTAGGATTGTCTATAGCTTAACTTGTCTTCGGATGGAACAGCTACGGTACGGGGTTCACAAACATGCATAAGGAAAGCTTGGCCTTGTCAGCCCAGCCCGTCGTCTGTTGAGTTCTTACAAAGGCAGTTCTTAAAAAACGTGTACGTTGAAAACATCAAGCTTTGCATAATCGCTTTTTCTTCAATGAAATATCCTTGCAAGCTGGATATCAAGATTTTTTGAATATTTAGGCAAAGAGCCAAAGAACCCAATCTTATGCAACTTTCAGCGAGAGATGGTGGATGGGGGCTGGGGGTATTGCATGCATGGGCAGAAAAAACCTTGGTTTATTTTCTTTCAGAGCTAGCAACAAGTACAAGTCTTCTTACAGGAGCATCTGGTTTCGATTGCAGCCTGCCTGTGTCTTGGCTCAAGTGGCCAGCTTATCACCCTCACCCTTCAAAAATGTTCCAATACTTTCCAGGATAATATCTTGCTGAGCACAGCAGATGCTTTGCTCCTGCTAGTTTAGCAGACTAATACATTAAGTGTTAGCCATTTGAATCACACGACGAAGAGTAGGAAGAGAATGGACCTAGGCCCAATCTCACACAAACCCTCACTCAACATGAGAGTTTACCAAGGGAATCTCCTAGCTTATTGCATAATACACCTGTGGGATTTTAAATATTTATCTTCGTTCTTTCCTTTGAATTTCCCTGAGTCATGAATTGCTGTGGATTTTAGTTTACTTGGTTGCCAAAGAAACACCAAGATGGCCTCTCAAGTCGTTGAATGAAACACCCACCAGACTCAATCGTGGATTCAGGGCTTTGTTTGGGTCACCAGGGCCATCGACAAGAACAATCCCGCTGCCCTGGGAATATTTACTGTAAATATTTAGAAGATAATGATTGATTTAATCACGCAGAATGTGATTCATTTGGGTTGTATTTTGAACCTACTGTGAAGCAAAACAATGCTCAAAAACAAACCTATGAATTTTATTTTGTATCCATAATGGCCTAAAACCGCAATTCAATGAAGTCACCGCTGAAGTCTCTGATGAGAAAGTTGTGAATTTCAATTGTCCTTGCAACAACTGCTGAAACAGAAGGTGTCTTTATACAGGCTATGAAAGTATTTGAGTGACAGAACAGAAGTAAAACAGAAGTTTTAGCGCACATTTTGAGATGAGGTCATAGGATAAGTACTTCGGATACATAAGAATGGTCACTCCAAAGTCCAAAGACGCATCTAAAGCGAGTTTCTTGGTATTCTTGCGCAAGGACCAATGGACTGCGCATGGACATTAGTGAATTCAATTCAATTTTGATTCAACATAATCTTGACAGATAATCATACGGTTATTCTCCTCCATCTTTAAAGCAAATCTTAAAACTATGACTAAAAAAAGTGGGTCTCATTCAAAGGAGAGGAGGGTAAGGACAGTCTAGTTTTGTGGCATACTCTTCCGAGGCTTTGGTGCAGGTGACAGTACATTTTGCCTAGTGACACGACACGCAATAGTGATTCCTAAGAGATCCGTCTTTCAGTGATCGCCTGTTATCAAGAAGTTAAAAGCCTTTAAAGATCGTTAAAAACAATGCTGCCTCAATGCAGGCTAATCAGGACAACATTGCAAAGCCATGCCCATAATTTTGAATCTATGCTTAGCTACTGCAAAATCTTAACGATTCACAAACAAAAGAGACAAATAGATGAACATATATTGGTGAGGTGAGAAATGCATTCCGATTTCTAGCAGGAGCAGGGTACCGTAGCTATCACTTGAGGATGGTGATAGAATCGGACACCTAGCGGAACATCATAACTATACTGTAGCTTTGCATCTTGCACTTATCAGAGTAGAACGTCAGAAAGAGAACAAACATATACCCCAACGAATTTTTATCACTTTTACTCGGTATACGAGGTTTTAATGGGTTCGTTTGTTCTAACTTGTTCCATACTAAAGTCTTAAATGTGGAGCAACTGCCCTGACAACCCCTTAATTCTAGGTAAGTTTATGTGAAACCAACGCTGTCAATATTCTTTCCGTTGTCAAGCAGTGGCTTGCAAATGCGCCAAGCCGCTACACTGACTCTTATGGTTAGTGAAAATTGAGTAAAATAAGAGTGATTCAAGCTGACATGCTGCTTCACAAGATTATCCTCCAACGCTACCCACGCAAACCATCACACAAAACAGTTGACTGGTAAACGCATACTTTACTTTATGTCGTTATTGCCTACCAACAACGATGTTTTAGAGTTTGATAAATTTTTAATGATCTGCATTCTCAAATGAATGGCTTTATTGACAAATTTACGTTTCTATTTCTCGCTATTTTTGATACGTATTGTTGCTATGATATTCACGAGACATTTGCAGTCAATATTTCTTAGTTGCCATTCGAGCAAGTCTGAATTGACAGACCCATTCATTGTAGGCAAATTTAGGCCGTGTGAACCCTCAGAGAGCCAGTTTCCAGGGAGTATTTTCTTCAAAACATTGAGCACAACCGATTTATCTGCTTACTTTACGCTATCTCCTGCTTGTTTCTAATCGTTTCCTGTCTCTTTTTACACATTTCCTGAAAGCTCTTACCCTTTTCCAGTTTTTTTGTTCTACTCGTTTCCTGTTTGTTTCTACTCGTATCTTGTTTGTTCGTACTCGTATCCGGCTTGTGCTACTCGTTTCCTGTCTCTTTTTACATGTTTCCTGAAAGTTCTTACCCTTTTCCAGTTTTTTTGTTCTACTCGTTTCCTGTTTGTTTCTACTCTTATCTTGTTTGTTCCTACTCGTATCCGGCTTGTGCTACTCGTTTATTGTTTGTATCGAATTATTTTCTGTTTGTATCTACTCGTTTCCGTTTGCTTCTACTTGTTTCTTGTTTGTTTCAACTTGTATTCTGCTTGTTCCTACTCGTTTCCTCTTTGTTCCTATTCGTTTCCTTCGTTGCTTGTGTCAGGTCCGTTGTTAATCGTTTTCTGTTTGTTTCTATCCATTTCCAGCTTGTTTTTACTCGTTTTTCTGACAATTGTTGCTAGTTTCATGTCTGTTGTAATAATTTCCTCTTTACATCTACTCGTTTCCGTTTGTTTCTACTTGTTTTCTGTCAACTGTTGCTAGTTTCTTGTCTATTTCTAATCGTTACCTGTTTGTTTCTACCCATCTCCTTTCTGTTTTAACTCGTTTCCGGTTATTCTTACTCGTTTCCTGTTTGCGACCCGTTTCCTGTTTATCTCTTGTAGTTTCCTGCAAGCAAGAAGCTATAGCCCTTTTAGCGAAAAGTTCGAGATAACGGTGTTGCAAGAACAGGTCTTATTTGAGTACTTAAATATATAGAAAAATGAGGGGGAAAAGGTTTTGTTCAAGATAGAGGGAAGTTCGAGATAACAGTGTTCGAGATAACAGGGGTCGATTGTAGCTTTAACATATGGAGGATTCTAAGCCAGTTTGAACCCTCAGAAAAAGCACAATCTCGAGAGCTTCCGGGGGATCCACCCCCTGGACACCTGCAAGGAGGGCTTAAAGCGCCCCCAGACCCCCAGCTGCCTGGGCTCCTACTTTGCCAGGAGAAAAAATGACTCGGAAAATTCACTATGTTTGCCCCTCCACTCAAAATGCCCAATTTCCGCCACTGATGTTCAGTACTGCAGGAGGATACCATCAGTTCTGCAGAAGATGTCCAGTACTATAGGTTACATCCTCAGTGCTATGGGGGATATGATCAGTACTGTGGAGGATGTTTAGTACATCTGTGGGGTTGAGGGTGTTCAGCAATGATAAAACGACGGGGCTAGCTCGTCCGTGTGGCTGAATTATCTCGTGACGGGTAACATCCTTCCTATTGTTGCCAATGATAAATAATAACTTGAAATCTGTGGGAACGTTTTAAGTATGCATGAATTTAAGCTCGCGTCTATTTCGCTCCGATCACTTGCCAGAATGAGCTATCTCAATGGGTGCTTAATAATTCATCGACCGTTACTGGAGCTCAATCGGAAATCATATCATTGACGTAGATTTTGAAATCTATCTCCATTAAACTTTAAAACGTGTCCGCGTCCATTTATTGTGGTGCTATATTTGTCTTAGATAGTCGCAAACTAAGGGAGGTTTAACCGCACCAGTTTATATCAAGCCATTGTCTATTGAAAACTAGTTCTCAATTGAATAAGAAGCATATATGGTATGGCACGCTTTTGACCAGCAATTATCTTTGATGAAATAACTCACATGCAGGACTCTCTATGGGGCGCCATAGTGGACAAAAGTAGGTCAAGAATGAAATATCAGGTCAAGAATTCGCGATCAGTAGTCAAGAATTTGCAATCACCAGTCAAGAATTCGCGATCACCAGTCAAGAATTCGCGATCACTAGTCAAGAATTCGCGATCACTAGTCAAGAATTCGCGATCAGTAGTCAAGAACTTGCAATCACTAGTCAAGAATTCTCAATCAGTGGTCAAGAATTCGCGATCGGTAGTCAAGAGTTGAGATCACTGGTCAAGAATTTTCAATCAATAGTTTAGACTAGTCAAGAATTTGCAATCAACAGTTGGGTTTACAAAGTAAGGAAAAACATGGTCAAGATGTTTTTGTTACAAAGACAGAGCCTTTGCCATGACGCGTGGCTTCCGTCTGGTCCGCACTTTATCATTGTAGGATTCTGTTTTTCCACATGAGCCAGAGATTTGAAAATATATCCCAGAACTCATTTTCATTCAATTCAATTCAATTTTATTCCTTTTACGAGAAAGCTTCAAAATGGCGATGTTTAAAATTACTAATATTATTGTTTTATTGATTGTTTTCTTGGTCACAGCTACATTTGATGAATTGGTAGAATTCCTCACTGAAGTGGGATCTTTCCTGGAACATTTGCAGAGGAATTATCGTATCTGTGATATCAATGGAATGGAATATGATATCAGAAAGTTGGAGCAATATATTGAGATTTTTGCAGCTCTCTTAAGTGTTTTATTAACAATACAAGAGGCACCTTTATTATTAACACGAATTGTTAGTGACCTTGCAAACAGTCTACGGAAAAGTAAGTTTGAATTATTCAAAAAGCTCTCAGATCATATGAAATACAAAGATCAAGTGTTTGTATGTGAAACTGAAGTTACAGGCGGAAGGCCTAAGTTTGTTGTCACAAGAGAGCAAATTGTTGTTTTAAGAGATACAGGCATGACATGGAGTGACATTTCTAAATGTTTATGTATTTCTCCAAAGACTTTATACAGACGTAGACAGGAATATGATATTCCCAATAGTTTTGCAAATATAAGTGATGCTGAACTAGACGATCTATTGTCAAATGTGCTAGCACTCACCCCAAATGCTGGTGAAACATATCAATAAAACAATAATATTAGTAATTTTAAACATCGCCATTTTGAAGCTTTCTCGTAAAAGGAATAAAATTGAATTGAATTGAATGAAAATGAGTTCTGGGATATATTTTCAAATCTCTGGCTCATGTGGAAAAACAGAATCCTACAATGATAAAGTGCGGACCAGACGGAAGCCACGCGTCATGGCAAAGGCTCTGTCTTTGTAACAAAAACATCTTGACCATGTTTTTCCTTACTTTGTAAACCCAACTGTTGATTGCAAATTCTTGACTAGTCTAAACTATTGATTGAAAATTCTTGACCAGTGATCTCAACTCTTGACTACCGATCGCGAATTCTTGACCACTGATTGAGAATTCTTGACTAGTGATTGCAAGTTCTTGACTACTGATCGCGAATTCTTGACTAGTGATCGCGAATTCTTGACTGGTGCACAGTGTGCCCAGAATCAAAAATTATGGAAAAAACCTCATAACTTTTGATATACTAGCCTGAACATAAAGGTCAAGGGCTCATCACAAAGGTTAAAACAAAAGCTTTTCGAAAATTACAAACAAAATAAGAAATGATCGCAATTGTGAGCCTGGGAACGAATTTCCTTATTTGGTTATTATTTGGATTTTCTTGAAAAAACAAGTATACCTTGGGTTTAAACATTGTTAAGAAATCGGTTAATAACTTTTTTGAACGATGGTAACATGGGCTCATTAAAGATAAGTAAATAGTTGAAAAATATTCAGCATTTAAGGCTTGGTAAGAGATTTCCTTATATGGGCATTAGAGGCCCAAATCTCAAAAAAGGGCATAACTTGGGTTTTAATCACGTTTGAGACATGGTTAAAGACTCATTTGAAAGGTAAGAGTAGAGGCTTTCTAGAAAAAGCAAAAGAATTCATACGATTTAAGAACTTGGGGTCTGGTAACAAATTTCCTTATATGGGCATTGATGGCTCAAATCTAAAGACGAGCATAACTTGGGTTCAAATCAAATTTAGGAAAACATAAAGGGCTCATTTGAAAGGTAAAAGTAAAAGCTTTCCAAAATAGTTAATCAATTAAAACAAATTGGAGAAAAGAGACTTTTTATTTTGTGTTTGCCAAACCAGTTGATATAGATATTGGTGGAAGGCCCAGGAAACGACTTAAGTATCTTGATTGTGGATACAGTAAGGTCTCTTATAGCGTTAAGTAGCCCTCCTTTAAAGCCGAATGATCGAGTTCATATTGATGCTAAGTTTGGTATAGATGGTTCTGGGTCTCATTAAATACGTCACCAACTCGCTGAAAATGATGAACCTGGAAATGAGAATGATCGACAAAACTGTGAGACTAGTTACAGGCACTTTTGGTGTCCTCTATCGGTTACTTCGTATGAGAAAGTTATTTGGTCAAACAAGCTACCAAACTCTGTACTGTTTTGTTGTCCTTTGTTGGTCTTCAGAAAAAAAGAAAACAGAGAGAGCATTTTATAACTGTTTAAGCCCTACATAGATGCAGCACATAAAATGGAAACTCAATCGAAATTCAACATTAGTGATATCGAGATAGACCTTTCTGTTGACACAGAATTCTCGATGATTGACGGCAACATTGTTAAAATCATTCAAAGTAACGAAAGATCAAGGCAATGATATAACATGTATTCTCGAAGGCTTTAACTTGGGGAAAACTGTTGATGAAATGAAAGCCACTTGGGGTAATATTGAGGAAGGAAATATTTCCTATATTGACCCTACAAATCAGCCCTGCAGCTAGAGCTCGGCAATGCTCTATTCGCTTAGATACACTGGATATCTTCACCCACATGTTAATAAAAAGCCATCTAGGAAAAATATCGATCAGTGCAGTCGGTGTGAAAGCTATGGGCATACTACAAGATCATGTCGAACAAATAACCGAACTGTAATAACTACTATTCAGTTCTGAGCAAAGAAAAGTCGATTACACAGTCCTGTTATTTCTAGGTTTTTTAGCTATGATTTGCTTTTTATTTCAAATATTTCCAATGACAAAACAGCCTACAATATTACCTTTCTTTTGAGCCTTTACTTACAATGATAGCCTGAATGGTTCAAAAGTAATAGTTGGTTAAATATCTCTGAATTCAAGGAAATTCCAAAATTTTTCGCATGTTTTTCAGTGGATGCTCAACTATTAGTAATCCAATTTTGTATTTTCAGGCAAAGTCAGGCAATGCAATCTATGCAAATTCTGCTTCTTTACATGTTGTAGTTACAAAATCAAAAGGGTTTCATGGCGGCATTTTGCGGCAAAAAAGTATATTCTCTCTCAAATATTGAAATTTAGTTGAAATTGTAAGAATATTTTCACTTTTCTCAACTTATAACCAAGCGAGGATTGAGTGAGAGATTTGCGAAACTGGGATTAACACAAGAAATGATTCTTAAGGAACATTAAAGCCTATACAATTACCTTTCTTTTGAGCCCTTGTTTGCAATAATAGCTTAAGCAGTTCTGAAGTTACAGTTGTTTGAGTTGGACTGCTTTAAGGGGCATTTTAGTAATTGTTGTCAATTTCACGAGGCTTTGAAATTAAAAAGTAATTTTCCCAACAAATCAGAAACTTCAAAAAGTCATAAAATCGGTTTAACTCGCGCTATTGACCTCAACTGTTTTTTGTTCAAAAGTTAATCATATCCTCTTTCATTAAAACTAAGAACTGAGCTTCAATTTGAAAGTCAAAAAATAGGTTTTTTCCATGGCTGGGCACAGTGTGTGGTGATCGCGAATTCTTGACTGGTGATCGCGAATTCTTGACTGGTGATTGCAAATTCTTGACTACTGATCGCGAATTCTTGACCTGATATTTTATTCTTGACCTACTTTTGTCCACTATGGCGCCCCATAACTCTCCACATGGAGACTTAGCTATCCAGCTCCATGCCAACCCCTTGCGGAGCAGAAGATTCGAGCTTCTTCTTACCCAATCAACACCTTCATACAACCATGTCGAGAAGGGGGGAACAAGGGTAGTTACCAGTGGTCCTGGGGCTCTCAGGGATCCCGCAAAATGCATGATTACACGCTTTTTTTATAAGGAACCGTTTATAAGGAACCTACATGTCGAAGGTCGAAAACATCCTACTACTAAAGGTCATATCACTAAGGAACTTTATAATTTTGAATACATTTATCTTTCCGCGATATTATAATTAGGAAGCCAGTTTCGGCCGGGACCAAAGACTATACTGTGTCAGACAATATCAATGGTGTAGATATGCAACTTCTTAAATGACTCTTATTAATTTTTACGTTATATAGGCCTGGCCTAAGCTTCTTTGTGTTATAACATGCTTTCTTATCACGAGTTAATTGCAAAATGTTGAATTTCAATACTTTTCTGTAAAAGAGATCTTAAGAAAAGGACCTTAAGGAACCTTTTAAAAAATCGTGTATTCATTTAGAGCATTCTTTAAGGGAATTTAGGCCATTGAATTAGCCTCGAATCAGCGTTTATTTGAATAGATACTACAACTATCTTGTTTTCTGCTTTTACTTATTTTTTGATGATTTCATGGATATCAATGACAGTCTCCAATGAAAATTTGTTTCTTCACAACAAATCGTTTTCATTTTCGAAAATATGGCTTCATTTCAAACACCATTCATTTCTATTTTCTTATACAAAATCATTCTCAACATTCTTTTCAACAAAGTTTGACTAAGCCAAAAACATTCCTTTCCAGGGTTAATTTCTAAACGTAAATTTATTTTCATTTTGGCAAGCATAGCTTTATTTCAAAACAACATTCAATTTTATTTTCGTTTACAAAAATTGTTCTCAACATTCTTTTCAAAAAAATTTTGATTTAACCAAAAAGAAATATTTTCAAGATAGATTTCTAAACAAAAAACAATTTTCTTTTTCATAAACAAAGATTCATTTTCAAAGTTTCTTTTGATTAAGGAAGCTAATGGTAGCATCACTGGGGGCTATGGGTACAACAGGAAGGTTTCATCGCTATCAACCCCTCCATCTGAGGAGGCTAGCCTCCATCAAAAGATAGATATATGGGAAATGGCCTCCCGTTAGGAGGTTCCTAGCCCCCTCCTGGAGTAAACCTTGCTCCACAACTGGGGAGAATCTATTGTCTTTAGGAAATAAAGCAGTAGGCAAGGGTGTAGAAAGAAGGGTATTCAAAATTGGAAGGGTACAAGAATATTCCCCCAGCCAGGTTTACCCAGCTATATGGATCTAAGAGTATGCTATCCTAGAAAATTGTGATTATAAAAACAGCTAGTTAGTGTAGGCAGTCTAGTTGTATGTAATTTTTCAATGATTGAACATTTAAAAATACCATAGGGATGGCTCAACCGGCTAGTTTGTTGAGAGACAGTCATGATGAGCCAGTATGGAACTGATGAAGTCGAGGGGCATATCACTTGAAAAAATCTCGTTCACTTTTTGAAAAAATCATAAAAAAATCATAAAAATCACAGAAAAATCACAAAAATCACATAAAAATGGAAGAAAAATCACGCAGAAATCACATGAAAATCACCAATATCACAAAAAAATCACTGTGATTTTTGAAATCACAAAGATCTCGTACACTTTTTGTGAGTGATATGCCCCTCGGATGAAGTGATCTGACGACAGTATTCAGAACATATTAGATTACATAAGTTTGGGGATGGACTTGAACTTGTTTCCCATACTAGAATCAACCAAACTCGTATGTACACAAGAGAGAAGCAGGGAGAATATCTCGTGAGGCCTATAATCAGCCTGACAGACTAGGCTTAGGCTTAGGCCTATAATCTAATCAACTAACTAGGCCTAGTCATACTTTGATCTTTAATCATAATTTCATCCACTAAGAACAAGAACAAGCCATGATAAAACAACTTGCTCACCTTTTTCGCTGCATTTATTTGATGTAATGACGATCTTCTTTACCGAAGTAAAAGTATCCGTCAAAGACATGAAACTCGATAGCCAATAGTGAAAAGTCTGTATTTGCTGACATTACTTAGACCTCGCAGCTTTTCAAATCTTCCGCGCCATAATTTTCTGCCAGTAGGCCTAAATGCAGCAAAGAGTCTGGGACCGAGAGTTTTAGGCCGAGAGCCTGGGATGCCCAAAAAGAGGCTCACTTTATTGTCTTTTGCAAAATATCGTTGGGGGGGGGGGGGGGGAGTAAGTGCCCCCAGAGCCCTTAGTTCCTTCATCACTGTCTAAAAATTTCTTTCCATTAATTTCAATCGAGTGAATGACCTTCGAGATGTTCGTGAGGGGTCAGGTGCAAATACAGTCACGCAAAGTCGTGTGACTGCACAAGAAAGGCGCCATAATGCGATAATTCCACTCTCCCATCTGCAACCTCCTCGATCTTTGTTGAAAACCATCTGCTGATCATCATCCCTTCACATGAAATTCTGAATAAAGTCCTCAAATTATCTTAACAATGAAAATTAAGCTGTTATTCAAATCTAAACGAAGCTTGTTTTGCGAGTAACAGCTTGAAAATCTTGCATATAGCTAGTAAACAAGTAAACAGAGGGAAGCAAAAGAAGAGTTTCGATTTAGGGCCTAAGTTAGGGGGAAATCAAAGGTCTACGAGTATGAAATCAAGGACATGTTGCAAATTAACGAAGTAGCCAGCAACCAAAGTCCATCACACAAGCTTAAAAAGTTACCAAACGTTTATAAACGTATTTCCATGAAACTATTAAGCTCCAAAGATTTCATAGGCCTAACCACCTCAGTAGACCTTACCGGAGAAAGTTGTCGAATCAATGTTTATCTTACTGATCAATTGGAGAATATGAAATTGCTTCAGGTTAGGTATTACCTGGTGTAGAAATATGTTGGTAACCTTTTTCCTGCTAACGGTTATCATCCAAAAAGATAATTATAGCCAATTGAAGCATGAAACATTTACTCTATAATTTCTTTCTGGCTTCGCCCCTGTTGTTTCCTAGAGCCTTATGGCTTTCGCAATAACCGCTCAGGGTTTCCCAAGTCTGTTTACCTAAACATTTCGTAACTATTGAAAACGAAATTTTGCCGAGATAAGACAAGTCACGTTTACACAGCACAGCTCCAATATCGTGCTGGTCACATGCAAAAATTCTTGAGCACATGGCCGTACATAGCAGGGGGGCAAGGGGGGCAACTGCCCCCCCCCCCCAAAAAATTCCAAAAGTATATGCTTTCCTATAGAGGATATCCTCAAAAAGTTCTTCAAAAGGGGTTTTGCCCCCCCGCTAAAAATGTTCTGTGTACGGCCTTGCTTGAGCAGGCTTGGTTGGGGGTTTAAAAAGATCAGAAAAGTAACCAGGGTGATCCCCATCCATAACAATAAAAGATGACCTGTGATCGAATAATGTTACAAATCTTCATGTTATTCTCGGGCACTTGAACTTTAAAGGGGAAGTTCGGTCAAAAAAAATAATCTCCAATATCGTTGTAAATGTGTTCTAAAGTCGTTGCAGGATACAATTTCAACTCTTACCTTGCTCCCGGTGTCGATAATCCACTAATATCCGTTGCGAAAAGTCGCATGATTTTAGGCCGCCATTCTCGAAAATCTGAGCAAGAATGTTGTTGTTGTTTTTGACGTCATCACGGTCAAAAGAAAAAATCATGAAAGGAAATACGTATTGCGGACAACACCTCTAGTAATAATTCTGAATCATCCTTGTTTTTATGACACAATATAATGGGTTAAAAATCTATTTTATAACTTGAAATAAGTTAAAAACTACAATATCAACAGAAATAACTCAAACTTGAACATAAGATGGCTGAAAAAAGTATTGAAACTTCGAATGAATTTGAACAAATTAGTAACGACGAAGAAAGTAGTGATGAAGAAGAATTAGAAGTTCCTGATTTTATTCGTTTGAAACCTTTTGATATGGAACCTGTGAGAAAATTAAAGGAAAATGAGCTTGAACAACTTGGTAGTGACGATTCGATGAATTCTGACGAAGAAGAAAAACTTGACAACGAAAGAATAGGTAATAACGAATGGTGTGTTTGTGGGGGAAAATGTGAAGCAATGGAAACATACACAGAGAGTCTTTGCTGCCAAGAAACCAACGAAATTCCAGAAACATATTTTCAAGGTAAAAGCTTCTACATAATTTTATATTGAATAGCCTTACATGAATACATTAGAAACTTTGAGGGGGCTACCAATCTCCTTTTTTAGAGCTACCCCAAGTAGAAATATATAGGAATGAGAATATTTTGATTTGGAATGAGAAAAACACTGGGCTGATTAAAGTGTCATAGGACAACAATGTAGGGAAACGATGTGGGATAAATGTTGAGCCACGCCCCTGACCACGCCCATTAGAAGAAGTACTTTTTAATCGACAATATCCTTTGCTTTATGTAGAATCCCGAAGACCATTGTCTGGAAAGGGGGGGTTTCCTATGCATATTTGGTTTAGCCACGCATTCTTCACTGTAAGAGATTTGATTCTAGTCTTTTTTACAGGCGAAAAATGCATAACGTCATCAAAAAATTTCAGATTGGTTTGCTTGACAAGACCAGTCCTTGAAACGGCGTTATCAGCAATGAACAATTTAAGGGGAGACAGGATGGCCGCTGACAACAAGTAAGATATTTACATTTTCTCATACAGTTCCCTGCTTTCGAACTGGAAACGTTTTCTACTTGCTACTTGATTTCTATTCCTTAGCTGAAGGTCTTTTTGTATTATTTATTTTCAACCATTACTTTACAGAGCTCTACGATATGCAGCGTACAAACAGTATACGTGGTGGATACACAATCGTCTTGGAAAAGGAGTACGTAGAGTAATTCCATCGTGTGCTATATGGGCAATTCGCCACACTTTTCCATCTGAAGATAGCGTGTATGTGCCATTTACGGAAAGTCGACATGAGGATGAAAGACTACAAAACGATGATGGAGAATGATAAAAAGCCTATACCTATTATCTATATATTTCATATAAAATCTAATTAATCCAAAATAAGTTTCGAATCATGTTTGAAAACGTGTTCGTTTGTTTTTGATTGCCTCTTCCTTGTCCGGTTTCTCTTTTGGTGCAATATTTGATGGAATCCCAGCGGGTAGTTTGATTGCTTGTAATTCCCTTTTTTCTCCTTTCGCTTTTTTTGTTTCTTCCATCAATTCATGCAAGTAAGACTTATCTTTCTTTTCCGAAATCTTTTTTACCACCCAGTTTTGGGTAACCCTGGAAAATGAGAGTTTATGGCGGTCTTTCTCGTCTGCTGTTTTAGCCTGCTTGCAATCTGTACCGGAGTTATGATCCAATATTGCAAGCTCCGTCCTGGCCATCATTCCCTCCATCCCGAAATGCAATCGCTTTGGACAGTACTTGTTATACAAGGAATGATACACCTCAAGCTGCCCAGTGTGAGAAAATGCTGTCAAATATTTCAAGTCGCTCAACAAAAACTTATCGTTAACAACAATTTCAAGGGCAGCATAAGCGGGTGAACCTTCGGCTAGCCAGACTTTTTCAAGCCTCTCTCTTTTCGTTAATCTCTCATGCGCACATCGCTTGTAGATGGTTGCATTTTCCCACCTGTGCACATTTTTTATATGGCTAAGAATACCGAGCCATTTCTCTCGCAATAAAACTGAATTTCCATCACAGGTTGCGCAGCACCACCAGAAATGGTTAATGATGGATCTAACCCAGCCATTCAAATCGGAGCAAGATTTCTTTTTGGCCGCTTTTACTAACTTTTTCTTAATGTTTTTTCCCACATGCCAAATATCAAATTGATGTTCAATATGACTTTTTTGTGTTTTCATGTAAGCCTTAATTTGGACATGACGGTCTGTTGTCAACGATTTGATCTCAACCCCCTCACTCTCCAAAGACGCCAAGCAGTTCACCAAGCCTTGTTTCTCCATTGCCGATGAATTCGCAACCGTACCAACATGAACAACCGAGACGTCTACAATCTTATTTGTTTGCGTATCCATGACGGTGTAAGTGCCGTACTTGGCAGAATAGCCTGGCGAGTCACATCTACCATCTCCTGCTAAATTTAAGGGATCCTGTATTTTAGAAATAATTCCGCTTCTGGAATTATTGTAAACAAGATCAATCACGGGGAATAAGATTTTCTTTTGAATATCATGGTAAGATGTGCGGCTCAGAAACGAAACTTGGCAAAGGGACATCAATTCATGAATCCTGGTAAATGTGTTGCCTGTATACAGTGTTGCTGCAGACAATTCGAGATTACCCAAAGACATTCCCCGTATCCTGGGTGTAGAGAACCATGTTGATACATGGCCATCTTTGCACAGCTTTTCGACCTTAAGCATCACACCTTTTGTTGTAACACTTATCACTGATGCAGGCGAAAAACATTCGGAGCAAAACTGCAGAAGCTGTATTAAACAAGACCAAAAGACAATGAATTTAGAATTTTCTTTTGGCATGCCTAAAACTGGCTCCTCCGTTACTTCGGCATCGCTGCCGCTACTATTTTCATCGCATACATCTTCGATCCGAAAAGATGTGTCCGCGTCAGTTAAAATAGATTCTTCTTCGGAAGATTCACTGGACTCGAAAGCTCTCGTCGGAACTTTCTTTATGGGTGTGGAAGTAAAGCCGTGGTAAGTATTAACACCAGCGTCTTTATTCCTTCTTACATCGACTGATTGGGTACCAGTGCTGGTTGTTTTAACAAAGGTCCCAGTTTTTTTGGTGCAATATCTAATTCCACTTCCCACACACTTGTCCATAACGACTTTTTGCTCAGTCTGAGTGGATGCATCCTTGTATGGGGGTTCTTCAAGCTCAACTTGATCGGTTGATGTAGAAGTAGAAGCGCATGCACTAGGTTCAAGTGCAGCATCTAACAACTGTAGAAAAAATAGAATTTACTAGATGTAATTTCGCAAAGGTCCTACATTTTCCAAATTTTTTTGGATTTAATATACGACATAGTATACCCTAAGCGACCACAATGTGTTTACTAATTAATGCCACATGCCCCCAGAGCTCCAGCAAGACGGTAAAAGCCGTGAAATGAATAGGAGATACCATTATGAAATATTGTACTTACCGCACGTTTATCTGCTCTTGCCGCTCGTTCCAATGACCCCTTTCGCTTTTCTACCGGTTTTTTGAAAACAAATATTGTTGGCACTGCGTCACTTTTTAATTTTTTGGCACCTGGTTTCTTCTCCAATAATTCTTTCTAAAATAACAATTCAAATAATACGTTATGATAACTAAGTACTTAAAAACTCGATAAACCAAGACCAAAAAGAAAATTACTGTAATAGAGCTTTCCCTATGTAAAGTTGTTTACTCACAATACCTTAAAACCATGTCTCGAGTATTCTTAAAAAAGGAGTGCGCTTTGCTTTAGAAAATTCATATTTCTAATTTATTATGTAGAGTTTCTTAAGGACTTTATGGTTTTTCATGAAAGTTTCTAAATTTCTGATACTTTACCTTATATAAAGTGTTTCTTATAAAAAAATTTATATCGAGAGTTTCTAAAGAGAGTCTTTTGTAATTCTTACACAGATTTTCTTGAAAAGAAATGTTACGAAGTTTCTTAAAGAGAGTTTCTCGTTGATTCTCAAAAGTTCTACATAAAGAGTTTCTTATCCTAAGTTTTTGATAAGGGTTTCTTATACAGAGTATCTTAAAAAAAGTTTCTTATTTTCATAAATGAGTTTTTATTGAAAGTATTTCACGGTATTATCTAGATGTAATAAACGTGTATTTACCTTCAAATCTCGTTCGTAACAGTCTTCCTCAAAATGTTCAGAGCATATATAAAAAGACTTGTCTTTTGGCAATTCTCCACTTCGTCGAATGTTATTGAGCCAAAGTTGCCTGAGTTTCGGATCACGACCTTCTCCTGGTATTTGGTGAAACGATAACATCTTGTTTCGGCTAGCACGGTTGGTACACCCAAAAGCTGCGCAATTAGGCATTTTGACTTAAATTTCGAAATCTGTTTCAATTCTAATTCAAGCTTGCAGTTTTTACAAGTTTATAACTTTGTTTGGTATTTTTAACGCGTGTACTCATTTTAATAACTTAATGGGGGGAGTTGTCCGACATACTCACCTCGTTTCAAGATTTCCTTTTTGACCGTGATGACGTCAAAAACAACAACAACATTCTTGCTCAGATTTTCGAGAATGGCGGCCTAAAATCATGCGACTTTTCGCAACGGATATTAGTGGATTATCGACACCGGGAGTAAGGTAAGAGTTGAAATTGTATCCTACAACGACTTTAGAACACATTTACAATGATATTGGAGATTATTTTTTTTGACCGAACTTCCCCTTTAAGGGATTTCCAAGAATTGATTTAGGATTTAGGAATCCTTCTGAAAACGAAAAGTGAAACTGGCGAAAGCAAGAGTGAGAACCTTCCTGATATTCGAATACACCTTTTTTGAGTATAAAAACAATCTTTTAAGAACAACAGCCTTAAATTTGGTCAAAATTTAAGAACAAGCTAAGAACAAGCCGAGGCAGGCCTTTTTTAGCTCATGAAAACAACTGTAAGAATGAGAAATGAAAACAACAAACTTACCAGTGGCAGACAGGAAAGTACAAATGTTCGACAACTAAACACAATTGATATAGCAAAAACAGGGTTCCCAGGCATTATAAAAGTAAGAACAATTTAAGAGCATTTTAGCCTAGAAATAAAAGACGATTTAGGAACATTCAGCCTCAAATCAAATTTATAGAAAAAAGAGTGTACACCTTTTCCCAATAAACTCTTTTTTCTTTATAAGAATAAATTTTATAAGAATATTGAGGCTCAAAATCGCCAAAGAACAATGGAAATTTAAGAATAAACAATGGAAAAGTTGAGGCTCAAGAAAATTTTAAGTATCCTTATAAAGAAAAAAGTGTGTAAGCAGCAAGTCCATTCGAAACTAGGGCTGAAATAAGAAAAGTTGATAAAACCAGTTAAGCCATTTTGTAGTTATGCAACTTCACTCTTTTTTCTATAAGAACAATTTTGTAAGAACACGAGCCTCGAATTTTGCCAAAACTTAAGAATATGCCAAGAATAAACCGAAGCGGACTATTTTAAGGTCAATATAGGAATTTATACGAAATAGCCATGATACTGACAAATAATTACTAAACTAGCAGATTGACAGGACACAGGTACATCAGATCGTCAAGAGACTCTCCCCTGCACCATTAAGCAGTTTGGGATACAGGGCTGGAGGTCAAAATAAAATTTAGAAGCTTTCCAGGAGTAAATTACGTCACATTACCATCATGTGTCCTTTCTTCTGATTTTTTTTTTTTTTGATAAACTCGAAATATATCATTGAATCAACATTTGGCCATGTTTTTAGACTTTCTTCTGATTGGCTGATTGAATCAGAATCTAATTTACCTTGTAATATCCCTCTTGTTACTTTAGCTGTTTGCTGTTCCTTGTTTCTTGTTATGTCACTTTCTGACAGATCGAAAGTAAGGCCAAGAGCTAAGTAGACCCCTCAACTGTTTATTTCTAAGTATTTCACGCATATCATGCCAAAATGCAAGCTACCCCTACGCAGATATACGATGCTTTGAGCTAGCGAGATACATCTGTAGCAGCTGGATCGACAGGTCTCATACACAAAAGTAAGGGGGTTATCTCAGAACTCAAAATTATATTTTTAACACTGATAGCTGATTGCGGACAATGGAGCCCTCTTCATTAATTCTACCATCTTGGAATGTATGCAATTTATCCCCCATGCAAGATGCAAAGGAGTTTAGGAAATGTTATGCCAGTATCCTATGCAAGTCATGAAACGACGTAATGCATTAAGGGATGCTCGAGAGGCAGAATTGCATTGATGCAAGATGGTGGATTTTACTGGAAGGTTGTTCATAGTACGGCTCCACAATTAGGATAAAAGACAAGACAAAGAAAGGGATGCATTTTCAAAACACTGGCAAAAACATCATTCAAAGAAAATTCACTATAATTCTAAAACACATGTATACACATGTACATACAGCTAAACTAAGCTAAAAAAAATCTTCCTGAAGCATGATATAGGTGTCTAAGATTATATTAATTCAAAATTCCAACACCTAATTTCTCTCTAGGAACATATTATGAACAAGATGTATTTACATTTATAATAATTTAAACGAAAATCACCCTCAAATATATTTTAAAACAAAATGAATTACTCAGTTTTGAAAACTTAAAGGCTGGTCTTTACAATAAATAAAAAATCCAATCGATAAACTATACATTGTATTATACCAAAAAGCAACACGTGTTCGCGTAATAAATTAACTAGCTTTTCAATAAATTAACTAACAGCTCGAAGCATGGACGGGCCAAGGGTGAAATTGACTTGAAAGGATTTTATCAAATTCTGAAATTTGAAATGGAGGGTGAGGGTTTCAGAAGTGATTTACACTTCTCTGAATGAGTTAGACACATCCATAGGCTTATACCCAGTAAAAATTGGAGAGGGAATATCTTCAACAAACTTCAGAAGTTATTCAGGTGAAAACCAACTAAATTATGGTTGCATTCAAGGGGTAGTAGGATAAAAGAAGTATTCCTGGAGCTAAGTATTCAATGCTATACTGTGATAGGATGGGTCCCCAAGCAGAAAGTGGGTTATGATGCAGCAATGAATAAAGGTGGCATTATTTTGCTTTAATTTGTAGGAATTGTGTACAAAGGATCGAGAGCAGTCAAAAAACATGGACTTAAGGTGGAAAGGTTAAAAAAATGTTAGAAAATCATCCTACAAGAGTATTCACTGTCGAAATTGCCAAAAATGGAATTTCTCAACATGAAACTCAGAAATTTTCTTCTTTATCTTATAAAAAGGGCAAATTTCCTCCGAGTTTTAACGAGCTGTCATATTTTCGGAACCTAAATACATTCAAAATCCAACATAAAATTTCATTTTAGCTTGATATTCAACAGAATAGATCCAAACTTAAATATATAAGCTAATCTAACTATACTATCTTCAATCCCATTCCCATCCATTTCAATATTTGCAAGTTATATCCAAATTCTAACAGGGTCCCAGTGGTGAAAATTTCCATGAAACTTGCCACCTTTCAAGCGTTCTGTAACAGAGAATTCGGACGTGCGGCAAGTTCTCCTCGGCTCTAAACTTTGCAAGCCTAGTTTACTCATGTTCAGAATGTCTTTCTCTATCCCTTTCACATGCAATAAGTTTTTCGGCAACTTCTGGAAGGGGATTATGGGGCAGGAGAAGTCCAAGGACTTTCGCTTGTCCATTGTTGGTGTGATGATACAGTTTGATAAATCTAACATGGGTGTGGCTTTGGGAAATTCAGAGCTACAGTGTTCCTTGGACAAGTTCAGCTCAGAATCTCCTTCCAGAGAAAAGGATTCGTACTCGGGGAAGCTTCTGCGAGCTTCGTTACAGCCGGGATCGCGACATGGCTCGTCTTCTATGCTCGAGTTTATGATGTTGGAAAGCGAGGGGCAAACATCAATGTCACTAGCAGAGGCGGAGCTATCAGACCCAGTGTATTGGCTTCTTTGATCGACTTGCAAACACGTGAGATAGAATTGGTCATTCCTTGACGCTTTTCGTGGTTCGGTGTTGATTTCTTTGTCATGTGCAAGGGTTTCAAAGTCCTCGTCAAAGCCGTCGAAAAGCGAGGAGGTGAAACCAGTGTTTTCTGGGCAGCATTCTTTCGCAATCATGCTACGCAATGTTTGGATGGGCAAATCGTCCACCTCGTGCTCGATGTGGAATCTTTGGGGGGCAGGGCATATTGGTTCGTCCGCAGGGTCACAAATATCGCCGAAATACGGGTCTTCAAGTAGCTGGGCCGCTGTAGGACGTTTCGATGGGTCGAGGCGAAGCATCTTCTGTAGTAAGTCAAGACCTGAAAAGTAGATGATTTCACGATTTAGACAAATGTGTATCATAGAGTAAGTTTTACTTGATACACATAACAAGTGGGATGAATGCAAACAGGAGAGGTAAGAACACATTGAACCAACTTTCCGTAGTTTGAATGGGAGGGAGAAACGATCCCTGCTTTCGTGATACAAAATAAATTTCCGTGACTTTGGAAATCTGAGAAGCAGGAAAATCACGTTGCTTCTTCTTTCAAAGGTTGCCCCACGAAAAACATGAATTATTTTGAATCATGCGTTCAAAACAAATGTGAGTGGGCACGCCAATCTCAAACACGAAACAAACATGAAAACTTGTTGTGTGAGTATAAACAGGAGGCTAACAAAAAACATAAAAACTCGACTGATAGTTAGAAACTACTATATTTTTGCCCTATTTTAGTCAAAGTCAAGATTTTAGACTCTTTCAATGTTTACAATAACTATGAACAAAACACTGGTCTCCCCTGATCCTGGGAAAAATGTCGAATTCTTTAAGCGGGTTTCTCCAAACCGCAGTAAAACTTCACATAAAGTATTTGTCCCAATAACATCAAATTTTTTCGCTGTAAATTGCTCAAAAACTGTTGCACAACTCGTTTCAAACTGAGTTATATAATCATGAACGTGACCATAGCATGATAATACCGAAATCCTAAATGTTTTAATAATGAAACAGGGCGGATTTGATGTGAGAATTTACAAGCAAGCCCTCGAGTGATATAATTGTGTTTGTCAGGGAATCCCCTTTGAATTCCACTCATTCAAGAAACGCCGTCTTTTCTCTTGGATAAAGGAAGTTATCCAGGGCCATGGGCGACTAGTTAAGGCCTATTTGTGCCACGTAGGTACTATTCAAACTGTTGATATCTAGCCATTATAGTTGAGAGATAGGTAAAAAAGACTAAAACGAGTTTTATGTTTTAAACAGAAGCACTTAATTTTAGGTTTCAAAATGTTTGGATGCGACGGAGACGACAGGTGCGACCTGAAAGAACGCGTATTTTCGCCCTGAAAGATCAAACGGAAAATAACTCAAATCCGTGATGATGATTAATAAAGATTCTTAAATCTACAACTAACCTGCTTGGCTTATTTCTGTGAGTTTGCTCGTCTGAAAACGCCCAGAGGTGTTCCCTTCAGCGTGAAACCATGATTCGATGCAATCTATCTGTTGCATGTCGTTCTCCCCGGGAAATAAAACCTTTCCAGTGCACATTTCGGCGAATACACAACCACTGCTCCAGATATCCACGGCAGAGTTATAATTTCCCCTAGTTTTTATCACCTCGGGGGCTCTGTAATATCGAGTGGTTACAAGTTCAGTCAAGTTACCCGCATGCTCAAATCGCTCGTCAACAATTCGCGATAGTCCAAAGTCTCCAATTTTCAGACTCAAATCGTCCAGATTCACGAATAAATTACCAGGTTTTATGTCTCTGTGTATGACATTGGCAGAGTGCGTATATTTCAGTCCTCTCAGAATTTGATATAGAAACAGTTTGGAGATCTTTTCGGGCAGTTTCTCAGTCCTATCCAGGATGTTATGTAAGTCTGTGTCGAGAAGTTCTTCGACCAAATATACGTGATCTAATTTTTGCAAATCTTCCGACGGCGACTCGCAGAATTCGCAGCCACTCGGAGTTCTGATGTTTAAATTCTTGACGATATTTTCATGGTCGAGTCGTTTAAGTATTCTTAGTTCTCTGAGAGCCACTCTGCAATGCGATTTTCTCTTCAAAGACAGTCTTTTTAATGCGACTTTTTCGTGTTTTCCACCAATTTTATCCACTGCTGAAAATACACAGCCACTGCAACTCTGGCCTATCACTTTCAGGTTGCTAAAATTCGATTTTAAGACCGAGTGTGGGTCTGTGTAACTACCGTCGAAGCACGGCATTATGAGTAAACTATTTGCTATCAAAAATCGAGTCTTTATCTAAAGTGTCGTACGATGTATGGGACAAGGCGAGAATATGGCCTCTCCGTACTTCACAAATACTTTTGTGGACGTTTACTGAGTGATTCATCTTTTTAAATCTGTTTTACGGCGTTCTTAACTCCCGCCCCAGGATACGTCGCTGATTGGCTTATTCTGCCAATGACGCACAAATCGATTGTGTTTTAGACACGTGACGCATGCAGCGAAACCACACGGTAACCAGGTGAAAGTGAATCACAAGCTTCAGACGGTTTGTTATCTGAGCTATGCACCAAAACACGCAACACAAGTTTTTATAAGTATTTCTCGATCAGAGGCACTCGTTGGTATTATTCATTTAAAAGCAAATACGCACTGCCTTTAGAGGTTTGGCTGCGAACAAAACAACAAATTACAAAGTTTGAGTGAAAATACAGTACCTTATTACTAATTTAAGCTTCTATTAACACTGTCAAAGAAATCTAGGATATGAAAGCAAGGCTCAGAATTTTTAGCAGTGTCCAATCATTGCCAAATTTCCTAACAAACTCATTTGATTTATAAGTAACTATGCAGATTCTTCGTGTTGCAGTTTCCTGGTAAAGTTTCTTAGCCAGTTTTATAAACGAAAAACTGATTTCTTTTATTATATAATCCTATGAAAAACATGAGGTTTTACTACATAAATATTTCCCTGTGTAAAGTATTTCAGGAAAACTAAAAGATGAAGTGAGGTAGATTTTAATTAAGAGCACTGACCTTATTTGGCATTATTACTTTTAACAACAATACACCAAGTTTTTATGTCTTTTGATTCATACAAAATTAGCTAGCAAATATTCTTGAGTTTCGGAAATATTGCCCTATTTTTTTCAAATTTCAATTTCAATTTTATTCTCAAAAGCCTAAAACAACACTGAGGTTATACATTTATACAGCTAAATGAAACTACCTATGGTTTCTTATATTAACAGTTTCTTGTTGAAAATGAGTTTAACTCTTTCACTTGAATTTCAGACTTCCTTATAAAAATATGCGCGTAAGCAGGTTTTGGTGCATGGTAAGTATAACTTTCCCCTTTTGAACAAGGAACAAGGCAATGAATTCCCCGCTACGTATTTCGAAAATGAATCAACAAGTTGTTCCTACTCGTTTCAGTGTCATGTGCGAAGGTGTTCGTTTTCTCTGCGTAGGGAAACTTTATTCATTCGGATTCAGGGAATTCTGACAAATTCATAACACTTTCGGTCAGGAATTTTCTGCGTAATCAAAATTTGGCAGGGTAGTAAATCCTTTTCATTCAAAGGAATTGGTCGATCAAGTGACTACTATAAGTAGGCTTTGAGTAATATTTAGGATTCCTTCGCTTTTTATTGGGAAATATTTTCTTAGAAATTTTGGCAAGGATACACTGTTGCATGTTTCAAGAGTTTCAGAGGAATTTTGGCAAGGATAAACTGTTGTAATTTGCCAATTTAGTGGTCGTGGGTTCGAGTCCTTCTCAGGTTGAAGATTGTCATTTCTTCCTACTAATAATTTCGATTGATTTTCCAAATCTTTCTTTGTCTCAAAAACACTGCGGCAGCTATAAGTGTATTTTCCTAGGCTTTTATATGGGGGGGGGGGGGGTCAATGTTCCTGTGATCCTAGTAAAAGCTCTTTCTAATTCTTAATCAAGTTATTTGGAAGCTCTCTGAAAAACATCAATGTTCTGATTGTACGATGGTCCCTGTAAAAATGCTCAAAATCTTCCTCAGTTCCCTTTGTGAAGAAATAGCGAGTTCCCTTGTTTCTCATCACCCTGACAGGATTTTTGCGATTTCCTTCCAGACAAATTTGAGGCGGGGATGTGAAAAAGAGGCTGTTCTAGAGGTTGTACGAGGAAGGAACAACAGAGAAGTGACTGGTGGGTGATCACCTTGTTTCACGATGATATTTCCTTGCCTTCGACGGGAGCCCGACAAATAATGATCCCACTCATTTTTTATAAGCAATAAAGAAATAATTGATTATTGGTACCAGAGTTTCTTAGCTTTCACCCTTATTATTGTACGAAAGATTTCTTAACAAGTTTCTCAACCCCGATTCTATTTTCTCTTAAAACTTTGTGTTCACATGAAAACATTATGTTTCATATCATATGAATTCGCACATTATTGTTGGATACGTCACAGTTCTGGGTTAGTGGAGTCAGACCAGCGGCCATAGGGTGGCATGGGCCCGGGTGCAATTTAAGTTAGCTTTTTGTCACAAACATTTTCAAGTAACCACCATTGTGGTGTTGCTCTTTCAGAAACCTAATTGAAATAGTCGTAAATATTCATGAGAATAAGCGTGAAAACAGCATATCTTATGATTGGAATATAAATGGGCCTAAATTCTGAAAATTGTCGTTCCTAACTGTCCATATCCCTCTTAATGTTCAGCCTTTACCCTCTCCCACGAAAATTTTTTAACTGACGTTGACATTTTGCCCAGCTGGCTCTAAAGGCCTGGCCACGGGCCTAAGTGAAGTCGACTTGGGCATTTTCTATGATCCTTGCTAGGCCTTTGTGAATATAACGAGACTGAAGTGTTAGGATTGATATCAAATGTGTGATAATGGCTCCCTAATGAATTCTACCACCTGGTGGGTGGAATGCTCTTGTCACCTGGCAACCTTGGTGACTTTCTTTGTTCTGAACGAAATACTTTATTTTGGTTGGTGTATAATACCCAATCCAAAGTGGGAAAACAGACTTTGCTGTAGAAGTAGATACTAAAGTTTTTCGCAATGTTGGAAAAGCAAGATGAAAATATAGCACCTATACCCTACCTTAAACTCCTGATAATCAAGAGATTTTTCAGGCTATCTCAATTGAAAGGAATTTCCTACGCAAAATCTTTAGCAAAGAAATGTACACTCTTTTTTTATAAGAATACTTAATTTTTTTCTGAGCCTCATTATTCTTATAAAATTAAGAAATGTAGTTTGAGAAGAACCTGCGAAACCCAAAAATGTTCACGCTGATATTTGGGATAGGTGGCCTTCCCGATTTCAATATGTTTACCACTTCATGTCAGAAAACTATTCTCTGGTTCACCGGCCAGGGAGATAAAGTATTAGGTATACTAGGTCTGAATGGGTCACGGGCAAATTCATCAAATTCAAGGCCATTTTGGATGCTTTCTGGAAGAGGACTCCACCAGAAACAGGGTGCAATTTAGGGCATCCTTAATGAGCTAGGTTTATTCAAATTTATTCAAAGTATTCATCCTGTTTCATCTCTAACGTTATACTCTTGTGTTTTACCATGTGCTGTAGCAATCAATTATTTCATTCAATGGATGGGCATCCCCTCGAGCTTTTCCTTCAACATCTGAACTTTTCCATCAGTAAAACAAAGATTTTTTCTTCTTCTATTTACATGATACACACCTGAACATTTGCCATGGTGATGCAGAGAACATATACCTGTAATCTCTTGTTCACTTTTTATCCCTTGTTCACCTGTGATTTCTTTCAGTGGCTATTCCTGTTGGTTTGTATGACTGAAAGGAATAAAAATGTTATTTTTAGCGCAACAACCTATTCTGACTGTTGTTTTCGTTTAAAATTTGCAAATCAAACACTGCGCTCCCTGCACTTCCCGCGGACTTGCAGCTGCTTGCTCACACAGAGATGTTTTTCCTGCTTTGATTGGTTGATGCTCCAACGCAACAACTTCAACAACATTATCTTTTGAGGCAGACGTATGGTTTACATATGGAATAAACCCCGACGAGGCTCTAGATCTACATAGGAGTTTTATCCCTTTAAGGTCCTGGAACTCTGGGAAATGGGCTGCGGAGTCGCACCGGCCCTGAACTGCCCAGACAATACAATCTTTAAGTCGGTGACGAAAACAGGGAAAACACATTTCCAGCCCCTGTTCCGGCAACGAGCCGATGCACACCAGTCCATCTGAAAGAGGCCAGATGAAACGCCTTTGGAACAGAAGGGCAGAAGGAAAAAGAGCCAGATGGCAGACAAGAGCAAGCCTTAAATTAACCACCTAGATAAAATCCTATTACAGTAGAGGGGAGGTGGGAGGGAAAAATTATAAGAAATTGTGTCCTCCGTGCGCGAGCGTTCCAAGTAACGAAGAGAAATATTTGTAGCCCAACACGAGGGATAACCACGCTAGACCCCCCGCTAAGAAATGCCTAGTGACAGGAAACGGAACGAGAACCCAGGCCCTTGTGATAACTCCAATTATAGTAATCTATAATTGACATTTATCCCTTTAAGGTCCTGGAACTCTGGGAAATGGGCTGCGGAGTCGCACCGGCCCTGAACTGCCCAGACAATACAATCTTTAAGTCGGTGACGAAAACAGGGAAAACACATTTCCAGCCCAAAGTACACACGAGTGTGTGCACCCAGACACCGACGGCTAAATACCTTGCTAGAAAACCTACCCACTAGTCATCCCGGGTATATTCCAAAAAAACCTAGATCCTAAACTAAAGTAAAGACAGAAAGCCACATAAAGGCGGAACGAGTGACAGCGAGAATAGCAGAAATCAATCATCCAGCCCAACACAGGGCATTATAACAATAAACATGTGCACCTATGGCACAACACTAGCCCAACACAGGGCATTTTAACACGATAAACATGTGCACCAATGGCACAACACTAGCCCAACACAGGGCATTTTAACACGATAAACATGTGCACCAATGGCACAACACTAGCCCAACACAGGGCATTTTAACACGATAAACATGTGCACCAATGGCACAACACTAGCCCAACACAGGGCATTATAACACGATAAATATGTGCACCCATGGCACAACACTAGCCCAACACAGGGCATTATAACACGATAAACATGTGCACCCACGGCACAACACTAGCCCAACACAGGGCATTATTACTATGAATAAAACGATAAACATGTGCACCCATGGCATTAGCCCAACGCAGGACATTATAATAGTGCTGCAAAAAACGGGAGTATAATAAACAACATGTGCACTGCTGGCACTGCCCAAATGGGGGCATAATTTTAATGACATATGTACCGCTGGCACTGCCCTAATTAGGGTATAATTTAAAACCTCGATTTCAAAAACATATTCACCGCTAGCACTGCCCTAATGGGAGCATAATTCAACAACATGTGCACCACTGGCACTGCCCTAGCGGGGGGTAAATTCTAACCACGTATGCAACGTTGGCATAGCCAAAAATGGGGGTATAACTTTAACGAAATGTGCATTGCAGGCACTGCCAAAATGGGGGCATAATTTTAATAACATCTGTATCACTGGCACTGCCCTATGGGAGGCATAATTTTAACAATACGTGCACCGCTGGCACTACCCTATTGGGGTTATAACTTTAAAGACATGGGTACCGCAATCATCTTGTACTGTATTGAATTGTTTATAATTTATTGCTATTTTACAACATAGCAAGCATTCACGAAGGTAGACTAACATAAGCAACTTCATCGAGCGCAATAAAAACTTCATCTGCCACAAAATGAGCAAGCACATAAATTTTTACAAAGAACCATGTTTTGACCAAATTTGAATTTTTTCGTATTTTAGGATTTTTCAATATCTTCTGGAAGTGCATTCCACAACCATAGGCCCTTGACACATTGGGATTCGATGACAACCCCTCCTTCACCGACAGATGTTTTTGGAAAAAACTGGAACAGCTTAGCTCAGATGAGCTTTGCCAACAAAATAGAGAATGAGCATGACTTTGACCTACTATTGGTTCAAAACAAACATTTCGGGGTCATAAGTTACCCTTAAGTCTTATTATCTTTTCTTTATAAATCAAATCACACTGTATTTCTTGTACTATTCTTGATTGGAAAGCATAGGATTGTCCTAATATGGGGCCTAAATAATCATGACAAACACTAGTGTGGGAAAGTGGGATTCGACATAACTCGTGAAGACCAAGCCAATATTGCAAGGAATCTGCTGCTTCACTGTTACAGCTTGGAATCTATTAACTCCACAAAAGCTCAATGACTTAAAAATATTTAAGAACTATGAGGGAAAAACCTTATCGCTTACTTTGCAGTGTACATTTTAAAAAGGGAAGACCCCTTAAGAATCTAAAGCGTAAAAATTAAATTGGGAACAATAATTGGAGTGTAGTACTACAAAACCTTACAAAAATCGAAAAAAAAACCTGGGTTGCAGACCAAACTACTATAGATTTTAATTGAATTGGTTCGGACAGTCGCTAAAGTTTGACACCAAACTAGACAGTGAAATATTTGGAATTCGCACATTTGCTTTTTTCAGACCATGAGTCTGCACGAAATTCAACCAAGTCACAGGTTACCGACTTTCTTCGATTTGAGCTTATCTGAAACCTGATACACCGCATTGTAAGCAGCACATTGAGAACTCTAATGACAAGTTTAACAAATACGGACAGAGTCCAAACAAACAACAACTGTTTTCTACAGAGTAAATACTTTCGGTCTTATCAAGGCTTTCCTTGACACAACACCCCGTAGGATATAGACATCACCTACTCTGACAAGCCACTGTTTGCTCCTAGAGGGAGATTTGCGTCTGAGGAGGGAATACTACGTTGCTGATTGTTTAAACAGTAATTTGTGTGATATGACGCAAACATGAATACTCTCAAAGCGTTTTTGAGGGATACACCCAAGGGGCAAATCACTCCTTAAAAATCTTATACACTTTTTCTGAAAATCCTATTTTTCTTAGCAAAATCCCTTGAAAAACACTGGAAATCCTTTAGTTCTTTAGAAAATATCGTACGCTTTATAAGGGAGTGAAATGCCCATTGGATTTAGCCATTCTCATCTAGCTAGGATCATCCATGGCCCTAGGATTCAAATTTTTAGGCCACACTTTTTTAGGATTCGTCGTTTTTGCCAAACAAAACTTGGCATATTTTGGCAACTTTCGTGTTCAAAGCGACATTGGCTTAGCACACTTCGCCCAAGTCTCCCAGCACGCGAAACAGCAGAGACGCCGATTCTTTGCATTAGCCTTTTCGCACTGTGTCTCAATCGCACCGCACAGCACACCGCTTGTCAATCACCCTTCATCTGGATTTTCTCTCATGACACCTTAGGGAAATCTAGCAATTAGGATTCATTCAGTATTCTTAAGAAATCTAGGAAACTCTCATCCTCGTTTACGTCGTTTATGTAGTTTTAAGAAAATACGTGACATTTCCAACTTTATTCATGCCTGAAATATTTCCTGCGTATTTTAGTTTAGAAAAAAAATTCCTCACTACGCCCATCATTTCTTTATCAAGGAGGGGTAGACTGTAGTAGGACTAACTGCTCTATACGTCACTTCCTCTAGCCTCTTTATCACGTTTAACCTATTGTATGAACTTTCTTATTTTCTTCCCTATTGTTCTCAACCGTGTATTTTATCTCGTGTAATTAATTTATTTGTCAGTCTTAAATAGTCTTAGATAGTCACTAACATGTAAATGTCACAAAACCGTAGGGAGGGATACCTGTTGCATAGGCTTTACACCCTTTTCATTAAATATATTGATTCTATCTTCGTATTTTTCGGATCAACAACTCTAGGAATAAACCTTCTTGTTGTTTATTCTTAAATTACCATATTAATTAGGCAATTTTAATCCTCAATCTTCTATCAAATTGCCCAGTAAAAGGCAAAGAGTGTAAACCCTGATGCATTAAAATTCGCGAACAGCTTGCTTATATCTCCAAGCAAGAATAGACAAAAGGTTCTTGCGAATAGGTAGGCATGCCCCCGGCCCGGAATTCGATTTGAATGTCAGCCTATCTGTCGTTTTTATCATCTAGCTTTCTTTGATGGGAAAACATCAAATGTAGACCTCATTTTTTTTTAAGTACGTCTGATTGCTTGAGTAAAGAATATACTCATCAAAATGAATAATATGAATCTAGTTCCGTTTGGAAGCTGCATTCTTTTTCATATGATTACCTGCCTAATCAGGCTTTAATCTGCCTTACTAATTTCCATCATTCTTCATTTTGGCAAGCGTTAGCCTAGCCTAAAGTTGCTGTCATGAAATTCATCAACACAAGAATCAAAGAGGGCACATCAGTGAAATACAGGGGGCCCCAACCACCATTTGTATTTCTTATTTAAGTGACAACTATATGAATATGTATGACTACATGTATCAACTATACTAGGAATGACTTGTGAGAGGGAAAACCGTCTTACTACATATGTATTACCCAAAAGTTTTATTGTTGCATTAGAACAAAAAATAAAAGCTATAATGAAAATCCAAATGAATCTTTCTGATAGCGTAAGACCCCGTCTACATTATTACATCTTTACCTTGCCTATAAAGACCGTGATAGCTTTCAGGGAAAACTTTTTGTCCACCCTTGGAATAAAATTAGTTCCATATGGACGAAGAATGTAATATTCCTAACCTAAGAAAAATCAAGAAAGAATCTAAAAGGGACACTCGATAAAAACCGAACAAATTAGATAATGGATTAAAGGCTGAGGAAGACCGGAAAAACATGCAAAGTAGATTTACGTTATTTCACCTGAAGGGACCAGAACTTAAGCTAAGGTAGACTTATTCTAGATAATCCTATAAAAAGATAAAACAATATCTTAAAATTAAAGTGATCAAAAATTGGAGATTATCAGGGTGAAAGAGAAAAATCACGTCTATAAAATATTATCAAGCAGGGCAAAGGATCAAAGCATGGAAGAGGGCGGAAGAGGGTACGCAAGTATGCAAATAAGAATACCGTGATAACAGTTGATAGCAACCAAAAGTGGCGGAAAGCAGTTGCACTGCTTCACGTTTTCTTGTTTCTTAGTTAAGACCCCCTAGGACAATCATGACAGATGGGGGCTGATAAGATCTAAGAGAATGACAAAATAAAAAATTTTGACTTAGCTGTTTTTGTTGCTGTTTGACCTTGTGATCTGATCTTGACCTTGGTAGAGCCACGGAAATAACAACACACCATACTTCTTCCAAATGCAACATTCAGAATCGTAGAACCAACCATCAAGCCATTTAGACTTAATTATAAAACCTAACTTAACTTAGGAAGTACAAAAGAACTATTACTTTCGAATAAAAAATTATAAGAAATTGTGTCCTCCGTGCGCGAGCGTTCCAAGTAACGAAGAGAAATATTTGTAGCCCAACACGAGGGATAACCACGCTAGACCCCCCGCTAAGAAATGCCTAGTGACAGGAAACGGAACGAGAACCCAGGCCCTTGTGATAACTCCAATTATAGTAATCTATAATTGACATTACAAAATCCCATCCCCTAAAACCTGAGATTCTGTTCCATATTTCATGCACTGATTAGGAAGGGAGGAAATGGTGGAGGCTGTGTTATATATCTCCCTGTTTTTCAGCAAAATTAATCATGAAATGCTATGCCTGACCCAATAGCTTGTGTATGAATAAATGTTACTTGTAGAGAGCCTACTATGTCCTCTCCCTAACAAGTAGGTCAGTGCATTAAAATACGGAACAAAATCTCAGGTTTGATGGGATGGGATTTCGTAAATTCCTCCTAGATCATGGCCTTCATGTTCTGATTCTGACGAAGCATAACGAACCTGCCCCTGCATATACTAAAAAACCGAAGAGAAAGGGGAACTTCATTCTCATTCAATGAATGTTGTTTTGCAACAGAAACTTCCACCTTGTACTTACACACTTCAGCCGTAAAACTGCTTCGCAGGCTGAAAATGGAAGTTCCTGTTTTCAAAACTTCCCACACAAAGGTTCCTATTGCAAACGCATCCTTCCGCCTTATGGCGAATACGACCTTTTTGTGCTCATTTCTTCGTATTTTCAGCACAGCACGAAGGATTTGCGTCATAACTTACGATAATTGAAATGCTTCGTTTCAATTTTGTGATGGTTTCTGCGCTAGGCTTAATTGCTCCACTGTTAAGTGACGTCCACTGAACAAACGAATTTCTCCTTTTTAATTCTGACCTGCGCAGAAAATCCTCATTTAAGTGGTGTGTTTTGATTACAGGCAAGGGTTCTATGTGGTAGGCGGGTGCAAGGTACTCTCTGGTGGTATCAACAAACTCCTACCTTAATTTCATTAACGTCAAGGAAATATGTTTTAAAGCGCATGCATAAGCGTAGCTCGCCTTTTGCTGCAAAGGAGCTTGGGAGGATGCGTTTGAAATTCGCTAAGTCCGTCCTGGAGTAGCCTGAGCTGCGAAAGGGTTTAATTGTCCATATGAAAAAAAGTTTTAATACAAATAAATATTTCAAAAGTAACTGGGGTAGGACTTGGTGAATCCTTTTTGTTCTCCCATAAATCTAACTGTCCAAACTAATCTAGCTATAGATTTGAAGCACCACAAGAATCGAAAGTAGCTACAAGCCGTTTTAAAAGGTAAATAAGGGTGCCCGCTTGGCTCTTAGGATTGCTCAAACTTTCAAGGATGTGCACTATTTGGTACTAGGTAGCTATGATGTTTTATTTTGTGAATTCATTTGAACTGTTTCTATAATGGAATCTGTACGATACTAAGACAATTGCTGGTTCAGTTGGGTTGGGCTCCAGCACGTACTGACTTCTCGTTCCGTGTCCTATTTGTTGGCGTGTTCCGTGAACTGATTAGCTTGTATCTGAAAACTGTGAGACAGTTCTTAAATCCAATTAGATCAAAAGGCTTGCTTAGCCCCAAGGATTAAAGCTTGCTCCCTTCTCTCTTCCTCACGACCCTAAAGAGTTTCCTAATCACGGTTTCTTTGCTCTGCAGATGACCCCATGTTACGATTCTAGGGTGCCTTTGGGTAGACTTGGGACACAGAATACACGCTTTTTTATATAAGGAACCAGTTGACAAGGAACCTAGAACTAGGATTATTTTGTTCTATTGTTTCCTGTAACAATTAAAAAAAAAATAGAAAATTTAAGGAACTTTTAGTACAAGGCCTTGAAGTAGGTTCCTAATAGAATGAAAAGCGTGTTGCTTGAACATGCCAAGTAAAAGAGAACTCTCTGTGAAACTCTGGATCACAAGTGAATCAATCCAAGGGGAATTATTAGCCAAGTAATTGGTGCAAGAGATTCCGGACAGCATGGATACGGGTAGATCTGAATGGGGTAATACTTCATGGGTTTCAAATGATTGCTAGTCTTCAACAGAAACAGTTAGCTTTTTACAGGGGGTTCTTAACCAAAATCGAGGTTGAAATCGAGAGGTTTTGTTGTGGGTGGTAATTTTCAACAACAAAATTTCAATAGGGCAAATGGGTGCAATATGCACACTATTAAGGCACTAATGAACTAATACTTCCATCATATGAAGATACAGTACTGTGCCCGAGAAAGTTTGCAAATAGAGCGCAAAATGGCTTCACCTATAATTTTATTCGTACGAAGAAAAGACAGAATTATTGTACCAGACTTTTACAACCTTTTTTTATAAGAACCAGTGAAATTTATTTTAAGCTTGCTGCTCCTCTATTTTCAGCATAAGATGTTCTTAAATTGTTCTTACTTTATGTTGATTTGGAACCCTGCTTTTACTGTGAGTTGTGTTAATCATTAACAGTGTTGCAAATTTTGAATCTCTTGGCCATCTGACATATCTGGGTGCTGTCGTTCTGCTTGCTTTGTAATTACGTATTTGTCAGTCTCGTGGTTATTTGATAAAATTCTTATTTTGAGCCAAGAATGGCCAACCTCGGTTTGTTTTTAGCTCGTTCTTATGTTTTGGCAAAATTTGAAGCTCGTGTTCATATAAAATTCTAAATCTTATAAAAAAGAGTGTAGTTTTGTCTTGATTGATAACATGATTGTCTGTACTTAAAACCTCCTATACAAAGCCTAAAAGTATCTTAAGTTTCAGGTAATCTAAACCTATTTCTATATTTGAGAAATTCTTAAGAAACTCTCTGCAATCAGAATTTTAAAAAAATCAATACATTTTTAAGGACTGGGCAAATATCTTTGCTTCTGATTGAGAAATACCTAGCAAGATGAACATGAGACACAACTTCATTTTCTATTTAGGAAACATGACTAGAGGAAATATACCCGCAAAATTGCTTAAAAATTAATCTACGATCAGCTCTCCAAGCTGTTATATTCGCCTTTTGAGTCAGCAGTTTCCCAAAATCCATATTAGGTTATGAAAACTGATAAATAATCAATTAAGCCACTTGGCTTATGACAAACCACCGAGCAGCTTCAGAAGTGAGATTTCGGTTTTTTATGCTCTTAAGCGATGAGAGTTCTTGATTCTTACTAGCTACCTTACGTGCCCCCGAGCTATATATTTGCGCGAGTGTGGGCATTTAACAACAACAACAACAACAATAACAAAACCATAAACAGAACAGAGAACATATTGACTCACTCGCTTGTATGCAGGTTGTAAGTTCAAAATGTAGATGAATACTTTCATGACAACTTTTTACTTTGTTCCCAGGCTCCAGTATGATGTACACTAATGTTTTTATAAGCACAATACATTCCAAGAACACGAGCCTTAAAATTTTGCATCTCTAAACAAACTAAGAACTGATCATGTTTTGCTTAATATGAGAATTCTAAGAAATAGCTATGATACGATTGAAAATAGATATAAAACAAGTAGATAGGCAGCACACTGGTATTTCATACCAATCAATAATGTTAAAATGTTTAAGAAAAACCAGCCGCAAAATATTTTTACTGGCTCTTATAAAAAAGGTTGTAGTGAACTAATGATTCTTCTGTATTTATCATGCTTGAGCCTCAACATTGTTGATTGCTTACACGAGATTAAAGTGCAGACACGAAACCGTGTTTAACCTTTGACTTATTGATAGTCTGGAAGCGCGATGTTTCGTGACCTGACCGATGTTTCGTGACCTGACCGGATGATATAGCTGGCAAATGAGGCTTGTAAGTAAGCAGGCCTATTAACCGGTATGCAGCACGCTACATTGCAACATGCCAGCACCTGATAGCCTAGCCACTACGAGGCGAATGCAAAGCGAGGCCTCTAAGTAACATGATACCCAAGATGAATGTAGTATACCATGCAGGGTTTTGGTTGGGGGTGTAGCTGCCTAGCTGCCTTGCAAATTTAGCCGAATGCCCCGCCAAAGCGCAAGGACCAGGTAATTTCCCATACACACAACACAGATCAGTCAAACTAATGCAACTCTTCACGACTTTTATGTTGTCTATGCATCCTGCTACTATTTCCTTACTCCCCTCGAGTTTTGCCCCTGACACCATGGGAACACTGATTTCAAAATAAAGACTGGATTGAGCATTCTGTTGTACCCGGATTAGGATGTTGTAGCCAATTGCTTCGGTTTGCGTTTGGCATCCAAATATGGCTGCCAAAGAAATTTTATGGACTCGATTCTTTGTTAACAATAGCTGCACGATTATTCAGTCTCATGCTGATATTCATAACATTTCAAAAATTATCAAGGAAAAAAGCAGCCCCTACTGGAATCTCAATGTATTGAATTGGACCTACCAATATGGCCTCCAATGACTTCATTTCAGAACGACAGATCCTGGATCCAGTCTTTATTTTGAGTTAAGTGCATGGTTACCAGTCTATCAGTTTAGATATTTTAGAGTCTGGTACCTAGGGTGAAACTGTAGTTGGAATAAATTCAAAATACATCACTTCCTTTAGCCTCGAAATCAAGTTAATACACCAATTCGACTAACCGTGTATTTAGAGGACTGGTTCGAGTTCTGGAGTGTAAAAAGCTAGTTCTTGACATTTTCAGCCGATATTGACTATTTCTGTAAACAAAGAAGGCTGAATTACCATGAACCATGTTTAAGAACACCTATTGAAGGGCCCGGTTGTACCAGAAACGAAGCTAAAGGGACTTGAATCCGTAAAACAAATAAAAACATTAAAGTGTTGATAAAAGGTGGCAAATTGCAATAATTTGGTTAGATCTGAGTAAAAATGTGATATCTGATTCCACAATGCCTACATAAAAAAGTGAAATAGTTTTTCACCCTTGGTTGTAAACTGCAAAAAAAAGCTTTTACACCCCAGAACTCGACCCAGTCCCCAAAAACGCGGTTAGTCCAAGTGGTTTATTGTGATGTATGGAGATTGCCATCTTCTTTTCTGTTGTTCTCAACTGCTTATTTTACCTCATGTTACTAGTTTATGTTAGTCTTGAATATGTAATTACCAAAAGACAATACGTCTGTGTCCAGCTCAGGGTCTTCAAATATTCTACACGTTAATTAGAAGCAGAAGTAACTGATCTGATCCCTCTTACAAGACATGGGAAGGGGTCAAAAAGGAGAATGAAAATGCAATGATAGTGGACCTTTCTCCTTCGATACTCCAAGTGTAGTTGCAAATCTTAGCAGGAGTTGTTTGTTACTAAAACCACTAAATCGTAACCTTCAGGTGATCTCCTAGGTCTCTTTTTTTTGGGGGGGGGTACCCTTCTTAGTTTAAAGACGGGCTTTTATTTCTGATGGCGTCATCTCTGTTGACGTTAGGTGTGTGACTTTGTTCCACATGTCATGAGATCATGGGAACGCAATTGATTGATTTTCCAAATCCTACTTCTTCTAAAGTTTAGTATGTGCTTGAGAACTCTTGCTTGATCTCGACACATTTACGAACAACAATACATTTTAAAGGTTTCAAACTATGGAGCATTTCGACAATTGATCTGGCATCTAGTAAGAAAGAACATTGTCTTCAGCTAGACGTGTCCCCGAACACCTGTGCTTCATTTGTATGTTACACAAGCGAGCTTCCATATGCTACAGGTGAAATTATAAAAACCGGATTCTTTGATCAATTAGGCCAAGAAAATGTCGTTAAGAGATTGTCCCTACCAACTTACTTTCTTCTGGTAAGCTACCTGCGTTTCCGTGACCGTCAAAGGATTATTATCACGATTTCGCTGCACTGGGTTTTAAATATTGAGAATATCATTCAAAAGGCTTTGGAGGCCAGCTGCCGGTGAAGCGATTTATAAAAGCTGTGGTGTTCACCTGAAAACCAGCTAATGAGTGCAGGAAGCAACGCTTAATTACAGGTTGGCAAATCATCTTGCAAGAAGTGGATACGCTTAAGGGTTGGCATGTCATATTGCATGGGGTGGAGACACTAACCGACACTAACAAACAACAGGCTTGGGCATTGCTTTGAATGTGGTGGGTATGGGTGCACTTCTTAAAGTTGGCATACGATCTTCTATGAGGTTGATACAATTTGCAGGGCACAATAAAATTTTTAATGCAATGGTATAGGAGAGAAACAAGAAAAGGAGACGGGGTCTCTCAAACTTAAAATTTCATCTGCACTTTTGTACATTGAGCACTACGATGTGGCGTTGACAATGCAATCGTTATAGAGATAATGCAATGGTATATATATATATACGTATATATTTCTTATTCTAAGCATCTAGAATCCAGATTACTGTTCATATCTGATTTGGTAACGAAGAACGAAGTGTACAATTACGTTAATGGGACTAGTAGGTACAACATATAACCAGAAATATATCTTGTGCTGCTTATTCGTATTCATGCTTATCACTTCAAGTAGATATCCAGCTTTTGAATGTTAAGCATAAGAAATGGAACCATAGTCCATATTTCTACGGAATATTATTGGGACCAGTGGAAGTTAATGCTCAACATTCATGACAACTTATTGGAGCAAACCTCAACGAACTCGTCGACTTCACATCACGTGTCTGACTCATGACAACCACATGAACAAAGCGATTTTCAATTTCATCTTTCATCATTCAGATTATTTGAAAGATAACTTTCTGCATGATGCAATAGTTCAGCTGTTTTACATCTATAGAAAGGGAGAAAGCTCACTGACCGAGACAAAATAATTCAAAATCACAACAGTGCTCTCCACTAATTTAAGGAGTCTTTCAAAAGAGCTCAAATGAATCAGATGGATTAAAACTGTGAGAATCTTTCACTTAGGACTAAAGGAGGCCTACGCTTGTTTGTCCAATAAATCCAAAAATAACTAGGCTCAGCTCTATACCGCACCTTCATATTCTCAGCGCTCAAAGAAGTTTACCAATTTAAAAATGACTACTAAGAAATTGTTACTGCAAGTTTCCATTTAAGTATTACCACTTTATAGAAGAATAATTTTACAAGAATACGAGCCTCGAATCTTATGAAGTCATAAGAACAAGCTACACTCTCCTTTTTGTAAAAACCCGTACAATTTTTTTGAAGCTGGCTGTACTTAAATTTCCCTTTATTTCAGCCTGAAATGTTCTTAATTTTTTTTTACTTTTATAATAATGATTTGGGAGCATGTTTTGCTATCAATTGCGTCAGTGTTGCAGTTGTAGTTATGTCTCAGTATTAAGGTGAATCTCCACAAGGCGAGAAAAGTTGTGTGATTCGATATTTTCCGCTGCGACTTTTTGCGAGAAAGTGATTCTACAAAAAGCAGCAATGGTTTCTACTTTGAAGCGGTCGACTTTTCCGCCGTGTTTTTAACAGACTTAAACTGCGCATGTGCAAAAGCGATAAAAGTAGAATCGCTCGACTTTTTCCGGCTAGTGGAGATTCACTTTTAAGTATTTTTCATAAAATTCTTACATTGAGCTAAAAAAGGTCAGCCTCGGTTTGTTCTTAGCTGGTTTAAAAGTTTTACCAAAATTCGAGGCTCTATAAGATTTTTGAAACGAAAAGATGCTGGTCGTTTTAGCTCAATTTTAGAATTTTATGTACATTAAATACATAAGAATAGGAAATGAAAACAGAAAAAACAGATTGGCAACACAAAAAGATGTCAGACGGTTCAGAAACGGCAAAATTTGCAACAATCAGCACAACTGATTGCAAGAACAGGCTTCCAAAGAATTGTCTAAGAGACAAAAATTTAAGAACATTCAAGAGAGACATCCATGATATCTTACTCGCTAAGTTGGGTAATTATGGGGTTGAAAATCTAGAGCTTACATGGTTTACTTCTTATCTAACCAATAGAAAACAGTTCTGCAAAGTAAATGGGGTATGTTCTAAAACTGAAGACATTCGCTGTGGGGTGCCCCAGGGATCTTGTCTTGGCCCTCTTTTGTTTCTCATATATATCAATGATCAATGATCTTCCGCTTTCTCTAAAAAAAGGTAAAGTTACCATGTACGCTGATGACACAAGTATTTCTTACTCTTCTTTGAGCATAGCAGACATAAGCCAAACTTTAAATAGTGAACTAAACATCTTGAAACATTGTTTTTAAAGGTAACAAACTTTCCTTGAATGTCCTAAAAACACAAGCTCCGATTGTAGGTTCCCAGCCCAAAATTGAGAAAATTACCGACAAAACAGTTGAACATCTACAGTTTTTTATTGGTGACTCTCAAATCGAAAATGTCGACCGAAAAAAGTATCTGGGTGTGATTATCGATAGGAGCTTAAATTGGGAAGGCCACGCTAAGCAACTCCGTACCAAGGTTTCTCGTGCAATTGGATTCCTGAAATATTCCAAATATTTTTTACCAAAGACTACGCTAAGTAAAATGTATCGGGGTGTTTTCGAGCCCCACTTTCGGTTCTGCTGCTCAGTGTGGGGAGGCTGTGGGGTGACTTGAAAACTTACACTACATATTGAACTGCAGAAACGTTATTGCCATGGCCCCCTGAAAAGCAGTTCTTTAGAACTGACGGGGCTACCGTGCCTAAATAAGTAAATATAAATAAATAAATAAAATAAAATAAAAGAAAATAGAAGAAAAGACTTAAGAACAGCTAGCCTAAACCATTTTTACAGGTTCTTATAAAAAAGGGTGTAGTATTGTGTGGTGTGATCATTATTTATTAAAATGGCACACCGCTGCGTTTCTTCTTTCTTTTTCTTCTTTCTTTTTCTTTCTGGGGATTCCCTGTTTTCAAAACCACTATTGTCGACTTTCAAACAACCTGAATGTTATCTGCAGGCGAAAGTCCAATAAAAGCTGATCCCCAAAAGCAGGCGAAACCTCACGGGTCTCTTTAATCATTTCTGATTGGGATTAGAATGACTTGGTACGAAGGAATGCCCGAGGGAAAAATCTCTTGGAGAAAAGTGTACGAATAAATTTTAGAAAAGATTTTCGGCTTTTAAAGACTTATAGAGATTTTTTCATTTGTTAATAGATTTTCAACATTTTTCCAGATTTTTGCAGGCCAATTTTTGAATTTAAACGAGGAAAGTCCACAACACTAGGCTTTGTGCCGGATCCTTTCGATGCTTGCGGCGAAGTAAGTAAAATAAAGGAAGAAGCCCTGTATGCCAGGGCGAAATATTGACAATACTTTTATATATATAATATTTAATCCAGCTACGTTTTTTCTGTGTGTGTTGTCTTGCGTTGTTTTTGTCTCGCTCAATTTTTGAAGGTTTAAAATATTTCTAATTATCTTGAAAAGATTTTTAGAGATTGTAAGTCAAAGGTGTGTGAGAGTTCCAAGAGTGATTTGCCCCTCGGGAAAGCCTTTAGGCTTGCGATTTCCTAATGCATATTCAGTATGCGAATTATGTAATCAACAGTCACGAGATAGTGATAAAGAAAATAAATGCCTACGGTAAGGTCTTCACGACCCCTGGATCGTTTCTGAGGTTTCACAATAATCTCATGATAAAGGCGAATGTTTGAGCATGAGTGCGGCCCAGAAGCAATGGATGGTCAACTTTCAAATTATTTCCATCATGTTGGATTACTGCGAATTCGCGCCCTAGCGTAAAAACAATCTGGGAGAGACTATCCCAAGATCCTTAGCAAATTCTTAAGAAAAGGCAACATGCAGTAAGGTATGCCCAAGTAACAAAATTGCATTGAAGAATTTACAAGAAGTGGCCATTACAAACAATAATGGTAATTTCATCACTCTGAAGAAAAAGGGAGGAAAAAACATCAAAAGTAGTCATTGAGAAATTGTGTGTGATGTATAATTCATCATAAATCAATCGGCATTGAAGATTGCAGACACCATTTCTTTCGAGATTTGAAATAAGCATTACACGTTTTCTATTTTATAAGAAACCTAGCTTGGGTCCTAGTACTAAAAGTTTCTTAATTTTTCACCAGTTTCTAGTACTAAAAGTTTCTTATTTTAGATACGCACTTAACATAGAATTTTGCACTTTTCCTCGCATATTTCTTGTATGTAAGTGAAACCCACCTACTAATACAAGTAGACTCGTCATCCAGTGTTCTTCTAAATAAAAACGTGTGGCAAACTTAAATCAAGAAAAATGTATTGCTGACATATTACTTTCCGGCTCAGAAAGTCCTCTTATTTTTTCTCGGAGTTTCTTAAAGATATTGATGTAGTTCTAAAAGTTTCTTAAATTTTTGGGACTCTAGTACTAGGTTTCTAATAAACCGGTTTCTTATTAAAAAAAAAAACGTGTAATGCTGGGGCACTTAGTAAAGTCGTTCCTAATGGCCAAAGTAACCCTATTCTACTACTTCTACCATACCTATTCATATTCAAGCATTACAAACCTAATCAAGTTTGTACTTCTGCATATTGCTGACAGATAAACCAAATAAACTCGTCCAAAAATAACGGAAACAAAGTAAAAATAAACATGTCCAAGAAATAATAAAGATAAATAAACTTAACAGAACAGCCTCCATATGAAATGTGCCCCATATCCAACTGTTATGAAAGTCATTGTGCAGATGTGACGCACCTTGATGCCTGATGACGTAATTCACCCAATACAAAAGCCTGTCTTTTGGACGTATAAGTTGATCACTGATAACCCTTGCCAGTTTAATACTGTTTTTCTTATATGCCTCTTTATCAAGTAAATCCCAAACAGCAGCCTCTAATTCATCATCTTTAGCTACTGATAAATCAAGCACTTTACCAATACCCTTTCTTCGCACCACCTGGGTACAGTCATGCCAATCTGTACTGAAAAATGGTACACACAGAATTGGAACTGCGTATTTGAAAGCTGCACTGATTGCATCATTTCCACAGTCTGACACCAACAGTCTGATTTTAGGGTGCGATATTGTGTCTACTCCAGATAACATTGGCAAGTACCAAGTATTGTCAGGCAGACGTAGATGGTAAACACCGGGTGACCTCCATATGATTTTCTGCTGGAGTTTAGCAAGAGTTTTCACAAGAGGCAAGCTTCTAGTATGATCTATGATATCTGATATTGATGTAAAATCAACGACAACAACACCATGTTCGTTTGAACTGGTTATGAATTCTTCAATATCAACAGGGAGTGGCATAGGCTCTTTGGCGAGAATCCCTGGGATGGGGATGATGTGGGGTGACAGTGGTATAGGGAGCTCGTAGCTGAAATCAGCATTTAACAGCACAAGTGGCATAGCTCTGCTGTAGACTGTAGCAATGGAAAGCGTAGTATTGTAATATCTCTCCCGTTTGATTCCATCAAGTGGACCATACACAAAACGTGGGAGGTAAATGCTGTGAAAAAAGATGCTATTAACAACTTCTATCAAGCCGTTTAGCAGGCTGTGATTGGCAAAGTCGATGCCATATGACATGGAGAATGGTTGGATGTGTTCAATTTCTGAGATTCGATTACACCAAAGAATTGTGGGTATTTGCAGGTAGTCGATCCAAACTCTTGCACAGAAATTTGAACAATCGGTTATGAACAAATCAATGTCATGATAATTCAACTGCAGTATAATGTCTTCTCTGCTGAGGAGGTTGGCGCATGACTCTATAGCTGCCTTACTTCCATACCTTGCAGATTGATATGAATTGGTCTTGTTCAGCTCGATAGAAATATTAGCAGGAAGAGCATATGTGAACAGCACGAAACTTTCCGGCATTCTCTTCTTTGGCATGCAATTTGTATTAGTTAGGAAAATGACATCATGACCATTTCCCACGAGGATTTCAGAAAGTTCCAACATGTTGGTACAATGTTGGTCAAATGAAAAATCAAGTGGGTAGGCAAGAATTCTTGCACTGTCAATTGCTGGTAGGAATAATGGCAGGGCAACCAACAAATTAATTAGTTAATAACAGATTAGACATAATTTTGAATGAAGTTTTCAAACCTGTAACATGGACAAAAATGCCATCATATGAGTTGTAGATCTTCTTTGAATTTATCTTTTGTTGGTTGATTGGTAAGTTGGCACTGGTAGCTGAAACAAAAACTAGGCAAATCACCAAATATTCAATCACCAGCAAAAAGTGCCTTACTAAAGGGACTTTCACAAGAATTGGCAAGTGAACTTTTAAATGAATGAAACTGAAACTGAACTAGCAAGTTTCTTTTGAACGTGCTAACATGACAAAGGCAAAGGATTCAGCGTGTTTTCAATGATGGCATGGTAGCATACATAATATCACTACATTACATATAGTAGTAAGTGGTCTGGTATGTTAAATGCACCCTATTTTGTATAGACATCTTTGAATTAAAAATTACTGCTTGCTAGTACCAGAAGTAGGAATCAGTTGAAAATGTTATCATCACCCATAATAAGTAGTAACCACCCAGTAATTAGCTGCAGACCTAACCATTTGTGGTTATATGCAAAAGATTGGACTCTCTAAAAAGCAGGACCGGAGCAGTCCCGTTGCTGGTAGGCAACTTTCCTACCTGAATGGGGCTGACTCTAATGGTCTTGAGCAATTTTTTAGGAATAACTGATATTTCAGAAAGCTATCTAACATTCTTGAGCTTTGACTAATGAGACCTTTACCCTGCCTTGTTTGATAGTTGAGTGAAAATTTCTAAAATAATGACTTCTAAGAAAACAAATTTGATCTGAAATTAAATGAGATGTAGAGAAAAGGGTAAGGAGAAAAGTATCGTATAGGAGGCCAAGATACATAACGTCCCAATGGATATTGAAACAAAACAAGGTTCACGATCCGATGCATAGCCAGGGTGAATCAGATTTCTATCTGCACCAAAGTGGTTTTCCTTTCGCAAATTTGACTTTAAATTATGCCAATCTTTTGTATTTGGTACTAAAATACATGCAATTTGGTAAAATCCAGCATTTTTGTGCCAAATTTTGCACCTAATTTAATCTTCAACTTTGTTCTACCCCAAAGACCCTGTTTATTTACACCCTTGGATTCACTTTGGATGTACAGGGGCACACCATACACGCTTTTTATTTTATAAGGAACCTACCTCAAGGCCTAGTACTCAATTTTCCTTAAATTTTCTATTGTCCTCTATTGTTACACGAAACAATAGAAGAAAAGAATCCACTGTATTTCACAAGAAATCCTAGTTCTAGGTTCCTTATAAACTGGTTCTTTATAAAAAAAGCGTGTACTACAAAGATTGGCACTTATGCATGCTGAGGGACACGCAGCTAGGACTTAATACCTCTGAAGACTTTGCACCTAGGTAGTTGATTCTTCACAATCCTAGCGCAATTATCAGATGAAATTTTTGAATCTAGGTCAGAACTGTTGTATAATTGTAATCAATTTCAGCCACTGATCCATCAATTAGGTAGGGGATAGTGTAAGTATCTTGGTTATAGGGGAGGAACTCCTCACTTTTCGTGTTCTTTTGATTCCTGTACGACAATGGCTTGAAATGAAAATCAGGAAGTAATGACAGACAGGAAAATCTTTCTTGAAATTGGAGCAAAACAAAGTCTGTGATGCCCAAGCCAGGGGGGGCATGCATGAGATTGCACACCTTCCAAAACGATTTTAGGTTATTATTCTCCAAGGCTATACAAAAATGAAAGATATGAAAGCTTTTTCCACTCCAGACAAGGGTACTAAGGTTCGTCTAAAACTTCCTGCGTGGAAAAAATTTACTAGAAAGTTTGAAAAATAATCACCTTGGTCAGTCTTTACATAATGTAGACTTCAAATAGTTGTTAAACCAAAGAATATTTCATGATTTTCAGGAAAAAGTTGTATTTTTAGGGTACTTTCTCCACCATCTTGAAAATCAAAGGCGGGAAACAGAGATCCTCGATTTCAAGCAAAACGTCATACAAACGAGGTCCTTACCTAAAACAGAGTACCTCCACCTAGCTCCAAAATGACTTTTCTCAGAGGTCAGTGGTTTCAAAACCTCGGATACCCTGATAAACTTGATTTACAAATGAAAAATGAGCCGTTGTTCGAGTCCACCACTAGGCCTGTCAGATAAAAATTAAGGAGAGAATTCGCTCTCCGAAATTCCAACTGAGAAGCAACAGGAATCCCGAGTTCCGCGAAGTACACACTAAGACGAAGAAGAAGGACCAGGGTCTCACTGTTCAAATTACTATTATTGGGCACCTAATGATTTGTGCAAAAACCAATACTTACTTAAAGAAGTTATTTAGTATATTTTCCTATCAACAACAACAAGGTACTCTATTTCACGATTTCAGATACAACCGAGATATCTTAAAAGTACAACATCAATCATCATTTCAATTTTAATCCACATGTGCAACTTTTGAGCATTAATAAAACAAAATTCAGCATTTTAAAGCAGCTATGATTATATAATTATGTATAAAAAGTGAATTATATATTTCTGATAATCTCAATACGTTATAAGAAGATATCCTAGACTGAGCCAAAGCTGTAGCCATAGCTACCAAAGGCTGCAGGGATCACTACGCGGCCTCGACACGCCCATTAGACTTAGTTAGCATCTGTATTGTTAATAACATGCAGTTTATGCAAGGGCAGTAGGAAGAGAGTAGAGTAGGCCTACTAAAAAAATTTAGGCCAAATTACACAACACCGTAGTAGTTAACGTTATTAGTCTGGTTGCTAATTCAACCGTAATAAAATAAAACCAGAAAGTGCTTTTGCTTTTCTCGTCTCATCTCTTGTTTGTAATCCTTCTCTTTTCAAACGAAACATCATCCTTCGACAGACTGTAATAAACCGTTGGCCCAGCTTGGCGGCCATTGCTTTTACATTCTCAAAATTCAAACCAAACGAACGAAAGTGAGGCTGAGGCTGGGCTGACCAAACTCCAATTTAAAATATAGATGGGTCTACCAACCAGTGCCTCTTAGCCAATCAGGAAGCTGTATGTGTGTCATGTGACAGTACAGGGCTTGTAACCCTGCCTTTTGTTTTACTTTCTTCTTGGGACCCTGTGTTTTTTCCAAATCACGGGGGGTTGACTTTATAATTTATCAAAAACGTCCCCGAGTGGGGAAGGAAGGAGAAATGTTATCCATGCGTACTGATTTGAAAATTAAATTTGAAAGCAAGATTATTTTGCTATCGTGATCGGTCGCCAATGCTGTTAACCATGCAAAATTTCATGCTGTGTACCCTGTAAAACCGACATTTCCACCGAGTATCGGCAAGTTGACCGGAAACCATTGTTTGGAAAGGTGGGGCATTTACAAGTGTTTTTTGGTCTCGAGTTCCTTCGAAGTTTTTGTTTTAAATCAATCGATTCTGATAAAAAATTGATAGCTCCAAAATTTTTATAAGGAACTGAGCTTCCAAATAGTACTTAATTTAGTGAATATTCTTGATTTCAAAATGTTTTAAACAAAAATTTATATCTAATTAATTTCAAATATTGACTTACAATTTTTAAGAACGACTTGGAAAATGAAATATCAAGGATTAAAGATTTTTATGTTCAAGAATATACTAAGTAATTTATAAGAAAACACTTGAAAGAAACCAACATACACTTTTTTATAAGAGCAACATTTATTAGAAACACGGACTGAAATTTTGGCCAGAATGTTTTGCTATCACTAAAACTATTTGTGACTTGTGATAAACGTAAACGTAAAGCACCTGCCTAGAAATGAATTTTAGACACATTTCTAAGATGGGTGAGGTGTGATAAGTTGGTGAAAATCACTACAAAAATAAAAAACAGGCAGAATGAAAACGAAGTCAAGTACTCTTTTAAAAAAAGAGCGTTATAGGCTCAAGGTTAGGTTCCTTAAAACAATGTGTCGACGTTTATCTCGAAGCAAGCCATCCTATCTGTATCGGTCCATCGCAATCAGACTACACGCGAGACCACATGTGATATGAATTATTTTCGAAATTGGCGCCCAATTCGCATTCGTTGATAAATCTGAGCTCTTGGGTCCCTGTTATTTTGAACAGTACTCGCTGAACCACACGACCCCCAGTTCAACTTCGAAATCTGTCCGGACACGATACCATATATGGTAGTGCCAGAGTTACAAGCCTTGAACTTTGAGAAAATAAAAATCAAACGAGGTTGGCAGACCCATCTATATTTTAAATTGGAGTTTGGTCAGCCAAGCCTCAGCCTCACTTTCGTTCGTTTGGTTTGAATTTTCAGAATGCAAAAGCAATGGCCGCCAAGCTGGGCCAGGCCAACGGCTTATTAGAGTCTGTCGAAGGATGTTGTTTCGTTTGAAAAGAGAAGGATTACAAACAAGATAAGAGAAAAGCAAAAACACTTTCTGGAAATGATTCTTTTATTTTATTACGGTTGAATTAGCAACTAGACTAACGCAAACTACTACGGTATTGTGTAATTTGGCCTAAATTTTTGTGGGCCTACTCTACTCTCTTCCTACTGCCCTTGGTTTATGTAATTGTTTTGCGAAATTTTAGGCTGAATCTAGACTTATTACCTGAATCCCAGTAATCCCTCATCATAAAACTGAGGCCAGCACTAAAACCGAACCCGCTTGTACAGTCCAATCGTAGTTCGAGCATTCGCCGAATTTATCAATATAGTAAATACCCGCACATAAGAACATTTGATTTCAAGATCAGACTGTTTAGGTTCTTTTTTTTTGATTCCTAGTGACAAATCAGCCTGAAGTTGTTCTTTAATTGTTCCATAAATTCTTGTTTCAAGTCCAAGTTGCCACTCTTAAAGATATTTGACCAGTCGGGATTAATGAGTAGACCCTGGAATCTTGGTGCAAAGAATATATCAACTGAAAAAACGGTGAAATATCTGATGTTCTATTATAGGTGTACAGTCAGTATTATAACCTTTCACACTTGAATAGAAAAATTAATATTTCCAGGCCGATTTTGTTCATACACTCTTTTTTTACAAGAATAAATTTTGAATAATATTGAGGCTCAAAATCGTCAAAGAACAATGGAAATTTAAGAATAAACAATAAAAAGTTTCAGGAAAATTCTAAGTATTCTAATAAAAAAAACGCATGAAACCAGAGCTTTACTTGTAAAATTTCATCCTGACGTTCACATATCAAGTGTTTTTATGTGCAACTGTAACAAGCGAATGTAATCAATTTAGGCTGAATTTAAGCTGACAGTTTTCGAGGGTACATAACAACATCGTGTGCTTCTGCGTGAATGTTGTTGCATGCATCTCTTGGTAGATGTAATGATGATCTAATTCACGGAAGGCCAAAATAATATTTAGTTCTGCCTTTTATCCTCGTCAATCAATTTTTTGGGTTAGTTTTGAATAGGGTTCAGAAGAGTTCAGAGGATTTAAGGGTTCAGGAGGTTTCAGTGAGGGTTTAGCAGGGTTTAGTAAAGTTTGGTAGGGTTTATTGCCTAGACAAGTATTGATTGTTTACTCTCCACAGTACTAAAAGGTATCCGTCCATAGTAAGTTCTAATGATATCCCCCCCATAGTATTGGACACCATTTCATGTACTGATGGTATTCCGCTATAGTACTGATGATACCCCAAAGTAGTACTGAACAAACGTTAGTACAGCATTGATTTTAAGAAATACGACATAGCTACATTATTTCCGATGCTAATCATTTGTAAGGTTTCAGGTTAATTAAATCAAACCTACGCAAGAATAATTGATGTAGCTAATCTATAATGTGGCATTGCAAACTATTTCACAATATCTCAAAGCAAAAGTATGGGATCGGTAAAGGCGATTGATCCTGTGGAATTCTCTAAACCACTATATCCAATCATTCGTTTTCATTTTTCAGAAAACGTAACAAGATCGATTTCAATTTCATTTTTTGGCTAATTCAGGTGCAATACTTAATCCATTCATAAACCAAATGAAGACAAGAAGCGTCATTCGGTTTTCTGATTAGCAACGTGGTTTTCAAATACATAGCTAACACAACCAAACTTTCTACAATGCTTGTTTAGCTACGGCCTTTGATTACATTCAGAAGTTATTTGGGTTTCTGTCACAGAACCAGATTTGATTACTGCTAATGCAGGTACTGAAGAGTGGTGCGAGCGACAGTAATGAAAATAAGGGCCACTTCAAAGCCTGTTTTAGGCCATCAACTGTACCTTTTTTCAGCCTCATCATTTTATTTCACTCTGCTATATATCACTTTCTTAATTTTCTACATCTTACACTTTTCTCATACAGTCCAGGGCGGATCCAGACCACAGCTACTACTACTCGAGCCGTTGTAAAATTTCTAGGCCTACCATTTTTTCTATTTTCTAATTTAGGCTCTGAGATAAATAATCGTTAATTATATAACTTGGACCGATTTGACCAGTAGTCGGAATCCGCCCCTGCAGTTCACTCGCATTTCTATTCATAGTTCCATCTTCTCTGTAGTCTGTTTAGGACAACCTTTAACAGCTTCAACTTCGCTACTCGTGCTCGCTTGACCCACATCCATCTGACTTGAATCCATATCGTCCCTTTCCTCATGCTCAACCGGGAACTTTTCCGCTGCTCCGAAAAGTTTTTCATCCAAACTCTGCATGCCAACACTTTCCACCTTCTCTGTTTCCATAGTAGGGTGCGAGGTTGCATCTACTTCATCTGCGGCTTCTTTAGTCTCGTTTTTAAGCCTCTCTTTCAATCTCTTTTCCAAGAATTTAAACACGGATTTAAATGCGTACCATGAAGTCTCGACGTGCTTTTTCGTTCCTAAATATGAAAAATCACACTTCCTTGTTTATTCAGGACAAATTACATTATTTGCAATTTATTTGATGAGAGCTGTTTAGCCAGCATAAAACCTAAAAAAGCTAAAAATTGTTTAAAACTCGCTGCAAATCTTTTTATGAGCGTTGAAGCGTTGAACATCGTTGAATTTCGCGGACAAAATTCTAAAATGTTGCAAAATCCTCTGGGAAACTCTGAAAGTGCTTTCAAATTTGTTCAAAAGTCGTTTATCATATAACGAAAGCTTTTTAACATTGTTATCAAAAAATGTTCAGAGCAAATTCATAGTTGAAAAATCTTCCACCCAAAAGCTAAAATATTTTCATCGTGAAGATTTTCAAGTTGAATGTAAGGAAGTTCCAAAGTTGAGTCTAGAATAAGTAAAAGAGCAGTCTTCCTTCTGACTAAAATTCACGTGGTTTGAACTTTATATGTATTTAGTCTGAAACACAACATCGTTTGCTGTAACACAAATAAATCCTACGACGAACATTGCAACCAACAAGATAGCAAATACAACAAGAGTCCAAGTTCTTTCTGTCCTTCCCAAAAAAAACCAAGATGGCTACCGACCTCACATCCACAATTCCATAGCCAGCCTCGATTTAGTGTTAAGGAGACATAACGATATGTAATTCTTATAATCTATGATAATAATTCGAATTAACCAGGCTTATCAAAAACTCTTTGTTTTAGAGAGGGGGTTTTACTCGAATTAGGGATTTAGATGATCTTCCTAAACTACTTTAACATCTTCAGTTCTGCCCCGGCCAAACTGCAGCTCAAGTGTATCCTCTATTGATGCGTATTCGCCATTAATATGTCGTTACTCACTGACAAAAAAGGAGTTTGAAGGGGGTTATTCGAAGGGGGGGGGGGGATTATTCGAATCACGGAAACGAGACAAAGTTTTAGCTGACCTGCAGAGACTCGTTTGCAGTCTACTCCAAGAGAGGCATCGATTCTTGTGTTCAATGGCTTCGCTGAAGAGATCCAATTCCTGGCTTGCTAGACAAATTTGAGAAAGAACATGATAAATTGCAGCAAATGCCACGTATATGGAAACCAAATTATCAAATCAGGCTGACTAGTTTCTGTCGCAAAAGGACACGTTTACTATCAAATATTTATTCTAAAAAATATTACCAAAGAGAACAACAGTGAAAGTCCAAAATATTCATCAAATATGGCGGCTAATTTTTGAGATCCCTATGATATTGATGATAGCACATTTAATTGAAGTAGAGGAAATGCTATTCGAGGTCGCAGACTGCAGTTTCTTAAATGTTAATTTCTTATGTAAGGGGACTTACTATGTTACGATTGATGGGCCAGATGGTCACATGCCTAAATAGGCTAGACTGCAAGCTACAACCAAAACTCAAGATGAATCACATGGAGTATAGAAAGCACCAGGAAGGTTGTTTTTTGAGGAAGGTTCGAATATTTTGCAAAAAAGGTTTTGAGGAAAATTCTCACAGTCGCTATAACAAAATTTGAACGTGTGTAGCATTTACCAGCATACATTTTCAGCATTTTCTGATAAGGGGTATTTCTTCAGTACCTGATGCAGCTAACATATTGTCAATTTTATTGTTTTCATGTGTAATGCCTATTGTTCTGTTGTTTCAAAACAATAGGTACACCCAAAACAACATGCTTCATAAAGCAATAATTTCATTGATTGCATGGCCGCACCATGCAGTAGCCCAATCCCTTTAAACGGATCATTCCCACTTTTCTGAATTGAAAATGGAAAGGTTTTGTGGTAAGGAATCCACGACCGGAGGGAGGGTGCTAACTTTTCTGGATCTTGCATAATCATAATAATAAACTAGCCTCATGTATGAGGCTCCAGTTCTAGGTAAACACAAACAAGTAATAGTAAGGGTAGCAGGTAGATGAAAACTACTTGTCTATGACTAACAAAACAAAAGCAGTCTAGTTCAGAGCCAGATCGTCACTGCACTCATTTAAACCGATTATGTCCTTCGGCTATTGGTGTACATACTCTATTTGTTGAAAAAGTGAATTAAATACCTTTTGGAACCATTCTGATGATATTCTCCCTATAAAGTGAATTGAATACCTTTTGGAACCATTCTGATGGTATTCTCCCTATAAAGTGAATTAAATACCTTCTAGAACCATTCTGATGATATTCTCCCTATAAAGTGAATTGAATACCTTTTGGAACCATTCTGATGGTATTCTCCCCATATTTTCCAGCATAGCTGTAGGATGTACGGAATCAGACATCGGTATGGCAAAGACACGATCCATCATTTCTCCAGGCCGTTTCCGCAGCTAAAACCAAAATTTGCTTTAATAATGTTTTGTACTCAGACCAAAACTGAAAAAGGCTGATCGCTTAAGATCAATTAAAGGAATGAACTCCCACTTGACATTGGACAGTCCACATCACTGGGAATTTTCAAGAGAAAAGTGTATAAGCGTAACATTTCAGATTTGAATACTAAAATTTCATTTGTTACTAGGCTTTTTAGAAACGTTGTATCATATTCTTATTGCAAGTAGTTAGTAGATAGGTCCTTGCCTGGGGAAGATTAGTTGTTCAGCTAATCAGGTTTTTCCTCTGTAAATTAAGTTTATCGATCTAATAAAATCATCAATACTGCAAGCCCTATGTGCTCAACTGATAATCGGGTTGAAGATTCGGAGCAATTTTTGTTGCTTAACCAACCTTTTCAAGCTCCAAGACAAGATATTCTCGCTGGATTCTACGATATTTTACGATGTTTTTCAGAAGTCAACTGTCTCTCCTCATCTGTCTCTCATTTAAGTTGGGAGATAGAAATATGGAAACGATGGTCTAAATTTACTACAGCAAAAACGGCTGTGCAAGGTTTTAAAAACATAACCTAATGCACGAAAAAATAAAAGTTAGAGACCAAAACAAGAAAATGTGAACAAACGTGCTTTCCCTAAAGGAATTAAGTCTCGTTTTGCATTTTAGCTGTTGTAAAATTTAGGTCCATCGTTTATTTCTATTTCGATAATATTTAAAGTTAGTACTTACAATAGTAAAAATTTATACTAATTCAAACCAAGTATTTCCATACATTCAACCCCCTACAGTATGGTTATGAAAACTACCAATCGAATCAATAGATTCACTGTTAAGTTACTGTCAAGTTAATTTGATTGTAGCCTCCATCCATCAAACAGGAAGGTTTGACTGACATATCACCATCACATCATTTCTTAAACGACAGGCAAGCCATTTCTGAACATGCTTTTCTGGTTGTAGTATCAACTGTGGTATTTTGTAATGTGTTTGATGTCCTTTGCAATCCCTCGTATGAATCAGGTGGTATCACTGCATTAGATTCAAAGGTTATGCTTGATGTAATTTCCCTAGACATGAACTTTTGCTTCCCAGGCTCTCATCTTCCAAATTTCATACATCACTTACACTTATATAAAAAAATCGTCAATATTCAACAGACTGCCAGAGGAAGAAATGATGTATCTTACATAAAGTCACCTTTGAATACTTGGGGGGTAAGTGACTTACATCGGATTGAGATTTGCTGCTGATATTTCGCAAATATACCCATCTATCAATATTCAACGCGATGAATGAAAGAGTGCAAAATGACCATGTCACTTCAGACCACCGATTCCAATACAAGTTTGTTGAAATGATCTTAATAGTTAAGAACTTTTTGGATAAAGCTGAAATATGGGGTACTTATATAGGCAGGTTCTTACTGTATAAAGGATCTTACCCCATCAACGACAACGATTCCTCCATAGCTATGAGCCATTATTGCAACATGTTTAACTTCGGAGGGCATCACAACTTTGTCCCACACGTATAAGAAGTGCTCTGCTGGGCTTCCACTTCCCTGTTAAGAAACGAAAGTAGAAACTATCGAGAAGAAGCAGGATTTTGGAAAATCAAACGAATTAATTTGCAAGAAAACCTGACATGGATTTAAAATTGACTTTTATTAACCCTTTCGCGACCGCTTCTACAGTGTGGAAATTGCTGTCAGAACCGCTGTCCTGAGCACATTTTCAAGTCGAGGGTACCAAAATTCAAACGCAAAATTTTGCACGAAAAACACATCTCATCAAAAAATTCAAAAAATTCAAAAGACGGATGAAAGATAAGATTTAATTTTCGTTATGAATGTTTTTCAAGAATAAAACAAGAAAAGAAAATTGCGCTGTATTTGACCTAGGCCTAATGATAATTAGCTTCCATATCAAAATGCAAATCTTTTGTATTTCAAATTAAAGAAGCAATAAAGGATATTTTGCGAGAATTCACATTTGCGTTTCAGAAAAAAGCTTATAAAGAGGAATCAAGTATTACGATTTTAGACCAAAAATGCGAAAAACATTTTGAGATACTTTTTTCCCAGTGAAAGTTTCTCCCTTCTCATATCAAATCTTTACACAAATATAGAATTTGCACAAATGTGTTCCTTTCTTTACAATGACTTACCCTAACAGGTCCCTTTCCAGAAATAGCGTCCTTATTTTGATTTGTATTCATGACTATTATTCCATAACCCTCCTGTAAGAAAAGGCACATTACTTCAACAAAACAGAAATGAAACGATATTACAATAAGAGTTTTAAAATCAAACTAATCCGTGCCTCTTATATTTTTGGAAAGTAATTCAGACCCAAGCGTTGGTTCACCCACCACCAACGCTGGTCCAGTCCTCACAAAACTAACGCCCTTGTGACCAGCCAACCAACAAAGCTCTTGCCGCTTCATTACCAAAATTTTCAGTTAGCAATTAAGATAAATTTTGGGAAAAATTTTAAAATACTTCTAAAGAAAATACTTTTTATTTATCCAATAACCAGCTTAGGTGAAAATTAGATATCAATTGAATTTATACGCAAATTAGAAAAGTACTAAGGGATATAAATCAAAAGAATTTAAGCAGATAAGTTATACAAAATACATACAACGCCGGTCAAGATAAAAAGATGATATTGACTGAAATGTTCAAGTACAAGTGAAATTGAGAAGGTACAGTGGTGGCAATAGATAAACGATAAGATGGAAAGCAGTAGCTGACGATGATCATCAGATCATTGAATCAAGTTCTTTAAAGATGTTGCACATTTTCTGAAAATTAGCTCAAGTTTGTTGCTGTTGAGATCATTTTTTAGAATTGAATTCATTGCTATCAGTAAAACTATCTGATATATGTGTATAAATGGGAGGCAAAGTCCATTACTATCCCAGGGTCTTCAGATTGAATGCTTAAACTAAAAAAACATTAAAGAAAAACAGACAAGAATGGATCAATCAACCTACCTGTTTCATGAATAAAATCTATGGCTGGTTTTAGTATACTCTTATTTAACCTAATTGATATGTGACAATTAACTAAGAACCAAGAAGGATTGAGACCCAAATCACTGATTTGGCACATTGGTGCTCTATTGACAAATAATTTTGATCAACAAATTAACACGAATGAATTTCCAAATCATGCTTCTTCTTAAGTATACTCTGATTAACATCAAAAGAGCTGTCAGGCTCAGAAAAGAAAAACAAAAGAATCTAAAGAAGCTGATTTGAACCAATGTTTCAGAAAACTATTCAGGCCAGGGGAAAGTGAGAAGCGAGCTAAATTTGATAACTGACAATTTAATAATTTGATAATGTAGACCTGAATTTCACTTTTCAGGGGCGTTTATCATCTATTAAATGGATCATCCATCTTTCTTGGTTACCTGGCAAACAGCATTACCTCTTTTGCTTTTTTGATGTATGGTATTTGAGATCCGCTTTCAATTGAGTTATTGATTATCAAGCTAGGGAAAAATAGAACAGTCTTTGAATGGTACAAAACTTCAAAATAGCCAGAAATATCAACCCAAGATATCAACCCAAATAACTCAGGAAAATTTCTCAGTAATTCAACAATTAGTGACTAGATATTTTTAAGTTACTAGATATTTTCTAAAACAGAAGAGTTACATAACACGGTGTTCAATCGCAAATACAAGAGGTGGCTTACTCCACAAAAGTCTGTTTATCTAATGATAACGCTTGGACAAAGGTTACCACTTCAAGGCAAACTAAGGATAGGTCTGAATTCTATTTGTGGAGTTTGGTCAGTGGCTGATTTAGGGGTGAAGTTGTGAGCAGCTACACCCCCTCCTTGAACTCTCAGCGCCCACTTCCAATAGGTTTTGAGCCTATTTGAATACCTGATTTGTAATATTCTTGTTAAAAATAGCATTTATTAGCTTCTCCATAAAGCACCTGTTCCTTCTTAGGGTTTTTTCTAGATCCGACGCTGATTTCAGTCAAGATGGGTAAGCGGGTGACTCAAGTGCCATGCGGTAACCCTTTCTCCTTGTAATGAGAACCGAAGATATTGTTAGACAAAATCTACCAACCTGCGACTCCATTGCCCAGCCCTTACAGGGCCAGATCCGTTTATTAGGATGAGCATCTTTTTCTTTCTCTCTAAATTTCTAGATTTGAAAATGAAACTTCTTGGTTCCTTGGCAACAGCATCCAGCTATGCAAAATAAAAACCCGATTAATAATCTGGGAGAATGAAGATCACCCAGGTAGGATTCTGGTGTGGAAAAGCCCTCCCCTCCGGGTGTGGGAAAGTCATCATCAGGAGTCCAGTTAGACAAATAATTATTTGTTATTTCTTTTGCTATATTTCTTATTTTCCTCACACCTCAAGTTCTTTGCCCGAGCACTTCTTGCAGCTTAAAATTAGGACCGGTACTCCCTGCTAAACAGTATCTCTAGCAGCTTGGGATATAGATTTCTAGTGGTTCCATCATTTGGCCTAAACAGAATTGGAAGGAGTATTACTTACAGGAATGGTGACCCGTTCAAGATCTTCTTGTTCTTCCAATAATCTATAAACATACTCTTCGACAGCCTGAAAAGCAACCAAAGGCATGAAAATGGAAGAGTAGATGTGTTTAATTTTCTTTTTATCAATTATTCAAAAATTTGAAACAAAATTACATAATTGATATTGACAATCGTTTTAGCCATTATTCCAACTCAAACAACACCAACATTTTGATAAATAATGAAAATGAATAATTTTAAGAGTAGAAGCAAAAGGGAGACTAGTTCTTTTTCTTACCTTTTAAATAAAAGTTTAGAAGGTAGAATATGATAATCTTACCGTGCCAAGAGCTTCATAGTGTCCTTGATTGTAATCATTGTCACCCTGTTTAACTTCAAAGCGAAATGGGATATCCAACTTTACATCTCTTAATTGTCCGGCTAGAATTGAAGCATTATACAAAACATCATATCAAGCATTATATAGGATGCCTCAAAAAATCATGTAAATTTTATTTTTGAAACACTTGCTGCCCCCTTACGCAATTTCCTGAGATATAGATAGGGTGGACTTAATCAAGATCTTGAGGTCTCAAGATACAAAATATTTAAGATCCAGTTTCAAATTTCAGGATCCAACTTTGGAATACAAGATAACAGTACCCAACTATTAGGTAAAGTCTTTACCTTTGTGCCAATCTGTCATGGGAAGAGGAGTTTATGCAGGGTGGAAGAGCAAAAAGAAAATAGGTGGCAAAATACAATATGTTAACAATAAGATACTCGTATGATGGAAAAGAAGCATCTTCCGCCTTTTATACTGAGGAGGTTGGAATGTCTGCAGCTTTCGAACTTCCTTTTTTTGTACATGCAAATCTAAGAAAGTTTTAACATGATCTGTAATGCATCGACATTGTTGTCTGTTCTAAGATTAGCCATGTGACAAAGAAATTCGGTAATGGATGAGTTGCTTTGCCAGATAATAAAAAAGGTTACAAAAATAGTTACATACCATTGTTAAAATAGTATCCAAAATCTTCTAATTTTGTTGGAAATTCATCTTTATTTGGAGGATGATTTCTTCTAGCCTGAAGCCCCTTTGCCATCTGTAAGGAAAATTGACACTTCAACCAAAAGCCTATGATAAGGGCTATCCAATGATGTAGCATACCTCCATAGTGAATACATAATAACAATTAATACAAAAATCAAGACAAGGTGGGGTATAGGCGGTCACATCCCAACCTAGTAACTACAATCATGACATCTACTACACATAACATAAAATACATACTATGATGTTTTGGAATGCAATGCCTAATTGTTGCCGAGGAGCTTGTGTCCATATGGAAAATATTCTTCAAGCTCTTGTTGCATGCGGTATGTTGTTCTGTGACCGATCCTGAAATGTCAAGACTTTATTACCCTGATTCATTCTAGGCCTGAAATCAAGGTTTTGCAACGATTCATACGAGCTAATTGGACATGAAAAAGGAAAGCAAAGATAGATTTTTCGTGTTCAAAGTCATTAGCACAGTTAGTTGTTGATGGGAAAATAGGCTTACAACGTTTATAAGGTATTGGTTTATGCGCAGAGCACGAAGGGCCCAATGAACAAGTTGGGCGGATTTCAACAATTCGGGGCAAAAAGATAGAGGGATTCTCTGTTCCAGGTTGGTTTGTTTTCACTACAGTTCTGCTGCTCCATTGGTTGATTGGTCACATGTTCTAATGTGTAGTGAAAACAAACCAACCTGGGACAGAGAATAGATATTTGTAAATTCGCCTATCTATTCTATGTATGCAGAACTATTTAATCCTCTATCGTTTAAGGGTGTGAAGAGTTTATTGTAGGATGAACACTTAAGGTGTAGATGACAACTCTAAAATAAGAGATTGAATACGAACCTTAAAGTATTCCTTGAAAATGCAGCAAATTGATATGAAAAATAATGAGCTTGAAGCAAAAACACATCTAACCATCAGCGATCAAAGATTTAGATGATCGAGAATGTAGGTTTATTTTTGTCATTCGCAATGCATTATGGATAAGCCTCTTTTTCGCGCAATTCTGTGAAAAGTACACAGACACGGAAGTAAATGATATACCCTAAAAACTAGAGTATACACATACTTTATGTTTGTTTTAAAATCAATGGGGGCCTTGGCTCTTACCCTCTCTTACCCCATTACTCATTAGAGTTATCTTTTTCATCTCAGATTCTACCAGTCTACAGGAAGATTCGTGAACCAAACCTGAATGAAAAAATAACAAAGAAAATCAACGAAGGTCCAAGTCCCTGTAACTTCCAGTGAACAATCCTCTTTACAAGGTTATCTCGAATGTCTACCAATGATCTTTACTTCTCCATTTTTTCTCAAAAAAAAAAAAATATAAAATCTAATTTGTCAAAATCACATTCTGTAGACAATTATGTTCCATTTTTTTACTCTAAGCATTTAGAATCGAAGCATTTTGAAAATGAAGAATTGAAGAAAAAAAATTACGCGAAGAAGAATGGAACAGCAATATAAGGCCCCGTTTACACGATACCGTTTTCATTCCATATCGGATTGGGTAAGGCAATCCGATATGAAGATTTCTCCTGTTTACACGATGCCGTTTTCATTTCATAGCGGATTGGGGTTCTGTTTACACGAGAACGTTTTTCTGCCTGCTGCGAAGGGATTGGCCTCTGTTTTACTCCCTCTGCGTAGTCATGTCTAGTTCCGGTTTTCTGGTGGCCTAAATTTTGGTGCTAAACCAGACAAACCTTCTTGGAGGAAAACTCATCGCATCAGTGAATTATTACTTGTTAACCAACTGCCATGGGCAAAGAAAAGGTTGCCGAAGATCTATTTGTGTAGACTGACCAAGAGATTGAACTGTTGCTTGAATCAGTAAAGGCATACGCCGCAGAGTGTTTATTTGAAGGGAAGCGAAGTACCTGAACATATGACTCAACAAATGTAGATTCAGCGTGATAACATTCGTAACACTAATAACAGTCGAAAGAATCACTTCAATAGTTGTATTTATGGCCTCCCTCTTCGTTTTTGAGTTTGAAAAGTGCGCTAGACGAATAAGAGGCTCGTAGAATTGATAATAAGGTTCCGTATTGAGTTGGTATCGGATTCGACCGTTTACATGATATCGGATTGGTTTCATGCCACTTTCAGAGCGTTTTCATTCGAAAACGCGAAAACGGTATGAAGCATATCGGATTGGTGCGTTCTGGTGTAAACAGAAGGCCGATCCGATATGAAACCAATCCAATATGAAATGAAAACGGTATCGTGTAAACGGGGCCTAAATCCAAAGCAACCACATCATCGCTTCTTCGTTCTTGAATCGCTCAGCATACATTTCCAGATTTTGGATGTTCACTATAAAAACGGGAAAGTATTCCTAAGGAATATGATTTTGGCCGTTGGGATTTCGTGCTCAGCAAACAACTCCTCGCGAGAATCAAGATACAAAACTCAAAATGAGACATAAATCATCGAATATTGATTCTAATTTAAATTGCCAATTATGAATATCAATTTCATCTATTTGTTTTTCTTTAAAGTCCGCTGCTTCTCTGCGAATTCCACGGTTTTTTCTTCAACATAAAGTCCCTTCCGTCTTCTCACACTCAAAACATATTTCAAAGCTTGGTTTTCAGAGTCTGCCTTCTCGCCATAAAGTAGGTACTCTTCTTCCGTGGTGGGGATCCAGAACGGGTCGACGTTTATGACCTACCGACGAAATGAGATTTTTACATCAAAGCCTTGGTAAAATCAATATTCATTCGAGTGTTTTGGAACCTAAAAGTCATAAGTATTCTTTTGTACAGACAGAGGGCATAGGAAGGGCTGCTCTACATTAAGTTCTTCAACAAATTATACCTAACAAAGCCTAAGACATGCTGCACTAGTAGCAGCAAGAAGCTGCCCCATATTGGATTAATGCAGTCTTGCCCCCTAAGCATGCATTGCGTTAAGTGATTATTTTCAGGAAAACTGACGACTCGAAAACATAGCTTTTAAAGTATAATTTGAGGCTCTACGTAAAACAGAAATATCCAGGGGTTCTATGCGCATCATTCTCTCTGGAAAACTTTGAAATTTAAGGCTCCTAGATAGGCTAAGAATGAAATTCCTACTTATGAAAGATTTCATTAACTACCTTTTCGTTCTAAGAAATATCTAGTTAAAGTTTTCATTACAAAACAAGACTTTTAATGGTTATCATGAAAAAAACAGTATCTTCAAAGAAAGGTTACAGGCCTCAACTGTGTAATTTCAGATGTCTTACATTTTTAGAAAATTGCAAATTTTTTCTTGAATATCTTGATTATCAAAGAGTGAAGGAATCTTTTCAAATATACGAATTTCAATTTAATGATCCATAATACTTTTTACAGCTCCAGAAAACACTATCAAATCTACCATAGATTGCGTTGTCTTACGATTCACAAAGGATCCTAGGATTTCTAAGTAGTAGGGGAAAATCATCAGTAATCAAGTAAAGTGGAATACAGAGCTGATACAGTAATTCAATATGGTCGAATGAATTAAAAGATATGTTGCTCGCTGAATTGCTCATGCTTCTACGCATGCGTAAGCCATCTTGGGTTCATATTCTTGTTGATTTAGAAACTTAGTTTTCAAATCTAGGTCGAACCCTGTAGAATTCATGAATCGAAATCACACATCTACTTGTTAGGGAGGTGATGGTGCAGTGTTACGTACGGAAGCGAGATTTATTGTCATTACTGTTTTCATTTTGTTAGAAATTATCCTTCTGAAGCTTGAGCAACTCGGTGATCTAGCCATATGTTCAAAAAATGGTCCATTAGAGAATCAATTTGTATTTCCACAAAAACTCTCACCTCCCAATGACTGAAAACAAGTTGTGGACTTGCCAAGCCACTCGTCTTTTTCCGAATTTCTTCAGAGAATCCAAAGCTTTCTGCCACCGGTAACACAGAGGCGACATTGAAAATATCGGTCCCCTCTTTCATATCCTCTCTTAGAACTCGTCCTTCTCTCTTGTTCAACACGGCGTACATCCTCCCGAGCACATCAGCAGTTGCTTGTATTTCACACGAATACATTGCTGCCATCAACCTCATTGGCTGCGACATGAATGCACGCCGGCAGCCTTCCTTTACAGCAGATATCAGTTGCCCTGATAACGGCCCATATGAATCTCCCGTTGTTTTTCCAGGAAAGGAACTAATTTCCGGATTTACTTCCTTGTTTCCATCATCCGTATTTACATCCATACTGGAGGTGGGTTTGTCTTCGTCATTATTCTTGTTGAGATCTCCATCAGATTGATCAACTTCTGACAACGAAATATTTCCAGTCAGTGGTTTCTTATCATTATCGGTAGAGTGATTTACTTCTTTCACCTCTAGTTGTTTATGTTCTTCTCTAGAAATTGAAATGTTTCGACTTTCAGCTAAGTTACACCATTCTTCTACGACGAAACACACCCCCATCATCGGTTCTTCACAAATAGGCCCCGAGAGTGTAGCCAGTTGAAAGCCATTGACAATGCTGTTGTCGTTTTCCCATAACTCGTCATTTTTGTTGCTGATTTCTGAAAATAACAAAACACGACTTGAAATAGTAGCAGATGGTGATCAAAATCAGAAAGAAACAGTAACGAAATAACTACTAATATTTTGCCTCTGACAGTCGTTGGAGAATTGCGTGACAAAGAAAATGAGACCTAACCAATTATCATTCCCAGATGTGGATCGAAAAGGTATGGCTAATAATTCGCTAGGTATCTATTTCGTTTAGTTAAGAGTGAATGTGTTTCAGTTGTACTTTGGTTTATATTTATGAAATTACAGTGTGCGTGCTTAACTTTAAGATTATACCTAAAAACATGATCAGCATCCCTCAGATGATCTAAATTTTTGTACTAATCTAAGAAACTCCAGGAAACTTTCAGTATTTAAAATCTGAAACATTCAAGAACAAAGTACTGGGAAGATTTTACATTTTCTTATTAAAATACGTGTATCTAAATAAGCCACCTTCAATCAACCCATTCCACACTGATGGTCTTTTGTATCTCTGAATTCTGTTCAGCAGCAAATTAGGACCCATGCCACGGGGTCCGAATGCCCATATCGAGTCACAAGCGTCACTCCAATCTACTCCACAGTCCTCAAAACCCTTCTTCAACTCAACATAGAAACTCTTTATTTTCTTTCTCGTGCTTTCGGTGAGCGTAGCTCGCAAGTCTCTCCGCTCTTTGGACGTTATTCCGGAAGAAACTTGTGTTATGGTACGCAAAAGCTCGGAGTTCGTTTCTAGTAGCTTCGTAATATCATCAATAAGCGGTATGGCCCGGATGGACACGCAAGTAGATTTGTTGGCGGTTTTAGCCTCTATCAGTCCAACATCAAAAAGTTTTCCCGACTTCGGTTTCCTATCTTCAGTTTGCTTGGTCCGCTTGGATTCATCTTTCTTCGGCTCTTCAGAGATAGTTTCGTTCCAGTATTGGATTTCACGGAGCATGAATGCAGGGAGTCTTTGGATGTGTTGTGAGGAGTCCGTCTCGATTATGTCTTCGTTAGCCATGTCAATTTTAGGCCGCTCGACCACGGTTTCTCTGAACGGCGTGATGGGTGGAGATGCCGCTATTTCTATACCGGCATATCTGCTGCGTAAATCATCTAGGCATCGCTGCAGATGGACTTCGCCAGCCGTGACAATGACGTATTCACCTGATTGGAGAAGCAATAAGAAATATAGCTTTAATCGTATTTGTAGAATTCGGAAATAATCTTAGTTTTGACGATTTGCAACAATTGTGACACCGCTGGATTGGGAGAGAGACGATTGCAAAAATTGTGGAAAGATTTTAAGACATTTAAAACAATCTGAAAGGACTCAATGAATTTTGTAACGATTGGCAACGATTGTAAAACGATATTGAATGATTTGCAACGTTTTGCAACAATATGCAACTATTTTGAAACGATTTAGAAGTCGGAGTACCACAAGGCTCGTGCCTTGCTCCCTTGCTTTTCTTGATATACATCAATGACCTCCCAGAGGCTATTTGTGATCCCACTGTGTCTATCTATGCAGATGACACCAGTCTATGCTACCAGGGCTATGATATGGCTCGGTTGAATGAGGTTATTAACAATGATCTTTGGCAACTTGACACCTGGCTACAAGGTAACAAGCTCTCTCTTAATGTGGCAAAGACACATTCCATGCTGATTGGAAACGATCAACAAAGGCTTTGAAATTATTCTGCAACGATTTGGTTACGATATCGAAAGGATTAGAATCAATCAGATCTTCACAGTAATCGTTTATTCATCCAAGCATTTGTAAATAGAAACAAACTCTAATGACCATAAACGTAAAATGCTGCTCAACGTTTGGAATAACAGCTCCCTTTGTTAGTTTTCTGTAAAAAGGGGACTCGTCTAACTCACCTGTTTCTTGAACAAGAACCCGAACACACGGGTCTGCCTGATTCAGCAGCTTGAGGCCTTTGACGAGGGACGGGAGCTCACTTGGCTGCTTCGGCTCCAATGCAACACGAACAATCGGACGAGCTTCGAAAGGCATAGGAGTGAACGCAGGACACGCAAGGCTCGAAGAAAGTGTGGCGGATTTCAGGACAAAGTTTTTCAAACCATTAATCGCTGGAAAACAGTATCAAATTATCAATCGCAATTAAATGATTTCAAAACCAGAAATTTTACTATATCGCAAATTTAGTAATTATCATAATGATAATGATAATGATATGGTATGTATGATATATCTTCGTTGGGCAGCCTATGATAATAAATCCATAAAAAATTCTTTAAAATAGGGCCCACTGCGAGATTAACAAAGAGCAATTTTAAAAGCTAAAAGGAATAGTTACATAAAAGTATTTGATGTCTAAGCAGTTCTTGAAATGGGAATCAAACTTTAGTAAATATTTTCAAAGCCATAAATTACTTCTATCAAATTTGTATATCACGAAAAAAATGCTTTGACCGTCAATAACATTTTCAGCGCAATGAACAATCCAGGAATAACCTGATTATAAGTACTCAATTGACAGAACTACAGACACTTAACATAAAGTTAAGATATTCTAAATCTAGATTCTATACTAAATCCATACGATTTGCAACAATCTAGCAATGACTTTGCTGCAATGTCGGAACGATTTAGTAGCAATTTTAGATGATTTGGTACCATTAAACAAAAATTTGCAATAAGTAAGGTGAAATCCAAAATTTCTTGTCTTTCATTGTAGCAAAATGCTGCAGCAAGTCTAGTTATAGTTGCTAGTCATAAACTGAATGTAATAGTCAATGACAAAGGTTGTGTTGGGCTGAGAGTGAAAAGAAAGGCACTAGCAGAAGCCGAATGAAATTAGTAATTGATCGATACTTATTCATATTGTTATTCATATTCATATTCAGGTTATTTCAAAGCTTATTTCAAAATTTCACCTTACTTATTACAAATTTTTGTTTAATGGTGCCGAATCATCTAAGATAACTACCAAATCGTTCCGACATTGCGGCAAACTCGTGGCTAGGTCGTTGCAAATCGTATGAATTTAGTATAGAATCTAGATTTAGAATATGGGATATCTGCTCTAGTAAATTTCTATTCTTACGCACGAATTCGATTGATTTTCCAAATCCTGCTTCTTCTCAGATATACCCATTTTCATATTCAAATTCATTTTCATTTTCATTTTCATTTTCATTTTCATTTTCATTTTCATTTTCATTTTCATTTTCATTTTCACTTTCATTTTCATTTTCATTTTCATTTTCATTTTCATTTTCATTTTCATTTTCATTTTCATTTTCATTTTCATTTTCATTTTTATTTTTATTTTCATTTTCATTTTCATTTTCATTTTCATATTCATGTTCACACAAAAACCCACTGAATATGTAGACTAATCAGGCAGTGTGATCCTAGTCCCTCCACACGATGTGACAACACCTTTTTAATCATTTAGCTGGAACGATAGAGAGCTTGAACATTTCCAACTCGCACTTTGACTGGTCTCAAAACTCCTGGTCTCAAGTATCGAATGATCTAGCCCCAAGCAAACCCCTAGAAGTAACAAATTTCCCAGCCCAAAATAGAAATATTATTACAAATAACAGGTCGTACTGAAATGTTTTCTGACAGATAGTTACTTTGGAGCTTACCAACAATATTTCCAGCTGAAATTTCGTCGATATTTTCAAACTCTCTTCCCATCATGAGGTAGAGATCGCCTACTTCACAAGTTGACATGTGTTTTGTGACGTCAGTATCTTCAAATGCATCCAAAGCGGAGTCAGTAGCCTCTCTGCAATTAAAACATGTCATTCAAATCATTACGGAAACAAAGAGAATCGAATAGTCTTATTAATGAATTTGTCAGAGTTACGTGATGATAACTATTTTTCCTTTTTTTCTTCTAGAGATACCATTTGTTTACCACCATCCGAAATATATCTTCAACATTGTTAATATTGAACTTTTTAGACATTAGTCATGGAAAAAACAGGAGAAACTGACAAGGATTATCACTCTTTTTCCCAATCTAAATGTAGAGTAGAAATCTTACCACAAATTAATCAACCCTGCCAAATCTCGAGGAAGAGACCACAGACAGATAACATCAGCCCAACATATAATTTGAACAGTAAAAATGGCCTACTACTTAAGGCCTTTCAAAATAATCAAACTACACATGTTAGCCCAACTGAAGAAAAACTTCAAGCGTCGAGATATTGCTAGCCTCGTTCTTGTAAAGTCTTGATTTTGAAAATTTCACAGACCAGGCAATAGCGGAGCAAAATAATATGTTGTTGCACTTAAACGTCTTGTCAGTAAAAAAGGGTTATAATAAAGATATCAAAACCCTTCACAGATCCACTCGCTAGGGAAGCGATAGTGTAGGATTCTAACAGCATGACTTAATTCTCATTTACAGTATGAATTATCGTTCTTACGCGTGAGCGTTTCAGAGATCTAGTAATATATGAAACTGCAGACAGTTACTGATCTGTTTTCAGTTTATGTCATTCTTTCAAAGTATATTTGTATAATGTATAAAGAACCCTTGATGATAAATTTGCCAACGTACTCTCGCTCAACTAGCTTACAAGTAACATTAGCAGACGAAGTGAGATAACCTAAAGGTCAAGTGACAGGAGACGTCCGTGAAGTTTTCTCGGGTTCTTCAATATGCTTATACTCCACTAATCTGGAAACAAAGTTTACTTCCAGGTATAAGAAAATGATTATTTCTACTTACCGATTAATCAAATCAAAATCAACAGAATTGAGGCTAGCATCACTTTTATCCAGAACGAGGCCCTTCGCTGGATCGTACTTCGGGCCTAACACGTACATTTTCTGTCCTTTTCGTATAGTCCCACTGAAAACTCTAGCAAAAGCAACAAAAGTGTCTTCTTCGTCTTCTTGGTATTTAGTTTCAGAATTAACCATGGAGTCATTCTCAATTTTAGCAGGTTCTGGGGTGTCGTTTTGAGCTGCGGCTTGAGCATCAATCTGTTTGATTTTTTCAGCCTCTTTGCGCTCGAGATGTTTTTGGCGAACGATTTCCCTTCGACGCTCCAGTTCATCTTGCGTCAATGGCCTAAAACGAGGAAAAACACTCACATAAAACACAACAACTACAGAACATGATTACTTGGTCGCTGCACTAACGCACCTGCAATAGAATCCAGACTAGAGATACTTTTCCAAATAAACAATCAACATTCTTACCCATGAAAAAGACCAATCAAATCGCAAGGACCCCTTTCTCTTTTCACAGCCCAACATAACTGCAAAAAAGTTTTATTTCTAGGAACCTTAGAACTGACGAGGTTTTCTATAAAGTAAAGTGCTAGATGTTAAAGAGATGCCCCTGTAAGTTACCTTTGTCATAGTCTAGAAGAGGTTTAGGGAAATCTTAACCAGAAATGAAAATGTTTCCTGATTTACACCTATGAAGGGTAAACTGGCTAAATTCATTTTCCACCAAAATTGGGTTGAACATTTTCTGCCAGCCCAAAATTACTTCTGGGAACTTTGTTCCCAAGTTCCAATACTTTTTGCAGCTCTTCAGACCAATCATAATTTTCGTGACAGTGCAATAACCACTGCGAATTAACCCACGCCAATCGGAAACTGGGCAGAATGGTTGGGTTTGTATAGTACTCTCTCTGAAGTTTATGACAAAAATAGGTTACAACACCATTTGAAAAGGAAATTTGATAAAAAAAGTAGGAGAAAAAAATAAATGAGAATTTCAAAGATTTTTCTTGGTCTGGAAGTCACCTAGACCGGTTATCATGAATGCTTGGAATTATCAAATGAGAAATCATAATAACAAGAGAATTTTCTGCAATCCAAGAGTACTTTATGGAAAAGGCCTAGTTGCAATATGACACAAGATCTCCAGTCAGTACTCTGATCAAACTTTGGCCCATATATGATAACGAATAAATAATCAAACCTTTTTCGGTGTTTCGGAAGAGCTTCTTGAGAGACAGAGAACATTTTTGAGATGAAAGCGATAACAGGAGCTTCAGCTGAGGAGCTGCAATTAGAAAACGCTGAAAAAGAGCACAAGTCAGATTTATCAGTGAAACTTGAGCAGAGAAAAACCCACAGTTGTCGTTGTTGTTGATAAGAAAATATGTCTACTATACAACATTTAACATCTTCCTGATTTAAGTAACTTCAATGTGGGTCAAATGATTCGCAAAGATTGAAAAACAATTCTTAGTGAGGTGTGGGTATGTATGTTTTCACCACATCAAAAACTATTTGATAAAATTAGAAGAAAGCCAATAAGGAAAATATACCATACAATTTTTCAAGTTGAAAATTCAAAAGGCAAGAATGAATTAAGTATGAAGCAACAACCCTAATTTCAGTAGCCTGCCTCGCAGACACAGTTCAAAAGTGTAGTATACTCAAACACTTCCGAAAGTTGTCTATTCTGTGCGCAGGGCATTAGAAAGGTCACGAAGATCTCATTTTCATAACGGTTCTTCATAACGGATTTTCAACAATAAACAACGATTCTATAACGATCCAGAATCTACTTTGATACGACTCTAAGAGCATTGGAATCTGAACTCAAATGAGAATTTCACGATAAAATAAAACAGTTTGATATCGAAAATAGCACAAACGGAATTTTCAACGTTTCCAGATTGTACCCGTTATCAAGTGCGGGGTATGGAAACTCTTGATAATGGATGTAAGCTCGAAACAGTGTAAAATTTCATCCATGCTTTTTTCGGTACTAAACTGTTTCATTTCATGGTATTATCATCTATCTACAAAGTACCACACGCAGTAAACATTTTTTTAGAGAATTTTACAAACTTGCAGAATTCTTTCTTGTACAAAGTATAGCTAAAATCTTTATACCTTTCTTCAACTCTCTTGTCTCGCTGGGTAAAGAGTCAAACTTTCGCAATCCTCCACACATCAACTTCTCGATTCTTTCTTCAGATACATCAAGAGGGCTCGGAAGCTTGTTAGCAACCATGACTAAGACAGCATCAGAAAGAGGCAGCCATTGGCGAAATATTGCATTGAGATATTGCTTTGGATCTGTATAACGCGAGTCCCTTGCAGATATTTTCAAATCGAGGCTTGCGACGATCTTCTCTACCTTGTCTTTATCTCTTCAAGAGAATAACCAGTCATTAATGTGCATTAACACGCACACAAACACATAACGATTGACATAATAGGCATATCATTAAACCAAAAGGCTAATTCAGATATTGGAGTAACCAGCCTACCTCTAGGACAAGTCTTATTTAGCTGGATTTGCAAAATTCGTTATTTCTTAGAAAGATAGAAAATTGTTTATGATAAAGTCTTATAACAGTTATAGCAAATACACTCGCGAAGAAATTGATCATGGCATGAAACATTTTTTTTCTTCCTGCGACCGAAAAATCACCTGAATACCAGTGGTTCATGATATACCATAACATTCCTAAATACAAACACAGAATATAATGCTTTGCTCCTGTTGTGGCTTTGAAAAATTTAGCAATTTCAAAAAATTTCCTGCAGGAATTTCAAGTCAAAAATTTCCTGCGACCAGCGGTGACACAGTCGGGTGCTTTTTCATGCCCTGAAATTGATTAGCAAGTTTTCCAATAGCATTGTAAACCCAGCAAATGAAATCTTACCTCGTTTCCAGTACAGCCTCGTAAACCTTCCAAATGCTTTCAAGGATGAACTGAACGAACAATGGTTTCTTGCCTTTTGACTGGGCTCCCTTCATGATTCGTTTTGTTTTCGTGTTCAGAAAGAAATCACCCCAAAGAGTTTTCCTCAGGATCTTGGCTTTCACTCCAAGCTTTTTCGAAAATATGTCAGCAAAGTTTTGGATTCTGTAAAGAAGATATTTGCTTTTTAATCCATGAGTAGAAAACCTGTCTTGAATGTTGTTGAAGGATGGGAAATCGCATCACGGCAAACAACAGGTGAATACTTTTGAGGCTTAGAGTCTGTTTACATGAGAAAAGTCAACCTGGCTGGAGTTTCATCACGGTTGAGTTTTGCTGGATGCCACAAATTTGGTTTCAATCAAAATGCAATTTTCAATCTGGGGCAACTTTCAACTTTCATTGTTGTAGATGTTGTTTCTACGAGCTTTCAACCAACATGCAATATTTGTCTCAAGGTAAAATTTCCACTTTTGCAGACTAAATGTTTAATTTGAACTGCCTAATGTTTGTCCTAATTTTTTCCCGCTTGAGATTTGATAAACTAAAAGGCTTCCAGAATCGCTGCAGTATGCCCTGAAAAGGAGGATTAATGGTTCTTGATGTCTTGAATATCAAGCTTGAAGAAAATAGGGAGTAAAAAGACCTGCGCTAAACGTTCTGAGGTATACTTACAAAGATAAGGCGATGAAGATTCATGGTTGATAGAATTACAGGATATGACCAAAATGAAATAACAAAGCATGTCTAAACTCACCCAAACGCCCAACCATCAATTGCACTTGCAAATGTGACGTTGCCTTGGTCGGGGGAAAAGTACAAATTTGAGTCATCAGAATCGTCCAATCCAGAGTCCCAGTCATAAACCTAAACAATAAGTAATAAACATGTGACTTTTCCCATGGACCCAGTGATGAAACCAAATCATCAGAACTTTATTTACTCGACGATCGTCCAATAACTATCAAACTAAATAACCAAATTTTGCAATGCAAGGATCTAAACACAGTCTCTCTTACTTGGTCATTTGTGATGCTTTCTTTTTCTTTGACATTGCTGCTTTTAGGTTGGCCCGCTTCGTCTGCATTTCTTTCCATAACATGTGATGCAAACAAGGATGCAGTGATTGCATTTACCTTTGAAAACATAATTATCAACAAACATATCAAATTATTACCAGAATGGTCATAGACAAATCTTGACTGAGGCACGACAGATTGTGGCAGTAGAATGCCTGCAGTATACACATATCAGGGGAAGTCGGCTAAAGTTTGCATATGGCTTGGAAATCAGCTGAGAATGGCGCTATTCAAGATGGCTATTCATGTCTGCAAGGTAGAGACTCAAGCTTAATATAATAATATTTGCCCCAAATTATGAGTACATGGACCACATAGATGTGTACCAAAAGACTTACACAATCACCAATACAGGGTGAACAAATTTACAAACTTTAAATTGCATCAAATCAAACAGAAGTTGCCTGCGTGCATTGAGTTGAATTATGATTTTCCCTACCAGAAGGCTAAATAAAAGCAAACAAACGTTGAATAAAGCATTAATGTACCGTAGACAAAAAAAGAGAACCATCGATGTGTGAAAAAGCAGCAACTAAGTCTTGGGGTAGTCATAAACAGCATAGCAACTATTTTAGCTTGATGATCCTTACTTGTTACCAAATCCTATTTTCCATAATTAAATGTGTATTTTGAAACCTCAACTGACCTGTTCTAAAATCTGCTGGATGTGAAGGTAGGCCTCAAGTGGAGTCAGCTTGAGTTCCCGGATGAGTCTGTCCATTTTGTTTATCACTAAACATGGCTGGATATTCTCGAGCCAAGCTTGACGAAGAACAGCATGCGTCTAGATGAAGAACAACATAATATTAATGCAAAGTGTATTCTAAAACAGTAGAGAAGACACTTCTGATAAGGTATGATGGTCTTTTGGAGAATTATAGAAATAAGACAAGTGGAAATTACCTGAGGACATACACCTTCAACAGCATCCACTAAGACCAATGCTCCATCACAAAGTCTAACGGCAGTGGAAACCTATGAAACACAAGCAATATATCAAGGATTCATCAGATATCAGTTTCAAAATATTCTGAGAGAAAAGGCCTTCTTAAAGGCCACTAAAGTAGATCAATAAGATCTCAAACAATACCTTGGTGCATTATGATTTTTCTTATCTACATTTCGCCTATCTTCAGCAGGGGCCTAGCTGCAAAATAAAGTCCAACATATCAGAGAGCCATTGTGTCCTAGAAAAGGCTCCCATCTGACTCAATCTACCAATGAAAATATCATATGATTCCATTTCAAACTAACTGAATACGTACTAGTTACAATTAAACCTGGTATCTACCACATTTGCATGATTGAAACTTTCAGTAACAAGTTATCTATTCAAGATCACAAAGTTTTAAATTACAAAGGAATTATTGTTGGTTTTGAAAATTTTAAAAGAAAAATAGAATGTGACATCGGCATACCTCACTTGAGAAATCTATGTGACCCGGTGAGTCAATCAAATTGACCAAATATGATTCATCATCTACAACAGAAGAAATAATACAATGTATCAGAAAGCTGCTACCAAATCAAGAAGCTGCAAAATGAAAAATGCGGAGTTATACTCCTGAATTACTTCCATGTACAGATCAAGGAACTAGCCAAATTTAAAAAGCTACTAAACTTCTTGGGTCTAAGAACTTTGATCCGAAATTCAAACTGAAAATGAAAGTAAAATTGTCAATAGACTCCTTTCACAATTACGATAGTCCTTTAGAAATTCATCTTGAAACAACCTTAGCCTCGACCTGATGCCCAGCAAATTCCCAAAAGTTGCATTACTTCTAGCAACAGATACTTTGGGAGTTTGAAAACAATGCATGCTTTGGGACTTTGCAACACATCATGTTGGGGCTAAGATAGTTTCAAGTTGGATTTCTAAAGTACTGAACGTCAATGTGAAGGGGGTCTATACAAGTAAAAATGACTTATCTAAGCTCCAGGGAATTTGCAATGATTTTAAAGTATTATACTGATTGGTGCTTTTTTTTGGAGCCCTCCAACACATCAGTTTCGATTAATTCAACTAACTAGAGTCATACCTTTCTCAAAGTGCAAAGAGATTGCACTTGATTTCATAGTTATTCCTCTTTTCTGCTCATCGGGTCTGTTGTCCATGTATCGAAGCTGAAAGAATAACCAAATGGGAAGCTGAGGTGAATCATTTTGCTCACTGGGTGAAGGTTTTAGGTTGTGGAGCATCACTGCACCAATTAAACAAGCGACCCCAAACACCCTTACATAGAAAGTTTTTCATACTTTTAGCTCTATCAAAGAAAAATTGAAAAGATCATCCCTGCCAAAAGCACTTAAAAAACCATTTTTTTTCTTCACAAATATCTACTTTCTAAGAATTCCTAGCATTTCAAGCATAAAAATAAAGTATTTAATATTTTCATAAGTATTTATTAAAGTAGAAAAATTTCCTGACATAAAAATAAAGTATCAAGTCAACTCACTCTAAGCAGATACTTTGTTAGCCACTTGTTATTTGAAGTTGTATGTTAAACTACATGGAAATGATCTATGTTTTACAAACTCCTCCTTTAGATACTTTTATAAAGTCCTGAAGGTATTATCGGGAATTGATCATAGTGCCATTTTATGCAGATTAAGATTCCAAGGTCATGTACACTAGGCTATCAAAATTATTGCACAGGTCGATTCAAAATGGCGTTAAAATTGCAAAGCTTTGAGGGCTAGGCCTAAATTAAAATTCCCATTACTTGTGTCAGACAGCTCGCAAATACAGGATTTTGGTGGCAAAATTTAGGAAATTTTACTGACACCATTGCTCAAAACAACAGGCAATAATAAATTGAGGGAGAAATTATGTATGACTTGGTATTTGAGTGATGGTAAAAATATCAGCAAGAAGATTTTGGAGAAGTAGTTGTCATCTAAAATCAGTACAAAAGGGTCGTAAAAAGTCATAAATATGGTAAAGTGCTTTGTTACTTTGTTGCTACTGGTTTGAGGAGCCCCATGAGTCTTGTCCTAGCTGTCCCTGTGGTGAGGCAAGAAGTTAGTTAGGAGTCTCAAAAATTTTAATGGAAGAAGGAGACCTTGAATTTTAAAGCAAAGTTTTGTAATAAAGAAATTTATCTGATAAACATTATTTTAACCATTATTGCTGTGTTTTAGGTCAGCCACCATGTAAAGTACTCCATAGATATAAATTATTGGGGTATTAGAAGGAGAACAAACAACATGCTTACCTAAAGAATGATAAAATTGTAACTGATGTGGAGGGCAAGGTGGAAAATTACTCTCTCCCCCTTCCTTGAAATGTTTTGAGCCTCCTTCATTTTCCTCTATCGCCACCAAATACAGGAAAAACAAGACTCATGGGGATCCTCAAAGCACTTTGCCTGATTAATGACTTTTTAAAACACTTGTGCACTGATTTTAGATGACAACTCATTCTCTAAAATCTTCTTGCTGATATTTTTACCATCACTCAAATCCAAAGGTATGCATAATTTCTCCCTCAATTTATTATTGCTTGTTGTTATGAGCTATGTTGTCAATAAAATTTCCTAAATTTTGCCACCAAAATCCTGTATTTGCGAGCTGTCTGACAAAAGTAAGGGATTATTAATTTAGGCCTAGCCCTCACAGCTTTGCAATTTTGCCGCCATTTTGAATCAACCTGTGCAATAATTTTGATAGCCTAGTGTAGTACAAGAGGTGCAAGATAAATCCTCTTAGTAATTTTGAAAGAGTTTACCTTTCCTGCTAGTCTTTGGGATATGATACCATTGCTTGCAATTAAACTATCAGCCATTGTTGTTTTTCCTTAAAAGACAAACAAAAATATGATGTAATTTTTGTGATATATGGTAGCCTGTTTGCAGCTTGCAGCATATGGTTACTTTCAATGAGATCTTGGGCGCGCTAGAACAACTTTCTATTGTTCTTACCTGTTGTTTTATGTTATCTCAGGTGTGCAAGTGCCATATACTCTAACATCTTGGGTGTAATTTAACAAGATCTTTGGCACAGAACAAAGTTTTAGATTTAATATGGCGTAAGTTCTGTGCCAAAGATCTCATTGTGCATAAAGCTCTTGGAGGGAAAATTTTTGATGCAGATGCAAACACATATTCACCCTGGGTGTGGCAGTTGATTAAACCAGTGAGCTGACAACCAAAATCAGGAATACATCACAAAGAAACGCAGGGGAGAATTATAACTGAATAATCAGGATCAGGTGTTAGTTTAGGCAAGGGTGCATTTCATGTAGTCTACACCAAAGATCTCTGGCGTGGACTTTGGATAATTCTTCTACAGCTGATACAGTGACTTTTCTACAGCTCTTTGGTGTTTTGGAGCCAAGGACAAGATGATTGCAGTTTAATAGGTGTTAACCACAGGGAAAAAAGATTTTCAGAGAGCCTAACCTATCACTTTCTTAACGAGTGGATCTGTTTTACCTAGGACTGCGCATGCTGAGGGAGGCCACCCACTAAACTGCAATCTAGCCTTGTGGACTTTATCTTGACTGCACCTGGAGTTTAGGTATACAGTATTGGAATGATCTCCTTTATAGAGATAAAGAAAATCTTGAAAAATATCTTAAGTTTAGGGCCATATTTTCAGATTTTACAGTAATTTGCGCGGATGATATATGATAGATCTCTTATTATATTAGTCTTACCATGGTCAACATGAGCCAAAATGCAGATATTTCGGATATTTTTGACATTCTTCTGTAAGGTTGATATTTCGTCTGCTATAATTGGCCGCATAATTAGTTTGGTGCCTTGATAAATTAATGAATAAATTGCAAGTTGCTTTTCTTGGATTGGATCGCGACTTTCTAACTTTAATGGCTGACTTTTCTTTCGCACGTTGAATTTAATTGAATTGCACAAAAAGGTGTAATATTGCCTCCCTTCTGGGTTTGGAACTGAGGCTAGTTTAAATGCTGGCTCATGGTTGCTTAGACTGTGCAGACCTTCACTTCTTTTGAGAGTTAATTTCAAGATTTTAGAGCTTCCAGCGACGCCTGAAAGTCTTCAAAATGGTGAATATATATCTTTTTCAATGTAATTGTACTATAGATTTGTTTCCAGAAATGAATGAGTGAAACCGTGTGTGGAACGAATTTGTATGATGATCATTATTATGACAAAATGGTTGTTGTTGCACTGCCTAGGCCATGTCTTTATCAGGAGTTTAAGGGTCTTACAACAAAGACAGTATTCTCCAGGCCTTTTCGTTTGACCAGAGTGATCGCATTTGCTCTCGTCAACACACTGGTAAAAGTTATCACTAGAGCTTTCAATTGCACTGGTAAAATCGTAATTTTAGTGAAATCGCTCAATAATAAAGTTGTTTACAGTTTCCAGATAAAATGTTTCTTAATATTCAATTAAGCTTTTAAACAAAATGTGAAAAATGCATGTCTATTATCACACAAAAAGACAACAAATATCAGCAGACAGTGAGATTTCATCCCCGCAAATGAAATAAACAATTACAACACAAAGAGCAAACTCAGTTATAACTCAGTTAGGGACCGTACACAATGATCGGCTATTTTTTGGCTATCAATATTCGGCTAAACTCGGCTATTTTTCGGTAAATAGCCGAATTTCTAAAAATTTTAGCCGAATTTTTCATAGCCGAATTTTCAAAATAGCCGAATTCATGGAAAATTCCGCTATTTTTCGGCTAATTTTCGGCTATTTTTCGGCTAACTTTCAGCTTTTTTGATTAGCCGAATGTTCTAATCATGTTCTAATCTGTTCAGGTCTCTTGAGGCTTGCTGGTGTTGCTTGAGAACAAAAGCGCCAAATGGTTTTTACTAAATTGAATAGAGGAAATTTTGTTTACTATGGGAGCTTGTGTGAATAAAAAGCCGAAAGTCCCACGATTGCATGCGTTTATGTTCAGAAGGTTTACCTTTTTGAAATAAATTTGCCAAATCAACATACAACTTTAGTTGCTGAGCAAGAAACGCCCATCATGAATTTCCATAAAATTCATTTTATAAGAAACCGTCTGCAGGCCAATAAAAGACTCTTCTTAAAGAAAGAATTTAGGAGAGAACTCAGAAGGTGACTGGCTGTATCGTTTGACCAGTAATGCAATGCACTCATTTTTTTAAGAAACTATGGAAAATCTTGGTACCAGAGTTTCTTAGATTTCACCCTAATCATGGCACGAACAGTTTCTTAGCAAATTTCATAACATAAAAACCTTATTTTCCTTCATATACCGTCATTTCTTTATTTTCTATCACCGCGTTAAATGAATGGATATAAAGAAGTAAGAATAAATGCAAATTTCATTGCGAACAGCTAAAATATCTTATTATATGTAACTAAACTGAGCTAGAAACAAAACTGAATACCTTACAAGTTAATGCTCTCTTACGATAGCATGTGTGGCAGTTTGTTTTCTCTTTAGGAAAGATATGAAAAGTTTCTTAACTTTTTGGTTCACACAAAATCTCCTACCAAAGCTTCTTAAGTTTTGAAAATCAAGCCCTACCGTTTCTTATCCGCGGTCTCTTATAAAAATTGAGTAAATGCAACTGAAGTCAACCTTGGTCTTAGAAGAAAAATGAATACAATACGAATTTATTTCACTTTCTTTTTGCGTTGAAAAAGTCTTTTTGATATAACTAGCCATAGCAGCTAGGGATCAACAAAACGTGCATATAGCGCGCATGGGGATTGTTTATTAAGCAAATCCAGCTTACGCGGGGAATAAAACACTAGAAGTTTTTTTCAACACAATATTTTCTATTTAGTTATTGTTTTGAAGTGTTGCTCTTTCAAACTTCAGAGCCACGGCGACACAATTGTTTAGATAATTATAAAACAAGACAAACAGTTGAAGCAATCTCGTGGGATACTCTATTCAATTGTTTATTTCAGCCATAGCCGAATTTTCGCCGAAGAATAAATTTGGCTAAATTCCGCTACGTAGCCGAATTTGTAAAAAATATAGCCGAATTTTATTTTAGCCGAAAAATCAAAATTCGGCTAAATTCGGCTAAATGCATAGCCGATCATTGTGCACGGTCCCTTATTGGACGGCTTTATAGTTTACTTTTCCAAGTGCCCCTCATCAGTATAATGTTGCATTTCATGATATCTTGTCCATTAAAAGAAACAAGGTCGAACTGGAAACTGTACAAAGTTATGGAAAGTCCGCTATCAATGGAGACAAAACCATACAAGAAGAAGGGAGGACTTACTTAAATTTAAAAAACTTGTCTCAAGCCCTAGCAGTACTAAAAGTTGTCTAATCTTTATTTTATTTTCCACTGTTTGAGGAAACAAAGAACACGAGAATCTATTGCTATTTACGATAAATCTTGGTAAAATTTCTTAACAAGTTCCTTACAAATAAAAAAATGTGTAGTGGGGTATCAAAATCTCTAAGAAAGTTTAAAAAGTAGTTGATCTCTATTGTTAAGAAAGCCGGAGTACTGGGGTCGTTTGAAAGTCCTGTAGAAATAGTCAAATAGTTGGGTACTTCTTTTTTTTAAAGATATGTTCTTATAAAGTGACATAGCCTATATTTGAGGCTTAGCTCTTCTGAAAAGACTCTGCGTCATGAATATTTTTTTCATTTAATGCTTTCTAGTAATTAAATGGATGTAGGGAAAACGCTCTAGTCCTGTTCATTAATAGACGGGGGTTGACTTAACATAAACGGGAAGGAATTATTTGAAAAATGAAAAGTGTTGATATGATACTATAAATCTTTTTCTTCATCTTGAGTTTGTTTTTGAACAGAATATCCTGTTCTTATCATTCTTCTTGAAAACTCAATCTATGATGAAATCTTTATTTTCTTTTAAGTTTGAAAATCACTTTATGGAAAAACAAATTTTGATATATTTAGTTCTCTTTTCACAGTCACGACGATATGATTCAAGAACCACCATATTCTCTCCAGAAGGTAATATGACTAAATCCATTTATAACTGCATTAATTCATAAGGTAGGGTGTAACATGGGAAATTATATTTCACATAAGCAAGCTACAGCAATACTCATATGCCTTAACCAGGTTTCCAACCCAAGCTGTACCCGCCAAAGGCAAACATGCTAAACTAGGACTATAGGTTAGCACAATAACATTGGGTACCTAGTATAAACTCCAGGCTTATCAACAATGAGGCATTGATTTGTGTTTCAGGTTAAATCCTTCTTCAGAGGCATATTCATAATAGCATTAATTTATAAGTTATGGAAATTACCTTCTCCTAAAGCAGGTTACTGCAATTCTCATATGTGATTCATGCCTCACTGTAAACAAGCTTGGGGCTAGATGAGGTTACTGTACTACCTTATTCTCCTGGTTTAGGACAGTGGTTAGCACACTCGCCTAAAGACTTGTGAAACTTTTAAAACTACACTGGGCTCTGTCTGTACAGTGGTTTCTACGTATGAACCAGCTGCTTGATGATTAAGATGCTGAAAAGAGGGCCCTACCCACAAACTCTCCTGATTTCAACTGGAGACGGCAGATCCTGTAAAAAGTTGCTGCATACATTGAAACTCTAATCAATTTTTTTCCTCAGGGAGACTGTTTCAAGTGGAATATGCAATGGAAGCCATTGGTCATGCAGGAACATGTCTTGGGATTCTCGCAAATGATGGTGTTATACTGGCTGCCGAAAGAAGGAACACCAACAAGCTACTAGATGATATTTTCTCTGAAAAAATCTATAGATTACATGAGTAAGTGTATAGATGATTATTGGTATTTTTAGGGGCTCTTAAGTTGAGTACCACTACACGACACTATAGGTCTTATAAGTAAACCTAAGACAGGTATTTATGAAGGTGCATTAAGGCTGCATTTATATGGGTCGGATTGGAAATGTTCCATTTGGAAACAGTAACCAATCACTTTCAAGAGTTTGGTTTTGTCACGTAGCTTCTGACTAGCCCTTAGCAGTAGACTTTCTATATTGAGCTGGGCACATTTGAAAGTGCCCCGAAATTCATTCAATTCAATTCTTAAAATTCTATAAACACGCAGCTCTGATAACGCGAACCATAACAATGCAAGTCTGAGGACAAGTAGTGAAGGAAGCGAATCTGTAAGTTCTCAGTCAGTATAAAACTGTTAGAAATAAGATTTTAGGAATTTAAGAAAGAGACCAAAGTATGTTTTTGAGTATCATCAAATATTGGTTTATCTTGAAGGAATATCATCAAAGGCCTATTTGAACATCCGTTACTCCGTTCAATTTATTGTCTGCCCAAGAAAAACACAAACTGAAAAGATTAGGCCCTCACTTTTTTACCTGTGCCCCACCTACAAAATTTCTCATGCGCTGCCACTACCTACTTGTGTAAACGTATGTAGAACTTTGTGCATGTCGCATTATATTGCATTACATAAGGCCTTGCTACAACACATTATGTTGCACAATCTTTTACTTCTTTTAAGCTGTTAGGAATGTTTCATGATTATGTTTTTATTACCTTCCAGTGATACCGCATGTAGTGTAGCTGGGATAACCTCTGACGCAAATGTTTTGACTCATGAGCTGAGGATCATTGCACAAAGGTAAATCCATCAGTATTCGCTTTTCATGTGTTCTTTTAATCAATGATGAGTGTGGCAGAGGCAAAGCTATCATTTGGGATTCTTTGCATTCCTTACAACTTGCTTGAACCGACTTTTTCATAAGATAAATTGTGCCTGTCTGATGAAAAGCACGACTGAATCAAATTCTTGGATATGGAAAGTTTTTTCATCCGTTTTCAGCCCATATTGACTACTTTCATAAGCAAAGGAGGCAATATTATCATTCAACATATTCAAGACTCACTTATTGCAAGACATGGGCAAAGCTAAAACCAACTACAATGACTTTTATGACTTATGGGAATAAAAGCATTATAGGAATGATATAGATAGCTATTTCAATGAATTGCATAATTTGAGTAAAAATGCAATATCAAATTACCAATAAGAGTATGACTGCTAGAAAGTAAAAGCTTGCTTCTTGGTTGCAAAAAGGAGAAAAAGGTCTTTCTACACCCTAGAATTAGACCAGTCTCCCAAATACGCGATTAGTTTGAGTGGTGTATTGATGTTAAGCACTTTGGTTCTAAGGTATCTCCTCACTTATCAAGAGCCTATTCCTTGTGAACAGTTGGTTACAAGATTATGTGATTTGAAGCAGCAATACACACAAGCTGGAGGTATGATTTTCTTTCTTTGCATTTTCATTTCACAGCTTTTCATTTTGTGTAGCTGTGTAGGTAAGATACTGCAACAATTGGATCAAGCCCACCTTTCTACTTAGCTCATTTCCTTTGCCTGAATTTAGTCAGAAATGAATTCAAGGTCGTAGAGAAAGCAGTGATTTCAATACGATTTGCTGTGAAAATGAAGTGATGTTTATTTATGTTTGATTAAAGTATCATATCTTGATACTTAGCTATTTTCAACGAAGATATAGCGAATGAAGTTTTCCCATCTAAATTGTTTTTGGAAATGTTTCCTTAATTACAGTGAAGTAGGTAAAAGGGGTAAGAGGGGCAGAAAACCCTCCTGTAGTATAGATATAAATAGATATAAATAGCCAGTTTGTCGGAAAATTTCTTATCTTATTGGAAAAATAATCTGCACCCCTGCGTCAGAGGTACATTTATTAGAGATCTAAGAGAAAATGTTTGTTGGAAAATTTTCTATCTACACCACTGCATAATTATAGATTTTTCTAATCTCAAAGCATTGGGTGTGAAATATAGACTTATTGACTTAAAACGAGTCTCTGTTTTAAATTGCTAGTATCAATATGTTAAATCGCAGGCAGGGAACCAAAACATTTAGCAGAATCTATAACGAAAGTTCCGCAAATATTTTTGATATGCTTTCCTTTTATCAAAGCCCCTTTTCTTTCAAATCTCTGTTCACGATTTCTAGGATACAGACCGTTTGGTGTTTCAATTCTTTACATGGGCTGGGACAGAAGACTGGGATTTCAGCTTTATCAAAGTGACCCAAGCGGAAATTATTCTGGATGGAAAGCGACGTGTATTGGCAATAACAGTGTTGTAAGTATAACTTAAAAATCAAGATGCATTGCTATGATTCTCTATTTAGCCCCGGGTCTGGGGTCCCTGAAGATGGCATTAAAACTTTTGTTTTGAAAGTTTATAAAGCGTTGCTTTTCGTATTTATATTTCATGTTCATATCAGTACAAAACTTTATCCTTTAAACAATTTTTCTATATGTAGATGTGTCCAACACATTGTATTTCTTGGATTGTGAATGGTTTAATGAAGGGATGAATTTTTCACATCCCCTCTCATCTACACCATTAAATAAGCCGGATTCTTGGATATACTCCAGAGCTATTGACGGCAGAGAAAATGAAAGGAAACCAATTAGAGTCAGTTCCTGCTCTTCTGGCCTTTATTTATCACGTATGACCCAATACTTATCCCTGGTGATTCAAGAACACACATGATATTTTGATGAATTTCTTTTTTTTCATCTTATTATTTTCATGATAGATTTACCAGAATAAATTTGCCCCTGCTTAGAATAGGTATCAGGTCCACATTTTTCGAAGATTGTTCATCAATCTTTACAGGCTGCGATTTCCATGCTGAAGCAAGATTATAAAGAAGAAGGCGTCCCACTCACTGAGGCAAAGAGTTTAGCAATCAAGGTCCTCAGCAAGACTCTTGATGTTCAGAAATTATCAACTGAAAAAGGTATTCTCACTCTGAATTCATCAGCGAGTTCCTTATAAAATGAAGCACGTGTACACGAAGTTCCTGACCAAACAAAAATGTTGGAGGGGGGGGCTATTAAGAGATTTATTGGAGAGAGACGCTGGGGGAATTCTTAACATACAAAGTGGTGAAGAAATTCCCAATGTCCTCTCAGATCATCATTGATGCCCTTTCCATTTTATTTTATTTGATTTTTTACTGACCTTTGTATTTGTTTAAGGAGAAAAGATATTGATGGAAAAAAAATTTTAGTCTCAAAGTTTTGGATTACTAATGCAATTTCAAATCTTCAGCGGACATCAGTTTGGTTTAAAACAATATTTTAAATAGAAAACATTGAAAATTTTAATCTAATGTAACAAAATAAATAAAGCGACGTACGGCAATAGCTGTAGTAATATATAATGCCATCTGTTTCCTATTCTTTTCCACTACTGAGGAAGGGCTAGGCCCGAAACGTTTAGTTTTTCATAATCTGGCTATTTAGCTTATAATAATTGGAATATCTGCTATGTTTAAAATTTTAGTTGGCAAATGTTAAAAACTAGTAGAAATTACTATGAATCTGTTTTACTTCACTGTTTGTGGCAAATCTTGGAGAGATATTTTTTTATGTTTTCGATACGTAGATGTAGTATCCTTCTTTCAAATACCAAAGCGGTGACAAATCCTAAAATCATGCACAGAGGGGCTTATTATATAGTAGGGGCTTTATCGAATAACTAGGATATTCATCATCATCATCACCATCATCATCATCATAAATTCTTGTGAACACTTGGTGTCTTTATAGTCTCCCTATGTAAAGGTTCGTTATAGTAGGGACATAAACTCTTTTTTGTCCAGCATCAATCTTTGTATTTGGATTTTAGATATATTTAAATCCATGCATCACGATGATATTTTTGTGATCAGTTGTAAAATATGATTTGCTTTTGCAAAGAACTGCTTTCAAGTCTTGTACCATTGGCCAAATATTTTAGATGTTGGATTTTACAAAAATATGATTTATTCTTGATTTGGTGATTTTCTTAGGTTCTCATTATTAAACAGATGAGCCCAATCAAGACCTTTGGGTTCTGGAATTGTTACAGTTTCTTTCATCCTTTTGCTTTACATTAAGTTTTTTACCTTATATTAACGGTGTGACTTTTCTGTTTTTAGTTGAAATAGCAACTTTAACAAGAGAAGATGGCAAGACGAAATTCCACATTCTTACTAGCGATGAAGTCGACTCCCTTATCAAAGCCTTTGAAGAGGAAGAGAAGAAAAAGGAGGCCTCGAAAACTCCAAGTAAAAAATAACTCGTTATTTCCAACTACTTATTACATTCAACTAGGTTTAAGTGCTTTTTGAAAATACAACCAGCAAGAGTTGAGTAAGTATTTGGAATTTCACAGCAAATTCTTGCTTGCTCAGTCATTACGAATATTCTATGGTAGGACAATTAGTTTTAAGTGATGAGTTGTTGACCATAAGATTTGTTTCGATATGATACTTCAGGTTTAATTGCATTTTTATTTTTCACCGGTTGTCTCGGAAATAGTATGATCCGTTAAATGATTAACCGTTCAATTCAATTCAATTTTATTCATAGCATACAACCCTAATAGAATATCACAAAATATTGTATACTAAACGACCCAAGAAAAGCAATGCTTATGATGCTTGGGTCGTTAAATTAGAAATAAAATCAATTAAGTATCACTGTAACAAGAATACAAAATTACAAATTTTGAAAATACGTCAAAGTCTATAAACTAGTAAAATGATAAAATTGTTCAGCCATTTTTGATATCAACTTTTATGAAATAGGCTACAACCAAGTTTTCCTTCACTTTGCAGTTGAATATTGTTTGTTTGATATTGATTTTGATCCATTTGACCAATCTATAACTTATTTCAACTCACTCTGTTTTGGTTATTGCAATACTGATTGTTGGGCCACTGAAGGCCTATTGAAATGTTTACTGATCCAAAAATGCGACTCATAAAACCGACTGGACGAATCTATTTTTGTTTCATATCTTGAATTGTTGAGTAAATGCTGCTAGAATTCCAAATATAAGTGTTTGACGTCAACCTTAAGTAGCCTCTTATTTGCTGTCAAGGAGACCTCTTGAATAGCAACAGTCGGCTAAAACCCACCACAGCGACTTTTCTTCTCCCTCCCATGTTGAACAAAATGGAAACCTTCCGACTACTTGCTTTAGAAGAAAGGTTTTCGCGTGCGGTTTTGGCTTTCATGGCTTTGAATAAAATATTTCGTGAAATTGAAAATAGAATACCACAGTTAGTTACGTCATTAAATACTTGACTGCCCTACCATTCTTTCTGCGTCTTGACCACTTAGGCCACGCCTAATCGTTTATTGGAAAGGGCAGGAGAAAGGTTAGACCTGAAAAAAACGATAATCGACGGCTTTTTGGAATCGTACGATACGGCAGACTTCAGTTGATCTATCATTATGATAAATTATTTTGGGTAGGGTCTAACAGGGTAAGCAATGTTGTGTGAAGGATACCGTCTTGATATTTGATGCATAAAACACATTATGGCGTTTTGTTTTATACACCTAATATCAATACACTTTTTTTGAAAGAATAATTTTTATAAGAGCGCGAGCCTCAAATTTTGCCAAGATCAAACCGAGGCTAAGAACAAGCCAACCTGACCATTTTTAGCTCAATATGAAGATTTTACGAAATAACCATGAGACTGACAAATAATTACAAAACAAGCAGATGGACAGCATACAGAAGTATCAGATGGTCAGAGTGTCGAAAATTGTAACAATTAACGCAACTGGTCGCAAAAGAGGCTTCCTAATCATTATATAAGTAAGTAAGAACAATTTAAGAGCATTTCATGCAGAAAATAGGGGAATATTTAAGAATAGCCAGCCTTAAATCAGTTTTACTGGTTATTATAAAAAAGAAAGAGTGTACAGTCATTTTATAGAGCTTTTGTTTGCTTCATCTGATTATAAGTACCACACGCATTTAAGAATTGTTTCTTTCTACCAGGGTAAACTAAGGAAGGCTAGGGGCTAGATGGGTCACTGCTTTATGTGGCATTCTGATTACTAAAGTCGGCTTGCATTTGATTTATGGAAATCAAGAAAATACTATTGGAAACAACCCTGTAACGTTAAAATATCAGCGAAATCGGATTGTGTTTAATGCGTAATTGATGTTGTCTTACCCCAGGCCTACCCACCTTACCTTAATATAACTAGGTTTAACTAGAGATTTTGGCAACTGCGACAACAATACCCTCCATCCAGCCTTCAACAGCAACTACAACAAGTTTCACCTCCTGCTCATCCCGAATAGTGCCCTCTTATTGAATTGCCCCCCCTCCAATTTAAGTACCCTTCTACGACACTGCAAGTAAGAGCGTCATTTTACATACTTTATACTTCTTCATGTTATCAAAAACTTTACCTTTTGTCTGATATTTTGTCTGGATTTGTTGTTAAAACTATCTGAAGGGTTTACAATTCTTTCCAATGCTATTTTAAGGATGACACTGAGTCTCCCCCTCCCTCTTTTAGGCACAAAGTTTGCTTTAAGTCTTTATCTCTTCCCCAGTTTCCTGATTCAACATTTTCGCGCGAAAATAAAAAAAGATTGCTCACGCCATCAAACAAAATGGTCAAATTGTTGGCTCGCGACGCTGAAAGAGTTTCAGAAAGTCTAACAGATTTATGAAGATGCTTAGGGCGGTGAACCAAATTTTGAATTAGAAATCAAATATGCCATCCAAACAAAATGCTCAATCAAATATCAGTTTTAAGCTGGACATGGGTTGGAAGAAATCTTATAAAATCATGGCTCCAATGGCTCCAATGAATGCTGGTAAGTTTGAGATTCGGATTTTTGAAAAACGGGAATCTTTAGTGAGGTTGAGGAATGAAAAAAACATTTATCGCTTTTCATCAAAGTTATTTTCATTATTTGAGTCATTCTAACTTTTAGAATTGTTTCTTGATATATGTACATGTGTTCAATATGTCAATCCCATATCAGTAAGGAAAGCCAAATATTTTTGCAATTTCCGTCTATGTTTTTTGACAATATTTCCTTTACAGCCCTATATGACCCTCAGGGCAGGAGTAAGCGATCATGTGATCGTAAAAGATCAAATAATGACAATGTGAAGTCATTAGTTGTCAGTTGAATGGCTTCGTGTTTGTTATCTACAACAACCGAGCTTCCACACATAGGGGAATTCTCCCGCTCTTGGGGTAGGGGAAAATTGAAACTTAGCACACACTATTTTTTATAAGAACCAGTAAATTTGATTTGAAGCTTGCTGTTTTTAGATATCCCTCTATTTTCAGCCTGAAATGTTCTTAAATTGTTCTTAGTTTGTAACGATTTGGAAGCCTGTTTTCGCTATCAGTTGTGTTAGTTGGTTCAAATATGGACTCTCTTAACCATCTGATATATCTGTGTGCTGTCAATTAGCTTGTTTTGTTATTATTTGTCAGTCTCATGGTTATTTCATTTAATTCTCAAATTGCCTTGAAATGGTCAGCCTCGGTTTGTCCTTAGCTTCTTCTTAACGTTTTGGCAAAATTTGAGGCTCGTGTTCTTATAAAATTGTTCTTATAAAAAGATAGAGTGTATCATACCATCAATATTTGTTGTACAACAACTTGTGAGTAAGTTTTCTAAGAAACAACTTTTTAAGTGAAAAAGCTAACCGATTGTTAATCAATTTTGAGTAATCAAATTTACCCTTCTGCCATGCGATTTCCAGTACTGAGCTCGAGCTAAAAATACTTTTTAAAAAGATTCGTTCACTTTAAAGAAATTTCAGATTCCAGCTTCCAATTAACCCCTCCCTGACCCTGTCAAAAAACAAGATCATGTATCAAACACCTGTCTGTTTTTTTAATGGATTTTAACAGATGTTAATAGATTTTCGCCAGAGCAAGTCATTGCAATCACAAATAATTTTCAGGAAAAGAAGGACTTCAAAATTACTGAGATTTTAAGGTAGAGTTTCTTAAAAGAAAGAAGTGGTTTTTATATGCAGGCCTTATTTGCTGCATGATGTTTTCATATGTCTTTTCTATTACACTCTTTTTTATACTCATCAGTTATAGAGTAAAACTTAGGGTTCGTTTATTTTCATCATTTACACCTTATACACTCTTTTTTTTATAAGAACAATTTTATAAGAACACCAGCCTCAAATTTGGCCGAAACTTAAGAACAAGCTAAGAACGAACCAAAGCTGACCATTTTTGGCTCAATATGAAAATTTTATGAAATAACCATGAGACTGAAAAATAATTACATTACAAGCAGATTGACAGCACACAGACAAATGTCAGATAGTCAAGAGAGTCAAACTTTGCAACAATTAACACTACTGATAGCAAAAAAGGCTTCCCAACCATTGTAAAATTAAGAACAATTTATGAACATTTCAGGCTGAAAAAAGAGGAATATTTAAGAACAGCCAGCTTCAACTTAATTTTACTGGTTCGTATAAAAAAGGGTGTAAACTGTAGGTTATACACCGTAGGTGAGAATTATATCAACTGTAGGTGAAATCACCAAAAAGCGTAAAAGCAGTATTCAAAACGCCTTGGCTGTCAGAAAATTGTTAACATTGTTTGTCTTTTTCGCATCAGCAACAAACCAACCATGCATGATGTTGTGGGTTGTATTGCCGAAGCCTTTTTATTTTCATAATTAACTCCTCGCTTTCAGACGGTTTGATGCTGAAACCACAGCGAAGAAACCTCCTTTGTCAACTGGAATTCAGACGCGTCAACGAGGAGGCAAAATGAGCTTCTAAAATTGCACCTAAATTTGCAACACGGCAGCTCGGAACATGAAGATTTCGTTGTCAATCTCCTGCCTGTGTTTGGGATCTCTCATGCTGTTAAATGGTCTGGCCACTGGAGCTTCTTTCAGATACAAAAGTGAGTCAATATTTGAATCTCAATCTTTCGGCCTAATCTTTTCATCCAGGGAAGTTATGCTTGAACAAATTTGGTCTTTGGTTGCGATTCCGTGTTTGTTTTTCTCAAGTGTGTGTTATTTCAGACACGATCTCGTAAATTTGGCCATCACTTCAAGATTGACGATCAATTATTCAAGTTCATTCATTTAAGATTTCTCACTCAAGCACAAAACTTTGTAAGCTTAGCTGTTTATGAAAACGGCCCTCGATCATTTTCAGTAAATAATTTTGGCTTTTGAGCCCTAAAGATCTCAAATATTATCCCTTCTCAGTGTACCTGAGATTATTCTTAAAATATTCATTCGATAATTCAAACATTTTCGAGAATAATGTTGTTGTATGAAAATAGTGATAAACAATGAATCAAAAACAATCAAAATCAAATGAACAGAAATATAGTAATGATATGAAGTGATATATACAGGTTTCTTTCAAAAGAAACTAAACAAAATGGCTCATAATCCTATGAAAGTTCCCTAAATTGTTGGAATTTAGAATACACATACTGGAATTTTCTCACTATGGCTTCCTTAAGTTCAGAGGTTTTTGATTAACTATGTGATACTGATTATTTTGGGTTTAGGTTGACAAATACTCTAATCTTCTCAATCTCAATCCAATCAAAATACACTTTAAACACACACAAAACTAGAAATGTATGGAACACTGAAAATTAAATTCTCGTATTGCCACAAAATTGTATCATTATCAGTTTCTTAAAAACTTTCTGAGTAGTAGAGATTCTTTAATTGCGTTGATATAGAAACCTGTTCAGCGTGTGCTGAATAGCTATATTTTCCCACAGAACTTGACTTGGTTCACCAATCGGGTGTTGTCATGAAATAAAAATGTTAATTCCTTTCATTTCAACTTTTATTTTGCATTATTTCACGTACAGTGTCACATATTAAGAATCAATTGCTTCAAAAGATCAAAAATTTGTCTTACCCATAATATCTCCATCTGTGCCTACAAAAAATTGATAATGCTAAAAAAAAATATTGGGGTCGCAACAAACACGCTACTCTATGGCAATGCCCTGAGTTTGCTCCAGAAATAATTGAAACTTGAAAGTTTCCTCTATCTGGAGGGTAGACTTCTTCATCCCTGTGTACCAACTCTTCCAAAACCCAAATCTAGCCCAGTTTTTGAGAATTTGAGACTCGTGTTCATTTCTAGCCTCATGAAAGCTAAAACCATTCAGGCAGAGCAACCTAAATATATAAGATACCTCCATGGATTTCTCCTAAGCTTTTATCCCCCAGCATGCGGGTATTATTATATAGAAGGGGGACTTTCTTGGGAACTTAAACTTGTTAAACTCATTGAAAAGTGGAAAATCTCAATTGTGTAATGTTTATCAATTGTTAAAGCAGCATCAAGGTCCAAACCCAGAAACAGTGGTGGCTTTAGGGGGGGGGGGGCTGGTAGCCCCAGGCCCCATGCTTCATATTGGCAAAAATGGCCCCACAACATAATGAAAATTGCAAAATACCATATGGAACACACAAAATTCAGTCTAATCAAGGTGTTTTACCCCAGGCCTCAAATTCTCTAAATCCTCAATACCCAGAAATTCACACTTTTTTATAGTAAATGCCACCAAGCCTTAATAACACCAAATCAAATCTTTGTCTTGTTGCACTATGAAACCTCTGGTAAACAAGTGCGATAAAAAGAAACACTGATTCTTGTTGAAGTTGCTGACATGATATTCAAGGAGGGGTGGCCAGTCAAGCTGGAGAAGCTTAGTTCACATATGTGATAGAAAAGAGCATTTTGAGGATACTTTTGACTAATGGGATGATGTCTCACTTAGGGGTGGCAGAGCAGGGGAAGTTGGATAAGCTGACCTTCTTTAGTCGAAAAGAGTTGGCCCCACATCCCAAAAAACCTTGTCCTTGTAAAAAATGGTTGTAAAATAGTCGAGAGAAACACTTTCGTTTGAGTTACTAAAAGATAGAGCTAGTAGAAACGAGAACAAGCAAGAAGGAAACGGGTTTGGAAAAGAGTAAAAACGATAAGGGAAGGAGTTTAGAAACAGAAGGAAACGGGCAGAAAGTTAAGGAAACAGAAGGAAACGATAAGGAAACGATAAGGCATGAGTTTGGAAACAGAAGGAAAGCAGAAAGTGAAGGAAACAGAAGGAAACGATAAGGAAACGAGTTTTGAAACAGAAGGAAACGATAAGGCAACGAGTTTGGAAACACAAGGGAACGATAGGGCAACGAGTTTGGAAACAGGAGGAAACGATAAGGCAACGAGTTTGGAAACAGAAATAAACGATAAGGAAACGAGTTTGGAAACAGAAGGAAACGATAAGGCAACAAGTTTGGAAACAGAAATAAACGAGCAGAAACAGGTGGAAAGCGGGCAGAGTTATTAGAATGAATAAACCTATTCCTTTCCTAATGGATCTAGACACTGTCTCGTTTCCTAGTCGTTTCTACGTGTTCCTAATCGTTTCTACTCTTACTGATACAACGAAAATGAAAACGAAAACCAACCTCGTTTCTATGCCATCTTATGTTTCTTAGGCAACCTAGGCTCAAGTTCGTGAATACACTTTTTTCTATAAGGAACAAGTCAATAAGCAACCAGGGCGAGGGGAAATTTAACTCCCTTTCAAAACGTACGAGATTTGTCAGAAACTAAAAGGTTTCCGGTGATTTTCAAGGTGTTTTCATAAGAACATATGATTTCTAGGAAAGTTTTATTATATTTTCAGGGAGTGATTTGCTCCTCGAACCAGGGCTGGAATGACAGAAACATTAAGCAACTCCAGCCTGCAGTCTCCCGGGATCGATTAAATGAATTAAGTAACTTAGCACTTAAGCAACTATGCTGAAAGTGTTTAACCTTGTTTGATCACACTATATTTCATTGTTAAAAGAAGCATATTTGACATTCTAAGGTATTCGTAAATGCACACCATCAATTTAAAAGGTTTGGGTACAGGCAAATGTTCATATTTTGTTTGCTTTCCAACACTTAAGCATCTCTAAAGCAACTTTGAGGGCTGAAAATCCAAATTATTTGAGAATCTAAGAGGGTTGGGACCAAAGTCCAGTTGCTTATTGTTAAAAAGTGTAAAGATGAAATGTTGCCTGGTTTAGAAAAAGCATTGGTATCAAGATTGGGTGGGATTCAGACCAGTTTATAAGCCAGAGGTCTGGGTTCGAAGAATGTTACCTAAACTACGTAACGAACTTCGATCAGCCGAAGGGAGATTATAATGAAATTGAATTTCCATGACGCAACATTATGAAATATTTGAAGGAATACTTTCGTGTCTAGAATGTTTTTATCAAGATCAGCAGGCCTCTCTAATCTCCTTTATTTTCCATGGAAATCATTAAAAATGCATGGGTGTGTTAATTAGGAAATTTCGCGTTGGTTTTCACATGAGATGAGAATGATGGAGCTAGTGAGTAATTGTAATTTATGCTGTGTTTGAAATTGCGTTCTCAGTTGGTGGAAGGGATAGTGTTCAGTGGAAATAGGCAAAGCTCGACTGCGCATAACTGAGTAATCACTGAGAAGTCTCTCAACTTGTGTGGCTTAATCTTGAAATAAATTTTTTCGATGTCTTTTTTGTAGGAGTCTCCCTTCCTTTTTTGGATAGCTAGTGAATCTGTGTTGTGCGGAGCGAGTTCATAATTATAGATGGTATGGTAGATGAACCAGAAGCCATTTCAGGAGAATTTGTTTGATGCTCTAAGCAGGTCCACCCCAGGTATCGAGACCTCGATTTCCTTTTAGAGGGACTGGCAATATGGCACTAGCCTTCCTAAAAGAGGTACCAATGGCAATCAAGCTGACAGAGTTGGTTGAGAATATTGACAAGTACCTTGCAATCCTGTACTGTACACTTAGACTTATTACATAAGTCCCAGAAATCGCTCATCACGAAACTGAGGCTAGCACTAAACCGAGGCCGCTCAAAATGGACTAGTTTGAGCGTTCGTCGAATCAATCAATAGCGATAACTTCGGCTCATGTAATAAGTCTACTGTACACTGGCATATCGAAGTTATTGCATAGGTAGATTCAAAAATGGCGCCACGGCTATAAAACTATGATGGCTAGGCCAAAACTGAAATCACCATAACATTTGTCAGATAGCTCACAGAAACATACTTTTGTAGAAAATTGCTGACGCCATATCTCATAACAGTATGCAATAATAATGTGAGGAAGTATTTATTTAAGACTTGTTTGTTTAGTGATGGTCAATAGTAGCAAATTTTCCTTCATTTTCCCGCCAAAATTATGTTTTATATTGGCTGTTCGCCAAAAGTTTTGGTGATTTTAGTTTCGGCCTATCCATCATAGTTTTGTAGCTGTGCTGCCATTTTGAATCTTCCTATACAATAATTTCGATATGCCAGTGTACAGTTATAGTCCACTCACTGAATTTTAGGTGGTAGAAGTTCCTCGCAATAGTCTGCAGGAGTTTTCTCTAATTACAAAGAGGTTTACGGGTAAATGCTAATGAACGTTAAGTTATTTTGGACATTTAATGGACACGTATTATTAGATTTACAACGTGTTAAAGCCTGGACCCGATTAGCGAGCATCAAGTGGACTGGGTTGAAGTATCGAACCACCTTTGCTGTATGCGAGAGATCAAAATGGCGAACGTGAGATTTCGTGAGTGAGTAAATTGCAGTCAGATTCCGAAAAATAGCATGCATTACATGACTACATATGGTGCATAGTAAATGAGGTTCTGGTATGTTTAATGCTTCCAATTGCGCTATGTACAGGGCCGGGTCCAGCACCCATGGAAAAGGGGGGGGGGGCGTAACACACTATGTTAAAGGATAATGTTAGGGAAATAGGGTATTATCAAGCTAATTTTATTGTTTTTCTACCAAAATACCTTACCCCCCCCTTGGATCCGGCCCTGATGTATGTTGATATTTGAAAACGGTTGTTCACCAGACCCCTGAAATCAAGTCTGACAGTGGTGTCGAACCCATGCCACTGGGCACCGAAGCCATCGTTTTATTTGCATATGCACGCCACTGCACAAGCGAGTGGACATTGAGTGTAAAATCATACAGAACGTTTATAATCAATCTAATCGGTGAGAATAATCAGCTCACCATTTCTGATAAGCAGTGATATGGAAAATTATTTTCAACCTTAAAAAGACCTTGTTATGTTTAATTCATTAGGAATTCAAACTACCATTGTGAGCTTGGCAGCCAAATCTGAGATGGGAAATTAAAAAAACCATGATTATAATTCTTTATCAAGATTTTCACTTCCAAGATCTCAGAAAACCATAATATTTTCATCATGCGGTTATGAACGTGCATCCCCTGCCGTTTCCAGTGTGTTGAAAACCAATTGAGTTGTATTCGGATAGAGTAGGATGGAGAATCTAAAACGATCATTATTATGCCCACATGAGCTGTCTAAAACACAGACTTACGGATTCAGGGGAGGGCCCTGGGTAATGATAGGTACGAGGGCCTAATTTCCACCGAGAAAAAACTTTATAGATGATCAAGAATACTAAGAAAGATTAATTATTCTGTCCCTAATCCCTCGCCCTTCCCCTGGTAACTATATATAACTATAACTCTGAATACCCTTGAATGAAACTCTAAGGGATGATGTGTATCAAAATACACGCCCGGACCTTTACCAAAATATGGGCATATGGGAAAGCTTCAGCTTTATTTCAATTTGTTTTTTCTAGAATGCGACTTGTATGGAACACACACCATTTGGCTCCTAGATGGCTGGTGCACAAAAGGCTGCGAACAATTACGAAACTGCACAACCGTCTATGGAAACATAATCGTTAGGCCAGCCTTCAAATTCGGTGCCAAAGTTCTTAAGAAGCAAGAAAACAGCTATCCAGCCCTCCGAGAAATAACTGGCTATCTCATAGTCGTCTTCATAAAGGAATACCCAGGCCTACCGAAGCTGTTCCCGAGTCTTGCAGTTATTCGCGGCATGCAGTTGCTCCTTCATTACGCCTTGGTGTTTTACAGAACTGAGCTGCAGAAAGTGAATTTGCCTGCCTTGACCGTCATAAAATCTGGTGGCGTTCGCATCGACCATAATGATAAAATGTGTTATTTGGAAACGATTCGATGGAAGTCTATAGTGTTGGAAAAAACGCAGACGAAGGAGAATTTCGGCATTGCCTTTGACAAGAATAACAAGAATTGCTATGATAAATGCTACTCAAGGAAGTGTTTCGCGCCCTCTGGTCATGGCAATGCGAGGCAGCAGTATTGCTGGGGTCCTGGGAACAAGGAGAAAGGGGACTTTGAGTGTCAAAAATGTAAGTTACGTTTTACCCTGCGTTCTTCAAAGTTTTATTTTTGAGTTCCGTCTACACTGAGTGTGTTTAGCAAAGTTGCGTCATTGTGTTATCGATACGAAGGCTAGAATGGCTTATTGCAATGCATTGTTTATTCCATTCCATACGCCATAGGGCGTTAATTATGAGAGTCCCTTCTTTAAAGGGACTTAGCCAGGGGAAGACATTGGCCCCCTTTTAAAGGAAAGCGTACACATAGTTTATGTTGTTATCAATTTTTTTATGGGTTATTATCAAGGAATCAAGGAATGGATCTTTAGATGGCGCAATGCCCCCCTTTGAGCTTCTAGCTACCTTCTAATCTTTGATGCAGCGCAAAACTTTAGAACTACGATTTTTTCATTTCTATAGAGCAGAGTCGAAATGCTCGGCATTTTAGTCAAATGAAGAATTTCTACATTTTGCATTTTGAAGATATTGAAAAACTGAAAACTATTCATTTTCAAATATGTCATTTGTTTTGAAGAATAGAAATTGAAAAAATAGCAAACTGATCACTTCATAATATAGACATTACTTGATAACCGTTGAAAGACCAACATCTCTTAATGACATGTCTTGAATTAATTCTATGAATTTTCTAGTTTGTGCAGACAAATGTGGATCTCGTGGCTGCTTAGGAAGTACGACGAGCTGCTGTCATCCATCTTGCCTCGGCGGCTGCACAAAAACCAACTCAGACTTTCATTGCTTTGCTTGTAAAAAGTTTCGATCGGGAGCCTATGGAAAGTGCGTTGAGAAGTGCCCAAGAGGCATGTATGTGGTAAGTGCTCAGATATTACTCGTTTTTGACCGAGCGCATGCGTAAGTGACGTCTATGCTGTTGTTTAGGAAACTTCGGCAACGATTTAGATTTTCTCCAACGATTGTTGGACGGTCCTTACAGCTATCAATGAAGTCGATAATTTGATCAGTTGAATCACTCTTCCATTCGATCTATGGACATAAGCGACCTTTCATTATTTATCAGGGGCTAGTATTGAAGATGAATACGCCACTTTGACTAACTGCGTTTTTAGAGGACTAGATCGAGCTCTGAGGTTTAAAAAGCTAGTTTTCTCATCAAAGGCTTGTCAAGATAAGTGATGACTATCATGTCAAATATTGTGTCAGAAACAGCCTTGATAATACCGAATGTATAATGTTGTCCTAAAAATACCAAAGACTTGTCATGACAAGTGGTGACTATCATGTCAAATATTGTGTCAGAAACAGCCTTGATAATACCGAATGTATAATGTTGTCCTAAAAATACCAAAGACTTGTCATGACAAGTGGTGACTATCATGTCAAATATTGTGTCAGAAACAGCCTTGATAATACCGAATATATAATGTTGTCCTGAAAATACCAAAGGGTTGTCATGACAAGTGGTGACTATCATGTCAAATATTGTGTCAGAACCAACTTTGATAAGCTTGAATGCATAATGTTGTCGTACAAAGTATCAAAGGCTTGTCATGACAAGTGATGACAATTGTATCAAATATTGTGTGAGAAACAGCGTTGATAAGACTGAATGTTTACTCCATTGAGCAACTGATGAAGCCAAATGCAGTATTTTCCTGCAAGTGGGCTACTACCTTTGTAATATGCCTTCACCAAGTTTCAAACCTGGGACCTCTCCCAACATAGAGAAGCGCACTACGATTTTCCTAATTCAGGACAACAAGTTAGCCCTCCGATAGATAATGAACTTGAATTGTATTTGTTCCTTATGCCAAGCCTTCTGAAAAAAGATTCTGAAACAATTTCTTTTTCAACAGAACAACAATTTTGAATGTGTTGCAGCCTGTCCATGGTGGAGCTTATGGAATTCCCCGTTCAATTTTCCTCGATATTACATCCACCAAGGGCACTGTGTGTCCAACTGTCCTGCCGGATATTTTAAGAATTCAGCCACCAAGACCTGCGATAAATGTCTGGCCGAGCGCTGTCCCAGAGGTTCGTAAAGCTGTTCCTACCCACCCCTATTTCGTTACCCCCAATTTGCATGTTATCTCATCTCACCAGCCCCTCTCTTGAAGCTCTGCTACCCAGACTAGGCTATTCCTAATTTCCATAGATCTTCTATAAAAACTTAAAATATTAATATAGACAGCGAGAATCTGCTTACCAAAATTACCTTAATTTTTTCTAATTTTCATTTCATTCTCTGAAATTGTCATACATACGTAAAATCATCATTAGAAAGAATTCAAAACCAAGATCGTTATATCAAAATAGCCAAATGAAGAAAAAAGTTAGAATGGTTTGATTAAAAGCTTAAATCAAAAAGAAACCGAAGTGATTATGAAATAAGTCCATTTTAGCTGAAAAAAATAAAAGCAAAACTAAATTAGAAATTAATAAATTGTCCTAGAGCCTCTCAGACATAACAATTAATACCTCATTAAATGAAAAGAAATGCTTGTCCTGATGCTAGTCATGACGTCATAATACTTCTTGCCGGATTTTTCAGATATTTAAGTTGCCACTAATAGACAATTCTGCAAAAGATGTTAGACCTCACTTCACGCAATGCATGATGGGAATACGCTCCTTGGCAACGCATAGTTACTAAAACGAACGCCTTTTTAAAGATATGCATTGGATATTAGTAGTTTCATAAACCTTTAACCAACCGATTTCACTTCTCTCCCGCTCTAGAGCGTTAGGAGCTAGATGCCATACATGCGTACATCTGGTGCAATATAAGAATATCTTGTTTACTAAGGAATTTTCTGGCCTTTACCTACTACATAGCCTGCGTGCAGCCTCGACTGGTTTACTGAAATCGAATTGAGTTGAATGGAAAATTTGGTTTCCCTCCCAGTAGAGGAAATCGATTTCAGTAAACAAGTCGAGGCTGCACGCAGGCTACTACCTACAGGGTTGATTAATCATCATTAGCTTTGGGAAAGAACTCCACTATATGGACTCAAACCCATACCCTCCTATTTGCAAAAGACATCCCTTGGAATTAGTACTAGCACTTTGTTAAATCAGTGATGAAATGTCTTTACAAAAAGGCCTTAAAGCCACCATGAAGTCTTTTCTGCTCGTCAGACAACCATATAATCATAACTTCGCTCTTTGCCAGGAGTGGCTTTGTAGTTGGGTTTTTTGGAATCTTTCCCTTGCGAGAAATAATCCTTTTACAGTAATTGGCAGAAATGTGAAAGGATCCCATTATTTGTAATCTTCCATCGGATCGATAAGTTAATTCAAACTCGATTCACGGTAACATCGGGTGCGGTTTCCACTTAACCGAACTTATCTCGCAGCCGAATACTGAGTCACAGTAACGGTGCACAGCCAAAGAATTCACCGCATTCTTCAAGCCGATCCCAATCCTTTATATCAATCATATTACTTATATCTTTTCTGCGAGAAACAGTCATCAAAACAGTTTTTGCTCGATTTCTTTATGAGATCAAAACAACATTTCTTCTATAATGTTATGCACTGGAAATTAGGATCGATAATTACTTTGAAATAATTCATTGGCTGCCTCCATTTTTACAACTTCGCTTATTTGTCATCATCGTATTTGTAGAGATTTAGGAAACATCTTGAAATTATGGGGGAGGGGGTACGCGACGCTTGGGGCACCCTTTTCATTAAGCAGAGGGTTATTTATGAAAGTAAAAAACCCACTTCAATGTCTTTTGTAGAAACTTGGGAGAGTATGGGTCCCCAGTGTCCCCCGGTTCCTATGACTTATTTTTAAGTTAGTGAGTGAGCAAGTTTGTGGAGGAAGTTTATCTTTAGCGTGTCTGACGAAGGTCCGTCCTCGTTTTCAGTAAGAGATACGGTAGCATGCAGTGCAGTATACAGAAAATTGTAATGATGAACGTGACGTCAGTGTAGGAACCAATATTCATGATTAAAGATGAGGAATTAAATGTGTCCACTTGAACAGTTAACTTTGTATCAATCGAGATAATTTGTGAGAATGAAAATGACCCGAGTAGGACTCGAACCAAAGATTATCTAGAGGTCGTGGGTTCGAGTCCTACTCGGGTCATTTTCATTCTCACAAATTATCTCGATTGATTTTCCAAATCCTGCTTCTCTTCAAGTTAACTTTGTTGAAAAGACTCTCTGTGATTTCAAATAAAGAAATCTCTTCGTGTTATTTTAGATGTGGTACTAGGAAAGTCTTCTTTAATGTTATTGCAATAACGTTACTCGGTTAATAATTGGTCATTGATCAGAATAATTGTTAAGAAGGTTGGCTTAGTTAGTATCTGTTAAACCTGTCAGCATGACTAAGACCGGTTCTTGTTTCCAGCAGAGACAAGGTAGCATGCACTACATATGGTACTATGAGCTCCTATTGTACCCATTACGTTTGAGCTATAGACATCTTCATGTTGGCAATCAATGTCTTTTAAGATAATCCCTCGATTTAAGTTCGATGCATGATGGTCTTCCACGCTGTTCGAAATCCCTTGCACCAAGCGTTTGGTTGATAGATGCGTGACACTGCACTTACTGGCATAGATAGGCCTCCGTGCACACAGAAACGCAACAATCCACTTCTCTTTGGTTCATAGCTTAACCTGGACATATTACATGTGTCGCAGTTATCGCTATTGATGAATCCGACGAACACTCAAACTGCTCAGTATGAGTGGACTTGGCTTAGTGCTTTTAGCATTTACTCATTTACTATGTCTAGGTTCATTTATTGGCACAGAAAATGCACAGGAAAAGCTTGATGAGGAGAAATGTTAGGGTGAATAGGCTATTCTCGAAAGTGTGAATAGTTTTGAGCATTCAGCAAATTTATTAATTAACAACAAACTTCAGCTCATGTAAGTCTCTCACTGACCTACAGCTTGGGCTGGTGTGATTTCTATTCTGAACTTTTTGTTGTAGTTTGTCCACCACAAGGATACATCCGGACTGTACGTATCGAAGGGTTATCCGATGCTCAAAAGTACAAAGGATGCACTGAAATTCGTGGCAACATCAGTATTGAAATTAGGGCTGGCCCAGGTATAGTAAAGCTGATATTTTACCACTTAATGCTACATTACAATGTAGATACAAGTTCGTTAAAGTTAAGTTCAGGGATGGAAAATTTTGGACCATAGAAATTTTCATTTCTGCGAGCATATTGGAAACATGTAAACAACATACAAGGTATATCTTTTACAAAACGCCATAAAATCATTTTAGTTGAAGAAAGAAAATATATTCCCAATTGTAACAATAAAACCCTTAGTGATTCAAAATATGGTCTCGGGAGAACACACAGCAACAATGAATTATTGATCGTGTGAGAAGAGGTACATATTGATCATGAAGTATGCCAATGAGAGTTTGTGATGCCAAGTTGGAAACAGCAACATAGCTGTGAGTTGAAAAATGTTTGAAAGCAAATCATTGGATGGAAATTTTTTTTCTGGAGAGCTAAAACATTTCTAGAACCATTGGTCCCGTGGTCCGCTATATTTTCCACCCCTAGCCTTCTTCAGACAAAGGGAATACATGTGATTTCTATATCAAAACCATATTGACGGATATTACCGGATGGCTCGATCACTCCATCCCTTTCAAACTGTCGTAGGTTCGAAACCACCTTCAGACATGTCACATGAAGAGTGAGGAGAGAATTTGAGAGCTATATGTTACTCAAGGCAAAAGGAGTCAAGAGGTGTGGTCACATCGAGAGAAAGGACCAGTGTTTTACTGCTCGATTAGTTCAGTGGGCTCTTTCCACTTTGTGCCTGAACATTAACTAATTTTGTTGGTCTGTTTGGCAGAGCTGGAAAATACATTTTTCTTCCTGTAAACATAGGAACCGATTAAATTTTCTCCAAAATAAAGGCACTATGTGTTACGATGACGTCTCTGGAAAAAAAGTTTGTTGTGGTCTCAAAAGGGTGTAAAGAAATCTTATAAGGTCTGAAGAAAAAAAAGATTAAAAGGGGCTAACCAAGGTGGCACCCTGTTTGCTACAGAAGTGGAAAGTTTTGAATTTGATAACATCTGATTGCTTGAAAATGCATAATTAACCACTTTGTGACATGGAAACGTTTTTATTAGCACCCATGAATTGTCAACTTGCCATATTCATCTTTCACCAAAATTAGGCTGAAAACTTTCTGCCAGCCCAGAAGAAATTTCTGGGAACCCAGTCCCTAAGTTCCGATACTTTTTACAGCTCTTCTATTTGCCATCGACATGGACTTATTTTGTTGGTATATTGCCATCGATATTTATAATATCCCAGGCAATATTCCATGAATGTTTATCAAACGTGGCTTCTTTTTCGATGCATACGATATATTTATTGTTATGTTTTCACTTTGGTCCTCTTTCTGACCTGCTACTTCGATAAGTATCAGAAAAAATGATTCAATATTTGTGTTTCATTATGTCTCCCTTTTTTTCTCACTATCCGACGTTCTGTAACGATCAAAGACTGTTATCCAATGTTGAATGTTAAATGATATTCATTCATTTCCTTCAGCCGATACTGTCGAGAAACTGAAAGAATATTTAGGAGCAGTGGAGATCGTCAGAGGGTACATAGAAATCAGAGAGTCAAAAGCTCTTGGCACGCTCAGTTTCTTCGAAAACCTTCAGGAAATTAGCCCAAAATATCTCTACCAAAACGAGTAAGTTATTTCGTAATCTATATTTATAGTATCAGTTCTCAAAGCCCTGGGGGCAACTTCGATATCTTGTAATACGGTTTTCTGGCAATGCTTGGGGTCCCTTTTAACCATAATATGATTGTATAGCTGAGCGACTGGATTAATGGGGTCTTTGGAGTATGTATGCTTCGGATAAAAGAATTGGTCGTGAAGTAGCTGTATTGACGAGGTACTGCAAGGTGGGTTGTTCCACTACAGTTTCCATTCATGAGTATTACTCAACAGAAATTTCTGGATTTAAGTATCAATTTTACCTTGATTTTCATCTACCCGTTGAAAATATATGGATTGAGCGAGAGTGAGTTTTTGTATAACGCGCCAGCCTAGACAAGGCCTTGTTTCCAGTAGGACACGGTAGCACACACTACATCACTACATATAGTTTAATAAGGTCCTAGTGTGTTAAATGCATTCATTTGCCAGCGTTATTATGTCAAGGCCTTGTTTCCAGCAGAGCACGGTAAGACACATTACATCACTACATTTAGTAGTAATAGGTACCAGTGTGTTTAATGCATTCATTTGCCAGCGTTATTATGTCAAGGCCTTGTTTCTAGCAGAGCACGGTAAGACACATTACATCACTACATTTAGTAGTAATAGGTACCAGTGTGTTTAATGCATTCATTTGCCAGCGTTATTATGTCAAGGCCTTGTTTCCAGCAGAGCACGGTAAGACACATTACATCACTACATTTAGTAGTAATAGGTACCAGTGTGTTTAATGCATTCATTTTCCAGCGTTATTATGTCAAGGCCTTGTTTCCAGTAGGACACGGTAGCACACACTACATCACTACATTTAGTAGTAATAGGTACCAGTGTGTTTAATGCACTCATTTTCCAGCGTTATTATGACAAGGCCTTGTTTCCAGCAGAGATGACTGTAGCATACACTACATCACTACATAAAGTTTTATAAGGTCCTAGTGTGTTCATTGCACCAAATGTGAGAGTGAGTTTTTGTTTAACATGCTAGCCTGACTAAGGCAAGGTGTTGTTTCCAGCAGAGCACGGTAAGACACACTACATCACCACATATAGTTATATGAGGTACCGGTGTGTTTATTGCTCCCATTTGGCCAACAGAAGCTTTTTAATTAAAAATTAATGCCCATTAGACAATCCTTCTATACTAAGCACTCTAGATAATCCTTCTATATACTATGTTTGCTAGAACCAACTGAATGCAGCCCTTTGCACTACCGAATATTTCAGTTTGAAAACAACTGTCTACTAGAACGATCCTTCGATATAAGTTAAATGTATGGTTGTTTAGAAGCCACGCTGTTCAGAATATCTCCAAAGTATAGCTGCTTTAACAACTCATACCACAAGAGCCGCTCATCTACCCACTCGATTGTTCTGTTTTAGATTCTTTTAACTTTCCTTCAGATTCGCCCTAGCTGTGTTCCGTAACATGAATCTGAAGTCATTATGGAAGCCGGAGAAGCGCATCAAGGTCTCATCTGGCGAGCTCTTCTTCCACACAAATCCATACCTCTGCCCAAAAGTCATCAAGGAGCTGCAGTCTTTTATTGGCAGAAATCGCACTGATGCAATATCTGAGACTATGAATGGTTATATGACTTCCTGTGAGTATGAAAAGAAATACTAAACAGTAAATGCTTATTCTATTGATACAGTGCTTCGATAAGTCTAACTATTCAGTGGGCTCTTAGTACTTTGCACTTAAACCAATACCTTACGAAGATAGTAAGCGTATTTGCCTATCAACTATCAATGCACTGCTTTGATTAGTTTACCTTTTCATTTGGCCCTTCGTGCTATGCCCATAAACCAATACCTTGCGAAGATAGTAAGGATATTTCCTATAAACTATCAATGCACTCATTTGATTAGTTTACCTATTCAGTGGGCCTTTTGTGCTTTGCAAATAAACCAATAAACCAATACCTTACCTAGATAGAAAGCATATTTGCCCATTAACTGTCAATGCAGTTCTTAAAATTTGCCTTTTTCAGTGGACCCTTTGTTCTTTGCACATAAACCGATACCTTACCATGATAGAAAGCGGATTTGCCTATCATCTATCAACGCATTACATAAATCTTGAAATAGTTGATTTTTCTTGATTATTATGAATGTTCATGTTTTAGGCAATGTGAAGAAGTTTAACATCACAATTTATGAAGTAAAAAACAGAAGCCTTTGCAGCAGACCCAAATGTGTCAACGTAACTTGGTACCACGAAAGACTGATTGATTCTAGAAATCTGTTTTACAGCGTTAATTACCGTGTCGTGTAAGTATGTTTTATATAAATGGTCCTCAAAAGGGTACTGATCCCCATTCCTAGCCCTGAAATAATCAAAAATCCCAATGCCAATGAGAAGAATAGCGAAATTTCCAATATTGACGTATATACAATTTAAACGAAGAAAGTCCACAATACTAGGATTTGTGCCGGATCCTTTGGATGCTTGCGGCGAAGTAGGTAAAATAAAGCGAGACAGGAACAACGCAAGACGACACACACAGAAAAAACGTAGATGGATTAAATGTTATATATATATAAATGTTGTCAATATTTCGCCCTGGCATACAGGGTTTCTTCAGGACCCAATCCCAGTTTAAATTTGTTTTTTCATTTCTGAATGCCAGTCCTAAGAAGTAAAATTCCATTTTCTTAGTTAATAAAAGGCGAATCTCGGTTCCCAATTTCCTGACCCTCTGTATAAACAGTGAAATCATGATGAAATAAACTTTTAAGCGAGAAGACGACCCCAGAAAAGAATAATTTGGGCTTTCCTAGACTGCTGAACTCTTTCCAATGATGGGTGGTCGCAATTACCTCTGCCAGATATTAGAAAGTCGTCATCCTTTGGCAAGTCCATTGTAGTTGTTAAAGTAGCTGAAAAGATCTCTCTCTGCATTTGGTGAGTGGTGGTGCAATTTGTGTGATTGGATTGGAATGGTTTATTGATTGCTCAGTGGTTATAGCACTGGCGTACAAAGTCAAACGTCGTGGGTCGAGTCCTGTCTGGGTCGCGTTACTCGACACAGATTATTTCCATAGGTTTCCTTAAACCTGCATATTTCTTTAGCCTTTAGTACAAGGTATTTTCGCCGTTCATACTTTGTAAGACCATGTCTTATGAAAACTAACCATATTTCTATTTTCTAGATTGAAAGACGATCTGAAATATGCACAGAGCAAAGATAAATGTGGAAATATTAAGTAAGCCCAATTCGAATATTTTTAGACAGTTTTTTCTTCACACTATTATACATAGCTGTACATAGAAATTAAAATCCTTTCAGCAAGATCATACAGACGTTTCTAAGTTACAATTATATTTAATGACTCTAAGAATCGTAGATCAAAAAAGTGTGGCCAACAGTCACTATGTACTCAACTGAAGATGTACTCAACTTAAGTTTCTAGTATAATCATCACCACTAAATCATAATAGCCCATCAAAGTAAGCATTATGATCTAGTACAGTACGTATGTTGTTGTAAGTGGGTCGAAAATTACCCAGAGTCACACATCAAACGATACCCGGGTTAAAACTGACCCTTTCTGAGAACCTTTTTCGATCCACATCTGGGTATATAAATCAGTTAGGTGTCTGTTTCGTTCTCATTTTGACGTATTACTCTGTTGAGTGTCAGACGAAAAGCTTAAGTAATCTATGTGTTGGTTTCATTATGTTTCCGATATATCTGGCTATACTGAAGTTCTGTACCATCCAAAGACATTTTTTCAGAAGTATGCATTTGCTTAGTATGATGATGGGAATACGAGATATACACTTTGGTCCGATGCTACTACCGATTATGCTAATTCTACATGCAAAATCTGGGCTTCATTTAATTCTTTCATATTATGCAGCCGGTCGCAGCAATAGTCCTATTAAAAAGTTTATTTGATTTCACTTATTGTAATTTTGGCTGTGCTGTGAATTGAATCATTTTTGATTTATATATTTTGTACTTTGCTATTGTTAACTACAGTAGTTGGCTTAAATTAGCTTAAGTGTAGCTATAATTTGTAACAAGCCAACTTTTGAATAAAGCGATAATAATAATGATAATGATAAAAGCTAAGTTCTAACCCGTTTATGTTTTTACTCCGGCTAGTAGAAGTAAGGCCTATTCTCATTTCTGGAACAATGTTTCTTATGTTGATCTTGTATATTTCTTTAGATGGGAGACAGTCGAAGTTCCTGTTCCTGGGGTGGTTTTAAACCAGAAGTAAGTTTTTCAAAAACTTCGTTTTATTCTTAAGTCAAAATGGAAGACATTCTAATCGAGAAATCCAAAACAGGAAAGTTTTAAAAAGTTGCGTTGACCCACTCAAAGTTGGCTGAGTCATGTTTGTAATCAAATACAGTACTTGCCCGCCACTTAAATTTACTTATCATAACTCATTGTCGTTCGTTGCACACTGTTCAGCTCAAATTTCCAAAAACACCAACCAAACATATCATTTAGAATACATGAATAGAGGACTTTGGAAGGTTCCACTTTCGTATATTTCTATATTTGAAGATATGGGTAGCCACGACTCCCTCCCTAACCTTATCTTCCTAAATTCAGCTCTTCACTGTAAGTGACAAGCCGGGAGGCATTGCCTACGGTTGTTGAAGTCTTTGGTACAGTGCTAACCAACCACTCGGAAACTGAATGTCGCAAAACAAGGCTGTCAGTTTCTTAAAGGCTGACATTAGAAACATAGTCTGTCTGGTTAGTTCGTAAGCACGAAACTCGGAGTAACAGAAGGGCATGTCTGTTTTTTAATTTGTCCATTCTACATTACACGCCTTTTTTATAAGGAACCTAGCTCAGGGTAGGTTCCTTATTTTGAGAGCTTATTTTGAGAGCTGAGTTCCTTATTTCGAGACCTTTTTTGACCACTTTGTAGTTCTAAAAGTTCTTTAATAGGTCGTTGATTTCAAATGCTCATTTAGTGGATAAGAATTAGCACTGGCGCAAGAAAATCGTTAGAATTCAACTTTTTGCAATAAACTCTGATAATAAAACATGTTACAACATAAAGAAGCTTAGGCTAGGCCTATATAATATAAAAGTTAATGAGAGTCATTAAAGAAGTTGCATATCTACACCATTGATTATGATATTATAATTAAAGTTCCTTAGTTATTGGACCTTTATAGTAAGTTCCTTAAGTTTTTCGACCCTCTACATGTAGGTTCCTTATAAAAGGTTCCTTATAAAAAAAACCGTTTAGTCTATAAAAATAGATCCATTATTATCTAGTAGGCTGAAGTTTTTTATTAGTCATTTTCTTAAGTGGTGGGTTAGTACTGTATGACTCGGCCAGGAATCGAATCCAACCTTTCAAGACGTAATTTCTACCACTAGAAGAGCTGCAAATGTTGACCTGTGCTTACTTTCCTGAAAACGTATGTTTGCATGAAATTTACTCTCTTGCTCGAATTAAAGTTGAAATATTCACTTCCTTAGCTCGACTGGTCAAATTCGAGTGGAAATGCACGCATTACTGCAGAATCTATCAGCTTATCAGACGTATGCGATTTATGTGGAAACGTATGTTTTGAATGGTGAAGGGAGATTGAGCGATGAAAGTAGGATACTGCTATCCGAATCCAGTAAGTTCTAATTCTACTATTATTCCATACATATGCATGTACCGGTAAATGGTGGCTCAAGATACACGAAGGGTGCTCAAAAAGTTACAAGAACATCTAGGAAAGTACAAGTATGTGATCATGAGACCTAGTGTGCCCTCACTTTCATTATCACAATGGCTGTGGAGAAATACGTAACCCTGGACGTGCGAGGTATGGTTACAGAAATTGTTAGTACTCAAGAACTTAAGAGTGCTCATATTCAAACCAATGATGTGTAACCGTTTATCATTGTCCAAGGTCAGGAGAAGCTACATAGTAAGTGAGGCGATGACAGGGAAGGTATTACAAGGTTGCTCTTGTGGAAATTCGAGCACTCCTTGGTTCTATAACGCCAATTATGTATGTACTGTTGAATGGTAGAAGATCGCTCAAGATACACGAAGAGTGCTCAAAAAGTTACTAGAACATATAGCAAAGTATAAGTATGTGATCATGAGACCTAGTGTGCACCCATATTTGAAAAAGGCTTTTCAAAAAGTGTTGTCAGCGACGGCCTATATCTTATGAAATATTCACGTCAAAATATTACCTTTTCAGTCCCTCGTCGACCTCTGGCTTTGGAAGCGACCTATCTCTCGTCATCTGAAATCAAGCTGAAGTGGAACCCCCCTGACAAACCAAACGGAATCATAACCAAGTGGCAGATCTTCTTCCAAAAGAACTTCTACTCTTTCTGGAGAAGTAATCTAGACTGGTGTCAGCGTGACGTCACACATGACGTCGGCGTGGATGCTGAAGCGAGAACAAACACTTCAGTGCCAAATGGTAAGTGCTGCATCTCTCGCGAGGTAGTTGCGTGTCTTTGTTAACATGGGTCGATCTTCAGTATTTCTTAATTTCAAACTTAATTTTTTAGAGAAATTAGTTCCCCTACCACCTAAAATTTGCCTGTAATTGCTAGACGCTATTTCTTTCATGCTACTGGGCGACCAATAACTATGTACTGCTGTTTTTGAAAATATGTGTGTTGATTATCAAGTCTATTTTCATCATTTAAGGCCTAATGGATGAAAAAGGGTTATGTGATATTCTATAATTCAATTCAGCCAGCCTCGAAAATTTTTCGTGAGCACGCTTATCTTATGTAGGGCTCGCTGGGCCTAAAGCCCCGTTCACACTGCTCCGTATTTGAATGAAAACGGAGCAAAACTATTCGTTTCGGCCAAATACGGAGTTATTTGAATACGCAAACAAATACGCATACTTTCGAATACGGTGCGTCTTGAATACGCTCCATTTTCAGTGGGAACACAAAATACGGAGACATTTGAATACGACGGTATTCACTCAATGGAAATATTTGTCTGGAAATGGGATTATGAGCATCGTATTTGCCCGGAGCAGTGTGAACACTTTACCGTATTCATAGCGTATTTGCTTGAAAACGGAGCAGTGTGAACAAACAATGTTTTTCGTCTTTAGATACGGAGACAAAGAAATACGGAGCAGTGTGAACAAGGCCTAAATCTCTGGTCACTAGAAAAAAATTATTATTTACTCTTTTCAAAGGGGTTTCTTTTTAGATTGCTTAAAGAGGGGGAAAAAGAAATACCTGACTAGTTTTCTCTTTTACCTTAACGAGGATGTTTTAAAACCAATCTTGTTCGCAGAGTTTCAACGTCTCTTGCCTTTCCACCAGCAAGTTTTTCAAAATCTTTAATTGGACTGAATTACCCCGTAACATGAAAAGTACTAAACTACCAAACCCTCCGTGTGCACCTTTAAGACTAGAATCAGAAATTCGTTGTTACATAATTATTTGAATGTACACACAATGATCTGGTATCTACCACTCATCACCTAGTCTAGGTAAAATCTTTGCGAATCATTTCACTAAACGTTGCAAGTCTTGGTATTCGAGTATCTTGAAAATTTATATCGAAATCGTTTGAAACTGTTGTAAAGAATTTTTTAGATTATTGCGGAATTTTTTAAAGTTGTTTCGAAATGTTGCAAAGTTTTCATCACAATTCTGAGGTTCTGTCCCATCAAAGTTGATTCTTCTCTTAGGCTCTTGTCCGACCAATCGAACATGCAGTTGTGAGGTGAAGAAAGAAGAATCGCGCAAGCTGAAGCAAGATAGGAACAACGTCTTGTTTCAAAAGTCCTTCGAAGACAAAATATTCGCCCAGGTTTTCAGCAAACCGAAAGACAACGAAGATGACGATGATAAGAAAAACAAAGTCGATGATGACGATGATGATGATAAGAAGAAGAACACAATAAAAGAAGAAGACGACAAAAAGAAGAAGTTTGTGAAAGTTGATGATAAGAAGAAGCTACTGATAAAGGATGATGAGAAGAAGAAGATAGCTGTGAAAGCAAAAACCTCTGCTCAGCAACCCACCGCTAATCCTGATTGCACGAAAAACCCCTATTCTGTGAGTTAGTATGATTCATTCTTTTATATTCTTATGAAAACTAACAAAACTATGCATAAATAACATACAGTAAAAACTCTCATCTAAGAAACTGAATGTAGCCAAATCAGGCTACCTAGTTTCTTAGGTTGGGAATAAATAGGTGAAGAATTTCAAATAACTCAACAGGACAGCCACCGAATTTGCATGAAATGCCAAATCTTTTCAATCAAAACCATTTTCTGAAGCAGTATGATTTTTCAAGCTGAAAAATCTAATCTTTAAGTATAGACGCGCTACTTTCTGGTAGGCTGAAGTTTCTTATAATCAAGTTTCTACATGGCGGATTAGAAGTGTAGTACATGCGCGACTTTCTCTGGAATTTTACCTTGGAAGCCATTAGCATGAATAGATTGTCAAAAAGTCTCTCCCCATTTGTATGAATATGAACAAACTATCTCTGTGAATTTTATGGATCTTGATAGCTGCACATAAATTTTTTCTTGCAATTTTGAAAAACTCGACGCTTTTTCAAGATAAAAATCAGGCATTTATGTAGAGAATTTCTACTTGAAAAAACCCACCCACACTAGCAGCATGATAGTACTGAAATATGTGGATATCGCCTCTAGGGGGGCTACACTTCACATCTGTGCCCTGTCATTTGATTATTTCCACATTTTCAATTCCAGTCAAAGTGCAACACACCAACAAGAAAAGGCCTGAAGAAGGGAGTGACAACTACTACGAAAACAGCAACAAAATCTCCTTCAACACTGAAATCGGCTAAGCTCACGAGAACACAGTCTTCCTCCTTAAAACCGACCTCTGGAACCCCGAAAGACGAGAAACTTGTCACCGTGAATGGAACAACCTTTCAGTTGATTCTGAAAGATCTAGCTTATTATCAGGAATATAAAATACGTGTAAGTTTAGCTTGCTTTCACTTTTCATCGCGATTATTTTTTTGTTCACTTTTTCTTTTGCCATGATATTATCACACTAGCAGACCTATATGCTCTTATCGCAGCAAATTCGCTTTCAAGAGGGACGTACATTTTCTCACAAAGCCCTGGATACGCTTACGTAGAGAAGAGTAACCACCCTAGCGAACGTCTGCATTGTACTGTGGAGAATATTTAGTATTAACGGGTATATGATCAGTACTGTGAGGGATACCATCAGTACTGTGGGGGATAACATTATCACTGTGGAGGATATTCAGTACAGTGAGGGATACCATCAGAACTGTGGGGGATACCATTATCACTGTGGAGGATATTCAGTGCTGTGAGGGACACCATCAGTGCTATGGGGGATACCATTATTACTGTGGAGGATATTCACTACTGTAGAGGGATACTATCGGTACTGAGGAGAATATTCAGTGCTGTCGAGGATACGCTGGGAGTGGCGTATGTTGTATACTTTCCTTTGAATCTTTTGACAAATATTTACTTGCTATAAAAACTTAGCTAAATCTTTCTTTACTATTTTCAACATAAAGCATTATGATATAAAGCATTCTTTACAATTTATAGGTATGTCCATGCAACCGTGCCGGATGCGGAACAAATCTAAATTGTGCCGTTGTTTTTGGCCGTACAGATGTCAACACGGTAGCTGATAACATTCCAGAGCCGGTCAATGTGAAAGTTGAACAGGATATGTTTAACGTCAGTTGGAGACCGCCACGAAAACCAAACGGCATCGTTTTGAGATACGACGTTGGTATCCGGTAAGTTACTTGCATGTAAACATGGTCTCCATAAATATGATGCTGAATATTATGAAATATTTTTTAAGTAACGAATATTTTTGGGTAAGGAACTAAAATAAGCGTTTTGGTCTATTCACTCAACCATGACTTGGTTGGTTACAACAATGGCAAAACAATACACTGAACTTGAACAACAAAAAACTTGCACAAAAAGATACAACAATAGGTTCTAAACCATCTCCTTCTATAAACTATGGTATTTTGAAATACCTTTTTCTCACTGCATTGTTGATAGGCAAATGCCCCTATTAGTACTATCTATAAAAGATATTAGTTTATACGCCAAGCAGAAATGACTCAATGAATGGTAAAAGACTAATTCAGCGACACTAGTCCTTTCCTCTCAATGTGTTGTGATTACCCTCGCGATTCCTTGTCTTTTTGTCTGTAATTACAGAGAGCTGGCAACTGCTCTCTTCGAACATCAGTTGACAGGCTAAGACCCGTGACTCTTTGTACAAGGGTGGATTTACTTAACCTCTTGGCTATCCCCATCAAATTGAATTGTATTGTTATGAATATGATGTATTAACACTCTCTTCAGTCGTATGTAGGCGTAGATGACCCTTAAATAGCTAAAATGATATGGAGTTGGATCTACTTCACTTCAACAAAAAATATATACAATGTTAATACTCTGATGATAGCATTAGCTAGAAAGGCCTTAGTTTGCATGAATTGTATATGTTTTTTTAAGAAAGAAATAAAGGAATTCTTCACATCTATCTCGATTTTTTTGCTTATCCGAATCTTTTAGCATCATCTATTTGTCTTTGTTGTACCAATACAATGTTAATCTAATCTCAAAGTTTCTTAATCTACTGTAAGAACAATTAACAAGAAATAGAAATAATGATAATTATAATGATTATGATATATCGATGCTATTGCCAATGGTATGTGGGCTTAGATGACTGTTAAACAGCTAAAATGATACGGAGTTGCATCTACTTTACTTCAACAAAATATGTACTCAAATAATCTAATCTCAAAGTTTCTTAATCTACTGTAAGAACAACTAACAAGAAATAGAAATAATGATAATTATAATGATTATGATATATCGATGCTATTGCCAATGGTATGTGGGCTTAGATGACTGTTAAACAGCCAAAATGATACGGAGTTGCATCTACTTTACTTCAACAAAATATATGTACAAAGTTTAATCTAATTTCAAAGTTTCTTAATCTACTGTTAAAACAATTAAGAAGAAACAAAAACAATTATAATTGTAATGGGTAAAAAAGAAGTTTTGTAATAGATAGAAAATCATATTTTCCTCTATCTTATCAAGTTATTCGCCCAAACCAACATGTTGAAATAATTTTAATGAATATGATGTATTTCTGCTCTCTCCCTCCCTCCCAGATTCAACAAAAACAGAGAAAACATTAAGTGCCAGCTTGCCAGTTTGCATACATTCGTCTTGGAGAAGAGGGTCGCACCCGGAAACTACACGATCAGAATTCGAGCCATTGCTCCGGCGTCAAATGGGTCTTGGACGACCCCCGTTAGTTTTATCATACAAGAAAAGCAGTTGTACTCCCCCAGATCCAACACTGTGATCATCGGTATTGGCACTGCGGCTGCTTTCGTCATTATGATGCTCATACTGGTCGTCGTCTATTATGCATATGTTAAAAAGTAAGTTCTGGTTGTTGTTTTCTATTGTTTCCACTATTTCTTCGAATATTGCTTCTATTTTCTGTGAACGGCCGTTTCTCAAATCGTCTGGTTTTAAGTTTTGCAAAAAATTATAGCCTAAAGGACAACATACACTCTATTTTTTTTATAAGAATAAATTTTATAAGAATATTGAGGCTCAAAATCGGTGAAATTTAAGAATGTTTTAAGAATATTACGAGGCTCAGATCTCATGGAAAAAAATTTTAGCGAGTGTTGATGAGCTCTGTTTTACAGTAAATAAGGATATTGTTCTGTTACTTTAGCCTCCATATTTGTATTACTGAAGGTATGCATTTTTGGCATTTATGACAATGATAACAATTTATTGCTATATCCGTGTTTTCTGCCGCAAGAATAATTTAAGAATATTCCGAGGCTCAAAATGGCAAAAAATTAAGAATATTGAGGCTCAGAAAAAAATTAAGTACTCTTATAAAAAAAAGAGTGTATTTCGTTTCTACCCGCCGAGATTTATTACCAATCTATTCTATGTCTGAGTAAACAAATAATGAGTAATTCATTTTACTTTGAAGATTCTGGATCGCCCATCTTTTTTGTTATTCTCAAACAAATGGGGGAAGTTTTCTCTGAGATACCCAGTATTGTTCATAGTTGGTAATTATAGTATTATGTCACAACCTACAGAAACATAAGTTACTCAATATTGTTTTTCATAGCATAACCTGAATACTATTCTATACCCGAAATTCAAGAACAGACCATAGATGAGCCATATTTCATCAAGTTATGGTCTGTTCTTAGATTTTAGGTTTAGAATGGTTAGAATGGTTCTATATTAAGATCAAGAGAACATTATCGTTTCTGTGTGCCAAGACCTAGTATCTAATGGTTATTTTTTCTAGCTATTCAGCTAACTAAGTCCTAATTTCAATGCCACTTTTGGGGTCGGACCCCTGGTTTACTTTACTTACAAGTTACGATGGAGTGAGCTGTTTAATGAATAACTTGAAGGTTGCAAACTAGGGTCGCTTAAAAGGGTTTCTCCGGGTAAAATTTCCAGGAACCAGAGTTCTTCCTAACTTAGTTTAGGTTATGTACAAAGGATGTTAAGTAGTAATTTGCATGCAGGGACAGATAAACATCATTTTTACCAAATAATTCTATATTATAAGCATCAGAAAGGACTCGATGGACAGGACAATGCATCTAGAATCGGTCACCTTACAATGCCATCAAATAATAACAATCTCTTTATTTACAGTGGGTGAGAAGATAGATAATGTGCATAATTAATTAGGTAGAAACTAATTGATACCAACTATTCGCATACAAGAAATGAAAAAAAAAACAATATAGATCTACTTATTTACATATATTACAGCTACATTTGTCTCTATTCCAGGCTTTTGTGCGGCACTTTCATACCATTTAATTGGCTATGTATGTTGAAATCAATCCCCAATTTCTCTGTGTTTTCTAAACCTCTCCAGTCAATCAGAATGCGACCGTTATGTATTTCCGATCCTGGCCAGGAACAGATTCAGATTGTCACAACGGCAATAAGGGTCGAAAACTGCTCCTTCGACCCTTTTTGGTAACAACTTAATTAATTCGATCACAATTGTATTTGTAGGACATCGCAAATGGGTGTGCCTGGAGTGCTCTATGCGTCTGTCAATCCAGAATATCTGAATTCTAATGAAGGTGAGCTGTCTGTTACTTTATCGTTTTACGCGATGCATGATAAGCCTATAGTTTATAGAAATAGATGGTTAGAAAACCTATTGTTGTTCTTCTATATTTCACATTTGATGTTGAACAGTACCTGAAAGTGCACATCGTATGAACATAATTTATAGAAGTAGATGGTTAGAAAACCTATTGTTGTTCTTCTTTGTTTCACATTTGATGTTGAACATTAACTAAAAGTGCACAACGTATGAACATAGTTTATAGAAGTAGATGGGTAGGAAACCTATTGTTGTTCTTCTTTGTTTCACATTTGATGTTGAACATTAACTAAAAGTGCACAACGTATGAACATAGTTTATAGAAATATATGGTTAGAAAACCTATTGTTGTTCTTCTTTGTTTCACATTTGATGTTGAACATTAACTAAAAGTGCACAACGTATGAACATAGTTTATAGAAATATATGGTTAGAAAACCTATTGTTGTTCTTCTTTGTTTCACATTTGATATTGAACAGTACCTGAAAGTGCACAATGTATGCCAATATTTTCCCATTTATGACAACCTCAACCTACAACACTTGTGGAAGCCCCTGGAGTGATATTAATTGCATTTTTTGCATTTTTACCTGGAAGAGAATTTCGTACAGGCCGATTGGCCTAATTCGGAATAAACTCATATTTATAGTTTATAGAAGTAGATGGGTAGGAAACCTATTGTTGTTCTTCTTTGTTTCACATTTGATGTTGAACAGTACCTGAAAGTGCACAATATGTAAATATTGCCTACATAAATATGATGCTGAATATTATGAAACTTTTTCTAAATAACTAATATTTCTGGATAGGTAACCAAAAGAAGTGTTTTAGTCTATTCGCTCAACCATGACCTTTTTGGCTAAAACATAAAAAAGACTGTGCACTCTCAATTTTCAAAAACTTGCACAAACAGATACAATAATAGGTTTCTAAACCATCTTCTTTTATAAACTCTGATTTAAACACGCACCCTACCAATGCATAGAAACTAAAACAACGACTCCTGCATCAAATGTTAGCAAAATTTTTAATATATTGCAAAAATTTGAAAAAGGATTTTAGCAACTGGTGTTCTCTCCTCGATTAGTTTAGCTATTGAGAGAGTTCCTCCTTTAGGAAATTCCCCTGATACGAAAGTTTTTTGAAATTATGATTCTTTTCTATTCATGTACTTATACTTTGTATAACTATATCATATTACTATGTTTTCATTATCTTAATTTATGTTGTGTGGTATGATGTCGAATATCAGAATCAAATGAACTGAACTGAACCAGCGTAGCTACGAAATCAACTAGACGACCCCTTCAGTTCGTCCCATAATTGATATTATGTCCCATAATGGTTTAGAACTATGCCGTCTTGAATCTAGATGATTTTTGGCCTCATTGTTATTGTATGGAAGTGCTGAACTGCCTAGCAATATTAAATAGAATGATTATCGAGTCTACAATCAAATATCTCAAATCATCAAATTGCTTTGATTTTGTAAATGATATGAATTAGAATTTTCGGAAACGAAACTTTTTTGCTTGTACTTTGTTATGAATGTCTGTACTGTTCTTGTATGTTAGTATGTGTGTCTGTACTGTAAGTGTACATGCTGTCTTAGCCTATAGGTATGGATACAATTTATGTTAGACCAATGTAAATGCCATTCAAAGGGACTCGCTGGCTATAAGTCTTTTCCTGCTATGATTGGCGGTTCATATACACAATATTTCTTTTGTTGTTTTTAATAATTTAATGGAATGAAAAAGAAAAAATCTCCAGCATCTAGTAGCTTGTTTTTAGATATGCGCCAATCTTTCAAGCACTTTCATCTACGTTTTATTTCTGATTCAATTTCAGTGTACATACCAGATGAATGGGAAGTGTCACGTGACAAGATCGAGCTCATGCGAGAGTTAGGTAAAGGTTCCTTTGGCATGGTATACGAAGGCATAGCTTATGGAATCATCGAAGAAGAACAGAAGTTGAAAGTTGCTGTCAAAACTGTCAACGAGAATGCCTCGATTCGAGATCGAATTGAATTCCTACAAGAGGCTTCCATTATGAAGGCATTCAACTGCAACCACATTGTTCGGTTGCTAGGTGTTGTATCGCAAGGGCAACCGACATTGGTTGTCATGGAGTTGATGGAGAGAGGTGATTTGAAGACGTTTCTTAGAAGTAGGAGACCTGAGGTAAGGTCGAAAGTTGCTTTTGTTTTCAGGCTCTTGATTGCTCTAGAAGTGTAGAAAGCTGTAGAAGTGTAGAAATCGTCGCGGAATTAATGTAATAAGATGAATACGAAAAGACTTTTTCACGCAACCAGCATTGTAGAACCAAACAAAAGCTTGGTGACATGGCCTGGTTTGCATACCTTTTATTTCAAAAGCTGCGTGAAAGTGAAAATTAATCAGTGCAAAAGAAGCTTATCGATTGAAAGCAAGTTTCAAACCCGGTTTCCATATAGTTGCTAAAGTCTCCAGGGTCTCTCAAAACGTCTTTAGGATGTCAATATTCCAATTCGATTAGTTTCGTGATTTTAATAAAATTTGCAGCTGGGGTACTTTAGAATCGAAGTATGGTGACAAACAAACAAAAACCATCGCTACAATGCTTATCCACACTCACTGCAGATTAGTTCAATTGTTCAAACCAAACATTTATGAATTTTGATTCGGTCAACACTACTTCTGGGTTATTGATCAAAATTCATCAACACTTTGAAGTTTCCAATTTTCTGCAAGAAGCCAAAAACAACAAGTTGAATTTGAATAAAAACAACACTTAATTGACCTAACAGGCCATTGGAATCTATGGGTACCCTTTTGGTGTTTAACGTCAATTTTGAAATACTCTTATTAATATCACTATTCTGTTATCATGTGGATCCAAACATCAAAAACGAGCATTGCTCTCAGCAACGCAGGAAATTATTCAGTACTTTCGTTTGCAGCATTATAATGTGATGAAGAATTCTTGTTCATTAGGGAATCACATTTCTCACCCCGCGTAAAATTAGAAAAATTGGCATACTGTTCAGTTATTACCCGGTATTCATAAACTTGAAACTATGCAGTCGACTGAATGTTATATTACATTATGTACATTATATTACATTATATTACATTATATGTTACATTATATAGTTTGGTAAATCTGGTATGAGTTTTCTTACGATTATTTTCCATTGCAGGAGAAAGGTGGTTTACTTCCTCCTAACCTTGCTGAAATTCTTCAAATGGCAGCTGAAATCGCCGACGGCATGTCATACCTCGCCGCGAGGAAATTCGTACATCGTGACTTAGCCGCACGGAACTGCATGGTGGCTGCTGACTTCACTGTGAAGATAGGGGATTTCGGGATGACGCGCGATATTTACGAGACGGATTATTACCGCAAGGGTGGAAAAGGATTGTTGCCTGTGAGGTGGATGGCTCCTGAGAGTTTGAAAGATGGGATTTTCACAACTGCTTCTGATGTGTGGTAAGTGTATTTGACTGGCCGTTATCCGAGTCTAGCATTGTTATCGTAATGGTTTTCCCTATTTTTTCATTAAGAGTCAAGCCTCGAGGCTCAAATGATGTGGGTTATTTTCTAATTCATTGTATCCAAACGAAAATTACTATGTTCATTTTCACTTTCGTTTTAAAATTTGTCTTTCTAAAGTAGACAAAGAGAAAGACAAACAGGTCGTGTTTGATATAGTATTGGTCAGTTTAGCAAGATTGTTGTATAGACGCACTTAATAAAATTAGAAAATATCATAAGGCTCATTCTGCAAATCAATACCAATAACATTATTGCAATAATACATAAATATCAATCATCTCCTATTTTAAGGGGGTTGGGGTGGGCTATCTGTCCAACGATAAAGCTATCGACGTGTGACTTTTAGTTCTGCTTCATAGCCTTTTATACCTTGCTTACAACAATAGCACGCTTTTTTACTGTATTGTTTAGTACTCAACAGCACACACTGCTATTGTTTGAACAAAGACTTTGACATTTACTTTGTCAAAAGAATTAAGTTCCTATTAGGAACAAAAGAGTGAACGAGAAGCTTAGCTCAAGTCCCACATCTCAAAAATTCAAAAATATCCTGAAGATGAGTCTTTGGATAAGAAAGCCTATTTAATGGCTACTATCTCGATATTTTATAAGTTATATTGCTAATTCGTTAGCTAGATAGATATCATAATGATTTTGCACTTCGTCAAAGGTTATTATTTAGCCAAAATATCGATATTTTCTTCATTCATAAATTGTATCATTTGAATTCATTTTGCCTTTTTTGATATGTATTTTTATTGAAAATTTCAATAAAAATATATTCATACTTTGTGGTCGTATTGTACAAGTGAGTTCGTATTCAATTAGATTTTAAGTAAAATTTGGTAAGGGCCATCTATGCCTTTCCAATGAAGAAGAAAGTTGTCATTGTATTTGTCATTCCCAGGTCAAATGGAGTGGTTTTGTGGGAAATGGCGACGTTAGCTGCACAGCCTTATCCGGGCAAGTCAAATGAAGATGTTCTCCGTTTCGTAATCGAAGGAGGTGTCTTAGAACAGCCAGACGACTGCCCGGACCGGCTTTACAACATGATGTGTAATTGCTGGAAAACGGACCCTAGAGCCCGGCCGTCCTTCTTGGAATTAGTCCAGTTCTTAGAAAATGATGTAAATGACACGTTTGAGGAAGTATCTTACTACCATGAAATGAAGCGGAAGTTGTTGGAAGCAACGGAGACAAATTTACTTAAAGGTAAGTGCAAGGACTTTTAGAGTCCTGCGAGCAGATTTATCAACCCCTTTTGAGAGTGGTATTGTTGGTGCTGTCGAGCTCGATTTCCTGCATTTCGTTTTTGGAATAACTTCAATACATTTGAAAAACGGTAACCTTTCCTGAATGCAGCCAATCACATTCCTCTCAAGAAAAAAAGAGTCAATCTTAATAAAAGCTGATATCGATGGAATTATTTGTTTTACTACCAGTCTATCTAGCTATTCAGTAGGCCCTTTTGCGTTTAGTGTATAAAATAATGCCTTACGAAGGTAGTAGCTAAACGTATTTGCCTATGAACAAACAATACACTACTCGACGAGTGTAGCTATTTAGCGGCCATTTGTGCTTAGTGTGTCAACTAAGGGCTTACGAAGGCGTATTTGCCACTTATCAGCCATAAAGTATTTTGTAATTCAAAACTATCTTTAACCATGTTTATAACAAGTGAGCCGAAAAGTTAGCAACTGACCTTTGAATTTTAATATTTACCTTTGTTCTTTGTTATGTAGGTCCAAACGATCAAGTGAATCAGGCGCGACACAACAGCCTGAAAATGACAGGAAATATGGTGGAAGGCAATGTTAGCGGATCAGTAACGTCTGACTCTGCGGGGGATGAGAATTGGAAAACGGAGGCGGATCAAGGACTGACTGAGAGCGATGACGTTTGCAGTGGAGGTGACGGACGGAGTAAGAGTATGTATGATAATGATGGGGACGCTGTCAATATGCGTTATGTCGAGTTACCGACGAGTAGCAGTAAATCCAAGAAGGGGAATAATAAGCCTGTGCCCGTATGAAGATGGATTGATGTTTGGTAATTTCGATTAACCTTAAAAGTCATGCAGATGATATCTGACTGGAGAGTTTGCATGCGAATGCTCCAGAGTCGTGATAGGTTTCTATTCGTCCAGGCAATGCAATCCACTGCATTGCACGCAAAGCTGAGAATAGCAACATGGAGCATATGCGTTTTTTAAGGAGATTACCCCACTAGGCCTTATTAGCTGCCCACTACTGAATATTTGAATTCTTGTTGCTTAACCAGTATTGGGCCCTTTCCAAGTTTTACTGCAAGCTTTAAGATTTAAAAAGTAATAAACAGCTTTATTGCCTCAGTTTGATTTTACGAACTTCCATTATCTTTTATGCGTATAGTATGCAAATAATATCCAACTGCAAAGACTACAAACTTAGGCCCCTGTTGACACCACTCAGTTTTTTTAACAAGACAGTAATATTCATCCGTTTCCTACATCTTGGTGAGTTTGATGATTTTTCGTTCTTTGCCATCTTCATTTCTCTGAAAATTGGTCGAAGCATTACAACTAAAAGCATTTATCCGTCGTTATCTCTAGAACAGTAAAGGAAGGATTATACATGGAGAATATTTGTACATTTCATATGTCATTGATGTAGGCGAATTGTTAAATGCCTCCAGCCCTGTAGAACCGTTTGACACACTATCCTTTTTTGTGGGATTTCATATTAAATGAAGCCCTATTATTTTTTAAATGTGTATATCTATTTACATCCCATTTCTATTTATTCTGTAATTCTCGTGGTCCATCTATGATGGCAAGCAAAACTCTAGCCCGTTGGATTTCTAGTCCTAGGTTTTACGCCAAACACTCAACACTAATACTTACTATGTATACAGTAAATACCCGCGTATAAGTACCTGGGTTTGAGCCTGTTAGGCCAAGACTTCATCATTTATGAAGGCAAATTTCGGAATTCAGGCTCCTATCAGAGACGTTGGATTACTAAGAGTTTTGTAATGGTTTTCCAAACAGCTTTATCAATGATTTTGCAATATAAAAACACGAATCTGTTAGGGAACTTCAGGGTTTCATTTCAGAAAGAGCCCGTTTAGGCTAAGCGGAAAAATCTGGGCTCTGATACGCGGGTTTTTACTGTATGTATTTGGTTTAAGAACAAGGAAATGATATTCCAACAAAACTGCCTCCCTAAGGAAAGGATCTACTTAATATAATTCCTTCTTTCCAAAATTAAATACATATGATAAGTATTCTAATTGAACATTTAGCATAAACCCACAGAGCTACAAAGGGTGCCCTGATTGTTTGAATTTGCTCGCTATCTACGATAATTGCTGTATTTTGAAATGTTAGTGAAGGCCAGGCCTACATTCTGCTTGGATGGAACCTAGTCATTAGGTCGAAGCCTTGAGATACATCAACCCAGGAATTTATTTTTCTAAACCTGTCTTTGATAATTTAGGTATTTCATATTTTTCTATTTTATTATGTATCTTTAATTTAGAACAAACAGTCACGAAAAGTGAAACTTAATGTAAATACTTAAATTGTTGGATAATATTTTTTAATTCATTATTTGAATCTTACCACTCTTGTGGGTAAATTTATTTTTTAAAGGGTAACAATTATTCGTCAATAACACTGTCTTTTTGTCTGTTTATCCTGCTTTTGCTTTTGCTTTCGCTATCATTTTCAAATTACACCCTTATTTATCAGAACGAGTAAAATTGGTCTGAAGCTGGGTGTTCTTAAATATTCCTCAACTTACACCTTATTTTGATACACTTCACCCACAAAAACAATGCTGTGTTGAAAAAATCGAAAACTTTGTGAAGAGACAGGTAAAAAAAAAAATTGGAAAATTTGATTTCGAACAGAAGAGGAGCTAGGTTTGAGAGATGAGACAATGAAGGAGCAGTGTGAATTTTAGATGGAAGAAGACGCCATCGAAGTGCAGTCGAACGAAGACGTAGGTACAGAATGCATCTAGAAACAGACGATCATTATCGACTAATTTTTAGTAGCTACTTTCTCGTCTTTTTCAAGTATAAAAACGTCTGTAAAATACAATTTATTGGATTCTTGGGGTGGTGGGATTAGATCCGTCGTAAAAAGAACCGATAGGCGATTGGGTATTCATTTTACTAGCCATACAGTTATCTTTTCTTTATTTCTTTGTCAAATATACATTTGCCTCTTTTTCAAATTTGGAGCGAAATGAAACTGAGGATATAGCAAGAGGATAGCGTAGCGATTACGATCAGATTCCCACTTGCACTTTCGCTTTCGCTTGGCACTCACTCTTTAACAAAATTCAGTACAAGTTTTAGGGTTGTTTTTATCTTTTTTTTCCTGTCAAAACTGTCACAAAAGGTATTTGAAATGAATGGCGATGAAGAGACAAACATTACATCTATGCAGAATATACCTAAAGACATTTTAGAAGATCTTTGTAGGTGAGATAAAATGATTATATCTTAACATAATCCCTCGAAAACAAAGTTCCATAAAGATTTCAAGCCAGAGATATTATAGGCCTAACTTAGGCTCGTAGACCTCATCTCTTCATCTAGTCTTTTCTTTTCTCAACAAATCCATTAATAATGAAATACGCAATAATTTACTAATTTAAAGCAACTGGAAAGTGATGATAGTGGAAGTATTATTACAAGAAGAAAAATAAAAACAAAAGAAATATAATTTGTTGAGGAAGAAGAAGAATGTGGCAATGGCCGAGTGGCTAGACCACTCAAAGGGATCCGGATTTGAAACCATCTTCAGGCCTGTCATAAAGTGAAAGGAGAGAATTAGCCAGTTTTCTCTGTCATCTAAGGCAAACAGGAAAAAGAAATCATGAAGTCCGGTCACATGGCATGGAGAGGAATGACCAGGTCTCACTCCTTATTATTCATCTATTCAGCGGGCCCTTTCCAAAGTGGAATCCATGTAAAAGGCTTTGCAAAATATTGAACCAAGAAGCAATAGAAAGCATGTGATTAATTGTTTTACTCGACCTCCATGCCAGATATCTCCAGTGTAAACCACATGGATTCCACCCTAGGGCCCTTTGTGCTTTGCACGTAAACAAATACCTTACAAAGATAGAAAGTTTATTTGCCTATCAAGAATGGAACAAACTTAAATTGAGCTTTCTAAACCATTTTTCTCTCTATCAGTTAAATCTAGGATACTTATGTTTCTACTAATATAAACAGCCTAAATTTGTTTATCTTGTTTTCTTTTCTTAATCGTGAACTGGAATTAATATTTCTTTTTCTTTCAATAGATAAGCTCATCACATCATTTGGGCTATTAACATAAAGGATGGAACAAGCAGTGAATTGATCAACTCATTTATTCTTTGATTTAATCAACTCATTTGTTCTTTCAGTCGCTTCTTGATCAACATACCTGAGGAAGAAAGAAATGATTTGGTGAGAATGTGTTTTCAAATTGAACTGGCACATTGGTTTTACTTGGATTTTTACAGACAAGAGGACCCCGCCCTTCCAGGCTGTGGTCTTCAGAGATTTTTACAAATTAGTATCCTTTTTCAAATTTTTATAATTCTTGCACGCAATACAACTGCAGTCTTGGTCTTCCCGTCTTACAAACTCCCCAACTTAATAACCTCCCTTTTGCTATTCATATGTGAATTAAAGAATGATTGAAGAATACATGTTCCACAGCAAATATTGTGTCATTCTCAATTTTGTATGGGAACAATAATGTATGGTAAGTTGGGGAGTTAGTGAGTTCAGTTACGGAGTTGGCTATCTCAGCTGTTGTTGTCAGTTCTGAATCTGACCAAAAGCGACGCAGAACCATTGTGAAGCAAACAGGAGTTTGAAAGCTTAAAAGAAATGCGTAACTAGATGCTAGGCCATAAAGATCAGAGAGAATGAGATCTGAAAGCATCCAGCTGTTAAAGAGTGATCACAGCAAGATATCTACTTTGGAATAACTGAGGGGTATGATTGGCTGATCAATCAACCTTCTCTAATTGGAGGATAGATGTTATATTTAGTACCTAGATTATGTTTTCTTGATTTTGTTATATCTAGAAAATCTGAAAAATGTTACTAAAACATTTCAAGAGTTTTCGATTATTCAGCTTTTCTAAAATTGGTATCAACTTATATCTTTGCAATAAACGTGATGCTTTATATATATGCTATATATATATACACCCCTGCACTTGATAACAACAATACGTTTTTTGGCTCACATGGTAGATAGGTGAAATATTTCTCAGAAGTTGTTTGCTTACCCAATTACCCAAAAGAGAATATCTCGACTCTGCTTGACGGGATCTTTTTTTCAAGCGGGATCTTAGCTCTCACCAACCAGAATCCCTTCTAGACAGAACATTTTTCTCTTAATCTAATTATTCAGGCAGGTCGGGACAAATGCAGCGATGATTTGCCGGGACGTTTATGACACTTATGATTCTCAGACCCCAGCTAACATCCTGTACCAGCCAGAAGGGATGTTTTTGAAGGGCGTCAAACAAGGCCCAGCCTTATCAGGCCAGCGCGATTTCCAGAAATTCGCTCATGTCACTTGTGTTCATTAGTTCAAAATCTGCTCAATACTGAAATAAGCTTGTATAAAAAGTCATTAAGGAGTCACCAAAAATCTAGAAATTATACCTTGTTCACTTCTCAGTGTATTTCCTTGACAAGTTGCTTCAGTATTTTCAGCATTTCCGTTCCTGAATAAATCCAATTCAGATTTGCAAGATATTTACACTGTTTGGAAGAAATACAAACTTGAAGTTCCTGTCTTTGGCGCCATTTTGCTGGATGAATCTTTAGAACATGTAAGTATAGTGAAAAAATATAAACATCACATTAAAAAAGATACTATAGCAATATTTTTGGGGCTATAGCCCCCAAAATATTGCTTGCCCCCCGCCTCAGCACTTGAGCCTCTGAAAAATTAATGCACTGATAATAAAATAAAAGCTTGCATTTGCATTATTATTTCTAAAACTCTTATATTTTCTACTCAATGAACAAGAGCTTCCATCACAGACATAATTTTGTGTTAATGCCTTCTGAGTGATGGTCTAGGGGGTTCCTTTATTTGACTTATTACCAGTCTATGTTTGTTTCGCTCACTGTTAGCACTCTAATAGTATTAGCCCCCCAGATTTTTATTCCTAGGGCCATCTCTCTACAAACATGTAGATATTGCTAGATGATTTTGGATTTTGTAGACAATGTTAGGTGGTTTTGGGTGTTTCAAGGTGATTTCAGTTGGTTTTAAATGGTTCCATGCTCTAGTAGATACGGATTATAATAGTTTTGAAATTTCTCTCCACAGTGCGTTTTGGTAAGAGGCTTTCATAAGAGAATCAGCTGGGGATTCCCAAAAGGAAAAGTAAACAAAGATGAAAATGGAGATGAGTGCGCCATTCGTGAGGTAACTAATTTCATGTGGTTATAACAAGGGGGGTAACTTCTATGGACAACCTGGTATACATGTGCCTGCCTGTGTCATGGGTTTTTTGCAATATTTTGCCTGTTTGATGGGGCACTTTTAATAAGTTTGTAAAAGACTTGCCCTGGTAAAGGGTCTGATATACAAGGATTCTTTAAAATAGAGTCAAATAAACTGAATTCTGGGCTGAATTTAAAAATTTTTGCCTACGTTATGGGGTATCTTTTTCCAAATATGCTGTCATTATGGCAAATTTTGCCCCGTTTATGGGTCCATATTTTGAACTATCACACACATGTTAGGTCCTAGGTTCTAGGTAACAAGCACATGTATATTAGGTCACCTATAAAAGTTGCCTTCCACTTAGGCTAGAAAAAGAAGCAGCCAGCTCCGTGACTGTTGTATTCATGAAGGCCTAAGAAATATACGCATTTGCAAAAGATGGCAAATCTCACCTCATGCATGGCATGTTAGGAATAAGCCTCTTAGCATGTGTGTTATATTTGGGGATGATGCTAATAATAGGTAACAGATTTTTAGGATAATTGAAAAGCCTAAAGGGCTGTATTCAATAGGCTTTCCCAGTAATGATTCTAGAAACTGATGAAAATAAACACATGCTTTAGCTGTACAGCTTGATGAAATCATATTCTGCCAATTGCTAATTTTGCTGCTAACTTCTGCAGGTAAAAGAAGAGACTGGGATGGATATTACAAATTACATCGATCCAAATGAATACATAGAGCGGAGTTTCCATGACCATCAGGTGGGATATTAATGTCTAATAAAAGTTCCCAAGTAACCCCCCCCCCTCCTCCTTCCTAATAAGCTGTTATTGAATCAAGCCCTCCTCAGGGATCTAGACAGAGAACCTATGTCATTTAAGGTCCTGTTAGCCCTATTTTACACATTAATGAGTGATGGAATGTCTAATTTTTGCCTTGATTGAGGGTGGCTGGGCCATATTTTCAGCAGAGGAACAGTAGTAGGTACTGCATCACTACATATAATAGTTTATGGGCTCTTAATTGACAGTTCGATTCATGAAAAATCACATTTATTTAAGTAGTGAATTTCTGTCTATCATTTGTTCTAGTAGGGTACTCTTAGTTTTCAGTAGGACACTCTATCAAGCACAACATCTTTACAATTAATAATAAATGAAGTCAGAACTTTTCAATATAGCAACTCCCTTGGAATATCTTATTTGATTGCAGTATCTACAGGCTGTAGGTATTCCAAGGGCATTTAGTTTGTCAATAGAATTGTTATCGACATTAGCTATTTCATATTAGCTATTCAACATTTAAATAGGCTTTTAAACACATTTTATGATTTTTAATTGTAATCGGGGTGGGGTTTTACGGAAAGTTTTTTTTATCATGTAAATAGTTCTTTTTATTTTGTGATCAGCATTTTTAGTATAAATGCTTAAGTATTGCTTAGACTGAGGAGGGTATATTCTCCTGTAAACCTTTTGAATTGTACAGTGGTTATGAATAGTAATTTTACCTGTGAATTTATTAAAGGGGTTTTAGTTATTTTAGTTAATCAGGTCGTATTATTGCTATATTGTCTGCATTTATGAGTGAGAACAAGTTACAACTAGCAGTCTCAACAAAGGTCTTGCTTTCATCAAAGGCAGTAGCATATCTCACATTGCAGCATATGGTAGTATATGAAGTGATGAAAAGCTCACAATAGTTGACATGAAAGTCACCACTCATCATGACAAGCCTTTGATATTTAGATATTTAGTAGGGCAACGTTTCGAGAGATCCATTGACAAATGTTGTTTCTTCCCTATATATAGCAAATCTCATTGCCCGATGATGGGAGACGGATCTCTCGAAACGCTGCCCTTACTAAATATCAAACGCTTGTCATGATGAGTGGTGACTATCATGTCAAATATCGTGTCAGAAACAGCCTTGATAAGACCAAAGGTATTTACGCTCGTTGCCCTATTAAGTATCAAACGCTTGTCATGATGAGTGGTGACTATCATGTCAAATATTGTGTCAGAAACAGCCTTCATAAGACCAAAGGTATTTACGTTCGTTGTCCTATTGAATACAAAAGGCTTGTCAGGTGAAATGAGTTTCTTTTTCAGATTCGATTGTACATTGTGCCCGCTATTCCACTGAATTCAGATTTCGAGCCAAAAACAAGAGGGGAAATAGCTGTATGTATGACTTTGAAAGTTTGCTTTATCATCAGTTGCTAGCTACCGCAAGAGGAATTTTAAACATTTCTTCATAATTGTCCACTGAAATGATCCAAAATGAACGCTATAGTATCAGGTCCAAAATCGACGCTATGGTGATGTTTGCTTAAAATTGAATTTTATATTGTTAACTTCCGAATAGAAACTACTATGTTATTAGATCCCACTTTTATGCTCTATTATTGGCTACCAATGTACGCTATGATGTCAGCTCGAAAATCAATGCCATGCTGTTGGCTCCCAGATGAACGCTGTTGAATGAACGCTAGGCTGCTGGCTCCGAGATTGACTCTGTTTCCCATTCATCCTATCTCAATTTTTTGGATTCATACCACTCATCTACAGTCATTGATTTTTTGATATCACCAGATCCAATTTCATATTTCCAGGAAATCAAATGGTTTGCAATCAACAGCCTTCCTGTGCACAAGAAAGATAGCACGCCTCGTGAGAAGCTTGGTCTAAACGCCAGCTCATTCTTCATGGTGCAGTCGTTTGTAAAGTAAGTTATATTCATTGTGCATGCTTGTTCAAACACGTTAGTTCTGTGAACCAAGTGATTACAATTAGGCTCCTCAGAGATACGATTTTCAAGTACCAATAAATTTATTTTTCAATCGGCAGGTAACAGCACTGTTATCTCGTCAATAGGGCCAAATAAATTCGTTTATTCTCTTTGCTCCCTTACATTCATTTTCTTTATCTACGCCTCTAAGGGGACCATATTATGGAATAAGGACAGTTTGACCTTTTTAGTGATATTCTCTTCCACTATAGTTAGAGGTATTTCTAAGTTTCGAGTTAATTATATATTCTGGTATTTTTAATGATATACCCTTTGTATTTCTGTAACTTGCCTAATTGAATCATCAAACATATGTAATTTTCTTATTCCTGTAATGTGGCACATGAACACTTTCTTAGTTATTTACTTACTTACCTGATTTTTGGCTATTATTCCAATGGCCAAACTTACACTTAGTAAGTCCTACGTTATCCGTTGTCGGGGGTTACAAGAAATTATATGCATTATCCATCAGCCAAGGCCTAAATATCCACGTCAATGTTCCATGCCTTTCAAGAAACCATTGAAAACCAGCAGGAAAGATTTGTGAAAAATGAAAATGGGAATAAGACTAAAATAGGATTAGATGGATGGAACAAATGAAATACCTCTTGATTCAAAAAAGTGGTTTTTGTAATGCAAATGGTATGGTATGACTTGACATTCATTTTAACTTCAAGACTGTGACAAAAGGCAGGTAAATAGCCTTCCAAAGGTATTTCATTTGTTTCACCCACCTATTCCAATTTTAGTCTTATTACTCTTTTCACTGAAACTCCTCTGGACTGCTATCTTGGACTAGTGTAAATAGAGGCTTTGAAAGTATCAATTGCTCCTTGTATCATTTCGTAGCTGAAAAGTTTCAATATTACTCTGTTACAGGGATCTGCGAAAATGGGTTGTACAGAAAAAGCAGAAGATTGAACAACTATTGTTTGCTGGTCCGATGTCAATTCCGATCTTTGAGCAGCCACCGGCACCGATCAGAAAAGTTGACAACACACAAATGCTGAGAGAACAGGAAGAACACCTGAGAAGGCGGAAGGAGGAAGAACAAAGAAAATTCCAAGAACTTCACCTACTCGCTCATCCATTGTTAGATGATCATGGTGATAATGAACAAAAATTGAAAGATCTTCTTGGACTCAGAGATTCTCCGCGTAAGTTTTCTTCTGGAGGTACTTTCCTTGAACAATAAGTATAAGGGGTTTCAAATTCACGTACAGAGGTAAAAGCTCTAAAAGATAGCGATAAGTTTTACAGCTTGCTCTTGTCAACTTAAAGTTGAATTTATTCTATTCAACATCTTTATTCACGCCTATGCTTTTCTTGTGTGGCGAAGGAAACATATGGCTTATGGATGTTTCTTGAGCCTATTAACAGGATTAGATACTGATTAAATCGCATTTATATTACGAACGTTTATTTGATTGTTTTTATGTAAAGTAAATATAATTTACATTCAGTTAAATAGAGGACCCTCATGAAAAGCACTCTCGAGTGACTGGGGCTTCCTCTGTAAATATATGTATTATTATTATTATTATTATTATAGGAGCTTGCAGATGTGGATATGTTTAACAGGGGCAGATCTAGGAAAACATCTGACTGCTGCTTGATCCAAGTGACATAATTTTTATCTTAAAGCCTAAATTAGAAGAAAAAAATACTTGGCCTAAAACTGTGACTACGGCTCGAGTAGTAGCTAGTAGCTGTAGTCTTGATCCGCCCCTGTCTATTCCCTTAAAATTCAATTGATTTAATATTAAAGACAGAAATGTCTGCCTCTCGACTAATTGAATTTATAGAGTGAGACATTGCTCTACAATACTTTTTCACAAGTTTTCATTTTTCAATTTAATGATATTTATACAAGATACGCCTTTCAGCTCAAAAATAATAACAAGATATAAGAAAACCCTATTACAATATTTGTTTTAAAAATTATTGACTTAAAAATGCTGCTCTATCAAGGGTTTGGGTCCTGTAAAAGGTTCAAAAGATACTCTCTATAGTGGGCTCCCATAATTGTAATATGCCCAGCTTGGTCTTGAACCCGGGATCTTTTTAACATTATACCATTGCGCTAACTACTTTGCTAATGAGGACTTTGAATTAGTGTTCTAGCTTGCTAGTGCAACTAGCTAAAGGTCTATCCACAGTGGAGGCATTAATTCGTGATTTAGTCTGGTGTCCTTCAATACCACTCTTGCTGATGGTACCGTTCTGATAGCTGCTATACTTTACTTGTACTTTTACGTGGCGGCCATCTGGTCGGGTCGTGGAAATCCCTCAGATGCATGCACCCTCTTGATTTTTTGTTTTATGGATCATTTCAATTAATCGAGGCTCTTCTCTGAGTTGTGTAGCCTTGTAATTGTTGCTCATCGGGCCACCTGCTGCAGAAACTTATCTAGTGATTGCTTGAAAACGTAAATTTTCATGATTATGATGGTTGCCTTCTCAATATTTTTGTCAATTTCAGATATAAGAATGAGAAAGATAAGCGGACCCAACACGCCTCCTTGAGGCACTGAGATTACTGGCATAGGCTCTGATTCAAAACAATTCACTATTGCTTGCTGGAATCTCCCCGCAAGGAATGACTTTATTTAAAATATGTTTTTGCTCACTTTTCAGCAACTCATCTCAAAAAAGCTTCGAAGAAACCATCGCAGAAATCTGAAAGAGCAGCCAAAGATCAGCCAGAGGCCATCAGAAAATTACTCACTGGAACGTTACCAGTCTCCCCCCAGAACACGCCCGAAAGACGCCTAGGCCAAGGATTTGGCTCACCCGACGTTTTAGTGGAGGATCGTCGAAGTTCACCGGGTGTCGCCTCCCCGAACTCAAATAGAGGAAAGCGTGGTAGCAGGCAAGAGGCTCAATACTCGAGTCCTGCGAATCGCCGGGTCTCATCACCCGCGTGTGGAAGGGATTATGTCGATTTCTCTCGCGGGAACATGCATGCTAATATGCATGTTGATAAAGGTGGGCGAAGATACAGCCTAGAACTCGGGAATGACCTCAACTCTCCCAAGGGCAAAAGCGAAACAACCCAAAGTGAGTTGAGGACAGTTGGAAACCGGAAACTGAATTATCCAGTCGAAGAGTCACAAGGATTCAATGCGGTCAATCCACAAATATTCGGAAGGGAAAACTCTGCTTTTCGGTCTTATAAGGAAGAAATCAGGAAAATCAGTAACAAGAAAGAATTATCGTTCCAGGCCCCTGGGTTTACGAATTTCCGGTTTGACAGAAAAGCACTCATTGCCACACTACCTTCAGCCACAGTTCTGTAAACTTTGTGATGTCAGCCTCGGTTTCAGCAACAGTTGGGGTTTGTCAGCCTCGGTTTCAGCATCAGTTGGGTACGTCAGCTTTGAAATTCTGCAAAGACCTGAGTCAGACCTTTGAAATGAATCAGATATTTGAGGTGGGGGCATCTGTGACGTGCGTACGCTTTAAATCAACTAATATCGAACCCCTTTCTCCTTGTGTGCAGCTGTGAGCTTTCGCATAAACTCTCATATAAGGTGATATGGGGAGTTTCTCATTATGGATATAATTGGGGGCTAGACCAATTGGGGAAGGATTGGAAATTACCTTATCACCTTATATCTATCAAAAGTGAAGAATCTCACCATCTTGCATATATTCCCTGCTTTTTGACAGTGGAAGTACTTATGGACCACTAAACATGAGTCCGTCCCCCTGTACATAACCCTAATTTTTGAGTTGACCCCCATCACCGTAGCTGCGCACTTTCATTACAGATGCCCCCCTGGCTGTCAAATCAGACAAAAAGCGTTGTATGAAATTACTTACTCCTTTGAGTTGGATTGTAAGGGTTCCAGTAAAGAGTAAGGATGGGTATTTCGCTAGATCGATTAAGGGGGGCATAAAGATGACTAGGTGACATGTTTCCCATATAAGCTCCCGAACCGTAGAATATTTGTTTGTGAAGTGAAGGTTCCAGGGGTTCATGGATGACTTGCACTATCCTTGAGAATGGTTGCCCTTTGACATGATGTTCTCCATTCCAGGGCAGGCTTCTGGCTGTCTGTATCTGGTTAACCATATAGCCGATCGGAGCTGTAAATTTACCTCTGTGGTTGATTTCTAGAATCTTCCAATCTTATGTAATCCCTGTTTCAAACTTGATTGGTCAGAGCTGTGCGAAAAATGAGTTGCTTGGAACTTTTGGAATTCATTTTCCACCCCTCAATTGCAGTACCCCAATTGCAATTTTGATATATGCCCTGCTACCTCCCACGATTATTTCACCTAACATCAACCTAACAACACTCCTTTCATATTCCCAGCTACATCCCCAACATCAACTAATCACACCGCCCAAAATCTGCCTAAATACACCCCAACATTTGTTCAACAACATCCCTAAATTTCACTCCCCCATCAGCCGAATAACAACCCCTAAATCGCTCCAATCACACCCCCACACCAGGACGAGCAGTATTTTTGATAGACACTCTTGTATGCCCCCTGGGTTGAACCCACCTTCCTTGTAATGATTTTACTTTGCTTTTATCCTAATCAGTTAGTGGTTTATTTTATTCCCATTGTTCTGTTCTGTTTTAACCATTAGACTAAAGGTTTAATTGATTTTAGTATATTTGGTTTTAGTTATCAAACGTATATTTTTAATGAAGTGAATAGAGGGTACAGTGGAATCCCGTCTTACATCCACCTCGTGAATACGGGCACCTGGCTATTACGACCAGTTTTTTGTCCAATCAAAACTTAGGCCATTTTTGTACAAAAACATAGAGAAAAATCCCCCTTTTTGTAAAAGTGTTGACATTGACACGAACAAAAACGACACAAAAACGTAGGTTTTCGAAAACGGTCTTCAGAGTGAATACCTACAAAAACGAAGCGTTTCAAAAATGCTGAAAACAGCATGAACAGACAAAAACGAAGGTATTTCTCTCCGTTTTTATACAAAATGGAATGATGTGAACAGATAGCTTCGACAACAAAAAACGAATATCGAAAAAAATGGAGTGGTGTGAACGTGCCTTAGATAATCTTATGAGAAAGATCAAATCGATAGGACCACCCTGTTTTAGGGGCCAAGTGTTTCTGGCTCTTCTGTGGTCGTATTAATGGAGTTCTACTGTATCAAATTTTAACATAGATTAGTTGTTTTTGATACGTAATGTATTATCAAATTAAGATGTTTTATCTAGATGAAGATAATATACCTCTGTTCATCTGTCTCCAGAACCACGTTATTGATATCTAGAATAGGCAAGAACAGGCTGAAGAAGTTCCTAAAAAAAGCTGATTTGTGTGTCCCAGAGCTTTGTTAATGTTTTTTTCTTGCCGTATTGAAAATGCCTCTCTTGTGAGCAAAACTAGCCTTTTAGCGAATCTGTTCCCCCTTATAACTTATATCTAACGAGTCACCTTAACCCCTTCCCCTAGTAAAATAATGTTTTTACCCCCTTCTCGACGAACCTAAAATTAGAATGTAGTCGTAACAAATTTATGCAGTGATGGTAAATATGAAATAAGGTATGCCCCGCACCACTAGACACTCTTCACAGTACTTTAACACTTCCTCCAAAGTACTGCACATCTGCACATATATTCTTCTAGATTATGAATAGAGCTGACGTCAGAGCAAAATCAATGTCAAAAGTCCCAAAAATAGCGTCCCAAAAATAGAAATTTTGTTTTTCTTGCTCATTTCATTTCTTTGAGAGACAGTCACGTTTTATATTCACATTTCATATTCCTTAAATAGCTTGGAAATCAGCATTTCTGACATGTTAACTAATAAGACCAGCTAAAGTAATTTTGATTGGCTAAAAAGTTCATTGAAATGAGATCGGCTTGGCCCTGCTTGAGCAGAGAAAAACTTTGCTTTCCTTATTTGGATTTGATGATACAAACACTTCTTAAAAAATTCATTTTCACATCCGGGCATTCGGCAGCTTTGGCGGCAAAGCCTGGTCATATTCGATATTCAAGTGGCTTGAGAAGCAGACGCAAGAAGACTTCGAAGAGAGAGGAGGAAGGAAAAGAAGAAAGAAAGAAAGGGGAACAAGAAGAACTCAAAGACGAAAAGATAAAGAAAAAGAAATTGAGCAACAAAGAAGCTCCATTGGTAATTTTTCTATATTTACAGGGAGTTATGAGTTAAAGGACTGCCTGCAGCTGCAACTTCAGGTTTGATATTGTTTTGCCAACCCGTGCTCCTTCGACGATATGATTTTCATTCAGGAACTTTTGGCAGGAAAGTCTGGCCGTGCTCGATGCCCAAATGGAGCCAGAGTCGCAGGCGATTAGAACAATTATTCTGAATAAGTTATAGCATGCTGTGGAATGAGGTGTAGAGTTTAGTTTATGTATGGTAAATGAAATAGATGCATTTGTGTATGTTATTTTGTTTTAGAAATCTGCGAAGAGACAACGTGGGAAAGACGAAGAAGAAAGTAAACATGGAGGATAAGAAGACGACGAAAATAGAAACGAAGATAGAATGAAGCCTTATAGAGATTCAAAAACCTCCTGAAGTGAACATGAATTCAAAAAGGTAGCTCTTCTTGATTTTTCAAAGTTTAAGGTTAAAGTGGGGAAACTGCTTAGCAATATTTTCCTTAAGTTTTATTTCCAGATGTTGAATTCGAGGGGCATGTCACTCCCTTTCAAAGCGTAGATTAAACGAGATTTTTTCAAGAACGAAAGGATTTCCTGTGATTTTCAAGGGATTTTCTTCACGACAGTGAGATTTTCAGGAAAAGGGTACGAGACTTTTAGGGAGTTATTGGCCCCTTGGATTAATTGCAATTTAGCGAAATTGGACCGTAGAGGCACAGCTGACATCTAAGTTGCGGCACAAGTCTAAACAGAAAGTTACTAGTTTAAAGCTGATATTTGTACCTAACCTATTCGTATACAACAAGTCTTCTTAGGGTACTACTAAGGTTCAAGTCGAAGCGATTTTTACGCCTGTTACTAGACATTATGCAAAGTTGACTTCCCTTGCCAAATCAAATCTAAGAAACTCAAATTGTTTGAAATACAGTTTAAGGAAGAGTGGTGTGATGTAAAATGAAGATTCTGCTAACTTGGTTTTCTTTCAAAAACTTTTGTGTTTGGACGAGGGGGTTCGTCACTGTTCAAGAGGATGGGCCTACACATTACAACGTTATAGATAATTGGAATGTTCCTGAAAAATCTAAGAAACTTATAATATTCAAATACATTTTAGATAAAACTGGTACGATGGAAGATTCTCCTAACTTGGTTTTCATTTGAAAAACTTTTCTGTTTAGACCAGGGAGTTAGTCACTCACTGTGTAAAGGGGATGGCCTAAACGGTACAACATTATGGATAATTGGAATTTTCCGACAAATCTAAGAAACTCGTTTTGTTAAGATACGGTGATGATAAGAGCGGTATGCTGCTAATTTTTTTTTTAAAAGAAATTAAGAATTTTGACACAATTTGCATTTTGTGAATATGTTGCTTGAGATTACTTTCCTGTACTCAGCTGAAAAGCAGTTCTTTATTTGGGTGTTTTACTTTAGTTTGGTTTACTTTATTTCAGTGGTAATCAATTTGTGCAGTGAAAAAAATGGTTTTGTGCAGACGGGGAAAATTACCACAACCATCTAGCAAATTGCCTAACCCTAAATTTTATTTCAGATTCGGTTCCTCCATGTCGAAGAGTATACTGCCAGGGGCCATTTTGGGCGCGACCCGATATTCACGTAATTGATGACCACACCCACCCACGGTGTGAAAATATTTTTTCACCAAAGTATTGAGTACCACAAGGTAAGAAAGAAATTGTATAATACTTACTACTCATCTCTTAAACGAGATATGGCGTCTCAAAGTTTGTGTTGTTGTTGTTGTTGAAAAACGTAAAGATGTTCATTTTTCGCATTGAAATTACATATAAACCGAAGTTTTCGAGCCCCAATCAATGGTTGTAATCAAAATAGATTGGCAGCACACTGATAAGTCAGATGGTCAAGAAAGTCAAAATTTGCAACAATTACCACAACTGATAGCAAAAACAGGCTTCAAAGCATTATGAAAGTAAGAACAATTTAAGAACATTTTAGGCTGAAATGTAGAGTAATATTTAAGAACAGCCAGCTTTAAACCAAATTTACTGGTTCTTATAAAAAAGAGTGCAAGAGGAGTAAAAACCTTAGATATTCCAAAAATTCAATACCCCAAATATGAAATCAAATCTCTTAGTTATCTTGGACCCGAAATATGGAATTCACTTCCAGATAACATAAAGATAGCCTGCGCGCAGAGTCAACTGGTTTGGAAGAAGCGAGTTGAGTTGAATTCGAAAAAAATTTAGTTGAATTAAAATTTTGGATGTTTGGCCTCCAGTAGAGTCTGCGAATTAGACTTTAGACACGCTTTCTGCCGTTAATTCGCAGACTACTCTACTGGAGGCCAAACATCCAAAATTTTAATTCAACTAAATTTTTTTTCGAATTCAACTCAACTCGCTTCTTCCAAATCAGTTGAGTCTGCGCGCAGGCTAACATAAAGATTGTATCGTCCGACAATCATTTTAAATGCTAACGAAAACCTGGTTTTTTGACAAGGTAGGCTGCTGCTCTTTCTGTCAGAAATGATCTGTCATATGAATGGTCAGACTTACACGCATTTTTTTATAAGCAATTTCAGCTTGAGCTCAGTACTCAAAATTGCTTAGCTAGAGGGCAAATTTGAGTACTCAAAATTGCTTAGCAATTGCTTTAGCTTTTTATACTTGAATATTTATTTCTTATAGTACTATCTCAGAAGTTATTGTACAACAACTGTCAATGGTATCTTGCATACAAAAGTGTGCCGGGGTACTAATATCCACGGTAACCTACTTCTCTATATGTGTTGCACGATTTTCATGAACGATTAGATCAGAACTAAAATTTTCAAATTGCTTAGCATTTCTCTATCCAGTACTGGAATTGCTTAAGTTTTTGTCAAGTCGAAGACTGACTTGCTTATAAAGCAATTGCTTATGAAAGAAAATGCGTATAATGCAACTCTTTACGTTTTGTTACCTTAAGTTGGTCTAAATTAGTCATCCTGTATACTTTGTTAAAACTAACATTCACTAATTCATATTATCATAATTATTATTATTATAATTATTTATTAAGGGATGCAAGCAAAGACATGATGTTTAAAATCAGCCTTAAGATAAAAAGTTTCACCAAGATCCCTACTTGAAATTAGGGATTTCGTAGGATAAGAGGGCATTAAAAAATTAGTGAACTCTAGGTCAAATAGATTATAGTTTTAAACCTGTAGATAATTCCACAAGAGGTGTGGCGTGGTGGCCGGTGGGGCCGGGGGGGCACGTGCCCCCCCAGCGACCAAAAATAAAGAGGCGCCGAAGGCGCCTCAACTCTAAAAGGGTGCGCCGAAAGCCCTTTGAAAACAAATCTGAGCGAAATAAATTGCTCGGCAAAGGGCCTAATTCACACTTTTATTATGTTATGTCAAGTATCGAAAGCGTAAAAACGGCGTTGAATAATGTTATTCGTCTCCGTCTTCTAATTATAAACATGCAAAGATAAGTTAAGATGACGTCTTTCTTTACATTCGGTCCTACTTTCATTCGTGAATACTGTTTGGGCGGCCTTTCTGATTCAACCTAATAGCGCCCCCAGGAAGCTATATTCTTTATAGGAATTATAACACCTAAGGTTATGGTAGCAATTGGCCAATTACCATATTGATTGATAAATCATTATTAGTTTTGATGTTATTACTCCAATTAGTGAATGAATAACATTTGCTCAAGTCCCTCGGCATCTATGATGATAGAACTAGGATTGTCAGCATGAAGTCCAAAGCTTTCAAAAGGTATATTAGTGAACTTACCGCTAACCATTTCGAGCGATATTGGAAACGAAATGTTACATCTAGTGTAAGAAGCAGCAATAGAGGAGGCAATAAACTCCGCTCTTACAAATTGTTTAAAAGCCGCTTCCATGCAGAACCTTGCTTGCATCTACAAGATAGAAATTCTCGCCAAATTTTGGCCAAATTCCGGTGCGGTGATTACAAATTGAATGTAGAACTCGGAAGACATAAGGGCATACCGGAAAGATAGAAAATCTGTAAGTTCTGCAATATGCAATGCGTAGAAAGTGAAAAACATTTTCTATTGGGATGTAGTACATATCTCGAGCCTCGTGAAAAGCTTTTACAATTTTTCAGCATAAAAGTTCCAAATTTCGCTAAACTAAATATTGATGAGAAATTTATCTTTATGTTTTCTGCTGAAGATCTTAGTTTGTTAAAAGAGTTGTGTGCTTTCCTGAGAAACGCTATTCTTATACGTGAGCAGCCTGATAACTTATTATTATTTGTAGTACGGTATTTATAATTGTTTTTTTCTACCATGTAGTGGTATAAGTCGTGTTGTAGTGGATGATGCTCAGCATAATGTGGCAATCCATTTCAATGAAATGAAATGAAAATGAAATGGAATGGTACTGCATTGTGAACTTTCAAATTTAACTTTAGTTTTGGAGAACGCCGTCATGGTTCACTAGATGAATGTTTCTTATAGAAGCTGCATAAACCTTGCCTGAGTAAATTTACTGCATCTGCTGAAATCGCTGTTTAACTACAATACTTAATGTCACGTTGAATTTTTCTGAATAAGTCTTGCAATAGAAGATTGCTTTGAAAACCAGTAAGTAAATGAATTATTATCTCATTTATGACTTCTGTGTTTATATCAAGGAGACGTTTTGCGCTAAAAGTTCCATATGATAGTTCTAATCTTTTTAAGAGCCCATAAAAGTAGCATATCATATTCATTAATAGAATAATATCGTTGCTTTGAAAAATATGTTCTACTTAGGCCCTAGACTATACTCATCTTTTTATAACAAACCAACAATTTGAGCCAGTACTGAAAGTTCCTTAAAACTATAAGATTTTCAGTACTCATTGAATGTAATGTAATGTAATGATCATTGTGCCCTCGTGAACAAAATATTCAAATTAGCGTTGTACCAAGGGTGCAGTTTTCAAGGGGGCGCTAAAAATGATTGGTGCCCCCCAGCAAATATGCAGCCACCACGCCACTAGAGGTATGGTGGATAGCATCTTTAGATTACAAGTGCTCAGATTGCTCATAATTTCCAGTCTAAGAAAACGATACAATAGCGTAATTCGCAAGGAAAGTTTGCTGGCAAGCACCTGAGATTCTTGAGGCCCCTTTTGAGGAGGGTTGTCAATATTTCATACATTTATTTTTTTCATTAGTAACTGCTTTAAGGTACGATTACACGATCATATTTGCCGAGATCAAAAATTTTTTCCAACTATGATCAGAATCTTAAGGTCAAAAAATCAACTATGATGCGAATTTTTTTTTCACCAAAAATATGATGCGAATATGATGCAAATATGATCGTGTAATCGTACCTTTATAAGCAAGGCAGTACTCGAAAAGACAGAAACTTATAAAAGGATGCTAAGCAATCTAAAATTTTAGTTCTGATCCAATAAGCAATGAAAAACGCCCAGGGGGGGTACTCATATATATTTAGGATAGGGGTGCTCAGGTTACTTTTTTGGGTCTAAAATTTGAGCAAAAGTTATTTTTTTGGGTCAGTCAATTGAACAATTATTTTTTTGGGTTCATGAAATTCTGAATTATTTTTTTGGGTCTTGAATACGAGAAAATTTTAAGAAATAGAGCAAAACATGATTCACAAACAAAACTATGGAACAGAGATTTATTTTTTATTTTTTTGGGTGTGGAGGGAAAGAAATATTATTTTTTTGGGTCAAGTTTTATCCTAGAAATTATGTTTTTGGGTTGATTGTTTGTACCCCAGCCTGAGCACCCCTATCCTAAATATATATGAGTACCCCCCCTGGGGAAAAACGTACAGCAGCTGTAGAGAACCAGGTAACAGTGGATAATAGTACCCTGGCTCACTTTTGTATGCAAAATACCATCGACATTGTTTGTACAACAACTTGTGAGATAGTTATTCTAAGAAACAAATTTTTAATTAACTAAAGCTACGCAATTTGCTAGCAATTTGGAGTACTCAAATTGGCCGTCCAGCTAAACAAGCTTCAGCCTACTGAGCTCGAGCTGAAATTACTTATGAATAAATGCTTGTACAGTATTTCATTACAAAATATTGTTACACTCTTTTCTTTTTATAAGAATACTTAAAATTTTCCTGAGCCTCAACTTTTCTATTGTTTATTCTTAAATTTCCATTGTTCTTTGGCGATTTTGAGCCTCAATATTCTTATAAAATTTATTCTTATAAAGAAAAAAGAGTGTATCATTTCATATTCGGGATACAAAATCAGAAATATTTCAGAATTTCCTATCATAGAATATTTCATATTTCATAAAATAGAAGTCAACATTATTTCATATTCTAGAAGTGAATAGACTAAATATTTACATTTCTTCCTCAAAACATCAATTATCTCATATTTTAATTATCCCAAAAAGGGCCTCACTCTCCGAAAAATACACCACAATTGCATGTGACTCGCAGTCTTCACAAATCATCAGTGACAACCCTGCGCGATCTCGGCAGTGCGGCGCGGTCAGAAATCGCGTGATGTAGGCGGTCTTTAAACCTGCGTCATTATGAGCAGCAGGAACCGGAAGTAAGAGACGCAATCTCATCATTTGATTGACAGTTCTTGTGTTCATTCTAATCGCATTTCATTTCGGAGCTCAATATTTTTGACGCAGCTTCATATCAGATCTGAAAATGTTTGGATTTGCAGAAAATTAATTCAAATATGCATTTAAAGTTGTATTTTGGCATTGCTTTGTTATTATGCTTCACATTGCAAGGTATGAGCTAAGATTTATCCATAATTTTGCAATTTTGCATCAATATTTTACTTTCGCTTTACACACATTGTCATTTGAATGGCTTTATTTGTGTTTTTCAATTTCCTTCAAACAGTTTGTACACGTTTTGTCCTTTCAAAAACCTTGCTTGTACGTTTGAGAATTTATTTATTTTTCATCAGTTTCATACTAGGTTCTTAAAGCTCCTGTAAAGTTTTGTATTCTTCCTGATCAATAAATTTTAAGTCATTGAAATCACGATTCGATGTAAGCATTAATGGATCTAATTTATTCATCGACATCGTACAAATAAACAAAATATTAGAATTGATCGTATCACAGGAAAGGGGTAATTCTAAGAAGTCAAAGTGGAGCTTCTTGCTCGATATTTTTCTGTTTTAGGGTTGCACGCTTTTCGTGCCATTTACTTCTGTTTACTGAACATTTGGATACTTACTCGGCCGACAGAAATACAGGGGGGTCAGTCAAAGAATTTTGCAAGAAACCCAAAAATATCAGTTTTCATATCTTGTACTTGGAAATATAAAAAATTTTAATCAAGGATAAAATGTTATAACCGATTCTTATAGATTATAAAAATATTGTTTGACTAACTTGATGTACCAATACATCAATATATAAGAATATCCTCCAAAAATATCATAACTGACCAAGTTGTCTGGGAAAAGGCAGACCCAAAAATATTGGATAGATCCCCGTATATCAATGGAATGAGTGCTCCCCTAGTGAGATTCGACTGTGTTTTTGAGTCTGAAAGCAGAAATTTTTCTAAATCAGGCATTGTGCTTCAAACCCCCTTTCCATCCAACTCCTTTACAGTTTTTCCACCTACGCCTAAAGAAACACTTGCAAATTTGGCTAAGAATAACCCCTGTTACGTAACGTTGAGGGGAAAAATTGACTAAATACTTACCTGTCAACCTTTAGCCTCTTTAGGGGCAATGAAACCACATGGTTACAAAAATGTTACCCACAGTCCTCTATTTCTGTAGATACGTAGTATGTTGAAAGTTATCTTACATGAAGTAATATTTGATTTTCCCCGGGAAAAGTTGTCGTGATCGTGGGCCTTGCCAGAGCAAAATGTCAATGAAAATATTTTTTTTCCGCATACCACGTTGTTATTTACTTCCGAGAAGAATTTAGAGCCTAAGTGGATAGCATGAATACTGTTTTCACATGCAGGTAAAGCAAATTACCTGATTACTGTTGGAAAGTGAGTTTTCACAGAGTTTTGTTGCCTTTGACTTGATAGGCCCATCAAAAATTCATCTTGTGATTGGGGGGCGTTGCAAGGGGCATATAAGTGGTTTTTCGGGAAAAATCACTTAAGAATCTAAATAGCTATCCGCCGTATTTTGATATTATCCACTTTATCTTCCAAAATTGACTGTATCTAAAATTACTCTATTTGACGTAGGCAGAAGATGAGAAACTCTGCTAAAAAGCATTGAAAGGGATACATGTATAAGTTATGTTTTTTATTCTACATATATGAAACAACCTTGTAAGAAACTTACTAGGATCTGGGAAGGAATAATAAATTTGTTTGATCTTTAGCCATGGATATTTGTCTGGTACTGCATCCATATCATATCAAGTTACACTCTTTTTTTATAAGAATACTTGAAATTTTCCTGAGCCTCAACTTTTCTAATATTTATTCTTAAATTTCCATTGTTCTTAGGCGATTTCGAGCCTCAATATTCTTATAACATTTATTCTTATAAAGAAAAAAGAGTGTATTCATCCAACAGACATCCAAGCATGCGTAAATCAAATATTGCTGGCATACTTTGGAAATATATCTTATTTCATGTCTCAATAGATATTTCTTCCCAAGAGCCTTTCTCCTCCCTAGCGAATGGATCTGTGCTTCAATGGACTCAAATGGATTCACAGTTCCCTTTATTTATTAAGTTTTTACTGTTGTCCAATTCTGGGTAGATATTCAGGGCAACTAGTTACTGCACATATCTTTGTGTCAAATAACTGGAGATCATACAGATGAAGTACCAGGCAAACACTATTGATCTTTTGGTTTCTTTAAGTTCTAAGGGCAGAATGGAACAAAAATGAATTTTGCTCTTTTATTTTTTTAGGTGATTCGTCTAAGAGTAAGAATGATAGAAACCGTTGTAAACGAGGTATATTTAACCAATCTTGATTTTCTATATCATTTTTTTAAATATTGGTTGACTTCTCTTCAGTCTAGATGTAGTCAGGGAAAAATACATTTTGACCCCCAAAAAATTGCTACAAAAGGTTTTTCAATCGATTCTGTTAGGAAATGACGTAATTTTTAACATACTAAAAGTTTACTGAAATTTGACCACTAGAAAAGTGTTTTTTTCAAGATGGCGCTGATGACGTCATTTTACACTAGGAATTTGGGCCTAATTGTTTATAACTTTTCACTTAGTCAGGGTATTTCAATTTAGATTTCAGTTATGGAATCTACACCAAAAGAGCTTTCGAATGATATATAATTTTATTTATTTTGATGATAATCAAATTTTGTCATGTGACCTTGGTCCGCCGAAATCTGGAAATGGCCATAAGTGTGAAACTATCAGCTTAATAATGTTGCTCTTGGTGTCTGTAAGGTTTTAGGGGGCAAGGAACAAATCAAGGCCATCAGATGTAACACTGGACCAATAAATAGCATGAAAATCCAGCATGGCGTCAAACAGTGGTGGTGCCGCATCAATCGAATGACCGGGAAGGCTAAATACCATGTATGCTGTACGACTATATCAATCAGCGCAATTTTGGCTTTTTCCATAGGTTTTAGGAGGCAAGGAACACATTAAGGTCACCAGAAGTAACACTGGACAATTAAATAATCACCTATAACATAACTTTTGTCCATAAAATCAAAACGCTGTTAAACTTAAAGAGTCATCTTCATCCTCAATATCAACCTCTTGAGTGTTGCTTGGATTATCACAGTTGTCAGTTTGGCATGGTCCACATGCCGCAGTACAAGGAAGACCGTATCGCCTACAGCTGCATCGCTGCATTATCATCTGTTCTTGAGTAGTGTAGGAGCAGGATCATCAAATCTGTATCCTCACCAACTAATGTTGTGCTGCAATGATGGGCACGTTCAACAGCAGCCCTGGCAATATCAACATCCGCATCCCCTGGTGACTGAATGACATGGCATCCTCTTTTGATCAGTGCTGTGCTGATGAGAGCAATCATATTCGCTTTATTTTTATATGACAAGAAGTCTTCCTTTTTGCCTGAAAACTCTGTTTCTGCTGTAAAGCTAACAATGCGATGCGCAATTCTTCCCTGTCTATCAGGCGTGTTGTCCTTTATCGAGGGACCTTCATCGTAGCCATCAAACACAACGGTCGCTTGTCCGTAATGTTTTAAAGTAAACTGTGCATAAGATTCTGCTATTGCACCATATGAGTCACCTTTCTTCCACGGTAAGCGATGGAGCAAAGAACCACCATCAAGCACGTAACAGTCTGTTTCAGGAATAGAGTTCAACACCGCATCACATGATATATGGCCGTTCCCGGTTATTCGAATGCTGCGGCACCACTGTTTGATGCCATATTGGATTTGCGTGCAATTTATTGGTCCAGCGTTACTTCTGATGGCCTTAATGTCTTCCTTGCCCCCTAAAACCTAGGTATAGACACCAAGAGCAACATTATTAAGCTGATAGTTTCAGACTTATGGCCATTTCCAGATTTCGGCGGACCAAGGTCACGTGACAAAATTTGATTAACATCAAAATAAATAAAATTATATATCATTCGAAAGCTCTTTTGGTGTAGATTCCATAACTGAAATCTAAATTGAAATACCCTAACTAAGTGAAAAGTTATAAACAATTAGGCCCAAATTCCTAATGTAAAATGACGTCATCAGCGCCATCTTGAAAAAAACGCTTTTCTAGTGGTCAAATTTCAGTAAACTTTTAGTATGTTGAAAAGTACTTCATTTCCTAACAGAATCGATTGAAAAACCTTTTGTAGCAATTTTTTGGGGGTTTGGGGTATATTTTCCATAGTTTGACTAGCCTAATGACCATTATATGACTTAGTTGAGAAAGAAAAAGAACAACGACTAACTCAGATATAAGTGGAAATGAACAAATATCTCAAGGGAAACCTTAGGACATTTTTGAGAATGGCATAAATTGCAAAATGAATTTAAGAAGGTTTGAAATGATTTAGCTACACTGCATCGAAACGATCTTTAATCTTTGTAGAAGGCTTAATACAAGTTTTATTATAGGCATTGTTGGTAGATATCAGGGATAGAGGGTCAATGGTAAAGTAAAACCCTACATATCAGAAGCCTCCTTGTATGAGAAAATACCCCAAAGTTTCTCTTTTTATAAATTTGAAACTAAAATCCTATTTTAGACTTCGCATCTCATATGTATAAAGGTCTATATTTTAATAAGATATTTTACTAGGCTATACAGAGGTAGTATGTCGGATGCGAGAACCCATAGGAACCTATATGATATGAAGAGTCGGAAAGTTTGCTCTCACTAACAAATCTGATTTTTGGTTACAGTAAAGCATTTTAGGAAAAGGCGAAGTTATCTATATGAATACAGAGGTATTGTGGAAAATGGAATCAAAGGAACATCCGAGAAGGCTGCGAATATGCGAATTTCAGCCACTTTGTGGATTGAATACATAACTGAGTGCGAGTATTCACTGCAGGTATGCATGGTATTTCATTCATTGGTACAAACTATCATTCATTCATTCCTTTTTCATTCATTCATTTTTCATTCATTTTATTCTAGGCTTTATGTTAATGTGTTGTATATAAATAAGATTGGTCTTTGATCGGTACAAAACTTCAATATGGCCTGAAAAATTTAAAGCATGGTGAAGCAAAAACATGGACTATTTGAGTCTGAAAGCTAGAAGCTTTTAGTCTGACACTCAACAGAGAATAGCGAAAAAAAAGCTAACGTGGAGGTCAACATGAGACAGAAATAGTTAGTTTTCGCCTTAGGTACTGATGTATTACTCTGTTGAGTGTCATATGAAAAGTTTAAGTAATCTATGTTTTCGCATCACTATCCTTGAATATTTCTAGCTATATATAAGAGATAGTGAAATAATCTTGAAATAACTTGAGGAGCAGCAGGATTTGCATATTCAACCAAAATTAATTTAGGAGGAAGAAAGATTGACCTGCGAAGATGAAACCCACAACCACATCTGGTGCATCAGTGTTCCACCAACTGAGCTATCTGGCAGTTGAAATTTAAACAAACAATGGGAGCCACATCATTCTTACAAATTGCACCGCTAGAAAGTCATCGCCCTTCCTGGACAAGCCAGGTTTGTCTCTACCTTTTGGAGTAATCATGCAATTGGTGAGAATGATGTTGCTTAGATAAGTCCATTAGATTTCAACTACCTCAATAGCGCAGTTACTAAAGCACGGATGCGCAAAATCATTGGTCATGGATCGCAGATCAAGTCTTCATTCTCAAAAATTAATTCAATTATACTAAACTCCCCATACCCTATTAAAGTTGTAAATGTTTATGGTGCACCTGTTATTTCTGATGAGGGTTTCTTAGATTTGTTCATGTTGATTTATTCTTTGACCCGTTTTTTCTTTAATTTATTTATCAATTTCATACTAGGCTTTTTCGCATGTGTTGTACAAGGAATTATCAAAAACATATAATTTCAATGATGTACCATGTCTTATGAAAGTGTACCTTTTATGATGCATCTGGTATTTTGGATATAGCTTTCTGGTTGATGCAGTTTAATGATGATGATTGGCAAATACACTTACTATCTTTGTACGGTGTTGGTTTATGTGCTAAGCACAAAAAGCCCTCTTAATAGGTGGACTAATCGAGCAGTACAACCCTGGTCCAGTTTGCTTGCTGTTTTTATTATTTAAATTTTAACCTTACTGAATATCTACTGAATTTTTGTTCTGAATTCTTAGTTGAAAGATGTGAAACTGGAAGAGTCATTTGCAGATGGCCAGGGTTTCACTTCATCACCAAAAACGGCGGAAGCTGCCAAAGCGCTCGAACAGTACCCACTCCAATTCGTTATGGAGTATGGTTTGGTAACTGAGTTGAGGCCAGCCTTGAAAGAGAGGCAGAAAGATATTCTCAACATAAAGCGTGGAATTCTTAGCTCTTTGCAAGTCAATTGGGGCAAGTCAAAGGAAAGCTATGAGGTTTTTATCAGGCGGTGTAATATTTTGCCTCACTTTTTATGTTGAGCTTTTTATATCGTTCTCTATTACTAAAATTCAGATTTTGTCTACATTTGTAAACTCACTAACTGTATTGTTATTTTCTCCAAGGTAAAATTTTTATTGTTACTGCGTTTACTTTGATAGCAATATTTTTGCTAGCTTGTATTTCTTTTTATTTTGATTTCATTTCTTTAGACAACTGTATCTGGTGCTTGTGACATCAAATATGACGTTATTAAACACAAGGATGGGAAGAAGAATACGACAAAGATGATCGATCTTTCAAGTTGCAAAGAGAGAACGATGGCTCACTCTAATATCGAATCTGAACAGTATATCAAGGTTAGGGGATGTTTTACCATCTAAATACCTTATATAAAATCTGCAGACAATTTGAAGGCGGGTGATATAGCTTACAAAGTCTGTATCAGTCATTGTTTCAGATGGATTTCTAGTGCTTCTAAGGCGGCTGTCATACAAAAATATCTGTTAACTTCTATGAACAGGCTCCAGTGTGTTCCTGTTTAACATTCTTTCGGGGCTATTGCTGGTTCCTGCTTTTAGTTGGGGCATGGTAGCACAGGGGCGGACCAAGGTTAAATGTGAAGGTGGGCTGGTGTTTAATGGGGGCGCTGATAAATACTATTTCTTAACAGAAATATTAAGAATAGCTATTTAAATGGGCGCCAAATTTTATCGGCAAAAAGGGGGTAACTGCACCTAACTGCATCACCTAGATCCGCCACTATGGTAGGATTCATAAAGCTCAATGAATTCATTAGGTGTATATGGCGTTATGAATTCTCACAAGCGGGCTAACACTGCTAGTATACCCCTAACAGATTTCAAAACTTGTCCTACACACCAAAGTCAAGTGTCTAAAGACTGTCCTAAATTAGGAAAATGAGATATATGATGTATCCTTCTGGTGTTTATAGCTCCAGGCCTAAAGAGGAATCAATGCGTGTTTCGTATTAAATCCTCGTTTCCTTACTTATATGTAATTACGTAAATTCATAAGGCATGGCCTAATGCTTATAGAAAAGATTAAAAAGATTATATAAAAAAGATATAAAAATCATCAAAGACTCAACCTGATTTTTAGCTACGATTGACAATGATTTTCGATTTCCTTCACCAGTCTTCTTCAATCTACGATGCAAGAAGTTCTTGTAGATATTTGCACAAAAAGAAGCACGAGATATTACGTGCGCAGTGCGAAGAATATTACCTCGTCAAACCATTCTCTTCCAGTAATGGTGCAGGCAGTTATACTAAAATCAGGTAAGTTTTTGGATAAAAACAATAGCTTGTAATCCATTTTAAAACGACAGCTTGATACAATGAAGAGTTTGTGTCTATGGTATTGCTGTTATTCATCATTGATGTGTTATTGTTGTTGCATTGTTTTGTAACTGTTAGTGCTCAAGCGTAAAAAATAAAGTTGTCGCAAGATAAAATAGCTGAAGTGGGTAGAAAATTAATGTTTACAGTAGGCATTTGAGTTATGTTATTTAGTTATATTATTTAGTTATATTATTCGAGTTATCTGGGCTGGGGTATATTCCATTCATATGTAAGTAGCTCAAGGTTGAAGGTAATGCCGAATCTCAGAGTTCTAGTTTTAAAATGTACTTAAAGTTATTGGGATTTTACTCTTCTACTTTGTATGGAAAAGTAACACTTATGTTGCAAGAAAATCTTCTATACATTCTGATTACTAATGCTTACAGTGTTTCGTAAGTTTAGTGTTGTTTTTGAGTGTATAAATCTGAAGATTGTCGAACAGCGTTTCTTACAACATGAAAAATTTCATATGATTTATTCAGCACATTATTTGCATGGTTTAAGAATTAATTATTTTTTATAGCCAAGTATTTATCCTTCTCAAGAGCAAAAAAGTGTCGAAAATCCCAAGACAATACCCAGGTAATGCGATGAAATAAAGAAACTGTCTTCTCTGAAATATGGATCCCTGCACATAAGCGTAAACTTACTTGATCTCCAGGGGGGTTGAAGAGCCAAACATTATATGAAGGTTAATGCAAATTATGTTTCAAAAGGGGTTTGTTATGAAAGAGGGGCAGATATGAGGACGATTGAAACTTTTGAGTCATGATATTATTTTAGATGATGACAGAGCATGCTGAACATTTTGAAATATAGCAAAAAGCGTGCCAGTTTTCCCAGGGGTGGGGGGCAACCCTTTTGAAAATTTCCATCAGGGGCTTGAGCCCTATAGCCCCCCCCCTAAGTTTACGCCTGTAGCCCTAAATATAAGTGGTTTTAAGAACTCTAATAGAAAAAGATACTGAAGATACTTGATATTGCTCTGTACTGTGGTTGAGGGTCAGAATTTATTCACTGTATCCCTGCCTGTCGTAAAAGGCGACTAAAAGGGTTGGCGTCAGGAAGAGCATCCGGCCATAAAACATTGCTCCATGACTAAACTCATGGACTCGTCTGGAGACACATGCATGGACCATCTGACTCCTGCTAACAGGAAAAGGGCCGTGATACAAATTCTGTCTGTGTGTGTGACTGAAAATATTGAATAAAAAGAAGTTCTACCAAGCACTTCTCTCTTACCCCTCCGTCATATGATCCCCTTTTTTTAAGCAGGAATTAAAGTTAAGCCCCACTCTTTTAAGCCTACCATATTCATACAAGAAAGATTTCAAAGTGAAATGCATTCATACAGTGATATTTCATTGCATATTTGACTTAAATAATTTGTGTTAAAATGACAGGAGTAGGACTCAAACATGTGACTTATAGTTTGGTACTTTAATGCTACTGGGCCATCAGGGCTGGCTTGCCTTCCCAGATTATCTCTTATCTAGTTTGAAGGGATGAAACTATACTTAATGCTATATTGTACTCGATTATTATCTGGACATTTCTGATTAATATAATCAATTTCCTCTACAGAATTCTATTCAACATCTCTCTTGTTTGAACACAAGCATGAAGAGAAGTCTAAATCTCCTGATGCTACCGCTGTGGAGGAGCTTCTTGTCAAACTCGTTAAAGAATCTTCAAAGCAAGCACAACCTGGAGCAGCTAATCGGTTTACTGAGCTTGTGTTTTTGTTGCGAACGATTGATGAAAGGGGCCTAGGCAGTCTGCTTGGAAAACTTACAACTTGTTTTAATGTAGGCTCTTGCAATGGAGAAATGATAGAGGCGTATTGGTGAGTTCTGAAGATTGTGTATGTTCACACTGCCCCTTTTCACACTGCTTTCATTCAATGTATAGGTTATGAAGACATGGAACTGATGGCAAGTAAGATTTCCTGAAAAAAAAACGATTACAAATGTGCTGGATTGAACATTTCTTAAAATAGGCCTTGTTCTCAAGTGTTTACCACGACATGTTGCCACCCATGTGTTTGGAAGTCTATTCCTTCGTTGTGCTTCCCACATGGAAGCCCTCTGTCATCATTTTAATCCCTTGCTACCAAACACCTCTCAGCCAGCCATCTACAACGTAACACTTAACCTCAGTAGCTTCTTGTGTCCTCACCTTGCTGGTGGTGGAGAGACTCTTGTTAATTTTCTGTTATTTTCTTATTCATTGCATTCAACCGACATAACTATGAGAAGAAGTAGATTTTTGAGAATCAATCGAGATTATTTGTGAAAATGAAAGTAATCCGAGTAGGACACGAACCCACGACCTCTAGATTCCTACTTTAGTGGGCTAATCCACTGTGCTTTTCCATGGGTTTCTCGAGGCTCCGATGGCGCAGTGGATTATCACACTACAGTAGCAATCTAGAGGTCGTCGGTTCGAGTCCTACTTGTATCATTTTCATTTTCACAAATTACCTCGATTTAATATAACTATATTTTTCCCCTTTACTTTCACAGTATCGTCTTTGTAAGATAGACAAGGAGAAAAACAAACAGGTTGTGTTTGAAAAGTAATGGTCAGTTAAGCTAGATTTCTCTATCCTGGCTAGTGCAATAACATAGATTCATGATCCAACACGAAGAAGCGTCTTCTAATGAGTGGGCAATCACAGTTGCAATATGCCCCTACCAGGTCTCGTACCCCGGACCTTATCCACCATAGGCTAGCTTGCTATCCACTTCCCAATAAATTCAGGGCCACAGAAATTGAGAAGTCTCGAAGTGTTTTTGAATCAATTAATGTCAATATGATAGGAAAATTATTTTTTCATTTCATATATTTAGGGAGGGTAGCCCTTTCAGTCAATACTGATATGCGAGGGGCTATGATAACGAGGGGCAATGATATTCGTCCCCTTTGCTTTTCTATGAATATAATGTTTTGTTAACCCTCTTTTGTGATTGTATCTTAAAGTTCTTGGTTCGTTTCATATTCATGCAGGTTGATAATTATTCATCTTTATCTTAGGTCGTATTTTTTCGAGGCTTTGGCGCAATGTGGGTCGACACCGTGTGTGAATATTCTTGCTAATTTGATCATGACAAACAAAGTGTCAGCCGACAGAGCTAATGACCTTATATCTTCAATGAATTTTATTCAAGAGCCGTCAACAGCCATGCTCAATACCGTCATGGTTAGTGTTATTGTTTTATATTTATCTAAACGCTTAAAGATTTCCCGTTAGATCTTTCCTTTCAAATGTTTTTACCAACTGAATATTGGCTGACAGAGCTTATTACTTTATATCTCTAATAACTTTCACCCAAGAGCCGTCAACAGCCATGCTCAATACCGTCATGCTTAGTGTTATTGTTTTCTATGTATCAAACGCTTAAAGATTTCCCGTTAGATCTTTCCTTTCAAATGCTGTTACAAACTGAATATTGGCTGACAGAGATAATTACTTTGTATCTCTAATGAATTTCACCCAAGAGCCGTCAAGGGCAATGCTCAGTACCGTTATTGTTAGTGTTATTGTTTTCTATAAGTTGTGGAGTGGAAGTTATCAGCTTGTGTCTTACATTTTAAGCTTGTGAGGTGACTTTATTTCTGCAGGGAATCCACAAAGCAACGTTGAATACCCATGCTCTTCTCCTACTTGGAACATTGATGCATAAATTATGCAAACATAGGCCAGATGAATGCAATGGAAATGTATGTATTCATTTTTCTATTATCTTTCTTTGAAATCACTTATTCTTATATATCTGCCTATAAGCTTTGCAACTAATCTCTTTCCTCTTGAGTACATGCTTATCAAAAAAGTAAACGATCTTATCTTTTAATTTTATCAAACACATTTTATCCTGTAAGTATTTCGAGCGTATGAGGCTTTTGAAACTTCGGGGACTACAATGTAAGCCATGGAGCAGAGGTATAGGACATAAACGAAATATGATTTCCTAGACATCTGTCACTTTTCTCCTCCGCAGCTTATCTTCCTTACTTTGCATTTGAGAAGAAGCAGGATAATCAATCTGGATAATTTGTGAGAATGCAAATAACCCGAGTAGAACTCGGAACCCACGATAACAATACTATACAATACAGTACAATACAGCACATATACAGTAACCAATAAAGTACCAATTAAGAGGTCGTAGGTTCGAGCAACACTTGGGTCATTTTCATCCTCACAAACTATCTTGATTAATGTACATTTCAACACCCTACGAGCCTGAATCGAAATTTTCTGGATCAAAACTTTGCAATTTGGTTTGATAGAAATTCTTTTTAGGGACCTATAGCTAACGTCGTTCAAAACGCCGAATTCTATTTGATGCGACAACTGGGGAATGACTGCAGAGCGAAAAGCCTCGAAAAATCCAACCAAATGTACTACGCTTTGAAAGCCATTGGCAACGCAGGCCGACCAATCAGAATAAAGAACATCATCCTGGACTGTGTGCAGCACGCTGCGCATGCGAACACAAGTATTGCGGCTCTCCACGCTCTAAAAAGAATGCCATTGGGAAGTAAAGTGCAAGATCTCTTGCGAGTCATGCTGACGGATAGAAATGTGGATATTGAAAAGAGAATGGAGTCATTCTTGGTGTTAATGGCTAGGCCATCTCAAGTGGACATTTTGCTGGCGATTGATATGGTGAATGACCTAGAAGAAGCAAGGCAGTTGAGATCTTTCATTGCATCGTTTTTGAAGTCTGTTGTTACAAATAAAGCCCCGGAGAGGAAGAAGTGAGTGAGGGTGTTTTATGTCTTTGCATCATGTTGTGAAGAGATATTCTCTGATACAAGCTGTCGTTATTCTATTTGTTTTCATTTTAGTTTGAAACATGTGATCTTTAGAGCCAGCCATGAAAGAAAAACTATTTGTATTTATCGAAGTACGCAAAGAAAAAACCTGCAACTATCAAAAGTTTCTATTCTCTGAACCGTGTTGACGTAGTTCTAGTTGTTTTCTCTTCAGTTTGGAATATGTGGGTCGTTCTCTAGCTCTAGCTATGAGGTAAAATATGTTGTACTTAGCAACGCAATTGTGTGCATCAAGTTATGGCAACGTAAAAGCACGCAAAATAATTTGTAATAGTCTCAATTGACATCCACTGAGCCATACCTTAAGTGAAAACGGACCAACGGATCAGAGAACGTTCAGAGTGAAATGTGCTGTTTTTGAAATAAGGGACTTTACGCAACAAGGACGACAACTAGAGTTATAGCGTGATTTTGATTTTGTTACTGAGACTCAACGTTGTCAAAAGATACCTTACTTTCAAATACATTTGTGCCCCATGAGAGATATAACCATCGTCCTCTAGTTTAATTCTCTTTTGGAATTTCTGAACATATTTTTAGCTGTGTGAGACTTCACCAAAATGTCGTCCAAAGCAAGGATTTTGAGCACTATTTGTTTGATAGCGATGACAAAGTAGCTATCAAGTTTACACGAGCCATGAAGGGATCGAGCCCACGTTCACACCGTTCACATAGAGTGCAAGGAAACAATTTAATTCCAAGCTGCATGGTTAAAGGTATCACATGCTGTGGTCTATCGAGAGGAAGAACTGCGGTTGTACTGCTCGATTAACCCATTCAGTGGGCCCTTTCTACCTTTTGCTCAAACCTATACTTTACGAAGATGTTAAGCTTATTTGTCTTCCAACTATCAATTCACTGCTTCGACTAGTCTAGCTATTCTGTTGGCCCTTTGTGCTTTGTGCCTAAATGAAAACCTTAAGAATATAGTTAGCGTGTTTGATATGATGTAAAGAATTGTCAAGGAGTATTCTACAAGATACAACAAGTTCAGAGAGATGCACGAAAAACTCGTTCCTGAAGTCGTTTTAAAACTGAGGATTTCTTGTTTCATATCAAGTAAAAATCTTTTTGATAGTTGTTTGACTATATTATATTTGATAGTTTTTTTATTCATCTAGATTAACAAGCCTCTTCAAAAGAAGCCTTGCATTGAAAAACATGACGGATTTCAATCCTTCAGCTGCACGTTATTCGAAGGTGTTCGAGAAGTCAGCCTTTTTAGGTAAACTATACACTTTTGTTTTTATACTTTCAATTTTCTTAACGATCCGTGTACTAAACCACGAGGACGTCATTATACCCTCAAATGAAATGAAATTGTAAGAAAATACAGCAAACAAGCTAGGTTTTCTTATACCATGATATAGCCTTTTCTCCATTTAAAAAGACCCTTAGATAAGTGAAGATTTCATTCAATATCAATATCTTTGTTTACAACAGATAAGACAAGAATAAATCATGCTTTCAGTCGTTTCGATAACTACATCTTCTTCAGTAGTTGTTTCCTATAAAGATTTGGGGACCTACTTAAAATACCTAGTTAACAATAGCACAGGGATAACAAATAATAAAGCCTATAGGGAACCTACTTAATACGCTCGTGTTATTGCTAAAATCGGAAATTTGTTCTTTATTGTAACAGCCACTTGAATATTTTACCATAGGCCTAGGGTAATGCTACCCTTTTATCAGAATATAAGTAAAAGTCTGATGCTTAAGTAGATGATTTCTATTTAAAAAACCCACTCACATTCTTGCAACTTTGATTATAAAAATACATTGAAGTATCCCTTCCCCGCTGTCAAACTACTGAATTTCTACTATAAACAGACTTATTAGCAAATTACTTTTTTTTGATCGTTGAAATTATTATTTTTCCTCATTTCTAAGATATCGCCGGAATCGGTGGCTCTGTAAATGGAAAAATGTTATTCCACACCGAAAGCTTCATCCCGCGCACGACTCGTCTTGGCATAAACGCTCAGGCCTTAGGCCATGCTGTCGACTTCATGGAGATAGACGCAAGGATGGAAGGCCTAGAGAGGGAGATGGGAAGATTCGTAAACGAGCAAGGATTTATGTCGAAAGATTTCTTTAAAAAAGCTTTCAACATTCCCAACTTTGAAGCCGATGAGAAAGTGAAGCAACGAAGTCGTAGAGGCCTTGATGATGATCAATACGAGGCTAAGCTCAATGAGCTTGATAACGAGGTTTGGTTTATTTTTGAAAATTTGTATTTCTTAGTTTATATCTTATCTTCCCAAGTTTAAGAGGAAAGCGTTTCTATTCTTAATTCTGGTACTTAAATGTATGCATGGCTTTAAATGTTTGACAAGAGATTACAGTAAAATACTTATCAGAAAGAATGCTTTACTGACCGGTGCAGTCAGTGGCTCAAGGTCAGTTCTCTGTATTTTGATTCCATAAATTAGTCATACCCGTGAAAGAGCATTACAGATAGCATGCAATGGCAATTGATTGACAGACTTCGTGTCGCCTCTGGAGCAACGTAATCTGGAGAGCATCCACTGACTACAGTTGCTGCTTTATATCATTGAAATACATAAAACAAAGTCCAAACCAGCATTTATGAAAGTATTTTCATGCATCCTTAAATTTGTCATAGCCCAAGACAAGGTTACGATTCGCAGCTCCCAAAAGTACCCACAAAATAAATAACTTTTGGGGTTATTACAGTATAATTTCTTGGAAATGGACTATTGCAGAATTTGCCAAGTGTGGTGAAAGAAGCCGACCCTGTTTTTGTTTTTAAGGCACAAATTAAATGCTTCAAACCGAATCTTGGTTACCCAGCATGATTTAGTCATGCTACTATTTACCTTATTAATATTTCAGAAATTCAAACCAATACATTTTTAACAGGCCTTAATCTGCTTAATCAACTGTTCTATTTGAGATAAGCTTCTTTTGAAATGATGATCCCTGGGTGTCTTTAGTACACTTTGAAAATTCGTAAGAGTTTTCATCTTCCTGCTATCATAAAAACTTTTTATTCTGATGATGATTTTTCATTTATTAGGTCAACTTGAAAGAACCTTCGCCCCAAGTTGCTTTATCACTGAAAATCTTTGGCAATGAAGTTCGACTATTCTCACTGAAGGATATCCCTTTCCTGAACGGAGATATGGACAACTTCAACATGGTCCATGCATTGTATTCCCTGACCAAAGGCAAGAGCAAGACGCTACGAAGGAGCATCATATTTTTGGAAGGGCGCTATGTTTTGCCCACGATCATTGGTTTACCACTGAGCTTTGCAATGAATGGGTCAGCGGTCGTTTCTTTAAATCTGGAAGGACAAGTCGGTGCGAAGAATTTGATTTTTGGGCCTAAGCTTTTGACTTTGAAGGGATCAATACTTCCAAGGTATGAGTTGATTTTACCATAGACCTTACGTAAACAGCGAGTTCTATTGTGTCTACTTGTATGCTCTCACCGTTAATTAAGAGCAAGAACGCAATACATTGTCATTATACATATAATGATTCCCTTAACGCTCTTCTACATGTTTTCTGAAATTCTAACATTGTATTGATTTAATCCAAAATCATCGAAAAAATAACGGAGTTTCACTCTCACCTTCCTGATTTAAAGAAAAGCATACAAAAATAAACTTTAAAGTTTTTCATTTGAAAAGGACAACGCGAATATCTCTCAAGGGAAGACAATATACACGATTCTGATAGCGTTGATAAAAGTATACTTAAACTAAATTTGAGTTTTATTTGCAATACTGGTCGATTTAATTTGTTATTATTACTTATGCTTCTTTGTGCCAAAAACTTTTCAAGTTCTTTATTTCATTATTAATCTATTTATCTTTTTATTTTTGTTTTTTTTGTCTTTTGTCTTTGTTTTTGTCTTTTGTTACTCTACTATTATTTATATTTATTGTATGTACAAGAACTTTACAGTTAACATAGCTTTCGGTTTACATCCTTCCTCAGTTTATATTGAATGTGGTTTTAGTGATTTCATTTTTACTGTATTTTTATCTGTGTATTTTTACATAATGACTCCGGGATTGATGATATATTGCTCCCTGGGGTATAATCTTGATAAAGTAACATGTTAGTCCAATTGTAGATTTGTATTGTTAGTCTTTATATTGAATATTGAAAAAATATACAAGAGAAACAAGAATTTAATTGATGCTAGAGCTTGGAATCAAGTGTTGCCATCCTGGTTGTAATTGTAAATATGAATTCAATGTTTCCTTTTTGCAGTGTGTCAACAGAGATCTCTGGCAAAGTGACGGTTGATGGGGTATTTTCGAAAGCAGGAATGAGGTTCAATGCACGTACCCATGCATCGGCCATCGTAAGTGGAGAAATAAAATACGAAGAAGGAAAAGAGTTCAAAGTTCATATCGACGCTCCTAAAAAACCAGTGGATCTTTTTTCATACAAGTGAGATATTTTTTATGTATTCGATCAATTCTTGTTTCATCTATATTCAACAACCTTTGATATTTAGATTGCACAACTGGATAAAAACGTAAGGTGCTTTAATCTGAGCATTTTGAATATTCTCTGTTATGACATTTCCATTGTATTTATGCTTTTATACTTGTGATTAAAAAATAAAGGAAAAGTCTGGGGTCAGTAGAAATATCAATGAATTGAAAAAACACACGCTCTACTAGAAAAGGGTGGAAGGGAGGGGGGGAATTTGCGTGTAGGATTATCGCCATAGCAATTTCGTTGTCTAAGACTGCATCGCAGTGCTCGATGTACAAAGGAACAGAGCGATATAGAAGAGAAGCAAGAAGAATACTGGCTCTATGTTACTGATAATAGTCTGTCTGATGATTGCGTAAGCATGAAACTTCAAGTAATAGAAAGCCAGTCTTCTTGTTTCTCTTCTATGTATAGGATTATTCATTTTTCGAATTAGGCATACAAACAGTTAAAATGATTTGTTTTATTTTGAAGGCACGATATGTTTCATGTTGTTGGATCAAAAGAGGTTAAGATAGATGGTTCTAAAAGACGAACTGAGGTAAGTTTTGTAAGGGTGCTACTTTATCCGAATAGGATTTCAGGTTTCGAACATACTGCACTAAGTAAACAACCGCCGAAAAAGGCGCACCAGGACGGGGGTAACCTATCCTACAGTTTGGAAGCATTAGGAAGTTATTCTTCAAGGATAGTCAAAAAATTGTTAATGCTTATTTGTTTCAAAGCTATTTAAATGTGGAAAGAAATTATGAAGATTTCAATTATTTGAATCGTTGTACAATTAATTTGTAATCTTTCAAAATGTTAACTGTCTCAAACCAGTGGTAAATCCTCGAACAATCGTTGCCCATTGTGGTAAAATTATTACGAATTGTTGGAAATCGTTGCATACTTTTACAAATTGCTGCATGTTATTTCAAATTATTGCAGATTGTTACAAATCGTTCATATTGTTGGTGTATATCATTTCAAACTGTTTTAGATTGTTACAAATCGTTAAAATTATTGCAAAAATTGTTGCAAATCGTTCGAAATCATTGCAAACTTTTGTAGATCTTTCTTTCTCATCAAAGTTCTCTCTCTGCGCCTCTGTGGAGTTTAAGTCAGTGTTTTTTAGACCGTCCCAAAATGTAATTGTATGCATACCTAAGGTTAATAGCTCTGTAGGAATAATTTAGAATCCAACGACAGAGGGAAATATATAAAGCTGTACATGAAAGATGAAACATTCCAGATTCTCATTCCCGAGCTTTTACTGTCGTTATTTCATATTATATGACATCCTAAAGTTAGTAGCTTCTGAAGAGGAATTATTCCATCTGAAAAAATGATGAAAAATTCCAACGCTCATTACTCAAGATCTATAGTAGTAACATCTTTGAATATTCATACCGAAGTAGCGAAGTCTTTTAGTTCGATCTTATTAAAATGATTATATTATTGAGATATATAAAAAACAGCTAAACTTCTAAGCAATACCTTCATTGTGATATTTTGTTCCTTATCGTCATTTTGTAGTTGGACCTTTGTGCAGACGAACTATACGACAGCACGAAAATCTTTGGCGTGAATGTTTGCTCAAATATGAGCTTCCCAGTTGCCTACCACAATCTCGATGCTCCGTTCTACCCATTAACTGGTCCGGCAAATGTCGCATTCACGTTGAAAAAGACAGACATTACACTCAGCAAGTACCACTTGTCTATTCTGAAGAACAATGATCTGTATCGTATAAAACTAGGAACGCCTGGAGCGCGGCATGAAAGATGGATAGTGGTGAACTTGGGGATCACAGCAAATAACGAGAAAGGAGTAATTGGAGCAACGTTTGGAAATACGAATCGAGGCTTGATTCTGAGATATCAGTGAGTTTTTATTTCCTTATTTTTTACGTTCTTAGGGCCTGTTAATATGAGCAAAAACCCCTTGCCTGACACAATCAGGGCTGACAACCGAAGTAAATTTCAAGCATTGCTTATATGGGATTTTCATACCGGGTCTGAAAGGTGACGTAAATCTCTAGACGTCATTAATCGTCAACGCATCATTGATCAACGCATCATCAACGTCCATTAAAAAAAGGTCGAGTTTACTTCACCTCGCGGGTAGTTTGGTGTTTATATGGGCAAACTTCACTTCACCTAAGTGAAACTTCACCTCCTGAGAGACAAAGTTTCCCCATACCGGCATTGTGGAGTGAAGTCTTATTTTCCATATAAACTAAGACTGAGAAATATCTCTTGTCAGCCCCGGTTCTGGCAGGTGAAGTAATTTGGCCCATATAAACAGACCCTAATTTCCATCGGACAATGCTGCTATTTTGCAGAAAGACCTTTGATGTATGACAGAAATGTAATTGATGTGATGGACCGGTTTCTGGTTAGGAAGGTTTTTCAAAAGAAAGCCAATCATAGAATAAACCAATCACAGAAAAGCCAACCAACTATACCAATCTCCTGCTTTTTCTGATTTGCCTATTTTGATCCACATCTGAGTGTAATGATTCATTAGGTTTTTTTTTCGTTCTCTTTCTGACTTATTCCTCTGTTGAGTGTCAGACGAAAAGCTAAAGTTATCCATGTTTTCGAAATGCTTAAGATTTCTCTGGGTATATTGAAGTTTAGAACCGATCAAAGACTGTTCATTATATTTCGATAAATATCCAATGAACCAAATTTTGGTTCTTATTCCAATTTCTGATGGACCTAAGTCATTTGTATGTAAGTTTGGACTAGGTCACCATCATTTTAACATGGAGACTAGAACAAAGAAGGGTATCAAAAACAAGTTCCCACCACACACACTGCCACCAATCATATCACGTTACTTTTTGCATCTTGCATCACAGCCATCACAGCACAGCAGGCCATCAACCAGTAACCAATTATATTTAATCTTCAACAATCCACCAATAACCAATGATATCTTACCTACCAAATTCAAATAATTTTACTTAACCGTTCATTTTTCGATCATATTTAATCATTCTCTGAGGAAGCCTTGCTTAGCAGGGCGAAATATTAGAAAGAATTATTTAATTAACTTATTTATGTGTTTTTTGCGTCGCGGTGTTTCTGTACCAGCTTCTAATTAATTTCTTCGCCGTATTCAACGCAGCAGTTAGTGTAAGTGGTTTTTTCTTTCCTAATAATTTATCAAAAACACCCTGAACTTCCAATTCTATTTGCCATGCTTTTAACCATTGTATTTTCAGCAATTAAAACCAGAAGACGCGGTAGGGTAATTATTGAAGTTGTCAACATCGAATTAGAAAAAGTATGAAATTGAGTAAATAAATGAAATAAATTTAGAACTTTAATCATTCTATTTTTTGTGAACTGGCAGCCTTCCAGTATAACAGTGCTCTACCATTGATGTTTATTTCTAAATTAGAAAAAAATTTAAAACACAATTGCTTAAAAAAGTCCATGCGGACGGCCCTTTGCCATCGACAATGCTTGAATAGAAATAACTTCACAATGACCTCACGAAACTAAATTATATCAGAGCAGGCTACTGCACTTGACATATACCTCCACCGGGTCTCGAACCCGGGTTTTTGCGGACACAGGCGGGCGCGCTAACCACTGTGTCCACAAAAACCCGGGTTCGAGACCCGGTGGAGGCATATGTCAATTGCAGTAGCCTGCTCTGGTATAATTTGATTACCCGTGTTAGACCATGCCTTATGATTTAATGTCTCACGAAACTAAGATACTTTGTTTGTCTCTAGGTATGATAACAGAACCCACAGTACCGAAGCAACCTTGGTCTCCAATATCACCCAAAGTGAAATCACAATATCTGGGAAGTATTTCAACGAGACGAACGCAGCAACCCTCGACTTGAAGATGGGTTTAGAATTCGATATAACCACTCAATACAGCAGCATTAAACAGAAACTTATCTTCGTCGATACCTACGAGTACTGGGGATTTAATTGGCTGCTCGATCATGGTAAGCAACCAATCAGCGCTGACCTGAAAGTGGCGTACAATCCACAGACTGTATTTTTTAAATTCCAATATGGCGGAAGATATTTTGCTGTGCAATTGCAGCCAACGTTCCCTGTGGTTGGTGTGGACCTCGCTATCAACTGGATGCCATTTATTTCGAATGTCACTTTAAACCTCGATTTCAGGAATGTTGTTGCTGCTGCTGTGGCTAATACGACATCTTATTCCTATGGATTTGACATTACAAGGAAACAGCAGGGCTTGGTGGTAAGTTGATAAAGGATTTTCGACGAGTTAAGCAGATAAATTATGTTGAGTGTCTTCTGACGGCCAAGAAGAAATCGAAGCCACCATTCATAAAACAATAAAACCAAACAAATGAGAACCTACTCTATTGAAGAATAGACTTAATAGGTTCTGAAAAGTTTGGTACTTATGAGCACTAATGACTTTTTTGGGCCATGGTGGGCCCCCTTTTTTCCTCTCTTGTAACTATGATGTAGAGAGCTGACGGAACGGTGAAAGGGGTTCATTACAGATGACACGTCGAAAGGGATATTAGAAAGTGGGGCTTAGTGAAGGAGAGATAACCCCAGAGACACAGCGTGTTAACGGCCACGAAAAAATCATGTAACTTTTTCAATAAAGTTTCCTTGCCTGATGTTACCTCACTGTTGCTTTTTTATACTCCTGCTCTAGGGCCTAACACTTTTTTCAGCACGTCGTCTGCATGTAAAGAATATGCAGAATCTTTAGTATTTCTCACAGAAAAAGCAACAGTTATTATGATATTGCACTTTCAGGTTAGTCTCCGTAGGGACAACGAAATATATAAATGGACAACGTCGATGAGCTACAAGAACAACAGCCAGCGTATCGAAAGTTTTTTATTGGGAGATTCAAAGAAGTATGGCGTCATCATTTCGCTCGCTGCATCTGGAATCACTGCAACTCTTAAGGGATTCCCTGGAAAAGTGAGGGCAATTTGGACACGTGATGTTTACTCAAGAGGCATAATGGTTGATGGTGCCATCGGAAAGCATTCTGGGATGGTGAAGCTGCATTATAAGACAATACCTTATATTGGCCTTCGTGCTTTATGTTTGGTTGGCAAAGCTGGCCCAAGATATGCTGATTTTTGCATTGATGTTATATCCAGTGGTATGTTATTTTTGTTAAGGGTTTCTATAGTGGCGTAGCGAGGGGAAGGAGGCACATGAAAGAACTGAATATGAAAAAAATCAGGTTTTGGAGGGAAAGCACTTCTAAAAACTGTCTTTGACATGTGGAAGGGAATCTTAAGTAAGTTTGCCCCCCTTTGCAAATTATGTTTACTATGCCTTTCGGTTTTTTGGATGACATATTCGCCCGAGAGTCAAAAATTACCAACATCTGAATCGAAGATAGGGACCAAAAAATCCATATGAATAAGGGCCTTTTATTTTGTAGTTCAGGCATTGTCATATTGCAATTGGTGGGGCACATAGATCAATTTCAGGATAAAATTCCTTATCCAAGGATGACTTTTGAATCACAATGAAAATAGGTGAAAATACAGTAAAACTTCGCATATAAGAACCACCCGCCTATAGGAGCCTAATGCCCGAAATATTCTAATTTCACCCCATTACATTAAAACCTATTCTCCCTGAATTCGAGGAATGTTATCATAAAAAACTGATTTATGAACTTATGGTAATAATCAATTCTTTGATGAGAAATTGTTCAAGAACCTTGACAACCTGTTCTCAAATAGTATCATATACGTAAGAAACTGAAAAGGGTGATCTCCAAATGTAAGGTTCTTATATTCAGGGTTTATTGTATTGATTTTATTTTTCAACTAGCCGAAGAAAGATCTATCAAGCTGAGGCTGGACTCGTCTGCAGCGAAACTATCTACAGCCCTAACCTTCAAAGCACCAAATAACAGCTCACTGACCCTTGGCAAGTCAGGACAGGAACATCTTGAAATGACAACAGTGCTGAACGGAGAACGTGTTCTTGAAGTAATCGTAAAAACCGAAAAATCACCGGGAGACTTCCCTAAGAGGAGGTTATCTTTACTGACTGTGAAAGCAGGCTTCAGAAACGTGCGAATCGACTTCAAACTACCAACTAGTGGCAGTAAAAATGGTAGACCAGAGACATTAGGCTGGTTTTTGGTTCGACGCGATTTGAAGGATGGAGAACAAGTGTTTGAGATACGAAGTGTAAGTTTTAATTGTATGATTAATGGGCACTCTCTAGATTTTGCTGGACATAACTACAGTTGTTCATAGACTCACTACTTGATTCTCGAAGTTCTAGACTGATTGGTCATTCTACTGATAACCGGAGACTGGAGTGGTCCATAACAACAACAGCAATATAGGGAAGGGACTTGTAACCAGTCTTATTAGTTGTTTTAACAATGGAACAAAGGAACTGTAATTCTGATTTTGGATAGGGTAAAGGTTGGGGCTTCTAATTAGCGCATATTAGGAAGGAATATTGTCACAATATTGGGGGAGGGGCTACTAAGACAAGTTTGCACGTTTCTAAGGGGGTGAAACTCACATGAGTAAGATAATAAATCCTCAATCCACTTTCAGCCACTATCCCTATTCAGAGGTATTGTAAGCCTCTTTCTTATCAGTTTCTTGGATGTGGTTAAATTGCTCGACCCTTGTTGAAGAGGTCATAGGTTTGAGCCCTCCTTCAGACTGCGTCAATACCTGTCAGATGAGGTTCGAGGAAAAGATCAGCCTGCTCTCTGTAATACCAGGCAAGAAGTTAAAGGAATCACAAGGTGTGCTTACATCGAGAGGAAGACCAGGGTCACGCTGCTCTATAAGTCTCCCTTTGTAATCGGTCACTTGTGCTTAACACATAAACTAATACCTTACATAGATAGAGAGCCTATTTTTTAGTGATACAAACTTTGAAAACAATGTTCTTGAAACAGTAAGATCTTTGAATATTGTTGGTTGGTTTAAAGCCCATACACACGGAGTAGCATACGTCATAGGTACTCGAGCATGAGATGAAGTGTGCTTGTGCAATACCCCATTATACCTTTCTCCTAGCAAAGTCGTTGTTCGTATTCCCAAGAAGTATTTGCCCATTCACCATCAACTATCAATAAGAATTAGCTATTAGCTTTGATAAAGATATTCAATCCACTGACTGATAGTCAAATGATTTATCATAATCATTTCTTTTTGAAGCATTAAGCTATAAAAATTTTGATATATTTGTATTGTAGAATGCAGTGTTCGTCTCGAATTCTCTGCAAATGAAGAATTTATATAAATACTACTCGAAAGAAAAACAGCATGTCCAGTTATTCGGGTATACTGAAACCTCGCAGAATAACGAAGCATCCGGAACCATGAATGTCGTTCGTGAGACTGTTTACTCAATTAATGATTGGATGGCACACAACAAAGGTATATGCCCTCTTTTTTAATGGAGTCTGGTCCCAGGCCTCAAAGTTGCTAAGATATTTTGGATTTTCAGTCCTCAAAGTTGCTTAAGAGTTGTTATAGTTTTGAAAATCAAACAAAATTTTGATTAATCCCTATCCCGTGACCCTTTCAGGAAGTTGGGCTTTGTGCAATAGCCACCCTGAGCAGCCTCCAAGGACCTGGACAGAGCATATACCTCCCGAGGAAAAAGGCCAGTGCCTGGAGAAAGGAAAAGTGATTTCCAGCCCCCTATAACCACCACAAATTAGGGAATACCCCCAGGTCCCCGGCTCTCAAGCCATGCTGCCCATTACTGCCTGACCAAAACGAGCTTTAAGGTTTGTGACCATGCACACGTCCCACCGCGGAAAAGAAATGCGGTGAGAACTGAGGGGACAGCGAAAATGTTACAAGGAGGAAATAAAACACAAGAAAGGTTAGGCAAAATTGACTAACTAGCTAAACAGAGCTCCTATTTACTATCTATCTTACGGCCATTCCCAGAGTAGGGAGGGCGGGTATTTCGACAGGTTGTCACCATGCTGCTAGTCTGCAAGCTTGTAGAGTGGTCTGATCCAGGGCAACGCCTTGTGCATATGTGCCTACGAGCCTCAACTGCCGACCATTGTTTAAACAACAAGCATGCACTCTCTGACAATGGCAATCAACAATAGCGTACCCGGGTGATTAACCTCGGTTCAAACTTGACGTTTAACCGTCAATATTTCTCTGCACCCCAAACCGTCTGAATTGATGGTGTACATGTAAGAACACCTTTAGAATACCAAAATGCCTCTTATCATTCAAAATCATATCCACTTGCTAAAACTAATTTCATTTCGTTTACAGAGTCCTTTTTCTTCAATAAAAAGCAAATGGGTTATGAAGGAGTGTTCAAGACTGTTCAACGATCAAAACTGAACTCAAGCACTGCTGTTAGCAACCTACAGTCTGTTAAAGACCTATTGAGACACGTCAAACCCTATTTGAGTGCCAAGTATTCCGCTGAGGAAATCAAGAAATATACTGGAAAGTTTTATCTCAAGTCTATAAACGTTGAAATTCTTGGTAACAAAGCTGATTTTAATCTTGACTTGACTAAAAGAATTTCTTCGTTGACTCTTGACTTCAAGTCTGGCTCTACGTTGGATTTTACTGTGAATTCTGCCAGCAAGGATCGGTTCATTTTTAATCTGGATTACCGCAATGCAACATGGGATATGGGTACGTTAACTGTTGGCCTTGCAAAGGATCCTGGGACAGGAACATGGCAGGTCAAAATTCAGCATCCAGCTCTGAGAACTTTGATTGGTAAATTGAGGAGCAAATACCGAAACGAAAAGCAGAAATTGAAAATGAAGATATTGAGTAAAATGAATCATGTGTTAGCAAGAGGTGGTCTGAACGAGGAAACGAGAAAAGCCCTGTTAGTCGACGTAGGCATCGCGTTTGGAATGGATTTTATGACAGCGAACCTCAGCCAGCTTTATAGGAATCTCGGTTCGAAGTGGGGTGGTATGATGACAGCGTTTGCACGTAATAAGATGAAGGAGGTATTGAGTAAAGGGTTTGAAAATGCAACCAGTTCGCTTTTTAAAGCTGATTTCGGCAAAACTCCTGAACTGTTGAAAATCCGTGAACAAATGTCCACTGACTTGAGCAATTTGGTTGTTGATATCTTTGCGATGAAGGCGAATTCGGCCATCAAAGTTGGAAAAGAGATCGGAAGCAAGTTGAAAAGACTGTTCAATCAGGCTATCACTGGGCCTGCATTTAAGAAAATCGTCAGCACTGCGTTTCAAAAAACATTGCAAAAACAAAACATATCCACGAAGACAGGAGAGAAACTAATGAAAACCTTCAATGATGGACTTGCATCTGTTTTTGAGAATCCACAAAATGTAATCTTGTTTTATAAGAATATTACAGAGGTAATGATGGAAGAACGAGCTGAAGAGCTAAGAGGACTGGTCAAAGTTGGCCTAGCCCGTGTAGTGAAGCTAATGCGTGTTCACTTAGATAGATCTGTTGATATCAAACTGCGAGGTAAAATCTCAGGCTTGGTTGCAAAAGTGGAGCAAATTCTAATCGATGTTCGGTACGATGACCCTCAGTGGCTGTCGCAGGCCATTAAAAGTCTGAGGAGTGCTTTTAAAGCCGCCAAGATTTCTGTAAGTGACGTACAAGAACTTGTCTTTGACATTGCTGAAGGCGAGATGAAAAAGGTCGGCCTACCAGAAATAATTCGTGTTGGGCTTGCCAGATTTACAAAGGAGCAGAACTATGCTGAATTATACCACACTGTGATGAAGTATTGTTTCAAGGCATTGAAACTCGAAGATCTGATGTATAGCAGTCTGGCTACTAAGCTGTATAAGAATGACGTGAAGGGAATCATTGAAATATCGAGTTTAGTAGTGGCGGATAAGAGGCTACCCACAGAAGTGAGGCTGGTGTTTTCAGAGTACCTGAGATCGTTTGACGTTTATGATTTGGTGACAGGTCTGGTGAAAGCAACATTTCAAAAATTAGGTAGGTAATGATATTGATGATATAAATCAATGATTATTCAATTGTGATTCCTTTCTGGATACACATTTTTCAAAAGACTCTGGACTTGGGGCTCAGACACTCGCTGTTGCTTTAGACTTCGCTAGAACTAACAAGCTAGACTTTCTACCTACCCCTACCCCAAAATCCGTTGATTTGATTTTTGGCCAGAAGAAGCTAGTAAAGCAACCCACGAGAGTCAAAGCGTTCATTTGATTCTTTTGTGTCTAATACCAATACCCTCAATTCAGGGCTTGTTGCTTATTGAAAAAAAGTGTGTCATATTAGAAAGATACAATAAAACCCTGTAAATAATAAACGAGAAATATATGAACTTACAGACAGATTTTGCACGAAGGAAACTGAGAATATAAGATATACTTTAGTATTTAAAATCCCATCAATTGTAAGATTATTGCTTTTTACATCTTACTTATAGGAGAGCTTGTAATAAAGAGCTACCACATCTTGGAGATTTTATAAGCACTATAACCGCTTTGCAGAGTATGACACTTCTTGACAAGATCTTGTGTGTGCAAGAGCCATTTTCTTTTGTTCTATCCTATTGTTCTATTGTTAAACTTGTGTGTGCTAGTACCTCCCTCTGCATTCTGCCTCAACTACCAAATTTTTATGAACTTTGTCAGTCTGTTCTTAAGCTACATGACGTCATCGCATTTATATTTGTTACTCGAAGTAACCTTCTTTGAAACCCCTGTAAGGAACAGCAATAGAGTACGTGCGCAGATATAGTATCAAGAGAGGGTAGTTTCCTTGGATGTGTCCTCATATTCGTTTTTCTTACTTCAGGGAAGTATCCAAAACTGGCCGAGGCATTGGGAAGACATGTAGCAAACAAAAACCTCACAGAATTCGCCAGGGAAGCATTGCGGTTTGGATTTTCTAAGATGCAGTTACCTAAAGAAGCTATCACAGTCATACAAGAGCTTTCATTTGCGCGTTTCAATCGAGGCTACTTCCAGACAATTGTCGACCTCGTTACCAGGTCCTCAAACAATAGTCAGAATTGGAAGAGAGTCCTCTCAACTTTGCAATATTCTGATAATATGGGTATTGTTGTCAAGACTTTTTACACTGAAGTTATCAATCAGCTGAAATTAGTTCCTGAAGCCAAGAGTATGCTTTTAAATTTTGCCAACAATAAAGATATTTCAACCTTAATAAAAAAGGCCACTTTAATGGCAACGACACGTGCTCTCAAAGCTTTGAATGCAAGCCAAGGGACTGACACGTTTTCGTTTGCGAAAATGGCGATCTTTAACTACATGAAGCAAGGTGCTGGAATGATCCCTGCTTTGTGGAAGCCTCGATTGCGTCCGATATTTGATGTCGTCATGCAGGAAATCGCAAAAACGAGGTCGAACGATTTAATGGCAAACGCAACTGAAGTCATCTTTAGAATTGCGGAAAAAGTGTTTCTGGAAGTGAATAAATATGTGGCGAGTAATTTCTCGTTAGATTTGGAGAAAGACTTGAAAGAAACTGCGAAGGTGATGATCGATAAGATTGTTTTGGGAAGGGCTCCGTTGTCACATCTATTAAAAGAGTGAGTTTTTGATATATTTCATATTTTGAAGATAACTAGTCTTTTTTAGCTCTTTAACTGTTAGAAGTAATTCATTCATTTAATATGCTTTAGCTAGCCCCTTTGCGATAGCCCCAAACTAACGCTGCTTTTCAGAGGACCGTGAACAAGTTTACAAAGATGATTACAGAAGTAAACATAGGATAAAATAAATTGCAAAGCAAAAATACTTGAAGTAGAAATATAGACGGTAGTTAAAAGTTTATAAAAACGTTACCAGAATCAAAATCCAGCAATTCAAAGTCATCAAGATTAAAATATGACACGGTTTATCACTCTGCCAAAAGGAGGAACACATTGTGCAATGGGTTTTCAAACTTGTTTCAAACATTCGATTGAACAAATTTTTGATGAGAAATTTGTTCTCAAGGTCATCACTTCGTGGAAGAAGATAGGAGAAGAGACTTGATCTCAATTTTAGGCTAGACAAGGCTTACAGCATACTAGCATCTTCTTCTTTCTGCAGCTTCTCCCACATGCCATTACAGTTACTGGAGATGGTTCTCCACCTCTGGCCTCTTCAACATCCTAGCATATGCCTTCGTCCAAGCCTGCTTGTAGCACTTGGAACTTGTTAGAATTATCTTGATACTTTTTTATTTTTAGGACAAGAAAGCAGATAAAGGAGAGCGTGATGTTTGGTCTGAGACTTACCTCCCAGCTTTTCCCGGACCAAGTGAAAGAATTCTCTAAAAGATACTCTACCAAGACTGGTTTCCGATATCAAAAACTTTACTCGGACTTTCTCAAAGCGAATTTCACCAGTGAGAAATACACGACTAAATTCGATAGAATCTTCACGAATCTTGGTCTGAGGGTTCTCACAGAGATTACCAATGCAACTGGCGGATTCTCCACTGGAACAGGATTCCTGAACATGCTGAGGTTCGTTAGAGGATTGAATTTCACCGATGCCAACTCTGTTATTACGAGCTACGAACGAATGAAGCGGATGAAATACACGGAGTGGTCACCGTCAGTATTGCTGCAGCATCTGCGAGTGGCGTTGAAGAAAATAGGCCGGTGGGACGTCCGAAACCAAACGATAGACGAACACGTGGCACCGATGATTCTCGGCTTCCGAACGATTCTTCCGAGAATCTTGGCTGTGAACCGAAAATTTCAAGTTAACTCGGACAAAGCTTTCCGAGATGCAATATTGCAAATAACAGGAAGAAAGGCCTATTTCAAAAGATTGATGAAAAATTCGTTAACGCAACTTCGAAATGGCTTTGAAAAATGGCGGAAGATCTTCACATTTGTGTCCGATATTTCAGTTCCGGTACTTTCGAATATACCGAGAATTCTTGATAGCAAACGAGCGGAAGTAGATTTTACCTTGTTGAAGAAGTTATTAAATGAAGTCAAAGCCTGGGATCTAATCGATGATCTTCGAAAATTCATCGATAGGACGAATGGTCTGCCAGTCGATCGGTCATTGAAGGATATCATGATAAAAAGCTCGAAAGTTATTGAATTAGCAACGGATAAATGGGTTCTCAAAAGGTTGATGTTTGGTAAAGATGTTTTGCAGGAGATACAGACAGAGGTAGTATATTCAATATACACTAGATTCTCTATCTAGCACCCTTGCTCAATTGGACGAGATCCTTGATCCTTGTTAAGTAGCGGGTTAGTAATGTATATTATACAGGATGTATACTCCTGGTGGAGCAAGCCTAACGTTTTTACGGTGGCCCACAAGTGCACACCAAATTAAAATGGCTCAAACCAAATTCAAAGCATGCGTAGAGGATTTGAATTCGGTCTGGTTAGTTTGAATTTGGCCTGGTGTATTTTGTATTTGGTGTGCACTTGTGGGCCACCGTACGTTTCCCTATTGTCTAATCATTACTTTCATTCGTTTTCTCCTCTTACAGGTCACGAAACTATTGTCCACAATGAACAATTTCATGAGATCAAAAGCCGGCCAGCCATTATACAAATTCTTGAGCAAGTCAGGAAAACACGGCTTCAGTTATTTAAAGTCAAGTTTCTCTAATTCGACAGTGGTGCAAAAGCTAAAACAAGAGTTAATGCCATTTTATAACGTGACAGATTTGAGGCAGGCCATCGGAGTTCAACTGAAAAATCTTACGCAAAAGATGAAAAAGGCATTTGATCAAATCGACCAAAAATCTGTGAAGAAATGGGCTGAGGTTTTCGTCCCAAGAGTCGTGAGGAACATAACATCAGAATCCATCAGAGTTATGATGCAGACTTTGGGACTTATTGATCAGACCAGGGGGTATTTGCAACAGAACCCGTTTTTCAGAAACCCTGTTCGTTACTTACGTGCAATGCCTCGAAAAACAATGATGTTGCTGGCTAAAAAAATCAACGAAATGAAGCCAAGAATCAAGGCGTGGTTCGTTGCCACTGAGAATGCATTGAAGTCTAAAGTTTTTCGAGCTCGCTCCGTTTATGAAGTATATATCAAGAAGTCGCAGGATTTCGTCAATAAAGCTAGTGTGGAACTCACGAAACTCAACCATTATTCTTCAGTCTTGAAGATGATGGACGAGTATGGCTGGGCAAAACATTTGTCGAATTATACTGAAGCCATCTCAGATAGATTATCAAAATCCAAGAATCTATTGATAGAGCAGTTAGGCCGCCTCGGGAAATCTGACAGTTTGGAAGCTGCATTTTTGAACGCTACAATTCTGACTAAACAATGGCTACAAAATATGAAAACAACAATCAACAGAGATTTCCAGAATATGACGCTGATGAATCAAGGGCTTTTGAACTTGCAGAAATACGAGCAAGAAGCTTCCAAATATCACAAAATGGCGGCTGAAAATCTGACGAGAATCATCGGAGAGGTCGAGCAGCTTGCCAGAAATGCTTCGAGTAGGATGTTGCAATTGTTGGAAAATGCTGGTAGGCAGGTCGGGCCTGGGCAAGCTCTAGTTTGGGGGAAAGTTTTAGATCTTTTGGAAACTTTGCAACAAAATGTGACTGCAGTAAGAAGAGGTGCGATGAGATATGTCTCATTACTGGATGATTCGATGATTGTCATACGAGTTCCAGGAATGTCAAAGTTGATTGCAGATAAACTTCGTGTCAAGGGAGAATCGAAGGTATTCACTTTCTATTCTAATTAATGATTTCCAGCGAGTCTGCACGTTCTAACAAGTAATATACTACTCTCTAAAATCTGGAATCAAGTTTGAGTAATGGCCAGTTAGTAGAATATGCTATCTGTTGATTTAGAATATCGACAGTAAGCAATAGTCTAATTAAGTCCCGCTTTGTTTTGTTATCCCTGAAAAAACGATATAAAACAATATTAAGTATTAAATACAGGTATGAAAATATTTCTGACTACGAGTGGATCTGTGCTTCAAGTGAGCCTACTACGAGTGGACCTGTGACGTATTTTTAGGAATAGTTTAGGTTATATTTAATTTTCTATATTCTAAATGAGCAGATGACATATCAATCCATCTACCTAAGACACAAACAGTTAGATATATATTTAGAACGTGTGGAACCGGCGTAATTTCATCCCGGCAGCAACAACAACAACAACTTAGGGTTGAGACCACTGACCTCAGAAGAAGAACTAGATCGAGCTTCTGCTGTCTGAATGATAAGTCAATGCAAGCCATATCAGAGAGATAAGTTCAATGCATTAAGATTCACAGACAGATCTACCAGGCGTCTATATGTATTTTTCACTCATTTTCATTGTTACTGTAAAAAAGACAATTTCATTTCTTCAAGGTTTTGCCAACCAAAACTCTCATGGCTTATAGATAGAGCCCAAATGAATTTTCCGCTACATTTTTACGTATTCTAGTTCGAAATTGATGATATTAGGATGTTTCTATCAAAAATTCATGAACATTTCGATTCATTCCTACAACTTCTTTATGACGAATCTTTACAATTTTGTCCACGGTCTAGACTATTTCAACATCCATACTGCGGGAATATAATGATAATGAAAATAGTAAAAGGCTTTCTAGCCATTCTCCTTTATTAACTATCCAACCGAGTCATTATTAATTTCACAAATAGTATTGAAATTCTGGTTGGTGTTGCCTTTATCAATTTGTAAACTCTCTAATATAATTTATTGGTAAACTCTCCACATAATTGAATACGGAAGAGCCTTGCACCTAGGGTACCACAGAGTACGTCCCTTTCTAAATACTGTATACTTCTCATTTCACAGGAATCCAGACATACCAGCTTCTTGAAAAAGCATCGCTCTCCCGGTGTGCCGAGTCGACAAATATCCGTAAGCAGTACAATTTATGCCGGACAAATTACCAACGTGACTGGCATTGCAACAAAAGCATCTGGGCTAGAGCTGTTCAAGATAAAAATCAATCCTTTACGGCCTTCGATGCAGAGATTATTTGGCACGGTCAACAAGGCTTTTCTACCAGTTCGTGCTGCCATGGATAATGCGACTAGGAGATATGAAGTGTTCCAGTCAGCTCTTCGGCGCATGGTGCAGACCGGTGCTGCTGGCCAGTTCTATGGTCGTAATGTTTTGTTCCCCCTGAAGAGGCTGCTTGTTTCAGCATCGATACCAGCTCCAGCTGAAGGTCTGCAAGCCCTTGGGAGAAGAGAGAACGTCTGGCAGAAGTGCTCTAGAATGTTCATGCCCTCTCCAGGTATGATATATAAAGTAAAGTCTCGGTCAAACGACCCAACATTTCACCCAATATTCGGCCCAACATGATGTTGGCTGAAATATAAGCTCGTTTGACCGCCTTGTTGGGACACGCAACATCCTCATTTTCAATATGTGCTGAAAATTTAAGGAAGTTAAAAATATTGCGTTCTATGCCCATTGCCCAACATTTCTATTGCTTGGTCGTTTAACCTCCTCAGCCAACAATGCTGGCTTTACACATGCGCAGTTGGCTTGAAACAGGGAACGGAAAAGTGGTGCCAAAATCTTCGTGTTCACATAATGTTGAAAAGTACAATCTAACTGCTAATTTGAATTAAGAATCACAATTAATCGTAATTAAGTTTTCGATAAAAAATCAGTGTTTCATAGCAATATGGTAGATTGGAATAGAAGAACGCATTATGATGAACCATCTCCTCTCAACTTATGTGACGGGTCTGGGTTAGGCTCGAGCCTAGAACCCTTTTAACGAAGGTTGAATCATCTTGCCACTCACTAGGAATTTAACCCACGACCCTCTGATGATGATGGGTGGCGAGTACCCTACCAGTACTAGGTGCAAAAATGCTCGATTCAATTCAGCATCAATAGGTTTAAGATATTCATATATTTATTCGAGTTTGTGATCAAGAAACCCTATGTGCCCTCTTGGTTATCACCAAACTGGCTTTGTAGCAACTCGTAAACTTGGGCATACGATGTACGGTATCGATATTCAAGAACCAAAGAGAGCTCGAATTGAAATTCTAGAGTAAAAAGAAGGATGATAGATTGTGGTTCAAAATACAGAAAGAGTGCTCAAGAACTCGCAAGAACAACGAACGGAATATGAGTTTGATATTTATTCGAATATATATATATATATTCAATAATAATGATATCCTACCTTCTTTTTCTGACAGGCTCCGCTACACTGTATCGTGACCACGTGTTTACCTTCGATGGGAATTACGTCTTTATTCCTAAGCTGAGAGGTGCAAGGCGTCGTTGTGCATATTTGTTGGCAAGAGATTTCTATACGGGAAACTTCACTATTTTGTATGATGGACACCAGCTGACGTTGAAAACCAAAGGAAGCAGTGTGCTGTTTGACAAAACTGGAAAGGTGATAATTTTTAGATCTGACTATCAAGGAACGTGCACAATGCTAAATAGATCACCCACAAACCAATGTTTTGATTTAGAATGACTTCAATTCAATTCAATATTATTCGCTTATTACATTGGAATACAGGATTCCAAAAAGAATTCAATATACAGTATCCAAAAGATATTTAAGATTACACGACCAAGAAAAGCAAAACTTATCTAGCTTGGGCTGTAAATTAGAAATAAAAGTTATTACAAGAAATATAAAACAATACTATTCTAATGCTAATACAAAGTTGTTCAACAATAACAATAAATACGTGATAAAAACCAGGCAATTGAGCTTATTAATGACTATTTTATGATGAAAGTTATGAACTTAATACTTAACAGTGACTTGTATAGATTTCACTTGATTCGTAGTACATTTGTAACGATTTGAATTGGATCAGAAACGACTGTACACGACTTAACGATTTTACACCTTTACAACGATTCGTAGTACATTTGAATGCCTCATATATTTTTACTCCATAATTCTTATTAGTGACTTTGTTTTCTGGCATTTGTTTTTTGCTTTGATGCACTAAGTATTTATGAAATACAAATTTGCAAAGAAAACTATTTAGTGTGTAAATTTATTTTTCCTAGGTCGAAATTATTGAATCAGTTGGAAGCTCTGTTCGTCGCATAAACGAACTTCCAGCTAGAACAGGCAAAATGGTTGTGAAGAGGTTTGGATCAATGGTTAAAGTTGAGAGTGCTAATGGATTCGTCCTGCATTGCAATTTGGAGATATTCATGTGTAATTTCACCGTTTCTGGAGCTTACCACAACAAAACGTTAGGTACGTCTCCCAACTACACATTTGAGCAGTCTTTGATCTAGGCGTGGTTCAGATTAACTGGGGTCCCTAGGAAAATATTCTGGTGGGCCCCTCCATATTGTGGCAGGTATATTGTTGGGACCTCCTTGACACTGTTTCCCATACAATTAATTGATCTATCCATCACTCTTCAACTGTTAATATTCCAAACGAGGACAGCTTCGTTGAATGGAATTGGTAGAGGGTAAATGAAAAGGCCAAAGTGAGAACTGCAACAACAGGGAAATAAGTTGGTAGAACATGACGTAAGAAGGCACAAAGGTGTGATGTTTTTCTTTCCTTTCACCTGTCACTTAACATGGTTGTTGTTGACAAAGATGAAACGAGAAAAATTAGACTTAGGAGACCCCCAGAACGCTATGTTCCTTGATGCGTTCCCCTCGTGTTGGCAGTGTGCGTCCAATTCGATTCCCTATGGAGCTACTATAAAACGAGGAGGAGAAGAGTAGGAGGGGAAGATTTTTGCTGCTGACAATAATGCAAGAATCTGAGAAAAGATTTTTTTACCACAAGAAACGCTAGATAGGCCTAGTCTTGTACACGAGCGAAAACGACCCAAGCCCAATCGACACGTTTGGTGAGAGTACTTATTTCTATGTTGTTGTTGCTGAAAGAGAGATGGAAAACTTTATATGACATTAATTTTGACTTAAAATTTGTTGCGTTGCAATATTAAAGTAGATAATTGCATTTTAAGGAAATGATACAATTTTTTTATATGTGTTTATGGGCCGCATGTCAGATCCACTACAGTTGGTTACTGGATCTTCTCTTTTCTCTGGTAGGATTATTCGGTACAAATAACGCGGAGTATGCCGACGACTTCCGTCTCCCCGATGGAAGCATTGCATCAGACATCGTCGATTTTGTTCGTTCATGGGAACTGTCTGGAGATAAAACTTGTGATTCTCTCAATAACGAAGACTTTGTACCAAAATGCTCTACAAAGATCAGTCCAAGATGTCATGCATTGTTCAAAGCTAAATCATCTCAGTTTTCGAGGTACGAAATTATATTTAGAATTTTAAGATCAAGGTTCACAAAGAATTGTGTGATGTTCATCATCCTTATCATCATCATCATCAATTTATTTAAAACAATGCAAGAATGGTAATAGTCTAATAGCACTTAGGGCATACCATACTTTATAAATTTTCAGAATGATTTTATATATTACAGTCTTTGGTCGGTACAAAACTTAAATATAGCTAAAAAAATCGTAAGCATAGAGAAGCGAAAACATAGGTACTTTAACTTTTCGTCTGACACTCAACATAGAAATACGTTACAAAGAGAACGAAACAAGACCTAACGAAGTTTAATTATCTATGTTTTCGCTTCACTACGCTTCCGATTTTTTCTGGCGATTTTATTTATCATATAGTCACAAATGATCTACATTGATTTTTCAAATCCTGCTTCTTCCTGAGTTTATTAGACCCTAATGATAATGTTTTTCACTCTTTAGGGCATTCGATAATGTGAACCCTGCTCCGTACTTACTCGCCTGCGAATACGAGACGTCGAGGTGTAGACAGAGATACCAGACTTCTACCCGTCATTGTCCCACTGCGTCTGCTTATGTCCATATGGCTTTGCAAACTGGCGTGCCTGTACAGCATCCAGCTGAATGTGGTAATATGATAATCTTTTGTTTCCCATTTTTCAGGCTACCCTATCTCAAAATTATACTTACTCACGTGTGGGCAAAACAAACAGGGGATAAATAGGGGAATCGAAAAAAACTGGGGATAAAATATTTTCCATATAGTTTCCATATAGTTACCAGTCATTAGGTTATTGCAGAACAGAAATTGAACTTAATGGACCCACTAACTATCCGGTTAACAACGAAACAAACCAATCGGCCTAATTGGGCCTAATAACCCAGTCCGTATCCGGCTAAAGTTCCCTTTAGCAGAAAGAGTTTTGTTGCATATTAGAAATTGAATCAAATGTACCAACAACCATGTCCATATCCATCTAGAGTTCATTTTAACGGAAAGAGGTTTGTTGCACATCAGGAATTGAATTGAATGGTCTAACAGCCCAGTCCATATCGGACTAGACGTATGGGCATAGGTTTGTTGCCTTCTATTTTGCTACTTGATGTTTTTTTGAAACAGGGGCATGCATGGACAGCAGAGGGCGTCCAGTACAAGCTGGCCGATTGGCCTACCAGAAGGACCGCAGCTTGGTGGACATGGTATTGATTGTCAGGGACTCGAAATCAGTCAAAAAAGCGTTGAAAAACCTCGTTACCGTGATGCAGGATGTCGATGCCTCGTTGAAATCATCTGGAAAGAGTCCAAGGTGAATAGCGTATTTTTGCTTGTTTTGAAAATTTGAAATTTGGGTAAATAGGAATCGGAAAAGGATAGAGAACGATCGAGAGGATAAACATGGCCTGTGCAGGATTGGGATTAGTTCATTGAAATTATGTCCTACTTTCTGATTGGCTTATTTCGACCCACTTCTTGGAGGTTTGATTTTTGATTTTCGTTCTCTTTCTGTCGTTCTACTCAGATGAGTGTCAGATGCAAAGCTTGAGTGGTTGTTATGTTTTGTTTTTTTTTCGAATTTCCTCACCATCCTTAAATAAGTCAGTACCTCAAGAAGATTTATCTATAATTGACTTAAAAACGGCTTCTTCGAATAGTTTTAATAGGTGTTGAAATAAACAACTTGTGGTAATAGAGTTTGAAAAAACATTAACGCTGCGGAGCAAAGAAACATCACATCATCTTACACTTAGATGTGTAAACAAAGTGAATCTAGTTTACTTTCCAATGAAAATGCAAGAAGAGAGGCAGAACGCTTTTGTAAAGAGGTGTTCGCTAATGAGGTCTTGACCAAACACACTGAACATTTAATTGAACATTTCTGGATGTCTACATGATAAAGAAAGAAAGAGTGTTTGGCCACCTGTTTCAGTCATTCAAGTTCAGTATGGCTCAGTCAAGTTTGAGTCTAAGCGAACTTTTCTTTTCACATTTGCCGAGTCACTGAACATTCCTTTTGTCTTCACAGTTGTTCTGTGATGTTGAGAGTGTGTATCCAGCAGAGTGAGGAAGTCATTGGCCGGAGGAAATTTAAGAAAAACTTAGAAATTGAGGATCGATTCCAATATACATATACATAGCCAATTAAATGACTATGAAATGCCGTGTAAGAGCATTGTAAGGTGGCAAATTCTGGACGCATTAAAGTCTATCTTAGTGATTTTAGGATCATTTGGTAAAAATAATGTTTATCTGTCTCCGCAAGGAAATTAAAACTGAACCTTCCTTGTATATAACCTAACCTTAGTAAGGAAAAACATTGGTTCCTGGAAATTTTACCCGAAGAAAGGTTGAAGATGTCTAGTAATTCGACATTTGTTCGATTGACTTGAGTCTGAAAATAACAATATTAATCTGAATGTTCAAAGAAAGTGTTTGAATGTTCAAAGAAAGTTCACCCTACGATTGAACAATACGAGAAAGTAACTTATCATGATTTATCTTCTTCAGGTACTGGCTGGTCGGTTTCGATGGTATTGGCCACCGAGCAACCCCATATTTGCAGACTGGCAACAGCCTTGTCTCTGGCAGTGTTTACAACCTGATAACCGCACTGAATAACCTGCAATACCGGAATGCGAACCGAATGGTCAGTGGACTCGATGCCGTCAAATTCGCATCGAAAATTGAGTTCAGGCAGGCGTCGACGAGAATCTTCATGCTTTTGGACAGCGTGGCTATTTATTCCGGAGCCTTGAAGGAAATGATGGAAGCAAATACTTTGTTGAAAAATAAAGGAATAATACTGAATACAATCAACAGATACAAATTCAAACGAAGTAAGATTTTGTAATATTAGTTTCTGGACTTGCTCTACGTGTCCTTGTTACCCTGGACCTACAGTCAAGTATATATCATCGTGAAGTTTTGTTTCCGGAGTGACGTCAGCATACGGATTGTGGAGCAAGTTTAATTCATTAGCTTGAATTTTGGTACATCGAAGAAATGCGAATTCTCTATAAGCCCAAATTATTGAAATATATGGCCCTAGGCTCATTGAAAATTGAAATCCTATTCAGTTAAGGGGGAGCTTATTAGAGAGGGGTTGTCGTGTATCAAAACGTTCAAAAACAGTATGAGTAGCATATCGATATGTTCATCAATGTATGTATATGTATCTTTAATGCTATAGTAAGTATTGAACTTGATCAAGCTCAAAGCCCCCGTCTTTATATGTTTTTCTGTCATCAGAATTTTCATTGCAGTATGCAAAATGCATTTTGCAGTGGTTATATGTAAGATGAACAAAAAGTGCCCCCATTGTAAACTAAATAATACCACATCTTTTAGTATGCAAAATCGATTAGTCGAAGCTAAGTTGTGGAAGGGTATTATAGTTGACATAGAAGGTTGGCAAAAAAGTGCCATCAGCCTCAAACTGGATAATACCCTATCTTTCCTACTGCAAAATCTTTCTTGACTTGACCAACTCAAACCCCTATCTGAACAAAATTTCTGCCGCCAGGCGATTTACTGGGGTAGTGCCTTATTATCCACTCATTTTCCGAGGTTTTCAATGATGGTACATTTTCCTTTTTCAGACATAATCGGCAAAGATTCTTTCCAGAAAAGATACCACTTGAAGATCCCTAAAGGAGAAAGACTCCGCAACCTTGCCTTCCATACTGCTGATGACTACACGCCGATTGTCAAGGAGTCACGTGGTGCCATAATGACGATAAAAGCCCTGATGTCAGCCAATGAAAAGTGGATGAAAGCATTCCCACGCAGCTTGACCGAAATTCTCCACAGTCAGATAAAGTTTGACAAGAAGCATTGCAAAGAATGCAAATGTGTCATGAGCAGTGAAGGGCTTGGGGTGCTGAGATGCTCACGGGCTGAGGGACGGAGTAGGTGCTGAGCGTAAGATACTGAATTTTCTATTTTTCTCTGTTTATCTCTTCATTGCATTTATTCATAATAACATACTATAGGGAACTACCTGATCAGTAAAAAAAGTTGGTGCATTATTAGAGCCAAAGTTGTATCAATGTTGTATCTTGAAGTCGTATTTGAATCCAAGTAGAATGAATCACGAGGTTGTTGCAATGGTTTCTGTTGACTGCATTGCAATGGTTTCTGTCGAAGTAGTCTCATTTCAATTGAGACAGGCATATGCTAAGCCTACCAGGACATGATGCTCTATGAGGCGAACACTGATCTCAAAGTAAAGGCTGGATCAAGCATTCTGTTGTTTCTAGATTCAAATGTTGAAGCTAATTGCTCCGGCTTGCACTGGCCTCCCAATATGGCTGCCAAAGAAATTATATCGACTTGATTCTTTGCTAACAATAGCTGTACTATTATTCAGTCTCATGATGAGCATTCATAGCATTCCAACAATCGTCAAAGAAACTATCAGTGCCTTGTGCAATCTCAATGTATTGAATTTGACCTACCAATATGGCCGCGAATGACTTCATTTGAGAATGAAAGATGCTGGATCCAGTCTTTTTTTGAGATCAGTGGAGGCGAAGGACAATCATTTTTTTGCAATGTCATAACACATTACACTTCAATTGTAATGATTAATATCCTATAGTGAAATTTTTTAAGAGAATCTTGTGTAAACATTTACAGCTATCTACAACAACAACAACTGTATCCAATTGCTTTGTTAATTAACTGGTTTAACTAGAAAGACTGAACAGGAAAAATAAACATTTTCATATTGTTTCTGGCTTACAGAAAAATTTTCTAAGCTTTTTCAAATTTTGCAGCAAAAAGTTTCAAGGATTTTTGAGACTCCAAGAGATTTTTAAAGAATTTTGAGAGTCCTGTAGATTTTAAAGATTTTTAGTCAAAATTGTACGAGATTTGATGAGTGATTTGCTACTCGGGTCTCGCTGGAATATCAAGGCATGGCTTGAGGATGGCTTTTCAACAGATGGAGCAGATGAAGCGCAAAATAACTGAGGTGGGTGTAGCTTGAGCTAAATTTACTGACTTTCTCAAAGCACTTTTACTCAATTTGATTGTTTGTATGTTCTTTGTGCAGGATAATTAAGTCCCTAATTTTTCTGGGCATTTACAGATCTTCTTTTCAGTCTCTCCCCCATATTTTTGTGCGATGCTTTATTAGTCATTTTTATTGCGTAAAATCTGATTTTTTAAAGCGTAGTTTCGTGAATGAAAAATCAAGATAAATTTGAACGTGAAAATCCGATAGACCTCTTGCACAATTACGTCAGGTCTTTAGAAATTCATATTGAAACAACCTTAGCCTCGACATGATGCGTAGCACAAGCATTCATTGCTTTCAAACTTACAAAGCAATTCCCCTTGTTGCTAGATGTAATGCACGCTTTGGGCATTAGCTACGCATCATGTCGAGGCTAAGGTTTTTCTGGCTTGAATTTCTATAGAGATGACGTAATTGGGAAAATGTTCTATTCTACAGTGCTTGAATACGGTGAATCACACCACAGCCTTTATTGGGGCCCCCTTATTGATATGCTCCTTATATTTCACGTTCCTAGTAGTGTTGGGTTATGATCACAGAACGATTATTGCCCAATATCTTCATATCTTGACTATGAAGTAGCACCAACCACAACTTATTGTTAAACGGCAATAACTGGTACATTGGTTCTTTTGGTGCTTTTCACACAGAGTACTTCATAGCGAATGTGCAGATATCTTCAACTTTGCTCATGGGCAGACAATTTCAGTACTGGTTTGAGGACTGCTAAGTAATTTGAAAAATTGTATTTTCAGTACTTATCAGGAAATACGAAGTGACAACATCTTATTATCAACAGGACGATGGCCTGTGTAAGCGTTGTCCATGAATTAAAAGCACTAACAACATCAATCATTAATTTGTTTCTTCATCTTCAATCTATTGCGCCTACTGATATGTATATGGCCCTATATATATTTACCTTTTTCTAATAGATTTCAAAAAAACACAAACAAAAGTTAAGGAATTGCTAAGCAATTTTGAGTACTCACATTTGCATTCCAGCGAAGCAATTTTTAGTATGGAGCCTGAGCTGAAATTACTTATAAAAAAAATGCGTGTAACCTAACTACATCTTGAACTCACTGTGGTGCTTGCTTGCTAACTTGTCTTGGATTTTCTTCCACACATTATGCAACCCATGTTTCCCTATATTTGATCGCTATGCTATGTTTGTTCGTCTATTCTTAAATACTACACAGATTAAAGTTAAAGACAAGAAGCAGTTATTAGTTGTGTTCTGGCTTGTTCATCCTTGTTTGCTTTTTTCTATTTCTGAATGGAAGATTAAACCACAATGGCAAATCGAAACTTCATATTATTTCACTTAAAGAATCTTTTATAATTTCATAAATTTCCCATCCGAAACCAACTCGGCATGAGTGGGAAGCAGTTAATTCTTAGCGTTCATTTGGTGCAATTTATTTCCGTAATTCTAGACCTTCGCCTTGGGAATTCGACTCGGTGTGGTGGCTAAATTTACAAGTGAGGGGTATCTGATCCTCTGCACCACCCCGATTCACTGAAGACAAAGGAAAATTCGGATTTTGAATTTTGTACCCCACTCTCGTGTACACCTTGGCAACCTTTGCGAGCCCTTGACCTAAAACTAAGAGATCTTCCCAGTTCTGGAAGTTTCTTATATTTTCGAAAGAGTTTTTAGAAGTTTCTTAAATGCACATATAGTATTGTTATGGATCAACTAGTTAATTCTGGTTATATTCAGGGGCGATCTTAGAGCTTGTTCGTTTAAAAACGAGATCTCTATCATATAATTAAAGCCCTACTAAAACACACTCAACACTCTAAAACTTAATCGATTGCAGAAAACAGCATTTCTTATATCTTATCAAAAAAATATAAGTTTCTTAAATCTTTGCCCAATGGAGAAGCGTGGTTTCTTTTAACGATTTCCTTTTAAAAAAGATGCTTGTAATCATGAAACCCTAATGTGTGAAAAAACATTTTTTCTTTCTATATTATGTCTATGTCAATCTGAGGCTGGAAATGTTTGGGAATGAGGCTGGACAAACTACTTCCTCATTCCCGTTGAAGCGGCTTCAAATGGCTTCAAAGAACTGATCGAGGGATCGAGGAAGGGTCTAACTGATGGAAGAGGAACTACGAAAACCTGGATGAAAGTTTAGAAATCTGTTTCAAGATACGAAGGAAGGAGGCTAGTAGCCTGATGGCTGTTGCGTAAATCTTGGCTCAAATTTCAAGAAATTCTTCAACCGAACTACTAGGTGTTTGATAAGATTAGTGAATACGTGATTGAGGAGACATGGAAATTTCTAGCGAAGCATGTAAGTTTTAAAAAAAATTCATTTTTTTATGTGTGTCTTCCTAATTCTATTCCTATCATTCATTAACCTTTGCGAGTGACTGGTTTCAATCCAGTTTTGAATTATTTTAGTTAATAGCCATAGCAATGACAGTGAATTAGCATTACACAACTTAACATAGCACTTAGCTACGATGTAAGAATAGACGTATTTTTATAAGAAACTAAGAAATAAGCCCAGTACCGAAAGTTCATTCAATATGTTGTATTTTGAGTTCTAAAAGCTCCTTATGAGTTTCATAATATTACATACGTTAAAAAGTATAGATTTTTGAAATAATATTGACCGTCTTTCTGGATTTTTCTGGATTGTTAAGCACCGAAAATCTCTTTTCATGAATAAAACACACTGAAAATACATTTTACGACTTAAGACAGAAATGTAACAGAAAAAAGTAGCTCCTATATTTTATCAACACTATAGCAGTTTCTTGGGAAATATCTTTTCGGTACTGCAGTTTTTTAAAAATTCTAGCCACAGAGAGTTGGGGTTTTTTATATAGAGTTTCTTATAAAAAATCGTGTATAGGAGATAAAAGTTGAAATTCAGTAAAGTGATTAAGCATGAATTAGAATTATAAAGATTTTATTTCCACGAAACTTTTTGAAAATCTGTAAGCTCTTAAGATTTTTCTTTTTTTACTTGCCCGCAAACATGTCGAGCTTTGCATGTTAACGCGTACACGTATTTTTTTATGAGGAACTTGTTTTGTATAAGAAACCCGGCTAGAGTGTTTGTGGGGGGGGCCCCTTGTTGATGAAAATAGAGCGTTTGTGCTTAATCTTCCAAAAAACCCAAAGTATGTTTAAAGTCTTTTCAATAGTCTAATTTCACATATGAGTTTAAGTAACTCCTAAGAAATTTTTGGTACTAAGAATTGGAAATATTTAAGCAATATTCAATATAGGGCAGATCTTTCAATTGCTCTTAAAAAGAATTCATGTAATATTGTTTTTTCGATCAACTTTCATGAGGGGGAAATTACTCTATACAAATCTCGTACAATTTCCTGAAAATCATATGTTTTAATTAAAATCCCTTGAAAATCACTGGAAATCCTTTTTTTCCTGAAAATCCCATTGTTCTAATGAAAATCCCTTGAAAATCACTGGAAATCCTTTTGTTCCTGAAAATCCTATCGTTCTATTGAAAATCTCTTGAAGATCACTGGAAATCCTATTGTTCTTGAAAATCCCATCGTTCTAATGAAAATCACTAGAAATCCTTTTATTCTTGAAAAATCTAATGCGTTTTGAAAGGGAGTTGATTGCCTTTTCGAACGTTCATGTTAAAAGCTATAACAGCTAATACCTCGTGGAAATTTTCTGAATAAACATACGCTATTAATCGCTGTGCACAGTTCTAAAGCCACTGGCTTTAAAACCTGAAGCTGGAGGGAGGAGTGTGCTTCAATCAAAACTGGACGTCAATCTTACATTTTGCAAAAGGACTCATTGGAGTGACTATATTGTGCAGAGCTTTATTTCAAAAATATACTTATCGCGATGAGAGTAAATGAAACCAAACAATACCTAGGCATTGTTTTTTAGATTCAAGCTGTAAATAACATGTACTTCCCATTGTTATTCCCCTAGTAAAGATCAATTGCTTTAAAGGTATTTACGTCAACCATGTGCTGCAAGAGAAACATTCAACTAAGGACTGATTTATCAGATCTTATCAGGTTCAGCCCCCAAAACTATGCCAATTATACACAAAATAACATACCCACAGGTTTACTAGGCACCTTTTCCCAAACCTGAAAAACATCTGATATCCATTACTTACTATGCCCCCCCTTGTTTTCCTGCTCGCAGGTTTAACTGTATTTGGAAGTGTAGCGTTTGCTTGCACGGACGATGCACCAAACTTCTTCAAAATACTTTCATTTACAATCCAATTTTTGCAGAACAACAACTAAATTGTGCCAAGCGTTTGCCAGATGGCATTTTCTGTTCGCTAAATGGAAACTTTAAATTGATCTGTAAAATCCATTGCAACACGTGTTCTGGCACTCGAAAAACGTGTCCTCACTTGAAACTCGTGTGCAAATCAGACGAAAGATATTTGTCCCTCGATAATGCTATTACATGATGAATCAGCTATTGTCTATCTACGATTTATTACGAGCATCAAAATTGATTTTACATTAGGAAAACTGCATTAAAAGGTAATTAGATTTTAATTTTGAATTGTTATTTATTGCTTTTGACGACGCAGACAGGGAAGTACAAGTATCTGCTTAGTTTACATAACTGTTGGTAGAATGTAGTTGCCATAGAGCGTCTAAATAATGACATCATCAGTGGCTTATTTTCAACCTACGCAATCTCATGACCCATTTTACTTTGCGAGTGGTAACGAAATATAACTGGTGGATGTACGTGATACGAGGACACGAAATTTTCTGCAGTTTTGTTCGAATTCTTAAATCTCCCTTGGCTTTACCAAATAGTTGCACCTACACCGGTAGGTGTTGGAATAGCCATGATGAACTTTGGAATGGAAGGGTTGGAATTTAGGCAAAGCAAAGGTCCTTTATTCACCAAAAGTAGGTACCAAGGTCCTGAGCCTTTAAGGGTCCCATTTAAAAGTAGGCTTCTCTATCAGCTATAACGTTTCTCGCAATGGAAATTAGGCCCCTTATCTGTCATTTCCCTGGGATCCTGTCAGTCTTTCAATGGCCCTGCTAATACATTTGTATCATACTGCCAGAGATGACAGGAATCGATACTACCTTCGAATACCAGGGGGTTCAGAAATATCTTAGAATCAATTAGGGTGTGGTTCGAATAAGAATGTTCTGAGTGAAATATTTTCTGAAAACACGAAAGAGGGACTGAAATACAATGCACTAACTTCAATAATCTAACTTAAAGATGTGAATCTTAATTTGGTTCATAAAATCTTGTAGTGTAGTTCTTTTCTTGCTTGAAATTCGTGACCAAAATTGATAAGTATGAAGAAAATTTCCTGGATTCGGTCAAAACATGGTTGTTTTAAAATTGATGTGCTTGGTCATTTCAATGCAGATGATGTATCTTATGCAATTAGTTGTTTATGGTAATCTAAAGTAGTGAATTTGTTCTATGTTTCTAATTAACATTAAAGAATATACAGTACAAATGCAAATACAAAATAGACTACAAATGAGGCCTGAATTAACCGAATGAAATAAAATGTTTATTTTGCCGTAGTGATTGCAGTTGGTCTTGTGGCACTGTGTCTATTCCTGATTCTGCTTGCGATTCTGATAGCACATTTCATACTGAAGTGGAAGGCAGGCGAAAACAGAAGCAAGTTCAAGTACAAGCGCGTCTCTAAAAGATTCAATCGAAGCAGCAAGCGTGGACAATTCTTCGTTCCCAAGCTTTCGTCTATGTTCCCCACTTCACCTGTTCCAATCCAGTTCAATGAGTCTGTGGCTCCGTCGAGCAGCGAACAGCACAAGAACTGGGAACATCTCATGGTGGGGGACCAAGCTACGCCGGTTTCAACGCCAAGATTAAAAAAGACCAGCTTAGGCCGCATACAAGAGGTTTTTAGCGTGCGATCAATGGATGGTCCCAATAAAGAAGATATTGATTTGATGAACCACCGACGGAACCGCCGCGTTGCGTCAGATTCTGACCTGCTTTTAGCAACCTACGACCGCCGTGTGTCACTGACGCCGCGCGTCAAGAAAACAAGATCGTTGAGTGACGGTCGTGAAAAATCTGCTGACAAGTGGGGGAGACTCAAACGCGCTCTACGCCGTGCTGGTTTACGTTCTTTATCTGAAATCAGTGGGCAAATCGAATACGCCATTTTCTACGATAGTGCCAACGAAAAACTGTTCATTGAGGTGGTGCAAGTATTCGACATAAACGAAGTAACGCCGGATTTATTCCTCGGGCACTGCGATGTTTTTGATATTGAAAAAGTATCGCTAGACATTCAAAAACCTTGCTTGATTCGCGAAAAGGACCAAAGCATATCATTCAGCAACTTATCAGAGCTTGGCCTATGCGTACAAGTCTCGCTGTTTCCAAAAAAGAAAACCATAGGAGCAACGGAATTAAAACCTGGTGGCAGTAACCTCGTATTCAATGAGAGGTTTGCAGTTGAGGATCGGAGTATTGAAGAAATCCACGGCTGCACTGTGAGATTTCAGGTGTTGCTAAGATATGGAAAACATCGCCAGCATCCTATCATAATGGGAGAAACTATTGCTCCATTGAAGAATATCAAAGCTGACGTCATTACTCCATTTACTGAATATTTGAAGCTACCAGTTGATGAGGAAGAATTTGAGGTGGGTCCAGTTTATTCATTGTTAATAGAAATAGATGGTTAGGAAACCTATTGTTGTACGCCTTTGTTTCACAGTTGATGTTGAACAGTACTCGAACTTGCACAACGTATGTCTTATCGTCTCTCTTACTGTTAAAATTTTACATGTAATTATTGCCTACATAAATAAGATGCTGAATATTATACCAACTTTTCTAAGTAACGAATATTTCTGGTTAGGGAACCAAAAGAAGCATTTTGGTCTTTTCGCTCAGCCATGATCTTGTTGGCTAAAACAATTGCGAAACAAAAGACTGTGCACTCTCAATTTCGGAAAACTTGCACAAAAAGATACAACAATTGGTCTCTAAACCATCTATTCCTACCCAGATATATCACACCATCGCGTGCCTCTCACTTATGCTATTAAACTTTGAAGATAACTGCAAGAATTGTATTCAGATCTTCCTCTCTTCCAGTCGTCGTTATCTGAAGACTCGAGCCTCGGGCACCTCACAGTCTCAGTTCGCTATCAGCTGCTACGTCAGGTGCTGACCGTGAGGATCGTCAGTGCAACTGATCTTCCAAGGTCCATAGGCGGATTGCCAAGTAAGTCGGTATTTTCAAGTAAATGTTCCTCCAAATGGTTAACTCTTTACTTGGCAAATATTGAATAGTCATGGTATAGAAGGAGTTTAATCTTAAATTGCTCAGCTGTGCCGTGTGTTAGGTCATAAGTTTAAAAGTCTTTTTTCAAAATCAAAGATCATACTCAAAATTTATATACTCTGCAAAATGTGAACTTTGGTTCATGTTGGAAATGGATAACTAGTAAGGGCTAATTCTACAAAGTATTGTGGACTTGATTTCATGCCGTGCTAGATGGGAATCTGCTCTCTAGCACCGGTTAGCTGTCAATAGTAATGACTGCAGCGTTAAGTTTGACCGCAGATCAGTTATTTTGAGAGATCAACTCGACTCGTCTTCATACGTCTTGAAAATGTGCCTTCTGAAAACCCCTCTTCTGAATCAAAGTATGCCTTCTGAAAGTATTTTCATACTGGTTCACTCTCCCAGGGGGGCTATTCCCAATAATTGGGATTGGTGTCTAGAAATCCGAAGGAAGGGTTAATCATAGATCCTGGTGTGTTTCATTAGTGACCCATTCAGAGACAAGGACATGTCATTTTGATAAATAACAATAATTTGTTTCTTCGAAGAATATTATATTCAATATATTGGGGTTCCCAAAACACCAGGCTGGGTTTTCGGTGTCAGTGAAGAAATAGTGGCCCCCCGTATTGAAAGATGGAAATTGGTTAAAAACACCAGGCATAGTTGCATGGACCCCCCCCCCGTATTGAAAGATGGAAAAAAGATACTGGCCATCCTGGGTCATTCTATCTTATTTACTATCTCCCAAAATAACTGCTTCAATTTCTTTTTAAGATTCTTCTGTGAAAGTTTACTTGTTCCTGAACGAGTCATTGAAGTTCAAGCGGACAACAGACATCATAAGAAAAACGACGAAACCGAATTTCAAGCAGTCCTTCGACTTCGATATTGCTCAAAACAAACTTCCAGAAGTTGGCATTTTACTTCAAGTGCGCATGCACGCAATTTACAAGACCGTCCTCGGCTATGTTCACATTGGCCCGGCTGCTGAGGGGACCGGTAGAGAGCACTGGAGCGAGGTACTCAGCTTCTCTGACTACAATTCTGAAAGCATTTTTGATATTTGCCACAGAAAACCAAATACTTTATGTTTGTGAGCAGAAGCAAACAAGCACCTAAGAAAATAAGCAGGCCTCTGATGATGAAATGAAATATTTGTCCGATATTTGTCCATAGATATTACACTTGCTCCAGAAGATGGCTGTATTGAGCACAGTGAGACAAGGACTATAATAGCCTTATAAACGAACCCACTAAACATTTTCTTTCAAAATCAGCCAAAAATTTGAAAAAGCGTGATGGTTGGCCCATGGTTTTTGTTCTACATTGGCCTGGCCCAAAGTAAATGGTTCCGAATAGGCTTTTAATTCAATCAGGACTATTTAGGGGCAATATTAGTCTATTATAGCCTTACAAAACGCTTAAACTCACCAATACATTTCCTTTAAAATCAGCCAAAAATGTGAATGAAGAGCAAGTCTATGTGAATAGTAGCATATATTTAGTATATAGTAATTGATAGGACTATAGCTGAAAAGAATACTCAACCGATTAATTATTTTAAGTTCTTTTAAATTGCATATGGTTTTAGCACACTAGCTTCTTTTCATGGTTTTGTCGAAAGAAGAGGGACTCAATGTGAGAAGTCTAAATGACGTCACAATTTTTACCTTGGGTCTGTATAAAATTGTAGAAGAAGTTCAGTACTGTGGAGGATGTTCAGTACTGTGAAGGATGTTCCGTACTGTGGAGGATGTTCAGTACTGTGGAGGATGTTCAGTACTGTGGAGAATGTTCAGTACTGTGGAGGATGTTCAGTACTGTGGAGGATGTTCAGTACTGTGGAGAATGTTCAGTACTGTGGAGGATGTTCAGTACTGTGGAGGATGTTCAGTACGGTGGAAGGATATCATTTAGTACTATGTGGGGGAAACTGTCAGTGTGTGGAGGATTTTCGGTATTTGGGGGATACCATCAGTACTGTGGAGCAAATTCAGTATCGTTCAGGGAAATTACAACCACTGTGGATATTACCTACACAGTACTGATGATATCCTCGCATACTACTGAACACATTCCACAGTACTGATGATAAACTTCCACAGTACTGGTAGAACCCCCCAAAGTGCTGGATGGTATCCCTTTACAGTTATAAATGGTATCCCTCCTACAGTACTGTTGATACTCAAAAACCGTACTGAACATCCTCAAAATTACTCAACATGTCCTTCATAGACGTTCAAGGCCGTACGCAGAACATTTTTAGCGGGGGGCAAAACCCTTTTGAAGAACTTTTTGAGGATATACTCTATAGGAAAGCATATACTTTTGGAATTTTTTGGGGGGCAGCAGCCCCCCTTGCCCCCCCCCCCCCCGCTGTGTACGGCCATGTAGACGTTCCCAGAATGGTTTTTGGGATGCAGAGAAACATGGAATGATGTCGCTTGTCCAGCTCTATGCCACTAAATCAGCTGTAGTGTGCTGCTGTTTAGGTGAGCCTTGCAAGCATAATTGCACCTGCCAGTCCATGTGCATTGATTTGGAGCATGATAGAAATTGTGTTTAGGCTCTAATGAGTTGTCACCTGTAATTCATTGACTACCTACCCACCATATGTTTAACCTTGTCACCCCTGGTACGGTGGCATGACCTTTTGGTGTATTGTGTTGGAGTGTTTGATTGCCAGGGGGTAATTCAGTTTGAGGAAACATATCTTAGACTATTGTCTGGTAACCTCTTCACCCCTGGTTAGTTAGCATTATATATTAATCAATTGCAACGAAATAATTTATTTCAGGGGGTAACTCTCGCTCCATACGTGTAAATGCGTGATATTATAAGAAAATGCACATTTTCATAAGCAATCTCTTATCAACCGAGGTAGTTCTTGGTACTTGGTAGGCATGAAATTTAAGGAAGTACTGAGACGACCAATAGCTAAATTGTGGTCCTCAATAGTGTAGTGGTAAGGTGTTGAAGTCACAACCGAAAGGTTGAGGGTTCAAAACCAAGCCATTGTGAATTTAGAATAACATCTTTGTGCAAGATGTGAACACAATTGTGTCCTCTACATCTAGGAAATTAGATTTAAATTGGTACCTGGTCAGTAGTTATGAGCGCCGTGTGTGGCTGCATCCTATTTAAGAGATGACTGGCAACATCATGTAAAGTCAGTTGAGTTAGTTCAAGAAACTTGATATAAAGAGTATGAAATCACACCTTTACAGCGAAAATACTCGAAAATGGTACACTTGTATGTGTGCGAGATACTGTTGATTTTGCTAGAAAACAACTTGCATGTTGCGAGGTGAACATTGAACATTTTAAAAGCATTTAAACAATTTCCATTCTAACATTTGCGTTCCAAAGGAGCAAATATCTACCGAGTCAGAGCTGAATGTACCTATAACAATGTACTTAGTGAAGCACTTTGTTGCATGGTTGAGTTTTGTGCATGACGGGTCGTGCAGACCATGAACGGCTCTGCAAGCAAAATGAATTGCTGCAATACTAATGTGTTACCAATAGCTGTACAGCTTGGTACAAATGATATCAACAGTCGTGTGTAATGTTAATCGATGGGCATACCTATACTTGAACAGTTTCGTCGAACACGATGACGGCAATCGGTTGCCTCTGTGGAGATAATACCATAAATGCGTGTGGTTTCCCTCTACAGGATTGAATATTCCCCACAGTAGTGATAGTCTACTCCCCCTCTCCCCACAGAACTGATGGTATCCCTTCACAGTACTGAACAGCCTCCAATGTACTGATGCTAGCAACAGTGCTGCCGATATCCCTCCACGGTACTGAAAACCGTCTAATGTCTTGATGTTATCCCCACAGTGCTCACAATAACCCCCTCCCCCCCCCCACACTAACAAACATCCTCCACAGTACTGCACTGACGTTCCCCAGGGTGAATTCACGAGCAGCACCCGTTGTTGCATGGGTGGATTTTATATACATTCTTCCTTTGAGTTCTCCTTCTGCTGCCATCTAAAAATTGGTAAATCCCCAAAAAGTGGAACCCCCAATCGCAACCCACCCTGCCACAGAAAATATCCACGGTAAGCAGTAAATCACAGTTTATCTTTATAACTCAGCGTGAACTGTAGTACCTTCCTAGTGGCATATACATCTATGTACATAATCAGTAAAGCCCAAATAGGCATCACACTGACGATTTTATAAATTCCCTACATTTGCCCCAATGAGTTTAGATGCTTCTTAGGCCTCTTGACTCTTTCTGCTCAAGTTCCATCCTGATAGGAAACAAGGCAACTCAAAGCTCTTTTCTTTCATACACAGGCTTTCTTTTTTGTTTATGTTGTGCGATCCGTGAAATTGCTTCATTCTAATGTGAACTAGCTATATTCAAGTCAACAAATCTTCAATTGGAGGAGATAAGTTTGAAAAAATCAAGTTTCGGGCTTTAGAAGGAGTGATGTGCTCATGGTTTAACAGGGGCGCATCTAAGGGGGGGGGGGGTTGTGGGGGTTGTAACCCCTGCCCTTTTTATTAAGGAAGCTAATTTGCCCTATTTTCGTCAGGCTAATCATTCTGAATTCCCCATTTCAAAGAGAAATTGAAGGATTCTAAGCCATTTTAAAGCCTCAGAAATGTCAAAATCTCAGGATTTTCCGGGGGCTCTGCCCCCTTGACCCCTACTAGAGTCCTTCCCTGCCCTTTTTTGCAGCTAAAACCCCTGCCCTCCAAAATTCCTAGTTGCGCCCCTGTTTAAGTTTGTTGTTAACGTACTAAAGAGAGGTTTCACGCTTTAAGTGAAAATTCACAAGAGGAAAATTTCTTAATTGCTGTAGAATGCTCCACTTAAAGTAGTCTGGTCCCTGCTTATTCACAAGTGAAATTAATTGCATAATCTTCTGCTCAAAAACAGTTTAATATCTGCTCAAAAAGCGAGTAGCTTCGTTGACCAAGCGTTTTGAGCTGATAACGCGCAATTGCCAACGCAAACCCAGTTACCGATACGCTTCAAAGCCTCTTTAAATCCTTCATAAGAGCGTTATGGAAATGTCTAGCGGAGACAATTGGAGTTCCTTGCAATAAAGGCCTACTTCAGAAATTAGAAAAGCTTAATTTAAGCAGTAAATCTCATTTCGAAACACTTGGTTTCTGGTATTGGATTTGACATTAAATTTGACAAGCTTTGAATTGCGTTAACCCGGGATTCAACGCTCAGTCAATGGTCAACAGGTGGTCATGAAGGCGAGTGATTCAATTAACAAACAAGGCTGTTGAACCGATTGATAACCACTGGGTTTTGCAGGAGCTTACGGTTCCTGATTTGCTCCAATAATTTGGTTACTGCTTATCGAACAACTCAGGAATTTCGACTCAATTGTTCTCAGCTGGGTACAAACCAAGGGATCTGCAGGCCTACAATCGGTTACTTGGACAATGAAAATGCGTTTATTTTTCTGATGGGGTAGCTGTAATTTCTGTTAGTTGTTGCTAAATGCAAATTGCAATGAATTCCCTGAAGTTGCTTCTCGAAGGATGTTTTTTAATTGCATGTTTATGTAGTGGAGTGTCAGCGCAAGTATTTGAGCTCACCCTGCAGAATTTCGATCAGTTTACAAAGGATAAAGATGTTATGTTGGTGGAGTTTTTCGCGCCTTGGTAAGTTGGATTATTCTACTGCAATAACGCGATGTTTTATTTTGCGGGGAGTTGTACCGATCACAAGTTGCAGTTCTCTTGAATAAGATTTTTTCAAATTTGCAACAAGTGCAAAAAATCGATTTAGCTCAGAACGAGCCTTTCCACCCGTGTTTGCATCACAGTATTACTGAATAGCAAGGCAACAAAACATGGACTTTTGACTGGCTTAATCTGAAGTTGATTGGGCTCTTTTCTTGCAGCTGGAATGCCTCTCAAAACCAGTGATAATGCATAGAGCTACTTTCATGATTATGATTATGATCATTTGTGGAGCTGGAAAGTTTTGTTTGATCAAGCCCTGACTTTGAGCTCTTTAGTCCTAAACAGTTGCATATTTTGTTGCAGTGCTGAAATAATCTCCAGCCCGCTTGAATAACTCTGCTTGCTGAAATGAACTCCAGCTAAAGTTATTTTTGCGAGTTGAATTAGACCAGGCAGACCTGGAATCATAATCACCAGAAAAAGAAACAATGGTCATCCATCAGGAATCGAACTTGAAAAGCAGAACAAAATTTGCTTTAAAAAAGGAAAAATCGAAACATTCGATTGATTTGCTAACACAGCAGCTCAAAAGTGTAACTTTCCTCCACCAGCTGTATATTCCGAACGGTAATAACAACACAGAGGTGAAACTCAAAGGGGGTATTGGGGGTTTTCCGGGGTGCAGTTATGCAGAGACTACCCCTGAAATAGTCCGACTGATCTATGTTTTGTATATGGGAAATTACGTGGTTCTTCCATTTTTAGCAGGGCAGTTGGTAAAATTTGTAAGGCAGCTATGACTACAGCCCCCCCAACCATAACCCTCTAGATTCCCCCCTGTAACGATATGTACATCTGGTGGAGTGAGGTTATGTAAAATGCACACATAACTAAAAAAATGGGGTACTAAAACTAGGGCTAGGGGTTGGGGTCTTCATTCTGAACCTGCTGTCGTTTTTCATTGGAAGCCCTCTTTGTGGCTCCAAATTTTTCTCCAGGGAGAGTTGGCAAAAAATCTGTTTTTTTTAGAATATGATGACGAGATTTGACGTTGTAGTTCTATGTATTTTCTGAAGAACTTTTTGAGTCAGTATTTAAAAGCCACAAGAAGCAAATGTATACCTGTATTGCTGTTCATTATTGTTCAACATCTTTTCACTGCAGGAATAATTTCTTTAACAAACTATTTCAGGTGCCACCACTGTCAGGAGCTTCAACCGGAGTGGGAGAAGGCAGCCTCAGCTCTCGCTGTAAATCGAGAGTTCATCTTAGGCAAGGTAATATTATCAGACTTTTACTTCTGGTTCAACCATTGCCAGCACTTTTGCTCTTATTGTATACAATATGCTAAATTACTACACTGTGAAATACCTGACCTTGTACCAAGCAATGATCTAAGAATATTCATCACTTCACAAATTTCAAAGATTTTGGCTGCCCTGGGCATTTCATGCAGTTAGGAGAAAAGGCAACAGGTTGTTAATGGCAGAGAAAAGAAGCTAAAAGGTATTGATACTGGCAACCTTGAATCATTTGATGTTATGCATAGTATTTTGCTGTATGAAGCATTCATCACTGCAATGATTCTGATTTGTCACTGCACACTGCCGAATCATCACTGTACAAATTTGTCATCACTGCACGTTTGATTATTGCCTGCCGTTTCAACATAATCAACGACTCAAACACAAAGAGCAAAACAATATCAGATGTGTGAATCGTCTATATTGATTTGATTTAGATTTGATTACGAAGGATTTTACAAAAGATGGCGGATTCTAATTCATGCAATGAATCGTAGAAATATGCACCGTAGCAATTAAATGCATAGCTACCCAAATTAAAATGGCTTGAATCTTCGTAGCTACGGTCATATTGCATGCGCTAGTATGTAGTTACAAGTTCCTGAGCAGCACATTCCTATCATGCATAGCCTAGAATAAGATCTTCTTTCTTTTGCGATTTCATCCATCGACTAGGATCGAGCTTGGGACCATCGGAGATCAAACCAACCATTTGTTTGGTTTCTGAGCTATCGTTTTCACCATGCTGCAGCTCCTAGTCGATTAGCCAAAGGCTGCATTCACAATGTAGGAGCTCGTTAGTTTTTTCTGAGTTAGTCAATGAGACGCCATTTTGTTTTTAGGCTGATTGTGTCAACAATGGGAAAGATCTATGTGATCGATTTCAAGTTCAGATGTATCCAACCATCAAATTGTTTCGACATGGAGTTTTCAAAGAAGATTTTGATGGCGACAGAAATGCAGGTAGGAGGCCTTCCCTTTTACCTTCGCTTTTTCTGTCCTCTTAAGGTCGGAGCAGATATTAATTTTCTTTAACATCTATATACTATGTGACTAAGAAAATGTCCTAATTATTGTGGAGCTGTAATTTAAATTATAAGCGTTCATGCGTTCTAGAAGGACCTTGTAAAAACGTGGGGCTTACCCAAGAAAAAGGGCTTGATCGATCCGATTATTATGGGAAAAGATGATTATAAGTATTAGTAAACCAGTTTTTTCAACCTATTACATGTTTATATCAAGTTTTGTCGATGTAAAAGCAATGAATCAGCTATTGATAGTGGTCTTCCCCCATGAGATGTGAGGGTAGAATTTACCTAAATCAATTTGATGACGGGCATACGCCTGAAACGTTAGTAGAAACTTTGATTATATTACATGGCACTTCTCATACAATTTGTTCCTTTATTCGTCTTATTAACAGTACCCCACGCATCAAAGAATTTTTAACTAGTATTTATATGCGTTGAGTGCTGTAGTAAAGGGTTAACCAAGAACACGTTCAAAGTAGCTATCGGTAGTCATTTACATTTTCCCTTTCATAAATGACTGTTGATTCATTTAATACATTTATTCATCTTAATTTTGTTTGTTTCAATTTTAGATGCGATCGTCAGGTATCTTCAGCAAGCTCAGTCTCAAGCAGCAGCTCCACAAGGTAAATTCTAATAAATTTCTACTTTTGTAATGGTCAGAGTAGGTTTCGTACCATAACCTTACACCAGTCTTTGGATGGTACAAAACTTCAATACAGCCACACCATACCAATCATTCACCTCTTTTCTGATTGGCCTATTTCTATCCACATCTGGGTATATAAATCAGTTAGGTTTCTGTTTTGTTCTCTTTCTGACGTATTATTCTGTTGAGTGTCAGACGAAAAGCTTAAGTAATCGCTTCGCTATGTTTCCGATATTTCTGGCCATAACCTTAGAGTATGTACCTCAATTACTCTACCAACTGAGGTACCCCGGCAATCCATTTACCGACCAACCCTAGCCATAACAATCATGCGAATTAGACCACCACTCACCGAATGTAGAGACAAATTATTTGGTTTCAATAGCAATTACACAGGACCTTCCGTAGGTGACGACTTTCCCATATCAGGTTAGAATTTAGATAGCTACCAAGTTTTCTGAAGGCGTGAGAACCGAGAGAAACTGGGTACAACGATTTTGCACCAAACAAAAATTACCTTCCAAAAAACCCCTTCATTATACTCGAACTGCCTTTATTTCACCTAGGAATATGATTTTACTTCCAATCGGATTGATATTCATATTTCTGTTGTATTCTTGAATGAAATTTCACTTTTGCTATGTGTTGCAGTACACCCTTCGAAACATAGCGTAATCTAAAGTGCCTCTTTAGTGGCAAAGTACCCTTAAAGTGAGATTATACTCAGTTTCAAATGCTTCCTACGTTGCTAGAGTTTTTATCGTTAAGGCATGGGTTGTTCCGAAAGTCACAGTGGACCATACACAGCACGGGCAATCCATTTATCCGACTTTGCAATTATTATCTAATTTTGCTTTTACAGTTTTTAGGTGTTTCTGAAAGGTTTTATCATTCTTTGGTTGTGCACCTGATAATTTGGTTATGTTGTGGTGATCCAGGAGTATACAAAAGTTTTGATGTGATTTTAACTCATGGCGGGGATTGCCGAGTGGTTAGATCACTTGACCCTTATTCAAAGGGTCCCGGGTTCGAAACCACCTTCAGACCTGTCAAAAAGTGCGAGGAGCGAATTAGCCAGCTTTCTGTAATTCCAAGCTAAAAGGCAAAAGGAATCACGAGGTGTGATCACATGGGGAGGAAGGACCAAGATCGCACTGCTTGATTAGTTTACCTATTCAGTGGGCCATCTAGCACATAAACCATCTAGCACATAAACCCATACCTTGCGAAGATAGTAAGCGTATGTGCCTATCATCTATCATCATCTATCATCTGTATTTGTGATATCGTAACATGGTACATCTTTATTCTAGCTCCAGAGGGCCAAACCCTGCAACCGAATAACGACCCTTGGCAGTCTGGTGCAAGCTTCCAGTACGCTTACCCTATGACAACACCTCCAGTCGTTGTTCCAGCAGTAGAGACTCCGGCACCTATGCCAGTGCAGAATTACGCCCCAACACCAGAAGTAACGCAGATATATCCGCCTATGGCAAAAGCAGAAACAAAACCCGTAGCCGCACCACCAGTTCCTGCAGCATTGCCAGCAACTACCGGTAATCTATGGTTTGATAATTTATGGAATCGTAATAAAGCTCCCGCACCTTCAATGGCTAACACCGAAATATCTCACATTTCAGCCCCACAGCCTTATTACCCGTTTGCCCCGCAGCGTCCTAACCCACATGCTGTTGAAAATAACATGGCCACGTCAGGGGCTACGTCATCATACGAGTACCACAGCCGGGACAACATGCCATTCCAAGCTCAAACATCAACAACACAGATCGGTTTCAAACCCCCAGTTGCTGACCTAAGTTTCCCAGCCAATCCACTAACCGGATCTTATGCGGGTCAGTTGAACACGCAGAATAACCAATTTGGGACCTCTGTTATCAATATTGATGGCCGACCATATGCCATTAGAAGAATTGTGAACCGGTTCAGCAACCAGCATTTACCGATCAATATCAATTCATTTCAGCCATTCCAACGAATGGTACCCGGTTACTTGCGAGGGGACAACATCCCACACTATGGAGCCCCCCAAATGAATTTTGCGAAACCGGTTTCAGCCACACCGCAGAGGCAAATCATACCACTGCGGCTTCCTTCCCCTTCCTTGTTAAACCCAGCTGTCCCACAGCAAACTGGAGCAAGGCAGAGTGTACCAATGGTGCAAAGACCTGCCCCTATGCAAAAAGCACCCTTGATGCAAAGGCCAGGCCTAGTCCAAAGGGCTCCTGTGAAACTCGAGTTGATTCATGTCCCCAAACCAGGTCCCAAGCAACAATATGACGTAGTCAAACCAGACTATTTTCAGATGTTCGCAAATTTTCTCCGAGCGAAAAAGCCTGAAAATGTCGGACACCAACAAACAATGCCAGGCAGCTACAGACAAACTTTGCCTAGGCCAACGCCAAGTCAATTCACGCGCCATCAACCCACTCAGTCAGAAATGAACCAAATTTTCGAAAATTACAAGCGAAAGCTGGTCAGTGAGTTGCGTAGTAAGCTACCAATTAGTTTGAGTGCACAGAAAAGCATAGCACAACAACGAAACGGCCAAGGAAGGTTTGTAATAAGCATAAAAGGCAGACCAGGTTCCAGTGCTGTTCAGGCAATCAGAAATAAAGCCCTTCATACACCAGGCTTTCTTAATAGTTTATTGAACGGTAGATCCAGCTCCACCGCAGTGCAGCAGCAACAAAAACAGCGACAACAACAACAACAGGCACAACGACGACAAATGCTGCTCCATCAGAAACAGCAGCAACAACAGAATCGACGAGTACAACAGCAACAACAGAATCGACGAGTACAGCAGCAACAACAGAATCGACGAGTACAGCTGCAACAACGAAAACAGGCCCAACAACGGCAATACCAGATAAGGCAAAACGGAATAAAACGTGTCAAGATTCACTCGCCATTTGTCAACGTCCCACTGACTGATCGTGCTTTAGTCCGTGCAAAAGTCCTCCGCCCTGATCTCATGGCTCGTGCTAAATGGGCAGCCAAGGGAGCGACTAAAGGAACAACCAGAGGGAATATTGTTTACGTGCCTCGCTCTGCTTTTTCAAGGCTGCCATCTTGGTATAGGCCTAAGTTAGGCCCTGCCCTTGTGAAATACGTTGTCAAAGCGAAAGATGGGAGCCCTCTGCCAATGCTTGCACAGGCAAATAAAAAGACATCTCTTTCACGTCCTCCCCCACCAGATTTGTGGCATCAAATCTACAATTTTTATAACAATAAGAATGAGGTACAGTCACGAGACGCACCGTACCGACCAAAACCAAATCAAAATTTCGCCAAATTTATGCAAAATCATCAACCTCAAAACCCCGCACAATTTGCATCCAATCAATATACGCAAAATATCGCGAATTTCGAAGCACGTCAGCAACAGCTTAATTTTGAAAAATTTCACCAAAATCAACAACAACAAAATTTTGCAAGATTCAACACGCATCAACAACAACCAAATTTCGCAAAAACCAACCAAAAATTTAGCATGCCAAAACAGCCTCAAGTACAGCCAGGAAAGCTGCCCATTGCTTCAGAGAAATATTACGTCAGCCAGCCTCAATATCGTGTAAGGGGTGGTGCCAATTCTGTAAGAAACGGTGGCCAGCAATTACAGGCAAAGGCTAGTTCTCGTTTCAATGCTGCGAATGCCAGAAAATACCCAGGTAATGCAAGAAATGCCGTGACTAACGGCATCAACTCCATGATGCAAAGTAAGAAATTGGTAAAACCAGAACTCTGGGATAAGCGAAGCTTTATACGGCAAAATGGGCCTTACAACAATGGCGGGAAACTATTGCTAGCAAGAGGCAGTGCTAATTCTCGATCGAATGCCGTATATACCAAAAAATACCCTCTGAATGCAAATAACGCCATCCCCTCTAAATTTAATCAAGTCAAAGCCATGATTACAAATAAACAGCCAATTCCCCCAGAGCTTTGGGATAAAAGGAACAATTTACGCCAACAGCTTATCAATAAGCATGATGCAAGATTCTTACAAGCCAGAGGTGGAAGTAACCCACGCACTAATGCCAACAATATAAGAAAATACCCCACGAATGTGAATGTCCCCTCAAAGTCAGACAGAATCAAGACAATGATAAGAAACAAACAGCCTATCCCGGCAGAACTTTGGGATAAGAGAAATATTCTAAGGCAGCAAGGGTTGAATAAGAATGAAGCAAGGTTTTTGCAAGCCAAAGTTAGCAGCAATATGCGTTCTAATGCGGGGAATGCCAGAAAATACCCCATGAATGTGAATGTCCCATCAAAGTCAGACAGGATCAAGACAATGATAAGAAACAAGCAGCCAATCCCCGCAGAACTTTGGGACAAGAGAAACAGATTACAGCAACAACGGTTCAGTAAAAATGAAGCGAGATTCTTGCAAGCAATAGGTGGTAGCAACAGGCAGTCGAATGCTGTAAATGCCAGAAAATACCCCACAAGTGTAAACATCCCCTCGAAATTTGAGAAAATCAAAACCATGATTAAGAATAAACAACCAATACCGCCAGAACTTTGGGATAAGAGAAACATTTTACGACAACAAGGGCTCAATAAAAATGATGCCAGAATTTCACAAACGAGAGGAGGTAGCAATATTCGTCCAAGTGCTGGGAATGCCAGAAAATACCCCACCAATGTGAACATCCCTTCGAAATCAGACAGGATCAAGACCATGATTAGGAATAAGCAACCCATTCCCCCAGAACTTTGGGACAAGCGAAGTATTGTGCAAAACGAAGGCCTCAGTAAGAAGAGTGAGATCCCAAGTAGACCTACAAGAGGTGGGAACTGGGGTACACTGAAGAAAAAACGCTCCCTTCACCACAGAAATAAATTAAGGAGGAAAAGGCGTTACGTATTGAGAAATAAATTGAGAAATTGGCACAGAATGCAGAAATCTCATAAAAATCAGACAAATTGAAATATTCGTGGGAAAATATTGAAATATTCCAATGAGTAAATTGAAATATTCGGAAGAATGAATTGAAATATTTGGAAGAATGAATTCAAATATTCGGAAGAATGAATTCAAATATTCGAAAGAATAAATTCAAATATTCGGAAGAATAAATCGAAATATTTGGAAGAACAAATCGAAATATTCGAAGGAATGTTTCTTTCAATGTGAGAGCTGAATGACTTACTTGTGAATAGATGGATTAATACTTTGGACTGAATAGAATAAATAGGTCGTTGACTTGTAAAGCTAGACATAATTTTGGACGCACTGAGAAGAATCTCGATCATTGATTGTGTATGGTTATTGGTTATAGATAACGTGGATGCTTACGTTAACATAGGAGTTGACCTATGATATCAGCGGCTGTAGAGCCTTTCAAAGGTGTGTGTATAGTAGATGATATAAACGCTTTTGATGAACTCCGATTTCCGAGTGCTAAGTGAGAATCAAATAGGATGAAATCTGGATCTTCTGGAAGTCTGTATTGAGTCACGATATACGCATAACTGCTTCGCACAACTAACGAATTCGATTGTGATTTATTGGACGGATGATGGATTTATGGGGCGTTATTCTTCATAACTGATGTGTTTGAGATTGCAGACTGTTATAGAGCATAAAAATTATAATATGTTGCGTGTGGTACTTTAATAAGAATAAAAAAGAGACAAATTGTATTTGAAGTACCAAGTAATATCATTGAAAGATAAACACTGACGTTTCAGGCGTATGCCCGTTATCAAAGTGATAGGAAAACGGTTGGGTAGAAAGGAAATAAGGAATAGAAAGCGTGATTTGAATGATGGAAGTTAGAGTAGGAGAAACGATGTGACGTAGCATAATAATGGAATGAGCAGAGGAAAGCGTGGAGAAGAATGCTAAAAGAGTTACACAAGGTATTTACTGTAGATATGAGAATTGTTTATTGAGTCCATTTGGGTAGAGTGTTCGTAAGTTAAATATCAAGCGTTTTTCAAGTGTTTTTCGTTTCTGGTTGTCGTGAGGTGTGTACAGAATTCCAAGAACAGACATGTCGGCAAAAGAGTGAGAGGGTGAATTAAAATGTCTTGATACGTTGCTATCAGGATCATTCGCATGGTTTACATCTTCGTGTACCTTGTTCTTTACATTGCGTAGATGCTCACCAAAACGGTTGTTGATTTGGCGAGAGGTCTCACCAATGTATAGAGCTTGGCAACGGGTGCAGATGATGCAATAAATTAAACAAGATGATGAACAGGTAAAGCCGGATTTGATGCTGAACTTTCGTCCATGGTTGGTAATGGTGGTTTCTGGGTTGACGTAGGAGCAGGTTTGGCAAAGGTGATGGCGACAGGGTTGAGTACCGGGGTTCTGTGCAGTGGAGAGGTTAGTTCTAACAAGAGTGTCCTTCAAATTTTTGTCTCTGCGATAGGCAAGGAGGGGAGGATCAGGGAAGATATCTTTAGTGGTTATAGAGCATATCGAAATAGATTTGGCATGATTCAAGATTTTTGATTATGCAGATTGTAAGATGTTTATGTTCATTAGCTTTGTTAATCAAAGCGTTAGATATTGTGCAGGGTGTCTCAGAAAAGTGTCTCTGTTTGGTTGAGGATGATAGCAGTTTCGAATCTACAAAATAACATGTATATTATATTTTCTTTTTGGATATTGGTGTATTATCCTTGAAATTAAGTTGACAAAAACTAAAAATAAGCCCCTAAAGAGTTGACAAAACTGAAAGCAGAGGATTTTCACGATTAAAAGAATAGCAAAAAACTTTGAATGAAGAATATGTACTCATACAAAACGGGCTTGATTCTTATTCTTCTAAAATAAAGAGTAAAACGTATCAGAAATTTATTTCAAAATCTTTGATAATGCACAAAGTCAATGCATGGAATATGTTTTCTGAAATTTTCGATAGCATAAAAAGTTAACGAATGGGAGATTTGTTTTAAAATTTTTGATAACATATAAAATCTATTTACAGAGAGTTTACACTTGAATTTTCAATAGTGTGTAATTTCAAGGTATTAAGAATAAGTATGTAAAGTCCAGGTGTCAAAAATATTTTGTATAAAATTATTTAGATATCGCTGCAGATATGCCTTTGGGAACCGGTTATAAGCTCGCTGGTCATCATAACCGTCGCTGGTCGTTCATAACCATCATAAAGCAGGTTATGAACGGGATGATTTGCTTAAAAAAGCAAATAAAAATAAGCAATGAGTGGACTCATCGTGATTTTTCTCATGTAAATAACATTATAACATGCTGCAAATACTAAACTTATATCATACATAGAAAAGACGCATATTTGTTATCATTAACAATATAAGTATTCATTATTAATATTATTAATTGAAGTATGTACTAGAATACTTATGATATGCTTGCTGTCTTTGAAAATCTCAACTCTTTTGAAATAGCCAATGTCCTAAAACCCATCAAAGTTTTCAAAAATGAGAAGAGCCAAAGTGTGTTTTAGTGAAATATCGTCGTTGCAGCTTAATAGACCACATCAAAAATTTATATTGTGATCGAGGCGTGGCAAGGGGCATGCACTAGCCTATTGGAAGTACTGCACAGGTCGATTCAAAATGGCGGCAAAATTGATGAGAGCCTACAATTATCAGAAGACGAAACTAATTTGCAACTGAGATAGAATAAACTGAATGTAGGATTGCAAATATTAAATTCAGGCGTGAACTTGCGCATCAATAAAACTGTTCTGGTGGGAAGAATAGGTTTTGATTTGTAAAATTACGTAACCTAGAATGAAGAGGTATCTGAAAGATTATACAATTACTTCCTGGTTTTAAATGCTCAGCTTAAGTTGCAGAATCCAGGTTTCGTCTGTTTTCAGAAAGTTCAGGCAATGCTGGCTACAAGTACCTCACGTTGCCCACCTGTAACTCACACTGGTCACCATTATTATAACTTGATATAAGCAAATAAAACAATTTTCGATGTTGAAAATACGATTTTGCGCATTTCATGAAAACTGGGTCAGACAGAGCTAGAACACTGTGCAATAAAAACATTTTCTCTCCGTTTCATTATGAAGAGAACCAAAATTTCGGATCATATTCAATTAAGAATGGAACCAAATAGACCTGCTCTCATGCAGGGCCGCTGAGAGCAAAAACAGGCCCCCCGGGGTAATTTCATCCAAGGGCCCCTTTTTTTGAAAATAATGGACTATTTAGTATCAAATAACCCATTCTTAGTGAAAGGTACAGTAGAATAGTATGAATAAGCCGTAAACTCCTGATATTTGCTGTGGGCAGTTGCCCCCCTTGCCCCCCCTCCCCTCTCGTGGGCCAGCTCTGATGTACATATAGTCTAAGCTCCCGTAAACACTACTGACATCCTCTCACAGCCTCTTTAGTATGTTATGTCTTGCTATGTTTAGTATGGTGCTATTGTAGGCGCATTACTAGTTTTTTTTGCTTTATTATGTAATGTGTCATATTACCCGATTTTAATACTGTGTATTATTGTTGTAATGTTATACGATGTTGTCCTTTGATGTCCTATCTATGTGTAATGCAATGTTATTTTTTCCTGTGTTACGCAGATACCTTTGCATCCTGAAAATAACTTAAATTTGCAAGAATTTAGGCCAGTAGTAGCGAACGCTAGAACTTGAACTATGGAATTAAATTCATAGATCTGTAAGTCAAATGATTTCGACCATGGAACTAGGGGACCAAGCAATTTGTTATCTGCTAGACCCCTAGTAGGGGTTGTATTAATGAAATTGAAATTGAAAAATATTCATGGAACTAGGAGATTGATCATTGATGCTATTTAGTGGTGGAGAGATTTAATTTTTAGCAGTAAAGGAAAATCCTAGAAAGCACCAAAGATGAACAATCCTTTCATTTAAGTAATGGTCCGCTCTTAAATTCAATCCAAAAGCATGCATTGCAATTCCTTGAAATGACTTGCAAAGCTATTTCGTTCGTTGCTAGAAGCAATGCACGTTTTGGGGTTTAGCTTTGCTTCATCATACTGACAAGATGAAGAATTCTTGCTCAATAGGAAATTAAATTTTAAACAGAGAGAAGAGCCTGACTGCTGACTGCGTGAATAAGCTGAATTTCTGAATTAATTTTAGCGTGAATCATTGTTTTCTTTTGTTAGTGTGCACTCTCGTCATGCTCCACAAGATAGCTGGCTGATGCAATGAGAGAGCAATGCCTGTTGTTTTGGTGAATAGTAGACTATGTACCTTTCTTATGACTATGGTTTTACAATTAGCTAATCAACTTAAAAAGTTATTTTGCGAAGTTTCTGTAGCACAATCAAAAATTTAGCCAGACTACTACGTCCAAAGCGTACTTGGTAGACTAGGCAATCGCAAATGGAGTCAAAAGAGGTCTCTATTGTGCGGTGATTTCCTTATATTCCAAGATAGCCGACTAAGCCCCCCGTCTCTACATCAATGTGAGTACTCTCCAGAGCATCCTTTGTTAAGCCTGGTTTCCATAAAAGTTGCTGAGGTCGCTGGGGTCGTCGGGTCGCCGAAAAATGAGTTCAGCGACTCCAGCAACATTCTGTCTCCATTTGATCTCTGAGGGTCGCTCGAGTCCAGAACAACCATTTTTAAGTAAAGAAAGTCTACTACTGGGCATGCGCTGTGCTTTCTAGCAGTTATATTTCTTTGAATGCACTCAACCGTGGGTCGCTGAGATAGAACTTCAGCGATCCCAGCGACTGGGTCGCCAGGGTCGTTGAGGGTCGCCAGCAAAATAAATTAGTTTGTTTCCATAAAGTCGCTGGGGTCGCTGAACCCGTTTTTGAGCGATCCTGGCGACGTCAGCGACTTCAGCGACTATATGGAAACCAGGCTTTAGAACCTGGTTGCTGGTACAGAGAAACAAACACGTTGCAACAAACGGAGAAGGCTTTTTGAAACATTGAATTACGCAATACGACCTTACACGTACAGTGACGTTACAGACTACCAATATCACCTGACAGGATTTTGTAAAGAAAGAGAGCTACGCTGTGGCCTTGCCGGAACTGTAACTGGTTTGAAGTAAGGTGATGAATTGTTTTCGTTCAGGTATTTTCAAGTGTTTTTTGCCCATCGACCCTACAAAGAACCATTTTTGGTGACCTTCAACGAATGATTTTGGAGTAGTCTACACAAAGTTCAGTGGGAAATATTTTCAACATCAAATATTTCCCCATTTTTCTTAGCCTAGCACCACGTTTCTTCACTGTGCCGATGCGTCAATGAAATATTATTTTGTTCAAGTCCGCTAAACTAGGCATAAAAGATTTGTGGGTGAGTTTTCACGAAGTGGGGAATTCTTAGAATCGACACAGAACCTTTTTACATGCTTTTAATTGATGAAGGAAGAAATTGCATCTTTATACTTTCTTCTCTATGACTTCACATCGTTCTTTGCAATGATTAACCACGATCCTCTGTTTTTTTATAAACGCAGCAAGAAAGAGCGAAATAAGGTACGTCGTAAAAAGGTACGTGCGTATAAAAAGGCATGTAGGTCGAAAAGCTATGAAGGTTTTTTCAAGGGGGAAAGGAATTCGGTTTGAACAGTTCTGCTTTTGTAGGTGGAGCAAAGAACACATCAGAAAGCATGGCTGATTTGGGCAAAGACATGCAGAATTGGGTACACATGCTGGAAGACCTGCTCGGCAAGGGAAAACAGCATGCACCCTCCATTGCAAACACAGTACCAGAGCTCCTGGATCAACGAGATGCTACAACAGCAACCACACAATCTCCTTCTCAGCTTCAGCCTCCGCAGCAACTAGACCTGCAGCACGATGAGGAAATCAAGAGTCTGTTGCAGCGTTACCCTCTTCTAAACGAAGCGTTGAAACCCTTCGAGCCGCTCCCATCACCCTATGATTACACAGCACAAAATACGCATAATGAAAGTCCGTGGAGTAGTGCACAGTATCAAACGAACCCCGTGTTTCCGTATGACAAAGAAAGCACCCAAGATACCAGTCAAAAGGATACCACCGGCGTTGTTCAACCGCCTCAAAACCAGTTTTACGGGCCTGGGCCACCGGTAAGCCTTCACCATCTATTCCTAATTGAGTTTTACCATACCTTATTTTACGACAAGTTTCATTACTGCACGTTTCGATACATTTTGGGAGCTTGGGTATCAGTATCCTTACTTAGGTAATTTGTTTTGACTGCATCCCCACATCGGTCTCTCACACACCAACCACTGTTGGCGAGGTTTTGCTGGAAGGATACGACAAAGTAACTAACTTGAAGGAGAAAATGTTACAATAACATTACATATCTTGAGTAAATACATTTGGTCTTATCAAGGCTTTTTCTGACAATATTTAACATGATAGTCACCACTTATCATGTTAAATAGTCACCACTTATCACCTTTGATATTTAGTAGAGCAACGTTTCGGGAGAGATCCGTCTCCAATCGCCAGCCAATGAGAAATGTGGTTTCTTCCCTAAATGCAAAGGTTGGATCGAGAGATGTGAACACTGAGCGAGCCTCAGAGGAGGTTTTCGAGATATTGGCGCTTAATTTCTATCATTAGTGGCGCCAAAATTACGTTCGGTGCTCTTGATATTGATATATTGATATAACCAATATCAAGAGCACTGATACTCAATTGAATGAGTCACTTTCATACAAACTATCTGTTTTTATACAGATAAGTAACGAAAAGATGTATGGAGGCTCAAATGCACCTTGGCCTGGATTCAACGCAGTGCAGAATGCCCCGCAGCCTACTCAAGCAGTGACATTGCAGCGACCCATACAAATCGCAGAGGAAAACAAGGCGTGGATGCAGCCAGCTACAGACCAATACACTAGCACCCCACCTCTTGATAATATGCAAAATTATGCATCGGAGCAGAGCACAGGGATAAAAGACGCAGAAAAAGCTGCTCTGACGTCAGTGCACAAATGGCCGACGCCACAGCCGTTCAAATTCTTTGATAAACAGGCAACTGCACCGACAAAAAAAGTCAAACCGACGGTGAAGCCAAGAAGATTGGAAGCGAACCTCAGAGGCAAGCTGCATCCAGGATCGAAAATGTTGCCAGCAATCAGGATTAATCCGTTTTTAGCTGGCTCTGAGGGGAAAGATAGGCTTCATCCATGGCCATTCTCATTGAAAATCAAAGTTGTACCACCAGAAGGTGGCAACTACATCATGAGGATTAAAGGCCCGCTTGATGGTTTACCTGGAGCAAATGCCAATTTAGATGTGGCACAAGGAAGGTCGATAAATAGTGCTGGCCTAAACCGTAACGCAAATGCAGCATCGCAAAACAGTAAAAAGTACATCAAACCGATGAACAGAAATTATCAACTTCCACCTTCCGAAGAGCAAGATAGCAAGCAAAACCCGATTGTTTATTTGAAGGTTCCAAGAAATCATCAAAAATTCATCGAGCTGACGACACAATTTCCAAATGGTGACGCTTCACGTGGTCACTCCAGGGACAAGATATTGTCAATGAAGTTGCCTTTCAATGTTTCCCTTGCAACTGTCTTGAAGAATATTTATGAGAATATGTTTGTGAACTATCTGAATAAAAAACCCAGTGAGATAATCGAGGAACATAACAGTCAAGTAGCACCACAGAAGTACCTCATCCGAGACGCTGCTCCGGAGCCCCCTAAAGCCTCTTATGCAGAAAGTTCTAATCTGGAATTTCATCAGGATGTAAAGAATGCTTTCCAACAAGTACCTGTCCAGCAAATACCTTATCAACAGACTGTTCAAGGTTAGTCTTAACTTTTACCTAAGGGAGCAAGAGGATCAAGCTATGACGTCGTAAAGGGGCTGCTTTGAGTACCCCATGTCCGTCAATGGGCCTAAATTTTGACGAAACGTTTCTCTTTACCTAACCTGGGAGGATTTGTTGGAAAAAACTTTACTCTCCATCCCAAAACTATTAGAAATAGATTTTCTCCCATAATGACGTCATAGGGTCACATTTTCTAGAAGCAAAAGCGAAAATATTCAAATTTCCATAGCTTGGAAAGAATTGGTGATATCAAGATCAATCTTGGGCGTGTGGAATCAATTGATTATTCAAAAGATCATCACATTAAAGCCAAATGCTGTATCCCAATAATTTTTCTTGACTTCATATTCATAAAATCTAAATCTAACATTAATCATCAATATAGTACATAAAAGCACCGAGACAACGTTGAAAAAACGCTCAAAATTACCAGTAAAATTGGAGACGAAAGGATAAAGTTTTTATCTGACACTCTTATATCATCACAGCATATGTCATGAAGCAAACGAAATACTATTAATCTGTTCTAGGAAGCTCAAATCTTCAAGAGCCCAAGAAGGATAAAAATCCTTTGCAATATTTTGGTAAAATTCCCATGCAAGAGAAGCTGATGTTCAAGTCCTATAACAAGCCTAAGCTTCCAAACTTATTGCCTAAAAAAGTCGCAGAGGATCCAAAAAAAGATGTGAGCAGTCTTCGACAACAGCAAGAACAAAACATGAAGCTGGAGCAAGAGAGGAAAATGAAACAGGAGAAAAGTACAAAAAATGAAGTTCATCCAGCGAAATCGCCTTTTCCGGATGCCATCCACGTCAGAGTCTATCCAGGCAAGAATGGCAATCTCCAAACAATAACTCAAGCATTATCTGCATCCGCAGCAAAACTGCAGCAGAAGGCAGCATCTATGCCTGGCCATGCAAATACTCTCAGTGGTAAAAACGTGCAATTCAAATCACCAGTACAAGGTCAACAAGCATTCATGGCACAGATGGTTCTACAAAAATTATCTCGGGAAGGAACGGGTCAGGAGACAGCCGAAAAAAAGACTAGAAATCCTAATGCTGTTCCAATGCCATTAAACGAGAAAGTTAACCAACAGAACAGATTTTTCAAAGGTCTTCTTCAACAGCAGATAAAAGCAAGACTTCCAGCTCCGGGCAAGATCCAGAAATATGATGCAAAATATATCGATCAAAGACTAAACCATCAAACCCACCCATATCAATACACTGTATCCAAAAAGCTCACGAGTAAAGGAGCTGTAAACCAAAACGCGATGCAAGGTGCCGGTGCATTTGGAGCGGGCCTCAAGAATAATTTCAGAGTGATTCAAGGCAGCGAGAAAGGTGCAGGAACATCCGGAAGTAAACTGCCGTTGGATCCGTCTCATAAAAACTTACTTCCGCGTAAGATACAAGCACTGGCTCAAAATACCCAGAAGTTAATCAACTTTGGCCCGTTAAAGATCCCTTATAACTATCTCAAGACACCTTTTAAGATCGGTCCTCGCTTACGGTTAGTGCCAGTTAAGATGCAGCAATTGAATTCACCTTCCTTAGGGAATTATGACCCGAAAAAGAAATATGTGCTGATGCCGAACCCGGTATTTGGTAAAGATGTTGCCAAGCTGGAAGCAAATGGTAAGAGAGTCACAAACTTGGTTCAAGTAAAGAGCCAAAGCCCGTCACAAATGGGACAAAAGAAGCAGTCACCGGTACATTTGAACTATGCAAACCAGATTGAGATGTTGAGAGCGCTACAAGGAAATAAGGGAACGGCTGGTTCACGAGTCACTCGGCCAATTCAAACTGATAAAGCCACTTTGAAACTACCAGTGAAAAACATAGATCCAAACAGGATGCCAAAGGTTGCAGGAGCTAGCTTACTAAACATCGGAATGGCTTCTCCGAAAATTGGTAACAAACCACAACAAATCAAATCCGATCCTTTTCAGACAGGCACTGGCCTTCCAAAAACAATAAATCTCTTGCAGCAAGCAAAAGATACTGGAAAAAGTATTCAACAAAGTGGAAGCAGTCTTTTGAGAGACTTTCTAAAAGGCGATATCGATCCTCCAAAAGTTGAACAAAATCCTTTGGAAGTGAGAGGAAGCAATCAGCAGGCTGGAGGGAGCCATTTGCAAAGTGGATCAGCTCTTCAAAATACTGGACTCAACCTTCCAAAATCTGGAGGAAGTCAGCCACAAAGAAGTCTTAGTCTTGCAGAAATAAAAGATTTGAATTCATTTATGGCACTGCAAGGGAGCGAAAAGCCGGAGAATTCGTTTAGGCCAAAAAACCCTTCGATGATGTTTGAAGGAGGGAAAAATAGCATCGATGCAGCTTATGCCAGATACAATCAACCCATAGCTACTCAATATTCCAATAATAAAAATAAAGATGGTGAAGTTTTACGCTTATCAGCATCAATATCTCCTATTCGACAGCCCAGCTCGTATTCCGTAGCATCTGCATCGGAAATCATCCATCAAACAAGAGCAGCACCGATATTTGATCGACTACATCATAACATGCCTCAACTGCAAGCGGACTCGGGTGAAAGCAAATTCAAACCTGATGCAGCGAGAAACAATGCAAACAATAAGCACAACAGCTCCCCACAAAATCAGCAGAGCTCTCACAAGCAGATGGATAGCAAAGCAAGAAGTGGCAAGCAGCAAACTGCGAGTGCTCCATACCCACAGGTTAATACACAGAATATTCAGAACAGTGCACAGCCTACGCAAAATACTGTCCCTATTTCAAATCAGCAAAATATTCCCTCCAATTACCAGCAGGCAATAGATATGCAACGAGCTATGCCTCAAGGCAATAAACAAGCTAGTCGTCCGCAACAGAATATAGGCCAAGCAAGCACTTCCCAACAGATTACTGAATATAGTAATGGACACGCGAGCTCACCACACAATTTAGGCCCAATTGTGAATAACAGTCCGCAGAAAAGTCTACCAAGCTACCAGCAAGAAAGACTGCAAGAACACTTAGGCCCAAAAATTACATTTTCACCGGAGAAATCTAGATCCAAGCAAGCAAACTTGCAGCATGATACAGGATTAGGTATGGAGACTTCACGAAAAACTCTTGAAATAAACAAACAGCAAGAAATGAGCAATAGTATGAATGATGCGTTGCAGAAATCTTTATTCAACTCTGAACTATCAAAGCTTCAAGCCTTCACGAAAGAAGCAAGTTTGAAGCTAGAGGCAGAAGACAAAGTGCAGCAGAAGTTACGGCAGTCTAGTGCAGATCATACTCTGGCTCAAAAAGCTCAAAAAGCTCAACAAGAAAGCAAAAAAGAAAAGGAGGAGAAAGCAAGAATTCAACAGTCGTCAGAAATGTTATCTAAATTTCTGAAAGAGAACTCACAAAATTCGGTAAAGCCAGAGGACTGGGACAAGCGGAAGTCTGCTATTCCGGAAAAGATGTCATTCGATTCAGATATCGTCTCAAAAAGCTGGATTCCAAGACTTCACACGATTCCCATGTCGGATAAAGACATTATTGAGTGGCGGAAACATCATTTGGACAATCGCTTGACTCAACTCAAAAGGAAAAGAGATTCAGGCCCCCAATCGGTAGCTAGAAGTAAAGCTCAGTTTGTAAGGTCTAAAAGAACTTAACAATGTATGATTAATGCTCAAGAAATGTTTTTAAGGTCTAAAATCTTAATCAACGGTAATGCATAGTAAACATTGTTTATAAAGTCTGAAAGAACTTGATCAAGGGTAAGAATAGTCTAAGTACGGTTTCAAAGGTCTAAAAGAACTTAACAATAAATAGTGAATAGTTAAAAACTGTTTATAGGGTCTTAAAACGTAATCAACGGTAGCTAATGCAAAGTAAGTACTATTTATAAGGTCTAAAAGAACTTGTTTAACGGTAATGAATAGTCTAAGTACAGTTTCAAAGGTCTAAAAGAACTAAGCAATGAATATCAAATACTCAAGGACGATTTTAAAGGTCTAAAATCTTAATCAACGATAATGATTAGTAAGCACTGTTTACAAGGTCTGAAGGAACTTGATAAACGGTAAGAATATTCTAAGTACAGTTTCAAAGGTCTAAAAGAACTTAACAATGAATAATGAATATTCAGGGACTGTTTTTAAGGTCTTAAAACTTAATCAACGGTAATGAATTATATGAGCAAAATTTGAAAGGTCTAAAAGAACTTTTGGGCCGTCTGAATAGATAGCTGACTTTAAAGCAATAGCGCTTTAAAGAACTTAATCCACAGTTAACTCGCGAAGAGAGTGCCTATCCTGGCTATAGTGCTCGATATACCTGCGTATAGAGCAATCATAAAGTAGAATCTACTTTAATCCACAGTTAAGAATATTAAGCATTTTCATTTAGGTATAAAAGAACTTTATCAACGCTAACTAACTAAGAAAGCACTCAATGTACAGCTATGCTAAGTGGGCTAGATGTAGACTAGTATCTAGGTTAATATTTAGGGTATCACTTTGAGTTTCATTAAAAGTAATATTTAGAGTAATATTCAGAATGCTACTCTTGCATATGCAAAATGAACGAGAGGGAGTTAGTAAGTACTCGAGAAGTAATACGTGGAGATGTCAAAGTAAGTCGAAGAGCTCAATGATGAATGAAGAAAGCTTGCTTTCAAAATCTAGTAAATCAAATCCGCTAAAGTATACTAGGTCGTATAAAGAATAGTGTCGCAAAAGTACGAATGAAATATATATTTTTAAGCTTTAGCTTTATTATAACTAGTAATATTAGCTCTCTTGATTGAGCAACTAATCCCAAACTTTGTACATATATGTTTCAAGTAAAGTATGATTGGATGATTATTAAAGTTGTCATCTTTGTGTGAATTCTGATTGTATAGCCAGGGGCTGCTTCTGAAGAGAAATTATTTGGTTGTACAAAATTTCCATAAACCATTTTTCATCCCCTGTACTTTTATGGTTGGTCATTTGTAGCAAAATTCAACCATGAAACTCAATGCACATTCAACGAAAATCATTCATATTCAAGGGTAATATTCATTCACTTTCAACATCAAATATAATTCATATTCAACGAAACAATTCACATTCAAGGATTTTTATTCATATTCAACGAAAATATTGATGCACATTCAAGGGTATCATTCACGTTCAACACTACAATTCATATTCAAGGTATCCATTCACATTCATCGAAAATATTGATGGGTATTCAACGATACCATTCACATTCAGCAACACCATTCATATTCAAGGATATAACTCACATTCAACAAAAAGTTCCCGGATCCTCTTAGAAAAACATTCAAGGAAAAAGTTCCCGGATCCTCATAGAAAAACATTCAAGGAAAAAGTTCCCGGATCTCTTAGACAAACATTCAAGGAAAAAGTTCCCGGATGAAAGGAATCCCCCTCAGCAGTTGGTTTTTGGCGCCTTTTCCCCACATTAACCAAGATGGCTGACGAAGATGTATCCAAAACGAACTTAGGTTAGTAGAAATACTTAATGGACCCAGGATTTACGATGTCTGCGCAAGCTGATGATAGAGTTGGCTGGCAAGAATATTTTGACCAGTTGTGCATTCTCACTCAAGACATAGAAAATCGTTCCTCGTCAACTGAAGAGCAAGAAAATCCATCGACGCTGGCTATCAACCAGCTTTGCCCAAAAAAGAAGGGAAATGGCAGTGTTGGTAGACCAAAATACATTATACCAGAAGAAACATTGATATCATTTCGTCACATTGGCTACACATGGAACGAGATAGCATCCATGTTACTGGTGTCGAGATGGACAGTCAAAAGGTGTGTTGAAGAACTTGGCATAAAAGAAATTACTGGGTACAGCCCGATCTCCTGTGTTTATGCGTTCTAGGAGGATTTCTTGCTCTTCAGTTGACGAGGAACGATTTTTTATGTCTTGAGTGAGAATGCACAACTGGTCAAAATATTCTTGCCAGCCAACTCTATCATCAGCTTGCGCAGACATCGTAAATCCTGGGTCCATTAAGTATTTCTAACCTAAGTTTGTTTTGGATACATCTTCGTCAAGCCATCTTGGTTAATTTGGAGAAAAGGCGCCAAAAACCAACTGCTGAGGGGGATTCCTTTCATCCGGGAACTTTTTCCTTGAATGTTTTTCTATGAGGATCCGGGAACTTTTTCCTTGAATGTTTTTCTAAGAGGATCCGGGAACTTTTTGTTGAATGTGAGTTATATCCTTGAATATGAATGTTGTTGCTGAATGTGAATGGTATCGTTGAATACCCATCAATATTTTCGATGAATGTGAATGGATACCTTGAATATGAATTGTAGTGTTGAACGTGAATGATACCCTTGAATGTGCATCAATATTTTCGTTGAATATGAATAAAAATCCTTGAATGTGAATTGTTTCGTTGAATATGAATTATATTTGATGTTGAAAGTGAATGAATATTACCCTTGAATATGAATGATTTTCGTTGAATGTGCATTGATTTTCATGGTTGAATTTTGCTACAAATGACCAACCATATACTTTTGTACTTTTCAGCTTTCATCAAACGTTTTATTCCGGTCAAGTGAGATCTCCGTCGTTTAGATGTGGTAGGGTCTACTGGGGTTAAATGGGTAACACTGGGTTAAATGAGTAGTTGCATAATTTTGCATACTTAGCCTAAGTTAGCAATATCTAGTCTTTATTCAGCATTGATATGTTATCTTGGATCCTCTAAAACATATTAATACTATCATGAAAAGGCAAAATGTGTGACATTGAACTATTTATATAAGATTATACCACTACCTATTTTACCCCTTGTTACCCATTTTACCCCAGCAGCCCCTTTCTCATCTGAATGGGATAAAACTCTCATATAAACGCTGGAAAGTGGGGTAAAATATGGTAGGTGGGGTGAAATAGGTATACACGTTTTTTTTTCTATAAGAAACCTAGCTTGGGTCCTAGTACTAAATGTTTCTTAATTTTTCACCAGTTTCTAGTACTAAAAGTTTCTTAAAAGTTTCTTATTTCTAGATACGCAATTAACATCAAATTTTGCACTTTCCCTCGCATATTTCTTGTATTAAAATTTTTAATTCTATCCTATGTTCCTCTAAATAAAAACGTTTAGCAAACTTAAATCAAGCAAAAATGTATTGTTGACATGTTACTTTCCGGCTCAGAAAGTCCTCTTATCTTTTCAGAGTTTCTTAAAGATATTGATGTAGTTCTAAAAGTTTCTTAAATATTTGGGGCTCTAGTACTAGCTTTCTTATAAACCGGTTTCTTATAAAAAAAAACGTGTAGAACACTAACACGATGAATGGCTCGCGTTCATATGTGAAATTAGATCCCTACTTTCAACTTACGATATAGACCAGTTTCAATGATTACATTTTTGGATAGGCAAATGAGATTCTTTTGAAATGCAAAATAGGACTACAATAAAAATTTCAACCTTTTGAAAATTATTTCATTGCCAATGCTTCAGTATACAAAAAATAACAGGGGTAGAGTCTTAACATTCAAAATAGTCTACAAATAGGGGTGCATACGCACCACACTTAGATTTGATCCTGGATTACGCTCCTCTTTGATTTGAGCCTGACTTGTTTATACCCCAGTGTGGAGGAAGTCAAAATTTTCTTTTCAACTTGCCTGTAACCTCGTTTTATACTTTCAAAACAAGTTTTGATTATTTTGGTTGCTTTTGGAATATAGTTAATTTTTGTATAACTCCCTTTCTAGATTAAGCCCCCCCCCCTTTCAACTAAGCACCTTGTAGTGTGGAGGTTTGAATAAGCCCCCCTGAGCTTGGGGTTAATCGGATTGTTAGGCCTTTCCATCATAATCTTCCTCAGAAAAAACTGAATAATTTGAATAAACCCGCATAATTGTAAAATAGAAAATTCAACTAGCGGTTTTATTGCATAATCATCATAATATACATAAATTAGTCATTACACTTCATGGAAACGAAATGAAAACGTGAAAGGCGGGGACACTGCGTGGTGAGTGGTAAACATCCTATGATCAATTGAATTAGAGCTGGGAATGGAGTGCTCTCATTTGGAATCTTCAGTTGATGTCTCACCAGCATTCGTCAAGCAACTAACGAGCGAGAATAAAGTTTCTTGGACGTGTTCAGGTACAGCGATACGTATTGTGTTTAGGCCCTAGGCCACGCGGTGACGTAATTTACTATTGTTGTCTCTTGTCGACCTGTTTCCCAACGCCAACATCAACAACCAAATACGAAGTGGCATTCGTAAACAGTGTTTTTCCGTGCAAATTGCCAGCAATTATTTTAACTCTGAATTGTTTATTATCTTTATGGAAACAAACGGTTTATTATGATTATTGGCTCTTTTGCAAGAGCTTTGTGGTTGATTTGAGACGAGTCACGTGAAATGAATGGTTCCGAACATAACAGCAGCTTGCTGAAATTTCACCCGCCAAATACCAGCAAAGCAACAAAGCGTTTGAAAATCATACGACTTTCTTACAGAAACGAATTTTTTAAACAAACTAAGCCTAGTAACAACAAGTAAAAACAAGGGAGGGCCTATTAGAGATTTGAGGCTAACATTCGGGTGTTGTGACTATATTATGATCATAGATAGGAAATTAGATTTCAGAAATATAATGGATCCCATTCCTTTTCTGTTACTCTTTGATGTACTGAAAACAACCTCAATGTCTCCAAAGGTAGTAGTGGCTTTAAGGGATAAAATAAGATAGGGGGCCCCAGGAAATGAAAAAATATGCAAAATTCCAAATAGAATTATGTCAAAGTCAGGTGAATCAAGGTTTTAAAGAGGTTTTTTGCCCCATAGTCTCTGAAATCCTGTCTAAGGGTAAGAGTATGCACCTACGTATGTACACATATTTTATTTTTTTAAAAACTGCTTTATAAGCAAGTACTCAAAAAGACAAAAACCTAAGCAATTCTAGTAATGGATAGAGGAATGCTAAGCAATTTGAAAATTTTAGTTTTAATCCAATTGGCATTTGAAAATCATGAAGCAGCTATAGAAAATGTGGAAATTAGTACCCCGGCACTCTTTTGTATGCAAGATAACATTGACATTTGTTGTACAACAACTTAAGTAAAAAAGCTAAGCAATTGCTAAGCAATTTTGAGTACTCAAATGTGCCATCTAGCAAAGCAATATTTGGTACTGAGCTCGAGCTGAAATTGCTTATGAAAAAAATGCGTGTATTGGACTTTTTGTAGGGTTAAATTTGCTGTCTATTTAGTCGGAATTTATTTGGAGTATATGATATGAAGTGAAAAAGACAAGAATACAATAGAATCAAATAAAGATTAAAAAAATTTAATTTGGGAATATTCATATGAATTTCATCAATATTTAAATCATCATCATATTGCAAATGGCCTACCTACATTGTTGGGAATAACAGCTGCGTAACAAACAAACAAAATGAAATAAAAATAAAGGCAAAAAGAATAAAAAATTAACAGAAGATAAAACAGGATCAACAGAAACGTTTTTTTAATAAATTTGTGGGGTTTTTGAGCATGCAGGGGCTAACTGGTATTCAACTGAAGTTTCCTGAGCACCATTCGATTGGCAATGAACTTTGCTAGGCAGCGTATAACTTTGCTAGTTTCACTATTCAGCATTGTGGTGAATTGTCTGTCAAGATTAGAGATTTTAACTGTGTGGCGGATGAGAAAGCAATTATATCTCAGATTATTTCAAGCTGGCCTTATTAGCAAATAAAATTCATTGTCAATACACCAAATGGACAACATTTGCACCAGGGTTATTTTACTTATATAAATGTTGCAAATATGTCATGTATCTTGTTGTTTTCATTTTTCATCTAGATTTAATTCAATCTTCTTTTTTCAGTTTGTAGAACAAATAGAAGTCCTTGGATTTGTTTGAAGTGTGGCATTGTTAACTGCGGAAGGTAAAGATGGCTCTACGGGTTTTGGATTTCACGTTATCAAGATTTTGACCTTAATGGCTCAAATAGTTAAATCACAAATAGACAAAATAAGAATTAAACTTCCATTAAGTGCAAGTTGATAGCAACCAGAAATTCAACTAGCTCTTAGATTAGCAATTAAACAATGCTGACCAGCAGACCTACCAATTTCAAGATATTTAAGTCTCTTTTTCAAATACAAATGAAATACATTACACTCTTTTTTCTTTATAAGAATGAATTTTATAAGAATATTGAGGCTCAAAATGGCCAAAGAATAATGGAAAAGTTGAGGCCCAGGAAAATTTCAAGTATTCTCATAAAAAAAGAGTGTAGAGGAGTATTTTCCTTTTTAATAGTAACTGTCTATTAGACAATGATATATATTCATTTAATTAAGACTGTTAACTGAATTTTTTTTAGGTATATAAACGCACATGCAAAAGTTCACTCTGAGACGAACGAAGGACACTATGTTTGCATGGATGCCTCTCTTATGGTATTCTGGTAATGTCAATAAAAAGTGTATTGATTTGGTCATATTTCCATTTTTAAATCATCATAGAGTAGCTTTATCCTTTAAGGTATGCAGTCAAATATAAATATACTTGGAGGAGAAGAAGTTAGGACCACTCTTAGTAAAAGTCATAAGTTACATCTTGCCATGACAAATTATTTTTGATGCCTAAAAACTCTTATTAAGTGATGATTTTAAATGATACAGTTAACAATTTCCCAATCCTTTTCTTTAGTAAAATTGCAGAACACCATGTGAATAATTTTGCAAGAGTTATCGAACCTTTAACAATAGTTTGAGCATCAACCTTTTTTGATATCTTTTCCAATGTTTGTGATGCTCTTCCCAATTTTGATGTTTGGATTGACTCCTTTTCCCTTGTATTGTTCCAACTATTGACCGTTGTTCTTTTGATGATTGGACTCTGCGCTGAGAAAGCCTGGCATGACACATGTTTGCCTAAGTTTGTGATTAGAAGCACTGCAAGAAATTACATTTTGTAGAGGAGTGTGGAGGTGGTCTCTGTTTCATTTTGTCTTGTAGAAAATCTATAACACTTTCTCACCAGATATTCATCTTCTTTACAGTTATAAATGTGATGATTTTGTTATAAATGACACAAAAACTGGAGACATACAACTAGTTAGAGATACCTTAGAGGCTGCAGCTGAGTGGTTTGTATTTTTTTGATATATTTTATCCACGAGTCTGTAAAAGCACTAGTAAAATTGTCATACCTAACCACATTTAAGGGCATAGTCAGTGGCAGACACTTGGGGGGCAGTGGCCTAGGGGTTGTAGTTGCAGCCCCTATATTAGAAGTAGAATACAAGTAAAAGCCTAAATTTGTTCTAAAGCAATATAGTATGTCTTGTTGCTGAAAAACTGAAGAACGCAGACCAAAGCAAACTAGTCAGAACGACCCAAAAACAAGGTAGAAAATGGCAAAACAACCCAAGAACAGACTTAATATAGAAATATAAAATACATCCTGGTTCTGGTTTGTTCTCTAGTTGTTCTGCCCGTTGCCAGCTTATTCTTCTGTTATTCTCCTTTGTTCTTGGGTTTTTATGACCTGTTCCCTTTGTTCAGGGAGGCTCAGTCGTGAAGTAACGATGATAACATGCCACATACTTAAAGTAACAATCTTATCCCAATGATTGCCCCAGTGTCCTGCACCAGGGGGCAAATATCCTGCTCCAGGTAGATAACCTCCTGACCCAATTTGAGGTAGGTGATGTTTTACCTCCTGAAAGAATTGTCCATCTCATGTCATGATAATCATAATTTCTTCGTTTCCACAGTCCGAAGGGCAAAAAGAAAAGGAAAATGGCAATCGATTCAGTGGAAACTTCCAAAAAGACAAAGTCAGATGTAAGAGTTTTCTTATAATTTCAGCAGTGATAGATTCTACAACTCTACAGGATTTAGCGTTGACTGAGTGCGCATGGACCACAACAAGTATTCAGTACTGTATGCTGCAAAAAACGCACAATTTCTGCTGAGCTTTATAACATCAAGCCGATTCCAAAGATTTTAGTTGATATTTTTTTCAGAAAAGCAATGAATGATTGAAAATTCAATTTTTGGATTTCTTTTGATTCAATCAGTTCCACAGAAAACAGTTCTAAAAGCACTTGATATCGCTTGGATCATGCAAGCAGGCAAGTGAATTTTAAGAGTAGAGTTTATAGTTTCAAGCAGTAGTGGCCTAGTCCATTGATAAACTATTGTTTTCATACAGCGTCTGGAAAACAGGGGTTGACGGGTTGCAGCAACACAGGGCCTAAATATTTTAAGAATGAAGAATAATGAATTTGTGAGTAGTCTCACTTATCTCCTATTTGTGATGAATTCCTGCAAACGATCTTTACCTTTCATATCGTTTGTTCTTATATCAATTAAACCAGTCAAGCAGTGTAACCCTTCAACCCATGTTGTACAGATGCCGGTTCTCATGTGATTCTGTTGGAGTTTATTTACAAACTCAAATAAACTTTTACTTTGATAGGAAAACGGTTTCTTGAACAGTGGAATTCTTTCAAGACATGCTCCTGGATTACGTAATTTGGGTAATACATGCTTCATGAATGCAGTTCTTCAATCTCTCAGGTAGGTTTTAGATCTTTTGTGTCAGATTCTTATTTGCACATGTACCTAGGTAGACGTAATGAAGTCCAGAAAACTTGCAGAAATGACCAATGTGTCCAATAGTGATGATGAATGAACACAAGCAGTGATGAAAGTCAATTTAAAACAGCGATGAATATGTTTTATTTTTGGTTCCAAAATTGCAAACATCATTTCAAATGTCCTGTGCTAGAGAAAGAACAAATATATATCTCGTCCTTAATCTCAAGTATATCCTGGAACAAACCTTAGGGTTTCCTTACATGCAGAAAGGGTTAACCTTTGGCCCCTAGTCATCAACTTACCTGGGACAGTTTTTCCAAGCCTTCACATGCACTCTTTCCACTCTGAATAGGTAATTGAGCACTTTTTATCTCGATTGTATAAGATTTCCTTGCAAAATGATTCACAAGACAAGTTTTTTGTTCCCTTTAGAAGTAGAGTGCCCCAGCATGGCAAGTCACCCTCTTTCGCAACCAATTTTCTGTTTCATCCTATACCAGGATACTATGTTCCAACTCTCTGCTTCAGTTATGCTCATTGACTCAATGCAATTTTCTCCCAAAGCCTTTAGCCCATATTGAATTTTTTGCTTAACCTCACCCCCATTTTGAATCTCAAATTTCAAATTTCATTTTCTTGTACAAAACATAGATTTTCCTCCCTACATATGTTCATAACCCATCTTTTCTAGTGCATGTATATTTTAATCTCGATATATTAAACCCTGGCTCGGATATTACAAATAAAACCTCGGGTTTAACGAACTAGATGTCTGGTCCCTTGGATTTTGCCAGATGAAATAACTCTCTCGAAGTGCAACTAACTCCCGATGTAACGAACAGTTTTCTGGTTCCCTTCTGAGTTCGTTTTAACAGGGTTCCACTTTACTTTAAAAACTACCTTCTTTTATTAGATAAGGACCTATTGAAGAAGTAACAGTGTTACTGTTAGTGTAACTGTAACATTATACACTACAGGAACATGATACCAAAGATAGAGAATCATTTTGGATATGTAGGAGCGTTGAACATCGGCGCCATGGCTTAGCGGTTAAAGCGCCTGTCTAGTAAACAGGAGATCCCCGGTTCAAATCCGGGTGGTGCCTTTTATATTTATTGTAATAGAATTGATGATCACACTGACCCTCTCATTGGCTCAAGTTGGCTTTGAACTTGTGAAAACACGATACAAACACAAACAGAGTTCTCTGCACTAAAAACCAAACAAGGACAGTCAGTGGCGGAAATTGGGCATTTTGGGTGGAGGGGCAAGCATGGTGAATTTTCCGAATAATTTTTTTTCGCCTATACAAAGTCATTGCCCAGACAACTTGGGAACTAGGGGCGCTGTAAGCCTACTTGTGGGTCCAGGGGGCGGAGCCCCCGGAAGCTGTTTAGATTGTGCCTTTTCTGAGGGTTTTAACTGGCATAGAATCCTTCATATGTTAGAACTACAGCTACAACTATTACATACAGTTAGAACTACAACTCCTGCTATCTCGAACTTCCCTCATCTCGAACAAAACCTATTTCCCCTGGTTTTCCTGTACAGTTAGGTGCGCAAATAAGACCCGTTCTTGAACACTGTTATCTTGAACTTTTCGCTATCTCGAACAAACTTTCTTTCGCGCGAACAAAAACCCCGTTATCACAAACATCAGGTTTAATCGTTTGCCTTAAACTGCTACCGTGCAGGAACTAAACTAGCCTCCCTGGACAAAGAAGAAGATGGTCTTTGCGAATCTGCCACTGGGCCCTTTAGACACATGGCCTATAATTGTGTAATGTTTCTTCACGTAAAAAGCATACTTGTCGACTAGGCTGTTCAGTTTCATCATGGCTTCCAGTTCTTTCCAGTTTTTGATAAACATGGTGCCCTTAGATTAACTTTTATTAGCTAAGACTTATACCTGTTCAGTGGTTTTTAGATTTTCAAAAGTGTTTTTTAGAAGCTAACAACTTTTCATGGTTTATACACTGCGTATAAAGCCCCCCTTTGGGCCGAGGAAAATTCAACTCCCGTTATCTCAAAACCTCGTTATGTGGAACAATTTTTCAGTTTGAGATAGCAAGAGTCAACTGTATAAAGATACAAACCATGTAGAAATAGTACAAATACAAACCATACAAACCATACCAACCATACAAATACAAACCAATCAAAAAGATGAATATAAAAGTAAATGAATAAGATACTATATTTGATTTGATATTGACTAACTTAAAAGAATCAAGAGTGAAATTTATTCGGCTCTTTCAAAATAGATTGTTAAATCACAGGTATCAAAATTTTCGAGTTGGATACCCAATTCAAATTCCAAGGACCAAAAATTCTGACTTTTGAGATGGATTTCCGACTCATTTTGAATTGGGGGGGCAATTGCCCCCCCCCCCAGCCCCCCCCATAATTTCCGCCACTGAGGACAGGTACTGGAACAAACAAGTTCAAGCCGTATGTACAAAGGCCAACAACACCTTGAGCCTTTTGCGAAGAAATATGAGGACCTGCCCACGTGCTGTAAAACAGCGTTGCTATACGTCACTTGTACGACCAATTTTAGAATATTCCTCCACAGTATGGGACCCTCATAGCAAACAAAACGTCGATAAAATAGAGATGGTACAAAGAAGGGCCGCCCGATTCGTTTTCGGAAATTACAGCTACCACGCAAGTCCCACAGCAATGATTAAAGAATTAGGTTGGCAGTCGCTTGCGGAACGAAGAGCAAAAGCTAAAGCAGTGATGATGTATAAGGTTCAAAACGACATGATTTCAATACCGCAAACTTTATTTCAGCAATATTCTCGTCATTCTCGTAGAAGTCAAGCAGTGTTTATCCTGCCTTACTGCAGAACAGACGGGTACAAATTTTCATTTGTCCCAACATGTATTAAAATCTGGAATGGACTTCCTCCTCAAGTCAGGGATAGTCGGTCATTAAATAGCTTCAAAACTAGTATAGATGACATTAATGTTTCTTGTTTTTATTGAAGAGCACAGACTCTGTTTTTATTATTATTATTATTATCATTTTAGTTAGAACTGAAAACGGAACACAAAATTTGATATAACTTGTTTAATTTTGTTTCCTTTTACGAAACTAATACTGCTCGCTCAACACGAACCATATACTCCAAAGCTCAATATTTACTTTCATTGCACCAACTAGTTGCATTTCGTTTGTAATGTCTCTAGCAGTATGTAGTTTCCTAAAAGGTAACAATATATATTTTATCATTAATCACTAACAAATTGTGCGTAATACCCAATTTTTGGGTTTTGTACATTATCAGATAGATAGAATAGATAGATACTACTTTCAACCAGCTAGTTCTTGTATTCATGGGGCATTACAGCGTAACGTGAATTTCATTCGAATGTGATTTTCAATATACGTTGATATATTTTGATAGTCTTTGGATCGTACAGAACTTCAGTATAGCCAGAAATATCGGAAACATAATGAAACAAACACATAGATTATTTAAGCTTTTCGTCTGACACTCAACAGAGTAATACGTCAGAAAGAGAACGAAACAGAAACCTAACTGATTTATATACCCATATGTGGATCGAAATAGGCCAATCAGAAAATGATTGGTTTTCCTACACCATACCAATCATTCACCTCTTTTCTGATTGGCCTATTTCGATTCACATCTGGGTATATAAATCAGTTAGGTTTCTGTTTCGTTCTCTTTCTGACGTATTACTCTGTTGAGTGTCAGACGAAAAGCTTAAGTAATCTATGTGTTCGTTTCATTTGTTTCTTTCTTTGTTACTTAGTACTTACTTACTTACATTTTACTTTGTTCCTTACGACTCGATTAATTGATTGTTTCATTTTCATTCTCTTTTAGTAATCTGAAACATTTCAGTTGCTATTTCAAAGAAATTCCTGCGATTGAATTGAATGGGAAGAGCGACCAAGAAACTGTTAAAAAATACTACACTCGAAGTTATAAATCAGACGATTTGTAAGTTATGATCAATTCTCTTTTAGGATGGCGAGGAAAATCGGAAACCTAGCGAAGCTTGATAACTGATTAAGCTTTGCGTCTGACACTAAACAGAGTAATACGATAGAAAGAGAGCGAAAATGGAACCTAACGAAATATCATACCTTGATGTGGATCGAATCAACAACTATTCGAAACATCTAGGTATATCGATTCGACAGGTTCTGTTTTCTTTCTATTTTGACGTAATACTCTGATGAGTGTCAGACTCAAAGCTTATTAGGCATTTTGTTTCGCTATGTTTTCGATTTTCCTCAAGTTCTGTACGCTCAATGACAATTCTCTTTTAGGGCTGCCATTATTCTCAAATAACTTCCGCTCTAATATGCCCCCTTGTAGGAGAAAACTTTCACAGAGGGATATTCTTGTTTAATCACTAATGAACTATTTTTTCTGACACCAGGCCTGCATATAAATGCCTTAAATACGATTTTTTTACTGCTTCGTTTCCAATCCATCAAATCTATTCGAATTGCTCATGTTGAACTGCTTTCAATGGACTGCTACTGTGCCCCTTTTCTAGTCAGGCATTGGGTTTGGGGCCTTCGATCGCGATTTTGGATATGCATCATCCAAATGCCTTCTCACATCCGTGATAACTTTATTATTAACTTTTAATTTCATTTTTCACTACCTTTTTGTGAAAATTTCTGCTTAAATTGAAAATTTTGTTGGCATTGAGACAAGATGATGTTATGTTTTTCCTCGATACTAGCACCATATTAAAATGTATCCGTTTGTTTTGATCGATGATAAAAAACAAGACAAAAATTACTCATCAACTCCACTCTTTATGTTTTATTCAAGAATGCTTTATGAATCAATACCGTAAGGACACTCTATTTGTTGCGACGTTGTTTTGTTTATCTAATACCTGTAATAATGAAATTTCTTTTAATCAGGTCATTGGTTGAAGAGTTGCGAAAGATTCTGTGTGCATTATGGCAAGGCACTTCAGCAGCAATATCTCCCGACGAATTATTTGCAGTTGTTTGGAAAGTCGTCCCACGTTTTAGGTATGAACTTTATTTACTAGATTTCTTGGCCTCTGAGTTTGGATGACACACGTATCGTTTATTAGAAACTTATTATAAGAAAATTAGGACTGTTGTGAAAGGCTAGTGTTTGTATGGAGCTTTGGCTTTCTGAGGTTATTTCATGATGAGGTTATTTTCAGCTCATGTTTATATGAAACGAAAATAGTCACACCCTAGATTTTCAAATTACAAATAAAACAACTAATAAATCTTTCTAAATATCTCTTATCTATTTCCTATCGATAGTTTAACGTTTGAAGGCCTATAGTATATTATCGCTAGAACGTACAATCAAATTGCCTGAACTTGCGTATAATTTTCCAGTTAGTATCGGATATGTTGGGCAAATTTCAATTTGAGGTTTATATGGGGAAAAAATAGCCTCACCCAGAAGATTTATTGGCTTGAGTAGATGGGATATCGGCTGTCCAAATAACCTCAATTAGGTGAGGCTATTCTAAATTGCCCTGTTTACAGGGTGTCGAATAAATTTTATCCGCATCAAAACTCGTTCAGATAGGTGTCGCATTTCCACTAGACCCATGCTATCTGCACAACTATTAGAGGGGCCATTTGAACGAAATTTGTATTAACGCCAATTAATCCAAACAAATTTTATGCGTATGAAATTTACTGGCATAGTGTAAACGGGGTCTTAAGCGACAATTTTTAAAGGTGCATTAATCATATTCACTGCAAAGCGTACTATTTGTAAGAATCTGCTATATCCAATTGCTTTGCAGGGGATACCAGCAACATGACGCCCATGAGTTCATGCATTATTTGTTAGATCGTGTTCATACCGAATTGCTTCAAAGTAATAAATTCAGCAATGGCAAAGACACAATTGTTACTAGTATTTTTGGTGGAAATCTAATGAGCGACGTAAGTACTTCAAACTCTATGAGTCATAGGGCCTGTTTATATGAGCCAACTAAATGAGCTACATTTGTAGACGGGTCAGATTTTCTTGTCTGTTTATCTAGACAAACCTAGGCCTATTGCTGAGAAAGGATTTTATGACAAACAATGAATTGGTCAATCATATCAATAAAACTGTTAATCAAGGCATCCATGAATCATTTGCATCTACGCACTTCACATCATTCCAGCTCGGTAGAGGAGCTAGTCTGTTTATATGAGGACATTTCATCCCACCTAATGAGATCTTAGAAGTGGTCTAGTGAGATCCCTCTTACTGGGCTGGCTCGCTTCTCCATATAGATGGAGTCTGCTTTTCCTTATGAAATGAATAGGCAACAAGAGCTTACCTAACAGACCAGACCTCTCAGCAGGTTCGTACAAACAGGCCTTTAGCTAAGTTGGGTTATCATTGATCGAGACGCTTTGCTGCATCTCATTGAGCCAAGTTTGGACTTTAAAGAATATCGATCCAGGATTTTGTTACAAAATGTTATACACTTAACTGTGGACATAAAATACTGCAACACCTGCATGATCCCTTGAACATAAAGAAAATATCTCACGTACCTATCGGTTTCTGATTCTGGAATTTCGTTTTACTGTTTATTACTGGTTTGATAACTTGAAACCAAGTATACTCTGAAAGAACTAACCGGTTTTATGATTTGTTTTACTGTCTATTACACCGATTTGATAGCTTGAAACCAAGTATATTCTCAATGAACCTCCCGGTTTTATGATTTGGTTTTACTGTTAATTTGACAAGTTTTTTATCTTAAAAAAGAACATAACTTCATAAGGCATTCTATATCATGGGGGAAGATATTCTACCACTGAGTAGGCTACCACAAAGTCAAAATTCTGATGTGTTACCACTAGGTCTTTAACCCGGTCCCAAAACAGGTATTTACCTGATGACGAACCTACGTGGTTTCTCCTACTATGATATGGTCCTACTGTTTGTTATACTGATTTGGTAATTTATTATTATAAGATCAAAGTGCTGTAGCTTTTTATGAAGTTGTAATAACATTTATTCTGATGTTTTTTATTGCACAACATGATGTTTTATTGTCTTTAACAGGTCGTGTGTTTGAACTGTAAACATCTCTCGAAAAAAGAAGAACTCTACCTTGGTAAATTTCGAGTTATTTGAATGAAAATAGAATTTGTTTTTATAGAGACCAATATTGTCTCTTGATATACCTTTGTACCACCTAAGGCTACCATCTTTAATTTAGGAAAATTTGCCTCATGGCTATCCCAGATTGCTTTGTGAATATTGTTTCAAGATGGTAACCTTACCAGGGAAAAGGTACATTGCTTCAAACTCCGTTATACAGATAAATTAATATTCGATAGATATAATAAATTGATATTCGATAGATACAATAGATAAATATTTGATAGAAACAATAAATTGATATTCGATAGATAGGATAAATTGATATTCGATAGATACAATAGATAAATATTTGATAGAAACAATAAATTGATATTCGATAGATATAATAAATTGATATTCGATAGATACAATAGATAAATATTTGATAAAAACAATAAATTGATATTCGATAGATAGGATAAATTGATATTCGATAGATATAATAAATTGATATTCGATAGATACAATAGATAAATATTTGATAGAAACAATAAATTGATATTCGATAGATATAATAAATTGATATTCGATAGATACAATAGATAAATATTTGATAGAAACAATAAATTGATATTCGATAGATAGGATAAATTGATATTCGATAGATATAATAAATTGATATTCGATAGATACAATAGATAAATATTTGATAGAAACAATAAATTGATATTCAATAGATATAATAAATTGATATTCGATAGATACAATAGATAAATATTTGATAGAAACAATAAATTGATATTCGATAGATATAATAAATTGATATTCGATAGATACAATAGATAAATATTTGATAGAAACAATAAATTGATATTCGATAGATATAATAAATTGATATTCGATAGATACAATAGATAAATATTTGATAGAAACAATAAATTGATATTCGATAGATAGGATAAATTGATATTCGATAGATATAATAAATTGATATTCGATAGATACAATAGATAAATATTTGATAGAAACAATAAATTGATATTCGATAGATATAATAAATTGATATTCGATAGATACAATAGATAAATATTTGATAGAGACAATAAATTGATATTCGATAGATAGGATAAATTGATATTCGATAGATATAATAAATTGATATTCGATAGATACAATAGATAAATATTTGATAGAAACAATAAATTGATATTCAATAGATATAATAAATTGATATTCGATAGATACAATAGATAAATATTTGATAGAAACAATAAATTGATATTCGATAGATATAATAAATTGATATTCGATAGATACAATAGATAAATATTTGATAGAAACAATAAATTGATATTCGATAGATATAATAAATTGATATTCGATAGATACAATAGATAAATATTTGATAGAAACAATAAATTGATATTCAATAGATATAATAAATTGATATTCGATAGATACAATAGATAAATATTTGATAGAAACAATAAATTGATATTCGATAGATATAATAAATTGATATTCGATAGATACAATAGATAAATATTTGATAGAGACAATAAATTGATATTCGATAGATAGGATGAATTGATATTTGATAGATAGGATAAATTGATATTCTATTGATAGGATAAATTGATATACAGATAAAAGACATAATAGAATACTATAAATTAATATAGAATTCATAGCAATTTTACAGTCAGCAAGCTTAGAGTGGGGTCTTTGATTTTTAGTGGCAAAAACTAGAGAGGGGAAGGGAGTTTTAAGAGGCAAAATATTTTTATTTGATTTGTTGTTTAGAACAGGTTTGCTGGAGACTTGCAACACTTGACTAGCCAATATTCTTTATTTCCTCCCCTTTCCATATTCAAAAGTATCGTACTAGTGGCATAAATGCGTGCGCAGTTTTGGGGGGGGGTGAAAGGGGGGTTGAGAATCGCAAAACCAATGTAAGAATGTTTATAGCTACTCTCGCTGGTCCACCAGATGCACTTTTCATGGCTGCTGGTGTCAAATCTTGATTGGGCCTAGAACATTAAAAGACTTGAGGCAAGTCCATGGCTTTGTCTCCCTCCCTAGCCCCCGAATAGTTGTGTCAGCTTATGCCACCACTCATTGTTGTTGGTGTTCATGTTTCTTCTATTTTTATCTTCAGATATTTCATTAGACATTCCAGTTCGAAATAGCAGCCAAAACAATAAAGGAAAACAATGTCGTCCTTGTCATCTCGTTGGTAAGTTCTTGAAAGGGTTTTCTTCCTTTTTCAAAAAACTGCCATGTTTTGGAATCGTCTAATCTCGAGAAGGAACAGTATGAGGAAAATCTATCGAGATTGGTTGGGGATAATGAAGGGATAAATTCGCAACTGGGATTCGCCTTTTTATGGGAAAATGGGATTAGAATTCTTGGGTTTCGTAATGAAAAAAGTAAATTGGGATTGGGATTTTTAAACACGTCAATATTTGGAATCTCTCTATTTTCCTCATCGGCATTGGAATTTTTGAATTATATCAGTGCTAGGGATTGCTACAAGTACTCCTCCCCACGTTCAGAACCCTCTTATGAGTGTGAATGGAATTTACCTAAGGCAGGACTCAAACCAACGACCTAGACACCCTATCTCATGATATGAGGGATAATATGCTTAACTTAAGTACTTATCCAAGAAACTTCTTGGAAAAATGTTAGAGAAATTGTGGGAAAAACTGATAGTATAATTTGATCCAGACAACTAGACTACCCAATGCATTGAACGTTGCCTGAATAAAATGAATGTGCAGGCCTCAAAACCACTTAAAAGTTTCTTTAGTATCAATCAATTACTCCCTGCTCGGAGGTAGCAGGGAGAAATTAAATACAGTACACGGTTTAATAGGAAGATAATAGATCTTTCCGCTAAAGATGCCGGCTTCTCTGCCCTATGTTTTTATTAAGGATTTTGAAAGGGAATTCTGGGAATAATTTCCTTAGTTACCTTCTTCACATAGCTCCAGACATTGAATTCTTAACCAAGTAAATTATTCCAAGAATTCCAATCGAAAATCCTTAATAAAAACGGTCACCATCTCTTACATAAACGTCTATTAGCAACTACACTCTTTTTTTATAAGAATATTTTAAAAAAAATGGAGCCTTGAATTTTGCTAGAATTTAAGAACAAGCTAAGAACAAACTGTGGCTGACAATTTTCAGATCAAGAAGATTATATTAAGAAATAACCATGACAGTCATAAATGAACATAAGACGTACAAATCGGTGGCGTCATTGCGTCAGACAGGACAGAAAATTTTCAAAAATGAACACAGATGACAGCAAAAGCAGATTATCATCATCATCTCCCATCATCTCATACTTTTACCAGAGTGATTTGAAGGGAATGGGGATTACATCAAAAAAATGAACCTCAGGTTCTTCAAAGAAGCACAAAGTTAAGACAAAATATAATTCTGGGCTACGAAACTTGCTAAGAAACTTTTTATACCATAATTCAGAGGTTGAAAGCTAATAACTCTGAATTTCGGTACCAAAACTTAGTTTCTTATAAACAGAAATGAGTACATTAAATTAGATATGTAATCGGATTCCAGAAAATCATTCAATATTGGTCACAATAAGAATTTCATTGTTATCACTAAAAATGTTTATAAAGCAGAATTGAATACTAAAAGTTCAATGACAAAACGCAGCAAATATACAACAATTTTTTTGAAATAATTAAGTGTGTGCCCGTACTGTTTCTCAAATTCCTTTGTTACGTGTCCTAATCGGAATTAAGCTGTGCTTATACAGTTCAGGTTTCACCATAGAAAATGTATAGTTCCCATTGATATCTGTAGCTCTTCTTTTCTGCCTAGGCCCATTAATTTGCACTAGAAACCTTGTGCTGCAATGTTGTATGCGTACTGGTATTGAGCTATGGGCCGACTTTAGTGCTTTATTATCCAGTTCTTTTGATGAACCCTCAAGTCGAGAAATGTTTTTTGTGGATTTCTTTGTTAAAGCAGGCAACGGTTTGTATCTGTTGAGTTGGAAAAGATTCTCGGCTTTCTCGTTGTCTATCGGTTTCCTGATCGGTATCAAACTTCGACGTCCACCGCAATAAGCATGTTTATCAGACTTTGTGAATCTGCTCTTCTCAACGGTGCATATATTAAAATTAACCAGCTTTGGGATCATACTTTTATTGCTTCTTGATTCAAGTGTCATTTTGATTTTGTGGACTTGGTCTTTGATTATGCCTAGGCCACTATGCTAGTTCCGTCCCTATGATACCCCACACAACATGACTGCATTGTTTGAGTCCACACATTGTTCTTACGTTGGTTACCTTTGTTATGTTATGTTTTGTGGTTGGTGAAGAAAGCCTCAAATACAGGATTTTGCAAACCACATTAAAATTCAATAGAGCTAGATTAGATTATATTTATTTCTTTTGTCTTGTTGTTTTCTTAGACAATAGGGAATCATTAAACTTTAGCTAATAGTGGTTGAGCTGGGTTTACCAAAAATCAACGGAAGAAACCTGCAGCTGACTCGCGGAAATTTCATGTTTAAGAAAAATCTGCTTCTTTCTGCTAGCCTCGAAGTTAGTTTGAGTTTGAATCATAAAACTAATATTCGGAAATAGGAACCCTTCTCACCAAATCAGCTTGGCACGATAAGCTTCAATGAAAACACACGAATTCTCCAACCTCACTTCATTTTTAAGAACTTGAATACAGGTACACTCTTTTTTTCTATAAGAACAATTTTATAAGAGCACGAGCCTCAAATTTGGCCAAAACTTAAGAACAAGCTAAGAACAAACCGAAGCTGACCATTTTTGGCTTAATATGAAAATTTCACGGGATAACTACAAGACTGGGAAATGATTACAAAACAAGCTGATGTACAGCACACAGATAATATCAGATGGTTAAGAGAGTCACATTTTTAAACATTTAACACTTCTGATAGAAAAAAAGGCTTCCCAATCATTGTAAAAGTAAGAAGAATTTAAGAACATTCCAGGCTAAAAATAGAGGAATATATAAGAACAGCCAGCTTCAAAAAAATTTCACTGGTTCTTATAAAAAAGAGTGTATTTTTCTATAAGAAACTAAGTTAGTTGCCCAGTGCTGAAAGTTTCATACATTTTTAGGATTTTGAGTACTGAAAGTTTCTTAAGATTTTCTTAAATTTGAAAAATAGGTGTAGACCAGGGAGACCATCTAAACTATGCTTATCATATTTCTGTATTTAAAGTTTAGAAGGTTAAGCAAAAACACAAAAATTAATCGAACTTAGAAATTTTAGTTTTTGTGTTATGGCTGAAAGTTTCTTAGTAATTGTTTTTCAAGTACTGAGTTTCTTACATCTTTGGCCATTCGAGATTCTGGGTTTCTTATCACGACTTTCTTCTAAAAATAGATGTATATGGCCCTTAAAGAGAAGGAATCAGATGAATTATTATCAAAATCTTTGTTCAACAGTGTAATAATTCATATTTTTTTCAGATTGTCTACAAAGATTTGTAGACGTCGAAGAACTGGCTGACACCGAGAGATACATGTGTCCGAAATGTAACAAGAAACAACCCTCGACAAAGAAATACTGGCTAACCAGTCTTTCCAACGTGAGTTTTCCTTAGCTTCCAGGCTGTGTTCACACCTTGTGCTTAAATCTTTTACTTCGGACGGAGTAAACGTACCCCCCTTACCTATCAATTTCTAGAAAAAACCACCCATGACATCCTTTTTTGTTATCAGATCATACTCAGCTCTCAACTCATGTTCAGCTTGATCATGTAATGATTTGCTAGAGAAATCAAATTTGCCATCTATATTTTCCATTTTTTCGTAGTAACTGGTGTATAGGTCTAGATGGCTCTTTACCATATATTCAAAATTGAGCTGTATACTTCTTGCGAACTATATGCAACAAAACAATAATTAGAATTCAAAATTTAGTACAATCGATGTCTAAACAAAATACTGTCAATTCCTAAGCAAAACAATAAAAGGTAGAATAGTGAAGTAAAGTTAGACCAAGGAAATTGTGAAACTGCCACGATCGGATCATATTTCATATTACCAGGAAACGACTTGTAGAACCTATCCATATTAGCTTTCTCTCCAAAAACGCCCAATAAACCCTTTCGAGATGTAGATTTGGGGAAATATAGGGAGATTTTCCACCTGTACAGTAAGAAATGAACATACAAGAAACTGCAGCCCGCCATTTTGAACAGTATTTCCAGTATTGCAATTTTTTGCTATAATCTTTACTGTAGAGACTTTCAAAGAGTAGCCACTTTAATTCACGATTGATAAATGACATTCCTCTGTTACCTTGGGTAGTAATACACATTTTATAATAGAATGAGTCCTTCTGTATAAGAAACAGCCTGATTCAGTAATTCGAGTTTATTATGTGCATGTAAACAGTATCACATCTACTCCAGGCCTTTCCCCGTTTATTCCAGACTCAAGAGTATGCTTGTGCCTGTAAGAAACTACTTTACGAAGCCCTTCATATATTTACAAATATTGCAATGCAATGGTTTCCTCATGTGACTATTTACAAGCAAGTGCACGAGCCAGAAGAAGCTTCTGTACTTTGAATTCAACCTGATGTTTGACTGTGTAGTGAAACTCCAATCATTACAGTATATGAACGCTATAAGTTCCTTCACAAATTGTTGTTGAAATTTTGTTTCGAAATTCATTACCATAAAACGAATTGAAAGCGTTATGGCTGGATTTTGTAAGTGGATGATCTGCGACTTGAAGATTTATTCTTTATCTTTCCATACCTGATATTACCACGCCAGGTGCAATACCTCGTCCCATATCCCTATACCTTTCACTGCAATCATATCAGTTTATGCTGCTTTAGCTGGTTTGCCTTTTTTATGTTGCAGGGAGGTAGGTAGGAGCTCTGAAAGTGGGAAACCATGGAGTGCTTTGTGCATTTATAATGATAATAATGATAATTGACTTTATATAGGTGTGAAGGTATTTAGTATTTTTTCTAATTGGGGACACTGCCAACCCTTAAAGGCAAAGGCCCTTAAAGGCCCTCAAAGATTGATAAAAACATAAAAGGTACATCACCTAATGTGGAAAACCTAGAAATAGGCTTTTCGAGATGGAGAGTTAACTTTCTTGGGTCTTGCCTTCTAAGTGTATTTGCAACATAAATATACACTTTTTCTTTAAATGGTGGTCCTCCTCTTACAACGTCCCTGTTATGATACCTAGCGTATTTTTGATGGCTAGCTTGTTTTTTATGGATGCTGTAGCGTGCTCTAAAAAGCCAGCTTCTTCTTCTTGGAGATTCTGCACGGTGTTGATTCTAGACCACCGAACTTGAAATCAAGAGGTTTTCTTGCGGAATTTATTTTCATTTTAAAAACTTCTGCAGCACACACCATAGTTCACACATAAGGGAGATGGTTTGGAAGCCTATTTTTGTATCTTTTTGTGCAAAATTGAGAGTGCCAAGTGTAGTGTCTACCATTGTTTAAGCCAACAAGGTCATGGTTGAAAAAAAATTCAAAACGTTTCTTTTGCTCCTTATCCTAAAATCAAAGTTATTCAGAAAAAATATGTTTAATTTCTACCATCATATTCATGTAGACAATGTGTACATGAGAAATTTTAACAGTCAAGTGAGATGATAAGACATGCGTTATACACTTCCAGGCACTGTTCAACATGTAATGTTGAAAAAAGAGAAACTACAATAGGTGTCCTAACCATCTACTTCTGTTAACTATGCTCAAGCAGGTACAATGAGCACACCAGGACAACATTGGTGTAGTATACATTACCGTATCTAAGCTGGACGCTCAACAGAAACTCACTTATCCACTATTTTTTTCTATTTTCTTTTTTTCTCTTATACTGATTTCAATTTTTTTTATTCTACAGGTTTTGTGTCTTCACCTGAAGCGATTCCGCTACTCTCAATTCGGAAGGAGCAAAGTGGACACTTTTGTGAAATTTCCACTACACGACTTAAACATGAATCCGTTCCTTGCAAAATGTTCTCAGGTAAACATTAAAGGACGACAACCTATCACTTACTATACGGTATTCCTTGAATCTGATGGACTGATGAACATTTGTTATCTCACTGTTTACTTTGTTAAGATTGATACCAAGGGGCTGTCTCCCATATTGTTTCACGATCAGTTCAAAGATTTGTATGAAGATACGATGTCGAAATGATTTATGCGGCTGTCTATACGAGTTTGGTCTTTTTCGGTTTCTAAACTCGTATAGATTCGTTCCACAATCAGTGTTATGTACGCAATATTTCAAACAGTGTTTGAATGGTACAGAACTTCTGTCAAAGTAAAAACCAGAGGTCCTCTATTGTGTAGACAGAAAGAGGTCGTTTTCGCCTTAGGACTCTTGAAGTAATCTCATTGGTCAGCTCACTGTATCGCGGGTGTTGATTGGTGTTCCCAAACTATACCAATCATTCACCTCTTTTCTGATTGGCCTATTTCGATCTACACCTGGGTATATGAATCTGCTAGGTTTTTGTTTCGTTCTCTTTCTGATGTATTACTCTGTTGAGTATTTTTCCGATTTTCTGGCTATCAAAATAAACTTTATTACCTTGCGATAAAACCAATTTTTTGTCAAGTTGAGAAATTTTCTTATTTACAAGGCGCATAATCAAGAAACAACAGACAGTTTCTGAATCTAATAGGATATACTGCTAACTTAATGTATGGGTGAATCCTTGCCATTGCACAGAATTTGTGCCCATGTAATGGCTATGTAATAACAAATTATGTATGTATAGTCAACTTTGGTACTTCTATCTATTATCCTTAAACGATGATTACAATATTCCTTATGTTATCTTATAGTTATGTATTAACGATATTAATTTAGTTATAGTTATAGATTGTTGGTTTGAATTAGCTGATATATTAACAGCTACCCATCACTTTTACCAACTTAAAAATTTTTTTTAAAAAAACTGTACTTGATTTATGATGAATCAGTCAGAAACTTCATAAGCTACAGTCCTATCGAAATCTCAGACTGATTAACCATTTATATTCATTTTAGAAACACAAAGAAAATCGACCAGCTGCCAAAAGCAACATTTACGATTTAGCTGCCATTGTCGTCCATCACGGTAGTGGGTAAGAATGTGATTTCTCAATTATTGAATCAACATCGGCCTTAAAATGCACCCCCTCTAACTGAGTAATGAATTTGGAACCTCCCAATCTGCAAAAACTTTCGGACTGAAAAGATCACTTAAGAATGCAAGTGTGTTATCTAATGTTAGGTTATTTAAAAACTATTATATCAAGGGTAAAATTGCAATCTTAGCTGGTTTTTAAGTTTTAGCAAAATCTGACGCTCCTGTTCTCATACAATTTCTCTTTTATGAAAAATTGTAAATGTGCCGAAGTCTAAAATGAAAGAAAGAGCCATTTGGAGCGAGTTTGTCCACATTTGAAGTTGTACGAAAGTTGTCTCACAATAATGCCTCTATTGAGAAAAATCAACTAAATAAAATTATTGTTGTACCTTTCTTCAAACTTATTGGTGATAGATGCAGTTACCGTACTTACTATATTATCTCGTTGACTTCTAAATTTTTCGCAGGCTTGGCTCTGGTCACTACACGACTTACGCTTGGCACGAAGGTGAGAACCTTAATCCATGTTTTGAATCTCGTTTTGTCTCTCACTTCCATCCCTGTGTCCTAATTTCATGATTGATTTGATCTTCCTCTTGCCTTCATTGCCTTGTATCTGGTCCTACTTTTATTCACTTCCCTGTCTTAGTTTGACATGTCCTGGTTCTTCCTACATTGTTCCCTCTTAACCTTGAATGGTCCTTTTTGTTTTTGTCTCCTCACTTTGTCTACTCCTTTGTGACTGGTAACTGGTCTATATCACCAGGCAAAATTATTTTATGGCTTATGGTAAACACCAGACTGAATTACCTGGCAAAATCAGAGATTGAACAATAACCTTATTGATGAAGTATTTTGAAAGTTAGTGACAAGACAATGACCGCGCTCAAAAGTAAAGAAAGGGCCTAAGTTTTGAGTAATTTTCTGTCGAATTTCGCGTTAAGTTTAGTTTAGTTGAGTTGAGTTGACTTGAGTTGAGGTATGATAAGCTGAGTTATACTGCCCTTCTCTATGCTTCTCGATAACTCGAACCTGTCCTTGCATTGGGTGAGTCAGTTACAAGTTACAGCTACGGATTGAAAATGCTCGAGTATCTCTTTATTTTTAATTGGAGCCAATTTTTTTGGCTCTCTCGTGAATGATATTGTGGCAGAAGTGGTTTCGTGGCCGAGTAATCAAACGAAACTAGCTTATTTCAGGTGAGAGCTCCATGTTTTATAAACAACTAGCTCACAATGAAAATCAGTTATCTTGAAAAAAGTGTAAATGCTTAACTTACTGAACATGACCTGGAGATCGTGTGCTATGGAAATTAAGTTTGGTTTCAAGAAAAAAATTTGTATTTATCATTGTAGTTGGTTTCTGTTTCTCAATTTTGATGTCTTTGGTTAACAGTGGTAGATATCATTGTAGGTATATTATGTAGATTTATCATGGCAGATGGCATTGTAGATGTAGTGCTAGATGATGTGTTAAATGAGGTGGTAAATGGTGTGGTAGATGGAGTGGTAGATAGCATGGTAAATCGAGTTTAGATGGCATGGATGAAGTTGTAGATGACATTGTAGATGGTGCAGTAGATGACGTAGTGGTTGTAGATGGAGTGGTAGATGGCATGGGAGATGGAGTAGTGGATGGAGTGATGGATGGGCATGGTAGATAGAGTGTTAGATGGAGTGGTAGATATCATGGTGGATGCAGTGGCAGGTGGTATAAGAGGTTAAGTGGTAAATTGATGATTGAGTGGTAGATTGAGTAGGAGACGAGGTGGTAGGTGGCATAGAAGATGAGGTGGTAGATGGAGTGGTAGTTGAAGTGGTAAATTGATAATTGAGTGGTAGATGAGGTGGTAGATGGGCATGTTAGATGGGCATGTTAGATGGGCATGTTAGATGGGCATAATAGATGGGCATGTTAGATGGCCATAATAGATAGAGTGGTAGATGGCATTGAAGATAGAGTGGTTGATGGTATGGTAGATGGAGTGGTAGATATCATTGTGGATGGAGTGGTAGGTGGCATAGAAGATGAAGTGGTAGATGGAGTGGTAGTTGAAGTGGTAAATTGATAATTGAGTGGTAGATGAGGTGGTAGATTAAATGGTAGATGGCGTGGTAAATCGTAGGATTAATCGAATGGTAGATTGAGTGGTAGATGGGATAGTAGATTGAGTAGTAGATGCCAGTTGGTATAGCATTTGGGGTAGTAGATGGCATGGTAGATGGGGTAATGGATGGAGTGGTAGATATCATGGTAAATTGTATTGTTTCATGGAGTGTTAAATGGAGTTGTTGATGAGATGGTTGATGGCATGGTAGATGGAGTTTTAGATGGCGTAGTAAATGATGTGATAAATGAAGTAGTAGATGGAGTGGTAGATATCATGGTGGATGGAGTGGTAGGTGGCATAGAAGATGAGGTGGTAGATGGAGTGGTAGTTGAAGTGGTAAATTGATAATTGAGTGGTAGATTGAGTGGTAGATGAGGTGGTAGATGGGCATGTTAGATGGGCATGTTAGATGGGCATAATAGATGGGCATGTTAGATGGCCATAATAGATAGAGTGGTAGATGGCATTGAAGATAGAGTGGTTGATGGTATGGTAGATGGAGTGGTAGATATCATTGTGGATGGAGTGGTAGGTGGCATAGAAGATGAAGTGGTAGATGGAGTGGTAAATTGATAATTGAGTGGTAGATGAGGTGGTAGATTAAATGGTAGATGGCGTGGTAAATCGTAGGATTAATCGAATGGTAGATTGAGTGGTAGATGGGATAGTAGATTGAGTAGTAGATGCCAGTTGGTATAGCATTTGGGGTAGTAGATGGCATGGTAGATGGGGTAATGGATGGAGTGGTAGATATCATGGTAAATGGTATTGTTTCATGGAGTGTTAAATGGAGTTGTTGATGAGATGGTTGATGGCATGGTAGATGGAGTTTTAGATGGCGTAGTAAATGATGTGATAAATGAAGTAGTAGATGGAGTGGTAGATATCATGGTGGATGGAGTGGTAGGTGGCATAGAAGATGAGGTGGTAGATGGAGTGGTAGTTGAAGTGGTAAATTGATAATTGAGTGGTAGATTGAGTGGTAGATGAGGTGGTAGATGGGCATGTTAGATGGGCATAATAGATAGAGTGGTAGATGGCATTGGAGATGGAGTGGTTAATGGTATGGTAGATGGAGTGGTAGATATCATTGTGGATGGAGTGGTAGGTGGCATAGAAGATGAAGTGGTAGATGGAGTGGTAGTTGAAGTGGTAAATTGATAATTGAGTGGTAGATTGAGTGGTAGATGAGGTGGTAGATGGGCATGTGAGATGGGCATGTTAGATGGCCATAATAGATAGAGTGGTAGATGGCATTGGAGATGGAGTGGTTGATGGTATGGTAGATGGAGTGGTAGATATCATTGTGGATGGAGTGGTAGATGGAGTGGTAGTTGAAGTGGTAAATTGATAATTGAGTGGTAGATGAGGTGGTAGATGGGCATGTTAGATGGGTTTGTTAGATGGGCATGTTAGATGGGCATGTTAGATGGGCATGTTAGATGGGCATGTTAGATGGCAATAATAGATAATGGTAGATGGCATTTGAGATGGAGTGGTTGATGGTATGGTAGATGGAGTGGGAGATATCATTGTGGATGGAGTGGTAGGTGGCATAGAAGATGAAGTGGTAGATGGAGTGGTAGATGAAGTGGTAAATTGATAATTGAGTGGTAGATGAGGTGGTAGATTAAATGGTAGATGGCGTGGTAAATCGTAGGATTAATGGAGTGGTAGATGGAGTGGTAGTTTGGATAGTAGATTGAGTAGTAGATGCCAGTTGGTATAGCATTTGGGGTAGTAGATGGCATGGTAGATGGGGTAATGGATGGAGTGGTAGATATCATGGTAAATGGTATTGTTTCATGGAGTGTTAAATGGAGTTGTTGATGAGATGGTTGATGGCATGGTAGATGGCATGGTAGATGGAGTTTTAGATGGCGTAGTAAATGATGTGATAAATGAAGTAGTAGATGGAGTGTTAGATGGCATGGTAGATCAGGTGGTAGATGGTAGATGAACCTATCAATTGTGGCCCGTAAAAATAACTTTAATAAAATAGCATTTTTGTTCAATTTCCGTTATCCCATTATGGGAAATCCTTCGACAGCACAGCTTCATGTTGGTACGAAATTTCCCACTGTAGGCTCCTGGTACCACTTCAATGACAGCTGTGTGACAACTGTAAGCGAAGAGGCAGTAGCGCGTTGCAAGGCCTACATCCTGTTTTATACGAGACGACACCCGGACACGTCTGTGGTCGAACGAATCAAAGGAAAGCTGACAGCTTGAGATGGTTGAGACATTTGAGGAGAGTCGTGTTTTATATTTGTGTATATTCATCTAGCAACTTGTAATTTTGTATGAGTTTCCTGGGGCAGTTATGTTGCGATTTCGGAATAAACCAGTTTGATTATAATCATCTTTTATGGAGATCACGTTGTCTCTTTCGGTTTGTTTCTCTGGATGTTGAAAAGATATGTTTCCATTTTATGAATCTTTATTGCAAATGGCATTTTGCGAGAGACTCTAGAGACCAACCACATATCAGGGTTGGCAGTACAACGTGAAACTGAAGATAACCGGTCCTTATACTCTCGGTATGGAACCGGTTTTTCATCACTGGCGGTATCCCCAGTCGCTGTCTGCAACTGCAGTCCGGACTAGATTATTGGCACCGACTCTTGCGTTATGCATTGAAACTCTCTGATCACCCAGTGCTTTCATAAGAGCTATCATAATCTCTGTTGCGTTAAGTTCTGTCAGTGCCTTTATGATTAATACCATTTTCTATATATTTATGTTTTGGGATCAAAGTCTGATAATGAAATCATAATAGGACGGAAATCGGATAGTTCTTGCTTAATATCCCCCAATGGTTGTGAGATTATTTCATAAGAAGCCAAGCAAGAAATAACACCGGATATTTCTTCATGCATTATTCTTCTCTGAACCTTAGCATTACAGCTTATAATTATAATGGTTTATGACCCAATAGTTTCACTGAAAAAGGCATTGCATCCCGAAAGTTCAAAAGGGGAATTCCATCCTAAAAGGGGTAGTGGATTCTTAATAGAACAGTGTTTGGTCGGTACAAACTTTAATATAGCCAGAAAATCGGAGGCGTAGTGAAAACATGGATCATTAAGCTTTTCCTCTGACAGTTGATAGAGAAACACGTCAGAAAGAGCACGAAAAAAACCTAACGAGTTATTATACCCAGATATGGAACTAAAGAGGTTAATCAGAAAAGAGGTGAATGATTGGTATAGTCCTGACGTTTTCTATTGAATTTCAGACGAAAAGCTTAAGGATCCATGTTTCCACTATGCTTTCGATTTTTCTAGCTATATTGAATCCTAATGGAGATTTCCTGCAGAGGAGATTGAAGAATTGCTTTCCCCTCTATTGCTGCACATCCTCCGCAGTAACCTTCCTTCATTGTCACCCTATCCTAGGTACTCTGAGACCAATGATTGGTATTTCAGTTGTTAGGCTTTCAATTGCTTAGGTCGTCATTTTTTCTCTGAGAAGATTATTATTTTCCTTATCAAAGAAAATATTGAGTACCACCCTGATCTTATAGCATATTAGACCAATCTTAGACCAAATTTACATCTGCGCCATCTGAAGTACTAAGAGACTCAATTTCATACAGCCACTCCATAACTACGTTAACTACGGTAACATTCAATGTTAGCTAACTACGGTAACATTAGCTTCCTACCTCGGATAAAGAGGAGAGATCAATATTTTTCCCTACAAAGCCATAGCTTTAAAATCTGCTGACACACTAGGAATTTTCTGGAATTTGCTTATATTTGCCCCTAGGGGGCTGTCACATCCTTCCCCACACTCTCCGTGACTCAGCCACGATTGTTGATAGAGTTGTAGATCTCGCAACCCCCCGGTATGGGTTTGCTACCATTAAATGCGTGTTGAAAAGACTAAATACCCTAAACCTAAATACGCATGGAATGAGATCCTTTCAAATGCCACTTTATAATCAGATCGGAGACTTAATCCCGAAGAAGGGCATCACCTTCGCAAACGAAGGAATCCTAAACCACGGAGTTGCACATGCAGCTCTCTTATAATCAAGACATAGCCTGCCACGACCTCAGCGTAAGCATTAATCCGAGCGAAACCTTGATTTTCTAAACTGAGGTTTTCATCATTTGCACCATACTGACCCAACAGTGACCTCAAGTAGTGGAAAACAAAACCTAGCGAGCCTAATAAAAACAGATGGTTGCATGGGATTATGCGTTTTTCGCTTTGCAATGATTTTCAATACCAAAATACGGCTGTGGATATAGTGATAATACATTAGTCATTGTATACGTGACCCGATTCTCTCGTTTATCGCAATTCGCCAATATGGCTAATTAAGGCGCTTTAATTTTGTATAAGCTGATAATTCAAGAGGTTTAATTGCGGATTGCAATTTTCATATGATAATATCAGTCTTCTAATTAGGTGGTGATTCTTAGTATCTTTATCTCGTTCAAACCTTTCACCCTGAGTAACGTCTCTGCAATGCTGCAAAGGATGTTCAGTAATATGGAGGGATACCATCAGTACTGCGAGAAGGGTGTTCAGTATTGAGGAGGATGTTCAGTATTGTGGAGTGTGTTCAGTATTGTAGAGGATATTCAGTACTGTGGAGGATGTTTAGTACTATGGAGGGATACCATCAGTAATGTGGAGGGATACCGTTCAGTACTGTGGAGGATGTTCAGTTCTGCGGAGGGATATCAGTGCCGTGGAGGTATATACCATCAGTACTGTGGAAGTTATTCAATACTGGCGATATCTCCCCACATTAATGATAGTATTCATCTGCAGAACCGAACATCCTCCACAGAAATGACTGGTTTTTTCTCCTCTAAAGTGCTGATGGTATCTCCCACATTTTATCAGCAGATAAATCAATTTTATCTTAGAAACCCACCTTATTATAGAGAAATGAACTTGATCTGTTTATTAACCTAAAATGTTTCTGCGAAAACCCAGTTCGTCTGCTCAAAAACCAACTTATTCTCGAATTTACTTACCATTATTTGTGATAAACCACGATAAACCAAGTTTATCTGAGAAAACTGACTTCAATGTGGAATTAACTGAGATGAACCAATGAAAATATCCACAATCAGATACAACGAGTTTATTAGTAGATCAGAAGAGTATACCATAGAAGAACCCAGATTATCAGAGAAAACCCAGTTTATCATTGACAAATGAACCTTACCTTCTGTAACAACCAAACTTATCAGTGAAAATGCAATTTATCTGCTAATAAACCAAAGTATTCATTTGCAAAAAACCTACTTTATATTTGATATACTCAATTTAACTGAAAAATCACATTATCGGTTGATAAAACAAGTTTATTTAAGAAAGGTCAATTCATGTGGAATTTACTGACGTTAAGCAATGCTTTTTGAAAATGGAATCTATGGTGGAAGTGTAGATTGGCACGAAAATCACAAGAGTTAGACAAAACCGGTTTGTCTGTCCAAACGTCTCTTCTGTATTCTCACAGAAAACCGTTTTTGTTAAGATGTTCTTCATTGTAAAAAAAGATGCCTCTTGGCTTTTCCAGATCTTTGCTGCTTTATATCTTCAATGTTGGATTTACTTTTGTAACTTTATAAGGTCTCAATAAAAACTCGTTTGGTTGATTTCTTCGTTTTCTTTCCACTTAGCTTCATTTTCTTTGCAGTTTTGATGACTTTCTTCAATTTCTTCTCAGTCGAACCAGTTTTCTTTGATGCCTTTGTTTTGTGAATCTTGGCCTTTGCATGAGCTAGCAAAAATATATGAAATGTTATGATTTAACGATAATAATGATAGCCTTGACTGAGGCTCAATCTATAGTGGAGAGGACTATAGGATGATTGTTTCCTTGGTCAAAAAAGCAACCCCAAAAGAGAAATGGTAGACATTTTGCATTATCAAAGACAAATTTTAAGTCTTGAACGTCACGTCTTCGTTATCAAAGGTCATGTTTTCAAGTGTCAAAGACAAAATTTTACAGTGTTGAGGGCCAAAGGCAGCATTTTACAGTATTTAAGGTCGAAAGTGTCAAAGGTAAAAAATGAAGTATGAAAGGCAACGATTTTAAGCTTCAAAGGTCACGATTTTAAGAGTGAAAGGCCATTTTTTCAAGTGTCAATGTCCCAGTTTAAAGGGCCAGAGCCAACAAATTAGAGTGTCAAGGGTCATGTCTTCGAGTATCAAAGGTCATGTTTTCATGTGTGGTGTGGAAGGTAATATTTTCAAAGGTCAAAGGCCACTTTTTGAAGTTTCAAGGTCACGACAATGAAATGAGAACTCATACCTTCAACTTTGTCTGCTGGATTTTCTTGGGTCGTGGGCTTTTGCGGCTGTTGCGGCTGCGCATTACTGGCAGGAACGGCAGCGACTGGAGCTGCTGCTGGTACGGCTGCTGCGGAGGAGGCAGCCTGCGCTGGTTGGTACGGCACTTGTTTTCCTTGCGCAAAGGCATCCATGGGTGCAGGAACTGACTTTGTCTCGTAATTGCTTGCTAAGCTTTCAACATACAGTGCAATTGCATCTACAAGAGAGTAAAATATTTTGTGATACTAATTTTATTTTTAGATAAAAGCCATTCCTGGTTTATCGTCTGCCATCTTTAAATTTGATCTAGCAAAACTATCCGCTAACCATATTAGATATATTAACATAGGGAAGGTAAAACATCTTTAGGGAAGGTATAACATCTTTAGGGAAGGTATAACACCTATTTGTTCTTAAATGCTAACAAATAAGAGATTGCAAATCAGCGGTTTTAGCGATCAACTTGGACGGCCCCGAAAAGAAACTCGACTAGTTTCATGTTTGATTCAACATTGTTCGAGCAATGAGATGAAAATTATCATGCAGGAATCCGGATCGAGCGAAATGTCAAAATTAGTAGCACATACCTCCTGATTGAGCGCCAGTATAGTCACCAATGTAATTTCCCTTATTGAAAAGCTTGATTTGCGGCCACGACTTCACCCTGTACATTTCACAAAGTCCTTTGCCAGATCCAAAGCAATCAACCTAGGGAGAGAACCTATCAGTAGCACTCTTATATGAGAACGTAGAAGGTTGGATAACTGATTTCTTGGTAAGAATTTCTAATTCATATCTGAAAACAATGTAGAATTGCATTTTCTTGAATGTTGCATATCTAGGAACGATACAAGAACATGCCTGAAAATGTTTGCCAGCTCCATGAATAACTTTTGATCCATATAAACTCACTTTTTGATGAGTTTTCCAAAAAGTGCCCTTTAAGCTTAATGAAAAAGTGTCTCTAGGGTGTTATGCCCCCCCCCCCCCCCCTCCTAAAGTATGAGTTTCTTCTACGTCCCTGCACTTATTCTTATCCAATACCTTAGCAATATCTCCGCTTCTCCTCTCTAAAGTATCTGCAGCCTTGTTGATTTCAGGCTCAATATTCTTACAGTCACTGCACCTGTAAAGAGATTTCTATGATAAACTTTTCATTTTAGTTCTAGATTCATAATAATCAAATTTTGAGTAGCTTCTGTAATGCTAATTAATTCAACCAATTGGGGTAAATCAACTTGAATTGATTGGACAGCCTCGCACTGAGGTGAAGGGAAACAGGCCTAAGGGCCTAAAAGTTTCAACATGGTCAACTACAACGTTTTCGAACCAGACAGAGACCAGCAAGTTCTAGCTCAATAGATCTGTCCTCGAGTGTGATGTTGAAGTTTGCTCTATAACTTGAAGATGAGAAAAAATAACGCATTTGGTCTTTGAGTCAAGATGTTACATTTCCTCCATAAATTCACTTTTTTGAGCAGCAATTCTAATACCTAAACTCACCAGACCGCACCAATTAGCTTTTTAAGAACGGAACAACAATAGTAACTAACCTGGCTGTTCTGGCAGATAAGTTGATAGTGGTTAGGCAAATATGCTCACTAAGTTTGCTTTCTAAGTTTCTGTTTTTTCAGTAGCTAGCACTTACGTAATTAGCGTCATTTTTACACAAGTATGTTCCACAAACTGCTGCTGGCTGCTTAATAGGGGTTGTGGTCTTTGTTTGGTCTTGCATTTGACTCTCTTTTCCCACTTATTCTCAGGTATTCATGTGCAGAGAGATTCTTTTGAGGGGAATTCTAAAATCTTAGGCCATTTTAAGGCATCTTGGACCCCTAAGCTTCAATTTCCCGGTGAACAACTCTTCATCCTAGTCCACCCCTGCAAATTAGAAACATTAAACACATAAGAGCTTCATGTGCCACTATTCGTAGTGACGTAGTGTATGTTATCTTTTCCTTGCTAGCAATAGGGTATCTAGGCCTAACGAAGGCTAGCACGTTTTACGTTAACTTACTCAATTGCTTCTGAGCCCCTGCAACCTACAACCTGAAACCCTTGGAAAAAACCTGCCTACTTGATGGGGTCTCATCTATCATATTTAGGAGCAGTTGAAGATTTCAACACTGTTTTAGTCTTCTCTATACTAAACAGGGATTTTCCATTTGTGCATTTAGAAACGAAATATTCGATAATCTTACCAAGGAGCGAAGAACTCGACCATTACAACTGGTTTATCTTTGACGTACTCGTAAAAGTTATCATCAGTGAGCTCGTTAATGTATGCTGCATGTAGCCCTGCGATGAACGCAACTGATAGCAATCCAAAGATTCTCCCGGGTAGCAGCATTTTGTAACAATCCTCTATTATTTATTTGTTTTTGTATTTGTATTCTATATTGATATATATTATTCGCGAGGAAAGCAAGGCTAGTTTTATTCTGGATAGTAATTTCTTCTTTCCCTTTCTGGGCTGGTCAGATTTTTTGCATGGATCACAAGTCCCCAATTTGGCCACCTGCTGAAACTCATAAACAAGGACGGAACAAGCGGAGCACTTACTTTACGAAAACAAATCTATTCATTCGATCACTTTATTTTCGATCAGTATATTTTTAATATCTAAGATGATCCAAATAACTTGTTTTCGTCTGGCAGTAATCGGCAGTAATCTTTTGAGAGCCGGGGGCTGGGGAGGTATTTCCTGTTTAAGGGATTGGAAATCCTTTTTCCCTTATCTAGGCACTGGCGTTTGTTAGCCCCAGACGAAGAAAATACCCCTTTCCCCTGGAGGTACATGCTCTGTCCAAGTCCTTTGAGGCTGCACAGCTTGTTCATCGCACCGAAGCCCAACGTTCTAGCAAAGGGGTGATCAGGAAGGATTAGTAATACTTATAGTGAGATAAGACCGGCATCCTCTGCTTGTTCTTCGCTGTACTTTGATTTTGGTAAAATTCAAGGCTAGTGTTTTAATAAAACTGTTCAAATAAAGAAGCCTATCTCCGATTCCCTGCTCAAAATGCATGCTGATTCAGTGATTTGCATCAAAACTCGTGCAAAAAGAACATCTTTTTTGCCTCTGATACCTTTTGAATCGAAACTCTTCGAAGAAAAGCTTGGCGTTACCTACGATTTGACTAAAAGATGCTACGTTGTTATGGAAATCCTTCCTTAGCCAGCCAGATAGCAGTGCACCTTCCAATTGCTAACCTCAGAAGCTTATAAACCTACACATATCTAAATTCTATATTTGAAAACCTAGTGCTAGGATTTAGCTTGGAGCTGGATTTAGCCAAAGCTTCGAGAACTTGCATTAGGCCTACAACGTTTTTCCTTGGGCAACTTAAGCTTTTCTTGGTACTAGATAGCAAGTTAGCTCTTTGAGGCTCAATGCACAGGTCTACCATACTTCTGGTTTCATCAAAGGTCTTAAAATATAGTCAACACTGTCCAGGGAGCAATAATAGGCTCTAAAAGCCGTAAAAAACGCATAAAGTGACCAAAAATTCCTCTTTCAAAATCAGCCAAAATTGGAAAAAGCCTGATGGTTAGCCCATGGTTTTCAATCAGGCTTTCCAAATTTGTCAACAAAAAACCGTCAAAATAGGCTTTTAATCTTCTCAGGAGGTTTCAGGGAGCATTTAAGGGCTATGATAGCTTTAGAAATCAAACAAAATCACCAAAGAAGTCTTCGAAATCAACAAAAAAATTGAAAACCCCGGATGGTTAGCCGATGGTCTCAGGTCAAAAAAAGCCCAAAATGAATGGTTCCAAATTGGCTTTAAATTCTCTCGGGACTGTCCTTGGAGCATTGTTAGGTTGTAATAACCTTGCAAAACGCCTAAAATGAAAAAAAGACTTTTCCTTTGAAAACAGCTAAAAATTGGAAAAAACCCTGATTGTTAGTTAGCCCATGGTTTCTGGTGAAAATTCGCCAAAAAGAAAACCGTCAAAATAGTCCTTTATTCTACTCAGGCTTGTCTAGGAAGCATTACCAGGCTATAATAGCCTTAGGAAACGAATAAAATCACGAAACATATCTTCCTTCGAAATATGCTAAAAATTGGAAAAAACCCTGATGGTTGGCCCATGGTTTTTGGTGAGAATTTGCCAAAAATAAAACCGTCAAAATAGTCTTTTATTCTACTCAGGCTTGTCTAGGAAGCATTACCAGGCTATAATAGCCTTAGGAAACGAATAAAATCACGAAACATATCTTCCTTCGAAATATGCTAAAAATTGGAAAAAAACCCTGATGGTTAGCCCATGGATTTTGGTGAAAATTTGCCAAAAACAAAACAGTCAAAATAGTCCTTTATTCTACTCAGGCTTGTCCAGAAAGCATTACCTGGCTATAATCACTGATCTCAAAATAAAGACTGGATTGAGCATCGGATGTTCTAAAATGAAGTCCTTGGCGGCCATATTGGGATGCCCAATTCAATAAATCGAGATTCCACTGGGGCGTGCCTTTTTCCTTGATGATTATTGGAATGTTAAGAAGGATTAACTTGAGACGGAAAAATCGTGCAGCTTTTGTTAACAGACCATCAAGTCAATGTAATTTCTTTGGCAGCCATATCGGGAAGCAAAATGATAGCCGAAGCAATAGGCTTCAAACATTCAACTCCAGAAACCAAAGAATGCTCGATCCAGTCTTTATATTGAGATCAGTGGCTATAATAGCCTCAGAAAACGAATAAAATCATGAAAAATGTTTCTTTTGAAATCAGCCAAAAATTGTTTTTGGTGAAAATTAGCTAAGAACTTGGTTCCAAAAAAGGCTTTCAATGCACACGAGACTGTGCTTTGAGCCATCTTTGGCTATAAAAGTCTTAGAAAATGCATAAAAGAAATCCTGCTTGATGGCGAACAGTAAATCAAGAATTGACAAAACCATCACAGAGTTCACAAATCTTTTGGAAAAAGGAGAAAAATCAAATGCGAGGCTCGGGATATTTCAGGTCATTAAAGTATAGGTATGGAGACATAGTAAAATGTGTACTGTTTTGATATACATGGCATTGATTATGGTATACTTTGATGGCGAAATTGGAAATTTGGTCTTAACAGAGTGGCAATAGTCAACATAGTCAAATGGTTGCAAATAGGCTTTTAATAAACTCTGGACGTTTCTGGTAGCAATATTAGGCTAAAATAGCACCAGAAAACACATAATATCACCAAAAATACTGTCCTTTAAAATCAGCCAAAAAGGGGTTTGGAAGTTTTGACAATAGTTCGAGTGAGGTAAGGTAAAACTTTTGATTTCTATGGTTAATAATATTTGGTAAAAATGATATAAAAGTAAAACCCCCTCTCATAATGATTGAAAATGTTTGGTAAGAATGATACAAAAGTGACACCTCTTTCATTATGAAAGCTTGTGTGGCCAAGTGGACTAAGCCTAAGGCTGTTGTTATACAAACCGTTGTTCGATCCCACGTAAGGTAAGACTTATGATTTCTAAGTTTTATGAAGTTTTGTGAAAGTGGTATAAAAATTAAACCCCTCTTATCAAGAAATCCGAATGCTTTAAGTATTCTGACCATGGTTGGATTCCTCGTAAGGTAAGACTTGATTTCTAAGATTTATAACATTTAGTAAAAATGATACAATAGTAGTATCTCATTTTAAGAAAGCTTGTGTGGCCCAGTGGGTTAAGCGAAGTGCCTTAAATGATAAGACCGTAGTTCGATTCCTCGTAAGGTAAGACTTTTGATTACTAAAATCTGTACAAAAATGATATCAACTTCAAACCTATTCTGTCGGTGAGCTCCGGGTGGTGTGCAGGCAGAGTGCTTGTATCACAGTCGAAGGGTCGAGGGTTCGATCCTGAGATATACGGTTGTATCCTGGAGCGAGCCAAAATCCCCTTGACATTCCAAAAAGTGGCATTGGCTCCACAGGAATTGTCGAGAGGGGCGCCAGGGGTTCGGGGGTCTCCCCTGGCGGCTCCCCGAGGGAAGAAGCAGGGGGGTTTTGAAAATATTTTGTAAATTACTAAAAAAGTAAGTAAATAAAGAAACTGAATAAAAACTCTGTAGTTTCTTTAGATTCTTACTATAGTTGTTTAGTTACATTAGTTTCTTTACATTTCCACAAACTGACTTCTCTAACTAAGTTATCTAGATACAGTTAGATTCTACTGTTTTTTTAGATTTTTACTATAGCTTCTGTATTTCTTTATTTTCGAAATTTGAAAAAAAAATGAACCTAGTCAGTTTCTTACTATAGTTCCTTAAGATTACTAAAGAAACTAAACTAAAAGTAGTAAGAAAGTATAGATTACTATAGAAGCTACAGTAAGAATCAAAAGAAACTATAGAAGTTTATGAAAAAACTCTAATTAGAGAAGTTTATGAAATCTAAAGAAACTAGTGAATCTAATAAAACTGAAGAAGGTATAGAAACAACTATAGTAAGAATCTGAAGAAACTACATTTACTCAGTTTCTTTATTTACTTACTTTTTTTAGTAATTTACAAAATATTTTCAAAACCCCCCTGCTTCTTCCCTCGGGGAGCCGCCAGGGGAGACCCCCGAACCCCTGGCGCCCCTCTCGACAATTCCTGTGGAGCCAACGCCACTTTTTGGAATGTCAAGGGGATTTTGGCTTGCTCCAGGATACAACCGTATATCTCAGGATCGAACCCTCGACCCTTCGACTGTGATGCAGACGCTCTGCCTGCACACCACCCGGAGCTCACCGACAGAATAGGTTTGAAGTTGATATCATTTTTATTAAGAGTTTAGTAATCAAAAGTCTTACCTTACGAGGAATCGAACTACGGTCCAATCATTTGAGGCACTTCACTCAACCCACTGGGCCACACCAACCTGCTTAATAAGAGACCCTACTATTGTATTATTTTTACCAAATGTTATAAATCTTAAAAATCAAGTCTTACCTTGCGAGGAATCCAACCATGGTCAGAATACTTAAAACATTCTGCTTTCTTGATAAGAGGGGTTTAACTTTTATATCACTTTCGCAAAACATCATAAAACTTAGAAATAATAAGTCTTACCTTACGTGGGATCGAACAACGGTTTGTATAAAAACAGCCTTTGGCTTAGTCCACTTGGCCACAGAAGCTTTCATAATGAAAGAGGTGTCACTTTTGTATCATTCTTACCAAACATTTTCAATAATTATGAGAGGGGTTCTACTTTTATATATTTTTTACCAAATATTATTAACTATAGAAATCAAAAGTCTTACCTTACCTAACTCGAACTATTGTCCAAACTTCCAAACCCCTTTTTGGCTGATTTTAAAGAGAAACAATCTTTGGTGATATTATGCGATTTCTAAGGCTATTATAGCTTATCATCGCTCCTAGAAATTCTTGTTTTTATCAAAAGCCCAGTCGTAACCATTTAACTATGTTGATTATCGCTACTCTGTGAAGGCTAAATTTCCAATTTCACCATCGAGATATACCATAATCGATGCCAGGTATATAAAAACAATACACTATTAACTTTTTGACGTCAAATATCCTAAATCTTGCAATTTGATTTTTCTCTTTTTTCCTGACAGATTGGGAATTTTCTGATAGTTTTATCATTTTTGTTTGCTGTTTCCCATCGAGCAGGCTTTCCCTTCAGAATCCTGAAAGCATTTCTGCCCAAGGCGCAAGGGTCCAGGTACCAGCATTCCAAAACCATTCACAAGGGTCTTTCCTTGCTTACTCCACAGTCATACTTGCAGAGTTTTAAATACCAAGTTTGTCAAAATTATCTAGTGAAATGTTGTCCCGGGTTCTTTTCGTTGAAAATAACTTCTTTTCCATGTTAGTACCTGAATTAGATAAATGTTAAAGACTAGTTTCAAATATATTAGGAAAGGTATGCACATAACTGTGAAATCTGTCAAAATAAAAATTTCAAACGCTAATATTGGCGATCTTTGGGATTGGTGGCTCACCTTAGGGGGCTCTTGGAGTGGACTTTTTCTGGTGTGACACTAATGAACTCTATTGCGTGGAAATAGACAGGTTTTACAGGCTTATATAGTCTTTTTGCCCGTTATCAGCTTTATCATATTCTTACTACTATTATCAAGATTTCAAAATGGGGTGATAGAATGATGTGCAACAAAGGAGGCTAAAGGAGCTTGCCTCTGGAATGCGCTTTCACCAACTTTAGAGGTATTCTAGATTCGAAAGAATTTCAAAATGAGATGATGTATAATTTACTGATCAGGCATTTCAGCTGGGAACGTACCTGTGTAATATTCTTATTTCATTTTGTTGTGCTGAATTGTTATTCAGTTCTAATAATGATTTGCAACTTTGTATTTTGGTAGTTTTATATATTTTTAACACATGAATCCAGCAATCGAAGCTAGATAAGCTATGTTTTTTCTTGAGTTTTATAGAATACAAGTATTACTTATATATTAGCTTGTGTAGTAATCAAATACTTTATTGTATTTTTTCAATACTTCAGTGGTAGGTGGCAGTCAATTTAAAATCGAAATAATAAAATGAATATAGGGATACCAGAGCTACAAGATACAGATTAAGTTTTAACTCCCTTACACCGGATTAGGCTAGGTTCATACAACCGAAGATCACACTGGATGATCGTTTCTATTCTACTAATGTCAGCCTCAAGTTTCTTTAAAAGAATTGGTCGATGCAAGATCTGGAGGAGATGGGAGGCCGTGTACACAATATAGAAATGGTACGGGGTGTGCCATGATCATTTACCCCTCAGGAGGTTTTTGACAACAGCCAGTTTGTTAAAAATCGCTTTGAGTGCTTTCCCTAAAATAGCCTAGGCCTACCATAAAATAATACCGAATAATGTTTACCTGTATTGACTCTTCTTCTTTTTAGTGTGGATTCTACTGCTTCAGACTGTCTCTCTTATTCGTTAGAATCAACCATTTCATTTTCAACGTTCTTTTTAGATGGGGACTTTGTCAAATGGTTTATGGATTTCAATACTTTTTTAATCGTCATTTTCGACCGGCCTTACATTCTATCAAAAGCCGAAATTCGCCATCAGGAAATTGAATTTTACCCAACTACCATCGAATATCTAGATTGCGTAATGTGAAGAAACCCATTCTTCATTGAGTTAGAGAGTTCATTCCTCAGGCCTTTGTAGTTTCCCCATTCTTCAAAGAACTCAATAAGTCATCTATAGTTCCTCCCAAATCAGCGTCAAATCGTCAGCCATTTCTAACAACAACAACAACCAGAAAATCGATGAGTACACTGCAGGTTTTTCAACCAGTGCTCCCACTTTTGACAATGTCTTGGGTGATTGATTATAAAGATAAAGAAAATTAAAAGCACTTGTTGAAAACCCTGCAGTGTACTGATGGTTTGTGGAATGTTCAGTGCTTTTTTCCCTCAAATTATCTTTCACTGTGTCAAGGAAAGATTCTTTAGATCTTCCCTCCTTTTTTCAAATTCCCCTATCCTACCCCTAAAGTTTCCTTATGAGTGCTTCCTCACTCGAATTTCCTATCACTGTGTCAAAGAAAAATTGTCATAGTTTTTCCTCCCTTTTCTTCCAAGTAACAGCATTGCCATTTTTCCTTTAGAAGGAAATTTTCATCTCAGGAAAGCATTGTCATTTTTCCCTATAGGGAAATTTCCTTCCAAGTGAGCAACTAAGAAACTAACAGCAACTAAGCCACTAAAGCCCTTGGCTTAATCCACTAGGACACACAAGCTTTTTTGAGGAAATCGAATCAAAAGTTTTACCTTACAAAAAATCGAACTACGGCCGAACAACTAAAGCACTTGGCTTTATATGTACACTCGGTCATCAAAGCTACCTTGGTATTACTTTTGTAACATTCTTTCCAAAGATATTAAAAGTCTATTTGGAACCATTAATTTTAGGCCAGTTTGACCAGAAACCATGGGCTGACCATCAGGGTTTTCCAATTTTGGCTAATTTCTAAGGGCATTTTTATGCGATTTTATGCGTTTTCTCAGGCTATTATGGCATAGTATAACTCCTTTTACAGTCCTGAGTGGATTAAAAGCCTATTCGGAACCATTTTTGGGCCAATCTCGACCTAAAACCATGGGCCAATAATCAGGGCCAATAATAACCATGGGCCAATTTTGGAGGAGAACTATTTTGGGGATTTTTGCGTTTTCTCGGGCTTTTAAAGCCTGATATTACTTCCTGGACAGTTCTGACTGGTGAATAGAAACTGCTCCCTGGATAATATAATGTAAAGATAATTATTTTCCGCGTAATCATAACAAATCATTGGGGTAGCGGTCCTATCTCCTTAACTGCGTAATGTTTAATGGACTATACACGTTTTTTTTTATAAGAAACCGGTTTATAAGAAACCTAGTACTAGAGCCCCAAAAATTTAAGAAACTTTTAGAACTACATCAATATCTTTAAGAAACTCTGAAAAGATAAGAGGACTTTCTGAGCCGGAAAGTAACATGTCAACAATACATTTTTGCTTGATTTAAGTTTGCTAAACGTTTTTATTTAGAGGAACATAGGATAGAATTAAAAATTTTGATACAAGAAATATGCGAGGGAAAGTGCAAAATTTGATGTTAATTGCGTATCTAGAAATAAGAAACTTTTAAGAAACTTTTAGTACTAGAAACTGGTGAAAAATTAAGAAACTTTTAGTACTAGGACCCAAGCTGGGTTTCTTATAAAAAAAAACGTGTACCATGGAATGAAAGAGCATGGGCACTTGTAACTATCAGCCGAAACTTGGCCTATATCAAAAATCAATAGGCCAAAGTCATGTTGATCCTCCTTTTTATAACATCGTTTCCTGTAACAATTGCTTGTGTTCTTCTACAGAGATTACTGAGATATTTCCCAGCATATGAGTCGAAATTTAACAATTGATAAACAAAAACAAATAAATATTTTTGATGATTAATAAAAACTTCCGAATCACTGATGTGAAAAGAATTTATGAAAACGAAATTTTTCTTGAGCTTCTATTTTGTAAAAACCACATCAAACGAAGACAAAATTGAAAATATTTAAAGTTTTGACAAAACCCTTTCTTTATCGTGAACAGAACACAGATTAATATCTTATAAAGGCGGTTCTTTAGATGCATTTCTAAGATAAACACGAATTCCACCTTTATACAATAAAGGAAACGCTGCATATTTTGATAAATGAGAAATTCAACGTTTATTGATTGCCAATTGATTCTTATATCCTTGTTTTTGCTGTTTCCACGATCTTTTCGTTAACGCTTGCTTCATCAATTATATTCGTAGGAAACATTGATGACTATTAATAAAAAAGAGGGGCGCCCCCATTAAGGTTGTGATTCATGCATTCCCGCACGAAATTTTGAATTTTCACGCATTCAAGCAATGTAAAATCGGATTTTGGCCCTAAATTAATCTTAATTTTTCATCTTGATTCACGAAATCACTAATTAAAATTGCAAATCACGCAAAAAACAAGGGGATTCGAATAAAGTAGGCTAAGCATTGAATCATAAGAATTGTGCATTTATATTTATCTTAATCTATTTTCCCTTCTTGTACCTGGTAGAGGAATTTTAGCTACTGATTATTCTCCACTCTATGTAGGTTAATGCCCCACATGGTGGGAGACAAATGTCTGACTATATGCTTTCACAGAGGTGCAACTACGGGGAGTCCTGGGGGTCTACACCCCTGTCCTTTTTTTCAAACAGGTGGAAGTGCCCTTTTTCTGTGGAAATTTCGAAACATCGGTCGACCAAACTTCTTCTATATTCAAAGAAGTCTTAGAAAAAGAAAGTATTTTAGTAGTATGAAGTTCTTATCAGCTAGGGCTCGCATTATAAGCATATACGCAAGCGGAATGGAAATAACATGAGTTATAATTCTTCCCTTTTCTTATACAAAAAACAAATTCCACACTGTATTATAGTTATCATTATTGTTCAAAAATTTCTGTGTGCTCTTTTTTGATTGGATCCCTGCCCTCGAGAATTCCTAGTTGTGTGCCTGCTTCATTACTATCTTCAATGCTGGTATAGAATAATAGCTATGAGAAATACTCTAGTTAGTTGGAACCAACTAAGAAATAATGATGAAAGTAATACTAATACCAAAACAGAAGTACAGGACCATACATCAGTACCATGACAGTAGCTACAACAGATGGGATAATGCCCTTACCTGTGCAGGATGATACCCAAAATTGGTGAATGGGGGTTTACCCAGTACAAGGTAATTCCCTAAGCTTGAAAGGATCCCCACCTGAAACAGGGGCATTTTTGTATTGTAAGTTTTACTTACTGTTAGTTTTTTACAATAGTCAGGATACACTAATTCTGACAAACACGAAGGGACTTTAAGCCTTCATTTAGGGGTTAAGAGCATGCATATTTGCTCTAAAGAAACCGAGTTTTTAATCCAATCTTCGGAATTGGGAATCCGTTGGGGTTTGGGGATCCAAGTCCATGCATATCTGGGTTCAGGGTATTCACCAAGTTGATAGGAGCACATGTTGTAGGAATGTATGGCGTGTGAAAGTCCGATGCAAATAAACTCGAATGTGTGCGGATAGGGCGTTCAAACTCTATCCTCGATCATCAATTCAAAAGGGCGTAATACTCCGTAAAATTTCCATAGTGCGTAAACAAATCTAACAGGGCGTAAAACTCCGTACAAATTCCACAATGAATAAGCAAATTTACTAAAGCAGAATAATAAAGGGTTTAATAACAATTTCTTTGCTGTCACAGTGACCTCTGCATTAGGTAAATCTACTTGGTTGAAATACAGAGCGTGATCTGGGTCGAAGGCACTAGCTCGCTGTCGAACTGTGACTTCAAACATTGATCAGAAGGAACGGCCTAAAAGCCAGTCTTAAAGAGACGTCCTTGCTCTATTCAATCATATAATTCCTTACATGCCTCGTGATTTTCAACAGTGAGACCTCTTTTTATGTTCAAATTGCTGTTGGGCAAAAGAATGTGACCCAGGCAGATGTAAACGAGTACTTAGAGACAAGATGCCTTATGACCATCCATGTCGTCCCTACTGCATAGGAGTGGTGCGGCCACTATTTTTGCCAAAACAACTTTAAGGGAGAAACTTGCTCAAGTATACTTCCATAAGCTAGCTTGTCTAACAACTTCATCATCATCATTGTCAGATCAGAATAGAAAATGGGACGGAAAAAGTCAAAAATCATTAGCAAAATTACAGCTGTTTAACGGATTAAACCTTGGAAACATTCAAAATGTCGTAATCTTGATTGCTCCTGCCAAAACAAATTTTAGCGCGATTTGATTCACGTAACTTGTCTTTCAGACTAGCTATAGGCCTAATCTAATCGGGAAACCGCAATGTCCTCTATGTGTTTCTGATGGTGAAAGCAGCATTGCTGTCACTGGCCTGTCACGGGTACCTGTCCGTTTCAGATGATATCTTCTCGTTTAGGGCCTAACTTGTCCTTATTTCCGTGATAGTGATTAGTATTCCATGTTTGATAACTCAATTCAGATTACTTTTCAACTAAACAACTAGACTTTAGGTTGTTTAGTTGACGCTTGTTGTTGCTTGACGTTTGTAGTTGACCCTTGTTGTTACTTGACGTTTTGCAAGAAATAATATATGAACTACCTACCCTACCTAACCCAAGAATACGTTGATTTGCATGTTGTAAGCAAGGAAAAATAGCGAAGCAATCCAAGAAGTTCCTGGCCTTCTTTAAATACTTTTATGCAGAAAAACATTCCCCGAGTCCAGGGCTTTTTACTTATTGACTTGCAGCTTATTGAGAAATATTTCAGTAATCCTCCGAGCCATGGGCCTTCGGGAAGAATCATACAGGAACCCCCTTCCCCCTTTTCAGGCCTCGTTCTCCTCACTCTATTGCCCCACTGTCTTGGCTTATCTCCCCCTTGTTTTGGGGCTAGTAATACCCCCGGCTGATTGGAAGGATCTATCCATCTTTCTCTCCGACTATCTTAAAAAGTCTATTTTCGGTAAAGCTAACAACTCACTCACTGACTCGTTTCGTCCATCAATTGTTTACGTTTCTAACTATCAAAAATATGGATAGCCACGGAGCAAGCGCAGGTGAAATTTTCCTTCGTTGGATAAATAATCAGGCAGGAACGTTGAATATCTTGATTTGTGAACAGTTCCAACTGCTTTCAGCTGTTTGCCGGAGAATGAAGAAAATGAGCATAGCTGGAGAGAAATTCACGAACAGCCCGACATGTTTAATTATTCATGTCCACGAATAAATTCATTATTGTCTTCGTTGGTAGTGTGGAGGTGATTCACGATTGCCCGTCGATTCGCTCAAAAGCATGGGAGCCACCTACAGACTTTCACATTCACCAATTCGGCCTTGATAACCGGAGCTAGCTGCTCACGATGACCTGAGCTCCCCAGCAGTTTATGTAGTATTCAGCATAATGTATGATAATTATGTAGTATTTAGCATAATGTATGATAATTATGAATCGGTTCCAGGCCTCTTGTAAGGATAGTTACTTAGCGAGGCGAAAATAGCCTAAACATGTTAGATTTGCAGCCCCAAAAGTTGCTCAAAAAGTGTTGCCTGAAGACAAATTTCGAAAAACAAAACTACAAATAGACATTTCCCTGTACCCCAAACCGTTTATATTAATGGTGTACATGTAAGAAACCTTAAAAATACCAATGCTTCTTTTAACAATGAGACAAAGTGTGATCAAACAAGGTTAAGCACTTTCAACATAGTTGCTTAAGGGCTTAGTTGCTTCATTTATTTTATCGAGCCCTGGCGGGGTTGCTTATTATTTTAGTCATTCCAGCCCTGGTTGCTTATTGACTTGTTGCTATTGAAAAAGCGTACTTAGAGTCAGTTACTCAGGGTTAACTGTTGGAAACGAAGATCAGGGCGAGTCTTAATCCCCAAACCAGGCTTGCAATTAGCATACTAATCACTCACTATTTCAATTTCTAGAAAACATCGTTGAACATCTTGCCCTTCACTGAGCCCACGCCTCCATTACAAGCAACGTTGTTTTAAATCCTTCCCGATGTTAATGGTCAACGTCCTCTATGGGCGTCCTTTGCCGACAAACAATTTGAAAATCATCTCAATCAAATATTATTTTTTGATGAATTTCCCATAGCGCCCGGTGCTGGGAGTACCAGCAAAGGGAGTGGTGTGGTTTTCAAACAAGACGTCGAGTTAATTTCCAAGTCACAGTGAGTGTGCTTGTATAGCAAGCTGCTGGTCACAATCAATTGAATCGAGGACATCTGTGAGAATTTGCCCGCTACCTGTTTCCTACTTATTATATGTTTTTAATGACTAAATCTATCATGCTCTATTCAAGTCGGCCTTCTTTAGTTTACAGCTAAATCATCATCTACATAAATGAAGCATGCCTTTTTCAATAAGCAACCTGACTTGTTTGTGATATTATCCAACTAAGAAACGCAGTACTTAATAATGTATATTAGTGACACCATCTATGACCTAATAAACCCAAAATCTTTCCAACACATTGATACTTATACCCAGGACTGCCGAGAGGGGGTAGCCGGGGCAGCTTCCCCACGGCCCGCAATAACGAAGCTCAGAATTTTTCGTTTTAAGTGGTTTTGTTGTCACTGATCTGGACCCCTTAAAGGGCCAGACAAGATCAAATTTTCTCTCTGTTCGTTACACATCTCAAGTGATAACACAATCCATTCCATTTGCCAATCGTTAAGTCCATTTGTCTCTTGAACAAAATCATTAAATTCAAGCTTGGCAAGAGATTTCCAACGTATGCACTTTCCTGTGTGTGGATATTTTGAAAATTATCAGTTATTGTCTTAGTATAGTAGCTAGAACTTTCTTTCCGTAAGCCCAAGCTCGTCGAAAGTTTCTTCCAAATTACAATGCCACATAAGAAAGATAGAACGGCTTGGCTCTTCTAAGCGTCGAGAGCCAACTCAATAGAGATAAAGTGATAAAGTAGATGCCTTTACACTATAAGACGCTACGAAAGTGAATCTATAGGCAATTGTCTCGAAAGTTTATTTATCCATATCAATAAAAAATCTTCCTCTGTGTTTATAATAAAGTGTTATTTTATTGCAAAGTTGAAGTAATTTTAGTGAAAGGACAGGAGCGTCGCAAACATACATGTCTATATAGAGAGACCCCCAGCTGAATTTCGCAATGACCTGGGCATTTGTGTCTTCTGCAACCCCTAAACCAACAAGGCAAAGGGCCCATTTCCAATAAAAGTACCTCATCTCCCCGGATCTGTGCATTACTGTGTAAAATAGAATGCCTATGTCCCAATACTCTCAATGACGTCGCCATTGAATCACGAAAAACAGAAATATCAAGCAAAGGAACAAACTAATTCAATTAGAAATCTCCAGAATCTTTCAATGCGAGAGCAAACAAAATAACACGAAAGCCCACACATTATTTGAAAATTTATCAAAAGATTTTCTTGAATTTTCTTTACGATTAATATTGCGTTTTGGGTTTCTAATTTTATCCGCTACAGATTTCCTTATCGGCTTAGGGCATTTAACTTTGTTAGTTTTCTTATCAACCAAGTAAATTGGCAAAGAAAGAGTATTAGGACATCTCCGTGTTTTCAACAGAAATATAACAGTGACGAGCAACTGACACGATGTATTTGATTACGTTTGGCTTCTGACAGTGACAACAATTACGATCTCGATTAAGTTTGCAATGATTAAGATTGGGACCTACTATAACTGTTCTGCGGTGGGGGTCGTATGAACTCCCATTTGGTAGGGGGTCGAATATAGAGGGGAGTATTTCTTAGAAGAGGGGGTTACTTGAAAGAGAGCAGTAAGAATATATTCGTCCACTTATCACCAAGCCCCCACGCTACCCCAGCTTACCCTTACCCCCCCCTTTTGACACACACAAAACAAACGACCCTTGCACAAATCACAGTGAAAACACAAAACTAAGACACTTCGAATAGGCTAACGCTATAAAATCACCTTTTGCAATTGAAGTGAATTTTAGGGGTTTCTTGGGTTAGTTTTGACTAAGGGTTGAGAAGGGTTCAGTGGACTGAAGGATTTAGGAGGGTTCAGAGAGGGTTTAGCAGGGTTAAGTAGGGTTCAGTTCAATTATCTTCAATTGCATAAAAATAGCAAAAGTTATTTTGAATAAAATCGCTAACCTTTCGAATAAGCCTAGTTGCAATAATATAATATATTACAATTATTTAATGTTAATGCTAAGATAGTACAGGGACTAACTCAAACTAACATAAAGTAACATGAAGTTACATCAAGTCTCACCACTCTTACATCAAGTCTCACCACAAGTTACACCACTCTTAAGACAGGTTATTGATGGCAAAAAGAGCAGCAGCATACATTTTCACGAAACCAGGTTTTTGTTAATGTTTTGAAATGGTTGGCAGAGGGCGCTAACTTTATATCATCTGGGAGAGAATTCCATATCTTGGGTCCAAGATAACTTGGAGATTTAATATCATACTTAGTGGAATTCATTTTTGGGATTTCTTAAGTTTTTATTCCTCTTAGATTGTACCTTGTATTTTTTTCTTCAAAGAAATTTCGCATAAAAGGGGGGGTCTAAATCGTTATATGGATCGCAGCATCCTCATCTTTATTAGGGAGATCGTTGTAACTTAATGAATAATCAAAATGAATTTTGTATAGGGCTCTTTCGTTTATTTTCTCTATTTTGTGCAAAGGGCCTAAGTTAAAAAGTTAAAATGTGGGCTCAATGATAATCTAGAAATGGGTTTGCACCTTAATTATGCTGATCATGTTTATGGGTTTCGTCTAGAAAGGTAAGCACACATTTTTCAAACATAACACAGCACAAAAGCCACACAAAAATTAAAACGAACACATAAAATTCAAGTACTAACGAATTTTTTTTAAATTCTGAGCGTTCGAGAGCCTGAATTTCTTCCCCCAATTTTCTTCATGGGAATCATGGTCAGATTAAAGTAGATAATAAGATAATATGGAAAAGCATTGAATAGTCGGTTATAAATGAATAAATCTTACTTGCTTTCTAGTTGTACTATTTTCACTTTTATAAGTCTGATTCATCGCTCTCTAATCTTGCTACTATGTTGTTTAGGCCTATTTTTGAATAATACCGCGCACTCTGGAGTTTCGGCCTGAGAACTAGTCCCCAGATCGATGCGACTTCCGAACGAAATTCATTCTCCAGAAATTTGAACCTGGTCGGTATTTTATGTTGCCTCCAAAACCATTCCAGATAAACACAAGTTCACTAACATAAAGCCCAGTAACTACAAAGTTATGTTGTTTGCTTCATAGTATTTCTGGAAAGGAACTTGGCGTAGAAACCTAAGAATTCCAATACGGTCTCGTGCCTTGATAATTGCTGCCCTAAGCAAGGAGGAAGTTAGCTTTGTGGTTTATAAATATTTTACTTCAGGAACGGCAAGACTGAAATCAAACCCAAATATTCCTATAAAAAAGCATGTATTGATTAGTTATAACGATCATGGTGGCATTTATTATGTTGATGGAAATTGCACTGTTTATTGATGAAACGAAGATGACGATGATGATGATGTTGATAACGATGATAGTAGTAAAGGAGGAAAGACTTTGAGTTTGATAATGTTGACGATTACAATATCTAAACAGATGAGCATTGCTTTACGCTTATAATTGTATACAGCAATCAAACATGAACCAACGTCAATCACATTCGAGATAAACCATTTAGTTTACAAAACATAATATTTCATGTTTCCTGGTTTAACGTTAAGCCAACATTTTATCCCATAATATTTTGACAGTTGAAGATTGAGCATTGAACATTTGTGCATGGTCAAGCCAATCTGGATCGGAGTTGTTGTCATGAGCTACAATTAAAATTACAATCGATTATTTTCCATAATCGAATTCATGGTTTTATTTTGAATTTCCTTTTCAAAAAGAAAGGCAAAAATTTTATTCTTTGCAGGAATAAAGCATCGTAATTTTCTTTCTGCCTGATATCTTTAAATCGTTTAATTTTGATTAATCCACAATAAAGAGGACAAAGGTTTCCGTCTGAGGCTGGGAAAATTGAACTGGTGTAAGTTTCTTCTTTGTGTTGTGAAACTTATTCAGTCGGCTTGCCGTTGTTTCCCTTACACCTTATCGGACACGAAATTGGAGGTCACTGGACTAAAATCACAAGATATCTCTCGTCCCAGGCTCTTATCTCTGTCTCCTCTCTTTTCTTCCTCCAGTCCAATTATCTCCCGGAGGCATTACGAGAGGCACCTTCTCCTAGCTTCCTATCGTCCTTTCTATTGGTTAGAATTCTTATGGCAGCAAGAATGAGATGGAATAAGAAAAAGAATAAGGAGTTTCGTCAGTAATTGTTTTTTAAAGGAAGCAACAAACCTCAAGATGGCATTTTTATTATTCTAGTGATAAGGCCTAATAAACTAAAAACTCATGAGCCGTTATGGAAACCCAACCAGAAGTAAAACCGCAATATTATTTCAGCCCATCTTATCTTCAGACAACCATCTTGACCTTTTACTCTTATCGTTTCTCTCCCGTTTCTATAATTAAATGGGTGGCCAGGGTCAATTGTTTTCTTCTCTCTTCCTGATCAAATCTTTTTCCCTATTCTATCAATTTTCGATGATATCATTCTCAAGCAAACTGTGCACGGGTTTTGTGTGTTTTAAGGCTAGTTATCGATTTTGAATTGGGAACCATTGACATGGAGTACATAAGGTCTTGTAAACCTTCACCCATACAGGTCATGAATCTATCTGGGGACACAAACACGAATACTATAGGATGCACAAAAGTTACACGTGAAAATACAAAATACTTGCAAGAAAAAAGTTCATAATTTTTTATATCAGCCATGGATTTAGGCCCTACTTTTTCTAAACCAGCAAAATTGTATTCTTAATGGAACTGTATTATAATGTGGAATGTACAATATCCAATGAAAACTAGAGATAATACTGTAACCTAGTGCTTGCATATCACAGATAGGTCGCTAGCTCTTGCAAATCGCGTCTGGGCGCATCTAGAATTTGACATTTGCCGTCGAAAAGGGGTATGTCCCTTAACCACCAGTGAAGTTGGTCTCTGGTCTCCCAATCTATTCCACAACATGGCTTGCACCCTTAACTCTTTTGGACATATTTGACGTCATGCATATATTATCATATATCATCATACTAATCATGCTTCCGACCCATAATCGAGAGCGAGGCAGTCCTAATATCCGTTAGGGCTTCTATGATTTAAATTCTCTGAAGTACAGATCAATGAGAGACTGTTCGCTCATTCTGACCGTGGAAGCTAGCTCTTATAAATGTTGGAAATTATTAGTACTCTAATTGTGAAAACTACGGTTTGATGAATTACGCTGAATCAGCGGAGATAGCTTGATGAGAATACCGTATTAAAAGAATTGCATAAATTCATGAGTTAGAGAGAGATGGATTAACGGATCAGCAGAACGAGGTTTTATAGTCCGGAAAATTAGCCAAGTTAACCAACGGATCAGAAAATGAAAATAAAAGCTCATATTTTTGTACAGAGCTGTAAGGTGGGTTTTATTATTATCTTTGACCTGCACTTGGGAGAACAGCTGTTTTCAGCGAGTGTTTTGCGTAAAGAAATCAACAAACAGAACAGGAGCAAGTGACATATGTTCAGAGGCAGTTAAAGTTCTTTCATTCATCGTCAGACACGTGACTCTCACACTTGAAGCTCGCCGTGCCGAAGGGTTCCAGGTCATTTGCTGACCGTCCAGCTATAGCTGGGTCTGATGCTCTTACTGGACAACTTTTTGCATTGCAAAATCCTAGACACATATCAATAGCAATGATAATAACAATATGAACATAAGACCACCATCTGTATTAGACGCTTTTTTTAAAAGGAATCTTTTATAAGGAACCTACAAGTAGAGCGTCGAAAAACTTTAGGAACTTTTACTACTAAAGGTCTAATCACTAAGGAACTTTATAATTGCAATAGTTTAATAATGGTGCAGATAAACAACTTCTTTAATGACTCTTATTAACTTCTACGTTATATTACTCCTATTCAACAAAAATATTAAGCCAGTTTCTTCAGCAGTTTGAGTAGGCAGCATTACTCAGAGCATGTTACCTATATCCTACAAATCAAAAGCAGTTTTTAGGCTTGAAAAGGAATGACGAAGAAGTGATAACAGTAACAACAACAATAGCAACAACAACAACTGGACGCGTAATTTTGTCCCCAAGATGCTAGAATTACTATTTTTCTGAAATGTTTTCAGATAAAAAAACACTATTATTTGGTATCAATAAAACATTTTGATATTCCTGCCTAAGTTGCTAGTTGTGGTTATCCAAAAGTTTCAGCTTTAACATAGAAATTTAGTTGAAATTGAGTGGAGTGGCATTGTGGGATAATATGCCTGTAAATAGGTTTTACTTTGAAATATGCTTGAGATTTTACGATAGCTCCATTCTTGATATGACTTTCTTTGTCCTACCAGCTTGACAAATGCAATTTTGTGTGGGAGATCAAATGAGTGATATCAAAGAGCTTATATTTTTCCTTAACCAACCCCCGTGCATGATAGAGCATGCAGATAACGGTAATTATACCTTTTTCCAGATAATGCCATTATTCAAGATTAGTGAAAATTGGCCGTTTGATCAAACCTTTATCTATCAATGCTTTGAATTCGCACAGGAGCCTGGGATACCTTCCAAGATGCTTTGCAACAGAGAGAGATTACTTTATTCAAGATGGTGAACGTAATTCAATATTACAGTAGAGCCTTGCATGAACTCTTATCATATAGCTATACTTGTCCAGACTTTCCCGCCTAAAATACATCATAGTAGGCAGCCCTGAAGCAGAAATGGGCTAAATTTGGATTACAGAACTCTATTTTCAATGAGTAACAAGACAATAAGAAACGAATTCTGGATGGATTTATGGTATTTACTTCTGTAAAAGATATTAAATGAAGTCTATGATTCTCTTGGATTACTTTACTAGCTTCCTCTAGCTGAGAATATAGCTATTAATCAATGGATTTGGAGGGTAGGGGTAAGTAGCTAATCTGTTATCTTTAGCAAAATATTAAGATTAAAAAGCTGTTTCTAATTGACCGAGTTATGGGGTTTGTTCGATAATTGAAAAATTGTATTACAAAGCATGACTGTCCATCTAGAATTAATAATCACAACTGTTGCCATTTGAAGGAACTTTTTCTCGGGTAACCATGTCAAGCAGCCTCTCAGATAATCAAGTCAATAACGAGAACAATTCTCAATAACAATCAAGGAGTCAATTTCAAGTTTCCTGAAATTTCATTTCCATAGTAAAAAATAAATATGCTATTGCGAAATATGTAACATAAAGCTTTTTCGTCTGGCTTCAAAAACCAAACAGCACACATAACGCCATAAGGAGAATAGGGCGAATCGCTCAAGTTATTACTTTGTAAACTTTTTATGACATTATCTAAACCATATTATTTTTCAACCAATCAAATGCACCGAAATATTTAGATGACCAATCAGAACAAGCCATTCGAAAACCTGGTTGACTTGGTTTATTTGCATGTGTAAACGCAGTGGAGCAGCGTTCTTGTTGATATCTTATATTTTGAGTTATCCGAAGACAGTTTTGAATTTAAGTTTGTGCTTCCTAAAGTGATTTTCTCTGTTCTGACTTAATAGAACCCACGTGATTGAGTGCGAATCAAAATGAGAGACTGAGGAGAGGAGAGGATCCTGAACTAGGGGTTCGGGGTACTGAAATATAATACCAATCCCCATTCCCAGCATGAAATTGAAATTATGACTTTTATTTCAGAAGAGTAAGGTACAGCTATTCCTGTCATATAAATCCCGATCCCAATTTAACATTAATTTTTCATTTCTAGATCCTATTAGTCTCAAATAGACCAATTCCATTTTCCCAGTTCACAAAAAGCTATCCAGGAACCAGAGCCAAACAGAAATAGCGTTATTTCAAAAGACCAAGAAACAAAAATGCGGGAGAAAGTACAGAAATCCCTCATTCAACATGGCTCCCTGGTTATTGCTCACATCCTAGAACCACAAAATACAGGTATATCAGTTGGTTGTTCCCTAAAAGAAATATGAGATACAAGTAGCCTGTGAACAGACACCTACAGGTTTTTTTTAACGTGCAATTCTACGCAATATATGCAGTTCTAAATCCTTGCTATGCAGTTCTAAAGAAAATATTGTGCAGTTCTAGATATTTTATTGGTTAAGAATGCTAAAAAAAGGGGACGATGTTAATGAAAATAACTCCAACCAGGGCGTTTGCTAAAATCTGGAGGCATCAAAATTCAAAATTTTGAATTTTCTCACTCCTCGGCCGCAAACATGTTGCTGCCTCAAGGAGCAATTAGGTTCGATGAAAGCTAATGGATAGGAACATTTAGTACGTACTGCTGAGTTTATCCTGAGCTAGTTTACCATGGTTCAGAATATAAAAATATATTCATTTTGGACGTTAAAAGGAACGAAATTCGAAAACGAAGCTTCAAAATCCTAATTGGTGATTGATGATAGTTTTTTCTTGAAAAATACAGTAACTAATAAGTTTGTCTTCTATAAAACTTCAGAGAAAAGTACAAATCTGCAGTTCTAAATTTTTATCAAAAAACCCCTGGACACCTACACTATCTGAGGTGCATACAAACACTTTTTAAAGTGATATGCTCTGTGCATAGGCTAGATACATGCAAGCAGTATGTATGGCCTATTGTTGCTTGTCGTATATTCTATGAACATAACTCACGGGGGTATGTCAAAGTTGATCATAAAATCTTTGAAAGCCCTTCTCTAGCTCCACCCTTGTCTATGATAGACAGTCTGTTGACAAGACAAGATTCAGGATGACGATAAAACAGAATATGACCAGTCGAGCAGTGTTTGAAAAACATGATTTCACTGCATGGTTTCCGCCCGCTGCGCGTGATCTCATAGTGATCTCACAGATAAAGCGATAACGCTGCAGGTACCAACTAGATAACCTTTTCTTTAAAAGCCCTGTTTCACAAGAAAAGCGGCTAATTAGAAACTCATGATCAAATAAAGGGATTGAAAAGCAGTGGTAACGTCAGTCGTTTAACATTTACGCATGACGAACAGAATATGTGTGGAGGTTTGCCTGAGAGCCTTGCAGCAGATCTAAATCAGGTCTGCACAGAGGCTGTTATTTCTAGTGGCGAAAGATTTCTCGTTATATGGCTGTAATTTCATACATCAAGATATGTGTTCTTTACATTGCTTGCTTTTTTAAGTATTTGTACGCTTCCTTCGTGTAAGCTCATTAATTCCTATGGGTATATTTTGTCGAGAAGAGAAGCACACAAGTAACCAACCCTTATCTTGGACGCAGCAAGTGCCAATCGAGGTTCATGCTTTTGAGAAAGTATTATAGAGGGATGCTACTCTGGAGTGGAATGCATTATATGCGATGGTCTTGTCTCTAGGGCGGGATGATACAGAAGATGTCCAAGGGGGGCAGTTGCTTTAGATTCTGCTTTGAAAGAATCTTTCGAAGGGGCACAACACTTTCAGAACGTGTGCACTTAGCTAAAGTCATTGACATAGACGAAAGGAGGGGGCAACTGCCCCTAACTACACCCTTCTGAACCCTCCACTATCTTGTCTTGAAGGCTGCATCGATCTGCGAACTGGTCATCAGGCTACATTTAATGAACGCAGAACAATATTAAGAATAGGTTTAAAGCAAAATGCTGAATTGCTGTAAAACCTCTAAAATTAGGCCATCCGTCAAACATTTGAAATCCTCAAAAAATACAGACTACACAAATCGGTCGACGATATGATAATATGCATGCCCACAGTAGCACAGTATATCCAAATATTACTCGCATCAAATGTTTTTTTCATAAGCAATTACTTTACAAGCAAGTCAGTACAAGAAAAGACAAAAACGTAAGCAATTCTAGTACTGGATAGAGGAATGCTAAGCAATTTCAACATTCTAGTTCTGATCCAATTGGTAATGAAAATCGTGCAGCAGCTATAGAGAAGTAGGTGACAGTTGATATTAGTACCCCGGCACACTTTTGTATACAAGATACCATTGACATTTCTTGTACAACAACTTGTGAGATAGTATTCTAAGAAACAAATCTTCAACTATAAAAAGCTAAGCAATTGCTTTGCAATTTTGAGTACTCAAATCTACGCTTTAGCTAAGCAATTTTTAGTACCGAGCTCGAGATAAATTACTAATAAAAAAATTGAGCGAAGCACCCTCAATATAAACTGCTGCCACCTAACATTCGAACATCTGGATCCGCCCCTGCATCACCATGTGGCAATCTTGCTTAAAAGCCTGCTACTGATAAAAAACCACACAGTACAGGTACCAACGGAGATAACAATTCAATCTGTGAAAATCATAACTTGCAGTGGGCAGGGCCTCAAGCTAAAAAACCAACTAACTTAAATAAAATCAAATAAGCGGCAAAAATATTTGTATATAAAAAGTTAATATTTGCATCAGAAGATAACAGGATTTTAAGATAGGTTTGCTCGTTTGCACAGAGCCACAATGTGTTCAATAACGAATATTTGGCTGACTTTGTTCTATATGCATCCCGTTTGCACAAAATGTTTATTACTCAACTCTGAACACGCCAGTTTGATTTTTTCTACATGTGCGGCAGGGGTGCCGGACACATTTCAAAGAAGTGGAGGCAGGTCTGTAAGGGCAAATTTTCAGTAAAATGTATCCCGGTCTGCGTAGATGCATGGGTTTTTTGAATCTAGCTATTGTTGATTTGTTCTTTATGAATCAGAATATTTTTCCAACAAACCCGAGTCAAATCAATCTTTCACAGTTAAAAAATAGCTTTGTAATCCGAATTTCAACCATCAAGTATGAATATACGCTTTTTATATATTACAAAGAGCCTATCTCAAACAAGGCCTAAACATACGTTTTGAGAGAGAATTGGGCCATGTTCACCAAGATGCGTGCATTGATTTACATTACGATATAAAAGTATCAGCAGATTGACTTTTAGCAGGAAGAAAATGATGCTGGATGGGAAGGCAAGGTTTTACAAAGTTATACTTGATCGCCTTCCAATTCCCATTCCTAACATAGGCCTCTCATATTTTGCGCACCAGCACACCAGCTTGAGCTCCTTCGTAAGAGCTTCTTCATAACAAGAATACCCCGTTGCAGCTGCGAAGGCTGTGCTACCAGCTATTTGTAGGCTCCTGGAACGCTCAGCTCTGAGCTAGTCCTAGTTGCACCTCTGCGAAGGACAGATTAACTGAACTTTCGGAGAGTTAAACTAGAAGTACCTGCGATGGGGAGGAGCACAGTAATTTCTTCTTGGAGGGCGTAACAGGAGATCAAATGGCGCAAATCGACTGCGCTAACTGACTGACATCGACTGCAACCACGAGAATGATAATTGTTACCGAGTTTTTGGCGATTTCAAAAAGAAACCCAAAAAGAGACGATATCACATTAGGAGAGAAGGGTCGCTATGACTGCACGGGAATGCACAGGGCCACAATAGGTTAATGGCTGTTTTTTGACTGAGTAGAAATATTCAGTTTTTCCACACAAGCCGCCAGCAAATCGACTGATGATTATGATAGCAGTTTTAAGGAAATCTGAATTAAGTGATGTTGAATATGAGAGTAGGATCGGGCTCTTGTAGAAGGAGCTATGCACGTGTCCCTGGTTCTGTGAATTGAATGAATTGCAAATGATTTGAAACTTACGCACAAGCACAGTGGTTCCCCTATAAACTATATTCTTAGTAGAATTTAAGCAACTTGTGTTTGCAACTATTTCAATAAGCAACTTTGAGAGCTGCATAATTATTTTGTCCATGCTCAAATCAAAGTGCAAATCTTGATTGTAATATACTTGAATTTTTGATCAGATCTCTAGTTTCAGTTTTCCTTATTTTAACCAACATTTGGACTTAAAGGTTCTCGACTGGCTGAATTATTGCTTTCTTGTTCAAAAGAAATATGAACGGAGAACGAGAAACAATACTTAGCTTGCCATGTGATTGTCAACTTCTTCTGCTTTTGGAAAGGACTGTGTAGGAAGACAGTTTTCATACAATGTAGAGTTATTGACAAGGTAGCTTAGAGATTTTTCAAATTGAATACAGATGATGTTTAAGAGCTGAAAATGATAATTTTTGTAGCAGTTTGAGGACTGGATCAGAGTCCAGTCCGGTTGCTGGTTGGGAGAAGTCAACCATCTATCAAAAGCCACTTTCTTGCCTAAAGACACGAGTTGTTTGCAATTTTAAAAGGCAAGGGTAGTTTTTTTAGTTCAAGGCCAAAAGCTGTTTTAAAAGTAGGAAAATATTTATCGTGTTTTCGTAAACTGCGTTATGATCAGAACACTATGGACATTTCTGAAAAAATAATAGCGCACAGTTCCGAGCTCGGCTCATGCGAGGAACCCAAACCGCCTTTCAATAATAATTTAGCAAATGGAATTTCTTGTTTTCATTTCTCCTTATACAGAGTAAAGCCCACGGTGTTCGACAGTGTTTGATAAATTCAATTGCGCTTCGGGGTTCCTCCAATTGCACGACCGCATCTACCCGTTTCACACAGCTCTCGCCTTTATCGCCATCACCATCAAAATCTGCTTTGAAAGGCAGAACGATGTTTATATAGAAAGCTATTCAATTGGCCGGTAAAATATTAATGTTCTCGCCAATTAATAGCGATTCCCCTTATTTGCATACAAACAATAGAACTTTTAAAAGCATTCTTATTGTCTGTTTAGCTGGACCAATCAAAATCGATGTCTTAGTGTGACATCGGAGGAGATGTATCGTGCGGGAAAACATGGAACGGGAAGCGTGGAACGAAAAGTTGGGAACCTTGGCTCACGAGGGGAAAAATTCAAGAAACTCCATCACCGTACTGGAAATATATTTCTTAAGAAACTTCTCTAATGTTGGTTACATGCAAGAGCTGCTATTTTCTTTGTTCTTATAGTTTTTGATTGTTCAGTGTGTTCTAGTTGCATCTTTATAGACGATGTGGTAGTCTTATGAATTATGATGAAATTGAGAAAAGACCCAGAATGTCAGCAATGTTGAAAATCAATTTAATTAAACAAAACGTGCTACAGAATAATATTATCACAACAGATAACGATAGAACAGTAGTACTGACGCAATAATTATTCGCATAACTAAGTACAGACCAAGAGGATTCTGGGGGATTAGATTTAGGCCATGAAAAAGCACGAGCTTACACTTCTGAATTTTATCTCTTTTATTTCTGGTATCCGGTAAACATAGTTAGCCAATACCAAATAAACAAATGAGAAATAGAAAACATTACAACAACACAAGAGCGAGTATGCTTAATATATAATGCTCAACACAAAAGATATTAACCCATTTGTAAATTTAAGAAACTTACGAATCTTTCAGTAGTCAAGCTTAAAAACATCTAGAAAACCTCAGAACTGGTTAAATTTTTTAGTTTCTTCTAGAAATATGCGTACTCAAATTACTTTAAAACATGACTCTGATATAGGTCAACATTTGCTCGAATACATAGAATGTGCTCAAGCCTAAAGTGAAAATTGTTTTCGAATAATTGGCAGAGCAAGGTCAACATTTCATTTAAAAGTATTTTGGAATCTGTCTACATAAAAACCAGGTATCCCCTATTGTGTATACAGAAAGAGTCCTTTTTTCCTTAGGGCTCTTGAAGCAATCTTATTGGTCAGCTCACTGTATCGTGGTTGTTGGTTGGTTTTCCTACACTTTACCAATCATTCACCTCTTTTCTGGTTGGCCTATTTCGATCCACATCTGGGTATATAAAATTACACTCTTTTTTTTTTATAAGAATAAATTTTATAAGAATAATGAGCCTCAAAATCGGTGAAATTTAAGAATATTTTAAGAATATTGCGAGGCTCAGATCCAATGGAAAAATTTTTTAGCGAGTGTTTCTTTACTTCTGAATTGGTGTGCTTTTTACCAGGAATGGTTTAAATACACTCACCTAAATTTTGATGCAAGTGTCGATGAGCTCTGTTTTACAGGCAATAAGGATATTGTTCTGTTATCCACCATATTTTTAATACTGTAGGTGTGCTTTTTTGGCATTTATGACAATAATAACAATTTATTGCTATATCCGTGTTTTCTGCCGTAAGAATAATTTAAGAATATTCCGAGGCTCAAAATAGCAAAAAATTAAGAATATTGAGGCTCAGAAAAAAATTAGATATTCTTATAAGAAAAAAAGAGTGTATTAGGTTTCTGTTTCTTTCTCTTTCTGACGTATTACTCTGTTGAGTGTCAGACGAAAAGCTTAAGTGATCCATGTGTGCTTTTCGCTAGATTCCCGATATTTCTAGCTATATCCAAATTACTTTGAGGTTTTGAGAGTTCGGGCATAGGCTCTCATACCCAAGAAAGTTTTTAAAAGTGAGAATATTCTCACTTCAATAATGAGATATACTTTAATTCTAATTTTCCTTTGATTTGATATACCTGAATATCTGAATATAAAGATTTCTAGGATTTCTAATAAGCAACAACAAAAATTAAGAGACCTCAGGAAAAAGCAATCGTACCCAGCAAAATTTCCTAAATGTTTCCGTTCAAAATTCTAGCCCTCACAGCTTTAGACATAGCCCTCACAGCTTTACAATTTTGCCGCCATTTTGGATTTACCTATGTAATAATTTTGATATGCTGGTGGATAACACGTCTTTTGCGAGAAATACGTGTTCACACATTTTTTATAAGAAACGATGCCTAATCTTGTTACAAGAGTTTCTTAGCTTTCATCCTATCTATCGTCAAAAGTTGCAATGGACGTTTTTCAACCATTAAGTCTATTTTAGCCTGATTTCCAAACTCAAGTGTTTACTTTAAGATATCCACACAAAGTCGTACTCTGTGCGAATCATTCTCAATGAATGTAGAAGCACTTGAGAAGGTGAGACAGGTTACAGTTTTTTACGATAAAGTGCACTGAGAACTTTTAACGTAAACCTTTAACAGTATATGTGATATAAGCAGTTTCTTAACCCTATGATTTATATTCTTTTCTTTTTATAAGAACTAGTGAAATTGGTTTGAAGCTGGCTGTTCTTCAATATTCCTCTATTTTCAGCCTGAAATTGTTCTCATATTGTTCTTATATCTATCATACTCAGCTGTATTGATGATAACAAATTCCTTCTTTCCTGGCCCATCTGACATTCTGACATCCCCGTTTACTGCAAATTAGCTAGTTTTGTATTTATTTCCCAGTCATATGGTTATTTCTAATCATTCTTAAATTGAGCAAAAATAGCAAGTTTCAGCTTGTTCTTAACATTTGATAGAGTTTGAGGCTCGTGTTCTGATAAATTTTTTCTTATAGAAAAAAGAGTGTAACTTGAATCTCTTTAAAAAGTTTCTTTCGTTTAAAAATTTTGCCTACATAATCTTATAAACGGTTTTACTATAGAAAAAGATTGGTGCATCCCTGCAAGCTCTATTGAAGAAATACACTCATTTTTTATAAGAAACTATGCTAAATCTTCATTAATTGTTTCTTAGCTCTCGCCCCAATTATGATACGAAAAGTTTCTTAGCAAGATTCTTCACATAAAAACCTAATTATCCTTCAAATAATGTCGTTTCTTTATTTTCTATCATTGCCAAACATGAATTGGATATAGAGAAGCAAAAATAAATGCAAATTTCATTACAAACAGCTAACATATCTGATTAAATGTAACCCAACTGAACTAAGAACAAAACCAAACAGGTTAGAAGCTAATATCTTGTTAAAAAAATGTAGAAAGATTCTGAACTTTTTGTTCACACAAAATCTCCTTCAAAAGTTTCTCAAGTTTTGAAAACCTGGTCCTACGGTTTCTTACAAACGGTTTCTTAGAAAAAATGGGTCTATGCACTCATTTTTTATAAGAAACTATGCTTAGTCTTGGTTACATAGTTTCTCAGCTTTCACCCCAAAAATGCAACAAAAAACTTCTTAATAAGTTTCTTCCCCAAACCTTTTTTATCTTGACATAATGATGATGTGAAGAACTTGAAGTTTGTCCTTACGAAATACACGCTTTTTTTATGAAGAACCTAGCTCAGGGCCTAGTTCTTAAATTTCCTTATTTTGAGACCTCTTTTGACCACTTTGTAGTTCTAAAAGTTCCTAAGTAGTTCCTCAATTTCAAGTGTTTACTAAGTAGATAGGAATAAGTATCGACGCAAGAAAAGCATTAAAATTCAACATTTTGCAATAAACTCGTGATAAGGAAACATGAAACATATTATAACACAAAGAAGCTTAGGCTGGGCCTATAAAACGTAAAAGTTAGTTACATAGTAATTAGAGAAGTTGCATATCTACACTAAATGAATACATGCAAAATTATAAAGTTTCTTAGTGATTTGACCTTTAGTAGTAAAAGTTCCTAGTTTTTCGACGTTCGACATGTAGGTTCCTTATAAAAGGTTCTTTATAAAAAAAGCGTGCACTGGATAGAGGAATGCTAAGCAATTGGAAAATTTTAGTTCTGATCCAATAGGCAATGAAAATCGTGCAGCAGCTATAGAGACGTAGGTTACAGTGGATATCAGTACCCCAGCACACTTGTGGTTTGTATTTAAGATACCATCGACATTTGTTGTACAACAACTTCTGAGATAGTTTCTATGAAACGAATTTTGTAGGTAAAAAAGCTAAGCAATTGCTAAGCAATTTTGAATACTCAAATTTGCTTTTAAGCAAAGCAATTTTTAGAACTGAGCTCAAGCCAAAATTACTTATAAAAAAAATACTTGTATCCCTTCTCCCGGTACCCGGTTCTACATCTTCGCTCCGCATTTTACCTGTAGGTGAATTATTGTTGACGAACCAGCGCGCAATTTCAAAGAAGAGATGATATGCTCCACGGGGGTTTATTCATGCTGGGTTCTCCTGACCAAAAGCGTAAAATCCTGTTGTGTCGGAACAGTCCCGGCTCATCCTCAACAAGAGAGCACGCTCGCCTCGAGTTCACCGAGGAATCATCCTTGAAAACATTGATATTTAGCAGCAAACTTTGGGATATATGTCATGACAACCTGCTCGGATCGTCCTGCGACCGTTTAGATCGAAAATTGGTGTTTTGTGTGGTTGGCAGCTATTTATTCCTGACAGATTTGATTGATCGGTGGAAAGTTGTTGACGAAATTATTCCTTCACGCAAAGAAAGTTGTGAAGGACGTGTAAACCGGAGCTGATGAAACACGGCTATATCATGTAAACTGAGAGAATATTCAACAAAATCAACGGAAAACCATGCAGCAATCAGCTCCACGTTAAGTCCTGAATATCTGACGAATTTTCTCGAGTTATTGGATGATTTATTGATTAATAAAAGCTTGAATGATATTAAAATTACAGAACACGAGTTCTTGTAAAGGATTTTACGATTAGCTGGCAGTTTTTAAGATTAGTGATACATCATTTTGAAAGCTGACTTCTCAGAATAAATGAAATCATAAAGGTTCGCGGAGAATTCCTCCCATCTCAACCCGGATATGCAGACAATAGTTTCAACTTGGATTTTAACAACTTCTATTTTACAAATGATTATCCTCGTGAGCCCGTTTGGGTTTTTAGACAGAGCTTTAAATAATCGCCGAGAGTGCACATGCTCTCCGCACTCCAAGGCCACGGAAGACTATAAGAAAAACCGAAACATATACAGATACTGTGCACAAATTCGCATTACCCTGAACTGTCTGAAAAACCTCAGAGCCAAAAAGAACTGCAGCATGGATCTGTTTACAACGACGCTGCATACAGGCACGGTATGGCAGTTCAAGAACTTAAATTGCTCTGCTATTTTGAAGCGAAATCCGAACGAATTCACAACCCTATCGCCAATAAACAGCGGGCCTAACTCTGTAGGTGGCAGAGAAGGGCCAAACTCTGTTGGAGATAAAGATTCGAATAGAAATACGAATGGAAATAGGCCTAATTCTCATTTATGCGTCTATCGAAACCCAAAGAAGGGAAGTGAGAAGTTGCAGGAGCCGTTACATTGTGGGTTGTTCGGTGACCCCCATTTGAAGACGTTTAGTGACCGACGACAGACCTGTGTCGTGAAGGGAGCGTGGTCGATGTTGAATAATCAATTTTTAGCTGTTCAAGTCACAAATGTTCTCATAGAGGAGAATAATCCGGTGGCAACCGCGACCTCAAAGGTATAAATTGTCTTGTATTTTGAATCTAATTTCCGTCGTTTCTGACGAGAGCTTGTGTGGACGTAAATCCATCACAGCTCCGAGGTGTCATGTTTGCCTCGCCGCCTCCTTGCTGCAAAATGGGAGATAGGGTGTTGACAAAATTCACGTTTTAGCAAGGTTTTACCCACAACCAGGGTTGAGAAACTCGCTTATCTTGGTAAAAGATCTTCGATCACGCAGTTCCGTAATTTCTTGCTTTTAATCGAACAAACGAAAATATTGAATTTCTTTTATTTGTGCTGAGAAGTTTGGCATTCTAAAGTTTATGTGGGTTAGAAGCGAGGGATTTAATCTAGAGCTTAAAAACGTTAAAATTAGGGCTTAAGCTCAGGCAGGGGACGGACAAAAACGTTTAAAGTTGGGGCTTAAATATAGGGTATTACAAAATGTGATGTGATCCTACGGAAATTCAAGTCGAAGTTCTGTTTTCTATGTAAATAGATAAAGCTGTTCTGAACGCATTGTTAAACATCCCCTTTTGATAGCCTATCTGCGGGTTTTTGTTATCTCGAAATTCCTTGTCAATTCAACAAGTTGGTTTTGCGTTTTTTTGATTAAAATTTCGCAGTTTATAACGAGAGGAAAATCGAGAAAATCGCTTAAGTCCACACATCACCGGATTATCAATAAAGAAATTCGTGATCAATATTGTTGTTTTGGTAGATTTTCTCTCGATTTTCTCTGATTACTGATTTCGAGTGATTTCCCATGATTATATATTATGATTGTTTCATGATTTTGCACGTTTTTTATTAATTAGTTTCATAGTGTTTGTTAGTAAATGATTGAGGGTACCTGTATGCTCACTGCTGTGAATGCTGGATGAATAAAATTGGGAAAATTGGTACACCCATTTTTTTATAAGAAACTATAGTTTTTTTGTTTTCACTCCAAATATGGTTGTATATGGTGTTAAAAGTTCCTAAATATGTGTCTTAACCCTAAAACCTATTTTTCCTTGAGTTCCTTTTGAAATGAAGAAATCAAGATTTGACCTTATAAAAACTCAGCCTAGGCCATGCCAATTATTCCAGAAAATATAGAAGATGAGGTAGCTTCAATTCTGAGCGAGTTAAGGAAATTGAACATATTGATTCATGCAAAATCTCCTTCCAAAGTTTCCCAAATTTTTTAAAATGTGACCCTACGTTTCTTGAAAACGGTTTCCAAGGAAAAAAGAGTGTATCAAGCAACTTTGGTAAATACCATCTGATACCATAAAGTGAAGCAGTTAAAGATATTCACAGGAATACACTCATTTTGTTCATATAAGGAACTTTGCTGACACTTTGCAATAGAGTCTATTGAATTTTTCAACCCAATTATGGTGCAAAAAGTTTCTTAGCAAGTTATGGTACAAAAATTTCTTAGTTAGTTAACCGCATTACTTATTTTTTTGCGAAATGATGCTGTACATTCATAAAAATGCTGAACTAAATAAGAACCATCCAATATATGAACTCTGTTTAGTATTTTGCCTTTTGCCAAATACAATACTTGCCCCATTGCCTCTCTGTAAAAAGGTAATGGGGGCTAAAATAAAGTGAAAGTCTGTGTGTAAGAGAAGAGATTGAGGAAACTTTAGGTAGAAAATTTGCTATGTAATTAAAAGTAAAATAAGCCCAAATGGGTTTTTAGCTTAATATGGATGAAATGCAAAGAGGGGTTGCATTCAGGAGACTGCCGTTTTACCCTTTCCAGGGAAATACTTTTGAGAGGACGACTTAGGCATCAAACTGTTGATCCAAACTTGTTGTGCGAAACTTCTTACCCTAATATGATTACTATTTTAGAGGAAACAAAGAGTTTTAGAAATTTGAATAGGATTGGAACATGAAAGTTTACACCTGCAGCAGGGGTAGATCCAGAATTCTAGAATAAGGGGGAAAAATAACTTTATAAGGACTTAAAAAGGATAAAAAGGATAGCCTTTTTAGGAGAAGGACTCGATATGTAGATGTGCTCAGATACAATCACTGTGTTAATGGAAAATTGCAGATTACTGCAAAATCTTATCAAAAGCATCACAAACACTAACAATATTAGCTAGGAATCTAACAATTTGCCTGCTCATTAGGTCAAGTTGATTTCCAACAGGTATATAGTCCTCCAAGACCCCTATGATCCCAAATTTGCACCCAAATTTCCTAGAAAATTGTTAAAGCTGATGTCTTCTAGCTAATGGAAAGCTAGAAAACTAGCCATTGGAAGTCAGGATGCATTCAATGTAGGGTCATTAGACCCCCTCCCCCAGCCATGTAAGGGTCACAGGGTGATCCTTATATTTAAATGCTGCAGAGAATAAGCAAATGAATACTGTATTTTGGTTTAAAACCATCTGTCTTCTATGATACATTTGATTTTACAATGATGAGTGGGTTTTAGCTCATCACCATTAATAATAATGATAATGATGATAACCTACTTTAAAACCGATATTCAAGCTATTGGCTATTCATAAGGGATAGGATTTAACAGACAAAATGTTAACAGAAACAATAATATATTTAAACACAACACGTTGCATTGAAGGGATAATAGTCATAAATATAAATGAAAAAAACCTATTCGTAAATTTAAGAAACTCTTGAGAAACTTTGAAAATTTAAGAAACATGCAGTACTGGGCAGAGTTTAAAGTTTATTAAAAAAAACCCGAGTGATTGTGACGATGCTATGATTTCAGTGATTCCTATATGATTCTAGTGATTCCTGTGTGATTATATCAGTATCCAATGTTGCCCAATGTCTTCCATTGACCCGGTCATTACTCTTGTGATCTTTGATTCTCAGCCTTGATTGCGACACACAAATCGGTGAAAAGTCATTATAGAAATAAAATGCTTACATTATTATCTTATCGCTTGGTAATCAACTTAACTTTCCACCCTCATGATGTTTCGTTTTATTCATTCTCTGCTTAATTGGTTATTATTTTCAAACTTACGAGATAATCACTGATTTCTTTCTCAGAATCTTAAAAACGTCTCGCTCAACGCAATCTATTTCAGTTTACAAATACTGTTAGTTTAAACTTTTGATTTACGTAAAATCCCGGCCTAATCTTGCCTTAATATTATTATTGCATTTTTCAAGTGTCCTTTGTTTCCTTTGTAGATCACAGTGCTGATAAAACGAAGCAAGCACGGGTGTTCCCAGCAGAAGGTTTACCAGGCCCAGATCGGACACGTTCCGACAACTTTCAAAGATGGAACGCGAGAAACCGGGCCAGACTCTTGTAAAACAACACTGAGAGAAGAAACGGACGGATCCGGCGTCAGGTTGTACATTTGCTACATGAACACAACAATACTCATCCGGAAAGTTGGTAAATACCTGACTTTTAACATCCGCACACCCGAGAATTACGTCCGGCAATCACGAGGTCTATGCGTGACCGGATGCCCAGAGACGGAGATGATCGACTACGATGGGTTTTTCAGCGAGCACCCCAACAGCGTGCTTTTCGGGTCATCGCCCCCAGCCATGAGCAAAACAAATGCTGTTTACATGTGTAAAATGGCGAACATTACAGACTTCTATTATGATTCGTGTGTATTTGATCTTATCAGTACGGGAGATAACCGGTTTTCCGAGGCGGCCTACCAGGCTATGCAAGATGCCTTACACATGGACCCAAAGCTCAGACTGCGGCGGTCAAACAGCGTCGTTTTGAAGTACATGGACCAAAACTCCGAAACTCAAAGTAAAAAGAACTTGGTTGTTCCTAGCAGTGCTTCCACGGTACACAGGACGTTATGGCTGTCTTACGTGGTGTTACTGCTAACTTATCTTGTGCTCAGGTAACCAGTAGTTCGTACCTAACCGGTTTGTTTTTAATGTGAGTAATTGCTTGTAAGTATACAGTTATATTAATTTATTCAAAGCACTGACTATTAAACTCGGCTCGATGAGAAATACAATGTTATTTCACGTCAACACCCCTTTCGTCCATTAGTACCCATTCGATAGGAAATGTCTGGATAGCAAGCAGGTTTAGTTCACAAGAAACCAGGGATGTGAAATCTCCGAAAATCGTGAAAAGCTCGCTCACTGTCGATGTTCTAAGAAAAGCAAGTTGGAACCTCCATACGGCGGATATACAAGCCTAAACGGTTCAATTGCATGGTCATTTGTATTAAAAAGACTTCTCAACAGAGGAACCCCAGTACAGCTGGATATAAATTGGTCCAACCGATCTCAGGGGGCACGGCAGCACCTCAATACCAGAAACCCCTTGACCCCTCGAGAATTTTTTGAAAACTGGGAAATCTTCTGAATCCCCTGATATTATCAAGCCTATCAAACCTTCATGACTAGGGCCCCCTCATTTGTTGACAATTTTATGGGGCTTTCGTACTGCACATTGGAAGCAAATACTGAAAAGCGATTAGATAACAAGGAGCAACGACTTAAAGAAGCCAATTGATCGCTACGAAAAAACATTGATCCATATATTGGGGATGATTCATTTTCCAAAATTTAGATGCGGAAGTAGATATGAACTACTCTGCTAGGCCAAACTATCTGGGCAATCGTTTATAACAAGGCTTTTCGTAGTCCCTGTAAAATCACCGGAAATCCTTTAGCCTTTTGTTGTCCAAAGATCTATTTGAAGCTTTTGCGAAGTTAGATGCCCATTCATACACAAAATTCAGCCGTCACTAATCAAATAGTGCACTCGCATAGTAAATTACTATTTATGTATGACTCATCCCGAATTTAACAATGTTTTGTTAAACTGTTGGCACGAGATTTCCTGGTAAAGGCTGATAATTAAAAAGTTTAGGAGTTGGTTTCAGAAATTCACGTAATATCAAAACCCATGAAAATTGTAAGAACAGTAATAAAAAGTAGGCCTACAATCTATCACCGAAACAAGTGTATCTGCATCAGACGACACCACAAAGCATTGTGGATCTAATTTCACGCAATGCATAGTAAGAATATACTCTTGACGATGCATAGCTACCATTGAACTAATATAACGACTGTAGTTAAACTCATCATAACAACGATTTAGGCCGTTGGTTGCTTTGCGTTGCTAAGAAGCATACTCCTATGATGCATTGCGTGAAACGAGAACCACCATCTTTTGCGAAACTTTGGCATTTTGGATTTTATAGCTGGTAAACTTAGCAGTCTCTGTGAAATTCCGCTAAAGATCGTGGGAACTAATGATAACTTGGTTCTTGGTTTAGGCTTAGTAAAACGCATGATCATGGTTAGGGACTAGGCCAATTGAAGGTTGAAATTTCCTTATCCCATCTTGTAAATCTAATTTATGCTGGTTTTAGCTCGGTTTTGGGGTTTTGACTCCATTAGGATTTTACGGGCCTAAGTAAGATGATTCTATTTGGCTTCGGGCTGTGATTGGCATCCAGCACTCGACTCTCTGGTGGATTTATTTCGATGTTAGACAATAGCAAACCAGCGTTGTCAGCTGTGCAAAATGAGGAAGCACAAAAACTAACAACAAATTATTATTCAAATGAGCATTTCGGTTTTCCGTTTTATCGCAGATAAGACTATAATAAAGAAACAAACAACAAAGAGAAAGTTGAATTACCAAAATTGAGATTGGCCTTTTTTAAAATTCAATTAGGCGCAAATCTCGAGGATTGTGGCCTAATGATACCGCAGACAAGACCAGGGCCTAATTTAAGAATGAAAAATTGATTTAATTTCTAGAGATCAAAAATTTCGGGGAGATCTTAAATTCAAGCTTTTTTTGTAACTCTAAATAATTTCACTGTAGCCTGGTCTTAGGCTAGTTACTCTTAATCGTTTCAATGAAGCCTGGTCTTAGGCCAGAGCGTCAACTACATCTTAATTCAAGTCAAGCTGTCTCTCGCCGATGACCAAGGAGCAATCTGAGGGTGGGGAAGGGGTTGGGGGCTGAACGGTACTTTTATTGGTAAATCACCTAACGTATCTCCTTTTGTTAGAGAACAGTAAGGTCTTACCCCATCCAACAATCATGCTCGCCCTGATATCATTCTGACTTTAAAAGTCACAACAAGACGACAAGGGTTAGGGTTCCTCATTAGCTTATCCCGTGAATGAAATGTGTTAGATCTTGTACTGTAAATTGTATCACATACTGTACTTCGTTAAATTGTAAATAAAATATTGTTGCACTTGACTCGTCGAAGATTTATAAAAACAATATTCCCACGCAAAAGTTCTTTTTTCATCATGCTTACATTTCCTAACATTAATCTACCACTCTTGTTTACTACCATACTGTGGCGTTGGAGCCCAGGGGGCAGTTTTATCCAAGCAGCTCCCACTTTTAGACAGGGAATTTCCTGTAACTATTGAGCAACCGGCCTAATGTAATGTTTGATTTCTGCTATATCGACCATGGAGATCCGAATAAGACTTGGATACATTTTTAAATTTGACCTGTTTTTCGTATAAAATTGATGGTACCCCCCCCCCCCCCACAGTACTGAACATCCTCCTAGGTACTGGATAGTATCCCTACACATTACTGAACATCCTCCAAAGCACTGGATGGTATCCTCAACAGTTACGGGTTTAGCCTTCCGTTGACCTCGTTCACACTATACCGTTTCTAAACGAAAATGGTACGAAGACATGCGGGTTTAGCCTTCCGTTGACCCTGTTCACACTATACCGTTCCTGAAAGAAAACGGTACGAAGTCATCCGGATTAGCTTTAAAACGTTTTCCTAACCAGAATGAAATTGAAAATATTTCGAAAACGGTATGAATCGTTCCAGTGTAAACGGATAAAGACGAAACGATTTCATTCCGAATTCAATTCAAAGAGAGGCAAAAAAGTCTCTCAAAACCAATTAAATCGTTCCGTTCTCACCCGTTTCCAATGAAACGATTCGTGCCATTTTCAAATAAATCGTTTTTATTTAATTGCGATTAGGAAAACGTTTTAGTGTCAACGGAAGGCCCATCCCGTATGATTTCGTACCGTTTTCGTTAAGAAACGTTACAGTGTAAACGGAGTCCAAGAACGGAGTTCTATTTCCGAGGGGCAAATCACTCAAAAAATCTCGTACACTTTTGGCTAAAAATCTTTAAAAATCTAAAAAATCTTTAAAAACCTCTGAAAATCTACAAAAATCTCAAAGAATCTTAGAAATCTTTAAAAATCTAAAAATCTCGTAAACTTTAATTGAAGTGAGTTCCCCCTCGTCTATTTCTAGATGTGTGGTGCATCTTGTAACTCAGTTATAATTCTATGTTTTTATTCAAAAATAATTCAAGAAGACAATGACTTTCTGGGATTGCTCTCCTTTGCTAGCATCATACTGCCACGAACATGCAAATACACGCCTTTTTGTTTTATATGCAATTTCAACACAAGCTCAGTATTCTAAATTGCTTACTCTCTGGTCTCTAATAGACGTCCCCCCCCCGCTTATTAATTTTTGGAAAATTTTCCACCCAGGACATTCTTATTCCAACCCCCCCGCTAATTAATTCTGGCAACAAGTTCCAAACCAGACAAAAGCAACACAACAAAATTCAGTGAGCCCAAAACTTTTCAATACATTTTAGAAGGAAGGCACAATTTGAAAGACGAAAACCAGGCAAGATGATGATAATACCAATTCGAGTGAAGATAATTACAGTCATTTAGTAGTTGCTAATGAAGATGAACATAACATTTTTGATATGTTAGAGGACAGTAGAAGCAAAACTTATAAAGAAAAGTTCTTGTGCTATCGTTGTTGTGTTATGTTTGTTATTGTTAAAGCTTCCATTGCCAAAACCCGAAAGTTTCGAAAATTTATTTTTTTCCAACTCCCCCCCCCCACGGCTATTGATTTTTGAAATATTTTCCAACCCCCCCTATTATTCCAACCCCCCCGGCTATTAATTTTTTCGATTTTTTCCGACCCCCCCTACTATTCCAACCCACCCGTCTATTAGAGACCAGAGAGTAGCTGGAGGGCAAATTTGAGTACTCAAAATTGCTTAGCAATTGCTTAGCTTTTTCTACTGAGAAATATGTTTCTTACAATACCATCTTACAAGTTGTTGTACAACAAGTATCGATGGTATCTTGCATGCAAAAGTGTGCTGGTTTACTAATATCAACTGTAACATACTTATCTATAGGGCTGCTGCACGATTTTCATTGCTAATTTGATCAGAAGTAAAATTTTCAAATTGCTTAGCATTCCTCTATCCAGTACTAGATTTGCTTAAGTTTTTGTCTTGTCGAGTACTGACTTGCTTATAAAGCAGTTGCTTATAGAAAAAATGCGTGTAGACGTATTTTGAGTTTGGGGTTGGTAGCTAGCCTGTTATTTCTAGCAGAAAGTTGATCTGGCTGAAAATGATCGGCTGAACACGAGTACAGTTGTTGCTAATTAAAAAAAATGTACAATAAGAACCACAGTTAGCTATGATTACCATTATCGCAAATTCTGCGCTTCATTTATCATATCTTAGCGTGTTGGAGTCAATTTTTGTAGTACGTATAGAATCAAAGCAATTAATACAACGCTTAACCCCTCTAAATTGTCAATTATTTCTTAAAACGTGTCAGAGAACATACTTAGGGATGCGTAATGCAATAATCACAAAAGGAATTTTCTTGTTAAGGTAACAACACACACAAAAGAAATGTCAGTTTAGAAGGATAAAGGGTTCTAGCAAGCTTCACTAATACCCGAGAAGAAAGAGAGAGAAAGGGCAGGAAATGGTGCTTATGCATATACAATCTTGCAGCAGGCTTGCGGCTGCATCTCATTCGAAGAGTTTTCCTGATTCACAATGCATGTGTCAGCCCTTTCACATGCTTCACCCTTTCTCAAGGTCATTGACCCCCAGGGGGTAACTTAACTTTAGGCTCCAGAGGGTGATTCAAAGTTGGTTACACTCCTTTCTAAAAGAAATCTCTCTAATACCATGGGCCTATTTCTGACGTCATGACGCTTATGGTCATCATCATCATCATCACAAGCAAATGCACTACCTACGTAGATTGTATGGCAGCTTTTTCTAAAATCTACAGCAACTGTGATGGGGGCTTTACTACACAGTAGCTACTTGAAATAACTAAATTTTGATTGCAAATGTTTATTGGTTGAAATTTCAGGCATCTTAAAGTTCTTTGATTTATGGTGCACATAGCCTCAGCTTGTCTAGTCTTAACTGTTGAAATGACGAGGTAAACATTGTCTGAGACCTGACAACCCCTGGACTACGCCAAGGAATGTAGGCTAATATTATTGAATGCCAAGTTATGCTAATACCACAAATCTCTTAATGTTTATACGAGCTCATTACAAATCAAACATGAACTCAAAACTTTTTGAAAAAATCATTAATCTTCTCTCTAATATTGTTTAAGATATTTATTCTTGAAGTTCGTGCCCGATGTTTTCAATCTTTTCTCAAAAGGAGACTTGTCAGATTACTGTTGAATATTTTACAAAAGGGACATGCCAGGGCTTAGACTTTGCACTCTTTTTTTATAAGACTACTTGCTCTCTGTATCCTCGATTTACCTTAAATATATATTGCACGTAATTTTACAAGCTATTAAAAGATCCTCCCGGTACTGAACGTTTCTGGAATGTTTCAATTTTGAGCAATTTTGAGCAAGTTTCTTAAGAGTTTCTTGAATTCATCAATGGTGCTGGATTATCGAAACGATGCTATGTATATTTTTGGGTCACAGTTTGGACGAGCACTCTCTAGTAATTTTTATAAGCATAGTACAATTTTTTTTATAAGAACAATTTTATAAGAACACGAGCCTCAAATTCTGCCAAATTTTAATATAAGAACAAGCTAAGAAAAAAGCTGAAGCTGGCTAATTTTGCTCAATTAGACTACACACTTTTTATTTTATAAGGAACCTACCTCAGGGCCTAGTACTAGAAGTTCCTTAAATTTTCTATTGTTCTCCATCGTTACAAGAAACAATAGAACAAAAGAATCCATTGTACTTTACAACAAATTCTAGTTCTAGGTTCCTTATAAACAGTTCCTTATTATGAAAAAATCGTGTAATAGATAAAGATAGACAAGTCAGTTGGCAACCTACTGGTACGTCAGATGGGCCAGAAAAGTGGCAATTTGCAACAATCAACACAGCAATAGCCAAAGCAGGCTTTAAAAGCATTACAAAAGTAAGAACAATTCAAGAACATTTCAGGCTTAGAATTAAGAAATATTTAAGAACAGCCAGCCTCAAATCAAATTTACTGGTTCTTATAAAAAAGAGCGTAAGAGACTTAGCCCTCTAAAAAAAATTAGGACGCAGAAAACAGTAGCTTTTACAACATGCATAGATTTCTTAGCAAATATTGTTCTAGTACTAGAGTTTCTTAAATTCTTGGTCATTCGAGAGTCTGGGTTTCTTGCAAAGAGTTTCTTATAAAAAAACGTGTATTCCATTTTCAGCCTCCGAATATTCTTAAGTGGTTCTTAAAACGTCAGCTGTTTATGTAATTAACATGAAAATAGTATTGTATTTAAGAGGTTTGGGATGAGCGAGCATCAAGTATGCCCAACCAACCTCTCGTATACTTCTATTCCTGAAATCCTAAGAAATCCTATTGTTCTAGTAAAAATCCTGCGGTTCTTCAAAGGATCCTGCGCGCTTTGGTGGGGAATGAAATACCCCTCGTTTTGAAAGCCTGTTTTTGCTATCAGCTGTGTTTATTGTTCCAAATTTTGACTCTCTTGACCATCTGAAATACATACCTACATTACACGTATTTTCTTTTATAAGTAATTTCAGCTCGAGCTCAGTACTAAATATTGCTTAACTACAGCGCAAATTTGAGTACTCAAAATTGCTTAGCAATTGCTTAGCTTTTTACACTTGAAGATTTGTTTCTTAGAATACTATCTCAGAAGTTGTTGTATACTATAAGAAATGTCGATGCTATCTTGCATACAAAAGTGTGCTGGGGTACTAATATCCACTGTAACCTACTTCTATATAGCTGCTGCACGATTTTCATCGATTTTCATTGCTAATTGGATCAGAACTAAAATTTTAAAATTGCTTAAAATTCCTCTATCCACTAGTAGAAATTGCTTATTAGTTACTTATGAAAATTTTAAGAATGATTTCTTCTTTTTATATAAGAACAATTTCATAAGCACACGAGCCTCAAATTTGGCCAAAACTTAAGAACAAGCTAAAAAAACCGAGGCTGACCATTTTTGGCTCAATATAAGAATTTTATCAAATAACCATGAGACTAACAAATAATCACAAAAAAGCAGATTGGCAGCACGCAGATATGTATGTCAGATGGTAAAGAGAGGCAAAATGTGAACCAATTAACACAACTGATAGCAAAAACAGGCATCGATATCATTATAAAGTAAGAACAATGTTAGAACATTTCAGCCTGAAAATAGAAGAATATTTAAGAACAGCCAGCTTCAAATCAATTTTACTGGTTCTTATAAAAAAAGAGAGTAATATAGAAATCTGATTGTTGCAGCTGCAGCCATTGCAACCGTCTAAATCTGCCCCTGTAACCCACAATAAAAAGCCCCTTACGAGAAATATTTCCAATATAGAAGTTTCTCAAATTTGTGGCCAGTCGAGAGTCAAAGTTGCTTAGAGAAAATACACTCTTTTTATAAGGAACCTGGTTCGAGCAAGACATAGCTTTTTAAGTTCCTTATTTTAGGACCTTTGTTGACCACTTTGTAGTAATAAATGTTTCTTTTATAAAATAATGATAATAATAAATACCATAATTCCCTACTTTTACAACCTTGGCGGCAAAAACAGCACAAGAATTACACTAAAATACAAGAACGTTGAACATGTTTAACAACAAGAAACAGTTTAAATTAGAAATTTGGAATATCAGGGTCCTGACCGGGTTGGCTAATATAGGTACACAGAACAGTAATTGTGGGTCTTTCTTTATTGGAAAGGAGATATGTCATATGTCAACAGAAAGTCAGGGTCCAGCGATGGTGGATTTGCAATTTGGAGTAGTATTTCTCTTTGATGAGCGTAGACAACACAGACACATACAAAATGTCTTTCGTCCTCAATTGCATCTAAGTTGCATTTAAGGCATTTTTGTTGTGCGACTTTGTACGTTATGTAACTTTGTACAACTGCTAATCAGTTACTAGTGTCCATTTATTGATATACGCAATTAATGTTTGACTGAAAAATCAACGAAACTGTATCTTCCTTATTACTTTTTTTTAGAAAGATAGTATTATTCAAAGAGGTAAGTTCCTTAGTAATTCTGCTGCCTAGGTAAGTTTTACGACTTTCTACATGTAGGTTCCTTATAAAAAAGCGTTCCACACAATCAGATGAACACATGTGAAATATTTAGCGTAGGCCAAATCACCCCCTCCATCAAAGAGCTTAGACGTTCAATAGAAATTAATTATGACCTAGCTACCTCCCTCTAAAACCGTGCTCAGATTATCGAAGTATTCATGGATTTGAAAACCAGGTGTAGAGCATGGAGTTCTCTCGCTTCTTCAGCATTGATTTTTATAATCCGCCATTGTGATCCTTCTTATCTGGCTAGTGACTTTCAATCAACTAATTTTTTTATGAATTATCATTTTCTCGATTCGCTGCGTTCTTCAAAATAAACAGACACACAGACACGAGTTTTGTATTTTCAGGTGGGTCCTCGACCCTCTGTAGGCGAATCTTTTATTGAAATTTTCAAATATAAACAGGGTCGTTTCTTTAAAATTGGGAGCCCCAACGACAGATTTAGGCCATCGACATTCGGTAGTTATGTTTTGCTTAGATTCCTATCATGCATTGCACGAATTCAGATCTCTCATATTTTGCGGAATTGCATATTACACTCTAGCCAAGCAATCCCAAAGGAAACTCCGTCAAAAAAGCCTAACGCCAACCTCTCTAAACATTCATCTCCCAATACTGCTGCAAGAGGGCCTGGACAAACATGCTTTAGAACAGGCATGAAAGGTAATTGTATTCGCTGAAACTTTGCAGATTAGAATAACTGCAAAAGCGAGACAACATTTGCAGAACTCAAATAAGGTTCTGTTTTCTATATAGTAAATGTTTATTGATGAGAGACGAGATTGGATTTATTAAAAATGTTATTGTTTTTAAAATTTGCTTCTCTTTAGTTGTGGCTCGATTCGTACTCTCTTTTTCAAGAGGGTTGTGGTAATAGAATAGAAAGCTACATCTAAGATGAAATGTCTAAGAAGTACTGAAGTTATGAAAGTTTTCCAGGAGTTTCTCAAATTACATAAAGGTTTTGATTATCGAATACAATTCTGGTCAAATTTTTACGGGCTAGTCTGGAAGATAAAGCTCGAACCTCTTTTTTATAATTAAAAACAAACCTAAAATACACCCTACTCTCTTAAAATAAGAGAGAATAAAGAAAATAGCAGCCCTTACATGTAACCAACAATGAAAATGTTTCTTGGGAAATATTTTTCTAGTGCTGGAGTTTCTTAAATCTCTGCCCATTCGATAGTCTGAGCTTCTTATATTTGAGAAGAATGTTTGTGAAGAACATTAGAGAAGAATGTTTATGAAGAATTTTTGTGCAGAATGTTTATGAAGAATGTTTGTGAAGAATGTTTGTGAAGAATGTTTGTGAAGAGCATTAGAGAAGAATGTTTATGAAGTATGTATGTGAAGAATGATTGTAAAGAATGTCGGTGAAGAATTTTTGTGAAGAATGTTTATGAAGAATGTATGTGAAGAATGTTTGTGAAGAATTTTTGTGAAGTACATTTGAGAAGAATGTTTGTGAAGAGCATTAGAGAAGAATGTTCATGAAGAATGTATGTGAAGAATGTTTGTGAAGAGTGTCTGTGAAGAATTTTTGTGAAGAATGTTTATGAAGAATGTATGTGAAGAATGTTTGTGAATAATTTTTGTGAAGTACATTTGAGAAGAATGTTTGTGAAGAATGTTTGTGAAGATCATTAGAGAAGAATGTTTATGAAGAATGTATGTGAAGAATGTATGTGAAGAATGTTTGTGAAGAATTTTTGTGAAGTACACGTTTTTTTTCTATAAGAAACCTAGCTTGGGTCCTAGTACTAAAAGTTTCTTAATTTTTCACCAGTTTCTAGTACTAAAAGTTTCTTAAAAGTTTCTTATTTTTAGATACGCACTTAACATCAAATTTTGCACTTTCCCTCGCATATTTCTTATATTAAAGTGAAACCCACCTATTAATACAAGTAGACAATAGAATAAAAACGTGTAGCAAACCTAAATCAAGCAAAAATGTATTCTTGACATATTACTTTCCGGCTCAGAAAGTCCTCTTATTTTTTCGGAGTTTCTTAAAGATATTGATGTAGTTCTAAAGGTTTCTAAAATTTTTGGGGCTCTAGTACTAGGTTTCTTATAAACCGGTTTCTTATAAAAAAAAAACGTGTACATTTAAGAAGAATGTTTGTGAAGAATGTATGTGGAGAATACTTGTGAAGAATGTATATGAAGCATATTTGTGAAGAATTATTGTGAAGAATGAGGCATGCCATTTGTCAGGCAAAATCGAGTTGAAATTTCTTCAAACTAATATCAGAACAATGGGAAGAAAATATAACTCCTAGTTATATAACTCAGCACAGGTTATGAGTGAGTTTGAATTGAACATTCTGTCGTTGGTAGGGCTAGGGGCACTATAGTATGCCCTACACTCGCTACATATGAGTTTCTAGTGTGTTATTGCACCCCACTTGTACACAGAAGCTTTAAATTGAGAATTACTGCTTACTAGATATAATATTGGTTAGTTAGACACATGTTAGTTTCGAGCCCACGAACAGAAGCCCAAACGCCAAGCCAATGGTTGATAGAGGGCAACGTCACACCTGCAAATTTCATTGGTTTTAAGTCAGATAATTTTTTAGCTTCCTTCATAGGAGTAATGAAATTGAAATAAACATTTTCTCCGCAAACAGCATACTATCATTTACAACATGAACAAACACAAATAAAACGATTTTAGCCTTTTTATTTGTTTATTTACATGTTTTTGCCTTAATTAAACGAAAAGTATAAACAACTTAAGCTACGATGTCTTTTAAAAGTTGTGAAATTAAAACAAACGACTTTGAAGACAACATTCTCTTATGTACAGCACCGACAAACACTAATAGACAATTAAATTTCACGCTTTTTTACATTTTTATTTACATATTTTGCATTACTTAAACCAACAATATAAACAAATTAAGCTACGATGTCTTTAAGAGTTGTGAAATTAAAACAAACAATCCCTGCAAATAACATGTTCTCACGACAACACCATTACACACTAATAAAACGATTAAATTTTACGCTTTTTACATTTTTTACATGTTTTTGCATTAATCATATTGACAACTTAAGCTACGATGTTTTTTAAGAGTTTGAAAGTTTAAAATAATCTTTTGAAACAAATAGATGCTTGAAAATGCTTAACAGATAAATGATTATTGTGATATTTACATTAGCAAGTAAGTTATTGTATAAGCTCGTTAATAATTTAGATAATTAAACGATTGTTGACTGGAGTCTAAGAAAAAATCACCTCCTACAATAGTGAATGTGAGTTTTATAGAAATAAGATAATGTGATTTCCTACGAGTTTTAGAAGTATTCTCGAGGTTGTTGTAGCTAGATAAAATAGGCCATCTTCAAGACCAGGCTGTAAAACTGAGGCCTACGTTACTTCCCTCACAGTTTCCTAATCTAAACTTACATTACGGCAAATTGACCCAGCGTACAAATTAAACTAGATCACAATGAGCTAAACTCATAAGTTTTTCTAAGTTTTTCAATGATTTCTCTAAGTCTCGGTATTTCCTTATTTTTAAGCTATACCTATCAATTCCTGTTAAACCTGACGTTTGGACTCATTTGCTTCAATATCAGTGATTTTTTCCCTGACTACAGTAGCTTTAGAACTAATGAACGGATTAATGAATTGGTATAAGTTAAAAAGGAGAAAAGAGCCTTGTATCAGAAAGTTAGCCCAGTAGCAAAAAGACTTTATACTGAGAGAGAAATTGAAGGGAAACAGTTTAAACTACAACATTCCATAGCAAGACGAGGAAAGGAAGAAAGCATAACATGTATGAAGGTATGAAAGAAAGTATAACACACAAGAAGATGTAATCTATGTAGACATCTGGTCTCATAAGGCCCAGAGGGACTATATGGCAAAATTGATTTTGCTAATTTTGCAACAGTTTTCATCATAAGGCATAATCTAAGACCATGACGTATGACATTATCCACAGTATACTTATATTTGGCTGATTGTTTTTGTAACTTCTTAAGCACTTTTTGAGTATCGTATATTCTACTATTCATCATATTCATATCATATGCCCAAGTTTGTGAGTGGCAATAGAGTCAGTGACCATAAAGGCATATTGGGACTCTTGATCACACAATTATACTTATATTTGCTCATTGTTCTTGTAACTTCTTGAAACTTCCATATTCTACCGTTCATTTCATCTATTCATTTCATCAGCCTAAGTTTATGAAATACTTGCAAGTCAGCACGAGGTAGTCATGAGGGCCAATTGGGTCTCTTGATCATATAATTATACCCAAACAATTTAACCATATTTTGCTCATTGTTCTTGCACCTTTTTGAGTACTCTATTTCTTGGTTCATATTCTATTATTTATTTCATTTATATCATATGCCTAACTTTATTAGATATTTGTAAGTCAGTGTGAAGGGAGATAAAAATGGGGACAAATTGGGTCCGTCGATCACATAATATTACCCAAACAATCTATTCATATTTCACTCGTTGCTGTTGTAAATTCTTGAGCACTATAATTCTTGATCTATATTTCATTTATATCATATGCCCAAGTTTACGAGTTACTTTCCAGTCAGTGTGGAGGTAACCCTGAGGGCAAATCAGGTCTTTTGATCATATAATTATACCCAAACAATTTATCTATATTTTGCTCGTTGTTCTTGCAACTTCTTGAGTGCTATATTTCTTGATCCATATTGGACCATTTATTTCATTTATATCATATGCCCAAGTTTACGAGTTACATTCCAGTCAGTGTGGAGGTAAACACGTAGCGCAAATCGGGTCTTTTGATGACATAATTACACCCGAAAAATTTATCTATATTTTTTTTGTTGCTCTTGCAACTTCTCGAGCCTCTATTTCTTGATCCATATTCTACCAGTTATCTTATTCATATCATTTGCCGAGTTTATGAGATACTTGTTAGTCAGTGTGGATAGAACTATAGGGAAAACTGGTCTCTTGATCAAATAATTATACCCAAACAGTATATCTATATTTTACTCATTGTTCATACAACTACTTGAGCACTTTTTGCGTATCATAAATTCTACTTTTGAGTTGCTATACATTCCGTATGGAGATAACCAGGAGGGAAATAAGTTCTCCTAGCTTTCTAATCTACTAAACTATACCTAAACCTTTCGGCTTTGATTATCAGTACCTATATACGAAAACTAGCACATGCACCCAAGTGCTGAGTTTAAATCTTTATAAGTTAGTTAAGTGTTACTTTTTTCTCGGATGGAATGACTAATATGTTACTATAGAAAGTATCAGTCCATAAAATAACCTGTATTGTTCTTACTTATGAAATTAAATAGCTTCATGGATGGGGTCTTAGTTACTTTAGTTGATTGCAGTAGCTTATTATTTACCAAACAGCCTTATCTAACGATAATACGTGTATACTTACAACAATATGAATTATCAATAATTACAACCTATATTGGTAACCTTATGGCGTGGCTAGCACAGATGACTTAGATTTCTTTACAACAAGAAAGATATACACTCTGACGTCACTCAATGGAGGCCTATCAAGCCACTCCCCCACCAAAGTCACGAAATTTCGCAGCGCAGGTTGTTTTGTGAGGCTACCCTCACTCTCAAACCGGTATTCAGCATATGAAGTATACATAGAATAATCGTTATTTTCCTTACCGTGCAATGTTTCCTCGTAGCCACGATTTGGAAATACCAAGCTCTCGACGAAATTCTTGATACACATCAAAGTATTGTCGATGAAAAGAAACGACGAGCCTTCCGGAGCCAATTGCATTATGGATCTTAGCGAGGGGACTGTGTCTGACAGATTCTGAACGGCTGACAAGAAGCGTACGAAGGTGAATAACTTTGCCTGAGGAAATGGAAATGAAGAATGCAAATCATGGTGAATCAAATGAATAAAAACTGGAAGGGAGGTAAGGTAAATTTTACTTTACTTTCTTTGGCGTATTTGCCACGTGACAGTTAAACCAGCTAAGAATAAACCAGGTTTTTCAATGGAAGAATCTGATTGGTCAATTTGATAATTCAAATGATTTTACTAACAGAATATCCTTTATTTCTTCCTTTGCAAAAGCTTATCCTGAACCTTATTGTGTTTCTCTCTTGTAAAACTCCATCCTCATTAAACTTAATCCCTCAGAAAATACGAGGCTTGAAAATAAACATCAACAAACGAGCTTGAAAATTACCTTCTTGACCTTCTCTCCCATGTCTACTGCCATTCTTTCGGTGACATCAAACGCAGTGAATGTGTAAGAAAGACCAAGCTCCTCTTCCAGGAAATCCTTGGCGTTGTGTTCCCAATACGTGCAGTTATCGAAGAGATGGAATACCGTGTTTCTCGGAAGGAAGTGGTGCAGTCCAGCTACTTCACTTCCGGGTCCAGCACCAAAACAGCAGACATCCAAACTAGATGTAAATAAAGATCATCAAAACCAAAAATTATCATTATAGTTTTTATATCAAGGAACGGTTGCAATAGGTAAGCTTGGGTGCTTTGCTTATTATGCTAGTATCAAAGGGTTTTCCCAAGTTTTAAAGCTTTTTTGAACACTACAAACAGAAAATTAATCATGGGCAGTTCTTAGAATTTGCAGTAACAACTGTTGACTAATGAGTTAAACATTAATTATCTCATTAAAGATGGAACTATTGGTTACAATCAGAAAGGGACAGCTATGATTTGTGGGAAACATTAAAGGGGAAAACAAGAAAAGTTAAAGAGCGAAGGATCGGTCAGCGTAACCTGATCGGGAAGCACGGGGGTTACCTAGAGGGACTGTCCCTGGCTGCAATATCTAGGGCATTATACGATGCACGGTTAACCGTTCTCTTTTCAAACGCATGATAGACACAAGTCAAAGTGCACTATATTTGGTGTTTTTGTTAAGCTAAAGCTGAATATAATCAGTGGTGATCTCTAGGGCAACGAAGATGAATCATAACTTTTGTTGTCAGTAGTCGCATGCAGCACGTAGATTTTCGTATCCCCACCCGGTGTCAGATTCAATAGTATTTTTCACATTGATAGACTAAATAATAATTGGTTTCATATTTGACCAAGTGAAAAATGGGTATTGCTTTTGGGGGCTTGCTTTTGGAGCCCCCTTGATAATATTTTTAGAAATCATCATTGAAAATGATTGTAACAGGGTACAAACTAACCATTCTGAAACACTCTCCCGTGCAGGTTTACACAGAAAAATAAATTGAGGAACTATCAGAACTAATTCCAGTCTACAAAACGCGCGTTTTCTCAAAGTGGTGCATAGAAATCATGTTTCTGTAATCGAAAAGTGGTTTTTCAAATAGAAGCAAGCTTTTCGAACTCTAAATTGAGTTTCTGAAATTAAAATCGGTTTTCTGAAATCAAAATCACTTTTCTAAAATCTAAATTGGGGCTTTGAAGGATAAACGAGGTTTGTGAAATGGAAATTTGGTTTCTAAAAGTCAAACTAGGATTTTTAATTAATGGTAATTGGGTTTTTAAGATAAAGATCGAGATTCTGAAATTGAAATTGGGTTTTCGATGCAAAATTTGATTTCTGAAATGTAAATTGCAAATTAAAGTTGAAATCATAGTAAGACCTTCAGTCTTTAAACAGTTAGAGCTTCAGGGTGGAGAGACATTGGAAACATAAACACTAAAGATATGCTTCTGACACTCGTCAGAGTTGTACTTAAGAAAGAAACGAAAATGAAACCTAACGAATCTTTAATGAAACATACGAACTGCTAAAGCTTTGCTTCTGATACTCACCAGATAAGTAAGTCAGAAAGAGAACTAAAATAAAACCTTACGAGTTGAAGATGAAATGAAATAACTATTAAAGCTTTGTGTCTTACAATCATCAGAGTTGTACTTAAGAAAGAAACGAAAATGAAACCTTACGAATTTTGAATGAAACATAGCAACTACTAAAGCTTTGTGTCTGACACTCACCAGAGAAGTAAGTCAGAAAGAGAACTAAAATAAAACCTTACGAATTGTGAATGAAACAAATTACTAAAGCTTTGCGTCTGACACTTATCAGAGTTGTACTTAAGAAAGAAACGAAAATGAAACCTTGCGAATCTTGAATGAAACATAGCAACTACTAAAGCTTTGTGTCTGACACTCACCAGATAAGTAAGTTAGAAAGAGAACTAAAATAAAACCTTACGAGTTGAAGATGAAATGAAATAACTATTAAAGATATGCCTCTGACACTCGTCAGAGTTGTACTTAAGAAAGAAACGAAAATAAAACCTAACGAATCTTTAAATGAAACATACGAACTGCTAAAGCTTTGCTTCTGATACTCACCAGATAAGTAAGTCAGAAAGAGAACTAAAATAAAACCTTACGAGTTGAAGATGAAATGAAATAACTATTAAAGCTTTGTGTCTTACAATCATCAGAGTTGTACTTAAGAAAGAAACGAAGATGAAACCTTACGAATTTTGAATGAAACATAGCAACTACTAAAGCTTTGTGTCTGACACTCACCAGAGAAGTAAGTCAGAAAGAGAACTAAAATGAAACATAACGAATTGTGAATGAAACAAATTACTAAAGCTTTGCGTCTGACACTTATCAGAGTTGTACTTAAGAAAGAAACGAAAATGAAACCTTACGAATTTTGAATGAAACATCTCAACTACTAAAGCTTTGGGTTTGACACTCACCAGAGAAGTAAGTCAGAAAGAGAACTAAAATGAAACATAACGAATTGTGAATGAAACAAATTACTAAAGCTTTGCGTCTGACACTTATCAGAGTTGTACTTAAGAAAGAAACGAAAATAAAACCTTACAAATTTTGTATGAAACATAGCAACTACGAAAGCTTTGTGTCTGATACTCACCAGAGAAGTAAGTCAGAAAGAGGACTAAAATGAGACCTAACTAATGGTAAATGAAACAAATTACTTTTAAGCTTTGCATCTGATACTCGTCAGAGCTGTATGTCAGAAAGAAACGAAAATGAAACCTTATGAATTAATGCCTAACTAAGCCTGAAGAAACGTAAGACCTTTACTACTTCCATATGTAGAACAGCAGAATATTTCCATGTGGCATGTAATCCGCATGTTAATATGATGTTAAATAGAGTACAAGCTATTGATCACTTTCTAGGCTCAATACACACTCAGGCGGTTTCATTTGAGTTTTGGCGTCTCATTCAATTGCTTTGGTATGAATAGTGTCTGATGGTTAAGAAATTCAGAATAATAAGAACTTCTAAACCACCCCTTAAAAGATTTGTGCAGTAGTGTAAGGCAATTTGCAATGCATAATTGCTAGTTTGAAACATAGTAAGAATTTACAAATTTAGACTAACATAAGCAACTTCAAAGATTGCATTAGTGACGTAATCTACAGCAAAATGAGTAAGCACATTTGTTTTCAAGGGACCATTTTTGACCAGTCCCTAAATTGTTGAGTATTTCGGGCTGTTTTTATATCATCTTGAAGTGCATTCCCAACCTTAAGGGGTGTTTAGTAGTGTGACGGATATTTCTGAGAAGTGTCGCTTTGGGGAACTACTGCTACAGTTATGATATCCCTCCACATTTCTGAATATCACCCTCACTACTCAGAGATATCAAATGCTGTATGGAGTGTATCACACTATATTTGTTGTATGGAGTGTAAGACACTACATTTGTAGGTACTCAAGTGAGATATGAAGTGCCCATGTGCAATCAAGAACCCTTACTTTCTCCTAGAAATGTTGCTCATCATATCCCAAACAAATAGGGGTGTAAACCAATCCATTTTATCTGTTATTGAGAAGGAATATGTTTTATAATTCAAAGTGAATAGATTCTGCTTACCTCTTTTCCTCCTTGAACGATTTAAGAACACTTTGAAGTCCGTCATAGAAGGAAACCCAGCTGTCATAAACGATACTGGCATGGACAGGGGTGTAGACAGCCATGTAGGCCCATCTTGTCTCTGGTTCCCCAAAATCAGTCGTTTCTGTTCCTTGCAATGAAAATACATGCGTGGTTGCTTTGACTTTGGTATGAAGAACTTCTTGCCAAACAGATGTGTTCATGCCAGATAATTTCAGCTCCAGCTTTACTTTCTCTTCTAATGATTTCAAGGAGTTCTCTAGACTTGACATTACTGGAGCACAAATCACATCTAAAAGGGTAAACCGATTTAGATTGATATGCTTTTTCATAAGAACCTACCATTCCTATTGTTAACACTTTACCCACTTCTGTATCCTTCCCTTTTCTAAACAAATGCCCAAACCACCTCAAATGCTGTCTCCTTGACCACTCTTTCATTGACTCTACACCCACTCTTTCTGCAACCTCCAAGCTACTAATCCTGTCCCATAATGTAGCTCAATCCTCCACACATCATCCTCAGTATCTTCCTCTCCGTCAAAACCAATTTTTTCCATTCTTTCACACCCAGGCTCCAATACTCACACCCACACTCACTGCCACTGTCACGCCTTAAAAATTATATTTCTAACCATACTGTCTAGTCAGTCTAATGCTTTTATCATCTAAGGGTTATTGTTGAAGCTCTAAGGCATCTTATACACTTCAATCATTCAGGTCTTGTGCTATCTGTTTGGCATCATGTTATAGTGTCCAATTACAATTCTGCTATTTCCCAGCTTTCCAGCTATCCCTATTTTTCAATTTTGCTTCATTCACTTACAACAGAGGATTTACAATTCAACAGCTCCTGTGGTTGGGGGTCAGAATTCATCCACCGCAACCCAGGTACTGTAAGAGGCGACTAAAAGGGTTGGCATCAGGAAGAGCATCTGGTCATAAAACTTTGCTCCATATCAAAAATCATGGATTTATCAGTAAACAAATCCATGGACCGGTCAAGCCCTGCTAGCAGGAAAAACAATATAAAAAATCATATAAAAAAGGAAGGGCATCTGGTCATAAAACTCTGCTCCATATCAAAAATCATGGATTTATCAGTAAACAAATCCATGGACCGGTCAAGCCCTGCTAGCAGGAAAAACAGCTTGAATATAAATTCTGTTTGCATGGGTATGTGATTTTCAATCAAACATGAAATACTGTAACTTGAAATTCTTAGTATATCAAGTGTAATCTATTGCTGGTAGATTTTGATTCATAAGCCATAGTCTAACGTAAGAAATTACATTTTACCAAAGTAAGCTATTGCAATTGTGATATGCTATCAGCAGATCTCGAACAGGGGTTGTTTCCACCAAAGGCCAGCCTGCTAACCGCTGTCCCAGACTATGAAATAAGTTAGCGATTCAATTGTTATTGGAATAAGTGTTTGTTTTAGTGGGATGTAACATTTTACCCCATACTAGTGTTCTTATGACTTTCTCAAGTTCAGAGACAAATAAATGAAAAAAAAAAAATTAAGGTTTGAGCCATCACCTTTTAATGTGCTAATGACATAGACGGGCCCTTTGCTAGGCTTTGAATTCTCGTTTGCAATCTGACCAATGGTATTGCAGTTCTCACCACCTTTGAATTTTTCACCTTTCACGATGTCTGCATAAGATCCCTCTTCAACACACTGTTCTCTTTTGCCGCTTTCTCTTGCCGTGCAACTTACGCTTGGTTCCAGAGATACCCTAAAATTGTACCTTTCCTTGAGAAATATCTTATACTCTCTGATATCATGGAAAAGCTTGCATTCAATGCACTCGCTTCTTGCTTTATCTCCTTGTTGTTCATTGCCGTCCCGGATAGCTCGGTGACAGCGGCCTTCAATATTTGAGTGCTGGAACAGCATAAATGAGCACAAATACTTGAATTTTGAGCATGTCAAGCACTGCTGAATGAACTGGCTTGTTGGCACTAAATACGGCAATGAAAAACTGACATGTAGTGTCTCGGTCATTGCTGTGCAATCAAGGCATTTTCTATCCAGAGAATTCGAGGCAAACCATTCCTCCAAAGTATACATACAGAGTGGGGCTCCTTTACTGCAGGAAGCACATACTTGTATGCGATAATATACACAATCTTGGCAAATACAGACAATTTTCTCCAAGTCTTTTGCCCTACTGAATCGGACAGCAGCCATTTGCTTCCCCAAGAATTTTCTATGTTTCTGTGCATTATAGACCTCATCCTCTTCAACACACTGTTGACAATTAAAGCACCAAAAATCACTCATTTTTCAATAAATTGGCAATTGAGTGAAATACAGCTCAAGATTAGCAGTGGCTTTTTGTTAAGCTATTAACTGTTGTTACCTCTAGACAGCCTCTCACTCTGAGTCGTCCGACGTGTCTGGTATTACCTTGTTTGGTATACAGTCAAATTGAACAGTACATCAGAACTTGATCTAGGCCAATATTTTTACCATAGATAAGATACCAGCCTATTCCATTATAGGATCAACAGATGACCAAGTCGACTTCTAGTGTTGTGGAAAGACGGAACAGCAAGCAAACCCAGATAGGAAAAGGGCCTAGAATAAAATTCCTGACCAAAAACCAAACTTTAAGTTATTCTGAAGTTATCCAGCAGTTTTTGGCAAAAAGAAGCTTAGAGAAGATGATAAAATGCTTCGTTCACAGTTTACACGTTGAATTAGGTACAAACTTATTCAGATTTAAATGAATAATTAAGTAGAGGTTTGAAATCACAAAGCTCACCGCAGCTGCTTTCAAACTTCAAGCGCCATTTTGTTTTTGAACAGAGGAGTTTTTTACTCTGTTTTGAACGAAAAGAGCCTGGGAACCATCAGCTAAACGAGGTCGAAAGGAGTTTTGGCGCTAAATTTTGAGAAATCAAATTACTTTACAAGAAGTACTCAGAAAAAAGGGTCTCTTTTGGCCTTTCTTGGGCTACACGCTTTTTTCTTATAAGGAACTGTTTATAAGGAACCAAGAACTAGAATATCTTGTAAAATACAATGGATTCTTTTGTTCTATTGTTTCGTGAAACAAATTAGAACAATAGAACATTTAACAAGGCCTTGAGGGATTGAGGTAGGTTTCTTATAAAATAAAAAGCGTGTAGCACATTAATCATGAACTCACTCTCTCTTATCAATTTCATAGCTACCTATTGGACTAAGTTTAGTCAAGGGACGAAAAAGAAGGAATTTATTTTTTCCAGACCTGAGTGTCACAATGCCACTAAAAACAGCAAAGTCTATGCAGTAAAAATGGTTTTTGACTGACTAGTCGAAAGTTCAACGAGCAATGATTGCTCAGCAAAGCAATCATTCTATTTTTTGGAAAATTGGCAATTGATTCTAATTTTTTGGTAAATCTATGTTGAATATATAGGCTGATCAAATAAAGAATCTACAATTGCAAATCAAGCATGAGAGTACTAATACAATGGCAATGGCTCTAGCTAGCAAAGAAGATCATTCAAAGAAACAAGAGAGAAATGAAAAAGGTGCCTGAATCTTCGTTCTTTGGCTACTGAAGTATCATCATACAACAAATCTTTAATTTCGCGCCTTTGTATCATATATCGTTTCGTTACCAAGTACAGAAAGTTAAAGATATAGCTAACAATATACCTTTTGGAGTTTTTGGCCGTTAATCAGAACAATAGGATTTTCAGGAAAAGTGTACGAGATTTCTAGGGAGTGATTAGGCCCTCGGCCTTACATCGAATATCTACAGGTCTAGCAATGCTGCAATGCGGCTCAAATGCTTGACGTCATGTTTTTGATCCAAGGTGGTTCCTAACTCAAGAGCGAAGGTATATTTTATGACTTCCGAGCTATTTCCAGATTACACGTTTTTTTTTTAATAAGGAACCGGTTTATAAGAAACCTAGTACTAGCGCCCCAAAAATTTAAGAAACTTTTAGAACTACATCAGCATCTTAAAGAAACTCCAAAAAAACCAAGAGGACTTTATGAGCCGGAAAATAATATGTCAACAATACATTTTTGCTTGATTTAAGTTTTTATTTAGAGGAACACAGGATGTTGAGTCTACTTGTATTATTAGGTGGGTTTCACTTTAATACAAGAAATATGCGAGGGAAAGAGCAAAATTTGATGGTAAGTGCGTATTTAAAAAAAAGAAACTTTTAAGAAACTTTTAGTACTAGAAACTGATGAAAAATTAAGAAACTTTTAGTACTAGGACCCAATCTAGGTTTCTTATAAAAAAAAAACGTGTAGAGCCAGTACTTTTTGATTTGGGTTTTTTGATATGCCAGGCACTGCTACAACGTGCAATTATGGCCTGTTCGATCGAATTGCTGCTTCGCGTTGGTTCAAAAAGAGCATTGCTGCATTTCAAGCGAAACCGAATAAATTGACGATTATTGGGGAGAGTGATGAGAGGAGAGCAGCAGCGTATCGCTTCTCTTTGCATTCCCTCTCATCAAAGACTAAGACTTGTTATTCGTGCTATTTCCCAAAGTGGGATAGCAACCAACCCTTGGGTTGTCTACGATGTAAAGGGTGACAGACAAGCAAGGCTCCTAGGGTTAAAATTAGATTGTGCTTTGAAGGGAAGACAATAAATCCATTGCTTGAAGAAGATTCCCCAAGATAAAATCTTAAATGAATCTTAGATGAAGGCCTAAGCAGCATCCGAGAAACTCAACCAATTTCTCTATTCTAAGAACATAGACAAACACGTCATTGAAGAACTCCCTAAGAAACTAAGGCAGAAAGGAAACTGAAACCTTCACTCGAAGAGCTTCTGATTGGTAACAATCACTTAATCAATCAATGCAAATTGCACTACTTAACGTTACAAGGTATGGCAGCAAACAAAGTTAAAACTAAAAGATAAAACTTAAGTAAAAGATGAAAGCTACTGCAGTGATGAAGGGACCATATTTGTAATGCAAGATTTACAGGAGCAAAATAAATCAACAGAAACAAAGTTTTGCGTTTTTGCTGTCGTAGATTTAGACCCCATTGCCGTTAAAATGGCGCGATGATAAAAATACTGTGGTAAACTTTCTTCCTCTTTCTTGTATTGTTAAACATCTTGTGCATAACGGATTTCCAAATCTTTTGGTAAATTTCAAAAGCGAAAGTCAAAGAGTCTACGTATCTTTTGATATACCTACTAGGTTTGGCAAAAGTTATCGCATTTTTTGCCAAGACTTTATTTTTTGGCGTTTGTTTCTACCACCTTGACAAGAAAAGTTGTTCAAACTTTTCTTCTAGTAGCAGGGATTGCCGAGTGGTTAGATCACTTGTATGGTGGCCCAAAACTGCCAAGGAACTTTTCGAAAATTTTTGTCGGTCGTTTTATTTTTACAAGAACTTATATTATTATTTTTTGTACATTTTCATTTCATTTTCTCTTATTTATGATTTAGTATTAAAAGTTTTATTTTTTATCTCATTGTGAAAAAAAATTATTTCATATTTTCGTTTTCAAAACATTTTTGGAATACTTTTTACTTTTATTTCGTTTTTGTTTTTTTTGTTTTTAATTTTTTTTGATTTTTTGATTTTATTTTGAATTTAAAAAAAAATTAAAATCAAAACCATTTTCCTCGACGTGGCCCAAAACTGCCATCGAACCAAGACTGCCACAGCCTCGTTATGGTATTTTTTACGCCAAAAATAAAATGTTTGAGCTAGGCCAGCTGTCAGCAGATGCAAACTTTCTGAAACTGATATGCTTGAAGGGAAAATATTACGAGAAGTAGGCGGAGGTAGCAAACTGCTGTCAGAAGAAACTGAAGAACTTCTGTTGCTGGTGCCAGCACAATTTAGCTTCTTCAAAAATCTTGGCTGAGCAAATGCGCTTTTAGTCAATGTGTTATCATCTTCACCTGAGTCATTATTATCCTCAACTCCTTTCAAGGAGAATATGCTTCGATATGCACTACTTGGCTTATCCAAGAGCCTAATGTGAAGTAGTTTTATATTTGGCATCTGCTCCATCAGAGTGTGGCATGTTGGTCCTTGTTCCCCTGCCAATACGTCAACGTCTTGGTGGCTTTTCGATCTGAAATAGACTAGACAAGCCTCTTTGATCCCCTCCATTGTCGGATCCTTTGAAGGGGGATAAACAAAGAACTCTCTGGGCCTAAGCAGCATATTTCTGAGCCTTTCCCAGACACATTGCTGAAAGACGTTGTACAGTTAAGTTTTCCCCTTCAGATGAGTAGCCACGTTCTGCTTTCTTTTCTTATCAACTTGTCATTTCTCTTCAACCTCTGCTTTCAATTTCTTCCATTCCATTGCCATTTTGGGTGCTATTTTCATAAGGAATCTTTTATAATAAACCACATGTACAGGGTCCAAAAACATAGGGAACTTTCCAATAACTAAGGAACTTTATAATCATAATATTTTAATCAATGGTGTAGATATGCAACTTCTTTAATGACTCTCGCTAACTTTTACGTAAAACAGGCCTGGCCTAAGCTTCTTTGTGTTGCAACATGATTTATTATCAGAGTTTATTGCAAAATGTTGAATTTCAATGATTTTCTTGGGTCGGTACTAATTCCTTTCCCCTAAATGAGCACCTAAGAATAAGGAACTAAAGGAACTTTTAGAATTACAAAGTGGTCAAAAGATTTCACAAAATAAGGAACTTGAAGAACTAGGCCCTGAGCTAGGTTCTTTGTAAAAGCGTGTAGTCCAAACGTTTTGGCTTGGCTGGCGCGTTTGTTGCAATTTGCATCTGCTGACAGCTGGCCTAACTTTAGCATTTTATTTTTGGCGTGAAAAATACCATAACGAGGCTGTGGCAGTCTTGGTCCGATGGCAGTTTTGGGTAGACTGATTACATGAGCCGTAGTTATCGCTATTGATGAATTCGACGAACGCTCAAACTACGACTCATAATCAAACGTCGCATTTTTCGAAACCAACGGTTTTGCCTCGTTCTCATTTTGGGACGCCAGTGTGGAGGAGCAATATCAAATGCAAAAGGCTGTGCAGCTCGCTCGTGCAGCTACGGCAAGCAAAGCAGAAGGAAAAATTTGCTCTTGATTCGTTCTTTATTTTGTTATTATTTGTAGCCTACAGAATAACAAAGTAAAGAATTAGCAAAATTACCCTAACATATAATTTCCGATTGTTCTGCTCTATTTCTTTATAAATCAAAGTAACACAAAACCCCTGTAGTCGAAAAGAGAATATTATATCCTCAGCAGTGGTGAAATATAAGCAAAAAGAACTCACACAGCGTTTTTCAGTTGTCTCTTTGTTTTCGGAATATATGTTAAAACATCACTTAAAGTTATAAAACAGCCTGCTTAGCTATCTGGTCAAAAATATCAAGAAACATAACATAAATTACCTGGTCTATTGGAATTGCATGGAGCCTAATAATTCACAAGTGTTTGTTTGCTTGCGTGATATGACAATAATTCTTCTGCATTTTACAAGTTCTTTCAAATTATGATATTTTTATAAGTTTATGTTTTTCAAGCAACTGTTCGTTTCTTGTTCTTGGCCTTTCTTTAAACTTTCGTTTGAAAGTGAAAAGGTTTTTGAATCTGTGTCATCATGCAAGTTGAACAAGTCTCCAATTTTCATTGACTCGGCTTTTGGTCAGCTGACTTATCCCCTTCGTTCACGACTTCAATTTTTGTTTCACCGAGCAGTGTTCGGCTGTAATTTTAATTTCTAACATTGATGAAAAAGATAACAGCAGAGCAATAAAATATTCAAGTGACTTCATTCTTCAATAGTATTCCCAGAATACAGAAGCCTTTGATAAAGGGATGCGATAAAAACGAGAAGTGATAAAGTTCTCCTCCCTTCATCGATCGACTTGAAAGTAAAAGACACCTCTGTACAGTCTGTAGAATGCTGTTACTTGAGAAAAGTTAAAAGCTGTTGCTCATTTCTCTTCAGTTTCTGCAATAAATGTTTCATTATTGTTGTCAAAGAAAACGCCGAGATTAAAACAAAAAGCAAGTGCTCAATCACGGCTTTCTTCTCGCAGCTCGCATTCACAGCTTCAAGCTCAGCTCTTCAGCTCGAAAAATTCGCAGCGCCGTAGCCTCGGTCCCATTCTTGACAGGAAAAGCTGTCAAAAAGTGGCACAGGTTTTTGGACGTTAGATTATGAGTCCCAGTTTGAGCGGACTCGGTTTAGTGCTAGCCTCAGTTTCATAATGAGCGATATCTGGGACTCATGTAATAAGTCTAAGTTTTGGGCCACGTCGAGGAAAATGGTTTTGATTTTAATTTTTTTTTAAAATTCAAAATAGAATAAAATAATGAAAAAAATTAAAAACGAAAATATAAAAACGAAATAGAAGTGAAAAATATTCCAAAAATGTCTTGAAAACGAAAATGTAAAACAATTTTTTTTCAAAATGAGATAAAAAATAAAACTTTTAATATTAAATCATAAATCAGAGAAAATGAAACTAAAATTCGAAAAAATAATAATAAAAATTCCTATAAAAATAAAACGACGGACAAAAACTTGACCCTTGTGCAAAGGCTTCCGGGTTCGAAACCACCTTCAGACCTGACCTGTCACATATAGTGTGAGGAGAGAATTAGCCAGCTCTCTATAATTCCAGGCAAAAAGGCAAAAGGGATCACGAGGAGTGGTCACATCGAGAGGAAGAACCAGGGTCGCACTGCTCGGTTAGTTTTCCAATTCAGTGGACTCTTTCTGCTTAGTACATAAACCAATACCTTCGAGAAGATTAAGCGTATTTGCCTATCAACAACTATTCTTACACTTAAAATTGATTTTTGAAGTCCTAAATGTATTCTATCAATGAAGAAAATGTTTGCGAAATTTTTAAGAAGATCTGTTGAAGGGTTTTCAAGAAATTCATACTTCAAATTTGCAAACATAAATTTGTGCACTACATATTTGAGCAAAGTACTGTACATTGTTTTCAATTTCCCGCAAGCTAAAATTCACATCATTTTATCATTCTTCTAAACCATCTTGTTCTAGCCTCCTTTTTCACTTCACGCAGAATTTGCAAAAGAGGCAAAAACAATATTGCTGATGATTCGAAATAGAGGCTAAATCAATATTCCATCCAAAAAACAACAACAACACTCACCATATAGATCCATGCACATGCACGACCGATCTTCACATGAAAATAGAGCTTTGAAATGGCTGGGAAACCGTATTCTAAACGCTTCAGTGTAATATTGCTACCACTTTGGATTGCCTCGCTGTTTAGTTTCGGTTTGGTATTTTTTACTCGAGGTTTTCTACTTGTGAGAATCGAGATTGGGAATCATAGTGACGTAGAGTTTTTTAGCCTAACCGAAAAAGTGGAAAGTTTTGATCGATTCGGAACAAGTCGTATGACGAAAGATCAGCTGTTGACTTCGGGGAATTGGTTGAAATTCGATAAAGCGTTATTAATTGTCATTGATAGCCTGAGATATGATTTCATTCTGCACAATTCAAATGTTACAAGCTCAAATTCAAAACATTATCAAAATAAATTCACAAACTTACAGAAACTGATGACTGAAAGTGCTGAAAATGCAAGGGCATTTAAGTTTATTGCTGATCCTCCAACAATCACTGTTCAAAGATTGAAAGGCCTCACCACAGGTAATAGGGTAACTGTAAATTCTGTGCCAGCAGCTAGGGGTACAGGAGCCGTATCCCAAATGTAAACAGCTTTGAGTACGGAAGCGATTCTGTGCATGCGTTTCAGTAAAAGTTCTACAGCTCCTGTAGGTTATGCGCACAAATGGACAAAAGTAAAAACTTGAAAAAAGTTTAGGCTAACCAGAGTTAAGTTGTGGCTTTGTATAAAAACAGAGATCTACTCGTTACAGAGGAGATAGTATAGGCTCGCCCAGACCAATATTTATTCAGTTGCAATGGCAGTAATTTTTTGCAAGTATTCAATATTTGATTTATGCATGCGTAGAATCCCTCATGTACTCATAGCTGTTCATATTTGAGATACGGCTCCCATATCTATAGCCACAGCGTAAAAATTGCGGTAAAATTTCTTTGGGTATTTATGATTAGTAAGAACTGTGGTCAAGAACTATGATTAGTGAAATAAGTCTAAATCTTTAGTAAGAACTGAGTGCAGTGAAGAATTTTCAGGACTAAAATTCTATTTTGCAGGAAGCCTCCCTACTTTTGCAGATGCAAGAACAAATTTTGGTGGTGATGAGATTCTTGAAGACAACCTTATATATCAATTCAACCAAAATAACAAGTCTGTTGTCTTCATGGGTGATGAATCCTGGGTGAATCTTTACCCCAGACAGTTCAAACGAGAGCTACCCTTTCCAGGACTTGATGTGAAAGATTTAGACACTCTTGATAATAATGTAAAAAGACATCTGCTCCCAGAAATGAGTAAGAGTGATTGGAATGTTTTAATTGCGCATTTTCTGGGAGTTGATCATTGTGGACACACATTTGGACCTGATCATCCAGAAATGGAAAGAAAGTTGAAGGAAATGGATCAAGTATTGAAGTGAGTTTAAAGCTTCTTTTATAAGAGGGAAACTAAGTTGGGGTACGTTGCTGAGATTAAGCAGTTAGCTATGTGCAGTTGAAGTCAAGCTTGGTTGTGTATTCAGCATATGGATGGGTGACCTTTGAGGTGTTATCTAAACAACTCAATAGTTGATAGTTTATAGGCACATTCGCAAGTTATGGGTTTATGTGCAAAGCACAAAGGGCAGACTGAATAGGTAAACTTATTGAGCAGTGCGACACTGGTCCTTCATCTCGATGTGACCACACCTCGTGATTCCTTTTGCCTTTTTGCCTGGAATTACAGAGAGCTCGCTAATTCTCTCCTCACACTTAGTGACTTGTCTGAAGGTGGTTTTGAACCCGGGACCCTTTGAACAAGGGTCAAGTGATCTAACCATTCGGCCATCCCTGCCATCATCCTGTGGAAGGGATGTTAAACTAGTGTCCATGCCTCCTGCTGGAAATAAGGTATCTAGTCTTTTGCAGGCTAGCAAATTAAAAATAAACTAACTTTGATCCAGAGAACACTTGATTCCTTTTTACAGGGGTAAATCTAAGATTCTGGCAAATGCCCCATTTGGAGATGCAGATTCAATATATATCGTCAGTGATTGTTTCCAGTATTCAGAAGGAGGCATTGGTTCCTGACTAAAAACCATACCAGATTTTGCCCTATCCGACACCAATTCATGGATGAACTCTATGTGTTTGGAAATAACATTACAAGAGCTAATACTATCACCTTCGTAGAGCTTGGATTAGTGTACCAATTGATCTATAGTTACCGAGGTGCTCAACCCTTATATGTATAATTTAGTGTTTTAGAATTTCTGATAAATTGGCCTCTTTCATCTTAAATGCATTAAATAGATAGTGGTCCGATGTTTAGTGAATTCGCAAAACCTTCTTTTGACTATCAGAAACTACTATCTGCCAATATATAGAGAGGCTCAGTAATAATCTATAAGCACTTAGACCCTTAGTTATATAATGTAATTCACTCAATCTCATTGAAAATTGTTGGTTGTCGAAAATAGGGGCTGGGGGCCCTTCTAAATCTGTGAACCGTTTTAGGCAGGAATTAGACAAAAATCTCAAATCACTCAGCTCTAATGTTTTGTTAGTTAAAACTGACCTTCCATCAAACCTGTCAGAAGACTGATAAAATATGGTCACACATCTACACAAAGCACTACGGTCTTACTGTTTAGATTAGTCGAGCTATTCCATGGGCCCTTTGCTCCACGTGGATGAACCAACTTGTTAAAAAGATATTGAGAACATTTGCATATCTGTCTGCCTACCTTCTCCTGTGATAATTTTGCTTTGTTTTTGAAACAAATTATTTCCTTGCCCTGGAAACAAATTAATTTAAAAAAATATTATCTCCTTTTTTCAACAGAGCTTGTACTTGTTATCAAAATTTAGATTAGTTACTTTCTCAAATAAAATATGTTTTATGTTTGAAACGAAATATTCGTCAATTTTTCTAACTAGATTTATGTTTGTTTTCTAAACAAAAGATTATTTCTTGAAAACAAAAAAACCTTTTTACCAGGTTGGTTATTTGAAGCTATATGTAGTACAACAGTTCTGACGTACTACTCTGATGAGGGTAAAACTTAAAGCTTTTAGTTGTTAAATTATGTTTTGCTAAGTTTCCGATTTTTCCTACAATACTGAAGTTCTGTACTGTTCAAAGCAGTATGATTCATTTGAAATTTTGTCAGCTGCAGTTATCCTAAGTTATTGAGATCACATATTGGCATTATAGTAAATAGCACACAGTCTTTCAATGTTACAAGACTTCCAAATAGCCAGAAATATCGGAAACATAGCAAAACGAACACATAGATTACTTAAGCTTTTCGTCTGACACTCAACAGAGTAATACGTCAGAGAGAGAACGAATTAAAAACCTAACAGATTTATATACCCAGATGTGGATCGAAATAGGCCAATCAGAAAATAGGTGAATGATTGGTATAGTGTAGGAAAACCAATCAACACCCACGATACAGTGAGCTGACCAATAAGATTATTTCAAGAGTCCTAAGGCGCAAACGAACTCTTTCAGAGTATTGACTCTGCTGTAGGTCAACATTTGCTCGAAAACCCAGACTGTGCTCAATGTGAGAAATATTTTTTGAATGATTGGCTGAGTGAGATCTACATTTCACTTAGTGTTTCCGATATTGCTGGCTGTATGAAAGTAAATCCAAATATATCATTTTTCATGATTAAATTTTCATACATCAACGTCTCCAGGAAAAACTTTACTCGAGAATAACTATATTAAAAAACTATATTTTACCAGCTAGGAGGCTTAATTTATATATGCCACCACCCGGTCTCAAACCTAGGTTGCTGCAACCAAAGGCAATCGCGCCAACCACTGTCCTAAACCTTGATAATGAGGTAGCACAGTAACCTTTAGTTGTTTTCAACTTCAGGCTTATCCACAGTGAGGCATCAATTGGTGTTTTGGATTAAATCCATCTTCAGAGCCATGTACGAACATAAAAACCCGTAATGACCCCGCTTCAAGACCCGGTGGTGACATATTTAAATTTCATTAGCCTGCTCTAGTAGAATTTAATTTCCCTGTTAGACAATGCCTTATGAATTAACGTATTAAAAAACTTTATATGATAATTCAATGCATTATTTTAAGGCTAAGTATGGATACAAAATCTTTGTTTTCCTTCTTTTTGATTTCTCACTGACAATTGTAATTCATCGTTCTTCTCTTTTCAGAGAGGTCATTGAAAACCTTGATAATGAGACCATATTGTACGTCTTTGGTGACCATGGGATGACCCAAACTGGGGATCATGGGGGTGAGACCCACGATGAGGCTGCTGCTGCTTTATTCATTTACAGTAAGAAGAAGATATTTCCTACAGGTTTGGTAAGTGAGCTGTTGTAATCAATTGCGAAAAGGATTTTGAACTATGAAAATATGTCCAATGAAACTATGAAGATAAATAGAATGGGCAGTTTTAGAACCTCTTATGAAGTCAACAGTCTTTATAACAATGATTTTATAAACATTTTGTGATAAATTACGCTGCCTGAGAGAAACACGCTAAAACCTCGCCAATAAGAAGCTAGAAATGTATGAACCTACAGACTGATTTTGCAGGAAGGACATCTAGAAAATCAAGCATACTGTTGTTTTTGAAAATCTATCAACCCCAAGATTTTTACTATCTTCATCCGAGTTGTAAGAGAGCCTTTGACGAGAGCCATCCACACACTAAAAATCAAAAGCACCCGCTGGTACCATAAGTTCAAGGACCTAGTTAGTCTGTTCTTCAAAAAAGTAGTTTCTTTTATGTAGGGTTTTTACTGTATGTTGGCCCAGAGCAATGCTGGCACAAAGTCTGTTGCAGTGATTATTCTAAGAAAAATTTACAACTCCACAAAGATAGGTTTGAGATTATAGGTTTTAGGTTTTAGGAGAAATTTTGAAATGTAAGCCTTCTAGATTGGCTGAGAATGAAATTGCTGTTTATATCAGTTTTCGTTAGTTTTCAATTAGATTATAAACATATCTGGTTAGATTTTTTATGATTATAATTATGCAAAGCAATATCATAAAAGAAACGGACACATGAACTCAATTTTGTGATTCTTGCTCCTTCTGAAAATTGCAATTCTTTCATCTACCCCAACCATCTTCATGGTAGAAGAGTTAAGGAATCTTTTCAATCCACAAATTTCTATTTACAGATCCACAATACTTTTAATCACACCAAGAAACACTGTCCAATCCACCTTTAATAATCACTGGTCTGTAAAGTAGACGCAGTTGGATAAATTCTGTTAACGTTACTTTGCCTTTTTAGAACGCAAAAACACAAGACGTTTCACAAGTGGACATCGTGCCAACATTATCACTGCAGATGGGGGTACCTATTCCATTCGCTAACATTGGCACTATTATTGAAGATCTTTTTCTCGCGGAGCAAAACCAAACAAACAGCAACAGTGAATCCCAAATGATACGCCAAAACATCAACAAAATGTTGGCATTGAGAATCAACGCACGGCAAGTAATGTTATACTTGGAAGAGTACGCAAAAGTTTCTCAAGACATCGGAGAAGACAGATTCTTGGCATTGAAGGAAATTTTCATTGAAGCGGAACAGAGTTTTGCCAGGCTTAGTATTGGAGATTATTCAACAGACCAAAGTGAGGAGCTATGTAAAAACATTGATATGATAAAAACCACGCAACACCAATATCGACGATTCGTACGTAAAGTTTTGTCCACTTGTCGTGAAATTTGGGCGAAATTCGACCTCGTCTCTATGACACTAGGCCTCGTATTGATTACGCTCACATTGGCCGTCTGCGTTTTGATTCTATCACAAATATATCAAATGGAAATCACTAACAGACAAAATTTGACAATTATCCAACTTTTGGGCCTATTTCTGAATATTGTTGCATGGGTGCTTCTGGCTTTTACGTCTATTTCGAATGAAACTTCGATGTTATTGACTTCTATTCAAGCAACGTCTCTGCTGTGTCTGATGCTTGTCTTTTGGCCTAAAGAAAAGACTTGGCTTAATTTCGAGAGCCATTTCTTCCGTACGAGACTAGATGGCTTGTCCTTCTTTATCCTGATCTTGTATGTTGGTAGCTTTTCAGCAAATAGCTTCGTTCAAAGCGAAAATTCACTTTTATTGGGCCTAATTCAGACTCTACTTCTATGCAGAATAGCCATACATGTATCGGCAGCTATTGAAATCACGCCAGTATCAGAGCTCAAGCTCTCTGACAAAATTTCATCAAAGAAAAGAAATAAGAAAAAAGAATCAGAGTTCAAAACTAATTGGGAGTGCATATTTAGAGCTATTTGTTTACTCGTTGCTTCTATTTGCACAAGACTATCTAAAAACTTCTGGAATTGCCGTGAAGAACTAAAAGACTGCGAGATATCCGAATTTCTCAGACCAATGGAAATTCTAATCTTCAAGGACTACTCCATGTTCCAGTTCCGATTTAGCCTTGCTATTGCAAGCGTCTTTGGCCTGGTCGGATTCTTCTATTACTGGTGTAAAAAGGGTGGCCATCTTATTGGTAACTCGTCTGTTTACATGTCAGCTAGGCTCTTGTTTCCAATAAGTGGTTTGTGCATTTTATTGCATTGGACGCTCAAATCAGCCGATCATAAGAAATACGACATATTCAATATAATATGGACGCAGCAAGTGTTTTTTCCACGTGTGGTGTATATAGCTTGTCTGTTAGTAGTTGTTTTTCTTATTTGGGACCCGCTGGCCGTTTACATGTTGATTCGGAACCAATCCTTAGAGGAGAGACTTGCATCTGGGAATTTCAACGAGAACATCCATGCTGTATTCCGCGATATCAAGAATAGGTTCAATGAGAGAATTTCTTCGCGGCAGCAGGAACAAGAATCACTACCCCCGTTAGTGTACGGTTTAGGCACTGTGTATACCACAGCATTCATGTCCCTCATCGTGGCATTGGCACTGGTATCTATGATCCTGCTGACAGATGCGTTTGCACCTAGTGTGGCATTGCTGCTTATATCTATGCTTTGTTTGGTTCTTGACGAGTCTTTTGGGAACACCAGCAATAAAGGTAGGAAATATCTGCCATCATGATCACTATACCTTATAGATGTGAATTTCTGTTTCTACCTTTCATTCGTGATTTTACCAGCACTATCAGGATAAGAGTGCGAACGTAGAAAGTCAGAGAGTAGCTAGAGATTAATTAGAATATTTTTTTCTCGTCGTTTGAATGGCCTAATGAATAGGTTTTTCTAGCAATTAAAGGTTGTTTTATTGGAAAGCTTTTGCAAATTTCATTCATTCTTGTTTTTAGCATCTTCCTTATTTAGGTTAAATTTGTTGTTATTTGCGAATTAAATGGTCTGAGAAAGTCTACGAATTAAATGGTTTGAGATTTATTGATTTTTGACATGATTTAAATATATCTCGACGAAAGGTATGACTCAAAAAACGTCAGTCAACTCAGCTTTTCATCCTTGCAGGGTCGGTACAGGAGAAAACAGCATTCTCGTTCTCTTCACTGCTTACTTGCTTGTCTGCTAATCTTCCAAAAATATTTCAAATGTAGGCCTAAAGGGACTGAAATAAGCTACCTTTTCTTGCTGAGAACGATTTCTAACAATTTAACGGTTTTGTTTGAAAATCTGCCAATCATTTTACAGGCCTACCCTTGTCGTCAATGGTTACTTGGAGCTTGGTGTCGTCTTATTGGTTCTTCGCAGTTGGCCACCAAGCAACGATACCCTCCATACGATTCGATGCTGCGTTCGTTGGTCGTCAGGGGGACTCTGGTGCGAGGTTCTTTCCAGGTATTGCCTGTGAATTAATTGAAAACATAATTTAGTATCTTGTTGGTGGAGTATAAAAAAATCTGTTTGAACGAAATGCTTCAAACTTTCGCTGGAAAACTTTCACCAATTTGGAATTTCGCATACTTTGCGAGCGAGAATAAACTTGCCAATTTGTATTTCAAGAGGTTTCGCTGTTCAAACTTTTGCAATTTTAGGCCAAAAATGTGAAAAACACGAAAATATCTTCCCTGAAATTAATCTTGCATTTTGATCATGTATCGATTATTTTCGTTATTTCAGGTCTAATGATCTTCTTGAACACGTTCGCATGCCAAGCTCTGTGCTCTGTAGCTTTACCACTTCTTTGTATCTGGAGCGTGAGTAAGCATGGATCAACATCGAAATGGATTCCACATGGCAATTCAAAACCAGAGGAGACTAATGAAATTGGTGAAATGATCTTGAGAGAAAATCCGAGTGAAACAACAAAAGCAATTCTCATGGCGGTGTTTTCGTACATGACTATCAGGATGTTCAAGGTACTCGCCTTGTTTCATTTCAATTACAGTCTTTCATCGGTTCTTAATCAACGGAGTGAATCGAGCACTGGAGTAGACAAATTACATTTTTGATTTGGGTCTAATAAATCTTTGGTTCTCTGGTGATTGTTTTTGGATCTATCGATGTTTTAGCTTGTTGATTTCGGGTCCCAAAGAAAATTTGGGTACGCTTGAAAAATAGGTAAGATATGTTTTGAGTTTAAGGGATTTGTGGTTAAAAACTGCCCAGAGAACATATTTCCTACTGATTCATTGCAAGAGCTCGACGATGGAACAGCATGACGTAAAATATTGACGTGCTGGGTACTATGCTACTCTGGCTACTCTGCATCAAACTCCAACATTCGGATTTGGGCCTACGACAATATCTTTTTGGTCTTCGGGTTTTAGCTCTAAATTTGATACCTAGTTAATCAGCGTTAGTAAACTTGGCAAATGAACCCAGTCTTCGGTGCATGGTCTGCTATAGTGCTGAGATTGAATTTCTCAGTACTTCTAGTTACTTGATGAATCTGAAACTGCTAGTGTGACTCGAACACTCATAGCTGACTGCAAAATGATGGTTGCAAGTACACTTGGCTGCTATGCATATTTGCAGTTTGATAATTACGATGAATCGAGATAGTTGTTGATGTTAGTTGTTAGGCACATACGCTTACTATCTTCGCAAGGTAGTATATGCACAAAGGGCTCACTGAATAGGTAAACTAATCGAGCAGTGCGACCCTGGTCCTTCCTCTCGATGTGACCACACCTCGTGATTCCTTTTGCCTTTTTGCCTGGAATTACAGAGAGTTGGCTAATTCCCTCCATACACTTTGTGACAGGTCTGAAGGTGGTTTCGAACCCGGGACCCTTTGAACAAGGTTCAAGTAATCTAACCACTCGGGCATCCCAGCTACACCAGATTATTTTCGTGCATGAGAATGACCATTGACACAAATCATTTGGCTCTCCAGATCTTGCTTCTTCTCAAATTACGAAAAAGTTGTTATGCAGTCATAACTGTGTCTAGGCTGTGTCACGCCTTTCTCGTTTATTGAGCACATACCTTATTCTTAGAACTTTTTATCGATGCATGGAATTGGCGATTTATGAATAGTCCACGCCCTTCTGGGTATAAGATGGTATAGGCCTATGCAATGATTCTCATTCTACTAGTTGCCTTTCATGCTCATCCAATAGGGTACGCACGATCTCATTGGAATTATGATTATTATCGTTTAATCTCAGGTTGGAGCCGCGGCCAGTATTGTTGCATTACATCGACGTCATCCGTTCATTTGGAGTGTGTTTGGGCCTCGCTTCATCTTCGAGGCTACGGGATTTCTAGTCTCGTTTCCATTCTTACTCGCTGGTTCATTATTCTTCTTCAGAATCGATTATGTGTTAGCGAAATGGACAATAAAATTAGAGGAAATTTCTAAACTTGCGTGATTAGTATGTTTGGAGTCGAGTTGTTTATATTTTACTTTTCTTTTATTTTAGAAATATTTTCATTACGCTTAACACGTTGAGTCCTGATCACGTGTATACACGTTTTGCGATCTTCTGCTACGACCCAAACACGTGTTAACACGTTTGGGTGAAAACTGTGAAAAAACTGTTATGGACATTTGTATTTAGTTTTAGGCCCAAAAACGTGTAGAGACGATTGCATCAAGGACCGTACATACCCATTGTTGATCATTGGTTTTCGATATCAAATAAATAGGCCCAAAAACCTTGTATAAGCGTTTCCCATGGTGATGTGATATTTTGTCATCAAAATATTCGAAATTTCCTCAAAAGTCCGATAAAAATGATATATGGCATGACCAGGGCCATTTTAGGCCGTGGGTCTGGCGAAGTCCACCACAATAGGTGTTGGGACTCAACGTGTTAATGAGTTTTTTTGAGATAATTCTTTATCCATCATATTGTGTAAGGATTCTGTTTTTCAAACCTATGAGTTTTTCCATTACTTCATAAGAATAACTATTCATTTGAACCTCGAAAAAAGTGGGTACCAACATCAGGGATGTAGCCCTACTCGAAATTCTCAGAATGTCAGGAGTATCTTCAAAAATACGAACTAGAATCCCTAAATCCTAAATATTTCTCACGGTCAAATCCCTTATAAATTACCAAAGAAAAAATTTAACTTAACACGTTGAAGCCCAAAAGAAATTGAGGTGTACTTTATACCATACCCACTTCTTCAAATGGCCAATTTTTATTGAACTTTAGAGGAAATATTTGATATTTTTGTAACAAAAGATCACATGACTATAGACAGCAGATTGGAATAGATTTGGTAGATTGGTCATCTATTCTTAGTCTTTTTGAAGGTGATCCTGTCGGTATGGCAGCCACATTTCAAGACATTTTTGAGTCAATTCTAAATATTCATGCCCTCTTACGGAAAAGGCGGGTCCGGAGTGAATATGCCCCCTGGCTCTCTGCCTCTCTTAAAAACCTAATGAATGAGCGAGACGGATTCAAAAATAACCAGCTGAACGTCAGCCAGAAATTTGGCCAAAATACAGGCAAATGCGTAACCAAGCAACTAAACAGATACGCACTGCCATTCAAGATTATTATAGTGGGCTAATCAAAGATAACGAGGAAGATCCGAAAAATGTGGAAGACAATAAATTAAGTCTTGGATAAACATTCGTAATTCGGAACTTTCTGCAAGCTTTGGGTTTGAGGGAAAATGCCAAATAATAGAATGTGATGTTCTTGAGACATCTAATCATCATTTCACTTCTATAGGGCCAAGCTTGCCCAAAACATCGAGAAAAGAATTGATGATGATTGTCTACAGAGCATCACCCTTGAATCGGACAATATGATTTTCAGACCTGTAGATGAAAACTACATTCTCTTGAGGCAATCAATAAGCTAAAAAATGGAAAAACATCAGGGCCTGACCTGGTATCAAGTACAATCGTCAAAGATTTGAAAGACCTTATTGCTAAACCCTGAAAACTCATTTTTAACGATTCATTGACACGAGTGGCGTTTTCCCCGATATTTGGAAATTGGCGAGAGTTATTCCTTTTCACAAATCAGGAACTAAAAATGGTGCAATTAATTATCGGCCAATTTCTGTCATTTCAATATTCTCCAAAATACTTGGACGGCTGGTGCACGATCAGATGTTCGACTTCCTTCAAATGAACAAACAGATGACATCTAGTCAATCAGCCTTTCAAAAGCGATGCTCTACCGCAACATCTCTGATCAGTGACACGGGTTATTGGTACAGCAATTTAGACGCTCGGAGTAATATTTAAGATTTTATTTTTGGACCTGAAAAAAGCTTTTGATACGGTGGACCATTCTATCCTTGTGAAAAAACTCTATGCATATGGTATTAGAGGTTCTGCAGGTAACTGGTTTGAATCGTATTTGAATGAAAGAAAACAATGCTGCGCCGCCAATGGATATCGATCAAATGCCAAAAATGCCACCAGTGGAATACCCCAGGGATCTTGTCTTGGTCCTCTACTTTTCATCATATATCTAAGGGATTTTGAAAAGTGCCTGGAGTTTTCTCAAGCAAGTCTCTACGCAGATAACACTCAAATCACGATTGCAACGGATGATTTTGAAACACTATTACTTGATACACAGCAAGAACTGATTAACCTCTCTGAGTGGATGAAGATAAATAAATTAAGTCCAAACCCGGCTAAAATAGAGTACATGGCAATAGGGCACCCCGAAGAACAAAACAATTAGAAATTTCGGATGCTCTCCTGTTAAATGGTACTGAGATCAAACTGGTAAAGAAATCCAAGTCTCTCGGAGTAACCATAGATGAAAACCTCACATGGGATGAACAGTTTAATGTGGTCAAATCTAAAGTTTGCGAAGGCTTGTATGCCCTAAAGAAAAAATTTAAATTTGATCGATCTGTGATGGCATATAAAATCTTGAACAAACTGAGCCCGAAAAAGCCTGTGGGAAAATTTTTATTATAGATCCAAGTTTTCAAAATACAAAACAAGGCTTTGCAAAGATCAGGTTTACAACACAGAACATGCCAAAAAGAGTTTTTACTTCACAGCCTTGAAGGCTTGTAAAATCCAAACTATCGGACGCTTGAAAAAGAACTAAAAGCGTACTTGAAGAGCTAGAGATGCCAAAGAAACACTAAAACACGACCCTCTGGAACAACAGCAAATTTTTTATTTCATTTAGACAGGAAAATTACCACAACCATTTAGCAAACTGCCTAACCCTAAATTTTATTTTAGATTCGGTTTCTCCATGTTGAATAGTGTCTAAAACTGCCAGGGGCCATTTTGGGCGTGGGCCGGTATTCAGGTAATTGATGATTACACCCACCTACGTCTTAAAAATATTTTTTTTAGATTTTCAAAAACTTCTCCACCAAAGCATAGAGTACCACAAGGCAAGAAAGAAATTGTATAATACTTACTAATTTTCTCTTAAACTTAAGGAGGTACAGTCCCTCAAAGTTTGTGTTGTTGTTGAAAAACGTAAAGATGTCTATTTTCGCATATAAACCGAAGTTTTCGAGCCTTAATCAATGGTCATAATCAAAATAGTTAAAGTTTTGTATTAACGCTATTTACAACGTATTTTAGTCTTCTTTAGAAGGCCCATTTGATTATCAAGGTAGCTTCAAAATTAGGCTTGGAAGGGAAGATTTCTTTCACTCCATTTGTGACAATCTGTGAGGTTGGTGCTGATGTGATGGTATAAGGAAGCGTTAGTTGATGTTTACCTTCTTAGCTTAAATGAGATGCAGCCAATCTTTGGTTAATTGCTCCATATTGATGGTATTCCTACCAATTGCTTCCCCTAACAATCTTTGGCCTACACCTCTTGCATGCACATGGGTTCTGACTTGGGCTCTATGCCTGTTTTATTCTCTTGCAAAGAGCTTTTGACACTCCTTTCCGAATATTCATTATTTTCGATTGTAATCATAAAAAACTCAAACAAAAGGCAGTGAAATCTTGCAAGAAGATGTCAGACTTTTGGACTCAATGATATCTAAATGTTCATCCTAAGACGAATTATTTTATCTGACCACTCGGTATCAAAGGTCATCGTGACTGTCGATTATATGCTACGAGCTACGACAAGCTAAAAGAGCCTCTTTCTGAAATTTTATTCTTTTTCTTTCTAATATCAAATTCATCATGGGATAGTTCAGACGCTCAAAAATACGCCATTAGGTCGTTAAGACCCAGGCAGACATACAAAGATTGGATGAACTACCTTGCCCACTTTATGCAGCCTTCGATTAATCTATTGGAATAGCAAATACTAACTTTTTCGAATGGTGGGTTAAAAGCTGTTTGTGAAAGAAAAGAAGGGCACATGGGTTCCCATTTTTTCAAAGCTGGAGAGTTCCGTGTATACCAGAAGGTAAAGAGATTGATTTAAAAAACTGGAAGCCAGTTACCAGAGTCTATTACTACTTACAACTCAATTGTTCAAAAAAGACAACGCAAGAGACCAGTTAAATGAAGCCATAGTGAGGAAACAATGATTTTGGTGATGAAACTGAACTGACTTAAACCCAGAAAAAGCCATGTTATCCGCGGCAGATGAGAGCTGGTGCGAAATTTCGAAACTTCCATTCAGTGAAAATGTATAACACAAATGGCAACCTTGATAATCAAATGAACCTCCTAAAGAAGACTAAAATATGTTGTAAATAGTGTTAGTACAAAACTTTAACTATTTTGATTATAACTATTGATTGAGGCTCGAAAACTTCGGTTTATATGCGAAAAAAGACATTTTACGTTTTTCAAAAACAACAACAACACAAACTTTGAAACGCTGTACCTCGTTAAGTTTAAGAGAGAAGTAGTAAGTATTATAACATTTCTTTCTTGCCTTGTGATACTCTATGCTTTGGTGGAAAAAGTTTTGAAAATTCTAAAAAAAATATTTTCAAAATTATTTCCAGGGTGGTTGTGGTCATTTAATTACGTGAATACCTTACCACGCCCAAAATTGCCCCCTGGTAGTTTTAGATACTCTTCAACATGGAGATACCGAATCTGATACAAAATTTAGGGTTAGCCAGTTTGCTAGATGGTTGTGGTAATTTCCCTGTCTAATTTTATAACTATTGATTAGAATATTAGAATTGTGTATATTAATTAGAGTATAGCATAGTAGATGTTTCATATTTAAGCTTTTAAACATTAGAATCACTGAAGAGGTTTCGTGTATGAATCATTAATAATAATGATGATAACAAATAATTATGATAAAGAAGACGTTTTTGGGCCTAAAAACAAATATCCATAGCAGTTTTTCAAACCGTGGGCGGGCCTTAGTGAAAGATCGCAGAACGTGTATACAAGTGATCAGGACTAAAATACCAAATTTGTAAATTTGAAGTTCTCCATCTGAATCTGAGGTGGAATTTCGCACATGTTTGAAAACGAGGCTTTATGTTGGAAAGGTGTATTACTGTAATGATCTGCACTATATTGTTCCCTGCTACAACTGAGTCAGTCAAACACAAACACAAACTCCACAGCCCAAGCTTGATAAGCTGAGTTCTGATTTACATTGGCAGTCCACAATACTGTCTTTGTTGTTCATCACATATTGTTTTGGGATTTTTATTCTGCAAATAAAATGAATAAAACATGAACGATCGCTAGAAATACTGATGAATTTGTATAAAGTTATTCTGTGCGCGGTTTACTTTAGGCCTAAATCTAAATCCAGGCGGGAAAGTCCTCAGCTTAAACGTATAGATTCTAAAGAATCTTGTTATCGAGCTTAATGAATTATTAAACACATACTCTTAACAACTGCCAGATCTCAAAGATCAAGAGCATACCGGGGGGTCTTTTTATTGCTGTATTAAATATTACTCAGGAGTAGGACCGTATTTGTTACAGGTGGAGAAGTGGCGTGCATCTCACAGACAGCTGCTCCGTGTTCTAAAAGCCAGGGTTCTATGGTTAATGATGTTACCGCGCTTCAAAATCACCTTCGTTGCTTTTATGCGCTTGAAGCGAATTGAGCTGAACCCTTCCAAACCCTTCTAATCCTTTCTGAGCCCCGAACTCTGCGAAACCCTCAATGAACCCTACTTAACCCCCCTCGACCCCCCTCAAAACTAATGAGCCCCAATCAACTCTTATTCGAAACTAACACTGGAAAAATTTAAAATTGAACAAAATTGACTACAATTGCTAAAATTGACTATGAAGCTTGGAAATGATTGGAATGATCGGGCTCAGAAGCACCTTGCGTCGAACTTTTACAAAGAGGTTCTTGTTGATAGTCGTTCAAAAATTGAAAACTTCCATAGAAACATTTGATGCAATCATTCCTGCTAGAACAATAATAATTTGATTGAACTTCTATGCCCCTGCTGGAAATAAGGAGGCCCAGCCTTAGTGAGGCCAGCCCATTAAACAGAAACTCACTTAAAGACTACGTAGCAGGAAGGACTAGGGGAGGCTTAGAGCCTATTTAATAACAAATTAGCCAAAAAAACCCATAGAACACCGTTTAGATCCCACCCTACTTTTCCGACCGTTGAAATTCTCCATGAGCCCCCTCCTGGAGCTTCTACCTACATACTGTACGTCTCTGCTTAGGTTTTGCAGCCTCATTTCCAGCTGTCCACTGACCTACTTAATAGAGCGAAATTTTAAGTCCATCCATCTTGTATATCGAGGCTAGACAGATTTAAAGCCTTAGCTCAACTCTTCGGGTTCTTATGCAACAGCACTCAACAGGCGTTTCCAGTATCTATTTGTCTGGGGACGGGGTTGCTTCTGAACGTTAGGGATCCAGCGTTCAATTATTTCATTTCCTTTCCTGTAATTGCACCTCTCACTATGAGTACCTATCCTAGAAGGAGTATAATTAGCAAAAATAAGGCATGACACAGCTGCATCAAACGCCACGTACTACATATCCGTACTGGTCTATTTGAAAACTAGTAAGATAAAAATAGGCAATAGCCCTCTTACTACAGAACGTTACAGTATTTCGGGGTAACGCGTTTTGGTTGAAACGATGAGACCAAACTTCCTACCTGTATTTGAATATTGAAATAGAATTCATGGCCAAAAAGTTTGTTTTTGACAATCCGTAGCCTGTGTCCCATCCATTCATAAAATGCATAAATCTTGTTGATGGAAGGAACACTAGACATTCTGACAATGCTCTTACGAATCTCACCAGTTTTCCAAAACTAAGTTAGCAATTATAACTAAGCTCCGAAATCATCTTTTCCAAATGAAGTGAATTTAAGGGGTTTCTGGGGTTAGTTTTGATTAAGGTTTCAAAAGGGTTCAGTAAATCAGAGGATTTAGGAGTGTCCAGGGAGAGTTTAGCAGGGTATAGTGGGGTTCATTTCAATTCACTATAATTGCATTAAGGCAGCAAAAGTTTTTTTAGGCTTTGAAAAAATTACAAACCCCAAAACTAGCCTATACTAATTCCCAGGCCCTTCCTTAAAATGCATAATGACGTCATAAATATGGAGACCGGGTTTGCAATCCTGACTATTTCAGTTTTTGAGACGCAAAAAGAATACATTACTTAAATTGAGCCTTGCAACAAACCAATTCAGTGAGATATCCATTGTATCTCATATTCGATATCACAGAGCCAAACCAAACCAAGAAAGCTGGCTATGGTTTCCTTGATGAATTCTTATCCGACAATTAATCTGATTGCGTTGGAAACGCCATTTATCGTTGAGCGTTGGATTATGAAAACGTGAAGAAATTCTAGGATTCAGTTTTTGGATAATCTTAATGTAAACCTTATTATAACTACAGGTTGTTATGACCGAAGCAATCAGAAGATCCTAATTTGCAACAGTTATTTTGCAGGCGTACTAAATCCTAATTGCGAAACAAAGCTCAATTTGTTTATATCAAAAATGTTGCCATACTAGATATCAAAGGCTTGCCATGATAAGCAGTGATTACAATTCTTAATACTGTGTCAGAAACAGCTTTGATAAGTCTGGTCTGGTATTTGCAACGATGGCGTATATCAAAGGCCTGTCATGAAAACTGATGACTATCATGCCAAATATTGTGTCAAATACAGCCTTGATAATACCGAATGTATAATGCTGTCTTACAAAGTATTAAAGGCTTGTCATGACAAGTGATGACTATCATGCCAAATATTGTGTCAAATACAGTCTTGATAATACCGAATGTATAATGCTGTCTTACAAAGTATTAAAGGCTTGTCATGACAAGTGATGACTATCATGCCAAATATTGTGTCAAATACAGTCTTGATAATACCGAATGTATAATGCTGTCTTACTAAGTATCAAAGCCTGGTTATGATAAGTGGTGACTTTCATGTCAAATATTGTGTCAGAAACAGCCTTGATAAGACTGAATGTATTTACACTATCCCATCTGATATTGCAATTTTCTATTCTTCTTATCTTATTATGATATTCTAATTTCTGATATTCTAAGGCCTTTATTCGGCGTGCTGGTGGGTAAAGTCCTTGGTTCGAGACCAGGTAGGGTCACATTGCAATTGTGGTATGCCAGTCATGAAAATACTAGCATTGAAACTTCTATAGAAATGGCATGATGCTTTAAAGCTTTTTCCATGACGTAAATAAACTTGAGAAGAAACAGAATTGGGAATATCTATCGAAACAATTTGTGAGACCTCAAGTTTACTTCTCAACCCTATCTAGAGGTGGCACTACTAAAGTCGTCCCCCTTTGGCAGGTCTTGTGTAGTCACTAAGGAACCCTAATCGGTTCTTCTCAATCGCCTCATTAGGTGAGTGGTGGTGATATCTGTGAGTTCGATGTAGCTCTTAGCTAAACCACCTGTCTCGATAGCTCAGTTAGCAGAGCAATGACACACCAACTCGATGGTCCTTGGTTCGAGTCCTGCTCAAGTCGTTTTAGATTCTCACAAATTGTCCCCGTTGATGTAAATAAACAAATTATATACTGAGCGCCTTTTCCAGACCTCCAAAACTGATTACAGAGGAGATAGTTTGCTTGATGTTTGCAATTGTTAAGTCGCAGAGATAATCTTAAAACAACTTTGAAGGCTTCGGCTATAATCCAGTTGCTTATTCAAAGATACGATCTCAACACAATAGCTCATGTGTACGGAAATAACAAATAAGACAATATTCTTCAACCGAACGGATAACAACAAATTTCCCATTACAAATGCTGAACAAAAACCCATTGATGTATGACTTGCCTGAAGATGGGACTTACAGCTTTTAACTATACAAAAACAACGTTTAGAGAAAGAAAGCACACATGATGTCTTGTACAAAACTGATGAATTTTTAAATACCTCATATCATGTATAACATCTGCCGTGCTTCATCCGCCTTAATTAGCTCAGTATTAAGTCTAGCGTTTAAAATGGCAGTCCCCCGGAATCCACGGGCAATTCAACAACTAATATTCGCATTGTTCAGATTGTAGGAGAAATCGTCGTATCAAAACCTGAAATTAAAATGGTTTATGTTGTAAAAAATGGCGAAAACTGCGAGATTTTCATATTTCCACGCAACGAACACGAGTCTACCACTCCAATTGATATCAACATGAAGAATTTCAGTCTGCGAAATTTGACTTTTGACTCGAAGTGTAATTTCGTTGATCTCGAAGAGGTGCGTGACAAGGCATGGAAAATTCAGATTCTACAAGAAGCATTTGAGAAGAACCTAGTGATATTTGGGTCTTTTTCTCAAATATATTTGATGGACGCAGGATGCACGTTCATGAAATTACTGACGTCCATAACGAGTGCAAACGTGCTGTCAACACTTGATGGTATACTCGCACGATGCAACACTCGTTACTGCATCGACACGGCTTTGGTATTATCAATGCAAGAACTAACAGGCATTGAAAACCAATTAAAACTGGAAGCAATTATTGACTTGGTTATCAACTGCAAATTAGCAACGTTTTTCAATTCAGAGCAGAACATTTTCAAAGAATTCGGAAAGAAAATAAAGGCTACAGCCATAACCATAACTGAAACTGCAACAGAAAGCAGTGCAACATTAGGCATAGAGTCTGCTGCGCAGGCATTAGGACAGGCAGCTGCGGGGGTGGTGGTGACAGTCGCAATAGATGTGGCATTGACCTCGCATAGTTTATACAGAGCTAAGAAAGAGAAGGACAAGGGCTTGATTACTGGCAAGCAATTTCACACAAAAGTGAAGAAAAAAGTATGCGAGTCTGGGTTTCAATTCATTGGCGGCACAACAGGAAGTGTAGTGGGGCAGTTGCTGATACCCGTGCCAGGACTAGGGGCGTTTGTTGGGGGGCTCTGTGGAAGCTTGATAGGGACAGGCATAGGGAAGGGCATAAGTTACGGGCTGTTTGATAGGAATATCAACAGCAACAATACTGGAGAAAACGAGTCTGACAGCTTCAAGATGATTATCAAAACATTGGAAGACATAAAATTACGAAACCCACAAAATATTTCTGTTTACAATGAGAAATCGAAGAGCATTATTGAAGTCAAAGTTTCCGAAATTGCAAGCAGGAATACGAAATTATTAGCTGAGAGGTCTAAAAGATCGCCCTCGCCTATCATGGGTTTTGCAACCAGAAACTCCAAATCATCCGCAGAAAGCTCTAGAAGATCTCCTTCGCCTATCATGAGCCTGTTTAACCGCGCGGTCGATACGCGAAACACAAGAAATGAAAAAGAAACGCGAATTGAATGGATCGAGGCACAAGATGACAGAACGGTAGAGACGGAAAATACGAGAACTCGAACAGGATATGAAACGCAGAACGTCACGACAGAAACGCAGAATGACACAAAACAATCGCAGAAAACAGCCGGGAAAGCGAGGGAACATTTTAAACAAACTCGACAGGTGTTTTCAACCGTGATTGAAGAGGATGGGTTGAGCCAGACCACATCAATTAACGACATCTGTGAGGATTCCAGCAAAACTGGGAAATCTCATATCGACGGTAAAAGTAACACCAAACCGAAGCAAATACGATCTGTATTGGCATTTTGGAAGAAATTCAACAGGGCAAAAACCAAAACGAAAGATTCTGACTCTGAAGAGCAAAATAATAACGCCGGGAAAGAAAATTCTGAATTAACGAGTAATATTCAGGATTACTCGCAGCAAGACTGTTTAGAAGACCTGTTGCACACACGGGAGGATATGGCAGAGGCGAAATTTCTGCAAAATACGTACTCGGAGATTGCACAAGAAAATCAGGATGGTGCAGCAACAAGGGTAGCACCAAAGCAAGGGGATGGAGACTCGTCGTCTTCTAATGTGGCAGGTGAGGCTCGCAGCAGCAGCAATAAAGGGCGTGAAAGTCCCAGCGATGGTTTCGCAAGCAGCGTGACTCAGAAAATAGCAGCATCGTGGAGGCAATTAAGCTTGAATGAGCTAGGAAACAGGCCTAAAGAGACGATGACAGCGAGGGCGACGTCGGAGCAAGAGGAGTCTGGGCTCTTTAAGAGGTTCATTTCCATGTTGGACACGATCGGTACTGGTGACCAAAAGGAAGAAGACGGGGTTGATATTGATAGCGTTATTGAGACCCAAGATTCAGATGAAGATTCCAAGGAAACGTTTACGGATGTCTCTTATCGTGAAATAAGTACACCTAGAGATGGCGATGAAGCAATCAAACAACGTCAAGAGGCGACAGCTCACGCAGCTAGTTCCGATGATGCCGAAGAAACTGGCAAAAGCAATATAAATGATTCTGCGAAACGATTCGTGCAGTTTTGGCGCGAAAAGACCATCGATAAACTAGATAAGAGAGCCCAGCCAGAGCCTAAGAGCGATAAAAATGTACAAGTCGAAGCAGATAGGCAAGAATCTGATAAAGAGAGCGAGACCAATATCTTTAAAAAGTTCCAAGATTTGTTTAAAGAGAAACCTGAAGAAACAGGCGGAGAAGGGGCACAGCAGAGTGCAGCTGATGCGATAGAAGACGATGAGACAAGAGAAAAGAACGATGAAACAGGAGACAAGGAAGACATATCAGCATTCATTAACGACAAACTTAAGGGGATGGTTGCACTGTTCAGAACGAGTGCAGCAAACGCAAGAAAGGACGATGGAGGCGAGGGAGATCCTAAAACCGAAGGTACAGGGAGAGAGGAGAGATACGACACAAGCATGCATAGAGATGAAAGTCGAAGTACAGAAGATCAGAGCGGAGATAGACACCGTCAGGAAAGAGCAAATTCGAGCGATATAAGGGAGACAGCAAGTGGAACAACGTGGCGACATCCAACAGATCAATATGCAGCCAGTGAATTCCATGCAGCTACTCAAAATAACGAGTCCGATGACATTGATGAGACGAAGCCAACTTTCGAGCAACACATTTCCAAACTGCTGCAGAAGCTCGTGGCGATAAGCGAAGAAGCCGGAAAGTCAGCCGAGGCATCAGCAAACGAAATGCAAGAGAGCGAGGTAATGTCGGACGCGAGAGAAACGTCAGCAAGACAAAGCTACACGTATGCAAAACCAGTCGCCACGTCAAACGCAGACGCCTATTCGTCGGCCTACAGCGGATCTAGAAATGCTAATGAGGTTAACGCGAATAATTCAATTGCGGGCGGATTTCCAGCAGATCAGACACAATGTGACAACGATTGGGGAGGTGATAGCGCGCGGTATATGGGCAGATGTGCTGGGCGATACGAGGCTTATCCGCAAACATCTTTGGGATTAGACGCAAGTACTAACATCGACAAAACGCCAGATGCTACGTGGATTGATGTTGGAAATCAAAGCGAGGTTGGGTGCCGGGATGAAGAATACGAACAAAACAAAGCCAGTTATGAACCCTGGAGTGATGACCCAGAGCCAGACAAAGAAAATATGTTTGAAGCTTTAGTGAAGAAGTTAGAGAGAGTGAAGGAGACACTACAAAAATAAAATGTGAAAAACAAGACTGTTGTATTATCTACGGTATTTTTAAACGTAGCTTTATGTAGAGAAATTGGAATCCTATTTTAGCAATAAACAACGTGATAATGTAGAGTAAATAGACAAGGGAATGAAAGTTGAGTCAACTCTCTTTAAGAGGAAAGGTCAACTCTCATAAAGAGGAAACCCCTAAAAAGAGTACATCCCGTTCTGACGGACACTCAACGCTTGAAGGCTCTATTGAGCCATATATGAGATGTTGTATTTTGGTACTCTATGAAATGGACACCTCTCTGAGGCTGGAGTTACACTATACCAGACTGCTATCGGAGCGGACTGATAGCGGAGTGATTTTCACTCCGGAGTGAAACTCGAGAGTTTAGTTATACTACGACGCTCCGCTTGCTCCTGGCCAATATTCCTCTGTATTTGTGTCGAGGTTTCGGAACAAAGGGCCTCGGATTCACGACAATGGAGTCACTCTGGAGCGATTTTCGTACCACTACCAGAGCAGAGTGATTTTCACTCCGCTAATCGTAGCGTTGGTATCAGATTAATGCGGGTAGCGTAACTGCAACCCCTATCCGAGATGAAAGTACCTCCAGTCCGATAGCAATTCGATACAGTGCGATCCGGTCCAGATCAGATCCAGCCTTAGATGGGAACTTTTAAAGGATTCAGAAGGTGTCTACCTGAGAGATTTGACTGTATCAAAAAATGATATACTAACATATTTTGGAATCCCTTTACAAAACAACGTTGAACTACGCAGGCAGAGAGAACTTGTGTTTTCGGTTCCCTAGTCTCTTTTCCGATCACATCGGGAAGTGCAATATGTTGGAATAGGTGCTTACCGTATTTGTCTCAACAAATCTGCTATAATAATGATAATGACGAGAATTTGGAAAGAGCCACAATAGAAAAGTTAATCAGTTGAGCTGTTGTTACTCAGTTGAGTCAAACACCACTCGCACATTGGCAGTTAAACTTGATATATCAATCAGGTCAAACAGAAACGGGTTTTTAAATCTAATTGGCTGTAAATCTCTATAACAATTGCGTTGTCAACGCCGCATCATAGTGCTCGATGTACAAAAGTACAGAGCGATATAGAAGAGAAACAAGAAAGGAGACTGGCTCTCTGTAACTTACAGTTTCATGCTTTCGCAATCATCAGACAAACTATGATGATTATAGTCTGAAAAGATTAAAGTCTGATTGCGAAAGCGTGAAACTTCAAGTTACAGAGAGTCAGTCTCCTTTCTTGTTTCTCTTATAATTGGCTATAAATGAACTTAGAGAACATAGACCTCGGTTAACAAGTCAGTATGAGTAAGTCCTACCTACAACTTGATAACATGAATTCGTGAGTAAACAATGAAAAAGGTTGCTAAACTTCTAGGATGTTCTTGTCCACATATATATTCAGCTTTTGGTCTACAATTACCATCATCTACACCTCTATAGTTTTCAAAATGCAAAATACTAGCACCTCTGTAGTTTACCAAACCAAATCGGCATTAATCACGCCTTCGCAGTTCTCAAAACCAAAAAATACCATAACCCTCTGTTTGTTAGAATCTGAAACTTTACGGTATACTGTACGATTATTACTTCTGATTGTATGAATCTGGAAATATTTGGTATACTATATGGTTATCAGTGCTGTTTGTTAAAATCAGAATCATATCTTGAAATCAAAATGAAACCTTCGATAAAACCATCTTTAGAATAACAATCTTCGTTTCATATGATTTCCCAAAGTTTTTAGTCTATATATCGACCAATGGCAAAACTCGTCTTGTTAGAAATTCTCGCTGATTTTCTAACTTTCAAAATCAACAAGTATTACTGAGCTGGAAAATAGTACATCAAAACCCCTTTTTGGCTGATTTGAACTTGCTGACATATCTCTAACATCTGTTTCTGCTTTCAAAGAATTGTAAATATCTATTTTGGTGTTTATCATCATCTGACAATATCTTATTTTAAACTATTTATATGAAAATAAGAGACTTTTAAGAAACTCTTAGTGCTAGAAGCTGGTGAAAATTGAAAAAAATTAGTACTAGGACCGGGACTAAGGATTCTTATAGAAATAAACCCATACCCTCATCAACTTTGAGTAAACAATTAGCAAGATATATTTTGTGTTGTTCAATGAATTTTATCCCATCATTCCAGTTCATTTTCTCAAAAGTAAGATTTGTTGGATGAAAGAAAGGGTTTATCGACGCTCAATGATTATATGACATCACAAAACTCCCTGATACAAACTCCTAATGGCCTGTTATTTTTCGAAATTACTTTCTGCATTTAAATATCCATTCTCTGTTCTGACTTGGTTTGTTTCAAATGGAGTTATAGTCCTGTGGGTATCCATGAAGGCATGATTCTTTTCCTATGTTTCATGCTTGTTTGATATTGTGATAGACACTATCGCAGTACTAGATACAAAGAGTTGTTACCTTATAAGCTGGCTCTAGATATTGACCACATGTTCCGAACTGCATTGAAAACAACTTAAATTAAGTAATCTCAGAATAGGGAATTCAGTATGTAGATACTCTTTCATTGACTTTCGAAATTTATTCTTGATACGTATCAGTCTATGGATTCTTATTATTTCTAATGCGTGAATATTTGACCAATTATATTTATTTTCATATCATATGTAATTTCAGTGTGCTGAACGCAATTTTTGATTTTCCTTGTTCATGGAAGTGACAAAGTCATAATCATCATCATCATCATCATCATTCATTTAACGTGAATGTTTCCACTTACAGCAGGTTGCATGTTTGCTATAAGTATTTATCTCCATTCAAGAACATTGTTTTGGTTTCAAGCTTTAAGATCACTCTTGATAATTTCTGCCTAGGTGTTTGTTTTTTTATGAATGTCCCAAATTCAAATTTTGAAAATGTAGAAAAACACATTTTTAGCCTCAAATCTGACAAAAGTTAATATTTCAAGTCGAAGTTTGGTCACGTGGTAAATTTTTGGTTCATGCACAAGTCTTCTTTCTTTCAGAGAGCATGTCAGGCGCAGTTATTCCATGAAATGTATATTTGAATATTTGCAGCTGAGGGGCTCTCTATTGAAGCAATCTTGGTAAATTTTTCAAAATATATATCTTTAATGATGAAATTTTATGGAAAAGCTTTGAAGAGCACTTTTTGGAGCATCTAAGGTGTCGTATATTCCAATTCAAAATTATGAAAAATTACTCTCTCTTATTTGTCTTGTCTAATTTAGTTTGTTTTAAATGCAAAATTTAAAAATTTGCTGAATTCTTGTGGAATGAAATTCACTTGTAATGCTCCTGAATCAAACACGCCAAAAATAATCAAAAACAGTAAGCCATCAGGACTAAAATATCAAACATACAACTTTAGCATAGGAGTACTTTCTGTGCAACATTGCATTTTATTTTAGGCCCTTTTTTATCAAAATGGAATATTTGCACCTGAAGAGCTTTCTAAATTTGGAATTTTTTGCCAAAAATCTACTCTTGGATGTTTAATGAAACTTTCCATTGATTTTTGCACCGAAATTCTACTTCAAACAGCATATTTCAACGGTGGAATACTTGTAGCATTTCTCAAATGGAATATTTTGCACAAAAAGTGATCCAAACTTTAATCACTTATAACTTCTTAACATCTTATTGTATTGATTTCAAAACAATTGGAAGAAAACATTTAGTCTTTCGTACATATGTAAAAAAAAGGAATAAGACGCTATTTCAAATATTAAAACTACTGTGGTATAATAAAGTCACTTAGTCAAAAATCACGGTTTGGGACATTCATAAAAAAACAAACACCTAGGTTTTTCTTGGTCTACTCTACCTTGACTTCATTCAACTTCTATTTCTGTACATCCCTTAATCCAGCTATGACTTCTATCAACATGGCCATACCACTGTACCATAATCTGTTGTGACGGATAAGTGTATCAAGACTGGTTATTTCAAGCTTCTAAAGGAGTGAATCGGAGCTTATTATGTCATCCAATTGAACATTACAGATCCATTTAATCATAGCTCTATCATTTCGCAGTAGCTTTAAATATTATTTTTTGGTAGGAACCCAACATTCGCTAGCATACAGTAACACACTGCGGACTTGACTGCTGTAAATCTTTTAAAATCTCTGATAATGAAAGGTTTACAAAACCATGATGGTAATTACGACAGGAACTCCATTTTTCTCTGTTTATAATTCTCAACATCAAGACGATCCTTGCTTTTCGGGCACATTTCTTCCTCTTATGACGTCAGTGGGGGATCCAGTTGGTTTTAAGCTCCCTAGTTTTAACCGTTCAAAACCCGTCAAGTGGTAGTCATAGTTTGAAAACACTATCATTTCAAGACTTCTAGACTAAAGAACTGTCATTAAATTCCTCAGCTCCTTGCAGCACACCAGCTTCGTAACCTTCTGCACGCCCAGTCAGTTCCCTGTCTGAATCATGTTGAACCTTTTTAAGCAACCCAGTTCAACTCAGTAAGTCCTGAATACAAGAATGACACATGATATTCAGAATATAAAAATGTATTTACTTTACCTCAAGTATTTCTAGGTAGTTCTTTTTTCTTCCTTCAGCGTTTGCAATTCTTCATAATTGTAAACGAACAAAATTCTGGCCGAAATAGCATCGAGTCCTTTTTCGGTTGCCTCCGGAATGAATGCCTGGTATTAGAAAATAGAAAAATAATGTTATCTCGCTTTAGCTGATTTACAGGGGACCGATCATATAAATAGCATTACTGTAGTTGGCAAAGTTTATCTCGAATTTATAGGAAGGGTGGCAGACAAAAATCTTGTGCCGCACAATGCAGAAAAATTGTAACTTTAAGGGCACTTATATCATAAAAATATTCAGAAAGCTACACATGCAGAATGGGAAATGTATCTAGCCAAATACGTTGAGGAAGTCGAAGCTTTTTTCAACAATAGAGTTTCTGAAATACATCAGGCCTAGATTTCTAGGGCACCTCGAGGCTGAAAAAGTAAATTTACTGCAAAAACCTTCTATATATAGTAGACAAGTTTTCTTTCTAGAAAAAGTTCCATTAAAGTATTTGTGTTCATTAAACAAGTGACACATGGCAAAACTAGGCCAGCCAGATTTTTCTCACTATTTTGCAGTTCTGTAGGTCAAAGACTGTTCTGTTATCTTCATATTGCCTTAATTTTGCTAGAAAATATACGTATATTGAGGGTATTTTCTTTTCTATTAAGATCATTTTGGTTTTTAGATATTTTCTTTCAAATCAACATGGACTAATCCTCTAATTTATCCCCCTAAAATGGATTCTGAAACCAATAACGAATAAGAATGTCTTAAGTTCATTCTACTTCTTTGATATCTTGGATTCTGACCAATATCACAAGACACATTAAATGAAAATGTACCTGCCACCAATTTTTCTGGCTTCCATCAGTTGGGATTCTCAGGTTACAGCACCTGACGCCAGTTATAAGTACAGCAAGGGATAGCATTTCTGGTTTCACAGTTTTTAACATCGGCAAATGAAATGAGTCTTGCAGCAAATTCCACGTCAATTGTGGCAGCCTTCTTGTACTCCATTCAGAGGCATCCACCCACGACTTCAGCGAATTTAAGTAATTTAGCAAGTACTAGGGAATAAGAAAAAACATTTTTGAATTATAATTTTATGATTTTTGCGTCTCCCACCAAGTGTGTGGGGCTCTGATATTGCAAGTAAATGCTTTTTTTAGACCTTGCTCAGCAGCGATTTTACAAAGTTGCTTCAAAAAGTAGGTATAAATAATGCGATACTAGAATTTTTTTATTGTAATCACATGCTTTTGTTCCCTGCTATCTCTTCCATACGGGGTTCCTATGGCTGCAGAGACTTTTCCTCAAACAAAATGCTAGAAGCCAAGCAGAGAGGCCCCGCTTGAAACCATACTTAATACAGACGAAATACAAATACAGTTGACTCTTGCTATCTTGAACTCTCATGGGAAATGAAAAATTGTTCGACATAACACGGTTTCAAGATAACGGGAGTCAAGATTTTCCTTTTGCAAAAAGGTGGGTCTCATACGTAAAACAGTTAATAAACCATTAAAAGATTGTTTGCCACTAAAAACCACTCTAAAAATTTAAAGATCACTAAACAGGTATCAGTTTTAGCTTATAGTTTATCAAAGGGCACCATGTTTATCAATCAACTTGGCAGCCAAGAATTGGAAAAACTGAAAACTATGATGAAACCCAACAAAGTAGTCATTAAGTATGCTTTTTGTGTGAAGAAGAATGACACAAGTAGGACATCTACCTAAAAGTCCGAATTGAAAATTTGCAAAGACCATCTTCTTCTTTCTTAGGGTAGAGGAGTTTAGTTCCTGCACAACAGTAGTTGAAAGCAACCGATTGAACTTTAGAGATGGTCAAGGGATCAGAGTTTAACTTGCAAAATACTTCTTGTTGGAAAACATAGATTTATTTCTGTTTTAAGAACAGAGTGGTCATTGGTGTAGTTAATCACAGAAGATATAAGTTGTCTGTCAGTTTAACAAAAAGCTATCATTTGCGTATGATTGTACAAAATTGAAACTTTTATGTCATGATGTTTGAGATAACAGGATTTTTTGTTCACAGGAAAGAAATTTTGTTCAAGATTACAAAAAGTTTGAGATAACAGTGTTCGAGATAACTAGTCTTATTTGCGTACTTCACCATATAGGAAAACTTGGAAAAATAGAACTTGTTTGAGATAGCGGGAAGTTTGAGATAACGGTGTTCAAGATAGGAGAATTCAACTGTATACAGAGTCATGATGGACCAACGTAAAATTAGAGATCATCTTGGTCTACTGTAACAGTGTCTAAAATGCCTCTCTACAGACCAAATTTTGATTCCGGATGAATTTGTCATGCCCCTGAAATTATGGACGTTTCTACATATTTGGGAGCGCAATATACATGTTAACATAAGCTGATGAAGATATAACATCAAAATATTGTTTGTAATACAAACCTTTTGTGGACTGTCAAAGGAGACTTGAAAATCCAACACTCTGAGAATAAACAATTCGCAATATTGAACGCTGTCTCGCAGAATCCAGTATTTCTCTCCAATCTCTAACGGTAGTTTATCAGGGTGCAATATTCTAGAAATTAAGTAATAGAAGCTGCCTTCAAATTCAAACTTAAAAAAGGAACAGCAAAGCCAAATTTTGCTATCTTGCCAGAAATTTCCCAAGCAACAAACAGAAATCACTTGTAACAGAAACCATTCAGTTAAAAGGGTCCCGCAAAATAACAGAAAATGCCAAATACCGTACAGAAAAAATGCAAAATTTGGTTGAAACAATGCCTAAAAAAGTGTTTGGCCATGGGCCCTGCAGTGTCAGAACCCCCATTAAATCTAGCACAGCGAAGAACTCACCTGTAACAAACATTGACAATATCCCTGATTTTGACCGGCTCTTCTTCAGCTTTGGCGGCAAGATAGAGTGAAGTGGGGCCAAGAACCTTTGATAGAAAAGTAATTCATGTTATACAAAAGTTGATGGATTATAGGGGAGAACATATAGATATTATGGAGTAGCATGGCTATAAGCAGCGGGGGCAACACAGATTTTAAGAAGTTCTTTTCTAAGAAAAATTTGGATACGAGTATAAGGTAAACCCAGTTTGATTACGTTTCGCAAAACAGTGAGACTATCAAATTTAATAAATATAGGTAAAGATAAGCTGCAATGACTAATGAACAATCTAAGCTATGTAACTGATAATGGACTTGATTTATCTATTTACTCATTTTGAAACACGTTTAGCTACTCTTAATTTTAAGAGTAATTTTAAACATTTTAAGTTATGCTCAATTTACTGTATTATATTTTATCTACTGAAATGTAGATAGGGTAATAGTGTTCCCAATTAGCATTTGCTAAATATTACTGACCCTGTGAGAAAGTTATAATAATAGTAATTATCTTCTCAAATTCTTCCTCAAAGGGGCTTTTACCTACGCCCCCCCCCCCTTCGCTGAACATTTTCTGCATACAGCTGTTATAAGGAGGGAAGAGATAAGATTTCTTTTTGAAAGAAAGCTTTTATATGTGAGCTAAAAGGCTGTACAATGGAGGCCTTTAAAACTTGTGCCGCACTGGTAAGTTTTAGGATTGTAGGAAAAGTCATGTTCCAGCACATAGCAAACTTTCCAATCGGGTTGTGGGGGACAGGTATCACTTGCTTACGATTTTGAAGCTGTTACTAGAAAGACACTCTATGCGGCAAGAACTCCTGACTTTGAAGACTTGTAGAAAGATGTTCTAAGGGGTAAGTATCACTTGTAACATTGCAGCCTTTAAAGACCTTTTATGGGGCAAGAACTCGTGACTTTGTAGCCTAGGGTGGAATCCATGTAAAGGCTACGCCCGCTATTACACCAAGGAATAATAGAAAAACATGTGGTCTATTGTTTTAGTCAAACTCCATGCTGATCTCAGGTGTAAACATAGATTGCACCATGGCCTTTAGTACGACACTCAATTGGGTAAGACTTTGAAGACTGAAGTACAGCAATTGTAGATGTCACATGTCAATGTATTTTGCAACTTTGGAAGCCTCTTGAGTTTTTTTTCTAGATATTTTACCACCGCAGGCTACTACAATTGACATATATGCCCCCCTTCTTGATCCCCCGGTCTTGAAACGAGTGGTTGAGACCAAAGGTAAGCACACACTAGCCACTGAACCATGTAGCTATATCCTTAGTTATGTGTTATTATTCACACTTACATCTCCTCCTTGGAACTTTTTATTGAGATTGCTGCTAACTTTCTGGTAGAACTCGTGATAAATGTTGCAGGCTGTAGAAAAGACAACTGATGACAGCTTGAGGCGTTTGCTTGCTTCAAAAACCAGACAGGTCTCTTTGTGGTGCAGATTCAAATATTCCTCATCTCCCTCAACCAGGCTGCGATGTTCGTCCATATCAAATCGGAGACATAATTTTTCTTTTGGACGATAAGGATTCTATAAATATCAAGACACTTTATTTATCCTTGGGCAGAATATATCCGCGTGTGTGTAGATAACTTAGGCCACTGTTTGTGACTTGGACCATCTGAGACTGCATGCTAGACACATTGAGAATCGGAATGCGATTCATTCAGTTCAGACTGACAATACTATAATAACAATAATAATCTACTTTTATACCTGAGCTATACAAGCTATTTGCTATTCACAAGAGAATGGATTTAACAGAAATAATGGTAACAACGACAATAATATTCAAACACACCACGTTGCATTGAAGGGATAACTGCCTGGAGCTCATTAAGACTGCTTTTGACAGTCGGTGTAATACTGCAATTAGGAACGCACTCAAATTCATTCCGCATTCAAACTCAATCTCTTTTCAGCAAAAAAATTTGATCAAGTTTACTAGATAAACCATTACCAAGTTACGTTAGTTTGTACAAAATTATTATAAGTTAATAGCCCTTCTTGGCCAGGCCAGGATGCCTTATCTATAAGAAAATACAATAAAAGAATGAATAAATATTAAATGGAATTAATGTTGATAGAACCAGGGTTAATAGAAAAAACTTTTCTATTAATTGTTAATTTGTTTAATCTGTTTTTTCTATTGACCCTGATAGAACGTAAATAAATAGGAAAAAATTGCATGAGTATGAACATTCGTGTCTGTGTCTCTCGTGACGCTTGATTTTTCACAGCTTCGACACAGCGGTGCCATCACGGTAAAACAATTGGTCCCTCGCTAGCAAGTCAGTCGTTATCAGAAAGTCGAACGAATAAGTTGAACATTTTTAAAGGACGTATTTTCATGTTATAAACCGTTGTATGAACTCGTAGAGCCGAACTGCTCTTGTTACGTATGGAGCCGAACTGCTCTTGTTAAGAATAGAGCTGAACTGCTCTTGTCTTTGAAACGTTAGGGGTTTTAAAGTTTAAATAAATTGAGTTTCTTATAATTTGAGTTTCATTTATTTTCGTCGTCTGTTGCTGAACCGGCTGAACCCACAAAGTAAAACCCCCTTGGAAAGTGGTTTTACACTACACTCACTCCACTGAGAATTGTTATAAGTTGCAGTTTCTTGGCATTCTTGCTAATTTTTCTTATCATATATTTTAAAACAGCTTTCTTATCGTATATTTTTATGCAATGAGTTATAATTAACTTAGTTATTGTCCTGTTTTATTTTTGTGTAGGGTTGGGTAGTATGAAGACGCTCCAAATTTGTGTAGCAAATCATTGCTGATGAAATGAAAATGGAAGTTAAAATGCATGAAGTTATTTAGTTGGTAGACTTTTCCATTCTTATTATTGAGACACAGGTATCATATGGGAAGATATAAAAAAATGTTGAAAAGTTTCAAAATCAACTTAGAAAGTATTTCGTTTGCATATTATCCACCTTATCCGCCTCCATCCCCCCGATAATTTTTTTACCGAATTTTGCCAGCCCCGCTCAAAAGGCCTGGCTACCGACCTGGTCAGGTAGTGTGTTTACAGCCAATGAAAAAGGAGCAATTCACCCCTAGAGAATTGATTCATCCCTAAAGATGGCAAAGAGTCAAACAAATCTAGGTTTGCATAACATTTAATTAAACTTTCATAAAAGTGTCTTTAACTTAAACAGCAAAGAAGGAAAAGCGTTATATATCAATAGAGGAACTTTACTTTGCAGTGCATATATGACCTAGTTAAACATTCGGTGCTCTATTTCTTTGCTTTTAAAGAGAGATCTAAAATGCACCTGTTCCATATTTAAGCTAAGCTAGCAACGGTTTATTTACACCTGTTTTGGGTTGTTTTTAAGTGATTTTGACGGAACAATCACATCACAGTTAGTATGTTTTCAAGACAGAGTTTGATTGGCTAGGCACAATAATGATACTACGGCTGCTTTTGAGAATGCTAGTCCAAGAATTAAGCAGCCAGGAAAAGGAATTAGGGAGGGGTATGGAAGAAAATCCCTATTTTTAGTGAAATTATAATAGTATACAAATCCAAGAGGGTACATTGTGTATTCTCTTAAAAAAACAAACTAGCTCTCTTTAACATCAGGCTGTTTTGATTTCATCTATATTGTTTTATGATTTATGTTATGTAACATAATTTGGCAATAAAATGTATCATAATCTATATTATATCAGATATCATTATATCAGATATAATTTCATATTGAAAAAATTATAATTGGTTCGTCAAGTCTGACAGGGGTCTAACCGTTGTGATATAAAGCTTATCATTCTATTGTTTGTTCGGCAAGTTATTGTCACGATCCTCATCTTCAGTTTAATTGCACTTGCAGAATAAAACGCTGAACAGGAATCATCAAACAAACCCTGGTATTTTGAAAGCCCGGTAAATGCGCACGACTTCAAACAGCACCCACGCAAGTACAGGCAAAGCTACAACCAAACAAAACTAATAAAGCCACAATTCTGACAATGTCGTCTAATTTGAATATGAAAAAGCTTATGATGATGAAGCATCAGTGATTCACCATCTCAAACATTTGGTTGATGGAGTGAGCAAATCGGAATTTGCCGAATGTATGAAATATTCATAACCTAAATTCACCGAGTGTCAAGTCCTGCTCGTCAAGTCGAGCGGCAAACCACTCTCCACTCTTCTTTTGACAAAAGTGAGGCAGGAAGGCTTCTGAGCTAGACAAAATACCATACAGAAGCGATGGCCGAGAAACCTTCTCCGCACCAACAGCATGTACAGCAGGGTGTCCCTGAAGAAATCAGATTGTCTGGAGAGCTGGAAAGTCCTGGCCAGGGATCTCCCCCCACGGGATTATTTCAGAGGGCCCTACTGCGGTAAGAAAATTCGAATTATCTTTCACAAAGTTTGATTTTTAGATATTGACTACAGTAGCTACAATCTTGCTGTCTAGACTAGCTGGAATTATGCTTTGATTTTCAAGCAGTGCCAACTTCCACGAAGAAGGGAAGGGCCTCCGTTTGTTGGCCTCTCTGGACAGGGGAGTTTGAAGCAGGAGGGGAGGGGCACATCTTTTCGACAGATGAAGATGTGGGAGTTGCAACCCAGAATGGGTACTCCCTATCTTTCCAAACAAGTTTGGGCCTATTGCCACTATTTTACAGAGCCCTGACTATCAAGCCTGGTGTTATGGGGATCCCAAACACACTCATTTTTATAAGAAACTATGCTGAATCTTCGCACAAGAGTTTCTTAGCTTTCACGGCAATTATGGTTGTACGAAAAGTTTCTCAGCAAGTTTCTTGAAAAAACCTAGTTTCCTTCATATACCATCATTTCTTTATTTTCTCGGCCCTGCAGTTTCTTATAAATGGTTTCATATAAAAACTGAGTGTATTTAAAACCCCAATTTGGGGATCCCAAATTTTCGATGAAATATTTTTCAAAGGGCAGTAATAGTTCTTTCTTTTTAATGGTCAATGTTTAGTTTTTGAATTGTAGTTTTTTTTTTGTTTTTTTCTAAGAGATAAAGCTTTCTCACAGTATTCATTTTGCATGCAGAACTATCAACTTCCTGAAATACAGGGACATTCCGCCTTCTTCATTTTTTATTGCTGATGCCTTTAATCTATGAACTGTTAAATCAATTAAGAGAGTTGGAAGGTCTTTTGTGTAGGGTGTACTTTGTTCTAGCATGGCAGATGTTAGCTTGAAATTAAATTGTTTTGATGGAGTAAAAACTTATTGAAATTTCCTTCTCTGGTCCTGATGTGATGGGGATAATTAAGTTTTCTATACAATTGTTTCCAAGGCTCTAGTCTTGGGCTCAGCAGGTACTCATAACTCTGCTGAAAGTTGCAAGGCTGCTATTTTTTTGGTCGATGCGAAAAGTTAAATGAATTTATTAGTTGAATTTACAGGCCACCACCCTTTGACTACTCGATAAAGTAAAATCAGGAACTTGATGATGATTTTCGTGGGTCAACTTCACACCTTGGAGGCCGAGGGTACTTGACCCAGTTTTGGGTAGGGAAGTGCCGCCCAAGAACAAAATGTATACTTATATTTGAACCAAATTTCTGGAAATATATACACATATTCATATCAAAATGTTGAAAGTGTATAAACAAAAGTATGACAAAATATTGGAAATGGATACATAAACCCTCATTCAAACAATTTTTTGAAAATTTGAGACCCATACTTATATCTAAGTCAAGGAAAAGAATAGGCTGGCCTGGGTGAATTCAATTCATATGAAAAAACTTGAAGCTTACGAGAGGTGGGATCTTTGCAAACCGGACTGGCCCGCTTCTTATATACACAGGGCATGCTAATTTTAACCAGAGTCTTGATTATGATGGGATTCGAGGGAAAGTGGGCCATCCCAGTCTACCGGGTTAATGGGGCGAGGCCTCAGGGGTACTTTTTCCATAAAGGAAGAAGGGCAATTTCCAAAGTAAAAGTGGCACTATGTTGTCTGTTTCAAAATCTTGCTGGGTAGGTGCAATAGAATATGTATTTTCTAATATTCTAGAAACCTCGGGAACTTTAGAAACATAGCTTGTCAAGCTAATTTCAATAAAAACTTGCTCTCAGGATTGAGGTATGTTCCGCATGAATATCCTGAAAGGAATTTATTTTAAGGTTTTCATGATTTCTGCGCACAACTGGTGGACAAGCAGGTGGTTGAATAAGAGTTTACATTAGAACTAGAAGCAATTATTTGCTCCGTTTGTGTGTACTTATCATACGCTGAGATGTTGACAACTTGTCCTTATTTAAACGGGAAATTTAAACGGAATATTTAGGAAACAGGATGGAAAATACTCCTGAAAACTTTCAGCGGCATGCCTGATCAGACCTGGTCAGTGGAGACATAGAAGCCATGCCCTGATCCAGAGCAGGGGGCAGGGGGGCTACAGCCCCCCATCAGAGAAGGTTAGCCTATACCCCCCATCGGAAAATTATTCTAGATATTCTTTGTCTCCAAGGACATTTTTGATATTTTCGTAGGAAATTGTCACTCTGTCCGAGCTTCTAGACCCCTGTTAGAGGAGACCTGCCCCCGCCACTGATCTAGTGTGGTGGAATGAGGCCAATTATATAGTTATTATTGTTTAGGGTTTTTTTAAAAGTCACATGCAGAAGTGACAAGCAGAGTGAAATTTTGTTATTAAGGTGCAACTCAATATCTCGCCCGGTGCAACTTGGCGAGACTGAGTCCAACTGTAAGGCAAGATTCTCCGATCTAGGTAGACCTAGAGCAACTTATACAACGGACAGCTGCACCACAATGCACTGAGTCATTATTAAAACCATTGAAACAAAAGTGGCCTTGACTTGGTAAAACACACAATGAACAATTATTTTCCTTTGCAAGAAGGTCAAGTATATGTATTTTTGTGCGTAAATTAAAAGTGTTTAGATCCATATAAAAACATACAATAATATAGGTCGCATATTTTCTCAAAAGTAGTTTTAACAGCTGGTGGCAAGTGCAGGAGCAACACAAAGGAAGGCCCATAGGTTGGTGTGTAATGGGGGTCGCATCATGTAAATACTTCCACATATTTTTATTCTGACAAGCAACAACAATATACTCAATCTTTGTTAGGTATTGTCTCGTTTGAGCTATACTAACTATAGCAGAGACACGAAGGGTAGTAACGAGCTCGCTTTTGATACACCCAACTCCACTGAATACATTAATCACGTATTCTCACTTTAACAGCAATCAACACTAAATACAACTTATGAATACTTTCGGTTGAAAGGGATTCACTCATATTTATTTAGATGACCTGCCACCATGAAAATGGTGACCAACCAAAGGATAAGACCCCATCCTATCTAGAGAAAGGGGGTGGGAGGGAACGGAAAGAGATATTTCAAGATCCCTCAGTATACTCCAATGATAGTTTAGGAGAAAGGAGGAGCGAGATTTGATGTCTTTGGATCGGTGTAAATCTTCGAGAGGGCAAGGGATGTGGGTATCATGCTTATATTTAGAGGGGACTGGGAATAGGGATGGAGTAATGCTAGGAATTTGTGCAAGGGAACACAGAGCAAAGATCACTTGTCTTGATGTTAAAGCTGAGTTCTATGTAAATGCTACAATATGGATGCCTAAGATTTGCAATAATGTTCAAAATATCAAATTTTCATTCATTGCCTGATATTTATCAAGTTTGTCTGATTAGTACTTTCTCAGATTGAGTCTCAGATCAATGTTTCTAATATACGCCTGAGCGAAAATAAATCAATTTTCTTTTATTTTTCAGCCTCAGCACCTTTATGGTGAGATACCCGTACATAAACATTATCGTGGTTTTGTTTGCATTCAACTGGATGTCTATTTTCGCTTTTGTGCCTTCTTTTGGAGCTCAAGATCTTCCTGACTTTTCAAAAGCAACCAAAGTGAGTCCTCGTCTATACTTATTTGCCATTTTTTTCAAATACGGAGTTTGAAAATATCTTTCCACTGTAATACTAGCCGTGTGTTCTTTTCATGCATATGTATATTTGTATGCATACATTTGTCACTAAAACTATTTACAATGTTAAAAATATGAAATAAAAGATGTTTAAGATATACATACATTAATTCATTGATTGACATTAAAACTTTTAAACGAAAATATAAAATGAAAACAATATCCCTAATTATGATGGCAGGGATAGCATAGCAAAAGGCACAAAGGACCTGATTTTCATATGTTCCCCTTAGAGGTGTGCTAAACTAAAAGGAAAACTGGATTCTTAATGGTTTTGCCATTTTTTTACTTCATTCGGAGCAGGATAGAAGAAAAATCAATTTTCATGGTGCCATAGGACAAAAAAAAATGTTCTGTATCATCTGCATACATTGTAGCTTTACCCTTTTTAGGGTGAATCAGAAATATGTGCTGTCCAAAGCAGATCAAAAATAGGAACAGTCCAAAGCTTGTGGCACTTCTATATTGATTTCAATAAGAGTTAGTTCAGAAGTAGAAGCAAGTAGCTCTCGCTCAATTTATGTTTACATATCATACACTGAGACTTTGACAACTAGTCTTTTATCAAAATTCTACTCCCAAGATTCCTTTTAAGTAAAATTTTAAGATGCTATTTATGTAATGGGGTAGAGAATGCTTCTAAAAACTCCCCACGGCAAGCCTGATTTGGCTAGAGTATAAGCCATCCTATTGGCTTTGTAGAAGTTGCAATCGATACGAGTACAACCATTGGTATAAATGGCCGTTGATTTTTATTGACTCATCTTGTTCAGAAAAACTTGATTTTCAACGTACTGTACATAGATTATCTTAACCCATGTAATCAGGGTCATCATACTATTTATTACTTTAGTTGTTTAAACGCATTTTTTCAGGGCTTCGAGCCGAGAGACACGAAGATTAGCAACAGAGCAGCAGCAATAAAACATCTGGAATCATTCTACAGAAGTGGCAGTCTAAGTAGCCAACCCTACCCAAACCCAGTCAGAAAAAAACGGGCGATCCAAATTTCAAGTAACTGCCTTCAATGGACTTTTGGAAGTTATATTGCAGAAAACAAGATCATATACAAACACAAATCCGGGGGAAATTTGCTGAAAGCCAATCGCCTCAAGGAAATGTGCCAACTGCATGAGAAAGTCATGAGGAAGAATTCCATGTTCGATTTCTCTGTCAACAAATATTCGACGAATAAAGCCTGTCCAAGTTTCAGTATTGCCACGTATATCCTTTTTCACAACAATAAGCAAGTATGCTCGTCACTAACAGATAGTGACGTGACAAACTTCAAAAATGTTTTGAAGCAATGTGTGGCTGCGTATAGAGACGGGAGTCTAAAGGCTTGCATCGACAGGTCTTCTCTATGTTCAACTTTGACATCACCTTGTAACACATGGGAAACGGCTAAGGTTGTCTATAACACTTTTCATTATCTAACAGACACGGATTTTGCAAAAGATCCTGATGTCTTGAAGTATGCTTTGATAAGTGAGAGCCTTAATGCAGGCAGCGTATTTTATGAATCAATATACAACAGCCAGCTTAAAGATCTCAGTGAAGCGGTAGATGGGAGTGTCCAGGTTGCTGCATTTGAATTCTGGAACCTCAAATTTAACACTTTCAACACTCAGCTAATTCTGGAAGGGGCACTTTTATTTGTTGCCATCATCATTGTCATTCTTTTCATCATGATCTATTCTGGATCCATCTTCATTGGCCTAATGACGTTTCTCTGTATCCTCATAGCTGCTGAGATGGCCTATTTCTTCTATGGTGTTGTATTTCGATTGTCGTTTTTCCCATTCCTGAACGTGCTTACTTTCGTTTTTCTGGTGGGCATCGGAGCGGACGATGCTTTTGTGTTTATGGGTGCATGGAAGGAGGCGAAGCGTCTTATGCCGCGAACACGTAACAAAACCTTCGAGCAATCGCTTATCGAATGGACAGTCTATTCCATAAAGCATGCAACAGTCGCAATGTTGGTCACAAGCATGACTACCGCCTCCGCTTTCTACGCTAACGCAACATCAAAGATCATTGCAGTTAGGTGCTTCGCAGTCTACGCAGGGACCTGCATCTTGCTGAACTATTTGCTAATGGTTGTATGGTTCCCAGTTGCCGTCATAATAAGTGAGAAATATTTCAGCCCCTGTATGGGTAGATGCATGCCGAAATGCTGTCCGGACAAGGCCTCCGTCGTCCAGCCGTCCGAAGAAGAGCGCAAGTTTTCAAGAGGATCAAGAGGATTGTGGGCAAAGGTCGATCACATATCAAGAGGATTTTTCGAGGATCTTCTTCCAAGGGCGATCAAGAAACTCAGATTTGTCTTCATATTTGTTTTTCTGGGATTGGGAATCGGTGGCCTTGTTGTATTGTTTGTCAGCCCGAAACTACAACTGCCCATCTCCTCCGACTTCATGATGTTTGCCGAAACACACCCTCTAGAGCAGTACCCGCTCTTTTACAAGTCGAAATTTGCGTTCGGGCAGAAGGGCTCGTCGTGGTATATGCCACTGCAGTTCGTGTTTGGCGTTAACAGTGAAAACACTGCTAGCATGATGAATCCCGACGATAAAGGGAAGCTCCAACTCAAACCGAGCTTTTCAATTTCTGGCAAAGCCGAACCAATCTGGCTGAAGAGCTTTTGCGACGACTTGAAAAAAGCCGATTTCATCGAAAAGAACTTTCAAGGAACTTGCTACAATTTCAAACTGTTCTGGGATAAGCTGGAGCAAAATTGCACAACATCCGACATTACAAAAACGTGCTGTGGTCGAAAGATCCCAATAAGTCCAGCCGATTTTGACAATTGTGCAGCGAATTTCTCCAAACAAAATTCACTCTCTTCAATGAACTCCTTATTATACGACAAAAGCAACAAGCAAAGGGCGCTGGTGCTGGGCGAAACGTCGAAATTCTTCTACACAGAATCTTATCAAGAGTCGGATAAGATATTCAAACAGGTGGAGTCGTGGATGACAAGTAAATTAAAGAACGCGCCAACAAACTTTGCGGATGGCTGGTGGCATACAAGTTTGTCCTTCTACGATTTGCAAAATGGCCTCGCCACCGGCACTCAAGTGTCACTTGCCGTTTCAGTGGCTATTGCCTTTGCAGTCGTACTGCTTACAACATGGAATGTTCTCATCAGTGTGTACTCCGTTATCTGCATCATCTGTGTCATTAGCGTTTCGGTCGGTATACTAGTCCTGGCCGGCTGGCGCTTGAATATCCTGGAGTCGATCATATTTTCGGTAGCTGCCGGGTTGTCTGTGGATTTCACACTGCATTATGGCGTGGCTTACAGGACAGCGGTGGATAAAGGAAGCCGGGAGAGTCGTGTGCGATATTCGCTGATTCATCTTGGATCTGCTGTTTCACTGGGAGCTATTACAACGTTTATTAGCGGTGAGTACCAGTCTTTATTGGTTTTCAGGTATTAACAGTGATCTGTTAGTTTCAAGAAACCCTCAGTAAATGACTCCTTAAGTAGTTTAACTGGCGTGTCAAGCATCTCTTGGACGTTATGCAGTACTTTTGAAAGTTGTAGTTAAAGAGCCTCTCAACCACTGATCTCAAAATAAATACTGGATCGAGCATCTGTCATTCTGATATGAAGTCATTTGCGGCCATATTGGTAGGTCCGATTTAATACATTGAGATTCCACTAGGGGCTGCTTTCCTCCTTGATGATTGTTGGAATGTTATGAATATTCAGCACGAGACTGAATAGTCGTGCAGCTATTGTTAGAAAAGAATACAGGCAATATAATTTCTTTGCTAGCCATATTAGGAGGCCAAACGCAAGACTTGGTAATTAGCTTCAATATCTCAATCCAGAAACAACAGAATGCTCAATCCAGTCTTTATTTTGAGATCAGTGCTCTCAACCCAGACATTTTTATTCTTTATTTTTCTATTCGGAATATGCAATTAATTTTTATATATCTTGCACATGAGAATGAAATGTCCTGGATTCCTCGATGCGCAGTGGTAGCGCACTAGAGTAGCAAATCTAGAGGTCGTGGGTTCAAGTCCTACTCGGGTCATTTTCATTCTCACAAATTATCTCGATATCTTATACTGTGTGAAGTTCTAAGCAACTTTGTATGTGCGATTGAGTTGGATTATTTTTTCTTCCAAATTTTCGGGCACTTAGCCTGGCGTCAGATCGATTTTCGCTTTAAAATTGATTTTCGATAATTCTGCGAAACCAATTAACCTTCAGCATCAGTTTCAGCTACCTTTTGCATCATGAATGAGTTGATTGTTAAAATCACTTATTTCAATCGCTTATTCATAATATACCGAAAGCTAAACAACGCATACTGTAGCACTGTTATCAAACATGATCCAAGTGTTACATTAAGTATTGTGAAAATGAAATAAAATATTGTGATTTGCAAGTAGGCGAATTAATGAATAAGTTGACTTTACCTCCTTTCCAATATTGATTTTTTTTCGGCTTCGAGCCAAAATGTTGATTATTTTTTCGGCTTCGAGCAGAAATGTCATGAGTTTTCATGAGTTGTCCATTGAACTTCCACTTCAATTGTGGTGTCTAGAGAAGGGAAAAAGTAAAGTCATTATCTAGATGCGTTACATCATCAATTCTTCATCTGCTGGTATCAAAATTTCATCTGAATCAAACTTCAGTTGAAGATTAGGCCTGGATAGCAATAAAACGCAGAATGGATAACTAAACTTACCAACTGCCCTTCTCAAACGTATTTCGATGGAGGACTTATCATAGCCTGTGCTAGCTTTTTGAGTAGCAGGTCTAGTTTTACAATGCATGTTTATTAAACCCAGTTTGAGCAGAAATGCACAAACTGAAGATATGTAAAAAGACAAGCTACCCTTATACGTAAACCTATTAAACTACTTGACTGATTCAAAAAGAAACTGTACTTCTCAAAATGTTTCGATTTTATCTTATCTATGATAGTTTACTGATGAAGATGACATAAAGGTTGAGAAGCATAGTTTATTTCTACATTAGTCTATTCATATTTGTAAACTTAGAAAATTAGGCTCTCGTATCATCCTATTAAACTATATAGCTTATAGCTAACCCTATATATATAATAAACCCTGCCCGATATGAAAATTACTCCTCTTGATAGGCATCCACCTATCTGTAATTACAGTCTGTTGATAGCATTTTATGTGTATTCACGCCGGGTTTTTTCTAAGCTATCTCCTACAGTATTTCAAACAATCTTTTTTAGGCCTGGTGATGGCTCCCGCCACAGTCCTTGTCTACATACAACTGAGCCATTTCTTGATGACCTTGATGACCTTCAGCTGGCTGTATGCAACCTTCTTCTTCCTGTCGCTGTGCTCTGCGATTGGCCCTACCAACAACTTCTGCCAGCTGAGCATCGGCTCATTGTTGTCTTGCTTCAAACAGAAGGACACGGAAGAGAGGGTTGGAGCAGGTGACAACGCCGGATTCGAGAACCACGAGATGGCCAAAATATCAACATAAAAGGCTTCATCCTGATTGAAGGTAACAAACTGAACGTTACATATCGTTGAAAATTTGGATAGGCAGAAAAATATAAAACATGGCTTGATTTAGATTTAAGGATTATGACACGTAAAAGGAAATAGAACATTATTTATCGTTGAAAACTCAATAGTTCAAATAAAAAGGAAAAGCAGAAAATTGCAAAACATGATTAAAAAAAGCTGCAAGGTTAGATAGAAGTTGTAAGGATTTGTTCATCGTATTATGAAGATTTTGTAACAATGCTGGTCATTGTCGATTTAGTCAGCCGATGTCTGCATTTCTTGGTTAAAATTTCAGTTTTTAATATTCTAACATTTCAATAAATTCATTGTAGAAATCTTTGGAGGGACGTCTCTCATTTTCAGTTAGCTAGCTGTTGTAAATAGTAGTAATGGTATATAGCTACCTGAAGAGTATTAATAGGGTTCACCAAAGGCAGTTATATGATGTGGAGACTCAAAACTGTGTAGTTGATATGGGTGTGATGAGGTCTTTCTCAGACCTAACAGCCATATCTCGATTTCTAGTAGACAAAACTTCATTAAAATGATAGAGTTTGTGTTACAAATGGTTTGCGTCTAACTAGGTCTAGGTAAAACATTTCCATTTCCTGAGGTCCCTTTCCCGCATTCATCAAACAAATAACGTACCTGGGACCGAGTTCCCCCCTTACCCTAGCATCAAATTCATAGTCAATTTTCATTGGAATCTTAAGCATATAACTACAAATGCACCGCCTCAACTAAACAGCAGCAGAAGAAAATTTCGACCAGGCCCAAGTTTAGGGCAGATTTAGGCTGTGCAATTTGGTCGTGGAATTGCAAAGACTTTAAAAAGGGGAGTGCAGTTGAATTCACATTAACTAATGGCTTCCAAAGTGAATCGGAGGGTGTAATTTAATAAGATATTTGGCGAAGAACAAAGTTGAGAATTGAATATTACGCTTAAGTGCTGGATTTTAGCAAATTACATGTATTTTGGTGCCATATACTAAAGAGTGGCGCAATTCAAGACAAGTTTTGGTGCAGAGAACTCCTAGAGGAAGAAAACTTGGGTGCAGAAAGAAAATCAGGTTCACCCTGTGGTTTCAAGATATAAGGAAAAAAATCACCCACAAGTTAGAAACAAACACGAAAGATTGAAAAACTGCTCAAGCATCAAAACTTGATAAAATTACTTTTGAAAATTATCAGCTCTGACAAAATGAATTCTTAAGGCTTGGGATGGAGAAAGTTGTCATGATGTTGACAAAACGAATTTCGCGCGCTTTTCGAGAAATTGTCCCTCTGTTTTTCACACGAAGTTTTCAACAGCCGAATTCTATAGAACCTTTGGTCGATGTTTCATGCAACGCCCGCTCGTTTTGTTAGTTAATGCGAATACCAAGAAATCAAGTTTCTAGGCTGAGTTAGACTTGAAGGCTAGTGCAGAGCCTACAAAAGCTTAAGTTTTTCCAAGCGCGAATGATTGATTTCGTTAAAATTTCGGTCGACATAAAATAGGAAATGGTAACATCGTTCAAGACTAATTTGAAAATTCTTTAAAAACTATGAACATTTCAAGCTTAAAGTAAAGGAACTGTGAACATCTGACACAAACTAGAGGAATTTAATTATTATCAAATTAGTAATGATCTATTAGTCTACTTTTACACATTTCTCATTTCAGGTTGTGTGGAAGTTATTGTCCTTAGGTTATCAATTAACCTACTTCATATTACCAAAGTTTAGTGTAATTTTAGATTTTTTAGACAACAGATCCACATCAGCTTGCCTTCAAGCTGCCTCTAGCTTAACCTACTTTAACAAATAAGATGGTGATGATAGATGAGGCGAGCTGTAGGATACACGACAAAGGGATACCTTCTTCACTTCAAAACCATACCTTAAGAGTATCAAATTCCAGGTCTGCAAAATGTATGGTGACTTCTGTAAATCAGGTCCTGAAGATTCGCTTTCTTCTTGTATTGGGCTGTACAGCATTGGATTGAAGTTAGGCCTGATAAGATTTTAATTGTTGTATATAATTGTTGTAACTGCTTTTAGTGGATATTTGAATCATCATTATTATGATATCTTGGTATCTAGTTCACTTAATTTGTTAAAAGATATTGAATACTTAATCATTTAGATCTGCACAATATATTGTTATTTCTAATCGATATTTAAATGTGAAATGCAGCGGTGATTATTGGGATTTGAGTCTTCTGCCTTCAGACACATTCTACAATGTAATTAACCGAATCTATTTCAGATCTTTAAGTCAGATGGAAATAAATTGCCAATTTCTAGGTTGATTTGAATAAAACCTACATTTTGGTCCCAAATGTGTTGCTTGAAAAGCTTCAGAACAAAAGGAGGTAGTCTAAGAGGAGGTAATTTAAGAGGTTTAAGGGGAAATAATTTTCACAATGTCAAATTCAAAATGTAGCCTGCGTCACAGAGATTGACCTACACTTCTGAAAGTGGTTGGTTCTGCGCACAGGCTATCAAAATGACGTCCGTCATCCTTGGAATTGTCTATGCAGTATTGTGGTGGATGTTCGGTGCTGTTGGGGATATATCAGTGCTGTGCATCTACATATAACTAATATTCGATAAAGCCCATTAAAAACATGATGCTGAGAGAGGAGGGATAACTCCACGACAGACTATACCCTCAGTGCTTATGGTATCCTCAACAGTACTGTATCCCTCCACAGTATTGTACATCCTCCACAGTGCGAATGGCATCCCTCGACAGTACTGTACGTCCTCCACGGTGCTAATGGAATCCCTCGACAGTCCTGTATATCCTCCATTATACTGATGGTATCCTCCACAGTACTGTACATCCTCCACAGTGCTAATGGTATCCCCCCCCCCCTACAGTACTGAACATCCTCTACAATACTAATGACATCCTCTCAGTACTGATGTTATCCCCCAAAATATTGAACACCCTCTACATTACTACACACATTTTCCAGGGTGATCTTCCTTAAGTTGCCTTCAAATTCGCAAAGAGTGGCTATTGCCTACAATAAGCGTTTACACTTTTGTTACAGGCTAGAATAATATACTATCAACAGGTTGACTTCTACCTTTACCGACGGTGTTGCCATACATCCTTATTTGTTTTTCGGCTCATTGGTTCAGCAAGAATAAAATTGACGATTTCCTTTTAAGCCACAAGCAGTGGAATTCAACAATATTTCGAAGAGTAAATAATTTTTACAACCCTATAAGGTTACTTAAAATGTTTATCAAATACCCTACCAGTTATACGTGAACATAAAACAATATCAATTAACAAAACCAAACTAGAAAATTATAAAAATGTCTCAAACTAACAAAATACTGCTTACTAGTGTTTCGTTTAGAAAGCACAAAAACTTCCTAAAAATTGAATTTTGTTCCGTTATTGATGCTAACAATTCAGAAGGCGGATACGAATTGATATCGGTTGGACAATAACTACTAAGCACAGGGACGCCCCACGAGAATGCAGGGTTATAGAGGTACTGTAGCATTCTAGCATTCTACACCTTTATACAGGAAAATCCCGCATATAAGAACTATTTCTTTTTTAAGAACCTCAACCCTAAAATTCTAGTATTTTAGAGAAATATTGTTTGAATATTTTAAAAAGAACTGCTCTAATGAAATGTGACATACAGAATATTGAGTTGTATTAGCAAAAGAGTGCTAAAAAGGCAAATAATCATGTCACTTTAGACTGCTCACATTAAAAGAAATCTATTTAAATGTAATTAAGACCTTACGGATAAAACTGAACTACAAAGTTTCTTATATGGGGGTTTTACTGTCAATAAGATTTTAAAGTTAAGATGAGGTAGTCGGAGCTTTTCACACGTAAATTCAAACTGTAGAAAATACGTGCTTTTATTCGCTTAAAGGCTTTCGTTTCATTGTCAAATTATTGCATAGGACGTTCATAATATTTCAGTTATGTATTAAATTTCTTTCCATGATCAGTACATGATCAATCATAAATTGCATTCTCTGTTCAGTTCTAAGAGGCTCTATCATTGAATATTGATCAAGGGAAAGTCCACCATACTGCAAATTGAAACGATTTTAAATGATAAGATTTTTGTGACGACTTTGAAATAATGTTAATAACTTGTGAACAATTATTGAATGTATCGAAAGATAGAGGACCGATGCGCAACAATTTTGAATTACTTTGGAACCATCTGCAGCGAATTTAAAAAGTCTTTAAAGTGTTCATTTCAAAGATTTTTGACACAAACTCACAAAAATAATAGGTGGGTGATTTTGAAGTTATTTGGGTGCTGTTTACATTTTGAGCATATTTCGGAGTGATTGTTTAGTGCTAAATATTATTTATTAATAAATAGATTACTGTGTTTAGAGGGGGGCTTCATAATTGTCCTTAAAAGGTGGGGTCCTAAATTTTGAGGGGAGAGCTACAAGTGGAAACCTAGTGGAAAGCACTTGAAAATGTTCCCATCAAATAAGAGTCTTTGTAAAGCCCTAGTGTTAACATTTGTAGAGCCCTAATGTTACATTAAAAAATGCCCGGAGTGTATTATAAAGACACATAAAGAAATCTTCTGCTTAGTTTCTACAACGTAGTCAATGCTAGATAGAAGATTAAAAAGTCACACGATTTGGAAAACCGTGTGTTTATCTAGAAGACTCAAATACCTAATAGTCAGCTGCTTATTATGAAATGACACAGCTTTCATTCTTCTCCATGCGGCGACGTGGCTGGAAATGAACAACAATACAAATCAATTTGTTCAATACAGAGGTCTTTGAGTTTGAATAACGTAGAAAGATCAAATCATTAATTCAATGATCTGCTCATCAGAGTTCTTCTTCTAAACCTTTCAATACTCAGTCTCTTGTATGCAACTCAAAGAGTAAAGTAATTAACAAGAAATTCGATATGAAACACCATCAAGTGTCAACATTCTCTACTAGCCGATTGGTTTACTTGTAGTTTACAGAAATAGATGGTTAGGAAACCTATTTTTGTATCTTTTTGTGCAAGTTTTTCAAAATTGAGAGCGCACAGTCTTTTGTTTTGCAATTGTTTCAGCCAACAAGGTAATGGTAACTGTGTGTAGTGCTTAACATCACCTGTGAAACAAAGACGTACAACAATGGGTTTCCTAACCATCTATTTCTATAAACCATGGTTAACTGTAATTCATAAGGTCTAACACGGGTAATTGAATTATACCAGAGCAGGCTACTGCAATTGACATATGCCTCCACCGGGTCTCAAACCCGGGTTTCTATGGACACAGGCGAGCACGCTGACTTCTGTCACGAGCCAGTGTCCTGTTTCGGGACAGTGGTCAGCGTGCTCCCCTGTGTCCGCAGAAACCCATGGTTAACTGTATACTTGTCTTCAGTGGTCAACCAAAGGAGGATATCACTTTCTCCCCATGTTTCAGCTTGCCCAGACACAGTTATCAACTTGATAGTCAATGTAAATGACATAATTTAGCATAAGCCTGAATCTAACAAACCATATTGGCAGATTTTTAAAAGTTTGGCAAAACAAATCCTAAAATTATTTGGTGCTTACTAAATGTTATTATGCCACAATTGATTTGCCAAAACTTAGATTGATCATTATGCCACAATTTGTTCATTTCACTTTGGAAGATGAAAACTGCAAATCTCCATATTTCTTACACGCCGGTTTCTACTGTATCTCAAATGATAATATTATCAAAAATAAAAACTCACTTTTCTTCTATATTTCTCTGCATCCGATTGAACAGTTTCTGTTCTTTGGGCAACAACCTAAAAAAGTAACATTTTGGAAACTAAAATATCAAAAATAATTGTTGTGAAGAATCATCAGTGATCTAAAGAATTCCTATGACAAAAATTGAAGAGTCAAAAATAGGAAAGATGAAGCGAAGAACTTTTCAAAATGCATTAGTAAACTCCAGTTTTGATATTATCACGATACGGCCATACAGCAGACATATTTGAACCTTTCTATAAAATATTCATGACCTATAGCTTTCCATTCAAAGCAATGAAAGTACAAATGGAATAAATGTACGAAGACAAACCTCTCCATCAGAGTTCTGAATTGTTGTGACATTGTCGGAGCCAGCAGCCCAGCTACTTGTCTTCATGACGAGATCAGTCGGGGGCTTGTGTTTCACACCAGATGAAGCACTCCAAAGCTAAAGATTTTACGGAAAATTCAATATTTCAAGTGCAAAGCAAGTGTGTTTTATGTTAGAGAAGAACAAAGAATACATTTCATAGTCAGTGGTATAAGGATAATTCATCCCATGCAAATAAGCAGTTAATAAAGTATCAAAACTGAAAACTGTTTTCTGTTCATTGCAAGAGAAAGGCCAGGATAGTAATAAAAAGAAAAAGAACAATATAGTTTAGAAAAGAACAATATAGTTGGTAGAAATCCAAGACATGGAATATCACAGGCTGCCTAAATTACTAATAAGTCTTATACTTTCACTACAGCAAAAATCACAAATTTTTCATGAGGTAGGGTAGAATACTCAAAGGATCTTGTTGAGACAGTTTTGCTTTTCGGCACAGTAATCATAAAACCAAACCACCTCTACAGGTCTAAGTCACCTCCTATTGACCTACACACTAACAGCATCCAAAGATGTGACTTGGAGAAAACATGAAGTAAACTGAATGAATTACCGTGACAGTTGCTCCACCCTTGAGGACACTACGTGCATTGAATTTGAAGGAAACTGACGGCTGATCTCCAGCTTTACTTTCTACAATCCAACCACCAAGGGGCTCATCCTATGGCAAAAAGGAAACCAAGATCAAATCTTTGCTTTGTGGAATGCATCAATATTGTATTCAGTTCGAATGGAGGTAAAATTTAAAAAGCTTCAAATTGAAACCTTCTAATAACTCGTCTCTAATATATGGGGGGCTGGCATGGTAGGGGGCTTGAGTGGCAGGGGGGCTGGAAAAATCTCAAAAATCAATAGGCGGGGGGGGGGGTTGAAAAAGAATATCCTAGGTGGAAAATTTTCTGAAAATTATTAAAAAGGTGACCTCTGTGAGAGACAGAATGTAGCGACAGTGAGACATTGAATAAAACAGAGCGATAACTTCACTGCTTTCACTCAAATTTCTCAATCTCATAGATTTTTGCAGTTTAACTCTTGTTTTGCTTGCAATTCATCCTGGAAAATTTTCTAAAAATTAATAAGAGGGGTGGGGGCGTCTATTAGAGACCAGAGAGTATAACAAAATGTTTGTGGAAAATAATAGAGCTTCGTGCGTAGTGGTAAAAGATATCTACTGTACCCCTGCTAGTATCAGGCTGGGTTTCAGTCGTGCTAGCACTTAGACAATAATTTGACTCATTCATTTTCCAAAAGAAAACATTGAAATACAATACACTGAAAACAGTTAAGTTTCATTAAAAGATTTTAATTCTTAAGGGACACTATATCATAGTGTTTGGATGGTACAGAACTTTAAGCCAGAATATCAGAAACACAGCGAAACGAACACATAGATCACTTAAGCTTTTCGTCTGACACTCAACCGAGTAATACGTCAGAAAGAGAACAAAACAGATCGAACAAATCAGTTAGGTTTCTGTTTTGTGCTGTTTCTGACGTATTACTCTGTTGAGTGTCAGACAAAAAGCTTAATAAATAATCTTTGTGTTTGTTTCGCTATGTTTCCGATATTTCTGACACTATATCAGTTCATAGCGTCACACAAATCAACAATTCAATAAAGGCTTTGAGCTTACTCCTTCATTGCATTAATTAATACTTACATTTGTGGATGTGTTGAAGATCTTGATAAATTTTCCTTCGCCATCACAGTCGGCAATTTCAATGCTTCCTTTTGCAGTAGAAATGACACTTGGAGCTGGAGGAGAATCAACTTCCACTCGAGCCCGTTTCCTTCTTGGAGGAGATGGAGTTGGGTTCGGGGTGATTTTCAATCTAGCAACATGAAAATATGAAGTTCAAATTTCATAAAATATATTTCTTGGAAATATTTTAATCAAATTCAACATTACTTAAGATAACTTTAAGAAAAGTAGGATATGGAGAATAAATCAAAATAATTTAAGTTGATGAAAAGGGCCAAGGGGGTAGTATTTGAGTCCATGTCCTAGTAGAGTTTAGCTCCGTTTGGATAGGGGTGTACACTCTTAGGACAGAGGGAAGTTATGGGTGCAAATCCTTTCCAGGTTATTTTCATTCACACATATTAATTCATTGATTACTTTATTGAAGCCTTGCAAATAATTGTTAGCTTAACATTGCTGAAATAGCAGAAGGTGGTGAACAAAAGTTTTGCGCATGAAAATAGGTAGAAATGAATTTTTGTTTTAAATATTTTTATTGCCATAGAGAAAGTCAGCTACATCGTTCAAAAAAAGGGATCACTTGAGACAGATTGATGTGGCACTTCAGTTGTTAAACTCATGTCAGAAAATCCATAAAAACATCATTTCCAATACTGATTGGTGATGGAGTTACCACATCAGTCAATAAACAAACATCACATCTCTTCCACTTCGTCTAATATGAATGAGATGTTGTTTACAGTGCCCTGTTTTGCTACCTATTAATTGCTAATTAGATCTTGAAACATTGATAGAGTTTTAATGTTTGAAATTTCTTGTTTTGAAATCTCATTTCATGTTTGAAATTTTGCAGTCATAGGTTACACCATGCGTGAGCATAAAAATTCAGGTGCAATTGCAGGCATTTAAAAAGAAGTCCCACCTTGCCTCCTCTCCTTCAAGAAGCTTTCTGTAGGCACTGATTTCAAGATCCAAAGCTGCTTTGATTCCCATCAAATCCTCGCAATCTTGCTCAAGCTGATCGATCCTAGCATTCAAATCCTTTACTTCATCCCTCTTGTCTTCTAGTTGTTTATTCAGATCATCTTTTTCAATGGTCCTCAGTCTTTCCAATTCCTCTATGCGCTTTTTCATGGAGTGCAACTACAACAAAATAAATCAAGATTATATTGAAAGGGAATCTTAACTGATAAGCGATTGTTACAGATCATCTCAGTTTCTCAGAAACAGAACCGTATTATTTAGTGTAAAGGGGCCAATGCCAAATTATCTTTTAGCAATTATTTCAAAAATTTGCTTACCAATAGGACAAAAAAACTAACTATATGATCAGATATAAAAGTTGAATCACTTCCGGTAATTCATTTCATGCATGCAAGAATTCAATAGTTTTGGGCCAAAGTGCTGGTAACAATTGCAATTGCTTCCAATCCTATACAAGTAACACGATAATTGGGCATGTTCCCTTACGACAAACATCTATCCTAGAAGGGGATAATGTAAGGCTTTGAAATCAGAAACAATTAGAATGTATGATTGTATTCTAAAAAAGTTGGCTGCAACTCATACTTGTTAGGAGCAAAATCAGGTTCAACTCAATAGAAATATCAATCAAAATAAAGAAATGAATTCAAAATGTTTACAAACTTACTTCAGTTTCCAGGACATTTTTGTCAATCTTCAATGCTTCGACACAGGCTTTGCTCTCTCTAATGATAATAAGTTGTCTTTCACATTCTGATTTTGCACTATTTCCACTATCCTTCAGGTCATTTAGCTAAAACAAGACACAATTGATTCGTTAGGCTTTATCACAAAGAAAATTGCACCAGAGTGGCCAAACGCTCTGCTCCAGTCATCTCCAGTTCAAAAGCTCTAGTGTTTATATTACCAAGTGCTGGGGATAGCTTAAAGCGATCCCTCTGATCAAATGAAAAAGCCTGATTATAAGTAAAACGAGCAATTCTTTCATTAAAAAAGAACAGAGCTTCATCGCTGGAAAAATGGTAGCTAGTGATAAAACAAGAATTTAGATTAGATAAATAAGAAGGGCAACTCATTGCCCACTTCAGTTAAGGAAGGAGGGCAAGGAGTTGAAGGAAGTATTAAGGGTTAAACATGACAATAGATCTAATCAATAATACCCAATACCTGTAAATTAAGATCAAATCAATAATTTACAGGTATTGAAACAACGCACTATAAGCGACAGCACAATCAAATTAGATGAAGTGGAAGAGATGTGATGTTCGTTAATTGACTGATGAGGTAGCACCACCACCAGTCCTTCTTTGACAATGAAATCTTACAAAATAATGATAATTGAAATCTGACCTCTTTGGATACAAAACTCTGGATAATATTGAGACAGTTGTAAGGAAAGACAAACAATGGAGTAGATATGACAGCTGGAGCTTTTGAGAAGCTTTCACACAGGAAGGGAATAAAATTGTAAATAAGTGCTAGAAAAATGATAAGTTGAATAAATTTTATCTTCATAAAACTATGATGTAATTATTTGCTAATAAGAGATGGAAAAACATAAACAAAATAAAGGTAATTAGCCATGACAACTACAATGACAGAACGACAAAACACTAGAGCTGAGAAAAAATTTTGCTAAAATTAAAGAGCCTGCGTTTCAATTTCAGAAAATAGTGCTCAATACATAATAGTAGAGCGTAAATATAATAATGGGCAGAAAAGAAACTACTAATTCATCTCGAAAGGCCTGTTTTGTGTTTGCTCAGGAAATGTGCTGATTTATCACGAGAGAGGCTTGTTAAGATGAATGAGTGGTTTCTTGTTTCTTTTTTGGTAAAATCATAAAAAACTTTTTAGGTTTACTTTGACTTTTGTAACTGCTTAAAGATCTCGGAAAAAATCCCCACCAATTTTCTTTGACAAACATTCAAGGAAAATATTACTAAATTGTTGGAAATGACAGCAGTTCACAGGTCATGTCTGTTCAACAAGGTTGAAGTCATTGTTCCATGCAGAAGGTCCTAAGATAATGGGTCAAAGTAGCATATATCTTTTTAGTTCAGAGTATACTTTGGAAACATGAAGCTATCAAAGATAAATATGGAATAAGTTCCCAAAAGTTAATTACTTCCAAGTGAAATAAGCCCAACTTTCATGGAGAATTTTGCAAACTCTATTTCTGAAAACGATCATACCTCTTCTCAGAAGAGATAAAGAGCCATTTGGGCCTCTATAGCCCTCAAATGCAGCTTTGAAGTGAATATTACCTTCTGTCTGTAATTATTTTCAATGTCGTTTTTGATATTTTCTGCTTCCTCTTCAAACTCATCTCTGAGGCCTTGAAGCTTGTCCTTCATGACGTTGTCATATTTCTGTATGAAGTCTGTTTCCATGTACGATTTTGATGTTTCGAATGACACCATCTGGTCTTTAAGGTCCATTAATTCCTATAGAAAAAATAATTAATTGTCAAATGAGGAATCAATGATACACCAATTTACAATCAAACTTTGAATTCAGTTTATCTAGATATGAGGTTTCCATATTCATGCAGTCCTTTTTCTTTGTTAATCTTTCAATTTAATACACAAAACTTATATCTTGCTGGCAGCCATTAATTTTACAACAAAAACTGACATTCATTCACACATGCCCAAAATAACACACACAGCCACGTCAATAAACAACAACAACAAATTACAGACAGGGAGTCCCAACTATCAACATTAACACTTTTCTTAGCTTAGCAGTCCCAGAGACACAGAAAAGAGAAAGATAACCTCTACCGATTTTCTAATCGTAGCTGTAGGAGAGATACACCCCAGGAGCAAAGCATTTCCAAAGAGTTTGACAAACGACAAGCTGCATCAATTGGCAGCTAAAAAGAAAGGTTGATGGATATTTCTCAAAGCTTTAACAAAAGTTACTCATAGATATCAGCTCTTTGCTAATAACAATCTTACCTTTTCGTACATTTTTTTCCTAAAGTCCAAATCCTCATTCAATGTTTGTATTCGGTTTTCCAAATCAACCTTTTCAAGCGTTCTTTTCTCAAGGTCGTATCGGACGGCATTCAGGGATTCTTGCAGGTTTACGCTTTCTTTCTCTAGTTTCTCGCACTGATCTTTGTAAGATTCAAAATCTGATTTCAGGTTTGCCATGATAGCCTCTTTGTCATTCAGCTTTTTGGTCAGAATTTTTATTTTATCTCCGGCATTGGCATTAAATTTTTTCTCTTCATCGAGCCTAAACAAAAATTAAATATCATTAGTACCTTGAACATAATGTGGAGAAGGTAGATTCTAAAGAGGCTTTTTGGAAATTCGATCAGAAGTCATGCACAAAATTAGATTTTCACACTAAATTAGTCTTAATTTCCTGTCTTAGACTACAAAATCATGTATTACAAAGAGTAAGATTTCATGAATTCACGCAGAAAAAATGGCCAACAACATTTTTCCCAAAAAATACGGGGGGCCTAATCATAATAAATCCAGCTATCCCTATTCTTCACTTGAAAATCGGCTAGATTCAGTTCAGCAGGCAGCCTCCTATGCAGTTACGCAGTTGACATAAAACAGATCCATTTATCAAGGAGGTGATACATGCTTTTTTTATAAGGAACCTTTTATAAGGAACCTACATGTAGAAGGTCAAAAAAGTTAAGAAACTTCTACAACTAAAGGTCCAATAACTAAGGAACTTTATAATTAACATATCATAATCAATGGTGTAGTTGCAATTAAAAAGTTCCTTAGTGAAAAGGTATTTAGTAGTATAAGTTCCTTAAGTTTTTTGACGTTCTACATGTAGGTTCCTCATAAAAAAAGTGTGTGTAACATGTTTTATGATCAGGACTTTATTGCAAAATTTTTAATTTCAATGATTTTCTTGCCTCGGTACAAATTCCTATTCACTAAATGAGAATCTAAATTTAAGGAACCATTAAAGGAACTTTTAGAAGTACAAAGTGGTCAAAAGAGGTCTCAAAATTAGGAACTTAAAGAACTGGGTCCTGAGCTAGGTTCTTTATAAAAAAAGCGTGTAGTGTTGGCTCTTTGGGAATCTGACATCTCCCATGCATTTTAGATTTATGTCATTCGTAATTCACCTATCCCCCTCCTTATCAAGATCAGTTTCGAACATTTCTCTGCGCCACGCCCATTCTGCTAAGTTTCACGTGTATTGTTTATTACAAATAGCATGCTTTTTTGAATTTATAATTGAATTGATTTACTCTATGGATGAATGCGACGAGCAGGCCAGATGTCCGCCATAACTCCGACCACTCCGATTCAACTTACTTGCTTTGCAATTCAATCGCCAATGACGAATTTCGGGCATTTTCTAATTCGATGCGTGACTTTTCTTTGGCGATATCGTCGAGCAATTGCCGGGCATTTGTCAACTCCGCTTCGAACATTTTCTTAACTTCCGAGACTTCGCTTCCTTCCTTCTCTTTCCATTTCGTTACCTCGATGGTGAGCTCGTAATTCTCGTTTTCCAGACGCCTAACTTTGTCGATGTAGACTGCCAAACGGTCATTGAGGTTCTGCATTTCTTCTTTTTCTTCAAAAAACCTTCGAACATTTGGGGAGGATGGAGCGAATCTCGGTGATGGACTGGCCTTCTTGGAGGCTGATGGCTTTGCTGTGGCCGGTGTGGCTTCCATTTTCTAACTCTTCAACCGCAATATCGAGTCAATGGCTTCCTTAAAGCTGCAGTAGAATGATTAAAGCTTCAAATTTTCCTAGTATAACGGTCTCGGTCGATAATTTAGAGTTTTAAAGAAAGTAAAGATGCCTGTCTCTGTTCTTTCAACTCACGCTAAGGCCAAAACTCCAGAGGCAAGAAAAACAGTGAAGCATGATGGCGCGGTTTCTAACACTCGATCCAGTCTCCCAGTCCTGTTGTTTTTCTTATCTTGACCACGTGTTGGATTGTTCCTTTTGTTTCCGATTGAAAAAGCTCCTTTGTTATAACACAGTGTGTTAGCAACTAAGCTTGACTTGAGGTTTCTAGTTTGTTTCGTTTTATAGCATACAATCAAAAATACTCGATAAATAATACAATTGGACTACAGCAATAAATGAACTTGAACAACAAAATTAGAAATTATATCAAAACTAATTCAAACATCAACGATCAAATCAGGCAGCATGTCAACAACTATGCATCTTACAGCGTTTCGGAATCTTTGTAGGATAAGCCTTCAAGGTTTTTATGGGTTTGAGGGTTTTCAGAAACTTTAGAAGGTAGCCCCCGTTTCGACAAATTTTTCACACGGAGGTTTATCTAGTCCATTATCCCTTAAAGGCCCTGGAACCTTGGGGAGTGGGCTGTGGAGGAGCACCGGCCCTGAAATACCCAGACAATACAATATTTAGTCGGTGACATAAACAGGGAAAACATTAAAGAGTTGTAGACAGGAAATTTCTTGTTACTATCTAGTCAACGATCAAATGACGTTATAACTGAATTTCTACAAGAATTGATTTGTCTCAATTTTTCAATCGATCTAATTTAAATCGACTACACGCAGATTCCAAATTTGTAAATGATGAACAATAATCATGTCTAGAAATAGTGTTTTAAGGCATGCTATAATCCCCATTGTTTCCAAACGGTAAAAAGTGACGTGCCCTGAAAGGCTTGTTCTGTGCAAAATAATTGTTAATCGACTGCAAATTCGGAATCTGGGCAGTTGATCTAGGTATCATCAATAGAGAAAATCGATACCAATCAATTCTAATAATAGCTAAAAGATGACGTCACTGGGTCGATGACATCTTGAAAATTGACCAGATTTTGTCAAAATCAAAAACATTATGTATCACTCGAGAGTTCTAATCAAGTGCTGTCTAACTACCCAATTTTTCAAACATGTCAGACTTACACCCAGAGATTTAAGACCCAGAGTTCTAAGGATATAAGTTCTAAAAATTACAGTTATTGACACCATGAAAATTGCATCAAAAGTCTTGTGATTGCTCAGCATGAGACTAATGATGGTGCAGCTATTGTTAGCAAAGTAAGTCGATATGATATGTTTGGCAGCCATATTGGGAGGCATAACGCAAGCCCAAACAATTGTCTTCAACATCTGAATCCAGAGACAACAGAATGCTCGGTCCAGTCTTTATTCTGAGATCAGTGATCTGCATAGGGAGTTGCGCTTTAATGATAAGGCCGTAAACAATTAATTGAGTGGGCCTTTGATGAAATGACGTGGATTAATCTAAAAGAGAAGGGGATGTAATCAGTCGTAAATCACTGCTTTGGTCTAGTTGTCAAGATTTGGCTTGCTATTGCTCGAATAATAATTCGCTATCGTTGATAAACGCTATTTTGAGCAGTGATGAAATTTTGTCCTAATGCCTTCCATGTCACCGATAATCTTATTTTATTCTTAACTTTTGATTTGCAGGTCCACTTCAGCTTATATCTGAAATCTTGACCAGTGCCATCAACTAAATAATGTATGTATGAATGTAGGCAGTAAACGTATTTGCATTTCGACTACTATTGTATTCATAGCTACGTCATTCGAGAGCTCTTGCTATCTCCTCTCAACACAATCATAACAATCATTTTGCGATAATAAATCTTTCCTCCGATTCAGCAAGGCGACAGGTTTCCTAACGAAGTAAAACTGCATTAATCATTAGTCTTTTGTGATTCCATCTATTTCATTTGAACTGTGAATAAGAACCATTCGACTTGTTTTAGTTTGTTATTATGCTGATTATTCAAAGAGCAAAAAAGCCAATGTTTTTGCAAAATCAACCAATAAGAACGTTGAGTTACCAAACAAGATATTTCAAACAGTGTAGATGTAAGCTAGTAAGTACTTGAGCTTAGCAAACAAAAAGCTCAATTTCTAGTTCATGGTAGAAGAAATTTTGAAAAATAATTCACTGAAATATTAGAGACTTTATCAGCTATAAAAATGAATCAAATAAGGAGAGTATTTGAATTTGAAATGGCATTGGAAACTCAGCAGCAGACGAATCAATACCAACCACGCATACTTTGAGAGTTCCAGAGAATATATACAAGAAGATTTGAAGTGTTATAGTGGTGCAATGTGTTTCGATGAGCAACTTGACAAATATTGCATAATTTGGACGACTGGAAGATGTTCATGAATACGCCAACGATTTGACAAGATTCTTAAATAAGTAAACAAATACACTCTTTTTTTTTTATAAGAATATCTAATTTTTTTATGAGCCTCAATATTCTTAATTTTTTGCTATTTTGAGCCTCGGAATTTCTTGAATTATTCTTACGGCAGAAAACACGGATATAGCGATAAATTGTTATTATGGTCATAGATACCAAAAAACACACACCTACAGTTTTACAAATATGGGGGGCTTAAGTAACAGAACAATATCCTTATTTACTGTAAAACAGAGCTCATCGACACTTGCATCAAAATATAGGTGAGTGTATTTAAACCATTCCCGGTACAAAGCACACCAATTCAGAAGTAAAGAAACACTCGCTAAAATATTTTTCCATAAGATCTGAGCCTCGCAATATTCTTAAAATATTCTTAAATTTCACCGATTTTGAGGCTCATTATTCTTATAAAATTTATTCTTATTAAAAAAAAAAGAGTGTATGTCAGATCAAGACTCTTATGAAAGTTGAAGAAAAAAAGAGAAAAAAATTAAAGCAAGGCTCAAAGTGTTCAATACCTGAAATATTAAATTGATGTTTCCAAATCAAATCAAATCAAATTGCTGAATTAGGATCACATAATCAAATTTCAAAATCAATATTTTTGACAAATTTTCAAATAAGAAAACCAAAAAACGACAAAAGATGGCTAGGCTTGAATAAGCTAAGGCGTCTTTCACACTAGTCAAAAACAAATGAAAGTTCATTAATGATCTTGGACTGAACTATCATTTAAATTATAAGAATCAACGACAGAAGATACACATCTCAAATATTAAATCTATCAAAATCAGAACGCGACGGTTCAACTAGTGTCCTCCAGTCGTAATCAGTTGGAGTTTTTGCTGTTTACATTGGCAGTTTGCGACGAGACAATTCAAGCAGAATATAAAAATGATTGATTTGATTTTAAATCAAGGTGTATTATTTTTGAGTGGAGATTAGGCTAAAAAAAATATAAACGGATAAGTCAAATTTGATTCGTGTTTTTTATAGTGAAGCACGTTTAATCCATTGTCAACAACACATCCATGGACAGCAACAGTCAAAAACAGAGACGGACGCGCAGACTGAAGCATTAGCCGCATTTAATCACGAAACACACAATTGGTAGAGAGTAAAGGTTATGCGAACTAATTGGGAAGAACGAGGCAGGCGAAGGCAGGATTCACTGAAACTTTCCAAGATTGGGTCATTAAAGCAAAATCGATCAGAGTTTAATCAATAATTCAGTGTTTCAAATTCTTTGGTTGTAGAAGATTATCATCAATATTTTCCCGACCGCATACTCGAATTTGCCACATCTGAAAACTGACTTTTAACGTTAAACACAGTTATGGCTGTGTTATGGTTTTTGTTTTATGGGGTTGTGCGTAGTGAATACTAACGAGTTGCCGTGCCTTAAATGAGTTCGAAAAACGCGGGTTGCTAATCTAGCAAAAATATCGAGCTGCACCTGTCAAGAAGGAAGATCGAGGGAAGACAAACACGTTTCTTCTCGGTAGTATTTCTGTAACATTAGAGATTCATAAATGGTCATGTTCGTTTCATCATTCATGACAAGTTGATTCTCTTTGTCTTCATCTTCGTGTATCAAAAGCATTGATGCGTATGCTGACTATATGGGTTATCTCAGCTAATATATGATTTATGATTGCCTCTTAGAGAAAGTAAGAATACGCCAAAAGCCTGAAAATCAAAGCCGCAATTGAGGTTTTTAAAATAAAATACTGACTTACTCTGACAAAGACGTTAACTTGCTGGTATAGACTAGTTTTGCTGTCTCCTGAAACTTTCGGAAATAATCATTGCATGGTAAGAATTCAAGATTGGAAGAACTAGAAACGTGCTCGTATGCACCCCGTTGCACTGTATCCTGGAAACTTTGAAAATTCTGCTGCCCCTAGACTGAGGAATATCAATGTAAACTCGTTAGTATGTATCCGTTGCGCTATATCCTGAAGATTTCAAAATCATAATTACAAAATTAAAACTCAACATTGCTGCTGCTGTGCTAAATGGAAATAATTCAATTCTTACCAAGCAGAAAGAAATTAACTGCCAAATCAAACATGGATTGATATTCTGAGGATTTCGTAACTGTATTTTCTGTGGAATGATCGAAGCATAAATTTTCTAAAACCCACAGTTAAGCTGTTGCATGGAATTTTGCTGATTCTCGAGTGAGGTGTACTCAAACACTGGCAATTAAACGATAAAGGATCAACATTTTGGTGATTCTTGATGTAGATTTAGAGTTTAACAGCAGCGAAATATAATTCATGATCTGAAGTATTTCGATGTGGGCGGTAAAAGTGATTTGGTAGAGAAGCTCGTCTGGAAGACTATCTGAAGAGTTGGTGAATCAACATTTTAGAGAAGAAAAAACTAAAGAGTTTGAAGACAATCATCAATTCCTGATCTGGTAAGTATTTTCTATTATTTATTTGAGAAGTATTCGAGCTTCTGAGACCACGAAGAAAGCATTATTTCAATTTTGAAGAAAACATTATTTTAAAGATGTGAATGCAGTACAATTCGGCATATTCGTAAATATCTGTTAGCCTGCGATAATTTCAAGGTTTGGGCATATCTAGCTTATCTTCATGGGCTGAAATTACAGGGTTCTGCATACTTGCTTGTTTCAAGCTAATTTCGTACTTTATCAGAGGAGGTTTTTTCAACATGCAGCTCTGCACATAATTGGTAATTCTAAACCAAGCAGTTCTAAACAAACTTAGGCAGCTCTCTAATTTCACTTCAATTACAATTTCAAAGTAGTGGCCAGGAAATACTAAAAAGGATTATGGCAGTGAAAAAAGCATTAAATTTGCAATATTGGTGCAATCTCCAATGTCAAAACGAATACGCTGGTTCTGAGTTTTATCTTGTGTGCTAGATCACAATCTAATAGATTTGTTTCGAGCGTTGAATGAGAAGGAATAACAAATTAATCAAGTTGTTGATTTTTGTTAAAATCACAGCATGCAATAAGCTTTTCAACTCAGAAACTTTCCTGACGAGAAAAATGTGCACTTCTAAATTTTATTCAAGGTAGACCCTGTATTAGAGCAATTATACGAAGAGCACCAAGAAATATTTCTGCAAAGTACAAAATCTCTGCGATCTCGAGAGAGCGAGACTTAAAAGAGGTGGTTCTTCAAAGAAGATTTTTGCAGTAGTTCATCTCAGAAATTCTTAAATCAAAAGCGATGAAAATAATGTCTTACATCCGGCACAGCATGAATTAGGAGTAAACAAGAATGCAAATGGACAAAGTGCTAGTCTAAATCTGTTGTTGTCAGAAATGCCATTTTGTCTATTCTCATTCCTATTTGCTCCTCAAAGGAAGCAATCCTCAATTTCCGTGTGAAGTCTATTTACATCTGCCTAATTAGGTATCTTTGTCTTCAAGATAAAATAACGAAATCTGTTTCTGATAAGCACAGAGAACCTACCTGAAATCTTATCCATTGAATCATTCTATAGTAGAGAAACATAATTGCCATAACAATAGCAATAATCCAGCTTATTTCAATCTATTGTGGCGTACCTGTGCCTGGGTAGGATATCAAATGTTCTACCAGTCGTGAAAATGAATCTGCAAACCTGACGAGCCGGTGAATGGAGAGATAAGAAAGAAAACTTCAATAAGAGTAAGGAATGATTAGCATGAATTAACTTAACTTCGCCATCTAAAGAGTCGATCTTAACATTCATTAGATTTTAGCTAATTCAATTAAGTTGAGTGGTCTGCGAAAGTAAAGAAGAAATACCTTTTTAAATTGAGACAAAGCATATGCCTGAAATTTTAGCAAATCAATTATTTTTGTGCAGCAAAACTCTAAGTCCATCAAAACTAAACAAATTGGCGTAATAATATAAGTTTGATGGCATGAAAGATGAAATCGCACAATTTTCGAAATTGTTGGTTCTAGCAAATAACTTGATAGGAAAGAGCAAAATAAAACGCTTCATGTTTGTTGGATACTTTATATTCGACCTTGGTCCAAAAGTCATCATTAGAGTATGTTTATATCTAAATCAAAAATGAAGAGAATTGAAGTGTTTCAAAACTAAGTAAATGAAACAATCAATTTTTGAACTTAACTGAATCATAACAATTCAGATACTATAAATGAGGTTCTCTTGCCTATGTGCTCATAAACAAAAAAAACGAATTGTTAGTTTGTTAAGGTGAATAACATAGGTAAAGTAAATCAGGTACATGAGAATCAGCCTGCTATTAAGAGCCTTCATTTGCCAGATACAAACAAGCATGCTAGGATATTGACATAGAAATTAGCCAATGCCACTTTGAGGGAGATGATTCTAGCAATAACGGGTAATCAACCTTATTCTCGCCTAATCAAGTTTGACAGAGACAAACAAATAAGCGCAATTTGTTTGAAAATTAGTTTCACCCACGATGATATCAAAAGAGAAAACTAATAAAATATAAATTTCTTCATGTAGGAATATCGTAGACCTACGATGTGATTCTATGTATTCGTTCATCGTTTAATCGAATTTTTCATATTATCGCTCATACAAAGTTTTAAAGCAATCACAGCAATTCAATTCAATGCAGAAAACTGAGACTCGTGTTGTAAGTCTAGGAATAATGTTCAGTGCATTTTCTAACAGTACACAGAGAAAATATCCTGAGTAGGCCTAGCGACTTCCTCAAGCGTAAAAAGTTTTTCAAAGTGAAAACGGCTGTCTTTGGTTGGCTTTCATTAAGGATCTACTCTGCATCACTGTAAATTGTCCATTAGTTTTGGGCCCTTTTGGCAAACTTACCCCAGTAGTGATTCATTCATGCTCTGACTCAGGGTTTTTTTAAGCAAAATTTAGAACTGCACATTTTTATTTTCTGGAAAGATTTTGAAAAGAAAAACTAATTACGAACTGTGTTTTCCTCGAAAAAGCTATCACAAATTAGGATTTTGAAACTCTGTAATTAATTTCCTTTCAATGTTAAAAACATATACAATGGCTCGATTCCAATCTAATGTTAACTTGCTCAAGATTAACTCAGTAGTACACATGAACATCTTCCTAAACCTAATGCCTCCTTGATGCAGCAACATGTTTGCTACCGAAGGTTGAAAAAATTTTGAATTTTGATGCTTGTAGATTGCTGCATAATGGCCTATTCTAACCATATTTTCATCATTGCAATCTCCTTTATTATTGTTTTTCACTCCTGAAATGCTGTGCAATAATTTCTTTAGAACCGCACAACAAGGGTATAGAACTGCACATTTTGTGTAGAACTGCATGTTAAGAAAAACTCTGCTCTGAATTACGTTGAAAGAATCACACGGTTAGAGTTTACGGACGTCAAATTTAATAGAAATTAGCATTTTAATCCACAGCATCTGCTCTTTGAAATACTTTATCTCGTCTGATCCCCACAAGATGTTTATTATTATATCGAAAAGCCAATGCAAACCCAAAGATGTATAAGAAAAGAAAGGAAACTCAGTAAAATCGATGAAAATGTTTCGTCTACAATTGATATCATCATTTCGTCTACAAGATACTACAAGATAATTATCATCTAAGCTAATTCAAATTCAAAGACGTATAAGGATAGAGAAGAAATATAGTTCGATTGGTGAAAACATTAATTCTACGATTGATAGCATTATTTTGTTTGCAGGAAAACAAGATGTTGAGTACGATGTCTACGATACGATCAACAACAACACAAAAATAGGTAGAAGAAGAAATACAAAAATACACTGGAACTAGTGCAAATTATAGTTCTGAAATTGATAACTTTATACCGTCCGCACAAGACACAAGTTCCCCACGGTAATATAACTATAATATCGACTGTGTTGTTGAAATCTTTCAAAAGATAAAAGATAAAAAGAAGGAGGGAAAAAGCTTGGACAAATTAAAAATAATAATTGATAACAATTCTATCTGGAATTGATAACATTGTTTCATTAGCAAGACTACAAGATATTTGCTATGATTTTGAAGACAAAAAGACAGCAAAATCACGAAGATAGATAGAAGAAGATTTTGCTACATGAGTTTGTTATGCTACGACTGTGCTATTCGGTGCTAGTCGCTGACAACAATTTATGACACAATTTGTCAGGAATAAACAACTACACCTCACTTGAAGCACAAGATTCCCACAAGGTGTGTATCTATGGTTCTATCATATTATCGATATTCTTACTAAAAATTAAACAACAACTCAAACATAACCAAAAGAAAAGGTAAAGTTAATGAAATCTATAACAACAATTTATGACAATATTTTGTCTAGAATTGATTACCTAACCCGGCGTGCGGCCCAAGATTTTCACAAGGTGTGTATTCTAATATATATAGCCCATAGTGTAACTAAAGAACAAAAACAAAAACTCAGACTTAGATAGAAGAAGAAGCAAAGTAAGTGAAATCAACGAAAAAACGATGACAGCACTTCGTCCAGAATCAATAGCCGTATTGCGATTCACATAAGATTCCCATAAGGTGTGTATTACATCATCGATAGTGCTACAAAAAACTAAGCATAATTTGAAAGATAAGCAGAATAAAAGTCAAAGTTAATGAAATCCATGATAACAATTCATGACAATATTTCATAAAGAATGAATAACTAAACCAACTTGATGCACAAGATTGCCACAAGGTGTGTATCAAAATACTCACAGTGCTACTAAAAACTAAACCAAGTCTCAAAGATAAACAGAATTATAGGCAAAGTTAGTAATATCAATTATAATGACTCGTGACAATACATTTTCTGGAATTAGGCTGCGTCTAATGCACAAGATTTCCACAAGGCGTATATTACATTATCGATAATGCTACCAAAAATCAAACAAAAAACTAAAATATAGATACATTAGAAGAAAAGATCCAGTGACATAGACCCTAAATAGCTAATCTTCAAAATACTCAATATCGTCTACTAGACATCTCAGAAAGCATATTTTCTTACGTAGACAGCGTTATCAAGCTTTGACTAGGAGACTAATCGATTACGAGACGAAATTCAGTGAAATTGACGCCAAATGAAACGTCAGCTGCTCTGTTGCCCATTGCTAAATTAGTTATTTATAATCAAATTCCATTTGTTTACAAACATCGTTATAAACAACAAAATACCTTTCCACTTCACTGCAAGGCTGAAAAATTGCAGAAAGTCTTAGAATTTTGTATGAGGAAGCGGCGTTGTTGCATCCGTCGAATCCCGTTTAACCAGGTGTCTCCTATCCTTCGTGATATGGCTATCGATATATAAAGTGAAAGCAGTAGTTCGATAGTTCAGTTGATATCATACTGGCAATATTTGTTCCCATGCGAGCTCGATGATTTGACTAAAATCTTGACTTGAGGAGTTTATAGCTGCCTGTTTAACACTCTCGTTATTGCTGCTTTTTTGGAGTCAATTTTACTTTCTTAGTTGGCCTGCATCTTTCTTTACATCAAAGGGCAAGTAAATTACAGTTTTCAAAGACATTATATTAGCAGCGTTGAATTCCATGAAATTTGATTCTTTCGGCGCAAAGGTAAAGTTTATATGTTCAAAGCTGATTATCTTAGAGTTGTGATACTGCTACTTTCTTGAAGGCAATTTTACATGTTTATCTGACTTACATCTTATTTTCTATCAAAATACAAGAAATGAAATATTTAAAAGATATTATATTAACAACATTGAATCGTACATACTTTCGGCCTGAAGATAAGGTTAATATGTTCAGAGCTGATTATCTCAGAGTTGTGATATTGCTGCTTTCTTGAAGTCAATTTTCCCAGTTTACATCGTGATGGTTTAAAACTTTTTTATCAAAAGACAGGTAAAAAATTGCCTCGGAAGATGATTTACTGGAACGGAATTCTATGGACTTTGTTACTTTCAGCTCATTGTTTTGGCTAAAACAGATATGATCAATTTTTGATGAAAATTTTGGTTAAACAAATTTCAACCATCAAAAGGGCTCAAAGAAACGTCAAAGCGTAAATTTTAAAACGTCTTTTGAAATATTGGATAAGAGAAGTTGTTTATTAACATAATTTCTGCAAATCGAATTTTACAACGATTTCCATTCATGAGATACATGAAAAACATACATTGCTAAAGAGTTTGACGACAAATTTGCTCTCAAAAGAGTTTTTCAGAAACGCAACATCATTGACTAGATAACGCATAATTTGAAAGCCTTGAAAGAAATAAATCCTTCCAAATGCAGTTACTACACAACAGCGCTTCCAAATTCAATGTTTTGAAAACAGTGGATCAAAATTTGTTCGAATGCTTTATCGGAGTTATGAATTTTGAAAGGCGTTTCACATAAAGAAGGGCTTCATAATTGATTCTCATGAAAACCATGTAACAAAATATGCGATATTGTGCGATTGTATCAAAATATTCAGCACTCCATAGCGATTCTCAACTGCAATCGCAACTGAAAGTGTTTTTTGTGCAAGATTTATCATAAACCTGTAGAGTTGCAATACAGGTATTTGTACAGCTTTGTTTGTGACAGTGCATCGAGTTAAAGAGCTTGAAAAGTCGTTTTATTGACAGCCATGCTGTAAACAGTGTTTATCAAATAGCCCGCACCAAAAACAGTTCTATTGAAAACAATACTTAGAAGCTGTATATTTCTAATGCTAGCAGGTCTGTAGATAACATTATATTGTGTAATTTCTTACAATAGTAATTTTCTGGTGCTCTGGTTGACGTTATAACAAATGTAGTCGAAAGACTCTTTGCATGTATCATATCATAATGTGATTGAGCAACAATACTGCTTCATAAGTACTTCATAAGACGTTTTCATAACTGTTAAAAGCGTTTCGCTACTCTTGGTGGAAACAGTGGAGTTTTATTCGAAATCATATGACGTTATAACTAATGCAGTCAAAAGACTACCTAAAGGTATCATAATGTGACCGACTAACAAAGTTGCTTTAAGAGACGTTTTCATAAGTTTTAGAAGCGTTTCGCTTCTAGGAGTTAACGATGGAGTTTTACTGCAAAAGGTTTATCCTGAAAGCGATGCTCTGAAAATTCCCGTATTTCATTGAACAACAGAACAAGAGTTGTAAAAGATTAAATAAAACTTTATTTGAATTTCATACCAAGCACTGTTTGAAATCAAATCAAAGGTAAAACTTTACAAGAATTTCATGGTAAGCACTGTGTCAAGTAGTCTATTATTGACTATGATGCTATGATAGTTTTATATCAAACCATTTACCTAAAGTTGTTTTACTTAAGACAATCAAAGATTCTATTAAAGATTCATCAGAACTATTCTTTCCATCAGCTTTTCACAAGATAGATCCTTCTCAAGAGATAATACCATGGAAAGAAGCCTTCGACAATTGCTTATGAAGATAAATTACCTTAAGAAGAGCAAGGAATAAATCTCCACTCTAAAACCTGCTTTCTAAACTCGCCTGACATCGCATGAAGATCGATCGACAATTCATTTCAGCTATTAACTTAAGAACCACAGACTAAGTGAGAGTCTTCGCTGTCCTATTCACGGAATGCAATGCGAATACCTTCAAAATAATGAACCGACGACTGGCGTTCAATATACGAGGTGTCTACTACGAGACGTACGAAGAAACACTCATGCGGTTTCCCAACACTCTTCTCGGCAATCCGGCCCTCCGGGAACAATTCTGCAATGCAGAAAATAACCAGTTCTATCTAGACCGGAGTCATCACATCTTCGATACCATTTTATTCTTTTATCAATCCGGAGGGATTCTGGCGAAACCGGACCATGTTGACGAGGATGACTTCCAGAGCGAGCTGAAATTTTTTGGCATAATTAAGGATCCAGTAGCCATGGAAACACCAGTGGTGGAAAATTTCAAATTCAAACGGAAATTATGGTTATTGTTTGAATATCCGAAATCGTCAATCGCAGCAAAGATTTTAGCGAAATTCTCCTTATTCATGATTTTAATTTCAACGTTAACTTATTGTCTTGAAACTGTGAATTCGCCATTTTTTAAAACTGGGATACATAGGGGGCATAAAATTGGAGAGATGCCCCCAGGAAGTCCGTGGACTATACTAGAATCGATATACACTGTTTGGTTTTTCGTGGAGTATATTCTACGATTTTACAGCCACGAACAAAAGAGGACTTTTGTGTTCTCGGTGCTTGGCCTCGTTGACTTATTAGCAATAATTCCGTTTATTATCATCGTTTTCGTCATAAAACACAAAAGTTCTACAGCAGTTCGAGTATTCAAATTTTTACAAATATTCAGAATACTGAAATTGACACGATACAGCAAAAGTCTACAGCTGCTAGGCAAATCACTGTATTACTGCAAGGGACAGATATCGCTGCTGTTGGTGTTTTTCTTCATCAATTGTTTTGCATGTGGAAGTATGCTATATTGGATTGAAAAGACTTCACCAAAATCAAAGTTTGCTACCATTATGGATACCATGTGGTTCTGTGTTATCTCCATGACAACGGTTGGATATGGCGATATCATTCCACAGACGGATCTTGGTAAGGTGATGGGTGCAATGACTATTTTGATCGGTATCGTCGTATTATTCCACATCTTCATTCCCGTGTATTTGTCGTATTTCGCACTACTCTACGAACTATCAATCCTTAACCAGGTCGAAAAGGAAACGCTCGAGGAAGAGCAAGAGCAAAAATCTGATGCTAAAAACCCGAAGAAAGTTAATGAGACGCCTGCAAATAGACGACCGCGTCCATCAGTACCACGCCCGTCCGTGTCGATGTCACGATCTCCGAGCGTGAGCACACGGGAAGGAGTCACGCAAGTGAGGAAACAATCCGTGTCGAAAGAGGAGACGCACATGCGGAGAATTAAGTACGATTATCTACGAAAGGTATCCAACACCGAGGCTACCTGTGACCAGTCGTGGAAGCAACAGCCGGCTGACTCCGACAGTTTCGACTCTACCTCGTCCCGTCGCTCTATTGTTCGCCAGAGAGCGACGTACGACTCGACAGCGATTACTGAAGACGAAGATAAGCAGAAAATGCAACAGGTGAAATCGCGCAGACGGCGAAAAGCAGTAATCGAGCAGCCGATTATATTCGCAGACATCAGCGAAGACCTCGTCACCTCTCCGAACTCGTTGACATCACGGACTAGTCGAAGCGTGTCTGTGGCCGTCCAGTCGCCGTCATCGTCGGAGGAGAGGAAATTGTCGGACGATCGAAGCTCGAGGAAAACAAGGAAAGCAATGTCGTTGCAAATGTATCATATTGAACGGATTGGTAGGATTGACGAGGCAGAAAGTTCATCTGATTGTGATTAGGAAAAATAAGGCTATAAATGTTTGATCCGGTTATACTCTAAAAATCATTGATATTTGGATCGGTGAATTGTATTTTTTGTACGAATCTGATGTGTATTTGAGCTTACGAACGGGATCTAGAAGGCATTTTAGACTTCAAAGGCAGACCAATTTAAGGGCACATTCTCCACCTACAAGCAAACCCTTGAATGTATTACATATCTGGTTTAAATGTCAAATTAAGCTGAGGTTTCTTAGCTAAATTTCCTCTACGATTTTGAGACGATTTCAATTTTTCACGTATTAGTATAAATCCGTTTTTTTGTCAAGTCGGTGTGCGCAGGGCTTGTTCAAGCACAGGGTTACAATGAGTTAAACCTAAACAAGGACCTACTTAATACAATAACGGTTAGACTAAAAATAAAACAAAGGTTGGGCTGAGAAAACAAAGAGAAGTAAGCAGAAAAAGTGAGGAAAAGTGAAGAATTTCAGCGTCTGAAATCGGGCGTGGCAAGAAGTTTGACAAACGTAAAGGGCCCTACTGTCAAAATTCTGAGATATCTGCATGAAATGTTAGTCAGTCACTAGCATGAGGCCATCGTAAGGTTTATCGATCGATTCATGCTTGAACGTTGCATAAAACTGATTGAAATCGCGTTATTTTCATACGATGCAACAGATTTACAAGTCAAAAACTGTAGTGTGAATTCAGCTCTTGATATTGGAAACTTTCAGTAATTGCTCTAATGAAATATAAAAAATATCGTCAAAGCAAAAGAGTGCTTTGAAATGCAAAGCCATGTCAGTTTAGGTCAGCTATTGTTATACAAATCTGAAGTAGGAAAAATCCACTATATACCACATCAAGCAGTCATAAGAGAGGACAAAATCACGACGAAATTGCGCATCGTATTTGATGCTTCTGCCAAAAAGGAAAACCAACCTTCATCAAACAACTGTCTCTATCCAGGACTCTGTTTATTAAGTAATGTTGCAGAGATTCTCACACGATTCAGGTTTTACAAAACTACTTTAGTATCCGACATCCAATCGGTGTTTCTCATGATTTTGGTGCACCCTAGTGACAGGGATACACTTCGATTCTTATGGTTTGAGAACATTACTGAAGAAAATCCTAAAGTAATTCTCATGCGTTTTAAGAGAGTCATATTTGGCGTCTCCAGCTCTCCATTTCTGCTAAATGCAACTTTAGATCACCATCTCAAAAAAATTAAGGAACTCTAGAACCTCTAAAACTGACCCTGAAATGCAAAGGTTCTCAAATGTGCGTTTTTACTCTTAAGCATGATAAACCACGACAATAGTTATGATCCACTACGGCAGAGGGTGCTTCGCTGGCATGAGTTTAATGTCACAAAATACATTAGAATATCGCACAATACATCGCACTGAAAATCAATATGCAATACAATACGAGGAATAATTTAATGTCATCATCGTTGAAAACACAATCAATGTTTTAAACCCCCTTAATTGTCAATATCATTGTTCTAATGAATAAATGTCATCAATCTGAAAATGCCTTATTTGTATATTTAATGCTCGATATGGTCAGTTTTGAATGGGTTTGAAGATAATGTTTACGTGGTTTCCATGGATATCTTATTGAGTAAATGAGCATGCCTAGATGAAATTAATTTCCATGAAAATATTTCCTGGTTTCGATATTTCGTCTTGCTCATTATTACCAGGTGTTGATAATTGCTTAGTTATTCCTATATTTTAAACAAAGCATCAATTAATCTCTAAACATGGAAAACTCGAATTATCCTCGTAAATCTAGCACCAACCCGTTACCACCCACACTCATCTAGAATTAATTAAAACATCTTTTCTCCACATATATAAACCGAAATTCGAATTGACTTTGATAGAGAATACATTTCTGTAACAAAACAATGGAATTGAATGAGCCTTGCATTGAGTGAAGCCCCCAGTTTGGATAGGGTTAACAAAATTTGAAGTCCAGCATTCAAAAAATAAACCGTAAAAATACACTAAGAGAGGAATAATATAGTCCGTTCTTACCTCGTGAATTAAGATTGGAGTAGCTTTATAAGTCTTAAAAATGTAACAATGTAAGATTGGGATTAGGAAACGATTATAACGCAACACGTATTTCTTTAAGTGCCCTAATGGCTACAAGATGCCAATTGCTTAAACATACAATGTATCAGTAGTCTAGTATACAGAAAATGTACTATTCAGAATTTCGCAACACTTTTCGTCCTCCTTTAGCAGTTTCACTCATTCACTAATTGACTCACTTATATGGTAAAAAATCTAGCATTTATCACATTGGGAATTTCATATAAAACTTTAACATCAGTGGGAGGGAGCAAGCGATTTTCACTCATCTGCTACAAGAAATTCACAATATTATCGTTCTGGTGGTTAGCTGGAAGATTACTGCAGCGAAACCCGGAGCCACTGCCATAAATATTTGATGCCTTCATACGAAATCAATGTGCAATATGCGCAATTTAAAGGCTTAAATCTTAAACAGTAATAATCAAGGCTTGAATAATTTACGACATTGAAAGTATTGTTGATTTTATGATATTTGATTCAACCGACTTGCAGTTTTGCTTCAATTGAAATAACTATGGCTAGAATTGGGTTAGAGAACGTGCTGATCAGAGCTAATGAGATTGACGTAGACTTTCATTGGTCCAGGATTGAAACATTTGAGCACAATTTTCAATTCATAGATTTGAAGATGGCTAACTTATACAATGCATGAATACTGTATAATATAAAACACGGTGTTCTGCAAGGATGGATTTTAGGGCCAATAATTCTCCATGCATGAATGTCTTTTTTAAAATGGAAATTTGAAGTTGATGACTTTAGCCCAAAACAATATATTTTGTCAGTCCCCTTCATTTCGATAACAGATCCTTTATTTCAAGATATTTAACTTATACAATGCATGAATACTTTATAATATAAAACACGGTGTTCTGCAAGGATGGATTCTAGGGCCAATAATTCTCCATGTATGAATGTCTTTTTTAAAATGGAAATTTGAAGTTGATGGCTTTAGCCCAAAACAATATATTTTTTCATTCCCCTTCATTTCGATAACAGATCCTTTATTTCAAGATATCTAACTTATACATTGTATGAATACTTAACAATATAAAACACGGTGTTCTGCAAGGATGGATTCTAAGGCCAATAATTCTCCATGCATGAATGTCTTTTTTAAAATGGAAATTTGAAGTTGATGACTTTAGCCCAAAACAATATATTTTGTCAGTCCCCTTCATTTCGATAACAGATCCTTTATTTCAAGATATTTAACTTATACAATGCATGAATACTTAACAATATAAAACATGGTGTTCTGCAAGGATGGATTCTAGGGCCAATAATTCTCCATGCATGAATGTCTTTTTTAAAATGGAAATTTGAAGTTGATGACTTTAGCCCAAAACAATATATTTTGTCAGTCCCCTTCATTTCGATAACAGATTCTTGACACAATTTTCAATTCATGGAATGATTTCAAGATGCCTAAGTTTTAAATCGTATGAATAGATTACAATATAAACATGATGTGCTAGAAGGATGGATTATTGAGCCAATGATTCTGCATGAATACGTTTCATGTATAAAATGGAAGACTAGCATTAAACATTTCCAGTACATCATTTAGCCACAAAGCTATTATCTAACCTTCCTTTAGATGTTGTTTATCATCATGGTACGCAGCGGGGGGGGGGGGGGGGGACTCCCCTAGAAATTACCAAAAGCATGATAGTTATGTGAAGTTTTTATCAGTATGAAGAAACTGATAAATGTAAAGCTTACCAGTGACAGTGAGGCAGAGATGAAACAGATTTAATGTGTCTCAATCTCAAATATCAATTAGAGATACAAAAACAGTAAACTCATTATTCTTTATTCGTGTATTTTTTTAAATGATAGATTCATTCAAATTAAGCACATGTTAACTGAGCGTCAAAAATTAGATGGATTTCATATCGTATTGTAAACTTAAAATGACCTGTGTTCTCGTGAGAATAGGGATAGTCCGGAACTTGCCTAGAACTTTAAAACGATTTAAGACTCCTTTAGTTTTACAGGATACAGGAGTAAATTTTTTTAATGACCTTAGTTATCATTAAACAATGAACAAAATGAGATGATCACGTCTTAAACAACTTTAAGACCAAGAATTTCAAGCATAAGAAGCGGAGTGTTAGCCAAAACATTGAAGACAGCATTCATTCTGAAATGAGCCAAAAAAGACCATTTACTTTTTTAATCAAAGTTTCTGATCTCGCATTCGTCTTCAAAGGTTTCGATAACGGCCTAGTCCATTTAGTGAGCATTTATTCTTATTCTTTAATTTTGTTTAAACAGCTTCGTTACAGTGAACTAAACTTGACCATTTTGAGTGGTGTGGGCATAAGAGTATCTTTTTACTTTGAAGTGAGAAATTTGAATCAGGAGCCTGAGGAAGAGACAAAACCTTTTAACGTGTGAATATTTTATCCTTACAAAATGTCAGCAAATGGTTCTTCAAATTTTTCAGGGAGATATCTTATACTTATACCCGATTGCACTTTAGCGGGCGGCAACCACAGGGAAACAAAATACGCATAAAAACAATTGTGACTACTGTTAACCCTGGTTGAAAACGGTTTTTCATTAGTAAACAACGATAGATTAAGATACGATCAAATTTATGAAATGTGGTTGACAAATTTGAAAATCAGCTGATATAATTCTTTATTTTTCTAGGGGGCTACCACCCCAAACCCTTGTAGTACCGTTTGATAATTGTGCTATCAATAAAACACGTTTTTGTTGAACTGAAACTGACTCTTGTCTTGATTTGAATTAGAATCCTGTCAATAAGATTACAGCGAAAATCACAGTTTATCATATTTTATGCTTATGCACTCTTTTTTTGAAATAATAGACTTTATAAGAATAACGAGGCTCAAAATCGGTGAAATTTAAGAATATTTGAAGAATATTGCCCATGCTCTAGATCTTTTAAAAAAACTTTTTAAAGAAAATGGCTTTAGATACACTCACACAAATTTTTATGAAAGTGTCGACGAGCTCTGTTTTACAGGAAACAAGAGTGTTTTTGGCATTTATTACAAGAAAAAAATCATTGCTATATCCATATTTGCTACCATAAGAATAATCTAAGAATATTCCGAGGCTCAAAATAGCGAAAAATTAAGAATATCGCGGCTCAGGAGAAAATTAAGTATTCTTATAAGAAAAAGAGTGTACATATACTGTGCATTTTCGCTCTTTTTTGCAGCCCTTTTGATCAAGTTAAACGCCAGGCCTAGATCCATAGCTCCCACGGCCCCACTCAAAATTGCCGCAACGAAAATTCTTTAAAAATTTAAGCTTTTATTCTTAGAATTTTTACTTGAATTGTAAAAGAGAGAAAAGTAAGTCAGATAAACTGGCAGGAACAAATGAAACAAGGTGATCGTTCCCATGATGATACATAAAGTACCTGCAACTTTTCCTTCCGGCGTGACGGGCACCATGTCACCATAACCTACTGTTGTCATAGAGATAATACAAAACCAAACCGAGGCTGGAATACTGGAAAACTTTGGATTATGCGGAGACTCCAAATGATACATAACTGCTGCTCCAACCAACGCATTAATCATCAAGAAAAACATCAAGGAGCCAACTTGATCGCGGCAATAAACAAGAGCCTTGCCCATCAATTGCAGGCTTTTACTGTGTCGAGTTAACTTTATGATACGGAAGGCTTGTACGAGCCTGAACGCGCGGATTATTGCAAATGACCGCGCGTTCGATGCGTCGTCCATCATCATAAGCGTTACAAAGTATGGAACGATGGCAGCTAGATCCATTAGGCCCAACAAAGAAAACAAAAATTCTGATTTCCTTGGCGCGGCTGCAATGCGGATAATATACTCAGGCGTGAACCACGAGATGAAAATGCTCTCCAATATAAACCAGATGTCACTGCGAGACTCGTGCAAAACGCCTCCGCTCGAGCGTTTTACATAAATCGTTTCGATGCAAAATGTTATACTGGAGATCAATATGACCAGAAACGACAAATTTGCAATTATCTTGCCCGTCAACGAAGTCTCCGGGTATTCTAAAATAAGCCATAATTTCCTGGCCAATTTGTTCGTAGGTAAATCGATATCCTCTCGTAAGATGTGAAGTTGGAAAATTTCGAATTTTCGTAGCGCGTCCTGAAAATCCTCCTCAGTCACGTCACATGGCCGCGACATGATTCCGGAGGACTGGTAATAAAACAAAATGGCGTCGAAAGCACTCTCGCTGATATCGAAGTGAAAAACGTATTCGTTTGCCTCAGCGTTGTAATATTTCTGTCGTCGTTCTTGGTTTCCTAGTAAGGTATTCGGGAATCTCTCTAAAGTGTCCTCAAAGGTTTCAAATGATTTTCCCCCAACTTTGATAAAAGCACGTCTGCTATCAATAAATCTTTTCTTCATTTCTCTCCACTTTCAAACCATGAATTGATTATAATAATTTGAATAACATCACCATCCAATGCAAGTTAAATGACTCCGTCTTGTTTCCTGATAATACTTTTCAGTTAATAAATATGATTCTCAGTAAATATATCTTTGATTTTACAAGAAAGTTTTGACAAAGAAGCAATATAATTGCAATATATTTCTGCGACTTTGTTGTTTTCTTTCGAATATCAATGAAGGAAAGCAAGGTAATATATTTCTATTTGCATCAATGTAAGAAATGATTATTCCAGCTAAGAGTTTCAAACTCTACTAAAAGCTTCCCGTACTTTAGAAACTCGATGACTTTGGCTTTTCAATAGGAACTTATTCTCTTTGGTAATTTCTTTTTCAATGCAACATTGATGCATCTTGACAAAAGATCAAATTCGCTTCTGCTATCCAACTTTTTCGAATTCAGACTCAATCTTCTTTTAAACGGATTGTAAAGCAGAATATTCCAAAATGAAATCATTACACAAACTTGTAGAAATATTCATTCTTTTGATGCACATTTCTTCAAACTTTGCAGCCAAGTGTGGAATCATTGAATCTCTCCTCAGAATCATGTGCAAGGTGTAGCAGCAAAGCATATAATTATTTCTCTCTTTAGCACGATGTGTAAGGTCATAAATTCTGTGTTTGATACTGATTCTGCGTCTCAATAATTCACATCTCTATTCCCAATTACCTTAGGATGAATAAATCAATTTTTTCATTCCTTTAGTAACCAGAGAACTTCGAAACTCGTAAGTAGCTTGCAATTTGACTTTGATTCTTAATTGCGGTAAAGTGTTTACTCCTATTAATATTGATTATTTACTCATTAACACTAATGCTTATCATTATCTCTTCTTTCAACACGCAACTTCTATCAGAACATCTTTAAAATATTTTAATACCTAAATAACTTCGATATCCAAAGTAACGCAAAACTCTTCTCCTATTCTTCAATTTATACTTTGGAATATTGAAGTTTTAATTCATAACATCGCATAGATATCATTTTTCCTTCAACGTGCATCTGTAGAAAGTAGCATTACTTTTTGATACGTTGTCTACCGTAAGGAAGCTGTAATTTGGAAGTAGCTTGAAACCTACCTTCGATCTTCCATTTAGAATAGGCATGCACTGAATAGATGATTCATATTCGTGGTAATGTTCGTTTTTCCGATAAGACTTTCTGAAATTTTGAACCACACTTCTGATGATCATATAAATTCCAGTTCAAATTCAAAAGTAGCAAGAGATCTAAGTTCGGTTCTTCGTTTAGAAATCTTTATTCATATTAATAAAGTGATATCAATACTTCTTTCCTCAATATGCTAATGTAAAGTCATAACAGAATTCTTCCGATAGCTTAACAGCCAAAATGATTTTGAAACTTAAAGAAATTTCAATTCTTCGCATGGAAAGCTTTATTAATATCAACTTAGTGATTTCAATATTTCATCTTCTACTAGACTGGTGTCGAATCATAAAGAATTCTTCCGATATGTTGACAATTCTTCCCAAATGAATTTGAAATTCAAAGAGTTCTTCATATAGAGAGAATCATTCGCATTAACATATTGATGTCTTTCTTTCTTCTTCCTTTTGCTAATGTAGAAATTCTTCCGATATGTTCACAAAAAAAATGACTTAAACCAACCTAAATCTATTGGCACCTGGAATGTAAGTTTGATTCTCCATTTAGTTAATGAAATCATGATTAATATCGATGCTTCTTCTTCTTTTTATTAGACACATCTTTAGAAACACTCTTCCATTATCTTGACAACTGACCTTGAAATTCAAAACATGTTTAAGATGCAACTTCCGCACTTCATCAATGACAGCAGTAAAGTAAATGTTTATTAACTTAATCACATAATTATCGATGTTTCTTCTTCCTCCTTTCAAGTCTAAAATATCGAACCACTCTTCCAGTATCTTGACAAGTAGCTTTTAAATTCGAAACAAACTTAATATCTAACTTTCTTTCTTCATTCATAGGCAAGTAAAGTAAATATTTATTTACAAGATAACATGAAAATCGATGTTTCTTTTTCCTTTCAAGTCTGAAATATCGAGCCACTCTTTCAATATCTTGACTAGTGGTTTTCAAATTTGATAGAAGTTTAAGAGCTAACTTCCATTTTTCTTTAACTTCCAAGGCTCAGTTTCCTCACCGATTCCTTGGCATTTCAAGTAAAAAGAGGTGAATTCCAATTGCTCGCTAAAATCATCCTCAGAACATGATACCAGTAATTTTTCTTTGAAGTCTTAACGATCTCTGGTTATATAATATTCTGATCAAGACATATCTCTGTTTCATTACCCTTTTCTTGGTGTTTGATCCCTGTTTCATTACCCTTTTCTTGGTGCTTGAAAAAGTGTAATTCCAACTTTGTAGGAAAGTAAGTTAGTCTCTCAGTTCTTGAGGCAAATATGATATCATTTCCAATCCTATCAAGCTCTGGTTGCATAAAATTCTCATCTAGACTTATCTCTGTTTCCTTACTGATTCCTGGTTGTTTAGATTAAAAATGTCCAATTCCAATTACTTAGTAACTTTATCCTTAGGTCTTGTTGCAAGCATGAAATCTTTTCATATCTTATAGACCTCTGTTGCGCAACATCTGCATCCATTCAGACATTAATCAGTTTTCTTCACGATTTCTCTGGTAGCTATTCTACGCCAAAAGAGCCAAGTTCGAATAGTCAATCAGATCTTGAATCGAGTGCGATATTTTTCAAATGCTTTTCCGCTATAATGAGCTACATTCCCCATCCATTTTTCAGTTTCTCTCATAGCTGTACACATAAAACATAACGACTGCACTGGTGACAGTGTTTTTTTGAAACGTTGTTTTCTTTTGAAATTACCTGAAAGATAAGAAGTTATAATATGTCCATCACAATTACTTAATGTGGACATACTCGATTGTTTCTTAACAGCAAAATCTATCTGACCGTTGTCGTGGTTGCCCTCAACGCGTTTTCTCTTAATTTTGATCGCTATCAACTTCATCTGTCGCCTTTTATTGAAAAGAACCCTGAATTTTGAGGGTTTAAAGCCCGTATCTTTTTTCGCATTTAGATAAACGATTCCATTCAATAGAAACTCTTCATCCTGTTATAGCTCCTTGGTTTCTACAATTCATCTAGAATTTATCAGGTGAACTTCAGCGAGGAGATGCGCTTAAGCGAACACCTGTCACGCGTACGGCCTTGAAATCTCGCTTATGGGAGGGGTGCAGTTACAATAAAATAGAAGGTTTAAATAGGCTTGTAAGACGAATGGAGAGGTCAAGCTCTGTCGTTGAGCATTACTCGACTATTGCAAAGGGACAAAAGTCTAGAGCCTTACGTTTGAGTTTCGTTTGGTATCACCATGGTTTATAGACGGGAATAGTTTAGAAGCCTTTAGTGATATTTCTTTGTTGACTTTTTCAACCGCGACAGTGCACAAGGTTTTTGTCTTATCATCATAACTGACCTCTACTAAACCTTACTAAACCAATACTATCCCCTGCTTAACCTTACTAAACCCATACTGACCTCTGCTAAACCTTACTAAACCCATACTGACCCCTGCTAAACCTTACTAAACCCATACTGACCCCTGTTAAACCTTACTAAACCCATACTTACTAACTACCCCTGCTAAACCTTACTAAACCCATACTGACCCTGCTAAACCTTACTAAACCCATACTGAACCCTGCTAAACCTTACTAAACCCATACTGACCCCTGCTAAACCTTACTAAACCCATACTGACACCTGCTAAACCTTACTAAACCCATACTGACCCCTGCTAAACCTTATTAAACCAATACTGACCCCTGCTAAACCTTACTAAACCCATAATGACCCCTGCTTAACCTTACTAAACCAATACTGACCCCTGCTAAACCTTACTAAACCAATACTGACCCCTGCTAAACCTGACTAAACCCATACTGACACCTGCTAAACCTTACTAAACCCATACTGACCCCTGCTAAACCTTATTAAACCAATACTGACCCCTGTTAAACCTTATTAAACCCATACTGACCCCTGCTAAACCTTACTAAACCAATACTGACACCTGCTAAACCTTACTAAACCCATACTGACCCCTGCTAAACCTTACTAAACCAATACTGACCCCTGTTAAACCTTACTAAACCCTTACTTACTAACTACCCCTGCTAAACCTTACTAAACCCATACTGACCCCTGCTAATCCTTACTAAACCCATACTGACCCCTGCTAAACCTTACGAAACCCATACTGACCCCTGCTAAACCTTGCTAAACCCATACTGACCCCTGCTAAACCTTACTAAACCCATACTGACCCCTGCTAAACCTTACTAAACCCATAATGACCCCTGCTTAACCTTACTAAATCCATACTGAACCCTGCTAAACCTTACTAAACCCATACCGACACCTGCTAAACCTTACTAAACCCATACTGACCCCTGCTAAACCTTACTAAACCCATACTGACCCCTGCTAAACCTTACTAAATCCATACTGACTCCTGCTAAACCTTACAAAGCTCATACCGGCCCCTGCTATAATTTGCTAAGCCCAAACTTGCCCCTGCTTAACCTTACTAAACCCATACTGACCCCTGCTAAACTTTACTAAACCCCTATTGAGCCCTGTTTGTTTTCACAAAATGAGGAATTACTAAGTCCAAAAATTAAACCAAAGGCCTTTAGATTTTTGCATGGAATACTAAAAAGCAATCTAGACTTTGACTCACTTCATTGTACGTCAGATCAGGGAGTCCGAATGGAATTCTAATATTGAATGGAATTGTAAATTAACGTGATCAATCAATCAACTACAATAGCAAACTGTGTTAAACATTCACAATATAAATTTTATCTATATAGTAAGTGTTGGTGAATAACGATCGATAAACTGAACGTCTTTACAAATGGGTAGCTGCAGTTTCAGCCCTGTTCGCACTCCAGACTTAATGCGTCTGATGACTTATCTCATTGTGATTTCCTATTGTCAGAGCTTGAAAGGCGGTAGACTTTAGTTCGTCAACCTGCTTAATTGAGAAAATGTGAACACCTAAATCAGAAACCTCAATAACTCTTACGATTCAACAAATCCCAGGAAGAAAATTCTGCTAAATACCATTTTGAATGCTTGGTAGAATCACTCTATACCAAATGCATAAAGTGCATTAATACAAGTCTGTATAGTATGAGCAATTATTTTTGGAAGATTTTCACTACAATAGGTGTATATAGATAACAGGCAGTTGCACGATCTTCAATGAACATACTATAGTTTCATGCTGTCGTAGATCTCGACTAAATAAGGTCGTTTTTGGTATGAAGTAATGCTAATAAACACATTTGATACTGATAGACTGCTAATAGCTCGAGTCTAAAGCATTTAGATTTAGTATACCAAGTCCGCATACTAAAACCTTTGTCATATTTGCTTCAACAGTTCAACGAAATTTAGATCAAAATGGCTAAAATCTTGGTTTAGAATCGCATCTTGCAACTCTTTAGGGACTAGTCTTATTTAGAAGAGAAATATTCCTCCCGACTAACGTCCTTGATCATCATAATTGTTGTGGATTGCACTTATAGCCTGAATTCGTGGTATCTAATAGCTAATAATTTAAGAGAAGACACGATATAGCATCTAGTTTTGGTACTTTGAATTTAAAACGCGGTTTAGACTTGATCAAAAATATGAAAGTATGTGATACAAGGTTTCACCAAGCATGGCAAATCTTGGTAAAGTATTCCTATGTATAGGTATTTGGCAGATAGATGACTTAGATTCATGGAATTAATTCATTTGAAGGATTTAATTTCCAAAGTGACAGTAATAGAAACATAAGTCAGAACGCTGAAGAACCAACTGCAATATTGTCTGCAACCTCTCGTCTACCTTCACCACACTTTTCTATTAGGATGCTTCAACCATAAATATCTTATTTGCTTCTCTCGAGTCAATGAAAATTCAACCGTGATAAACTGCCTATCTGTCGTTCTGAAGTTAAGAAAGGTTGTTAACCTTCCAACAACTGAAAGGTCTAATAGCTAAAACCTTCCTCGTCTTTACTTAGAAGAGGAAAGAAGAATATAAATTCTAAACATGAATTGTGCCAAAAGGCGTTTTCTGCAATAGTGGGGTCGCAATGGTTCCTGGATAGCAAGTGTCTAAATACTTCGAGACGCCTTCCTTAATCATTCATCTTACCTTGTTGAACTTGGCACTTTACCTTCGTCCGGTCAACCAAGGTGTAATCGTAATGCTTTGCCAATGAATCGGCCGCCTCTCACTCCTATACAAGAACTAACTGCGTACTCAGAAGTAGTGTCTACATGAGAATGTAAGTCCCTTGCCATGGCAGCTAAAGACTAGATGGCGAACAGGGCCAAAGTAAAGAAGTTTGAAGCAAAAACAAAATGCATACTCACTTTGATTACTCAGCTTATCTCGATCTTTAGGCGATTAACGCGACCAACTGCATTGCCACCAACGGAATTCAAACGCGCAAGTTAACACATTGCGGTCGCATATATAGGCCCACAATCAAAGCAACCTGGTCGACGTTGAATAAACAAGCAGGATTGTTTCCTTGCATTTAGAATGGAGAATAACAGATACGAACAACAAGTCGTTGCAGTCCGCCAGCTTTAACTGGGAGAGTTATTAATCATTAAATGGCCTAGTGTTAAGACGATGACCGCTGCTACACAAATCTAGGACAATGGATTCTTTATTCAATTTGCTGTTTTGTTGTTTACTCGCGGGTTAGCAGGTTGTGCGTACTAGAATGACTAGAGGCTATTAGATAGGACCCAACGTGGGAGGAAGGTTATCTGAATTTATCAACTGAAGGGCAGAATTTATGACACCTGAACGCGAGGAGAAATATTCCAAACCAGTAAAAAAAAATGAATAGATGAAGGGAGAATATCTCACCAAAGTCTAGACTTTGAGAAGATATTAGAATGTTTGCATATTCTGTACTTTTATCGTTGTCTACCTTATGTCCAACCCTTTTAGGCGTTATCTTTGATGTTAGGAGAAATATTCAAAACCAGTAAACAAAATGAATAGATGAATGGAGAATATCTCGCCCAAGTCTAGACTTTGAGAAGATAGCAGAATGTTTGCATTTTCTGTACTTTTATCGTTGTCTACCTTATGTCCAACCCTTTTGGGCGTTATCTTTGATGTTAGGATAAATATTCCAAACCAGTAAACAAAAATGAATAGATGAATGGAGAATATCTCAACCAAGTCTAGACTTTGGGAAGATATCAGAATGTTTGCGTTTTCTGTACTTTTATCGTTGTCTACCTTATGTCCAACCCTTTTAGGCGTTATCTTTGATGTTAGGAGAAATATTCAAAACCAGTAAACAAAATGAATAGATGAGTGGAGAATATCTCACCCAAGTCTAGACTTTGAGAAGATAGCAGAATGTTTGCATTTTCTGTACTTTTATCGTTGTCTACCTTATGTCCAACCCTTTTGGGCGTTATCTTTGATGTTAGGAGAAATATTCAAAACCAGTAAACAAAAATGAATAGATGAATGGAGAATATCTCACCCAAGTCTAGACTTTGAGAAGATATCAGAATGTTTGCGTTTTCTGTACTTTTGATATTGTCTACCTTATGACCAACCCTTTTAGGCGTTATCTTTCTTGTTAGGAAAAATATTCATGAGCATTGAATGATAATGTATTAATTATCATTCAATGCTCATGAATTGCAAATATTTCAGCTGAGTCTCAACTTCAAGAAGATGACACAACGTCTGCGTTTTTAGTACATTTAATCTGTCTACCTTGTGTCCAACCTCTCTTAATAACTAATAGCCTAAAAGCACTATCATTTTTAAGGGAAAATACTCCAAGCTATTAAATAACAGTAAACTAACAAATTCAAAATATCTCAGCAAATTCTGGACATTGAGAGGATAGCAGAATATTTGCATATTCTGTGAGTACTTTTAACCGTTGTCTACCTAAAATGTCTACTTAATGTCTGACGATGACCAGGTCCACTGTAGCTGTTTAAGAATCGAGATGGTTTCTATCTTCATTTAAATTTTATTTATATGTTTCTGTGTGCAGTTTGAAATGTGGCCTCCTTAACTAGACGCTGAGAGCTCAAAAGCGTCAAGGTAGACATCGAGCTTATCACAACCGATGCATAACCAATCTGGTAAACTGTAATTCCGATTCAGATTATATATTATACAACATGTTGTTTAGATTCCTCATGTTATACTACATCATCTTATTGTAGTTGTAGTTAGTTGATTTAAATCAGCTGATACATTTAACAGCTATTGTGCGTATCAACTTAAAAGAAAGTTAATTAAAAAAGACAGTATTTAGGGTTGTTGCATTTACCACCAAATTCCTGATAACTTCCCCCCCCCCGTAAATGTTTAACCAGCTTAAACATTAATTTCTTCAACGTGCAAAACTTTTTAAAGAACGCCACAACTACTTCCTAGCATTTCAGCGAAAAAACCAACATGGAAAAAAGTATATTCAGATTATACCTGCTACTTAGATTCTACTTCAGATTCTTGATTTTATACTTTATTGTCTTATTGTTGTCTAGCTAGTTTGTTTGAAATAGAGCTGATATATCTAACAGCTATTGTGAGTAATAAGAGAAAGCTAATAGAAAAAATCAGAAGTGCAACAACTACTTGCGATATGATATTTTACACTCGATTGTCCAAACCAATATATTTCACTTTGCTGAGTTCATCTATATCTACCATACTAGAACTTAACATTTCGATCAACCTAAGGTTCTGTTGTTCTGGGGTCCTGTTTTATGGCCAGTGTTCCTCTTATTACAGACCCCATCGAATGATTGGCCATGAAGATCTTTGATTATATCATCAATCAAAAAGTCTCTTTGTCCATTAATTCGTTTGAGATGTTAACATGCTTAGCCTCGAGTCGTGGAATGAAATCCCACATGAAAAGTCTCATTAATAATACATGGCTTCCCTGTGTGTTATTCTTTGACTTTGTTTATCAATTACAGTCATTATTTACATCTATAATCGCTCCCATATTCCAGTACTTTCGATCGGTTGCAGGCATCAGACAGCGTTAAATTAGGCATATGCCCACAATATATGTTTATTAATATCTGTCCAATGGGAAATCGGCTGGATGATAACCACAAGCTGACTGCCAATCAAATGACGCCTGGTGCATTCTTTTTTAATCACAGCGTCTTGTCAGTGTCTGACACCTTAAGCTGGTCTATTTTTAGAGTCTTGAAGAAGAAGATTTTTCGTGCTATGATGTGCTATATTTGGCAGTTCAACTTAGAAAGTATTTAAGTTTGATATCAGAAATATTGACAACAAAATGTGCAAGATCTCCAAGAAGATTGGTCAATCGCTGTTCGTTTTCAAAAAATACGCAATGAATACAATAAAGTGTTCACAAGATTCCAGACAATGCTCCTAATCCCATTTCCAGACAAACATTCCATTGAAATACTACCATCATATTCCGACTGCGTAGAGGATCGTAAGAATTAAGTCAATAGCGCATCCCTGTAGCGCATAGGGCATATCCAGAAAATATAAAGAGAACTAGTTCTTTTTATGCTAACCTGGGCATATACAATAATATGAAATTCCATCACGACAAATGTTAATTCTTGGTTCTATGCTCAACAATGATGATGATTACAATCATGATTATATCAACCATATTAATGATCAACATTGCTAATTGAGATCGCTGTGATTATGACAATGAAAGCGATCATAAGAACGTAGTTTATAGTGCATAGAGCATATACAATGATATTCATTTCCATTACAACAAATTGTACCTCTCTGTCGAATGTTCAATAATGATGATGATCATTACAATTATGATTATATTAACCATATTAATGATCAACAATGCTAATTGAGATCGCTGTGATTATGACAATGAAAGCGGTCATAACAACGTAGTTTATAGTGCATAGAGCATATACAATGATATTCATTTCCATTACAACAAATTGTACCTCTCTGTCGAATGTTCAATAATGATGATGATCATTACAATTATGATTATATCAACCATATTAATGATCAACATTGCTAATTGAGATCGCTGTGATTATGACAATGAAAGCGATCATAAGAACGTAGTTTATAGTGCATAGAGCATATACAATGATATTCATTTCCATTACAACAAATTGTACCTCTCTGTCGAATGTTCAATAATGATGATGATCATTACAATTATGATTATATCAACCATCTTAATGATCAACAATGCTAATTGAGATCGCTGTGATTATGACAATGAAAGCGATCATAAGAACGTAGTTCATAGTGCATAGGGCATATACAATGATATTCATTTCCATTACAACAAATTGTACCTCTCTGTCGAATGTTCAATAATGATGATGATCATTACAGTTATGATTATATTAACCATATTAATGATCAACAATGCTAATTGAGATCGCTGTGATTATGACAATGAAAGCGGTCATAACAACGTAGTTTATACTATGCATAGGGCATATACAGTGATATTCATTTCCATTACAACAAATTGTACCTCTCTGTCGAATGTTCAATAATGATGATGATCATTACAATTATGATTATATTAACCATCTTAATGATCAACAATGCTAATTGAGATCGCTGTGATTATGACAATGAAAGCGGTCATAACAACGTAGTTTATAGTGCATAGGGCATATACAATGATATTCATTTCCATTACAACAAATTGTACCTCTCTGTCGAATGTTCAATAATGATGATGATCATTACAATTATGATTATATTAACCATATTAATGATCAACAATGCTAATTGAGATCGCTGTGATTATGACAATGAAAGCGGTCATAACAACGTAGTTTATACTATGCATAGGGCATATACAGTGATATTCATTTCCATTACAACAAATTGTACCTCTCTGTCGAATGTTCAATAATGATGATGATCATTACAATTATGATTATATTAACCATCTTAATGATCAACAATGCTAATTGAGATCGCTGTGATTATGACAATGAAAGCGGTCATAACAACGTAGTTTATAGTGCATAGGGCATATACAATGATATTCATTTCCATTACAACAAATTGTACCTCTCTGTCGAATGTTCAATAATGATGATGATCATTACAATTATGATTACATCAACCATCTTAATGATCAACAATGCTAATTGAGATCGCTGTGATTATGACAATGAAAGCGGTCATAACAACGTAGTTTATACTATGCATAGGGCATATACAATGATATTCATTTCCATTACAACAAATTGTACCTCTCTGTCGAATGTTCAATAATGATGATGATCATTACAATTATGATTATATTAACCATCTTAATGATCAACAATGCTAATTGAGATCGCTGTGATTATGACAATGAAAGCGGTCATAAGAACGTAGTTTATAGTGCATAGGGCATATACAGTGATATACATTTCCATTACAACAAATTGTACCTCTCTGTCGAATGTTCAATAATGATGATGATCATTACAATTATGATTATATTAACCATATATTATAATAATGTTATTATATATAATTTATTATATTAATGATCAACAGTATACCTCTGTGTATAATACTGATCAATGATTAGGATTAAAATGATATTGACTATCATCATGATTAGCTATGATGATACAACAACATTGATGGTGATAGTTAGGACCATATCTATGTCAACAAGCAAAATAATATTGCATAAGGATGTCAAATCCAATTACAACCAGTATACCTCGGTGTACAATACTGATCAATGATTACGATTAGAATGATATTGACTATCATCATTATTAGCTATGATGATAGAACAATATTGATGGTGATAGTTGGCATATCTATGTCAACAAGCAAAATAATATTGCATAAGGATGTCAAATCCAATTACAACCAGTATACCTCTGTGTACAATACTGATCAATGATTAGGACTAGAATGATATGGACTATCATCATGATTAGCTATGATGATAGAACAATATTGATGGTGATAGTTGGCATATCTATGTCAACAAGCAAAATAATATTGCATAAGGATGTCAAATCCAATTACAAACAGTATACCTCTGTGTATAATACTGATCAATGATTAGGATTAAAATGATATTGACTATCATCATGATTAGCTATGATGATACAACAACATTGATGGTGATAGTTAGGACCATATCTATGTCAACAAGCAAAATAATATTGCATAAGGATGTCAAATCCAATTACAACCAGTATACCTCGGTGTACAATACTGATCAATGATTACGATTAGAATGATATTGACTATCATCATGATTAGCTATGGTGATATAACAATATTGATGGTGATAGTTAGGATCATATCTATGTCAACAAGCAAAATAATATTGCATAAGGATGTCAAATCCAATTACAACCAGTATACCTCTGTGTACAATACTGATCAATGATTAGGACTAGAATGATATGGACTATCATCATGATTAGCTATGATGATAGAACAATATTGATGGTGATAGTTGGCATATCTATGTCAACAAGCAAAATAATATTGCATAAGGATGTCAAATCCAATTACAAACAGTATACCTCTGTGTATAATACTGATCAATGATTAGGATTAAAATGATATTGACTATCATCATGATTAGCTATGATGATACAACAACATTGATGGTGATAGTTAGGACCATATCTATGTCAACAAGCAAAATAATATTGCATAAGGATGTCAAATCCAATAACAACCAGTATACCTCGGTGTACAATACTGATCAATGATTACGATTAGAATGATATTGACTATCATCATTATTAGCTATGATGATAGAACAATATTGATGGTGATAGTTGGCATATCTATGTCAACAAGCAAAATAATATTGCATAAGGATGTCAAATCCAATTACAACCAGTATACCTCTGTGTACAATACTGATCAATGATTAGGACTAGAATGATATGGACTATCATCATGATTAGCTATGATGATACAACAACATTGATGGTGATAGTTAGGATCATATCTATGTCAACAAGCAAAATAATATTGCATAAGGATGTCAAATCCAATTACAAACAGTATACCTCTGTGTACAATACTGATCAATGATTACGATTAGAATGATATTGACTATCATCATGATTAGCTATGGTGATATAACAATATTGATGGTGATAGTTAGGATCATATCTATGTCAACAAGCAAAATAATATTGCATAAGGATGTCAAATCCAATTACAAACAGTATACCTCTGTGTACAATACTGATCAATGATTACGATTAGAATGATATTGACTATCATCATGATTAGCTATGGTGATATAACAATATTGATGGTGATAGTTAGGATCATATCTATGTCAACAAGCAAAATAATATTGCATAATTATGTCATATCTAATTACAACCAATATACCTCGGTGTACAATACTGATCAATGATTAGGACTAGAATAGCAAAGATATCAACTATCATCATGATTATCTAAGATAATACGACAGATGGAAATAAAGGCGTATAATCCACAGTAACAACAGTTTTCTTAGCTAGGCAGGGGGCCTTTAAGAGATCTAAACATAACTGATTCACGTAAATAAACGATTAAAAAAACGTGGCAGGATGGGAAGCAGCTGTGAAAACTCGTTGGTTTGTTTGTTATCAAAATAACTGAAAATGGTCAATTACAGAAAAAGAAAGGCAAGCAAGCTTGAACAACGCTGAGTTCGAGAGAGTATTCCTGCTTGGTAAAGTCGTTTATTTTCACATGAAGTGTTTGGATTTGCGAAGATGACGATTATGAATAGTTTGACTAGAAGCTTAATCTTGATCAGAAAATATGATGTTTCATTTTCCTACGACCATACTTTCGATTCCTTAAAATCTGAGTTAATAAGGCGAGATTCCATGAAATGTTTGTGCGTTAATCACAACCTATATCGGGGCTGCGATACTCAATTGATAGGCAAATACTCGTACTATCTTTGTAACGTATTGGTTTATGTTTTAAGCACAAAGGACCCACTGAATAGGTAGACTGATCGAGCAGTGCGACCCTGGCCCTTCCTCTCAATGTGACAACACCTTGTGATCCTTTTCCCTTTTTGCCTGGAATTACAGAGAGCTGGCGAATTCTCTCCTCGCACTTTATGACAGGTCTGAAGGTGGTTTGGAAACCAGGACAGTTACCACTCAGTCAACCATGCCATTCCCAGGAGAAGAAGAGCCTACCAAAGCCAAAAGGCCTTACGAAACATTTTGCATATCAAAGTATGTTCCCTACCCCATCAAAAAGCCTAACAATAAACATCAAATAACAGGAGCACTTTAAACTAATACAGTGACCACAAACCTTCCAATAACGCTTTAGTTGATGCGTAGCCCCAAATACAACAAAAGTACCTTGAATGTAGCCTATTTTTGATTACCTAAGTGTGTAGACGTTTATCTTATACTTCTTTTATTTTATATTGATATTTTCTATCATTACATTGCAATCTCATTTCAACTTTTCCACTTTTTTTAACAGCCCAAGCCAGATAAGCTATGCTTTTTGTTGGGTCGTGTAGAGTACTACTTTTCATATCATATATTTTTGTAGTTTTTTGTACACTGCGAATAGAATGATTTGAATCGACCATCAATAAAAACAGGCCTTTTATCTATTTATCATATTTCGGATACATACAATAATTACAAATAATATTTTTTTATCTATCTAATGATTTTACTAAATATGCATAAAAAGTACAACTTCAACTGTTACAACCCTGTTAAATGTACTCAATAAGTTTTGAACTGTTTACATGGAATACTAGCACCTATATAAGAAAATAGTTTTCGTAAAGCTGTCGTTTAGATAATATCGTCCTTTACAATCTCACAAAAATTCATGAATTTGGGTTTAAAGCATCAGGACAAACAAAAGCATCGAAAAGCCTTATTCAAAGTACGTTAATCCGAATATTGAAAGTACGTTGATCATTGAACCAGATCTTTGTGCACATCTGGTCCACAAGTTAACCAATTTTTTTCCAGAAGTTAACAGACACGTACAGAGGTGTGGGTGTTTTTGTATATATGTAAACATGTCTATTGAAAAATTCCAGTACAGCCATCTTAGGTATCCCTCGATGATCTTTGTCTGAGTTCAGTAATTTAGCAGACACAAAAGCGCTGAAAGCCGTGAAGCATACAGTGCAGTAGTGGCTCTAAGTAGAGCTACAGCAACCCCCGTCGGAAGAGGTTAGCCTCCCCTTTGGAGCATAGATAATAGATATTAAATATTCTGAGCTACTTTTTATGGGAAATAGCCCCTCCGTCGGAGGACACCTGGCACCACCACTGATACAGTTGCTCTTATAAAGGGTTTCCAGGATCAGCTAACATCCACAACAACCTCTTTGGAACAACCATATTCAGCAGGTACAAACAGCAGTAAAAGCCGTGAAACCTACACGGACCAAAGCGTATAATGAGTTTATAAGGTCATTATCAACTCATATCCACAACCTCTGTGGAACAACCATATTCAGCAGGTACAAACAGCAGTAAAAGCCGTGAAACCTACACGGACCAAAGCGTAAAATGAGTTTACAAGGTCATTATCAACTCATATCCACAACCCCTGTGGAACAGACATATTTAACAGGCACAAACAGCAGTAAAACCTGTGAAACCTACACGGACCAAAGCGTATAATGAGTTTATAAGGTCATTATTAACTCATATCCACAACCTCTGTGGGACAACCATTTACGATTTCCATTGATCCACGATCTTTGTCCGAATCTTGCAATTTAACATTCGCATTAAGCATATTAAGTTTATTGACAGGTGGGGTTTTATCAGTCACCTGTTGGGGGAGCGGGATGCCGAGTATTTCTGGGATCATGTACGGTTTAAGCCAACCAACGAGAGGGGTCCTACCTGGAGTGTAGTGAGTTCGTTTGTGGTAAAACAGCACACCATCAACCTAGAAGGTAGAAGAGGAGTTAAGAGAAAGTGTCCAATTAACTCGAAAAGAAGCAGGATTTCGAAAATCAATTTGAGATAATTCGTGAAAATTACATTTTTCATAAATCATATCACAATTGTCCAATGAACAATCAGTGATGGGGGAATCTTATAAATATTAATCGCTGCAAATTAGAGTTTTCTCAAGTATATTGTCCACTCTTTATAAAGCAGACATCTTTGTGGAAGAGCCTTTGTGGAAGCGTTCGCATGAACGAGGTGCCTGCTTTCAAAGGTGTCCACTTTAGTGAGAGCTAATTGAAGTTGATCTTGCAAAATCGTTGCACATAGTTTCAGATTGTTCTCGATGGTTAGGAATAATTACAAAATTACTATCAATCGTAACAAGTCATTTAAGGATTGTTTTGAATCGCTCAGAGTCGTTTGAAAATCGCTACAATCGTTCTAAATGATGGTGAATCGCTCTGAAGGGTAAGAAATCATTCTGCAAGGTTGGAAATCGTTCTGAAAGGTTGGAAATTGTTCTGATAGGTTGAAAATCGTTCTTAATAGTTGAAAATCGTTCTTAATGATTGTGAATCGCTCTGAAAGGTAGGAAATCGTTCTGAAAGGTTGGAAATCGTTCTGAATAGTTGAAAATCGTTCTTAATGATTGTGAATCGCTCTGAAAGGTTGGAAATCGTTCTGAATAGTCGAAAATCGTTCTTAATGATTGTGAATCGCTCTGAAAGGTAGGAAATCGCTCTGAAAGGTTGGAAATCGTTCTGTAAGGTTGGAAATCGTTCTGAAAGGTCGGAAATCGTTCTGAATAGTTGAAAGTCGTTCTTAATGATTGTGAATCGCTCTGACAAGTTGTAAATCGTTCTGAAAGGTTGGAAATCGTTCTGAAAAGTTGGAAATCGTTTTGAAAGGTTGGAAATCGTTCTGAATAGTTGAAAATCGTTCTTAATGATTGTGAATCGCTCTGAAAGGTAGGAAATCGTTCTGAAAGGTTGGAAATCGTTCTGTAAGGTTGGAAATCGTTCTGAAAGGTCGGAAATCGTTCTGTAAAGTTGAAAATCGTTCTGAAAGGTTGGAAATCGTTCTGAGTAGTTGAAAATCGTTCGTAATGATTGTGAATCGCTCTGAAAGGTAGGAAATCGCTCTGAAAAGTTGGAAATCGTTCTGTAAGGTTGGAAATCGTTCTGAAAGGTAGGAAATCGTTCTGTAAGGTTGGAAATCGTTCTGAAAGGTCGGAAATCGTTCTGAAAGGTTGGAAATCGCTCTGAAAAGTTGGAAATCGTTCTGTAAGGTTGGAAATCGTTCTGAGTAGTCGCAAATCGTTCTTAATGATTGTGAATCGCTCTGAAAGGTAGGAAATCGCTCTGAAAGGTAGGAAATCGTTCTGAATAATTGGAAATCGTGTTGAATTTTTTCAATTCGCAAATATTATATACGGCTGTAAATGAATGAAGAATTTCTTCAATTTAAGCGTTTTTTCTAACTGAAAAATCTCGTTTATTTCATGATTGAATTAGAACCTGGTCGAGCAGCCTCTTAGCTGCATTCCAGCCTAGCCATAAGATCCTAGCCCCTAAAATTAACCACAATAGCAAGTGTACAGATTAACTAGCGTCTGATAACAAGATTAGAAAACGTACCTCGAAAGAATACGAGCCTGGTAGAGCTTGTTGTATTTCGGATGAAGAACAGCCAACGCAGGGAGCCTCAATGAACTCATACTGTTGGGAAAGTAAAATACTATCGAGAATGCGTTTACACAAATGCAAAAGCGTATCCGACGGGGTAAACCTATAGGTTTGCAAGCATGAATCTGATATGTGAATCCATGGCAATTTTCATGTTTGTTTGTGGAAAGTCCGAGCAAGGATAAAATGGCGTAGGAGCCGGCAGACCCCTCCCTAGTTCCCATATCCCTGCCCCAAAGACCAAAAGACTCAAAAAGTTCTTGAGGGGAGAAAATTTCCGAAATTGCATCCCTGTACGGAAATATTCTCTTAAGAAGCCAGGAGAGATAGATTAATTTTCCTCTATACTCTGCTCATGATACAAACTGGTGAATAAATGAATGGCCCTACGTAAGCAAAATAATTTACAACAAAAATTTCTAATGAAGCAATTTCATGAAATTTGTATTTTTTTTCAAGACAAGTTAGACATTCTATTCTAACATCGTACAAGAAAATTAGACGATGTACAGTACGGCGTAATCAATAAGATCAGTGATAATGAAAAGCCTGCTTGCAGTACTATAACGGGGTGTCCAAGTCAAACTCAAAAGACGCAGACCAAAAAAAAAGTTTCGTAGACCAAGAGAAATACAGAGGCTGAACGTAGTTTTGTGACAGACCTGACAGCAATATTTTACATTATGCTCTTTCATCAACAAAATCTTGTGATAAATCAGGAGAAAGCATGTTCTATGAGTAGTGATTATGAGAGACCTGTTGAAATCAATAAGACCTCTGTAATATTTCAAGCATAATCAAACTTCTTTTATTTGTAGGGCCACAATGGAGAAGCCAAAACATTGGTAGATCCAAAAATAATTGTTTTATGGTAGACCCAAGTCAAAAGTGCAAATGAGTTCAACTTGGAAACCCCGTAGTAGAACAGTTTTAGTAATCTATGTGTTCGTTTCGCTACGTTTCCGATATTTCTGGCTAAACCCCGTAGTATAAGGGGTAAATGAAGGGAAGGGATAAACAAATTCTGATAGAGCTTGGGGCTTCCCTTGACACCTAGCCCCCCTTATTAGAAAAATTACGATAGAGCCTTTTCATAAAATCTCTGTTCTTCTCGGTTAAATGTACTAGCGATTTGAGATTCTCCTCTCTATTGGCTTTGATTAGAACGGATTACGTTCATTTGTAAGATCGCTTATTATTAATCGTTTCCCACTGTGGACGGCATAGTATTAGTCAATCTTGTTGCCTTGATCAGTAAAAAACACCAATAAAATAATATCCAGTCTTTTCAGAGATCAGTCCTGAAACCACACAGACCGAACTATCTTTGAACGCACTTCTTATAACATAACCATAAATCCTCGCCACAGTGTGTATCTAACACATGGATATATGAACGGATCAAAAAAATAGATTTTATTTCGTAAATGGTAAATAGTAATAATTACCGGGTTAAGTCTGGATTTGGTTTTGAGCCGTTCTTCATCGGCTAGCTTGGTTCTTAACCAATAACATCTGAACTCCGTCTGCAACAAAGTAATATGACAGTTGTGGCTTTCCGTGTATGACGTCAAACACAGTCCGTCACTGTTAACCGCTACTTATGATGACGTCATCAACTACAAAAACCATAACCCCAATCGGTATAAAGATTCGTAGAAGGATTTTCTGTCGCAAGGATATTCCGCATGACCTGTTTCAATGCTTTAGCCTGCACATGGACTTGACTTTGATGCGAAGGAGTGATGAATAAGGTAACTGACTGAAAGCCTTAGTCCTTAGTCCTCATCAAGCAAGGAAGATGAGGATGAGTATAATCATCATTATTAGCCCATGTAAAACTTCATTTCAAGCCAGTTTTTCATACCCTTTTGAATAGAATTTGACACTAAAATCTTACCCATGTTTAGATATTTTTGATGAAACGCTCACCTATAAAAGTGGTTAATTCCCGCGCCAATCTTATATCATTCCCCCTCCGAGAGATAACGTTCCGAGTGGCGTTACCGTTGTAGCTTCATAGGCCTAGGATTCTCGTTAGGGGATGCTCATTTGAGGGACAAGGCTTGAAAGACGTCTTTTTTGATAAAATAAGGTATACACTAAATACATGCTAAGTTTTTAGTAATTACACACTAGCCTATCGAAATCATCGCCAAGGTAGATTAAAAATGGCAAAAAATTGCAAAGCTGTGAGGGCTGGGCCCATACTAAAATAGGGTACAACAAGGCACAAGAATAAAATTTTGGTGGGAAAATTTAAGAAATTTTGCTGGAGTCATATTTCATAAAAATAAGCGATGATAAATTGAGGGAGAAATTATTAATGAATTGGGATTTGAGTGATGGTTAAAATGCAAGCAAGGAGTTGTTATAGAAGGAGTTGTCATCAAAACTCAGTGCAAAAGTGTTCTTTAAAGTAATGAATCAGAAAAATTACTGTTTTTGCTTTGTGAAGCTCTCTTTTGATGAAATAAGGTGTACACTGTCTAAATTCTATCATTCATTCCATTAAACTGGATTTTAATGAATTGAATTAAACAAAAATCCCACCGACTCACCTCGCTATCATAGACAGGATGTCCTCTCCAGCATGTAATGTCAATCACATAAAACTTTCTTTGCACTTCACTGTAAATGCAGTCTAGAATCGTGTACTCTAAAAGATGAATCACGGATAAAAATGATAGAAAAATATCTCGGTTTGGCAGACATTTGAACAAGACACCAGACCAAATCATTGCAATACTTGAAGGACTTGTTGAGGACAGAAGTGCGTGGGGAGGCTTCGAGACGGAGATCAACAGCTAACTGTTTAAGCACGCATAGATGTACTTGTTATCTACTGATTAAACTTTTTATCAATATCCATCCCTGCCCTAGCAGAAAGTTGGGCATTTGTCCTAATTGCCTGCAAATGAGGCTCTGTAAGTTTGTTGTGCTTTGGAATAAAATTCCGATCATGGACAAACGCACCTGTCAAGCAGAAAACCGGAAAGAAGAAAAAAAGGCAGGAACAAAGGAGTAAAAAATGAAGCTAGAAGGAAGTGAGGTGGGAGGAATTTTTATATAAAATAGCCAAAATCCACTTTATATAAACAACTTGCAAAGTTGAACATGTAACAACTAAACTGAGGTTATGACTTCATTTCCGGTTCTCAATCCAGACTTCTAGGCTTGGCAGTTCGTTGTGTTATAATCTTTAATACGAGAGGGCAGCCTAATTCGTATAGATAAACAAACCAAGCTTAATTTTTGATTCAGTAATTTGAAGTAAGTGAAATAAGCAAATTTCTCCCTTGGGGTTATACAGACATTACGGTAAAGAAGACAAGAATGATTCACCTCCTGGCTTCCCAGTCGTCTTGCAGCCCCCAGGCAACATGGATGGGAACCTGTTGACGCAATATCCACTTTTTGTATAAGCTGAGGTTGAGCCCTGAAATACGTAGAAAATATGTAGAAACCAACAAATATTCCTTACAAGTTAAACAGTTGATTTTACAAGTTGCTCATGCAGAGATTTTGGGTTGTTTTTTGAATACATTATTTTCAAGAATTGAAATTCTGCTTCAAATCGTTTCATATTCTTTCCAAAAATCTTTGAAATCAATTAATGGGAAGCATCGAAATGTTTTTTCAAAGCCTTTCCTATTCGCTGCAAATTGTTTCAAATGATTCTGAAATTGTTGCCAATCGTTCTTTACTTATAGGAAATCGTCTAATAACTTCTAAAATTATTACAAAATTGTTTCAAAATCTTTGAAAATTGCTTCAGTTTGAAGCAACATTTCTTAAATAATAATAAAAGCGTTCCAAGATCTGTTTCGTCCTTGATTGAATTTTTAAGGTGTTATTCTGAAAATCTTACCCTATTTGCCACGACGAGACATCTTTTGCCGACAGGGCAAATCCTCATTATCCATTCTTCTGCAAATTCTTCAGGAACTTCAACCAACCATTCTGACAACATCAACTATATCAAAATGCAAACTAAGTAAGTTTAACATATGAAACAAAATAATTCCAAAACCAATATAAATATGAGGAGAAGGAATGTTTAGCTATCCAGCACGAAGTTTTTGTTTCTTTCATGTTTCGATAAGTTGCATCAAGAATCCATATTGACACCCTAAATATATTCAAAAATAAATAAGATTGTAGAAATCTTGACTCATGTCCATATCAATTTTTGAAAATCCAATTCCAGGTGTGAGGGGGGCAATCTTCGTCCACTTCACAGTGAAAACTTGGCCTGAGTAGGTACCAGAGCTACATCAACCATTTTCAATATCAAATAGCTCAATTTGTGCTTACTTGCAAAATAATGTCGTTACTCACTTGGTTTTTGAATGGATTAAATCTTTTTTCTTTGCAAGTTTCCTAGGCACAAGACAAATTTCCATGTATAAAATAATCTTTGATCGGTACAAAACTTCAATACAGCCAGAAAAATCGGAAGCATTGTAAAGTGAAAACATGGATTACTTATTAAGCTATTTGTCTGACACCCAACAGAGTAAAACGTCATAAAGAGAACGAAACAAAAACCTAACGAAATACTACGAAAATGCTAAAGTAATCTTTGTTTTCGCTTCACTATGCTACGGATTTTTCTGGCTATACAAAAGTTTTTTACCGGTCAAACTGGTCTTTTATCATAATCGTAAACATCTTCGTTTGGTGAAAATTTGGCAGTTGATATACTATTAACCATTTTTCATCTTTTAAACAGCCGTGAGAAGGGCTTGAGGTTACATAATTTAGCAATGAAAAATCATCATGCTTTATTGATTTGTAATAATTTGACAAACCATGGCACCATACGCAAAGATCCAGAAAAGATTTTCGATAATTCAGAACTTATTTCAGCATTTCTTAAAACATATAACTATACACTCTAAATAAACAAGGCGATTCACAGAAACCAAAATCATTTCAGACCTTCATTAAAGATTTCATAATTTTGCATTATTTTTCGATGAGAACAAAACAAAACCGGACAAACTCTTTCTGATTAGACGTGGAAGCACTTCGAGAATAGCCGAGATTTACCTCTGAATTTTCATCGCTGTTAAGGTCACTTTCAGTTAGATCTCCATCAACCAGCTTTCTTGCATAATTTACAGCATCGACTCTTTTTCTTTGGTAGAAAATCAAATTAGAAGCACCAGACAAAATACTGATTAAGCTGTCTATGCTGGGTAAAGAACTTGAGGATGGCGAAAAAATTAGAAACATAGGGAAACAAATCAACAGCGCTCAACAATCTTTTAGGTATCATGTTGTTTTCTTTCTGACTCTGATGAGTATAAAAGTATATAAATAATGTTTTGCTGTTTTCGATTTTCCTCCACCATCCTCAATACTGATAAAGCCTACTTTCTTAAATGACTCTCCTTTTCAATTTCTTACCACATGATTCGCTTATTCGGGTCTTCCTATTCAGCTTTAAAAAGATATCCACCATAAGCTTAAATCATACAACAATTTGTATTTTTACAATTACTGATGAAGCCCTAGCTAATTTAAAGAAAACGACAGCAATAATGTGAATAAAATCTATCGCTGCAATGCCACAAGCAGAATTTCAAGGAGGCTACTAGATTATTTCATTAAGTTCAATCTAAGAGATAAAGGCAAGATTACAAGAGAGGCAGAAATAAAAGAGAAGAGGAAATGATAGAATAAGTACGGTTTTGTAGCCCGTCTTACAATTTTTGTATCTTTATCATTTGCTGTCTTCTAGATTCTTGGTCTGAAGTATTGACAGGCCTTGACTTGAAATCTGCAAGTCTAACAAAGGAAATATGAAATCAGAAAATATGAAAATGTGCGGCCAATTTTTTTCAAGTCAGGACATCAAGTGATATGTGCCCACATCAAGAAGGCTAATTCTAATCTCTGGGTGTGACTGTGTAAGGTTTAAACACTGGGTTGCATACACCCACCAGTAGCCTTATGGTCAAATAGGCCCTTAGAGTCTATTTACATAACATTTTGACTTTTTAGAGTATACAGTTGATAGTTGATAGGCACATACGCTTACTATCTTCGCAAGGTATGGGTTTTTGTGCTTAGCACAAAGGGCCCACTGAATAGGTAAACTAATTGAGCAGTGCGACCCTGGTCCTTCCTCTCGATGTGACCACACCTCGTGATTCCTTTTACCTTTTTGCCTGGAATTACAGAGAGCTGGCTAATTCTCTCCTCACACTTTGTGACAGGTCTGAAGGTGGTTTCGAACCCGAGACCCTTCGAACAAGGGTCAAGTGATCTAACCACTCATCCATCCCTGCCAGAAAATTATTAATTAAAAAGTATTATTAAGGGCAGCAAGAAAGATTCTTTTAGAAATTATAAAATTCATTTTGCAAACAGAGGCGGCAATTAGGGTGTGTGAGGGGTGGCTCTACCCTCCCAATTTTTTTCAGAAATTTTGTCTCAAAGAGAATAATATCTTTATTGTATTGTATCTTTATTTATCTTTATTGTCCTTTATTGTACAAAACATTGCTTGCTTCCCATTTGGTAATGTTTGAGGAAAACATTTTATAAGCAAGAGAGCTTAAAGGGAAGTTTTGATGACATTTCTGGCATTTTCTGATGTCCTGAAGGGTGTAGTTTTGAAAATTTTCTACAGGTGCATATTGATTCTTTGTACTACCAATCATTGAATTATTAATAGAACCTAACCTCCAAAGGTCTTTCACTGAAAACTTTTGAGACCAATGAATTTGAGGTATTGAAATTTTTATAGTTGATATATCTGGTTCTGATCTTGGAGGATGTCTCATCAGGAATTGCTGCCAGGCAAACTTAGATTTATTGAGTATTCTTTGGAGCATCTTCTGAAAACAGTATAGTTTAAAGATTTGGAATGCATATTCCTTTTGGTAACATTATTCCAAAAATCTGTTGGCTACGAGAGAAAAATTTCCCGCATTGTTTTTTGCCGAAAAACCCATTTCTTTGGTCATTCTTTCTTCAGTAGACTTCCTAGATATTTCTGGCGTAATGTTTTGCCTCTTCTGAAAATGGTAGACTTCAGACGAGTCTGAACTTTTCTGCCTTTGAAGCTGGAAGACTCAGGAGACAAAAAATACTCTTTGCAAGAGAATAAATGTTCTCTGAGGGAACTTATACTATCACCTTAAAGTGTGGATCTATGTTTTGGCGAACTTACAACTTTCACGATGGTTTAGCCTAATCATTATTTTCCAGTTTTTACTTTTGTCTATTTGTGGCTGCAACTTACTGGAGCAGTAAAACTTCTATTAAAACCCATGCATAGGAACGCTCATATTACTCTTAGCTGTTTAAATTTGGGTTAAAGCTCTTATACCCGTAGCCAATGCGTATGAAATTTGTATTCTATTGGATTTTTTCTCTCAGGGAAGTCTACAGTTGCAAAGCTCTGTAGACTTCGGGGAGGCCCTTGTGAGAGGATAAGATGCATAACATAGGGCTTCTAAAGGAATGCCTGATTCTGCTATAAATCTTGGCCACTGACTGGAAGCTGATATGGACGCCCTGTGCCTAATCATGCTCAAAATTTTGGGCATGAACACAATAAAATAAACAAGCTTGATACCCTGTGGTCTACTGAGCTAAACGATAGAACTGAAGCAATAGCGGTAGTGCTCAGAGCACGGCCCAAGCATAAATTATCATCAATTAAGAAAGAATAAAGTAAAATTTGATTGGTCAGAATAGGAGAAAGGGCCTATTTTTTTGCTTTGGTCATGGTCAACCAGAATAGCACAACTGTATTCTGCTTGTTGCTATTTAGGCTTTGCCAATTTCCGTTTCAATTCAACTGATCTAATCATGCTTGTGCAACTGCCAAGACATTGTGCCTTTTTATGTTTTATGAGACTGGGGACAGGGAGTTCTTGAAGGAAAAGAAAAGAGGTACTGAAGGAAAAGAAAGCACAATTTTCCAGCCAGCAAAGGACAATTTGTTTGTTGTTTAGGTTTAGGCCTTGAAGAGTCTCATCATCTTGCTCATCAAACCAAAATTAACTTTACTATTCTTCATACTCTTTGTACAGGCTTCAAAATGCAAGATTAGAAAATCTTTCAGGGTTAAAAAATCACTATAGTATCAATATCTATGTTAATGAGAAAGTGCAGGGAGTTTTAATATTTACTTACGTACTGAAAGTGTTATCGTGTGGGAAGATATTTCTAAGCAATTTCAAAGCCTCATATTAAGCGAATTCTTCGGAGCTTCCAGGGCCGAGCCTTGGACCCCTCCAGGGCTCTGTCCTGGACCTAGACTGGAAGTTGGTAGTTGCTTCAACATTTCCGTCACACATTCTAACCCGTCTCTGCCTTCATGGTTCAGCATGACCACCTCTTTTACCCCAGCTTTACCACACTGGAAGTTGTCGTTTTTGGAATTGCTGTTCATTTGGAAAGTATCACTCAAAAGTATCAGGAGTCGATACTTTTCTTGTGGAAATTGTTTGTTTGGGAACCTCAATCTATCTCTACCCTATATAACGTTTTCAGAAACTTCAGAGAATTAAGTTGCCCATAAGAATATGCCATAAGGCCTATGCTTTTAGAGTAGTGGTTAGAGTTGTAAGGCGCCTATATATTAGGCTAGGGCCTAAGTAAGTTCAGATTTAGAGATTACACAACTTGAGCCAAAGAAACAACATGACCAAGCAGGCATATTTACCTTGGGTGGGGTGCAGCTGTATCATTTTGTCCAGATGACAGATTCAAGTCCAAGGAAAAAGAAGCCACTAGTTGATCAGCCATCTTCATTAAAAACAATATGACTAACTCTGTGGAACTACCCAGCCTCTGATTGGTTTATTTTTAGGCTTTTGATGCTTCAAAAACGATTGTAGTCAAATATCCAATTGGAGACTGGTAGAATTGTAAGATTTAGTTGAATTTGGCTTCCTACTTCAGAGGCGGATCCAGTAAGTCAATTGCTCGTCAGTGAACTTATCTGCAAAAATTATCTGGGTTGGAAGATTCAAAGGGAAAGAAGACAGCCGACTCTATCTAAGCTATCTCTTTCATTGAATTTGGGCCTTTTCTTAGAAGCAGCTTCAAAATATTCTGAATCTCAACGTCAAAAGACTTTATTTTCCCATCAAGCTATTACTACAGTGTATTGTGATAATTATGATAATTTTTGTAGCTAGAAACTTTTCCTAATCAAACCATGAGCTAAAGATAAATGTCTTGATTGAATTAGCCAAACCTAATATTATAAGGATGTTTTGTATTGGTAGCTGCAAGAGTAGACAAAGACGGACAAAGAGAGTGGAAGAGAAGTGAGAAAAGTGTGCCTCTTGACTTTTGATTGAAGACTAGCTGATTAATATCTTCAAGACATTGAATTATAATACAAACAGAAAAAGACTAATACATAAATCAACATCTATTAAGGCAGGTTATGATCAGTCCTGCTACACTAGTTAACTATTGAATCATCAAAAAAGTCTCTTATGAGCTGATGCTACCGACCATCTTCATTTGATAGAAATTACATCTTCATTCCCTAGCTGACTCCCCTTTGCACAAGAGCTCAGTAATCTATGTGACATAAAGATACTCAGAGAATATAGGGCCAGAATGGTTGGCACATAAATGTATCCTTACAGTTGAGCTAACAGCGACTGGGCTCTGTTCCAGTACTAAATTTGCTTAAAACATTGGATATTTATTCAGCGCTCAAAGTTACTTGAAGATTGAAAGCTCTCGTTTGACGCTATGCATCATGGGAATATTCCCCTTAGCAACGCATAGCAACTGAAATTGTATGGCCTAAATCTTTCGTATTCCAATTGCAGTCGTTAGTTTTGTTAGCCATACGCTGTCAAGAGCATATTTCTATCAAACATTGCCATAAGTAAGGCCCACCCTACCAACTTTTGGGGAATTTTCTAGATTGGCTTTGTAGCAGGACACCATTTTCGATTTAAGCTAAAACAGCAACGTCAATTATTAAAAACTCGCAAATGTATATTGCTGCTGTAACCGGGATAAAGTGATGTTCTCAACGATAAAAGCCTTCAATAGCCTCTATCAGTATGATATCAATCAGTTTCGAATCCACTGTCAAATTTGATCAAACGGGCTGTTGGGTTTGCCTCGTTCCCATCCCTTCCTGATCCTTGTCAACTTTCCATTCACTCCTGGCAGTATCAAGAAGAACTTTAAGCAGAAGACGACCATCGGAAAGATGAGCATGAAAAATGCCGGATGGGGGAATCCGTATGTCCATGTCTTCATGTAGTTCAGATCGAAAACGTCATACGCAAATAGCATAACATGCATGAAACCCAGCAACATCGCGGTGTACCCAAGTTTCGATTGGACGAAATCCCATTCACGCCACGACATCGTTTGGTTCACAGACGGAAGTGACGTAATACCAAGAATTGTAAGTAAGGCAACAGACAAGGTAGCGAAAGTAAATGACAGTTCCACATTCCAGTAATAGGTGCGGTATAGATACTGCTCGGTTCCTTTGATTTGCTGCTTGACGGAGAAGCTCTTGAAGTATCCCCCAGCCAGCATTAGCAGACAGAGGCACGCATGAATCCCTGCAAACATCAAAGCGAATAGGCCAAGCTGCTTCCGTGCTTTCATCCAGCGATCCAGCCACTTTGGGAACGGTCTGTACTTAGTCCCTCTAGAAAGTTGGATCACACCAGCAATGCATCCTGGGAGAAATGTTGCACCCAAAAGCCATAGCGTCATCCAACCTGACATTACCATGGGGGACTTTATAGCCTGACGTTTTGCTATATACAAGGCGTCTCTTCCTCTTGCCATGGCTCTCAGTATAGTATACAAAGTTTCACACGTGTACATGATAAGTGTTATCCAAAAAGCCGTCCGCCATTCTGGGAATAACTGAAGCGGTTTCTTCTCCAGTGCCTCAGCTGCACGCAGCCATCCACGCTCAAGCGGCGTAAAACCCATCGCTTGTGCAAGCTGTATAACCCTCTGACGCGATTCCGCATCGTTGCCGCAGACATAAGCATTACGGCTTGCGCCATAGACATCATTTTCGATCGACCATGCAGATATTGTGTTGAACGCTTTGACGATACGCGAGGATTCCAGCAGATTTTCTAGATATTCTGCTTGGCAGATGCCGTCTGATTTCTCCGCGTTGCTAACATCAACGACGATTTTGCCATTGAAAATATCAGCGAGCGGGCGAATCACTTCGTCGTAAGCTTGAAACGGAATCGTAAGGATAACAACGTCAGATTTCTCAACAGCCTCTTTATACGACATAAACTTTTCCATGTCAATATGGCGGCCTTCCAGGTTTCTCGTACCGACGGCAAAGCCAACTCCGACTGACTTCAGACGAGCTGCAAAGGCCTTTCCGTAATTTCCATAGCCCAAAATCCCGACAGAAAAGTTCTTGTAGGTTGAACCGCTCGATTCAGCGCCTTCCTGGGCTGGATAATTTTCCTTCGTTGAGATTTCATCCAAATCTAGAGGGCCTAGTTTAAACACTTCCATTTTCTAAGCAGGGATATTCGTAGCAAAGCAGTGCTCGATAAAAAGAGCAAGTCATGAACGCTGTTTTGCTCATTGCTGTGAATCAAGGAAGTTAAATCACTTTTGTTATCTTCCCACTGAAAAACATTTCTGCTTTCTGCCATTCAGGACAGATGATACGTTCAAACACTAAGCTTTAACTTAGGATATTCGATCCATATTTCTATTCAAAAATCTGGAAAGGTCACCACAGTTGAGATAATACCACAGACAATGGATTGAAAATGGTTTCGTTTTCAAGCCAAAAGGGCAAAAACATTATCATAAGTGAAGGGAACGACTGCTAGCAACCCAAAACACTCTTGTTTGCCCTGAAATTATCTCGAAACATATAAAATCCTGGGCGCTTTGTCTGTTACGAGATGACTAAGAACGCACTTTCGAAGAATTAAGAGAATCTGTTATCCCTCGAAGAAAGGGACCCTCACTTCTCAAAATCTATTACATCTCCCTTTAGAATAAGCTGAAGGGACAGGAAATACAAGTATAGTAAAAATAACTCTCGTATTTCAACTCAGAATGCCCTAAATCTAAATTCCAGTAAAAGCAGAACACAGTTTTGGCATGATAACGTAATTTCTAATACACTCTTTTTTTTTATAAGAACACACTTTATAAGAACACTGAGGCTCGATTTCCCAAAAAAATAAGAACAAATTTAGAACATGCTCAGCCTCGGATGAGAAATTAAACAAGAAAAAAGAAGGTGATTTTTGAATTTTTTCACTTTAACAAAACAAAACCATGCAATTCCTAAACAAAAGTCATTCATAAATCAAGACAACGTATTATGTGGTAGTAAAGTAGCTATAGCCAAAATAATGTTTCAGTTCTGATCTAATATTTAGTCCTGTAAAATTATTGGACTCTTGTCCCAGCCCTCAAAGTTGTTGGAAAACGTTGTACATGCTTTTCTCTTAAAAGCTATACTTAACTATACTGTACACTGTACTGTATGTAGTTTCCAATAAATTTTAGGAAAAAAATCGCTACTAAAATAAGAACACTTTTAAGAACATTCGAGGCTCAAATTATGAAAAAATTAAGAACATCGAGCCTCGGCAAAAATTATCTGGTTCTTATAAAAAAAAAGAGTGTAACTTCTAAAAATTCTGAAAACTTTACAGCTCCGAATCTACAAATTTACAAAACAGGAGCACTAAAATTATCTCAAAACTGGACTTTTAAGAGCCTAAAAATATAGTTTAGCAACATTTTTACAAGCCTTCAGTGGCAACTCGCAAAATAGAAACTAAGATGGGAAGATTGCAAGAATAATCTGACATTTCAAAAGATTCTATTGGTTTGTAAAATTTTAAGAGACCTTTTATCAATTTGTAACCTCCAAATACTTGATTAAATTTGATTTGATTTAAACTCTGATGAGTGTCAGACGAAAAGCTTCAAAAGCATAATATTTTGCTTTGCTTTTCAACTTTTTCTAATATCCTAAAGTTCTATACCAATTTTTTCTGACACAAAACTGAAATGAGTGTCATACGAAACGTTAATTAAATTATCATATGTTTCACTATGTCTCTGATATTTCTCACTGTTCTAAACTTCAGGGCTAAAATGGTCAAAAAATCTAAACCATAGGTACCTTATTGAAATTTAATTTCTGATAAAACATTAAAATCATTAAAATGGCCTTTGATGTCAAAATAATATTTCCATCTAAAAAGATGGTTCGGATTAAGGGGCAAATCACTTTGAAAAGCGTGTAAGAGATTTATTTTAAGTGTTATCCCCCTCGGTTTAGATAAAACTGGTTTCTATTTTGCAAGTTCCTACTGTATTGCGTATTTACAGTAGCAGAATTTATAGCTTTTTATAAAGTCGAATGTAACTTCCGCTAGAATGCTTGCACGATGAAGTCTTATACGTATCTCCTTGTATAGAAGACCCCCTTGAACGAAAGCCTCCTTAAGGGCTGTTCATATGGACAAAATGATTCCCTTTCCCAGGCTGAAACCTGAGAGGTGGGAAAACATTTCAAGTGTAAACGTGTACTGTTTTCATATTCTATTTTTTTCCTATACCCATTCTATCCCACCATCCAGCTTTTAGATGATGAAATTTCACCCCATCTAGGTGACGTCCCACCTCTCAGCTCGAGGGCTGGAAAGTGGGATGATTTTGTACGTACAAACAAGGCCTTAGAATGAAATCATAGTGGACAGAAGAAAATGGCTAGGAAACCTTTTATTGTACGTCTATGTTCGACATCTGATTTTCAACTTTACCTCAAAGTAGACTACATATGCCTTATTCTCTTTCATAACTGTTAGATTGGTACACATACACATTGCCTATATATGTATTGTGGTAAATATCATAAAATCATTCATGAATAACGAATATTTTAGAATATGGAACCGAAATAAGCGTTTTGGAATATTTGCTCAACCATGACCTTGTTCGCTAAAACAACATCAAAATACACTGTGCACTCTAAACTAGAAAAACCTGCACAAAAGATGGAACAAAAGGTTTCCAAACCATCCACATCTATGCACTAAGATGGAATCAGCTGATTTATTGTTGCAATGTATCATTCATCTTCAACTTAGCGTTGCTTTGAGTATATAAGGACATTTGTTTGTATAAATCTAAATAAATGATTTTGCATTATTCAGAAGTTGTCTCCAATAAGACGCTCTCTTCAAATAGAGGCTCCCTTCAAATAGAGGCTTCCTTCGAATAGAAGCGGTAAAATATTTCTTCCGACATTTCAGAAACGGCGATTTCTATTCAGAAAGACTTCATGCATCACTTAAAAACGTTGTTTAGCTTTCAAGACTTCTAAGCCATATTCAGTAACTGACTGGTCCGTATCTTACACGAGCAGCCAGCGAAAAGGCACATGAACCCTCGTAATTTCATTTTTAGAATTAAATTTCAGAATTCACTCACAGGTCCTGCTCCCGGATTTGTTTCTCGCCTTCAACAAGAAAGATTTTCAAAGCCTTCTTCAAAAGATGAATTCCAAGTTGTCGTTTTTTCTTCGAGTTCCATGAAGATGCAGGGCCGTAAAAATCTCCCTTTTTCAAATTCGTTAATCGAGCGAGCCCTGGAAAGAAGATGAGTTGAATTGAATATTCATGTATTCATTTAGTTTTATAATAGTAAAAGAGGGTAATGTAGGCTTTACAACTGGTGGATTTTTAGCTCGAAAAGGCGTGAAAGCTCGTCCAGTAAGAGCTAGGGTCTGGTTAGGGACAGAGGCTAGGGTTTAAAGTTTTGCGGTTTGAAATAGAAATGATAAAAGGGCGCATATAATGAATTTTGAGCTATTTAACAATGTTTGGGATATTCTTTCACATATTCGGAAAAATTGGCCTGGCATAACCAGTGCTGGCATAAAAGCCATCAGGTACCCTGAAGATGCTATCAAGTGTGAAATTCATAGAAAAACACAAAAGGTCTTTTAGAACCAAACTCTTGTTCTTCTAGATAACTATTCTAAAGCTTTTAGATGCAAGATATACTAAGAAAACAAAAAGATCTTTTTAAAGATGGTAGGGTACATTAAAGCAAGATTAAAGAGAACGTACCGAAAGCTTCGATCATGCAAGCTTCTCTTGTATAAGCCTCAACTGCTATGACAGTGTGGAATAAATGCAACGAGACAACACCAAATCCAGATTGCCAGATGTTTAAAATCATCTTCAGTTTATCACTGACCTAAGAAGAATAAATAAGTTTATACAAATGTTGTACAGTAAAGCAAGAGCATGAGAAGAAACAGGATTGGATAGTCAATCGAGAGAATTTCTGAGATAAAAATGACCCAGCTAGGGTTCAAATTTACAACCACCAATTATGTGTCTCAAGATTCTACCAACTGAGAACCAGGAAGATCCATCTAATCAAGCAACACGAGCCAATCACATAAATTGGACCAGCACTAAACAAATGAAGACAAACCTATCCATGTTCTTTAACAACAACACCAGACCTCCCGTAGAGCAACAAGGTGAATAGTTCAAGAACTTGGATAGACTCGAATCTAAATTCCGTTTGGTGCAATTAAAGCAATTCATATGACTCGCGTTTTTTTTTCAAAATAGTGCCCTTGATGACTCAGGTGGAAGATGGTTAACGTGCACAGCAATAGGCTGTGGGTTTCTGTCTTATTCTAAGCCTAGAGACCTTATTTTCAGCAGTTAAACTAGAGACAGTTACTGTATCCATAGATTAATATCACTTCCAAAGGGCGATGGAGTTGCTTGTTTAGTCGAAACCTCAAATATCACCCATCCAGCTGTTGCCCTCACATGACCAACTTTGAGCAGCACATAGACGCTGGGCCAATCAAATCACTAAATGTTATGTTACCATATGTTGAATATCTACCTTGGTTTCTTGATGATTCGGATTCTTCATTTTAACCGCTTCGTGCAAGTGACCATATGGTCTTGACTCTTTGCCCTTACCAACATAGAATATCGAGCGAACGAAACAGCGAAAAATATCAGTCTCACTCAGATTCCGAGCTCTTTCAAAAAGATTCGATGTCACTCTTGGATCCAACAAAATATAGTTGAATGATGTTTTCTGCGTTCTGAAAATAAGAAAATATAAGAAAAAAACTTTGAGAGAAAGATATATTCCGATATTTGATTTGTAATGCATTCTAGGAGTAACAATTAATTCAATAGCAATAATGGTTAATTGGTGTTATTATATATCCAGGGGACCCTGCTTCCGCCAGATATCCAATTATTTCGCTTACAACAAGACCATAGAACCGAGTTCTGGGTACCACTTCAAATATATGACCAGGTATCAGTCTTTCCTGAACACTTTTATTGCTATGTTATACTTATTCGACCTAATGCTCTAATCAAGAAGTCGGTGATCCGATTTTAGAGAGACAGTACACGATGCATTTATCGTAGAGTAGTGAATACACTTACTAGCAGAAAGGAGTTTCGTGAATGCTCAATCATCAGGAGATGTACTAATAAAACTATTCCAAAGCTTATGTCTTTGATTTGGCTCTAGTTAAAAACATGAAAGCTTTGGAATATTTCTATTTCTATTAGTGAATCTCCTGATGAGTTAGCAATCACGGAACAGGCTTGTAGAGATAAGCAGTGATTTCTTGGCTCTTTCTGTTAAGAAGGGTACTGTTCTAATACTCTTCTAGGAATCTTACAATGATAAACAAAGACTCTTAGCTACCAATGGTCAAAATTGATTTAAGAATTAATAAACATACCCTTCTCGCCATTTATTTTTATGAGGACTATCAAACGCAGCTGACATTTCTTTTTCAAAATTGCTGTAGTCATTAGTAGATATCATCTTCAATTCTTGCCTTAGCTCAGGTAGGTAGTCAGCAAATTCAGAATCCTGAAAACAGAATATTTGTAACGAATTCATAGATCTTAAAGCACAAATTTCAAATATCAAGGTCGTTGAATATAGAGACGGGAGATGGGGGCTCTTATTGCGGAACGCTTTTTGGTGAGCATAGAAAAAGGTCATGCACTAGGTGTATGATACTGCGAGAAAAGATTCATGACTTGTCATTTTTCCACCACATACAATGGAAGGACAATATAAACCAATAAGTGGAAGACAGAAGATGAACAAAAATTTAGCTACCTGCTCATATCCAGTAGATAGAGGAGGGCAGGGGGACTACAGCCCGACCCCGTAAAGAGCATCTTAGATAATACTAGATGTTCATTGTCTCAGAGAAAATCTTTAGGTAATAGCCCCTCTGTCGGAGGTTTTAGCCCACCCTCGGAGGAAATCTGGCACCACCACTGCTTAAATTAAGTGAAAAGTCCACTTACATCATCTTTTTTGACGATCCCAGCTTCAATTCTGGCAAGCCGCCTCAAATAGATATTCCTTGTATTGGCAGTAATGGGCCCTGGACTCTCCCCTGCCTTAATCAACCTCTGCTTTAACGCCTCCAGACTCAATTCCTGTAACTCATCCGGCACAGTCAATGAATGCCGGGTATCTGGAGACTCCAAAAGGCTAACATCCGGTGGTTTCTTCTCCAGTGCCTCAGCTGCACGCAGCCATCCACGCTCAAGCGGCGTAAAACCCATCGCTTGTGCAAGCTGCATAACCCTCTGACGCGATTCCGCATCGTTGCCGCAGACATAAGTATTAATGCTTGTGCCATAGACATCATTTTCGATCGACCATGCTGATATTGTGTTGAACGATTTTACGATATGCGAGGATTCCAGCAGATTTTCTAGATATTCTGCTTGGCAGATGCCGTCTGATTTCTCCGCGTTGCTAACATCAACGACGATTTTGCCCTTGAAAATATCAGCGAGCGGGCGAATCACTTCGTCGTAAGCTTGAAACGGAATCGCAAGGATAACAACGTCAGATTTCTCAACAGCCTTTTTATACGACATAAAATTTTCCATGCCAATATGGCGGCCTTCCAGGTTTCTCGTACCGACGGCAAAGCCAACTCCGACTGACTTCAGACGAGCTGCATAGGCCTTTCCGTAATTTCCGTGGCCTAAAATCCCAACAGAAAAGTTCTTGTAGGTTGAACCGCTCGATTCAGCGCCTTCCTGGGCTGGATAATTTTCCTTCGTTGAGATTTCATCTAAATCTAGACGGCCTAATTTAGATAATACTTCCATTTTCTAAGCAGGGATATTGGTAACAAAGCAGTGCTCGATAAAAAGAACGAGATCTGTGGGCTGTTTTGCTTATTGCTGTGAATCAAGGAAGTTAATTCACTTTTTCCTTTTCCCACTGAAAAACATTGCGGCCGGCTTTCTTGACAGATGTTATGTTCAAACACAAAGCTTTAACTTGGGATATTCGATCTGTAATGCTATTCAAAAGTCTTAAAAGGACACCACAGTTGAGATAACAACACAGACAACGGATTGAAAATGGTTTCGTTTTCAAGCCAAAAGGGCAAAAAATGGTCATAAGTGAAGGGAACAACTGCTAGCAACCAAAAATCTTATTATTTGCCCTGAAATCATCTCGAAACATATAAAATCCTGGGCGCTTTGTCTGTTACGAGATGACCAAGAACGCACTTTCGAAGAAACAAAGGAATCTTTTATCCCTCGAAGAAAGGGACCCTCACTTCTCAAAATCTGCTACATCTCCTTTAACATAAGCTGGAGGGACAGGAAATACAAGAATAGTAAAAAATAACTCTCGTATTTCAACTCAGAATGCCCTAAATCTAAATTCCAGTAAAAGTGGAACACAGTTATGGCATGATAACGTAATTTCTAATAACTTCTAAAAATTCTGAAAACTTTACAGCTCCGAATCTACAAATTTACAAAACAGGAGCACTAAAATTATCTCAAAACTGGACTTTTAAGAGCCTAAAAATATAGTTTAGCAACATTTTTACAAGCCTTCAGTGGCAACTCGCAAAATAGAAACTAAGATGGGAAGATTGCAAGAATAATCTGATATTTCAAAAGATTCTATTGGTTTGTAAAATTTTAAGAGACCTTTTAAATACCTGATTAAACTTGATTTGATCTAAACTCTAATGAGTGTCAGACGAAAAGCTCCAAAAGTGTAATTCGATCTGCTTCCAACTTTTTCCAATACCAATTTTTTGACACATAACTCAAATGAGTGTTAGACGAAACGTTTCAGTATTATCATATGTTTCACTATGTCTCTGATATTTCTCACTATTCTAAACTTTTAGAGCTACAATTATCATCAAATCTAAACCAAACGTACTTTTTGAAATTCAATTTCTGATAAAACATGCATGCTTGGCAGCAAACAACACAAAAGTTCCTATCAATGGATAGCCCATTTCTCATTAAAATGCCCTTTGCTATCAAAATAATATTTCCGTCTAAAAAGATGGTTTGGATTGAGGGGTAAATCCCTTTGAAAAGAGTGTAAGAGATTTCTTCAAGTGTTTTCCTCCTCGGTTGGGATAAAACTGGTTTCGATTTTGCAAGTTCCTACTGTATTGCGTATTTACAGTAGCAGAATTTATAGCTTTTTATAAAGTCGAATGTAACTTCCGCTAGAATGCTTACACAATGAAGTCTTATACGTATCTCCTTGGATAGAAGACCCCCTTGAACGAAAGCCTCCTTAGGGGATGTTCATATGGACGAAATGACGCCCTTTCCCAGGCTAGAAGCTGTGTGGTGGGAAAACATTTCGACATCTGATCTTCAACTTTACCTCAAAATGGAGTTATATGCCTAATTCTTTTTCATAACTGTTAGATTGGTACACGTACACATTACCTATATCTATATTGCCTTGGTACACGTACACATCGCCTTGTTGGCTAAAACAACAGCAAAATACACTGTGCACTCTAAACTAGGAAAATCTACACAAAAGATGGAACAAAAGGTTTCCAAACCATCCACATATATGAACTAGAATGGAATCAGCTGATTTATTAATGTAATGTATCATTCATATTCAACTTAGCGTTGCTTTGAGTATATAAGGAAATTTGTTCGTATGAATCGTTCAGCCCTTATTCAGATTGAGCAGAAAATGCATGATTTTGCATTATTCAGAAGTTGTCTCCAATAAGACGCTCTCTTCAAATAGAGGCTCCCTTCAAATAGAGGTTTCCTTCAATAGAGGCTCCCTTCAAATAGAGGTTTCCTTCAAATAGAGGTTTCCTTCGAATAGAAGCGGTAAAACATTTCTTCCGACATTTCAGAAACGGCGATTTCTATTCAGAAAGACTTCATGCATCACTTACAAACATTGTTTAGCTTTCAAGGCTTCTAAGCCATATTCAGTAACCGATTGGGCCGTATCTTACACGAGCAGCCAGCGAAAAGGCACATGAGCCCTCGTAATTTCATTTTTTGAATTAAATTTCAGAATTCACTCACAGGTCCTGCTCCCGGATTTGTTTCTCGCCTTCAACGAGAAAGATTTTCAAAGCCTTCTTCAAAAGATGAATTCCAAGTTGTCGTTTTTTCTTCGAGTTCCATGACGATGCAGGGCCGTAGAAATCTCCCTTTTTCAAATTCGTTAATCGAGCGAGCCCTGAAAAGAAGATGAGTTGAATTAAAGATTCATGTATTCATCTAGTTTTATAATAGCAAAGTAGGGTAGTGAAGGCTTTACAACTGGCGGATTTTAGCTCGCAATGACGTGAAAGCTCGTCCAGTAAGAGCTAGGGTGTGGCTAGGAACAAAGGCTGGGGTTTGAAATTTTGCAGTTTGAAATAGAAATGATAAAAGGGCGCATATAATGAATTTTGAGCTATTCAACAATGTTTGAGATATTCTTTCGCATATTCGGAAAAATTGGCCTTGCATAACCAGTGCTGGCATAAAAGCCATCAGGTACCCTGAAGATGCTATCAAGTGTGAAATTCATAAAAAAACTCAAAGGGCCTTTTAGAACCAAACTCTTTTTTTTCAAGACACCTCTTCTAAAGCTTTTAGATGTAAGATATATCAAGAAAACAACATGGTATTGTTTTTAAGATGTTAGGTTAAAGCAAGATTAAAGAGGACGTACCGAAAGCTTCGATCATGCAAGCTTCCCTTGTGTAAGCCTCAACTGGTATGACACTGTGAAATAAATGCAACGAGACAACACCGAATCCAGATTGCCAGATGTTTAAAATCATCTTCAGTTTATCACTGACCTAAGAAGAATAAATAAGTTTATACAAATGTTGACAGTAAAGCAAGAGCATGAGAAGAAACAGGATTTGGATAGTCAATCGATATGATTGCTGAGATAAAAATGACCCAACTAGGGTTCAAATTTACAACCATTGACTTTGCTTCTCAAGACTCTACCAACTGAGGACCAGGAAACTCCATCTAATCAAGCAACAGGAGCCAATCACATAAATTGCACCATCACTCAACAAAACAAGACAAACCTATCCATACTCTTTAACAACAACACCAGACCTCCCGGAGAGGAACAAGGTGAATAGTTCAAGAACCTGGATAGACTCGAATCTAAATTCCGTTTGGTGCAATTAAAGCAATTGATATGACTCGCGTTTTTTTTTTCAAAATAGTGCCCTTGATTGCTCAGGTGGAAGATGGTTAACGTGCATGGCAATTGGCTGTGGGTTTCTGTCTTATTCTAAGCCTAGCCACATTATTTTCAGCAGTTAAACTATTATTATTATTATTATCACAAGATTTAAAGATAAATCATCTTAAGGATTGACACTAAGATGTCTATCCCTTGAAAATGATACAATTTTTATCACGTCAACTAAAGAGTTACTGTCGGTTTTCCTAATTGCCTTGTAACCTGTTAGTTGAGGCTCATCAGGTATTTGAGATAAAAAACTGTCCAAGCCTTTCTTGAAAACATCTAGTGATACCCCTTTCAAGTCCCTGAGGTGTCTAGGTAATTAGTTGAACAGCTTAGGGCCTTGGATGCTGAAACTCTGTTCCATTAATGTGCAAATTTTATTCTTTCCAATGATTCTTTTGATTTCACACTTCCTTCCGTGTCGAATGTGATTATATGAAGCGATTTCAGAGTTAACGTTGGGAACAAGCCCTTCAAGAATTTTCCAGACATAGAGTACACGATAACGTTCGCGTCGACGCTGGGGAGAATATATTCGTAATTTCTTAATAGTTTCCCAGTAGTCCAACTTTTCATTAAGTTTTATCTTTCTTAAAAATGACCATTGCAGTGCATCGAGCTTCTGAATTAGTCTTTTTTTGGACGGAGACCATAATACGCGACAGTACTCAATTTGGGGAACGAGATACATTTTCCAAAAGAGAAGCATGTGATCTTTTTTACGAGTCTTGAAGGTACGAAGTACCCATGACATCATTTTCTTACATTTTTCTATTGACTTAGTGATGTGTATATCGAAAGAGCAGTCATCCGTCATTGTTACACCAAGATCTCGAAGGTTGTTTTTTTGAATGATAACGTGACCATTTGGAGTCGTGTATGAAGTTGATTTTTTTAGTGTGTGATCATCACCATAACGCAGGATATCAAATTTGGTGTCGTTTACCTCCATGTTTGATTCTGAGGTCCATTCATAGATTGTGTTGATTTCAATTTGATGGCTGCTGACATCGATTGCATTTCTTACATTTCTGGTACAACGGGTGTCATCAGCGAATGATCTGGCTATACTTTTATCTAGACCTCGATCAATGTCCATAATGTGGATCAAAAATATTAGAGGGCCGAGTACACTACCCTGTGGGACTCCAGAAAGGACAGGGCATGGATCAGAAGATATACCATTTACCACCACAGACTGGGTACGATCAGTTAGGAAAGCACGAAGAAAATTAATTGTGATTCCTCGTATACCAAGTCTCTGTGCTTTTGAGAGGGCAATACGGAAGTCTACCTTGTCGAAGGCTTTGGCAAAGTCCAAATAAATAACATCAACATTGTCACCATTAAGCATATGGCTCAGGATGGAATCGTAGTGCTCCAGAAGTTGGCTTAGACAAGATAGAAGAGACAGTTACTGTACCCATAGTTTGATATTCTAGTATGCGGGGATTGCCAAGTGGTTAGATCACTTGACCCTGGTTCGAAACCACCTTTAGACCTGTCACAAAGTGTGAGGAGAGAATTAGCTAGCTCTCTGTAATTCCAGGCAAAAAGGCAAAAGGGATCACGAGGTGTGGTCACATCGAGTGGAAGGACTAGGGTCGCACTGCTTGATTAGTTTACCTATTCAGCGGGCCCTTTGTGCTTAGCACATAAACCCATACGTTGCGAAGATAGTAAGCGTTTGTGCCTATCAACTATCAACTTAATATCCCTTCCAAAGGGCGTAGAGTTGCTTGTTTAGTTGAAACCTCAAATATCACCCATCAATGAGACATAATGAGACCCTGCCCTCACATGACCAATTTTGAGCTGCACATAGACACTGGGCAATCAAATTTACTAAATGTTATGTTACCACCACATGTTGAATATCTACCTTGGTTCCTTGATCATTCAGTTTCTTCATTTTAACCGCTTCGTGCAAGTGACCATATGGTCTTGACTCTTTGCCCTTACCAACATAGAATATCGAGCGAACGAAACAGCGAAAAATATCAGTCTCACTCAGATTCTGAGCTCTTTCAAAAAGATTCGATGTCACTCTCGGATCCAACAAAATATAGTTGAATGATGTTTTCTGCGTTCTGAAAATAAGAAAATATAAGAAAAAAACTTTGAGAGAAAGATATATTCCGATATTTGATTTGTAATGCATTCTAGCTGAGTAACAATCAATTAAATATCAATAATAGATTAATTAAAAACCAGTTATAAGAATTTCAAATTAATTGACTTTAATTTTGATCATATCACATGGTACTTCTTTTGTCTCTATTATTTGTCTTATTATAGTACCACACGCAACAAATAATTTTAAAAAAATGAAAGCTTTGGAATATTTCCTGATGAGTAAGTCTCCTGATGAGTTAGCAATCCAAAACGGGCTTGTAGAGATGAAGCAGTAATATCTTGTTTCTCTTCTGCCAGTTAGTTTACTGTTCTAATCAAGTATCTTACAATGATAAACAAAGAGTCTTAGCTACACATGGTCAAAATTAATCTAAAGAATAAATAAACATACCCTTCTCGCCATTTATGTTTTTGAGGATTATCAAACGCAGCAGACATTTCATCTTCAAAATTGCTGTAGTCATTGGTAGATATCATCTTCAACTCTTGCCTTAGCTCAGGTAGGTAGTCAGCGAATACAGAATCCTGAAAACAGAATATTTGTAATGAATTCATAGATCTTAAAGCACAGATTTTAAATATCAAGGTCGTTGAATATAGAGACGGGAGATGGGGGTTCTCATTGCGGTACCCTTTTTGGTGAGCTTGAAATAAGGCTATGCATTTGGTGAATGATAATGCAGGAAAAGATTCATGACTTGTCAGTTTTTCACCACACACAATATAAGCTGCCGAGTTGAAAGACAGATGAAAAGAAGATGAACAGCAATTCATCCACATGCTCATATCCAGTAGATAGACGGGGAAGAGAGGGAATTCAACCCCACTATCAGAGCATTTTAGATGGATAATAGCCCCTTTGTCAGAGATTTTAGGCCCCTCTCTGAGGAAACCTGGCACAACCACGACTTTAATTAAGTGAGAAGTCTACTCACATCATCTTTTTTGACAATCCCAGCTTCAATTCTGGCAAGCTGCTTCAAATAGATATTCCTGGTATTGGCAGTAATGGGCCCTGGACTCTCCCCTGCCTTTATCAACCTCTGCTTTAACGCCTCCAGACTCAATTCCTGTAACTCATCCGGCACAGTCAATGAATGGCCGGTATCTGTAGACTCCAACAGGCTAACATCCTTCCAGTCGTACTCAACGGTCACTTCTTCAAAATCAGGATGACACTGCTCGTGTTGGCATTGCGGAAGCGCAGGGGAGGATGGCATGCTTGCCCTTTTAGTCATGCACAGTTCACATTGGCAGTTATCCTTAAACGTGCAACTGTGATGTTGCTTGTTGAGAACTGCTCTATGAAACGACTTCAAGTCATCTCCTGCAAGGGGACTTTTTGTCGCTTGCTTATCTCCAAATGTGTGATCCACCTTCTGTCGTATTCTCTGTGATGGACTGTTGGATCTTGCAGGCGGCATTTGGAAGGTGAATTTTCTACTAGACGCCTGCGGCTCAATATCTCCATCATCAGACGATGTAACTGCATTCAATCTCTTTCTCGGTGACAGGGGAAACTTCTCTTCACCATCAGCAGCATGCTTACCCCCAATTCTCTCACTTAATTTAGATTTGGAGTCATCTTGCTCCTCATTCGATTCTGTGGAACTCTCCTTCTTCCTTGACTTATTACGCAGTGTGACACATGGAGAGTTCTTCAAGTCAAATTTAACGATTCCAGAATCAGTAGCCTCGTTACCATCCACATCATCAGGGCTACTAAACTGAGAAATATCGCCACTATACCCAGAAGAGCTGCCGTCACTCTCTGCATTCACGGGCGAGTCATTATCTGCAGCAAAAATACCAGTTCGTTCATTCTTAGACTCCTCATTCACCCATGTAGTTTGTTGTCCTGTGCTTACACCACCTAGCCCTGATTGCACAGCTTTGTCCTTCACCGATTTATCCTTGACATTGAAGTAAGAATTACTTTCAGTATAGCCCCTAACATCAGTATGCATCGTAGTACTCTGATCGACCAAATTTCGTGTCCGTGACATGGAATTAACATTTTCGTTTTTCATGTCCGAGTATAAGTTTCTCGGAGAATGTAATCTCTGCATTATGGGGAATTCACTTTCAGTCTCTTCATTGCCAGAGCCAGTTTTGGAATTACTGCCGTTTTCCTCATTACTAGCAGTGCGGGTAGTGACATCATTTGCACTTGAAGAAGTACCAGCTGATGAATAAGGAAAGGTGAAAAATGACTTTTGCTGGTCTCTTTGTGGAGTAATATTCTCATGGGGTTCCAAAGTTCGAAAATGTACTGTATTGGGTTCTGCATTTGCAAACGAGTTGATCTTCTTAGGAATGAATAAATTAGGTTTTCCTTTTACAAAAGGAGCTTGGAATAATCCATTCGGTGTTACTGGAGAGGTTGTTATCTTGGCTCTATTTCCCAGGTCTGCATTCTCATTCTGGCTCTGTCTTGGCAAATTAATTAAGGGGAAGGGGCTTGTGAATAGCTTTGGCCTACTATTGGTAAGACTTTCAGTAATATCTTCAGTTGAGCTCATAGACTGCGCAACCTTATCTTGTTTCTGTAACAACTTCTTTTTTCGTAGCATTAGCTTATCATACGAACTCCTATTAGACCTTCTTCGAAATTGATCCAGTAGGATAGTCTCATTGGTATTCTTGATCAGTGATATTGGAATTTCACCCATTGATATACGCGGTTCAAAATCTGAGCCAACAATCAAGGAGGCTTCTCCATTCATGACTTTATGGACTATGTGTCTCTCCTCACCTTCTTTCAACTCGGTAATGAAACTTTTCAGAGAATGTTTTGGAAGACTGAAGTAACTCGTTGAAGAATCGTCTGAATCCAGAGTGAATACATCATCAATTGAATCATCAAATTGCTCCGTTTCACTTAAACTTGCGTATAATTTGCTCATCTCTCTGGATTGTGGGCTATTTCTTGGAGTCGGACTATGTGATGGACTTTTTCTAAGGACTGGCATGGGTATATCATTATCAGAGGAGTCCTCCATATAAGCAGATTTCAAAACCTCAAAACACTTAAACTCTTGATCGCTTGAGTTAGCAGCAAGATGGAAGGCAGTCAGTCCTTCATAATTCTTAATATGCGGATCACCACCACTGGCCAATAGAATCTTAGTCAAGTTTTCTCTGTTCCACATCACAGCAACATGCAGTGCAGTCTCCCCATCCAGGGATTTCAAGTTTGGGTTTCCATTGTACTGAAGAACAAGTTTTAAGAGCTGTTCTCCTTTATTTCCGTCTAAGCCAGCTGCTAAGTGAATTGCTGCAAATCCTTCAGGGCCGATGTAGTTTGGGTCAGCTCCCATTTCAAGAGCTTTCAAACTTTTCCTGAAAATTGATTTAAAGAAAATTATCAGACTTAAAAGTCTTAGTTTTTTCTGTTTTATATCATAATAGCTGGGCACACTAAAAGGCTGTCTGAGTAAATTGCTAACAATTGCTTATTTACAATTGCTTATTTATAAATAACAGAGATAAGAATGAGCAAAAAAAGACCATTAATAAGAGGATACTTTTTGATGAAGATAGAAATAAGCAGTGGTTTCATGACTTGGACTTTTATCCTCAGTGTTAGAAGACAAATTTGCTTAAATTATTAGCGATCAATTTGGACAGCCTCATAGTTAAAGATTATCAGCTTCTTATCACCATCACTGAAGATAGAAATAAGCAGTGGTTTCAATGACTTGGAATTTTATCCTCAGCGATTGAAAACAAATTTGCTTAAAATACTAGCGATCAATTCGGACAGGCTCAGTTAAAGATTACCAGCATTTCATCACCGTCACTGAAGAGAATTTGTTTCCAATTTCGAATCTGCAAGGTAACTTTTTGCTTATCATAAATTACCTATTAACCCTTTCGCGACCGCCTCTTCAGTGTGGGCATTGCTGTGAAAACCGCTGTCCTGAGCACATATCTCAAGTCGAGGGTACCAATATTCAAACGCAAATTTTTGCATGAAAAACACCTCTCATCCAAAAAAATTCAAAAGATGGATGATAGATAAGATAATAAGCAAACTAAACATGTGTTTTAATTTTCGTTTTGAATGTTTTTCAAGAATAAAACGAGAATAGAAAATTACGCTGTATTTGACCTAGGCCTAATGATAATTAACTTCCATACCAAAATACAAATCTGTTGTATTTCATACTTTAAATAACTTTTTCCTTCTTAAATGTTGTCTAAAAAGTCAATATCATATGTAGCTAAAGTCTTCTTAATGATCTTCAAAAGTCTTAAATTGGAAAACTGTGTTTATATCTTCAAAACATTGATACCAGTAATAAGATCTCAAAATGCGAGTAGGGACAAAGTTCTTCCTCTCCTTCCCCTTCGATGTATTTACTCGGAATTTATCTTTCTTCCACATGCTCCCTTCAAAAACAACTCCACTGCGACAATAATTATACTATCATTACTTTAAAAAATAAATATCCTTTATATTCCTTTCAGTTTTCTTCATCAAAAACGTTTTGCGCATTTAGGCCCGCTGTCGAATGCTGACTTGCTTAGATTCGGCCTAGCTGCTATAAATTCTTGTTTATCGTCCTTTAATTCTCAAAATAATTCGCAATAAATACATAGAACTGTAGTTCTATGTTTTCCCACCAAGAATTGTTATAATTTCTTTCTGAATGATTACTTTTGATACATTTTAACTTGCATTCCAAATTCAACAGTGCCCATCTTGATAACACGCGAAGCTAAAAAATGGCGACTTCGATTCGCGTTGGGGGAGTTCGCTTTTCAAACACGTTTTACAGACAAAGTCACTATAGAACACTATTGTTATAAGTGACCAATAGGATAGCTGAACATCTGAACTATTGTATTAAAACAATAGCTAGACTATTGCCTTCTTCCAAATATGGAAAATTCTTAGATTTCTCAAGGAATCCTCAAAACACGAAAAAGTGTTGGCGGTCCACACAGCAACAACATGGAAAACACGAAAACGTGTTGGCGGTCGCGAAAGGGTTAAGGGTAGCTTCTTCTAGAATAAGTACAGCAGACAAAAAAAAGCACCACAGCAACTTTTAAATTAACTTGAATAGGTAGACCTTCTGGACACACTTTCTTACCAGTGTGACAAACACCTAAAATAACTTGTGCGCAAATCACCACACATATACAATTAAATCACAAAAAGGACTACAATCAACAGACCTATTGGATTACTCCATACCGACTTTTGAAAGATATGTCTTATAGAAGAAGTCCTTTTCTTGAGATGAATACTGCATATGTGATGATTCACAAACGTGAATTATAACTTAGTGCATGCCATAGCACAAGAAAAATATGTGTGCTCAGCATGATATAAGTGAGAAACAGTTAAAAGTTTCCTCATTGATTTTTCTCAACAAAAATGTCTTTTTGTTCTTAGCAGCTGGTGAGTTGGTGTTTCAAATGACAAGGGAAAACCATTTTTGGTATTTTAGCAAATTCGTTTCAAAATTTGCACAAAGCCATGTTTGCATGCAAGACTGCAGACTGTTTAACAATAGAACAATAGAAAACGACTCTTGTTGAGTCTTGCCATAGCTTTGAATTGGTGATCAAAAACACAGGTAATAAAATTTGCTCGGATATCAGATTATGCAGGCATGATCAGTTGCGCTAAATAAAAAGGGCTGCAGAGGAGAACTAGTGTGCAAAGGCCATCTTCTTTATAACCATTTGGTAATTTTGAATATGTAATATTGTGAATCCTAGCTATCTTTCGGTCAGGCCTTATGGCAAGTATGGCTTTTCCTCAAGGTCTATGGTGTGTGAGAGTTTTTTTCTATTGTTCTATCCTTTTGTTATATTGTTTATATCGGGTGTGCAAGTACCATACTTTTCACACCACTGTTCTGTCAGCTGACCACCACAAGAAGACAGGTCCAGAATTCCATCCGTAAATCCTGTCTCTAACTCACTAAATCAGGTAAGAGTCAAAATGTCTACCATCTAGCTAAGTTTGACCTTCCAGACATGCCAACAAGAACCCCGCTTTGTTCAGAATGCTTCCGAATTAGCGAATCGAATCGCCGCGTGTACCCGAATATTTTTTTGAAAACATGCCGAGTGGCCTAAAAGCCAAACTTACTTTAACTCTTTTCGCTTCAAACTGTTAATCAAGTACTCAGCCAACTCATCTTGCTGTTCCACTTCCATGCTAACAGTCAAACAAATAATCACATCGTAGTTGTGGTGAGATTGTTGATATTTTCTACAATTTGTTTACAGTCAACAAAGCAATCAACTGAACAACGATCGAACATTTTGATTTTCTCACTTCACCCGCCATTCAAGTGCGCATGCGTTGTCTCCCTTTAAATTCAATTCAATATCTTCTATTTCAATTCAATTCAATTAAGACTCATCTGCTGTTCAACTTGTGAGGGGTCAAGGTGCATACACAGGCAAACCATCTCCAATCATTTGTTGCAAAGTGAAAGTTAAAGATTGAAGAAGATGAGATGAGCATCAAATTGCCAACTTTTTCAATAAAGAATAATTGAGGTATAGGCGCATTTGCAGGCTTGCCAGCCAATTTTGTCTGTTTTAGTTAGAAATAGTTTGAAATTCATTATTGTGACGAAAATTTGAAATGTAAAAAAGGGAGGCGGCTTCATAAAGGGGTGGTAACGTGATGATGTTACATATAGGTAATGTTACATATAGTAGTTGGTCATATAAATACCGTTGATGTTAATTGTTGCTTTTGTTTCATACCACCAATGACTGCAATACCGGTAAATTGGCTGCTTTTGAATATTGTAAGGACATGAGACTCACTGTATAGGAAACTTGGATGGTCTTTAGTCAAGATTTAATGAGCTGAACATGAGACTCACGTAGTAAGTCTAGTCAAAACGCTTATAGCAACTTTAAACCTTGGACACTCATAAAGTTGCTAATACACACGCGAAGATAGTAAAATTTGAACATAAAATGTATAAGAAAGTAGTGCTTAATGTCTCAATAATGTAAGAAAGTTCTAAAATGATTATGGGAAAATTGTTTATGATTCGTGTTCAAATAATTTGAAATTCAAATATTTTGTGCCAAAACAAAATTTTTCTAAGAGAGTTACAAGAAAATTCTATTCTGAAACATTTCAACACTTGGCCAAAAAACACTTTCTTATAAAAAAACTGTGTATACTGTTCCGAGATATCTACAAAAAAAATTTTGTTTTATGGTACTACCGTATGGAGAAAATATACCAGCTATGAACATCAACAGGCTATAAAGGAAAGATAAGGCCAACGAAAAAATGAAATTTCTCGCGCTGTCTCCAACCTTTAAACTTGAAAAATTAACCTTTAAATTAGTTTTGTTAGGCCTATCCAGATAGTGTGCAGCCATTCGCAGTTTTAAACAAAAGCAACAATCAACACCCACCATATATCTATAACCACCTATATGAAACATCACCTATATGTAACGTCATGTTACCACCCTCCGCTCAGTAGATGCCTTTCCTTTGGTACCATGTTCATATAGAAAATTGGGCTAAAACTGGGCTAAAATCAGCTGAAATTGCTTATACCGTATTTTCTTGAATAGAAGCCGCTGCTTCTATTTATTTTAATGCTAAAATAATGCGGCCGATATTCAAAGGCGGCTTCTATTCAAGGGCAGCTTCTATTGTTTTGATTGTAACGTCTTGAAATAAAAGAGCGCGCCAATTTTCGCTAAGTATATTCTTAAACAGATGGCGCCTTTGAAGATACCAGGTTTGCATACCAGTAAGTGCGTATAAGCTCAAAAATGATGTTTTAACGCACCTGTGTACCTACCTTCTGTAAGGGTTTAAAAGTATCGAAACGATGATGTAACACCTTCACCTTTTACTTTTGTAATGCGGCTTCTATCCAAGGGTGGCTTCTATTTTTCTTTTTATTAAATTTGTGCAGCTTATATTCAAAGGCAGCTTCTATTCAAGGGCGGCTTTTATTCAAGAAAATACGGTAGGCATATGAGCCCAAAATTTCTGGAAGGGGGTTCTGACCAAATTTTGCTGAAAAAAATCTGGATTTGCCCAAACATTATTCAGCCTATCACAGAGTTGGAATAAGAAAAAAAATAAAATGCAATTGACAAAGTTTGAAATGAATTCTAAAAGCATAACATCAATGATACATATACGATACTTGCAAAATGGCTCAATTGAACAACCAACTCATGGCTTTAAATTAACAAGTACCACATTTCAATTAGAGAAATTCAGCCCTTATTGTCACCCAAAATCTTTATAAGCATCCGGCGGCTTATATAAGGCTTTACGGTATAACCTTTGAACCTTTTAAAAATGCTTTATCATTAGTTTCAAGAGAACAAAATACTGAACTAGAAAATGGCTTTTTGACACGCAAGATCTCTCTAAAAACATGAACTCATGATTATTATTATCTTAACAGGTAATTGCTGCATTGGTTCTGAATGCCAATTTCCCCCTCAGGGCTCTAAAAATCTACAGAAAATGGAAAAGCTAAGCATCATACTTCTTGCAGTGATCATAACCGTTTTATTTCATCCTTCATCTCTGACATATGTGCCTTGTTTCCCTAAAGACTTTGGCCAAGGTTCTGTTGCTTGCGTGTGCAACCAAACTTACTGTGATGGATTTAAAGATACTCCTCAATTAAAGCCATATCAATATGTTGTTTATACAAGTACAAAAGGGGGAATGAGATTCAATGAAACGTTTGGATTTAGTAATCATACTCAAGCAGATGACCATGAAGCAGATTTGGTGGTAATGCACATTGATACTTCTAAAACATACCAGAAAATCTTTGGATTTGGGGGAGCATTTACAGGTAAATAACATTGTTTGTAAATATAATTTGGACTAATTTTACTCGATAGATTAGTATTCACTAGCATTGCTTCTTCTCCTTTTCAAAAATACAATTAGTTAAAAGTCTATGCTAATCCCTTATTTACCTTTTTAGTTCTTTTTTGTACACATACCCACTTTTTTACTTTTCATTTTGCTTCCTGCTGTTGTGGCATCTTTAGCACTTTTAGTTTTGAAAACCAACAATACGTTTATAACCTTTAATTGTACGCCCAAGTTTTCAATCAAAGTGAATGCAGTCAAAGTGTTCTACAAAGTGCTCAAAGTGTTAAACCCTAATTTCATTTTCGATCCTATCAGAAGTGTGAACGGAGGAATATTTGATTTCTCTTTAGATGCAGCTACAATTGATATCTACTCCTTTGCCGAGTCACTTCAAGAAAAGATTTTTGATGCATATTTCTCTGATAACGGCATCGGATACAGCGTCGGACGTATACCAATGGCAAGCTGTGACTTCTCTACGCATGTCTATTCTTATGATGATCATGATGGGGATTTTCAACTGCAGAATTTCTCACTTGTTGAAGAAGATCTGAAGTTTAAGATTCCAGGTAAAAGTTTCGTTAACTGCAATCGTAATCTTGCTTTTAGGGTGCTGGCTGTAACAGAAAAAGTAGCCACGTTGAAGATGATGGGATTATGATGAAAGCCAAGTATGCTTAACTATCTTAGTAAGGTGTTCGTTTATGTGCAAAGCACAACGGGCCCAATGAATAGATAAACTAATGGAGCAGTGCAACCCTGGTCCTTCCTCTCGATGTGACCACACCTCGTGATTCCTTATGCCTTTTTGCCTGGAATTACAGAGAGCTGGCAAATTCTCTCCTCGCACTTTATGACCGGTCTGATTTTGACTTTTAACCCGAACCCTTTGAATAAGGGTCGAGAGATCTTGATGCAAGGGCCATCCAAGTTGATAGCTCACTTAGATAAATGAGAAAAAAATTGATATTTTAAAAACTCACTCATTTCCAATACTTTCTTTGTGAAAATTCTAGCCCCACATTTAGCAATTGCAGGTCAAATACAGTGACTATTCAAAAGTGAGCAACTACTTTATTTCCTTAATCTTGCTAAAAACGAGAGTTCTTTAGAAATGCAACTATCATTGCCTCATGTGTATCTAAATCTCAAAGTGAGCTTCCAGCGACACAAAGAAGTCCTTTTTGTAAGTTCAAGATTTGTTGAGGCCATGTTAGTATTGATTTTCTGATATCACTTGTTATACTTACATTTCAATATTGATTAAATTGATCGAGATCATTTCTGTGAATGAAAACGAACCAAGTTAGGACTGCAACACACGACCTCTGGATTAGAATAAGATCAAAATTAAACTGAGACTTAATTTACGTTCTGTTTTCAGCCATAAAAGAAGCCATGAAAAGATCAAACCGCAGCATACGCCTATTTGCAAGCCCATGGGCAGCTCCCGCCTGGATGAAAACAAATAAAATGATGCAACATCCAGGAACCCTTATCGGTAACGTTACTGGCAAATACTACAAAACATGGGCAAATTATTTTGTCAAGTTCCTCAAGGCATATCAAAGCCAAGGAATTGATATTTGGGGATTGACTGTTGAGAATGAGCCAACAGCTGGTTTGGCCCCATCGTAAGTAAAACTTGAATGTTTTCTTTTCTTACTTTATTTTAGCTGCGGATTCCTCAAAACTACACTAGCAGGTCTTCTCCATCAAGGCTAATCTCTCGTTTGGTATTAGTGATGTCATTCCAGAATAAGCAATCTTCTCTAATATGAAGCTTTGTTGTTTGTCATGCGAAAAGCTCTGGTCAAGTCCATAGGAAGCTGGTATAGGAAGTAGGGATCTATAGGTCCCCCGATAATAGTTAGAACACTAGTATTATGTTATGAAAGTGTGTGGTTCAGATATCTTGAGATTATGAGGTACTGCCCACTAGGCAGCCCTTCAATGCATGGTGGTTTGGAGCCTACACTGTTCATTATATCTGGCACCAAAGTAGGTGCACACCACAGGACGTAACTTAGGGTATAACAGGGGCGTAGCCAGAAGCTCTGAAAGGGGGGGGAGCCGTTGAGCACTTTAAGCATTCACTTGTGAATAAAAACCCATAAAAATTGATAACAACACACAATATGTATAGACTTTTCTTCCAAGGGGGGAGCCCCCGACTCCCCCAGCTCCCCCCTCTGGCTACGTCCCTGGGGTATAATCCATGTCTTTTAGTAGAGAAAATTATCCAAAGTTGATGTGCCATAAAAGGTCTGTTAAGGATATTTTTAGTTAAAAATGTTTGTCTGACTTTCTGACTCTTTTTAAGGAAATTTTTTAACTCATTCTGTTACTTTATTTCTAATGTTATATTTGCTAGCTATGTATTCACTAAGAAGGTCTTAAAATTTTAGATATGCCTTTCAATGCATGGGGTTATTACCAGAGACTGAACGAGATTTCATCAAGAAAGACCTAGGCCCTGCCTTGGTTGAAAATGGATTTAAAGATGTGAAGCTTATGATGCTGGATGACCAGAGGCTTTTTCTCACTGTCTGGGCAAACACCATTCTGGGTGATCCAGATGCTAAGAAGTACATATCAGGTAAATTTCTATCATTTCAAAAAATCCTGAAAGGTATAGTTTGTGAAAAATAACGGTTTTAAGTAACTTAGTCAGTACACATACGCCTATTTTTTAGTCCCAAGGATTCATTCACCAATATACCTTGCATGCTCAAGATATATGGAGTTGGAGAGTCTTTGCTCATAACAACCTAGCACTGTTATGATGATAAACAGATCTTTTAAGGTCCTACTTTTTAGGTCCTTATTATCAAGGTCTCTTTCTTGTTTCTAAGTTTCACATTCGAAAGTGACCTTTGTAGATACAGTTAGATACCTTAGGGAAATCCATTTTTGCAAATTTCGCACTTTATATTGTCTTATAGCAATAGCCTATTGTTTTAAACAATGAAAAATTAGAATATTGCCAAAATTTATTTCCCTAAGGTAATATTTGTGAGCTCTTTTCAGGACAAGCTTCAGGATAGTATGTTGCCGGGATTGTATCAAGAATGCCTGAAGTAAGGCGTCAAGGCATAGAATCAAAAAAGAAAATAACACATTTGGCTAGCTAGAGTAGCTTGCTTTCTGCTATGAAAAGATCTTGCCTGAAATTGTGTTGTGTTTTAGTCACACTTCACTTTATTTTTCTCCTTAGGCATTGCGTTACATTGGTACATGGATGCATTTACCCCTGTTGGATTTTTGGATGATGTTCATGAAAAATTCCCAGATGTTTTTATTCTTCCGACTGAAGCATGCGCAGGCTCGGTTCCCTACAGTAAACACGTCATTCTTGGAAGTTGGGAACGAGGAGAGCAATATGGCCACAGTATCATGGAGGTTTGTTTCACGAAAAGCATTTTAAACCTACGTATAGAACTGCCAATAATACACTTGACAGTTTGAAAAGTCAGTGACAGGGATAGTCTATTAGTAGCTGAATTGCCTGAGTCTTGTTCGAAGGGTCTTGGATGTGAAACCATCTTTGGATCGGTCTCATTAAGTAGAAAAGAGAATTTTCTCTCTGTAATTCTAGAGAAAAGGGCGAAAGTTGGTGCCATATCAAAAATAGATATCGCTCTTCTCTAAGAATCTGGTTGGCAGAGTTTTGTTGCACTACAGAGATTCATTGAATGTAATTGATTCGTCGCAACCTAGCAACAGCAATAATGAATTAAAGAGAATGGGAATAGGCCTTCAAACATGAATTATGCGAATGAAAATCTGAGGATATAGTGGGGAATTGGGGTTGGGGGCCTTAACAAAGCTGAAATATGAACAGGTAAATAGCTAATAGAAATTTCTATTGAGTTGTATTATTTTTCTGTAAGTGCAATATTTGCCCGTTACCCGTACAGTTTCAACTGGTCTATAATTCTTTTCATTTTCAAATTTTTAACAAAACACTGTTTGCCAAAGTCTTTGTCATCATGTACATTGTCTTTTTAGGATTTGAATCACTGGGCAGTCGGTTGGACGGATTGGAATCTTGCTCTGAACATGGAGGGTGGTCCAAACTGGGTAAAGAACTTTGTCGATGCACCAATCATAGCTGATCATGCCAATAACGTGTTTTACAAGCAAGTAAGTGCAAAGCTTCAATTCTGCTATCTCCATTTGACCTATTTCTTTTGAAATTGTAATTTATTTGATTGTGTAACCTTGTATGTATCATGTATGTGAAATTTTAAATGAATGAAACTTGAAACTGATTATCCTTTCTACCCACCAGCCGACGTTCTACCACATGGGCCACTTCAGCAAATTCATCGAGCCTGGTTCCATCAGAATATCCACAACAGTCGACAAAGAAACTTCTCTTGAATCGATCGCCTTCTTGACGCCCAGCAAGTCTCGTGTTCTCGTCATCCTAAATCGTCAAGACAAAGAGTTTAATGTGCAAATATTTGAAGAACATATTGGCAGCATTGTTGCTAGGATTCCTGCTCGGTCGATTCAGACATTCAAGTGGAATTGATTAAATTGGGTTTCAAAGTACAAACATTAGAATATTTCATCTCATTAAATTTTGGATATGAACATTAAATTTGAAAATCTTTGAAAACCTTTTTTTAATAAAAAACTAGACCCCTGCCTCGCTGCCTAGAATTTGGCAAACATTAAGGGTGAAACTTCCTATGTCCCCATGATTTTTATTGTATGCTTATCTGAAAGTGGAAGCTGATACAACAGAGATATGACCTTCGTATGATGTTTTGGTAAAAATGATACCGTGATCTGGGCTTGTAGGCCAGCTCTTATTGAAAAATGTGATATACTGACTATCACGCCAAGGGGTCGTTCACAATGGTCAACATTTTCACGTGCGTACAAAACGTACACTTTTTCAGGACCACAGACCCCCTCCCCCAAAGCGTACGGTTTGTATGCTCGTGAAAATGTTGACAATTGTGAACGACTCCTAAAGTGATAATGATAATATTTCATTTACACATAAAAAATCCCTAGAATTGAATGACGATACTCTAAATGAGGCTATCATAGATATATTATTCAAATTGAATTTATTAAGATTAGATTCGTTATTAATGGCTCTTATGAATGCTAAAAGTCGAAGCATAAAAATACCTTAGCTGAAGGATGAAAAGGCTTTGACAAATATACTCCTGGAAACTTTTTGGCTAACTATATTTTAGAAACAAATTCGATATCGATTTATCTTTGCGGGCCTGGCATTAGCTGTGAGATTTTGACAAGACATCTTCCTTCTGTGTGACCTACTCAATAGGAGATACCCATCCAGCGTGAGAAATAATGCCAATAGAGTACCGAAACAGAACCCATATACTTTGTCTTTTCACTTTTCACAATTTCCATGCATTGAAAAGCGTTTACAACAGCTGGTGTAATCGTTCCTGATTGATCTGTTTTTTACTGCCACTGTCATCGACATCAATGGCTATTTTGATATGATTTGAATCTAATTTAGAAATTGTGACTTATAGTGTTTCAAACGTTTTAAGGAATTGTATATATGATTTGTATTTCATTGTATCAATGCATCTTGATTAGATTTTTTGATTAAATTTTAAATTTTAGCTCAGCCGTAGAATATATTTACTTTTTCATACGAAAGGTTTCTAAAAAACACACTAGGTAATCGTATTTTCTGTTAATTTCCCTTCTCCCTGTTAATGATACGATGATTTAAAGCACTGTGATGGTGAAAGACTAGAGTTGTAGTTTGGGAATCGTCCAGCCTTTGATCCAGGGGCGCAGTGGCTGGGGGGGCAGGGGGGGCGGCCGCCCCCCCTGGCGAAAATTTTGTCGGAAAAATCGGAAAACACGTGGGTTTGTCGGAAATTTTGGAAAATTATAATACTAGCAAGTTATAATTGTCTGAGTAACTGACCGTGTCGGAAAACACGAAGAGAGTGACTTATTGCCGAAAAATTAAAATTTTCAGCCCCCTCCTGGCGAAAATTTTGTCGGAAAAATCTGAAAATACATGGATTTGTCGGAAGATTTATAAAATTATAATACTAGCAAGTTATAATCGTCTGAGTAACTGCGCGCGTCGGAAAACACGAAAAATTTACCAAAAAAATTACCAAAAAATCCGTCGGAAAAATGCTGTTTTTGTCGGAAAATTTTCAGGGTTGCCCCCCCTGCAATATAGCTCCCACTGCGCCCCTGCTTTGATCTAGCTAAGAGAGCTTTTTATTTGTAGGGGCTACGAGTTGGTTACTCAAGTAAGAGATCAAGAATGAAAACTATTTCTAAGAGACCATAAGACTAAAAGAAGGAATAGTTAACTTTGAGAAAAACTACGGGTGATTCGAAGAAGAATACTGTAGTCGTATTCGTATTGAAAAAGAAATATCAGTTGAGAGTATATAGTATTCTCACTGTTTTTCGGTTTCAAAAATCCCTTAAAGAGACTAGAAAATCTACAAAGCAAGGCAACTCAGCAAATATGATTACTAACGAACAGATGATAAAGTGTTGCTTTGAGTCAAAGTACTGACAATATCATCCCAACATTGCAACGTCTCGTTCAAAGTTCGCCCATCCTTTTTCATAATAATGCAATTAAATTGATTTTATTTTGATAATTGAATTGCATTGCATTTAATTTTGAGTGTTTTTGAACTGAACTGGAACTGAACACATTTCGAAAATGGCTGCTTCTAATGGTGACGTGGACGAACTCTTTGAAGTGAGAAACTCTTTCTACATTGGCAACTATCAACAGTGTATAAATGAATCACAGAAAGTTAAGGTATTAGAAACATTTATGGTAGTGTTTGCTGTCTGTTTCTCTTTTTCTCTTCCGCAGTTTGATATCGCTCGAGTGATTTTATGTTTTAGTTTTAGGCCCATCAACACAAATGTGAAATGCGCTAGGCCTATGCCATGTATTGTATGATTCAGCAGCAAAAACCGACTAGTTGTCAAGTAGGCTACATACACAATAAAGGATCTAAAGCCTATCCTTACCAGATACAAATTATTCCCAAATAAAAAGGAAATAACGATTTGAAATCCAGAAGAGTTTTTGAGAAAAATTAGAAAAAAAGTATTTTTACCACCCCTACCCCCCTACCCCTATCTGCACCCTCCCACCGTTTTACCCTAAACACCACATTAGAAACTTTGCACCTTAAAGTTGGAGGCCTATTTTTTGCTTGACATTACGCAAAGAAATTCTAGGTTCAGTGCATCCTTTCTACTTTTGGACTGAAAATTTTTATTAAAAGTGTAACAAAGTTGTGTTACACTTGTGCAATACCGACAAGTTTTCTCCTCTTTGTGTTATTGTCAAATGTCTATTAACCTCTCTAAAAAGTAAATTTCGAAAACTGATAAGGGACCACTCTTGTAGAAGAGCCAATAAGGGGGTTTAAGAACATTTGCTGTTCTCCTAGTCCTAATAACAACATCAATATAATAATCTTAATTTTTCTATTCTTTTCCAAAGCCATCCACTCCTGATCTGAGAATTGAAAGAGATGTGTTTCTATACAGAGCCTACACTGCACAGGTATTTAAGAATTTGATTCATTTTGACTCATTGGGTGTGCAATGTTTGTATTATCTTCACAAAAGCTAAAACTCCTGGAAGGACAATAAAAATGGTTATTTTTGAATCCAGATCCTTTAACCAGAAGTTGTGTTTTGATATGTGTTACGCAAGCCTGCCCATACCTATCAGAGCTCTATATCACCAAGTAGCTTATTACAGATTTTATACATCTTCGAGGGCATTGGGAAAACAATTCTTTGGAGAAGGAAGCCTCAAAAGGAATTTGAAATGATGCATTTAGATTAGGAATTAGGAGGGACTACTCTTAGACCAATTTTTCTTGATTCTCTTCAGTGTTTTCATTGATTTAATCTTTTTATTTTAGGGCAAGTATGGTGTCGTTTTGGATGAAATCAGACACACGTCCCCTGCAGAAGTGCAGGCTATCAGAATTTTGGCAGATTATCTTCAAAATCCAAGTAAAAAGTAAGGAACAAAATGTTAACAATTATCAGAAATGTAATTTGTGTTTGATTATTCCTTTACTGTCAACAATCATAGGTCAATAAACGGATCAAGTTGAATCAATACCTTATAATCATATACTGTGCTGAAGGAAAGGGTATTTTCTGAGAATTTCTTCTGACCTACTATTTTCTTTTATAGAGAAATTATTGTAAAGCAATTGGAAAATAAACTCAACTCAAGTGACTTCAGTGAATACTTCCTTGTTATTGCTTCAACAATCTATTTCCATGAGCAGGTTGGTGATAACAATATGATTAGGGTTCATGACAACGTGAATTACGATGCATGAAAATTAGTAATTAAGAGTTGCTAGAAACACCAGAAACATAGTGAAGTATAAGGAAGAATTTATGATAAATTCATCACATCAGTAATTAATAAATCTTTAATCGCTTATTTTGAACATGAACTCCTTATTTTGGACCTGTCATTTTGATCTCAAGTTCTTGGTATCCACAATCCTGTAATCCTTCAATTAATGAATTGACACTTAGTATAGAATAGGGGATATTTATTCAAGGAGAGTGCTTAAAAGAAGAGAGGCAACCAATTGAGGCATAACGGTAAACAAATTTTAGCGATCATCTCAGACAACAAAGTACAGTACATCCTCGATTATCCTAACCTCGATTATCCGAACCTCGATTATCCGACGACAAAAGTTTTCTTAAAATTTTTTTTTTGCAAACCAGTTCTTGAGAAACCATTTGAAATATCTGTTGTCTGCTCAAACTGTTTCCCAATATAAAAGTCATATCCAACGGAGGCACAAAAATAACACTTTTATTTTTACATTCGTCTTTACATTTAACCAAACCGCTAAAAGGAAATCAAACAGGAAAATCCAGGAGCTTCGACAACACGTTTTTTTATATGAAAGTGATATTGTAATGATTTGACAAAGCGTAAGTCTCTTCTTTATCTAGACCTATTCCCTTTGCTTTTCAATTTGCATTCACTTTGAGCATCCTGTGACTGTGCAGGACGATGATAATAACCTTTATAGCAAGTTTAGTAGGTAAAATGTTCTTCCTCGATTATCCGAATTTTTTGCGTATCTGAACGGCCCAACAAAATTTGAGTTCAACCTGTTCGGATAATCGAGGATGTACTGTATATATAAATAATATCTTTGATTATTTCAGGATTTTGACTCTTCACTTCGATGTTTACACCAATCGCAAGCTTTAGAATGGTAAACACATTTCAAATAGATTTGAATTCTACTTCTTTGAGATGTTTCTTTTGATGATATTTTAAAAGATAAGACAACTTATGTCTGCATTGAAAGAGAAGATCCAAATAAGACTCAGCCTCTAAATTGTTAACAGACTGCAGGAGAAACTCTGAGTGATTCTAATCATCACTTTTCCCTCTCTTGTTAGAAAGTCTCATGAACCCCTCCAAGCAGCACTAGGTGTTGCTCAGGGGGGGTATTAAAGTTATTACTTGTTACCAATTTTTCTGAGAACTAGATCTTCATATTACTGTAAAATACATAAAATATTTTCCATTAATAAATTGTCTAGAACTGATTTCCTATTTTTAAACCTCTGCCCCGCCCCTGAGCAGCATACTGCTTTTTGTTTTCTTTACAACCTTGTTGAGTGGTTTTTGAAAATACCCGGATTGATAATGAAGCTTGTTAGAATTTGATGGGTAGAATTTGAATCTGAAATTTGTTTTGCTTTATGGCCAGTTAATTTTCCAATTTTTTTCACTCTCCAGTAAAGGGCTTTGCTTGTTCAAGCATCTACTAATGTTTGCAACGTTTTAAAACACCTTTGTAAAATCGTCAGACATGGCCGTTAAGAGGCATGTAAAAATTAATCATTTGGAGTTGATAAGAATGATGATTGAATTATGATATTTTGCAGTGCTGGCCTTTCAGTTCAGATATACATTGCCATGGACAGACTGGATCTTGCAAGGTATGCTGTGATCTTCATCAATTTGATTCTACCAGGAATGCAGTACCGTCAAGTTTTAAGGAAAACAGTCACATATCTGCAGATTTCTAAAAAAATAACCAGACTATGAAGGAAAATATTCCAGATAAATTTTAGAAATAAGCAGGATTTTGAGGATCGATCGACGTAATTTGTGAGAATGGAACAGATAATTTTTAGATTGATTTGACTTGGGTGTTTTGGTTAAAAAAATAGAAGTCTAGAAGAAATCAATGATGAAGCAATGAATATGATATCTTCTCCACATACTACTTTCATTTATAATGATGAAATGTTGAAATTTGATTTTCAGGAAAGAGTTGAAGAGAATGCAGGTATATTGGCAAAACATTTGTTGGAAACTCTTGAAAATTCAAATTATCAAATTTGTAGTGAAATTTCTCGATTTAGCTGCTTTTTTAATTTGGTATAAAAACCGTCAATTAGAAGCGTATTGTTTATAGATTGAGCGACTTGGTAGCTAAAATATTATACTAATCTCCTTAATTTGTGTTTTCTTTCCAAGCTTTCTTTGTGACAACAAAGTCCCTTTTGTTTATTTTGTCGCAAGCTGTCCATGATGAACAACAGAATCTCAATACACCTTTTGTGCTTTTGTACCCTCCATGCAATATTAGCCAATTAGAAGTAAGGTTACATAATTTTCATTTGACATGTCCTGTTACCTCATTGGCTCGAACGTTGATTCATGTTGTTTATAACTTCGTACTTGTCATGTGACACAATCCTGTGACCTGTAACAAAAGACAAAAATGAAAAGGGGTTCAAGCTCAACTCGTAAAGAGTTCAAAACAGGCTTTGATCATAATGTCGATTATTGTTATCATTGAAGGACACCGATGAAGATGCGACCCTAACTCAGTTGGCAACAGCCTGGTTCAATCTGGCCGTGGTAAGTCTTTATCATATTGGCTCAGTCGTGCCCTTTGAATATCCTCTTTCGGCTTGCAATTCTATACACTTAACCCGGTTGATATGTTAACAAGAAGCATTACGATATCTGACATGGATCAACATATTAGATGTACCTCTTGGAGGTTTCATGCTGAGCTTACATATGGTAGATACCCTTACAAGGGGGTGGCATATCTTAGTAAATACAACAATTCTGTGAGGCGAGACCCACTTTTTTATGAGACTTAACTAGATTAGAAGAAGCGAAATGTGATAGGGTAACCAATAACCCACACTGTACTGCAGGGTAAAATCGCTTCGCTACACTGGCAATCTGGTATAAAGTCTGCTATAGACACCTTTTGTAACAAAACTCGGTTAACAGAAGGTAACTTCACCCATAAATATCACCTTCCTACCTACAGGGATAGTTTTTTAGACTTGGTACTGGAATACAAATAACTTGAGTTTAAATACTGGCTCTGTTTAGTTTTTTATTTCTTTAATTTGTTCGCTTATTGTAGGGTGGAGAGAAAGCACAAGATTCGTATTATATATTTCAAGAGCTTGCTGACAAATACACCCCGACTGTCATGCTTCTAAATGGGCAAGCGTCAAGTTATATGAGCATGGCTAAGTTTGAGGACGCAGAAAGTGCTTTGCAAGAGGCCCTTGAAAGGGTATGTAGATTGATCATTCAATGATTGTATTTCTTCACTCCTGAGAGCTAGTGAAAATTAATAGGTAAGTCTCGAATGCCTCAAGTGACGTTTGTGTAGGTGGATGGGTTTACCTGAGCCTAAAAAACACAGCTCACATATAGGGGCAACAGAATTCAAAGCAATAAATTGGCTACCCACCAAAACAAGGGTAGAGCAATGTATCACTACCAACATATCTAAATTCATCAGGGGTATGGCACCAGCTGTAAGGAACTCTTCCACCAAATAAATCACGGTCGAGTAAGTCGAAGGTCGAGATTTAAATTATAGTTACTGTAATGCTGTTTGAACTTTCATGCAGCGAGACGAGCAAAAAAACAACATCGGCCATTTTGTTATTCATATCATCAACTCAATTGACACGCAAGATAAACAATGGATAAGATAAGATAACAATCTACGAGAAATATAAACAAAAACAAATAAGTTACACATCTGGCCTTAATACAATTACACACAAATCGAAACGAGGAAGCTAAAGTTATCACACAATTCATACCAGTTTGGCCTTGCTACTGCTCGAATGTCTGGCCATGATGGCCTCTGGACTTTACTGTCTTTGCTTCATCGTCACACCCCTTCTTCCTCTGTTTCTAGTCACGCCTGTTCGAGCCAGTGTTTTTATACATGAAACAACAACAGCAACAACTATATTTACAACAACAACGCCTTCACAGCGGCTACAGTTACCATTTCGTAAAACAAAAATGGGGTAAAATGTGTGTCTTGTGTCATTTATAGGGTGAAAACTTTGGAATAATCTGCCAACCGAAATAAAAACAGTAAGCAACAGCAACACTCTTAAACATGAAATTGAAAACATTTTTGCTCCGAAATCTTCAGAAGAAAGAAGAAGACATCTATGTGTTCTATTGAAACTTCGAACATATCAGCATTGTATTAAAATATATCCTCCTACCCCTTTTTCTTTGATTTTTTTCTAGTACACCTCTGAGGGGAATAATGCCAACCTGAATTTTTTAATGCTATCCCTGCCACTGAAATTAGGGGTGTTGTTTTTGACGTCTATCTTCCTTTTAAATCTCAAACTGATTAATTATTTAATTGTATGGTATATCTTTTTTCAATTGCTTGTAGATTAATTTCAACAATTGTAAAACGTTTTTAATTGTGGTAAAAATATATCTAAATGTGTCTGGAGACAAATCCATGGACTGGTCTACCCCTACTAACAGGTAAAACGGCCGTAATAGTGTATGTGTGTGTTCAGTTTGTAAAATTTAGAACTGGCCTAAAAGAAAAACTCAAGTCCGGAATAGTAGGCCTAGAATTAACTGGGTGGGTAGAAGTTTTTTAAATCCCAATAGACAGTGGGTCTGAAATAGGGTGGTTGGATTATTACCCTGAATAGCTCCAAAATATGCCTCTCCAAGGATTGATTTTTTGAAGAACACTTTTTAGCTGGCATTTCCATCCAACGTTATCACTTTAGAAATATATTGTGTGTCGTTCTAATGGTACTGATAAAGTATTATTCATCCTTTTACTTGAAAATCATAACCCTAACTGATATATCATGATACTTGTCTCATGTTTTTCAGGACAGTAACAATTCTACAACTCTGATCAATCTTGCTGTTCTTTCCCAACACATGGGGAAGTCACCGGAAGTAAGTTGCTGTTGCATTTCGTTTTTATTTCTCATCCTACACGGCCAGTGCAGTGCCATAATCTGCATATCTTTATTGCTCGCCAATAATATCTTTTTAAATCGCTCGAGTTTTTATTGGTCATATTCTTTTTTTCAAAATGATCAATAATCACTCATATATTGTTAATTTCCAAACCCGTCAGGGTTGGAGAAAAGTCGAGGGGATCAAATGTTAATAGTCCCTTGTAGAACTGCTTTATTCCCAATCTGTACAAGGAGTTGTCTAATGATCGCATGAATGCGTGAAATTTTGAGTAACAAGGAAGATATGTTTCTTTTCTGAGTCCATCTCTGTGTATATCGGTCTGCCAATGGCATAGAGCAATTTTTATCCTAGACGAAGAAACGAAATCTGTATTTAATGTTATATAATGCTATCTTTCTATCTAGGTCAGTAATCGATATGTATCGCAGATGAAAGACTCCCACTTCAACAATCGATTCACCAAGGACTATTTTTCAAAAGTAAGTTCTGGGTAACACATGGTAAACTGCACTTAACCCTTTCAAGTTTGAAGATAATAATTTCCCTATTTTGGGCTTCGAAAGTTTTTAATTTGAATTGTTTTTACCTTGCTTTGTATTTCATCTTTCCCTCTCAATAAAACCCTCATTTTCATGATGAAATGTCCTTTAAGCCATCCTTTGGGATTCTATGATACAAAAACTTGAAAAAAGGATGATTTGTTCCATTAATCAGTTTAATCATTTATTATGAACTCAACCAGGCAGCAGCCAGGCAATGCGAGCAAAAGCATAATTTTGTATGGTAACCCTGAAGTTGATATATACACGGTATCATCCCATATGAGGTGTGTGCAATTGTGCAGGGGGCGGTGCAGTAGTTTGGGATATTCATTAATGTAGAGGAATACCCCTTAGAAGAATGAGGGACGTCCACTAGTTTAGGGAGTCCCCAGAACCACTCATGATATCCCTCTACGCTTCTGAATACCCTCACACCTCTAAGAGATCTCGGAAGTCCCATATCAAAATTTCACTATTCTGGGCCTCGAAAGTTTTCAATTTGAAGTATTTTACATCGCCCACTGACCATTCTATTTAGTCCCTCTTACATTTCATTTTCATTTTTTCAGGAAAAAGATTTTGACAGGATAGTTGGTCAATATGGACCTGCTGTCGCATCGTAAATAGATATGGGTGCAGTTGAACGTCGGATAGTTACTTTACGAAATCTTAGGCTGTACTCAAGTCACAAACACTACGCTAACAGCCACCCCTCTATCTCTTAATGTACTATGTATTTTGAATTGAATTAGATTATATGAAATGCAATTCGTGTTTTTATGACTCGACTGCAGCCTTTATATGTACTGGATTGGATAGAAGAAACAAGAGAAGATGAAGGGTTGGAAAATGGCCCAGATGATGATTTCATGTATTTGTGTTGAACATCATGACCCTAGCAGGAGTCGAACCCACGACCTTTGATTTTGTACGCCAGTGCTCCCACCATTGAGATATTGGAACACCCTCCAATCACAATTGCTACCTGAATCATATCATGTGAACCACTCAAATTACACCATCTCTACAATAGTTGATAGTTGATGGGCACATACGCACAAAGGGCCCACTGAATAGGTAGACTAATCGAGCAGTGCGACCCTAGTTCTTCCTCTCGATGAGACCATACCTCGTGATTCCTTTTGACTTCTTGCAAGGAATTACAGAGAGCTAGCTAATTCTCTCCTCACACTTTATGTGATGGATCTGAAGGTGATTTCGAACCCGGGACCCTTTGAGCAAGGGTCGAGTGATCTAACCACTCGGGAATCCCCGACAATAAGTGTGTTGGTGCTATTTATGTGATCAGCAAGATCGTGGTTGTATCAAATCAAACATTTTTCAGCAGCAAATCAATTGATTACAATATGCGTCAAGTTAGTTGTTACAATACAGAATATTGGTTACAATCAATGGAATATTACAATAAACAACATTAGGTATTATAAAGATAATGTGGCTGATTATTACCCATTACTATATTGAAATGGCCTGGGTTTCTCGAAGCCCGGGCTGCAGTGGTAGCGCTCTAGAGTACGAATCTAGAGGTTGTGGGTTCGAGTCCTACTTTCATTCTCACAAATTATCTTGATTGGTTTTCCATATCCTGCTTCTCCTTAAGGCTAAAATACACGATCAGTTTTTTTCGTCAGTTTTTCCTCTTCAGTCGAAATTTGAGACGTTTCGTGACGTTTTCTGACTGATCAGTCATGAATGGTCAGTTTTTTCCAAAGATGGACGTGCTTAAACCTTCAGTTAAACTGATCAGTCAAAATGACTCTTAAGCGGAAAAGGAGGTGGTCGCTGTGGGTTTTTTGTAAACATAATGCAATTAAAGGATTTATCTGACGCATTCAGGAAAACACTAGCATATCTTGCGGGATACAGAGAAAATCTTGGAATATTTGAGCAAGTTTTTAAGGAGCATCGTCTTCTTCTTCAAAATTTCTTCAAAAACCAGAGTGCGTTGAGCTCACAGAGTTTTTTTATTAATGCCTGGGAAGCAGAGTTTATGGGACGTAAGGTCGCTTATCAAGGGCAAAATGTAATCAAGTGTTACTTGGCTCATTCTCAAGTGTTTCTTATGTCCGTCCTCCTCTTCTTAACGAAATTCTCTGTCGTACATCCCAAGGTTCTGGCGTTTTTGAAGCCATGGCTTTACCAAGGTTGATCTCTTTTTACGTTTTCGCTTCAAAATCACAGCAATAATCAAAGCTGCAGCGGCAAATTCCGTGTCACTCTCCACTGCTCAACAGAAAAAAACTGACGATTTTTGACTGATCGTGTATACGCGCGCCTCTTCAGTTTTTTTTCGAATAAACTGAAGAAAAAAACGGACGGGAAAAAACTGACGAAAAAACTGATCGTGTATTTTAGCCTTTAGGTATACAAATACGGATTTCGCACAGGGGAGGAATTCCACATTTAATTTAGTTCGTTGCGCATGCGTTTTAGAAGATAGGCAAGACAGATTAACTCATACAGAGGTCCACTCTGTAGGGAGGGGTTAGTGTCGACTTTTTCTTGTGTAATGTTCTGGCAAACACTTGGAGTTCATCCGGGAATTTGAGTCTGAAAATTCCAAAAGTATATGCTTTCCTATAGAGGATATCCTCAAAAAGTTCTTCAAAAGGGGTGTCCCCCCCCCCCGCTAAAAATGTTCTGCGTACGGCCTTGAATCTCAGAGGGACTATTTTCCGTTCTGCCTAATTCATGAGATTTATGCTAAGTCCACCATTCATTGTAATTCTTAGCCTGATAACCAGACCATTATTCTAAAGAAATAATTTCTTTAGAATAATGGTCTGGTTATCAGGCTATGTAATTCTATATTCTATCAAATAGACTTACCTTGAATCTTTTGACATTTTTGCATGACTTATTAACGAAATAGGACTTAAATGGATTTTGCTCTTGTCAAAGGAACAGTATTTCATGAATGCATTCTTGGACTTTCTTTGGACCGATTTGAACCATTTAGTTACAACATATAGAAATACAAAGAACAGTCCCAATCTTTATTAGATTAATATACTTAATCTACTACGGAGAATGAGAAGAAATTCTGATGGTCCAGTTCAATTCTTCGTCGATATGTTTTCAATGATGAAAAATAAGCCCAAATCATACCATTATGTGCAAAAAAGCCAATCTCCATGACAGGGAAGTAAAGCTAATGAAAAAGTAGGCCATAGATAGTAACGGGCATGTTTACTGTTTGTATGGGCAAAAACAACTAACAATATACCCTTTCTAGAAATACTAGTAATAAGCTCTTAAATCCTTTGGCTAGGAACGAGTAGAAACGGTTAGAAACGGGAGTAGAAACGTGTAGAAACGAGAAACAACGAACAGAAACGATTTGAAACGAGTAAGAAACGGGCAGAAACGATAAGAAAATGGGTAGAAAGGAAAGGGAAACGAGCAGAAAATAGAAGAAAGAAGTAGAAACGGGAATAGAAACTGGTAGAAACGAGTGGCAAACAAACAGAAACGATTGGAGACGGGCAGAAACGATAAGAAAACGGGTAGAAACGAGTAGTAACAGGAACATAAATGGGTAAAAATGAGTAGCAAACGAACAGAAACGATTGGAAACGGGTAGAAACGAGTAGGAAACGAGTGGAAACGGGTAAAAAAGGGTGAACAATGGGTAGAAACGAAAAGGAAACAAGCAGAAACGAGAAGGAAACGATCAGAAACGAGCAGGAACAAGTACAAATGAGTAAAAATGAGCAGTGGGAGTAAAAATGAGCAAAAACGAGTAGGAATGAGATGGGCAGTTGTTGTTAGAAGGTACCGAAAAGGGGCTTTTTGTCCACAAATATTTTTCAGGGGCTCCAACTACAGATTCTATCCGAAACAATCCTAATTTCCAAACTTTGCATCTGTCTGTATTTGTGATAGGTTGCGCAGTGGATATCTAAGCATCACATTGCGTGTTGATCTAACCATTAGTGTAAACACCTCGTGACTTCTTCCCGCTCTTCACATTTTCAGGTTATCTCGGTTTTAAATAAAACCACTTGTAGATTTCTCTAGATAAAATCATGTATGCCTCAATAAATGCTTTGAGAACCATCTGAAGCCTTTAGTCGCTTTTGAATTCTGCATTGGTTATCAACTGCATCTGTTACATAATATTTGCTTGCTACGTCATTTTTCTTTAGTTATGTTAGTCACGTGATATATACAATACGGGAGTTGTTATGCCAGAGAGCAACATGGCTGAACGTGTTTCTATTCCGGGTGAAATACTCACCAATTAATTACAGAAGGGTGTGGCGATGGCTGTCGAAACTTAGAGAGATCAACTTTACCCAAGGATATCGGAAGAAAATTATTTTCTTGGGGCACCAATTGTTTCAAAACAATTGAACAATAGGCATTTCAGATAATAAAATGCGATTCAGGGACATATAGTGATAATTAGGGAGCTCAACCCCTACCTCCTAAAATAAGCTCTCAATTTCCATTGCGCATTTATGGGCTCAGGAATGTTGGATGTCAACTTAGCTTCTTTTTAAGCAAAGCACGTGATAATCACGTGATAAAAACTTGCATTCTATTGCAGGTTGGATACCACAATTTTTTTATGTAAGTATTTCTATACATCTAAATCGATGACTGCAGTGTATGTTAACTTTCTTGAAAACCAGATGGTTTTGGCGCGGTTTTGGCTTGTCCCATAACCAACCATAACAATGTTTGAGTCTAAAATGAGGGCGTGGTACCCCCAAAAAACGGACGAGGAGTCCAACATTCTAGATAAGGTTTATTGAGATTCTTGAGAAAACTTCATAGATTCTATTAAATTCATTAGGATTGAATAGGTCTTAAGAAGATTCTAGGGGTATCATAAGGTTTTTGGGGATTCAGGGGATATTCACTGGGATTCTTGGGTCAGAAAACGTACAAGGTATCTAGTATCTATGAGTGTCGTATCCCTCGGTCCAAAGTCTAATCCCGGGGGAAAGATGAAAGGGTTGCTCTTCTATGATCCACTACATCCACCAGTCAATATTTTACTCTAACCTCCAAATCGAGCGTGGAATGCACGATTCTCTCTATTGAAATGGAACAAATCTCGATGAAACAATCCCTTTGTTCGAAGAAACACGCAACGGGACAAACAAGGGGTGTATAAAAAGCGGACTTCGCCATAACGACAAACATTCTTGTACGTCTGTCAACAGTTCAAGGAGACTTCGAAGGTTCAAGGTCAGTTAACTCTTTACTTCATAACTCTAAATTTGTATTTCCTGATAAATCTGTTTCGATTGGAGATTGATTCGCTATATTTATGGACAGTTTTTAAAAGCATTGAATTCTGGGTTTCTTGTCGTTATCATCTAAAAGCCTTCCTGTGTTTTTGAAATTACTTGAAGAGACACAGACGCGGGAGAAATTTGACCAACGCCCTTTCAATAAGCAACAAGTCAATAAGCAAGCAATAAGCCTGCATTCTGCAAAATAGCATCAAATGAAGACTTTGACTCTCTTGAATTGGTTTGGTTTACAAATACCCTTTTTTTTCTATAAGAATAATTTTATAAGAACACCAGCTTCAAATTTGGCCAAAACTTAAGAACAAGCTAAGAACAAACCGAAGCTGACCATTTTGGGCTCAATATGAACATTTTATGAAATAACCATAAGACTGAGAAATAATTACAAAACAAGCTGATTGGCAGCACACAGATATATCAGATGGTCGAGAGAGTCAAACTTTGCAATAATTAACACTACTGATAGCAAAAAAGGCTTCCCAACCATTGTGAAAGTAAGAACAATTTAAGAACATTTCAGGCTGAAAATAGAGGAATATTCAAGAACAGCCAGCTTCAAATCAATTTTACTGGTTCTTATAAAAAAGGGTGTATTTGTGTTGTAAGTAACTGCAAGACAGTACTCGACAAGATGAAAACTTTACCAACTGGATGAGTAATGCTAAGCAAATTGAAAATTTTAGTTCTAATCCAACTGGCAATAAAAATCGTGCACGTCACAGTGGATATGAGAGTACCCTGGCACACTACACTCTTTTTTTATAAGAACCAGTAAATTTAATATGAAGCTGGCTGTTCTTAAATATTCCTTTATTTTCACCCTGAAATGTTCTTCAATTATTTTAACTTTATAATGATTTGGAAACCCGTTTTCACTGCAAGTTGTGTTAATTGGTACAAATGTGGTACCATCTGATATGTCTGTGTGCTGTCAATCTACTTGATTTGTAATTATTTGTCAGTCTCATAGTTATTTCGTATGATTCTTGTATTGACCTTAGATTGGTCAGCCTCGGTTTTACCCTGGGTACCAGAGCCTCGAGTAAGGAGGGGAGCGAGAGGAGAGTGCGGTCGAAATGAGAGTGCGGCAAGAGCCTCAATCTTTCCCCACTCTCATTTCGACCGCACTCTCCTCTCATTCCCCCTCCTTACTCGAGGCTCTGGTACCCAGGGTACCTCGGTTTGTTCTTAGCTTGTTTTGGAGTTTTGGCAAATTTTGAGGCTTATGTTCTTATAAAATTGTTCTTATAAAAGAAAGAGTGTATTGTATGTAAGATACCATCATCGTTTGTTGTACAAAAACTTGTGAGATAGTATTCTAAGAAATGCATTTTAAATTGAAAAAATATGAAATAACTTTTCAAAATAAGCTTGCTAGTTTTCTTTGACTGACAAGCTGTGAAAAAACTCCATTGCAGAAATGGGGTTTACGGTTGGGGAAAACAAAACAAAACGACTTTGTCTTGGGATGAATTTGCACAACAAGCAAGAGAATTAGAAATAACTGTGGATCAAAATTAATTGCAAAAGAAAGAAGCCCAAATTTTCTTCCAAAATTCCATTGTTATGAAATAATGAAACAGAATTACCACAATTATTAAGTATGGCTATGGATGGGTTGAAGTTGAGGTTTATCAACAATTTTTGTTACAAAAAATAAAGGATGTTTTCCTAAAATACCTGATGCAGAAAACCTCTCTGAAGGTTTTAGCCAACCGTAGATTTTTTAATGTGATTAACCCTTCGTTTGATTCAAATCTACCCAGTAGCGTAGGTAGGGGTTGGCGAATGGGGCAATGCTCCTCTTTTAGATTTGACCCTTCAAAAAAGCTTTCCCAAAAAAGAGCTTTCCAAGCTCAAAGGGAAATTCCCAAATTCCCTCTTTTTCTCAGTTGTACTAATACTTAGAGGGCCTGAAAGCCATTCTCAGGACCCCAAAATATGCAAATTTTTATGTATTTTGGGGCTGTGACCTAAACTCCACTAGGGGGGCTTACAGCGCCACCCCAAAACCCAAATACCTGAATCGCTTCGCTCGCTTGCCCCCTTCTATTATCATCAGGCCCCACTTTTTAACGTATCCTGGCTACGCCACTGAATCTATTATTTCACTTTACCATCTTTCTTTCTAAGAAACCTTACTCTAGGTTTGTTCAAACTTTCTTACTTTTTACCAGTGCTTTGCATTAAATGTTTCTTTAATGTTCTCTACTTTTTCATCCCACAGATGGCGTTGAAATTTTTGCTTGTTGTTTTACTCATGGCTGCAGGAATCCATGGTAAGAAAATGAATAATTGCGTTGTTTGCAGTTCACTGCCCAAGAAACCTTTTCTTGTGGTATAATGATGATAAAAAATGATAATAATAAAATGCCATAACGCACGCTTTTACAAGCTTGGCGGCAAAAACGAAACAGGAATACATGCAAGAAAGAAAGAATACTGTTTTTGCAGCCCCTGCCTTTCAGTAAGAACGCTGCTTGGCCTATCTTTGTTAGCCTCGTCGTAACAAAGCTGTAGCTGGAGAACTATTTTAGGGGACAGTAATTGTTCAAAAGCAATGATAAAATGACTTGATATTATACTCAGAGGGATTGATTCTGGGAACGATCTCGGTGGGGGGAAAATACCCCAACCCCAACTTCCCACGAACTCGAGTTGTAAACTGAGTTGGAACTGCAAATAGAGGATTGAAAAGTTTGTGGATTAACACCATCTTAAAGCCTCGGATACTTAAAAACAATAGGATGTGTTTGGGGGCTCAAAAGCCCTGTGTCCCTAGGCCCTGCATTGCTTGTCTGCCTCGCCGACACTTTTCACAACTATCTAAATATCAATTTTATTGTTATAGCTGCTCCAGCCATTGATGAAGAGGAAAGTGAAATGGACGGTGAGTTACACGAAAAAGCTTTTTCTGCTTTGAACTGAATTTGCCAATCAACAGAGGCAGTCCAGTGAAACGAAAAGTGGATTATTCAAAGAGACTGAGTGGGATAACTAAATCCTTCTGTCTAAACAATGAGATTCGAAAAGTTCAGTAGTTATTATTTTTTTATCTCTATGTTTAAGATTTCTCTCAATTCCAGTTCTCTACAGATCAAAGACTGCTCAGATGTGTTTCTTAAAGTTTTCTAGAATTGGAAGTCTTTTTTACACTTTCTGTGTCTGCACCATGTGGGAAAAGAAAAGATTTATATCAACTTAAATAACAGTTTCTGTGTTTCTCTTATCTATGTTGATGATTTTTCTCAATTTTGGTTCTATAGAGATAAAAAACTGTCCAGACAGGTTTCTAAAACTTCTCTAAACTCAAATCGCTTACTTGAATTATGAGCTGCATTGATTTCTGCAGAAATGTCTTTTTTTGCAAATCATGCTACACATAAACTTTCGAGAGAGGATACGTGAGGCAAAGCTGTGACTGGAAAAATGATATGACCCTCGATCGTTCTAGCTCTAAATCGTTCTCTACTTTGCCCTTTCAGATTTACTTGATACCGAGGCAGCAAGCGAAGACGAGATTGACGAAGACGAGGCTGAGGATGACGAAGACGCGGATGAAGCAAAATCCACACCAAACGAAGCCTCGAAGAAAGCAAAATCCACAACAAGCCAAGCATCAAAGAAAGCAAAATCCACAACAAGCAAAGGCTCGGAGAAAAAGAAGTTCCACGAATTGATGGGAAAGAACGCATATTGCGTCTGCAAAGTAGCCTCAAAGCCAAAGAGAGACGCAAATGAGGTTGCTGATGAGCCAATGAGTGACCAAGAATTGTCTGACCAACTCAACGAGAAACTAGAAGTTCTTGACGCCTCGAGCAAAAGCAAAAAAGCCGCGATTGCTGCCTACCAGAAGAAGTTGCACGACCTGATTAAGCGATACTTCGGACAACGCAACCTGTACTGCTACTGCACCAAAAACAAGATGGTTTTGAAGTAAGTGTATATCAGTTGTTCTTATTTATGCAGCATTCTGTCTCTATACGCTCTATACCTGAGTTTCTCCTTATATGAACAGGGTGTTTCCTCTGATTTACCGCATTATCGTATGCCACCACATATCAACGAGAGGACATTCATTTAGATATTGAAACTATGCTATTCTACCCCCCGAGAATCCCTTGATGCACTTTGAATTCGCAAAGGATCTTGGTAAAAGAAGATGTCTCCTAGATTCCTTTGCGCTAAGGGCCCAATTTGCAACAACCCAAAAAGGTAGAATTGGTTGGAAAGTGGTCCATACCATTTACTACACACCCATAGCCGAAGAATAATCTTGTTTTTATTGCCAATTGCTTGTTTCTTTCTTCTAGGCTGATCAGGCTCCTCCATTCCTTGAAGTGGTTCGGCAACAAGACAGCGAGCATCGCAATTGCTGCCCACAAGGTCGCAGCCGCCATCAAGAAGAGCCAAGACTGAGCACATCTCTATACATGATGCTATGAATTTATACTTTCAAAACATTGTATTCTACTATGTACTTTTTTATCTACCCAACTGCTTCAGAAGCACATAGCATGAAGTATCAACCATTTTTATATTGAACAATTTGCTACATAATGCAGACTTTTCAATTTATTCGTAGTTTCTCCCCGTATACAATTAATCCCTATACCGTGACCCTTTCAGGAAGTTGGGCTTTGTGCCATAGCCGCCCTGAGCAGCCTCCAAGGACCTGGACAGAGCATATACCTCCCGAGGACAAAGGCCAGTGCCTGGAAAAAGGAAAAGTGATTTCCAGCCCCCTATAACTACCACAAATTATGGAATACCCCCAGGTCCCCGGCTCTCAAGCCATGCTGCCCATTACTGCCTGACCAAAACGAGCTTTTAAGGTTGGTGACCATGCACACGTCCCACCGCGGAAAAGAAATGCGGTGAGAACTGAGGGGACAGCGAAAATGTTACCAGAGGAAATAAAAAACAAGAAAGGTTAGGCAAAATTGACTGACTAGCTAAACAGAGCTCCTATTTACTGTCTATCGTACGGCCATTCCCAGGGTAGGGAGGGAGGGTATTTCGACAGGTTGCCACCATGATGCTAGTCTGCAAGCTTGTAGAGTGGTCTGACTCAGGGCGACGCCTTGTGCTTATGTGCCTACGAACCCCAACTGCTGACCATTGTTGAAACAGCAAGCATGCACTCTCTGACAATGGCAATCAACAATAGCGTACCCGGGTGATTAACCTCGGTTCAAACTTGACGTTTAACCGTCAATAAAATTTACTACAAAGTTTCATTGTTGTATCTCATTGCTAAGCTTGAGCAAAGTTACAGGGTCGTCACTTAAGAGGTCTGGCAACTAGTACCCCATTCTAAAAATAGCGATAGGGGGCACAATTTGAAAAGGGCTTCCAGTTCATATTTCTCTACGCGTCGCTTTGCGCATAACGAAGGTTCATTGCTGTATCTCATTGCTAAGCAAGTTTATAGAATCATTTCTTCAGGGACCTGGGTACTAGTACCCCCATTCTAAAAATAGCATTTGAAAATGAAAAGTACTCTGTCGTCTTCTGCACATCAAACTGTGCATGTTGACAAATCTTCATGCATAGATGTATGTACTGTATATATCAATTTTTGCTATTTTTCAACTATCTTTTTATTAAGGCTTCAGTATGGAAAAAACTTCAGGTTCCAACTATGACGTCACGCTCCACTCTTGGCCAACGCCCTAATGTAACATCGTTTTTCACGAAAAACCCCGAAATTCACGACTTTGAGAGATCATAACTCAGCAACCGCAACTCTGGTCGTAAAAATGTATATTGCCTTAGAATCAGCACATTGAGCTCTATCGAATTACGTGAAGCCAGAAAAAGGTGGAGAACCGCACTTTAACGAACGAAGGGAAACAAAAGAAAATTTTTGAAAGTTTCAGTTCTGAGATAATTTGCAGAAAGACTTGTTAACCTGCCACGTTCTGCCACGCTAGAAGAAAAGTGTAATACTGAACATGGCCGTACACAGCGGGGGGGGGCAAGGGGGGCTGCGGTTTCCCCAAAAAATTCCAAAAGTATATGCTATAGAGGATATCCTCAAAAAGTTCTTCAAAAGGGGTTTTGCCCCCCGCTAAAAATGTTCTGTGTACGGCCTTGATACTGAAATAATTTGTATGAAGATTGAAATCTGAGTACACTTACGTATTAAAAGAATTCGAACGAGGACGAGAAAATGGCGGTTTATTGTCTCCACCCTCCCTTAGGCCCAAAAGTTTGTTGACAGTCTTTATCCCTTCCCCAGGCTCCTCATTCAAAATTTTCGCGCCAAAGTAAAAAAAATTGCTTGCGTCATCCGAAGTGGTCAAGTTTAGTTTGCTGTGAGAGTTTTGAAAAGTTTTACAGGCGTAGAAAGATTATTAGGCCGGTAAACAAAATTTCAAATAGAAAATCAATGTTCATTAGAATATCAGTCATAAACTGGGGATTTTTCGGAAGAAATCTTGACAAATAATGGCTTAAACGAATGCTGGTAAGTTTGCAATTCTGAATTTTAATTCAAAGTTTAAGAATCCTTCGTAAAGTTGAGGAATGAAATAAATTAACTCGGGCCGTTGAGGATGAACGCGAAATTTAAAACTTTGATTTCTGATCAAAAAAATAAAATGGTATTTATTTTGTAAATGACTGATTGAATGCAGTCCAAAATTTTATGACTAAAAGTCCCTTTCCTATGCTTTAATTTTATATTAAAGTTTCCAGAAACTCTGTTGCAAAACCAATTTATCCTAACTGTTTTGTACTTTTATTCAAAATCTAATTTATTTTGGTAAAGCCTCTTGTCCGTTTTCATAGGTTTGCTCAGATTTTACATGGCATCTCAATACTTAAATTATACTAAAATAACATCATTTTGAAACTTATTTCTTACTGCATATGATGAAATGCAAATAAAAACAAAAAAGCCCGAGATTCCCTCTAAATTTGAAACTTTTTATTCAGGTACCCCCTTCTCTATTTGAGTTTTTCAATTTATCAACGGTCGCTGAAAATTTAGGCCTGGAATGAATTAGAGACTTGATAATCTCATTTTAATTGTTGTTTAAAGAACTTTAAGGTCCATTGCTTTCATCTTATCCAAAAATATCACTCCTGTATCATGTAAAGTGGTCATAAATTGCTTTGTAAATCTGGGCCTAATTTGAGTTCAGGACGTTTTGGTGGCCATTTCAACCTCCTCGTTCGAGTACTTTTAATACTGGAGTGTACTGACGCTGAATGCTAGTAGTCGTTATTGGTAACGGAAGCTCACATGAAGACGCTAGCGCATGCGTCATACAGAAAAAGGGCGCTTGAAAGAAAACAGTTTAACCAAGATGGCGACTTTCAGCAAATCGAAAACTCTTAGGTCAAGTGCAGGTAATTATTATCTATTCCAAATCAGCACTTTGATATGTCAGCTTATGCTGAATAGTTAAGTACATCATTAATAAGGAGCACAGCTTGCATGTATCTAGCTTGCGACCTTTCTTGGCATCTCGCTGATGCTAACTTTGGACGGTTGTTATTTTAGGCTAGATAAGATAAGAAAGGCCTACGGCAGTAGAGTAAGCCAGGGTGCATCCATGTGGAGTTTATGCCGAAGATTTTGGGATACGTGCCAAAAAACAATAGATTATATTGTTCCTAGGCAAGCTTCACTCCCAAGGATCTTCTGGATCTGGCCGGAGTACATGATGAAAGAAAGAAATGCACCCTAGGGTCGAGGTGGGAGAAACCGTACAGTTAAGGTTTGACCGGCTATTATTTCTGAATATTTTTTCAAACAAACTTGAAATTATTTCCACAATGTTCAACACACCATACTTTATTTTGGTTTGTTGTATAAATTTTCAATTCTGTTTTGACTAGCTGCAAACTGACTTCAAGTCTCTAGTAGTTGGTGTGGGAGTTTCCGTACACCAGCGGGAGTTTTCGTACACTTTTGCAAGTTTAAAATAATGCACTTAAATCTATTTTCAAATCTTCATTTTCATTCCCTGTCAAAATATATTCCTATTCTATCATTTTTAAGTAAAATCTGCTTTTATAACCTATCTGTTTAATTTTGAGCATATTTTCATTGAAGGCATGTAAATTTTTCGACACGCGAACGGCACACACTCATTTTACGTAGATTTTGGATCGACGTTAGTTTAATGTTTATAACTTAAAAAGGAAAATCTCTACAGCCAAGAATATCCAAAAAGCAGAGAGTATGAAATCTCTTACCTTATGGTTAGCAAGTTTTTTCATTGAAGCAACCTGTTGAACTTAGAATTAACTGCAAAGTTCAACTGTACGGAAACTCCCGCTGTACGGTTTCTCCCGCCTAGACCCTACTGGTGTAAAAAAAGCCTGCATTCTTTATTGTCACTCGTCACCACTTCTTAAATAAATCTATATTATATGGGGGTCAGCTCAATATTCTGACATCTCTATATTACGAAGTCTTGATAAGCTGTCAATGTAAAATTCACATAGCCTGAAAGAAGAAAAGCTAAAAAACGGCCATTCGACACTAATCACAATATAGAATGTGGTTGTTATCTGTAACCAATCTCTCGTGACATTACTAATGAAGTAAAAAATGTTGGAATATAGAGATGTTGGAATATAGAGATGTGGGGATAAGGACAGGGGCGGCGCTCAGTGGTATTAACGTTATTAGTCTAATACCATTTTTTTCCAGAGCAAAAGTTTAATTTCCAGGAGTTTTCTATATTTCTGTCCCCAGAAAGAAATTTGTGATTCTTAGAAATTCCCGTTTCAGCGTGATTCATGTTCTAGGAAATAGCCTGTGAATAATATTTGCTTAAGAGAGAGGACTGGTGAAAGACGATATTGCTGTTTTAACCATATATTGATTATCCCAATGTGGTTTCAGATGTGTTGTTTTGTATGAGGGAATCGCCTTTGTTGAGGCTTGTGTTGTGACATATTTGTATCGCTCCCTGCGGCCGAAAAATGAGACCCAGCAGCCACGTTATTAGTTTTCGAAAAGTAATAACGTTCATGGTAGCTTGTATCTTTACTCTCCAGGTATAGGTCTTAGAATGATTCGAGATGAATGGAGTGGTTGTCATTGATAGAAAAGAGCACCAACAGAACGTTAAAAAAGCATATTACTTGGTATTCGATCCAAAAAACTCACTTAAGCACACAGTCTTTGCCTGAAAATGATGGCAAACCGTGTCCTAAAAGTTACTTTAAAAAACAGGTCAATTGACCCTATATATTATGAATTATTTCCCTGGATATGTAGAAAAGAAGAAAAGAAAACTCCTAACTGTTAGTTTGGTAGTTGGTGATCTATCCACTAAAGTGAAAATATCTTAAAATTCAATTTTAGTTTCTTATGCTTGAGTAATTGAAGGAATCACTGTAGTGACAGTCTCGCCGTACGTTATTAGAATCGCGATTCTAATAACGTGGCTTTAGGCTAGAAATAAACGGCTCTCAGCGGTATCCAATCTTTTTCACTGCGAAGGCACCTCCACGGCAACAGCCCTTTTTCTCAAACACTGAACGCACAGTATAGGATCTACAGCATTACGAAATTATTTGAACTATGAAGGTAATTTTCCATCCCTGGTTTATTGAGTTTAGTAACAGGGGCAACACGCAAACGAGAAATAATATAGGATGAAATGGTATAAGCTACATGCTGGTTAGATTCTCAAATATAATTGTTTTTAGCCTTGTCAATGCTACTAATCACAAATATGGACTATACCATTTTTGCCACGCCTTTTTAGGGTGTGGTCTTATTTAAATATCTAAAGAAGACCACACCCAAAAAAGGCGTGGTAAAAATGGTAATAACACTTTTAAAATGCTGCGCACCGCCCCTGAGTAAGGAGATGGACCCAATCTATGATTCCATATCCAAAACTAAAGGTTATATCTTATCCCTATGCTTCAATCAAAGTATAAGCATGCCCATGATATATCAATAAATGCAATGATAGAAACAAGAACAGTGTTTGCTTCAGACGTTCAGAAATAGTTGATTTCATAAAGGAATTTTGGAACCTGTCTACATCAAATCACCAGTCTACATCAAACTATAGACTCCATAATGAGTTCGTTTTTGCATCGGAACTCTTTCTGTAAATTGTTATTCTTTTCAATGTAATGCTGAGTGGTGATAGATGGTTTCTTCTTTTCATCTATCACCCACGGGTCACTCACTTCTTTTCTAATTGGCTAATTTTGAATTACCTCTAAGTATGATACTTTGTAAGGTTAATCGTCTCGTTCTCTTTCTGACGTGATGAATAGATTATTCTATGTTTCTTTTTAATTTTACTCTCCTCTGACTTCTCTAATGTTTTTCAAGTGTCGCCAAACTTATCACGAAGAAGCACTGGCAATCTTGCATTGTCAACTAGCATGGCAAGACCAAAGTCAGCAAGTAGCAGGAGATTAGCTGCCTCTCTTGATGCCAGCACAGCAAAGTAGGAATTTTAGATTTCTATTGTTGACCCATAGGTATTGCGGACTTTAATTGAGTGGAGAATGGGATTATAAGAGCACTGCATATAGCTGTTTATGAATAGATAAATCTTGCTCGCTGCCTGGCTGTATTTATTTCACTTGTGTGTATCCGATTATCTACTCAAATCCTGTCAATGTTGACCTGTTGATTATTTATTATTACTACATGCCCTCATTTTCAAATAGAACTTTTTCAATAACCAACTGGTCTCTGGTAACAGCCCTTCTGTTTAACAGTGACTTGAGTTTTTGGAATGAAACAAGGCATTATCCCTAAGGATTACTGATAGCCCTTTATCACAAACTGCTTTGATTTAGGATCCCAATATTATAAAAACTTTCCCAAATAGCATGAATGCTTTGATCAAATACCCTTCCTCAAATAAAGGCCCCCCTGTATGAGGTTTGTATTCAGCCAACAACAGTTATTATACTACAATAGAATCCCGATAACTCGAACAAGCAAGGGACGATCAAAATAGTTCGAGTTATCGAATGTTCTAGTTATAGAGGCTCTTCATAGCATTAATAAGGTTCAAGGGGATGCCAAATCTGTTCGAGTTAGCGAGAGTTCGAGTTATCGCATGTTCGAGTTATCGGGATTCTACTGTATTATGCTTTTCTAGCCTTCCTTTATGAAATTATAAGATTCCCTCTTAATCAGTTTTGTATTGAATCAAAAGCAGTCTCCTACTGCATGGACAAGGTCCAAGTCAAAATAATTCATCAAATTGGTAATCATCAGACATGAAAACCTAATAATTTTCACTCTTTCTCTTGCTAGAAAGTCATTTGATGTTTCAAATTGGGATGTTGGCAAAGTTGAATCTGAATACATCAAGAATCTTCAGCAGCAAGTCTATTTCTTGGAGTTGGAAACTAATTACTTGTATCCATTCAATTATGTTGTCTATACATCAATATTTCATGAACATAACCAATATACAAACTAGCTCTCTTGAAATTAGTAAACATTACAAACATATACACCCAAGAGTACAAAGTCTGTGAGTTGGTTTGCCATGAAAGTGTTCGATACAAGGAGTAGAGCTATATACACTAAGAAGAAAAAGACTCAAAAGATAAAACTCTCCATATCGACAAGCCTGTTTTGTGGTTACCCACTCATCAGGAGATGTACAGATAAAAAAAAATCTTCTAAATTTTTTTTTTATCTGCACATCTCCTGATGAGTGGGTAACCACGAAAAAGCCTTGTCTAGATGGAGACTTTTTCCCTTTTGAGTCTTTTTCTTCGTAGTGAACACCCAAGAGTATAGATGATATGATGTGGAAACATGCTGTATATTTGATTTTCTGTAACATGAAAGCCTGACTTGATAATAATGCTCAAAGATAGAGCTTGGTCATGATGATCTTAACTGCCATGCTTCTCACACAGATAGCATTTATTTCACAGCTGCTTTCTATATTCCGGTTGATATCTGTTGTTGATTATGACTTGAGCAGTTACGTGGCAATAAGCGTGCATCATAACTTAAAAAATGAAAGGAAAAAATTGTTATACAGTGAACTTGAAATAAAGTTTGAGTGTTTGAATCCATAGATATTGTAGAATCAGTTAAATCATGACTTTTATCACTCATTAAGTTATTTGTGGACCTTGAATTTAAGAATAGGCAAGAGCAGTTGAAGAAGGCTACAGGTTAGTATGGAGCATCTGAATTTATCAAAATATTCTTACACAACAGAATTTTTAATTCCTGAAAATAAGATTGCTGTAATCATCAATAGCTTTGCTCTTTCGATTTTTCAATTAAAATCAGTCCCTTATTTTTTGTCTGTTATTGCTTATTTGGTATTCAATCTTGATCTAAAACACAGTACAGCTTTTAGATCTTATAAATCAGATTTTCTATAATTTCATTCATGATTATACTAAAGCTCGTAGCTTTATAAAGATGGTAAAGCCTTTGCCAGCTATATTTCATGTATTATTGTCCTTAAGCCTTTTTACGTCAGACTGTATTATTCTATATTTTAGTAATACCTCCTAGAGTAACTGAAGAAGCCGAAAGAATGATGAGAAAACTGAAGGTAGCTAATTCAAAAATTTGATGTATCCCGCCAAATTGTTCTCCCCATTCATTTAAGGGGGGTCGCTTTTCATTCTGGCACTGCATTCCACACTGCCAAACATATCGGTTGAACCAGAAAAAGTTTACTGATACCCAGGGCTATACTATGGAATCTGTAAGGTCACTGAATAAATCCAGATGTAATCTAAATTAATGTAAGGGCAAGCTAAAACTTGGTTAGATGCTTAATTTATTTCCAGCAGGGAAATGGTAGTAAACTCTTCTTTCCTACATTTTAAGTTAATGAGGTTGTGGTATTTTTAATGCTGCCCTTTTGCAACAAAAGTTTATATTTCAAAACGTCTGCCCGCTGGATAACACCTGAAATTAAGTCCGGTCTCTAACCCACGCCGTTCAGAATCTCTTGCAGTAAGCAGCTTGTTGTCACTACCCCCACTAGCACTTGTTGTTTTTTACTCTTGGTCTTTGTGCTCAGATTTTGCAGGATGAAGTGGATGCAAGGTCCCAAGATGTGATGAGAAAGGAATCGCAGATGATGATTATGATTGATGAAAAGGAGAATGCCATTAAAAGGTTAAGATACTCCGAAGGCAAGCTATTTTTAAACTTAATTTTCCTTTTTTCTTCTGACTGTGGGATCCAGACAACGTCGCCATGAGGTCTTTAGTGCATTTGTATAAATATTTTCACTCGTTTCTAACCACAAACCCTATTGTTTTCTATTCATAAAGGGATTTCCAATGTTTTTGGATACTTTATTGTGCAGAAAATGGAGTTTTTTTACCCAACATGACTCACTCAGTAACTCATTTTTTGTCTCACTGGGACAGCAGGGATGAACGGTTGTTTCTGCATTATACTAAAACCATTCATTGATTTTCTGGTTGGCCAACTAACTTCCATCCCTCTCTGGGTAAAACAATTTGCTAGATTTCATTGATGTTCTCTTTCTGACGTACTTCTCCGATGAGTGTCAGACGCAAAGTTTTGTAGCTTTTATGTTTTCGCCATGTTTTCGATTTTTCTCGCCATCCTAGAGTTCTGTATTGATCAAAGATTGTTCAAGTATATTAAGGTAACCTTACCTTATCAGGCAAATTGTTCTTTGACTGATTCAACCTCTGTTTTCCACCATCTTTACCTCTGTACGTCATTCTCCTTCTCGATTCTTCTTCGTTCAATTTGATTCTTGATTGTTACCAATCCATAAGGGGCACTGAAGCAAGCTGTGAGTTGTCTGATCTTTTCCTTTGCCACGCATGCCAGAAACAGGGGATGCCTTTTTCTATTTACAGATTACTGCGACTAACCTTACATTTTTGAAATCGTATGTAATAAATTATTCCATCAAAGATGATGGGTCTTATCTCATGCTATACATGATAGTAAAAAGTCAGTTGGCATCACTTTTCTGTGAGAACTTAAGCCGGCAGCTTCCATGCAACTACAAACAATTTAGGCCGCTTTAATTTTGGTAGCCTTGTGCTGCAAAGGTGCATATTGCTATTTTGTATTGCGTGAAATAAGACCTATCATCTTTCGAGGAATCATCTATTGTGCCTTCTTTGCAGCCGGAAGCAATAAGTGGAAAAGTACAGAAGAATGTCTTTTAACACCCCAAAACCCACCCCTGTCTATGCATGTTTTCTTGAATTGGTATACAGTAAGTCTCCAACCAGGCCGTCCAGTTTCTTGTATCAGTATCTTCATCAAATGTGGACAATTACCCAAGGGAATGGTATAAAAACGTCAATATTCTAAAATTCCTTATAAAATATATGATAGAGCATATAATAGTAAAGTGAAAGTAATCTTTGAACTGGCAGGCTAAAGTTTCTTTTATGTCCGATTCTTCTATTATGGGACGTACTGTATTCCAGACGGTGACTACGAAACCCAGACTCCTCCTTTCCGATTCGTATTGTTGCTCCATGTGTATTCTGAGTCCTTAAAGAACGGCACAGCCTCATGTATGCACTTCTTTTTGTTAAAGAAAGTATTTCAAAAGTAATGGTTTCCAACTGAAATGAATCGACGAAAAGTTGCTTCGTTCTTAAATGACACAGAATAAGCAAGGTTTGAACTTTAGGAAAAGACTCAAAACAGCTATCAATTAGACGTGTCGCAAAAACCAAAACAATATTTGATGATATTAACCCGTTAATCCATAGCACGCTTTAGTACGATGAATTATGAAAATTATATTCAGTTACTGCAATGATAGAAAATAAAATCTTGTTCCATTCCTTGTTTGAAAATGCAGAGAAATGAATTCTTACAACCCATAAATCGACTCTGTTTCCCAAACATGTGTTTAGTCGAAATGATGTTTTATGTAATTGCGACCGTCATAGTATTAAGGTGATATAAACAAAGAAGAGGCGAGAATTTTTAAGGATAACATCTTTTAATAGAAAACATCTGAACATTACAAATAATGGAATTATAACATTTAACATTACCTACTTACAATTCATCTTACTTAATTTACTTACTTATCATCAAAGTTTATTGATTGTCTAGTACCCACACAACATTCTGCGAAACCATATCTTTCTTCCCTGGTGAGAACTTGTACCACAAGGCCTAATTTCAACATCATCTTCTTCATTCTGTTGATTCACTTTTTCCAACTCACTGTCCAATTTCTGTTCCATTTCTTCGATCTTAATCACTAGCTTTTCTTGTAAGCGTCTGTTGATACCAAGCTGTGTCTCAAGCCTACCCGCTCTCTCTCTCTTGGAAGCAAGCTCTCGGTTCTTTTCGGTCAGTAAACTTGTCAACATCTTGATCTGTATTTCATATTTGGCATTCACCTCAGCCAATCTAGCTGATTCCAGGTTCACAACTGCAGCATTTTCTACCAGGCTCTTGTATTGCTCTTTCGCTCCGTTGAATTCTTCGAGGGTGAATCTATGCTCGAACTCTGTGAACTCGATGAGCTCCTTCTGTTCTTTGATATTTTCTTTTAGTTTCTGGTTTTCAGATTTCAATTTCTTCATCTCTTTACAGAGAGATCTCACTGAATCTGGTATTTTCAATTTTTCAGCTGCACTCACACTTCTCAGCTCTTCCAATGCAAATTTGTTTTCTAACTCAATGAACTCGACAAGCTCATTTATTTCTTTATTATCACGATCCAACTCCTCATTTTCTTCGGCAAGCCTCTTGATATTTTCACACAGATGTGTAACAGCAGCTGACATTTTTGTAACCAGATCGTCAACAGTATCTTGGGAGCGTTTCTCCTTGCTAACAACATCATCTTTCAAATCAATTTCATCTGGAATGCCACCAGATAGCAACGATAGATCAGCATATACGTCTTTTAGATCAGTCAATCTCTTACCGTCTATCATTTCTTTCTCCTCCAAAGCCTTCTCTTTCTCTGCGATTTCGTTCAGCAAGTTTTCCCTTTCGACTCTCCATTGACTTTCCTGCGACTCGAACGCCTCGATCTGTTTCTTTATCTCCTTCTTCATGATCTCGTTCTGGATTATCAGCCTCTCACTTTCAGAAGACCACTGTCCGAGGATTTCTTTCATCTCTTCATTTTCCGAGACCAAATTCTTCACCCAGGAGGTTGCCGGTTTTGATTCGGGGCTATTGATGCCAGCGAGTTGTTTTTGATCTTTAAAAGGAGATGAAAGTTGCAATAAGACATTTAGATACAATATAAGACTAAGCGTACAAGAGTAGATACACCTTCTCACTTCGTATGTGTTTTCATCAATCCATCCAAGTACCAAGTGCAAAGAATAGCAGAATGGCCTATCCAAGGACCGAAAGGACAACCCTAATCTCAACGATTACAGATTCTCATAGTGAGAGAGCTCACCACCAATATGGAGTACAGAATTATAATTAACTACACATCATATGTGATGATGACTTTGGTAAACGGTATATCACTCTTTTGGCTATTGACTGTCACTACGATATGATTGATATACAAGAATAAAAATCTAAAAGTTGAAATTGTGGTAGGTATGAATATCAAAGATGAAGGTTGCGCAGAAGATAGATATCTAAGATGAATCATGAAGTAGCAAACATGAAACTTCAAGTTGTGTAGTTATAAGTAGCTAACGACATAATAACAAATGTATCATAACTGATGTAAGTATGTAAAATAACTCACATTTCTTGATGATGTCTTGAAGATTATCAACGGTTTCTTCCAGGTTTTCGATTTTTACATCCTTTTCACGGATTTCCTTTTGCTGTTGTTCGGTTTTACGAACTAAAGCATCATACGTAACGAGAGTTTCTCCATCAGAAGCAACGAGATTTACGCTATCAGACGTAACGAGAGACACGCCAGAGTCAGAGCCATGTAGACTTGATAAGCTTGTCGAACGCGATTTGACCTCCATTTTATACCAAACAGTAAAATTTATTGAACTTAACACAGCGAAATGAACTTAACTGTTTGACGAATATTCGGATTGAGGACTTTGATTAGTCTCGCTGATTTTGATACTATTGTAGGATATTTTGATTGTTACGTCGCATTGATTTGAGCAATCTGACGTCAGATCAATCCCACGACGGTGGCGGCGCTATACATGCAATTACATTGGTCCTAGAAACCGCTGACCACTCAGCGATATTCGTTGGCCATAGAATTAGGCCTAAAGTATGTTTTCCTGCTTCTACAAACCTGCGAGTTAGCTCCACTAGTCCATTTGTCTCGTTTCTTTGTTTCAAAAGTGGTATTATTTGTTTTTGAATTTGCCTAAGCTTGGTCAGGTCATAAAAAAGTCTGCTTATCCCAAGTTCACATTAACATCTGCCCTATCTCTAGCTTGAGTATATGCAACATTCCTTTTCAGCAAATATTTTTTGAGAAATGTCAACCCCATTAGGCTGTAAGGGGGTAGCTTTTGTAGAAGGTAATCTGATAAGTTATTTCGTTCTAAAGAATACCATACGCATGTTTTTTGTTCTTCAGAACACAATAGATATTCCAAAATATAGTGCAGCAGGGAATTCCAAAAAAATAAATACCATAAGGAGATCTTGTGAATTCTCCAATGGGAGAGGGTTTAACTTACATCTAATTTTAAGGAAGATTTATCACTTGGCTGCACATCGTTTTGAATTAAACAAATGCGGCTGCTGTCTGCATGTCTCTTAGGCAATTTTATCAACAGCAACCTCTGTGTTGATCGTACAACCAACTGTTAGAGTCATATTTCAATTTCAATTGGATGACATTTAGATAATATGTTAGTAAGTAACATAAGATGGTCCCTGTAATATAGATGGTCCTTTGCAATTTTATTATAAAAATACTTCATACTTTAACTATGTCTAACTTGTAACCATTTCATCACTGCACTAATCAGTTATCACTGCAATTTCAAATTGGGTATAGTTTGATTAAAGGTGCCACATGCCCCCTTCTTGACTCCAATACAGCAAGTGTTGTAAAAGCATTATCAAATAAACTATTTTGTTGTTTCAGAATCATTTGCTATTGAAAAGAAAGAGTTGGTGAATGAAGTTGTGCGTTACAAGAAACTGCTGGAAAGACAGCAGCTAGACAGCTCGAAAAGAGAAGTGCGCGTCAGTGAATTAAGGCACGATGCTGAAAAGGGCCTAACTGCTTTGGAAGAGGCCGATAATAAGATCAGTTACTATCGAAGAGAGGTTAGATATTTCTCTAATCAGTTTTCACCTAAATGAATTGAAATAAAAACCAACAGCAAACTACATCTCTAGGAGTTAGTCCTAAAAAGTTCTTGAATAATTCGTAGTTAACAGCAGTAATTATAGTGGTGTTCGTTATTTACTGTTTATTGGTATTCAAACATTCCTTAACTACCATTGTGTAAACCTACACTTAGTAATTCATACCCTTGAAAATACAGTCACGATTTCAAGATCTTAAGCTAACAGGGTTGTAATGTTCAGGTTCTCGGTTCCAAGTTTTTACTGTACAATACATCCTTAATAATCGGAACAAGTTTAGCTCAAATCTATTAAAGTTACACTCATTTTTATAAGAAACTGTTAAGAGTAGAGTTGCCTGATAGTTGCAATAGCGTGAAACTCCGAGTAACAACATATATGTAGTGTTCTTTGTGTGTTACTTCTATTTTATCTTGCTCTACCGTCTGAGGTATAGAGCACTCATCTTGCCAATGAAGACACATCACTGCAATTATTTGAGAAACAATTAATAGGAAACCGTAGGTCCAGATTTTAAAAATCAGAGAAAACTTCTGTGGGGATCTGATGTGAATCAAAGAGTCAAGAACCGTTTTCTCGTCTCCTTTACTAAAAAGGATGCTAGAAATTCTCAGTGCTCTTTATTGGCATAGAATTGTCATATCATCTGTTACTTTTACTGGAATAACTCGCATGTTGTTTGAATTCAAAAAATAAAACCTCTTTTCTCTGTAATTCCTACTCTTATCTTATTATGTACTTACAGTTGGATGATAAGACCGACCAATACAACCGTTTGCGAGTCCAGTATGAAGAAAAGAGGGCCGAGTGTCTTAAAATACAGACCGAATATCAGGAATTAGAAGAAAGGTTTTTCAAATCAGGTGTCAAGTCGAAAGAGGAGATTGGTAGAGATTTGAAGGTAACAAATAATCTACCTGATTTTGATTAGCAATCTTTATGACTACCTTAGGGTAGCTTCCTACTATAAATGACATCTGAATGCTTATGTTTCAAGATAGAGAATAAGTTCACATTAATAATGAACATAAAAACCTTCTTAGATAAAACAACTAAAAACTAGAATTGTGGCTATACGCCATACCCAATAGATAAGAGTAATTGCAGCCATTTTGCCTAGTTACCCCCCCCCCCCACCCCCGTCCCTTCCTCTCGACGGTACTGAAGTCTTGTCATCGTTTTAGGAGGAGATCAAACATTTGAAATATGATGTTCGCCAAAAAGAAATTGCTGCTGAACAAGACAGAGCTCTGCGTAACAAAGTATGCGTTATTTCCATGTATTTGATTGTTCCTCTCGTTGACTTTTTTTAAGAGAATAGACAGGTTACACGGAGTGAGTTTAGACAGGCAGTTTGTTCAACTAGCTAACCTAGGAAAGGCCTCAAGAAGCCTTATTTCAAGAAGCAGGGGCGTGGTAGTATACACTTCATCACTACATATAGTAGTTTAGTATGTATAAGATGCTGCCATTTGTCCCAGGAAATTTCTTAAATTCTTAGCACCATAGCAGCTGAAATACATATAGTAGAATATGAGGAACTAGTATTTCTAATACTCTCATTTTTGCCACAAAGGTCGTCAAGAATTTCTAGCATTAAAGCAACTGGTTTACAGATTGAGGATGATGATGATGATGATGATGATGATGATGATGATGATGATGATGATGATGATGATGATGATGATGATGATGATGATGATGATGATGATGATGATGATGATGATGATGATGATGATGATGATGATGATGATGATGATGATGATGATGATGATGATGATATTGATGATGATGATGATGATGATGGTGATGGTGATGATGGTGATGATGATGATGATGATGATGATGATGATGATGATGATGATGATGATATTGATGATGATGATGATGATGATGATGATGATGATGATGATGATGATGATGATGATGATGATGATGATGATGATGATGATGATGATGATGATGATGATGATGATGATGGTGATGATGATGATGGTTATGGTGATGGTGATGATGGTGATGATGATGATGATGATGATGATGATGATGATGATGATGATGATGATATTGATGATGATGATCATGATGATGATGATGATGATGATGATGATGATGATGATGATAATGATGATGATGGTGATGATGACGATGATGATTCTTGTGTTGATGATGATGATGATGATGGTGATGATGCTTTTTTATCATATATAAGTTCTACCAATAATTTATAATTCTTAAAATGACTTTGTCATTTCAGATATCTGATGATTGTGCTGCACTTGTGAAAGAAAATGCAGCTTTGGCATCTCAGACAATAGAACTGCAGAAACAGCTTGATGCGGTATGTTGAGTTGCTATTATTTCATCTTTGAAATGTTTGTATGTGTTTCAAATACATCTTCTTCTGGTTAGCAGGCAACCACCAAACAGGCTTGTACTCTTTTCTTCAAAAACTGTGTATTACGCTATACTATGCATTGAGAACTGTATAAGGAAACCTGAAGCACAGACCTTGCATTACCACATAAATATACAAACAGAAATCACATTTACACATACAGATGTACATCTCCTAGTGAGTTGGCAATTACTAGCCAGGTTTCTAGAGATACTGAGTCTAATCTCTCGACTCTTCTCAGTACAATATCTTGTATGAACACTAAGAAGAAAAGGCTCAAAAGACAAATCTCTTCATCTCGACCAACCTGGTTCGTGGCGACCCATTCATCAGGAGACTACGTATGTGTAGGGATTCCGGTAATTAAGTTGATATCTTGGCAAAGCAGGCTAGCTCGATTATCACAGAAATACGATAGGAAGTTCAAGAGGTTTCACCACAGAACCAAGTTCTCGGATAAACGGGCTAGCCTATCTTCCTTGGCTTTATCATTTCATACGAAAAGGTCCTTGGCCATTTCTAGCTCATTTTTATTCAATGCAGGCATCTTTACATGAGCGATTTCCGCTTTCAAAAGCTATTTCTTTGATGCTTATGTTTTTTCCTGGGGAATTCCACTGATCGCCAAAAGTTAAGGTTTTCGATTTGTCAAGCACCTGTTTTTTAAACCTGATCAGGTCAGTTGTAATAACCTAGCTTGTAAATAAACCTTGTGTAATTAAACCTTTATCAATATAGTGGATGACTTTCCAAATCTATAAACTAATTATCCTCTATTCCTTTTTATTTCTCCATCAATAGGAAAGACATTTTCAAGATGACAAGGAAACGCGGCGACACGCAAATATCCAAGAATTGGTCACTTCGAAAGAAAGCGAGAAACATCTTCGAAGAGAACTGGAGCACCTCAAAGATCAGCTTAGAATAGAAAGACAGAAACACAAGGATGCAATGGAGAAGGTAAGGATCACCCAAGATTTCGGCTGGAGATTTGCAGTGTGAAATTAGGCGTAAAATCTTTATGTTATTGAATTCATTCCCATCTCTTTCAAAATATTGAATATTTATTCTGTTTTTTCTTGCAGTTGCTTAAAGAAGAGCGTGGTTTGAGCAGAGGTAAGAAAGAAATGGCTTTATAAGACACGGTTTACAGTAATTCGACAGCTTAATGAAAACTTAACGAGCAAAAAGATCCAGATGAAGAGTATTTTCCATATTTTGATTCAGGATATGTGAATTCCCTTTGACTTCCTCTCATTTTAGCTTTGAAATGATAGCTTTTAGCATTAGAATTAATGTGTAGACTGCTAACTATAACACCTGGTATTGGTTTTTGCTTTCACCCATTCTTTATCATAGTAAATTCGTTGCACATTGCAGTTGATCATTACTCAAAGACAGGACTGGGTGATATAAACTTAATGAAGTTGAATAGTTTTCATAATACCAAATAGGAAACTGTAAACATTGATATACTACTGATAACATCTTTTTACATGTGATGAACCAACACTTCTCTAATAAGTCCTTTCTACCCTAAAACGTACTGGGATTAATATCTCGGATATGCCTGCCCCGCTGACGATCCTGTCTTTTTGATTAGTTTGAAACAGTATTGCTACAGCTGGAATGATGGAGTAAGACCGGTATGACAACTTCTAACTGTTCATATTTCTTGTAGCGAATTTAAGAGGGACGAAACTTCAGTCTGAGGTTGCTGAGCTGGAGAATCTGAATCTATCACAGGGTGAGGAAAACATCCAACTCAGACGAGATAAAATGATTTTAACAGATCATGTGGCTGAGCTTCAATCTAAAGTAAGTTTATATCTTATCTTATTCAGCCTTTCGGTTTAGAACCGTCCGGAATCTCTAGAGCCATATTACATTGGAAAAAGAGAACAGTAAAAGTTATAGCAGTTTTTTGCACCAAAAAAACAATTTCCATTGTTAGTTTCCAGACCATCAATCTCTTTCGACTTTGAGTTTCCAGACTACCACTCTCTTTTGACGATGAGTTTCCAGACCATCACTTGCTTTTGACTATGAGTTTCTAGACTACCACTCTCTTTTGACAATGAGTTTCCAGACCATCACTTGCTTTTGACTATGAGTTTCCAGACTACCACTCTCTTTTGACTATGAGTTTCCAGACCATCACTTGCTTTTGACTATTGGTTTCAACTTTCACTTTGTATAGTCCTAAGAAATTTTAATTGAAGCCATGTCGTTTAGAGTTTCTACCCTTAACACTGCTTGGTTTTCAATATATACCAATGTATTGAGCCTTAATAACTAGAAAAAACAAATAATTATTTTTAGATCAGAAGCAAGAAAGGAGACTGGCTGTATGTTACTCCAAGTTCATTGCTTATGCAATCATTGGACAGACTAACCCGCTACTAAGAAACTGAATGTTGCAAAACCAGGCTGCCTTGTTTCTTACAGATAGGTTGAAATGTAATTGGTGAAGAATTGGAAATATGTTAACCCAACAGCAATCGAATTTGAATGAAACGAAAAATCTTTTTAATCAAAATTACTTTCTGAAGCAGTATGAATTTTCAACCTGAAAATCTAATCTTTAAGATGTGCTACTATCTGGCAGGCTAAAGTTTCTAAGTGTTGGGTTAGTGCTGTAATCATGAGTATATTTCAATGACTTCGTGCACTTTCTGCTATCTACACTAGTGCTCCCAGAGCTCCCAGCACAAACCAGGACGAGTAAAAATTCGAATAACGTTGCAGAAAATAGCCTAACTAACCATTTTTCGTTTCAGTTGAGTGAAGCAGAGGAAGACGTTGTGCACCTAAGAACAGAGCTCAGTGATTTCAAGAGTCACACTTCGCAGCTAGAATCGAAAATCAAACTCCAAAAAAGCATGGACACCATCAAGTGGGAAGAGTTCGAGAGGATGGCCGACAGTTTGAAGGAATTCTCCAGGAATATGTCACCTGTCAAGGACCCCAGGATCCCTGAGTACGAGTCTTAAAGATTAAGGTACGAATTCTTTAACAATTAGGCTTTTTGTTTCCAACACTTTCTATTAAGTTCTTTTATGTGATTAGGTAAATAAATGATTCAAATTTTGAATAGTCTTTAGTAAATCTAATATGGTTACTCTCAAAACATATACTGACTTTATGAATTATTGTCAATACTCAAAACATTTTATTAATTCCAGAAATTTGTTTTTATTGGCCTTTATCCTATTCACATATACTGGGTTAGTGATAGAAAGCATCTGGCTAACCGACATTTGGTGCTTTGTGGTGGCTTCTGCTAAACACCGGACCAGAACATGGAATATATCCTGGCCCTAGCCCTAACTTTGACCCTAACCCTAACCCTCTAGCCGTAATCCTAATCCCAATTCTAACCCTAGCTGTAGCCATAACCCTAATCTCAACCCTTACCCTTACCCAAATCATAACCCTAGCCCCATTTATTCCAGTCTAGTAATTACCACTATCATAAAAAGTCGGCTTACCTTATGATATCTATCATTCGCCCCAATACTAATGTTTGTACCGTACCTACTCTAATATTCATAGCTTCTTTATTCAACATACCTTTATTTCATAGATCTAAAGGAGATTAATTTAGCCTCTACAAAAATCATTCACTCTTTTTTCAAATCAATGAAATGTCAATTAAATTTCATCCAAGTTAATACTTTATCGATAATAATTTGAATCTCATTTAACCAAGTCAAGGCCGAGGCAGTTGTCGTCTTGGTCTAGACATTCTTATTACTTTATCATAGTTAATAGAAATATATGGTTCGGAAACCTATTGTTGTACGTCTTTGTTTCACAGTTGATGTTGAGCAGTACTTGTTAAACGTGAACAACGTATGTCTTATCCTCTCCCTTTACTGTTTAAATTTTACATTTAAATATTGCCTACATAAATATGATGCTGAATATTTTCTAAATAATAAATATTTCTGGATAGGGAACTACAAGAAGCGTTTTGGTCTATTCGCGCAACCATGACCTTGTTGGCTAAAACAATAGCAAAACAAAAGACTGTGCACTCTCCATTTTGAAAATCTTACACAAAAAGATAAAACAAAAGTTTTCTAAACTATATATTTCTATAAACTATGACTTTATCCCCAAATTTAGGAACTCAACTCAATTCACTCGTATTTCACGAAAACGAGACTATCACCACTAAGAGACTGCTCAAACTTAGTTTTCAGCACTCAGTAAATTAATCAATAGCCATAAACTTCGGCTCATGTAATAAGTCTAGTCTCGGCCTCGTTCGGAAGCTCTCTATTAGCATTTGACGTCATATAAACAAAATTGATTTTAAGTGAAGAAACGATATATCCCTAGATTTAATTATTCATATTCTTCTTAAAGAAAGTATGAGCGACTGTCTTTTTAACTCGTATGCATTACGACAAGCCCATAGAAGCTTGAACAACCGCTTTTCTGAAAATACCCTCGATATTCATGAAGATATAAAAGTTAGTGAAGAGCAACAAATAGCGGATTTTGCTGAAGATATGGACAAGAAGCAAGTGGGTAAATCAAGGATAATTCGCGTGAAACAACGAAAAGAAGAAGATGAGGTGCCCAGTCGAAAGGAAAATGGCGAGAGTAAACATTCAGCATCAGGAACTGCCGGGAATGGAGAGTCTGTTGCTTCGAATGCTGAGAAAATGACAACTGGCCTTACCTGGGCTGAAAGTGGTTTTTCAAATTTGCTGCCGGATGTTGAGGAATAGAGTGAGCAGATATTTAGAAAAATTATATTCTGAAACTTCATATTTATCTGGTTTTGTATGACGAGTGTAGCAAATTTCAAAGGCGAATGGTGAATCTTGAATTTGTTTAAAGGCAGATTCGGGAGCCACAATATAGACTATAGCATCTAGATAAATTTGGCATGGTAACTTTGTATGCCTGTTTGAATTTGATCATACAAACGTGCAAGAAAAGAAATGTAAACTGTCCTGGTGTTATCTTTATGTTCTTTGTGGGCCGATTTAGCGGTTCGGATACAATATTAATAATGCTATATTGTCTTTGTTTGTTAGCGTGCACTTCCGTTCTGCTTTACTAATAAATCAGTTACATGAGTTACAATTAATATTATTTTCGTTTGTCACTGTGCAATTGCGTTCTGCTCATTACGTTCACTATCAAATACAATGGTTAATACAATGGCTTCCAGACTATCTTTCTTTATGACTATGATTGAAAGCAGCAAGTATCACAGCTTTACCTCTGTTTGGCGAGGGGAGCGAGGGGAGCTAGCTTTGCGAACAACAAGTTCATCAATCTCGATGCCATTCAATTGGAAACTGTTTCTCTTCAACGTCACGCTCTTCAATGCAACATGCAAGTCATCAACACTGAGAAAATCAGCCTCTGAAAATTGTTCAGTTCGCCTTCCTGCCGTCATGTGGCTGGTGTTATTATCGGATATATTAGCGTTCCTCCCTCGCCTTCTTGTCATTCTTGTCTTGGCTCGTTCTATCACCTTCTTCACTCCGTACTCCTCAATGGCTGCAGACACTGAGCACAGTAGACTCGAAACTAGCGAGAAGCCAATAAAGACGCCGAGGATTAGTGATATTATGTCGAACTCCGTGAACCCTTCTTCGTAGACAGGCACATAGTCACCAAAACCAATGGTCGTAAAAGTTATGAAAATGAAATAGATCCCTTCGAAATACGACCAGTCCTTCCTCTTCAGCAAAGTCATAGCCCCGAAGACTAATATGACGATGATAGTTAGGAAGAAGTTAAGTAAGGTTGCTTTTAGGTGGATCGATGCTACCCGCCTTTGATTGTGTAGTTTTTTGTAGTATATTTTGATTAATGATATTTGGATGTTCATGAATCTTTCTCCCAGTGATTTCAAAGCCAGGCAAGTGAACGGGATCCCGAATAAAGCGTATAGCATGCAAAATACTTTTCCGCCGATTGTCTTGGGTACAATGTTTCCATATCCTAGGAAAAACGTAGAATTCAGATTATTTCATTTCATTCTATGCGAAGTCGCAAAATAGCGATATAAGGATACAAAGGACATTCCAGATACTAGTGGAGTAGATTTAAGAAGAACTAAGAAGAGCAGATAAGAAAAAGGAAAGGTGCAGAGGTCATTAGATCAATGTGGGCACATCATTTTCTGGCAGGCACATAATATTTTTACTGGAAAACAATTTTCTCGCAGGGAAATAATGTGCTTGAAGGCACGTAATTTTCCAGTGGGCATCCGATTTCCTTGCGGGCACGTAATATTCTGCGAGACTCCCTATTTGCTTGTGGGAAATTAATCTTCTTGTAGGTACATGATATTGTTGTAGGCACGTAATTTTCTTTCGGGCACATAATTTTCTGGCAGAAACATAGAATCATTGCAGGCACATAATATTTTTTAAAAGTGCACAAAGAGTAGTGCAGGTTTCATTCTGACAACGTTCTTTTTGCCAAGAATTAGTCAAAACAGAAATAGATAAACATGGTCCTTTGGTTGAAATGCGTCTCTCGGAGAAATACTGTCCTTGGATTTACTAAAGTCCTAAAAGAACTTATGTGTATTGGAGATTACTAGACTGAAATGTGCGTACTAGACAAAAAATGATGCATATTAAACTAGAGAAATCTGCACATAAAACAGAATTAGTGTTTTGATGTTCAGATAGTTGAGATTAGGTGTTAATGGTTTGGACAATAAACTTGAACCATAAAAAAACCTACCCACAGTCAGAATGGTTGTTCCAGCAAAAAATACAGCATTGCCATAATTCCACTCGGTATTCATCGTATGTTTTCCGCCACTGTGAATAATCTTATTTTCGATAGCCTTCATGTCGACTTCACTGATGTTATATTTCTTCATGAAGCTATCCAATGTTGCTTTATATTCCTTCACCAGTTTGGCCTGGTGTGACTTCTCGAAAAGTCGGAAAATGGCTCCTCCAACGCACAAATAAATCGTCAATATCACAACCCTGCTGATGATGGTTCGGTCACCTTTCTTCATTGTTACAAGCAAATGATTTCAACTTTGTTTCCTTATCTGCTGCGGCTGTTCCTACTCTTTAACAAAGTAAATTGATTTCTTTAAATCTCAAATTTAGTTATTTGCTTAGCTGCTAACGAAACGAGTTTATCACGAGTTGATATGCGCAGAGCTTATACATGAAATACTCAAATACATTTGTATTTAAAAATACTCATTTAGTGTAGCTTTCAAAACGCTCTTTTGTTTGTTGTCATTAGTTCCAGATATTATTTCCACTTTGATCACATCAAAAGGCCCAATTTTCTTCGACTAGTTAGTTTTACTTTACGTTCCTGAATGTTATAGCTTTCAAGATGCTTTTTTGTTAGTAGTTTCAGATTTTCAACTATAGCATTTTTCTTCAACTTGTCTGTTTCAATTTATGTTGAATCGTAATTTTACCATCCATAATTAAACATTTCCATCAGATATTCTTTAGTCTCACTAATCTGTTTGTATTTCTTCCACTACAAAGCTGCTTTATCTTTTAAAATAACAGCTACCAGTTCAAAACGTGATAGCTTTACAATCCTTCCAAAGTTTCAAGTGGGTAATATCAGTTATCATTTTCACCACATGCAGTAATTCGTATGTTGATGGATAGGCCTACTTCATCTTAAGAGTTTGCCTAAATCAAGTATCTGTTTTCTGAGTTCTTTCTTCGATTCGTGTATTCGTGCACTACTTGTATCTTACGACTAAACAAGAGTTCTTCGTTAGATATTCATTAGCTTGCGGATTCTCTTTTGTTCATCTTGTATCAAAATATAGCGAAGCAATTTCCTTCTTTTTTTCTCAACAATGCATCTATTGAAGGCGGCTCAGTACAACCTGTCGCTTTTTCAAGGCTTAACTATGCTTTTCCACTTTAGCTAAAAGCTTTTTTCAGACTTTCATTAAAAATGTTTATACCAAACTTGTTTAAATCTATAGAACAAGTTTTTGCCCGCTCAAAGTATGATATAGCAATTTCCTTTAAGCTTTTTTTGGTAATAGGTGGAAATAGATTGGCTTTGTGTTTTCTAACTTATTTCCTCTTAGTGTGTTGCACAGTGTCCTTTAATATTTGATATAAAATTCAATTGTCTTCATATTAAAGATGTAGAGGATCGGCAAGTAAACTAAAAATTTCAGGTTTCTCCAAAGTCAGTGTCTTCTTGTATTTTCTATTTCATTGTCTTTTATGATCCACAAGCTATTATCAAGGTCAACTAGTATCTATAACAAGAGTCCTTAAAATGACCACTTTGTCAGTATCACCTCATATAAATTGGTCTTTCAACGTGTGTTAAACCGAAATATTTCAGGTTTCTCCAAAGTCAGTGTCTTCTTATAGTTTCTATTTGATTTTCTTTTTATGATCCACAAGCTATTATCAAGGTCAACTAGTATCTATAACAACAGTCTTTAAAATGACCACTTTGTCAATATCACCTCATATAAATTGGTCTTTCAACGTCTATTAAACCGAAATATTTCAGGTTTCTCCAAAGTCAGTGTCTTCTTATAGTTTCTATTTGATTTTCTTTTTATGATCCACAAACTACTATCAAGATCAACAAGTATTTATAGCAAGAGTCCTTCAAATGACCACTTTGTCAATATCACCTCATATAAATTGGTCTTTCAACGTCTATCAAACCGAAATATTTCAGGTCTCTCCAAAGTCTGTCTTCGTGTATTTTCTATTTCATTGTCTTTTATGATGAATAAGTTACTATCGTGATTATCATCACCACTAGCTTATAGCAAGTATACTTCAATGAAGTACTTTGTCACCTCAAACAAACTGGTTGGCCTGATTGTTTGAAAGTGACAATTTTTCCTGTATTTTAGCACCAAGCATTTGTCACTTATAAATCAAATCTTCCAACCAAGTATTTACTGACTCAATTCAAATTTCTTCCTCATCTCAACATATATTATTATGCTATTCATTTGATTCTTTCCCACCTCCAATTTCTTAGTCATTTCGAATGTACTGGTCTTTAGATTTCTATCAAACTGATATTTCAGGTTTCTCCAAAGCATATGTCTTCTTGTATTTTCTATTTTGCCTTTTTTGTCTTTTATGACCCATAAGTTACTATCAAGATCAACAAAAATTTATAGCAAGTGTCTTCATATGAAATATTTGTTAGTATCATCTTTGGTTGGCCTGATTCTCTTAAACTGAGGATTTCTTTTGGGTTTCAGTACAAATTATTTGTCACTTATGAATAGAATCTTTCTACCAAGTACCTTCTGACTCTGAAATTTCTTCTTCAACTCAACATACATTAGTTGAGTATTGTCTTATTCATTATTTGGTGGTTCAGATCAAAACGTGGCATACTTTGAAAATCGTGTTTCTTTTATGTCTACTTTCTTTTTCGGCGAAGTTTTGTCCCATGTGTTATGGATCTGGAAAATGGGTTCAAGTGAAAATTCTATATCGCACTGTGCGATATGATATTTATGAAAGATTCTTTTGCATAGTTACTGTTGATACCATTCACTTTAAGAAATGATTTTGAATGAATAGCCAATCATTTACTATATGCATGTCGAATGTTTCTTGTTTGGTAGTCAAAATACGAATTTTCACAGTTTCGATTCTCTGTTATTTATGTTTTAAGGGTCTAAAAATCCGATTTACTTTAGATAATTTCAAGTTTTCACTTTTTGGTGTCTAATATAAAACAAAACTTCATTGTCAGAATTTGTAAATAACTCGAGTTTTTATGGAAAAAATGGTTGTTCATATTTTTTGACGATATTCATGTTCCTTCAATGCAGAAAGTGAGACGTTGTTGAATTCCAAAAAGTTTCCAATTCAAACGAAAATTATGCTTAAATATTTTTCGGCGTGTTAAATCTTTTAGCTCTTTGGCAGCTTACCTCTCTAGGAAAGAAGAAGTTGTTTTTATTTTTCTATCCATTTAATCCATCCTATTAATTTGAAGTTGAATTCGCTGGCAATTACAATTTTATCTCTCGAGTAATGCCTACTGTCTTCTTCTTGTAGCTTCATATGGAATTTCATAAACAGTTTATTTTCTTGCTGTCGTTTTAGGAACACCGCAATGACAAATTGTCCTTCAATTCGACTAAATCTCTCTTCGTAAACTCAAAAATACTTCACGGCTAAATTTTTTCTTCCTTTCGCTTTGAAAATAACCCAACAAGAAATAAATTATATGTCCATTCGCTGATTAGAATACTTCACAACAGTTCAATTTCTTGCTGTCGTTTTGGGAATTAGGCAATGAAAAATTGTACTTCAGTAGGATTATCCCCCTTAATTGATTGAAATACGTATACTTCACAAATGCATTATCCATCTTCGCATGGGATGTCATAAACAGTTCAATTTCTTCTCGATTTCGTTTTTGCAATAACACAATTATAAACTCATAACGTATTATCCATCTTCACATGGGATGTCATAAACAGTTTGATTTCTTCTTGCCGCCAGTTTAGGAATACACCAATAACAAATTGTCAGTCTATACGATTAGCTCTCTTAAATACGTATGACAGCTTTATTGTTTCTTATCGCCATTTTGTCCGCAGACACCAGTTGCTTTATAGCTTCTTTCGTGTTTTAAACGTCTTCTTTGTAAACACAATTCAAATACATAATATGACAAATTGACAATCCAATGCAATTACCATTTTAATAGTTAATATTTCATGAGAGAATCTAAATATTGACTGCCAGTAATGCAAACGTTATTCTACGTGTGGCTTCCATAAATACACCAACCAGCTTCTTTCAAGATTTAAATGAGCGTGAATTGAAGCGACATCATGATTCACGCGTTTCAAGAAGTGCATTTGCACCTTAATTGCTTTGACATGTGTGGGAGGATGGACGCATAATGTAAAATGATAGACCTAGTGTCAATACTGCGTGATTATTGGGTGATCATGATTTATAATTCGATAGGCTATTGTTTCTGACGTTCTTGGTTGTGATGGAAATCTTTCTCAGGTCTAGAAATCAGTTTGAAAAATCAATATTGAATCTAAGATCTATTTTAGTGATGATCTTAAAGTTAAAGTTAAAAACATTGATTAAACCAATGGGTGAAGAAAGAATTTTCGCGTTTTCTTATTTCCGAGAACTTCGAGTCTGTTGTCAGATGTGTCAGTGTTCTGAGCAATAACATAAAAAGAACAGAACCCAAGGTTTTAAGCATAAAACAACTTCAGCTACTTTTCATTCAGCTAAGTTTTACTTTAGAAATATTTATTGCTAATGATACCTATACCTACTAGACCAATACCTATACCTAATACCTATTCCTAATACCTGCCTAATACCTATCTAATACCTATACCTAATGCCTTCCTAATACTTATACATAATACCTACCCAACACCTAATACCTACCTAATACCTATACCTACCTTACACCTAATACCTATACTTACCTAATACCTATACCTACCTAATACCTTATCTAATATCTATACACAATACCTAGCTGATACCTACCTAATACCTATCTAAAACCTATACATAATACCTACCCAATACCTAATACCTATACCTACCTTACACCTAATACCTATACTTACCTGATATCTCATACCTACCTAATACCTTATACCTATAACTACCTAATACCTTATACCTATTTCCTATAGCTACCTATACCTAAACCTATGTCTATACCTATACACGCTTTTTATTTTATAAGGAACCTACTTCAAGGCCTAGTACTAAAAGTTCCTTAAATTTCATATTGTTCTCTATTGTTACAAGAAACAATAGAACAAAAGAATCCATTGTATTTGACAAGAAATTCTAGTTCTAGGTTCCTTATAAACAGTTCCTTATAAGAAAAAAACCGTGTACCCCATTCCTGTCAGTTTCAGGCTTACTTTCATAATTATGTATAAGTAATGTTCAGCAAAGGACTTTAAATCAAACATGTCCAAAACGGTAGAATAACACTCAAAGCAAGTAAACAACATTGTCATCAACTTATTGCCTTCTTCCAATGCGAAGAAATGCCCCCATCAGAGCAACTAATTTTGTTCAGATGCTCGATCCAGTCTTTATTTTGAAATCAGCGGTCCATCCTCTTTACGAGCTTTTTTCTCAAGTGAATTTTAGATTTGTGACGAAAAGCGTGGTTCAAAATCTGACTTCTAAAACAAAGTAATCATTTCGCAGTATTTAACAAGCGACCTGAAAAGGTTTGGAGTATTAACAGCTGATTTAGTCAATTGACGTCATTGCGAAACCAGTCTATTCTTGCTGGTTGATAATTCACAAGAAAGAAAAACACAGGTGAAGAAGGACGTTCACTTACAAACTTGTTCACCCTTTGTTTCTGCTAGTCAATCTGCAGTGGATTCGGAACTCTCTGTTCTTTAGGTACATGGATTTTGGCCTAAGTCCCAATTAGTGTCCAGGCTTTGTGCGTTTATAGTATGGCCTTTCATTGGGGATTCGGTATTTCGGTATGGATTCAGTAAGGGTTCATTAACGTTTCAAGCAGGGGTTCAGTATAGGGTTCCAGTGCCCAGTGAGGGTTACACAAGAGTCTAAAAAGGGCTTATTAAACCCTCCGACCCTATTTACCTTCGACTGTAGGACCCAAAATTTCCCCTCTTTTATGCCACTGGCTCTAAGTTCATACAGTTGGTGGAATGACCAGTTTGTTAGATTGTAGGCTGATAGAAACTCTAAGGGTTTTCTTCCAATACCCAAACTTTTAGTAAACTTAGGGGTGGAAATCTTGGGACTAGATACGTTATGCCCATTCCACAAGTTCTTGATGATGAGTGAAGACAGACACAAGTTTATAATGAGCCAATATCAGAACCAGCGCTGTCTCAGAGTTTTTTTTGTTGATATTTCTTTAATTGGTAAGTTCTGAGCAGGAATTGAAAAGTTTTTGTTAAGGGTTCGTAAAGAGTTATGATAGTTCAGTCCTTGTTTCTTGTTTCAGATACAAATACATGTATAGCCCTGAACAGGAATTCAGTAGATTTTAAACACGATAAATGTATGCAAGTTGTTCGAGTTAATTTAAAATTCGCATGTTTTCTTTGCGTCATTGTTGCCAAAGATGCGATAGCAAAACTCGTATTCTCATATTTTGATCGTTCAATTGAAAATTTACTTGCAAATGTTCCGATAAATCTTTCCACAAAAGAGACATGTGCTATTTCATTTATGATCCCAGCTGGTAACAAATTTGTGTTGCACAGATAAGTAATGGTCTATTCATCTTCTTGCCAGCAACGCTGCAGTTTATTATGAAATTCTCAAGGAGAAGCAGCATAATTTGCAAAATTGAGAAGATAGTAGAAGATCCTGCGAAAAGATTGTTAGCTATTATTCATTATATTAGAGATCAGGAAATGGTGCTAAACATATACACCAACAGTCTGTTGATACCTACCATACCAACCAAGGTCCCTGGGGATGACACTTAGTGCAGTGTGTAATGGATTGGTAAGGGTGTGTGGCTAACATCAAAATAGGGACTTATTTCTTAACGAAATCTTCCCAACTTCTTTTATAACTATTCCTATGCAAAATATAGAAATATTTCATTTCAAGGGTATGAAAAAAGAAAAGATGCTTATACCTTTCATATATTGTAAGCTCGAAACATAATAAAGGATAAGTTCGCATCAAAAATCAAAATTACGCTCGTAATGGGAAGAAGGGGAAGCTCAACTGAACCAGACCCTCGAGCAGCACTAGACGAGATGCGTCTGCCTTTTTCACAGATTTCGCCTGACCGGGTTGGCCCACCTATCATGTAAACGCAGCTAGAAAGCCCAGCCTCGCCTGACTCCATGTAAACAGGCCCTATTCTTTTCCATGGAGTTCTTTAAATAGACGATTCTGCAAAAGATTTTGGGTCTCATTTCACGCAATGCGTCATAGGAGTATCCTTCTTAGCAACGCATAGATACCAAAACTAACGACTGCAGCAGATTTAGGCCGTTGAGATGTTGGTGGCTCTGCGTTGCTAAGAGGGCTATTCTCACCCATCATGCATTGCGTTAACCATGAAACATCTTTCGCATAATTGTCTGATGGTCTTGTTTATTATCTTGTGGTTTGCAGGTCAATGAACGGCTCGATGATTGGATGATTCGTCATGACGCCATCATTATTCGAAAATGAGAATGGGTAAATGTACAGAGTGTCTCAAAAAAATGCTACATCATCGCTGAATGCATTTGTTGTATTTAGGGCTTGAAATATTTTGGAATCAAATCTAGTCTTTTAAGGAAGGTGAAGATTGCAATTTCTGTTTGTAGTAACAACCTACCCAATAAACCTACCCAAAAATTTTTCTGAAATTTCCCAATGGCTGGCTTTTCATTTCCAATGTTTCAAAATCGAGAAGATTTATTTACAAAATAATCCTTTCAAGAACATTCGTCGTAACTGAAAAATAGTAAGGTTGATCGGGTACTGTAATAAAAATATCATAGCGATATTTCAACCCTTTCTCTACGAAATCTTGTCTTATTTTGAAAGATTTGAACACGTTTCACCTTCAAAGTGTGAGGAAACGCCTAGTTCTTTTTCCGACTGGTCTGGTAAATTATGATGGAACTTGGAAGAAAAAGTTCAGAAAATATCAAAGGACGATAATGAAAACAAACTCGACCTTTAAACGTTTCGATTTATCAATCTTTGTCACTACGACTTAAAGTTAACGTTTAAAGCTCGAGTAATTTGCTTTTTTATTACATTTGTTGGGAAAAGACATTCAAATAGTCGCTCTTTTTGTACAAAGTGAGTACTTTCATATTCAAAATCAACAAAAGCTTAGGAGCAAAGCAGTCCTTTGTCATTGTCGGAATCCTTTCCGATCCTTCAATAAACCTATTAAAAACTTCACAAATTCAGTAACCCTGGTTTCACGGTCTTATGCGCAAGAGTGGGTTTCTTTGGTAATTAATCAACTTTGTAAGAACATTAACCCAAACACAAATAAGCAAAACAAAGACGTAAAGACCGCGATTCAATGTGTTTTGTTTGATGAGACAAGGTCTAAAGTTAAGCCGAGTCAAGCATGAACATTCTTGTGTCAACCAACTTGTGATTGCTTTTCATAACTCACAGATACTCTGTAGGAAGGGCGCTGTTCGTGGATGAGACTTCGAGTTTGCCATTGAAGACCGTTATAATCTCCAAGATGAGTTTGCAATCCTTCATTTTCGTGTTGGCTATTGTGTCATTGCAGTTGATTCAGCAAGGAACCGGTAATTATGTTTGTTTTCATTTCTAGTCTCAACGAGTTCAAATTTTAGGTATTTACATCGAATAATTTTCTTTTTGTAATGTACTCGCAGACTTGTTTGAAGGCTGCAGACGTCTTCATGCGCTGACTTTTATCTCAAACAATGTTAGTTTGGGCCTCTCTGCTTACTCAAATGCATTTTACAGTGAATTTACTAAGTCAAACAATCGAGGATGAAGAAGGGTGTGACAAATTTTGGGGTTCATTCTCTTTATCGCATGAGTGGCCTTTCTTACTTGCTGCAAGGGACAGTGTACCTCCCAAGATTTTGCAAATGCGTAGTTTGATAGTCCCACAATCATTGAGCCAGGACTCGAAGTGACGATCCCTTGATTTTGCTTGACATTCTTTCATCACTATCGAACGAAGTAGTGGGAACATAGAGATGAGGTTTTGTAGCCATCTCCTCAACTGTTTGACGAAAAAGAGTGTTCACAAGCGTAAGGCCCTTGACGAAAAACGCACTTTAAACAGGATTTCTAAGGTAAGGTGGGTTTCATGTTGATGAAATTCAAGTTGGTGAAATTTCTTTACTAATATGAAACACTTAAGCTTAGTTTTTCTCATAAAAAAGACTAATAGGTACCTAACTTGAACGTTAGAAGCTTTTTTTCTTTTTATCATTCGTCTTATACGCTCGTACCGATTGTTTGCAGTTCATCTGCAGCCTTAACTTTCGTGGTTTAGACATAGTTAGATCACTCTATGCTTTATGCAGTAAACACTTGCGTCCAACAACGCCCTTTTTTCTTGCAGGGAATTTTACGCTGGTAGTTGCAACACTTCTGCATGTCATCGCTTACATTGCTATGTTATATAAGGATTCACACATGAAAATCCCACTAAAGAGCAATAATTGCATGAAACTACATGAAAGTTTGAGAAAATCCACAGAGACATAATCATTGATAAACAAAATTGAAGGGGGTCCCTGTATATCTTTGAAGTGTTGTGTCTGTGACTGTAACAAGCACACAATCATGATACAAAATCGTAAATAAGTTTTCCTCAACTACATAGAGTTGAAAATAGGCCTTATGGTAATCCCACACCAAGAATTTGGTCGCATTTCCACTTTCAGCCAATGATATCCTGACCTTGATTTATTTTCCCTTCGTAGCCACAAAAGTCACGAAGTCGTACGCATTCAGCTTCAAAATCAAGAACTATGCTTGCTCCATCGCTATTAGGGAGAACCAGCTCGATGACACGGCGTATGTGGCATTGGTCAACAAGATCGTATCTGCTGTTGCTCAAGCCTACACTGGCGATGTCAGTTACAAAAGTGCCAAGGTTCATTCTCAATTTGTTTCATAATTTGTACATGCAATAAATTTCAGTTGAGATTAATGTTCTACAGTAATATGAATTCAAGGAAGATTGAACTAAAGTAAATACGGAAATAAAATTTACCTCTCTTATTGATTTTTCAAAGGTAGTAAGGCTGTAAGGGACAGTGATTTGGTTTCCATACCCTTCCCATTCCATAATTTGGCTCAACAATAGGAAAATGCCTTTCAACGTGTGCATGTTCTTCGCAGAGGTAAATCAAACGCTTGTTCTTCGTGTATGCAGCGATCGTGCCTTTTGAATTCCAAAACTCTCCTGGCTGCCACAGTCAAGCAAAAGATAGTCTGGAAAATAAAATCCAGCCATTGTTTTCACTATTGCATCTGCCAATAAGCTTAAAGAGTTGAATAAGAGAGCAGTGTGCAACCCGTGGCACCACTTATTGACACTGAACTCAAAATAAATACTGGATTGAGCATTCTGTTGTTTCTGGATTCGAATGTTGAAGTCAATTGCTTTGGCTTGCGTTTGGCATCCCAAAATGGCTGCCAAAGAAATTATATTGCCTGTATTCTTTGCTAACAATGAAACACGGTTTTTCAGTCTCGTTCTAAGTATTCATAACATTCCAACAATCATCATAGAGAAAAACCAGCCCCTGGTGGAATCTCTATGTATTGAATTGGTCCTACCAATATGGCCGCCAATGACTTCATTTCAGAACGACAGATGCTCGATCCAGTCTTTATTTTGATATCAGTGCTTATTCACAACACATACTTATCATCGCAGTGAATGTGTTGGACTTGTTTCGGATTTGAGTCTTAAACATTTGAAACCCTGAAAATTCGGAAACATTATAAAAACTTTGTTTGTTTCATGCACATGGCGAATTTTACGATGGTAGAATGTGGCTCAAGATACTCAAACAGTACTTGAGACGTTTAGAGAATCACGAGCGAAATATCATGACATGATCAACAGACCCAATGGGTGATTATATCAGAATTATATGTACTTTTATCACCTATTGATTCTTGACCTATTCGATTCACCATAGGTTGTAAGAATTGATTGTGGCAGTGTCACTCCTGTTGTGGAAGTGACCAAGTCAGCCTCTAGCTTAGGCACACAGGATATGGAGCTTGATTTGGTCAGGAGAGCCATCAACACTGGAACATTTGCTGGATATACTGTGGAACTCTACAGCCCGACTCCAGCAGCCGCTCCCACACCAGGACTCTACATCACCCTTGAAACTGGATTATCCACCAAACAACTGTGTGCCAACAGACAGAACTTCAGGAAGGCCCTTTCACTTATGATTGTGAATGCTAACGGTGAGAGTCTCATTCACACAGACCAAGTGGTTTTTGCTGAGCATAAATGTTATGACACAAGTGCCGCCTCTAAAAAAGCATCTCCAAAAATCTACATCGCCCCAAGCACGTCAGCTTTGAATACTGTGGACACTGAAGTCACAACTCGTCTATCTGCGCTCATTGAGCAGTTTGTTTCTGATGGAACGACTTGGCGTCTGAGTTCAGCTTTCTCCGGTCAGGTAATGTGACATTATTATAATTATTATCAATTTCCTTACAACAGGCTTTTAGAAACTTTACAGCTGATTGAAGTCAACTAATATTAAACAAAACAAATATTTTTAAAAGCTATTACAGACGAATCTTCAACAGATAACTGATATTATTTCACGCAATGCATGATGGAAATATGACCCATAGCAACGCATAGCTACACAAATCACGACGCCCGTTTTTGATTGATTTCATATTGACATCATAACAAACGATTCCACAAAGATAACTGATATCATTTCACGCATTGCATGACGGGAAAAAGCTCCTTAGCAACTGTGTACACTTATTTCTATTTCCAGGTGGCCTCTGCAAAACTTGGTGGTGTGAACAAACCGGACGACAGCAAGCTTTCTGAGCTCGATCGCGTTGGAATCGGAATGGGTGTCACCTTCTTTATTTTGATTATTATCATTGTTGTAATTCTGGTAGGTATTAACATGTTTTTGTCTAATTTTCTTCCTTGATTGTAGCAAATTATAACTTTTTGCTCCCCTGGATTTTTTAATTAGAGAAGTGATAAATAATCATAAAGTAGCTATATTAATATTGAAATTGCCGTGAGCAAATTGATATTGCCTTGAGCAAATTGAAATTGCCGTGAGCAAATTGATATTGCCATGAGCAAGTTGATATTGCCGTGAGCAAATTGAAATTGGCGTGAACTTTTGGGCCACCGTAGTTTTGCACCCCTCGATTCAGACTTTCTTTTTCACCATAATCAGCGCATTGAGTTCGATCGAATGAGATCAAATGAAAAAAACAAAGTGAAAGTGAATGGGCACTTTAAATAACTAATACGAATATAATCATTTGCTTTCGTTAGATTGTGCCAAATTTTGACTCTTTGCCCCTCGACCCACTTTTCCATACCTCAAGAGAATCTAATACAAATGTAATTTTTTCTTTGCTTTTGGATTTTCCAGATTGTGGCAAAAGTTACCAAAAACAAGTCTGATGCTCTCACCTTTGGAAATGAGTCCTATGAGGAACAAGTAGCCCCGAAATCGGCTGACAATAGTGGATATGAAAAGGAGGTAATTCCTAGATAATCTAATTCGGCTTGACCGTTGTTTGTTTACATAAAATATTATAAACAAACTATGTCCTGAAAGCCTGTGGAATATATACTACAGAGGGGCAAAGACTTACTTACTTTATCTATACATAAAATAAGGAATATAAAGGATATCCGTATCCCAAACCCGAATCTCGCAGGAAAGGTTTAAATACTCAGCAATTAAAGCTTTGAACGACATTTCAGTTATTAATGCCAGGCTAGTACAGAGAGCTGTCATCTTTATGGAAAAAAGACCTTTGAACTTCGCTCTTTTGATAATTGTAATATTTCATCCTGGGGATATAAGAAATACTAAAATCTGCTCCCAATCTTTACAGTTTCCATGGTGAGGCATTACACTCTTTTTTCATAAGAAAAATGTAATAAGAACACGAGCCTCAAATTTTGCTAACACTTAAGAAAAAGCTAAGAAAAACCCAGGCTGACAATTTCAAGGTCAATATAAGAATTTTACGAAATAACCATGATGATGCTGACAAATTATAACAGAAACAAGCAGATTGTCAAGAGAGTCCACATTTGAACCAATTAACACAACTGATAGCAAAAACAGGCTTCCAAATCATTATAAAGTTGGAAAAATTTAACGACATTTTAAGAATAGCCAGCTTCAAATCAAATTTGCTGGTTCTAAAAAGAGTGTATTTGCTTTGTTGAAGGGTAATGTTTGGTCAAAACAAGCGTGGGGCTCTTTAAGCTTGCAGCCCCCTTCTAAAAGCAAATACTCTTTAAATCTCTCCTCTGCCAGGCTCACTTTTCCCATTTGCCCCTGGAACTTTCAACTTTCTAAATCAGCAAATATCTTACTTTTCAGACCAAAGTGAACATTGGAGATAATGCGAATCAATACGATGAGGTTGAAGCTGGAAAGGAACCTTATACAGATCTCCAGACCACACATAAACAACCACCTCAGGAAGCATATACACCATTGGGTGAAAGTGCAATAGAAGTTAAAGTGAAGGTGGGGCCTGAAGGTGGTGATTGATAGAAAATTTCGGCGTAGAACTATCCAAAAACTAAACTAAAAAAGACATAATCCATTTAAATTGTAATCAAAATATTTTTGACTATTTTTTAAATCTTACTAGTATTTTATTTGGTTTGAATGTTTAAATATGGTACACCCAATATATTCGATAAGGTAAAAAGCTGTCTAAACTAACGAATGCAGTTTAACATTTAAAAGCCCTAGAAAAACTGGGGAGTGGGCTTGCGGTCCTTTACCAGCCCCAAGCTTCCTAGGGAATATACATGTCTACGTCGGTGACGTGAACAGCGAAAAATTTTCTTAAGCCGTTACAATGTAAGTCTGTAGCTATAGGGCATATGGCTAACAAGCACTGCGTGCAATTAGAAATATAGGATATTTGGTGCAATGGGTTTTTATGCTAAATCTACATTTTTGTTAACAATTTTGATAGGAAACGGTAAAAATCTAAGGAGATTGGCAATCTTGGTGCTAAGGTCAGGGTTAGTTTCTTTATTGAAAAAAAGACGTGAATATCAGAGTGAAAAACGACCACCTACTTTAATCCACTAAGCCTGCTTACATCAGGACAACTTGAATTTATCATGAAGAATGCATGATATTTTTGTACTAAAATCCTATTGTTAGCAATTTTCACAGGATTTCAATTCTAATTGGTTTTAAATATTTTGTTAATCTGATATTTTGTTGATCCATTTCTTGTGTGTAATCTTCACCAAAAGAGGCCCTAGATGATACGCTACAAATCTTGCAGGGAAACTTTCTTACAAATCTGCCATACCACAGAACCTAATGACCCACACTAAAAGAATTTGGTTAAAATACTTTAAAGTTTTCAAATATTTTTCTTTATCCTCAAAATGCGGGGAACTGTGAGCTTTCCCGCGGTAAGATGCAGAAAATTCATGGTTGGTCTGATCTGGCAAATGAGGGGTCGATGAGCAGAGCAAGAAAGAAAGCTAGGATGCGAATTTCTAGTTAAAGGAAGCTAAAAGATTTGTTATTTGATTTTGATGTGAATGTCTCGTAAAACCAAGCTTATTATGCGATAAAAGATCACAATAACAAGCAGGGATCGAGAGGCGGGCAAATCCTACGTGGTAATCTCGTACACTTTTCTTGAAAATCCCATTGTTTAAATGAAAATCAATACAAATCCTGTTGTTCTAGAAAATCTCGTACGCTCTGAAACGGGGTTAAACGGCCCTCGGTGGGGTTGGTGTTGTTCCCGAACAATTGGGTTTGACGAAGACAAGTAGGTATGATATTGGATTTTTGACTATTCCACCACCATCTCCATCGATTTAGTCTTCGAACTTTTAAAAATGAACAACCCGGTTTCGAGACCTTGTGGTGGCATATATCATCTGCAGTAGCCTGCTCGGTAAGATTTTAGAAATTAGTATAGACACGTCCCCGCGGTCCACCTCCATGCCAAAATATGGATTTTCACCTTCTTTTCATTAGCAAACTTTATTCTGAAATGCGGGTAATTTGCGTGAAAACGCGGCCCACTGAACTGGATCAAGCTTGCAACGTCATGTCAAAGATTTCTCATCAGGGTTTGCCATATCGGCTTTTTTAAGCCAAATTTCAAAAATCTGGCTCTTTATAAGAGTGCTTGGCTAAGAAAAAATGATTTGGCTTTGAGCCTAAAATTTGTCTTAAATCTGGCATTTTGTTAGAAGCATCTCATTGCTAGACAGCACACCAAACTATATGTTAGCAGTGGAAAGTGTAAAGCCCTATTGGAAATCTGTAGTGCGTTATCAAATCATTGATAGCAAGTAGTGTATGGAAGAAGAACAAACGTCTCAAAAAAGAACGGGAAGGATACTTACACGTTTTTTTTATAAGAAACCGATTTATAAGAAACCTAGTACTCGAGCCCCACAAATTTAAGAAACTTTTAGAACTACATCAATATCTTTAAGAAACTCCGAAAAAAATAAAAGGACTTTCTGAGCCAGAAAGTAATATGCCAACAATACATTTTTGCTTGATTTAAGTTTGCAACACGTTTTATTTACAGGAACACGGGATGTAGAGTCTACTTGTATTAATTATCGTATTAAAAACTTTAATACAAGAAATAAGCGAGGGAAAGTGCAAAATTCGATGTTAAGGGCGTATCTAAAAGTAAGAAACTTTTAAGAAACTTTTAGTACTAGAAACTGGTGAAAAATTAAGCAACTTTTAGTACTAGGACCCAAGCTAGGTTTCCTATAAAATAAAAAACGTGTATTTATCAATTTCTTTGATTCATGATAACATCACAACAGCCTCCTTTTTATTTATTGAGGATTTCTTTTGTTCTGTGGCCTCGTATTCAATTTTGGCTCAATTTGACTTTTTTTCATTACCTATTTGGCTTAGCGGGCTAGCTAGCATATGGCAGCCCTGTCCTATCGTACTACGATATCTTCTAATGGTTAATGGCGGACAGGCCGGCTGATTGTATGAGAAGATAGGCCGCGTTTTCCTGTCCCCGATTAGGAAAGAGCAGAGACAAATCTTGGTAAGTGGCTTTCACCTCCAAACATATTAGCCTTTCGTCGTTTTTACCTCTTGCTGAACTCCTTTGTTGAACCAGAAATCACCAAACAGATCAGAAGTATCTTAATCTTAATGATTTTTAGGGCATAAAATTCGTGTAGGAAGTTTTTCTGGCCTATTATTTGCCTGGACAAGCTGTTGTATGTTGTTTAACAACGTAGAAGATTCGTAGCCGAGTAGTAATTTCTTATTCAAATTGTAGCTTATGACCAACAGAAAGAATGCTGCTTTGGGATATGAAAGCATATTTTGTTTGCTGTTTCTCTCTCGACGTTTTCGTTGAAGGAGGCCATCTTTCTTACTAAATATAGCCAGCGTAACGTCATTTATTAGTGGAATGCTTTTCTCCTGGTCGTATGAATTTTTAATACGCCTCCATTCATTACTGCTTGCTTTGAAAACCAGAAAAATATTTTTGGAATCATTCCAGTATAGCCAGCTAAGTTCTTTTAGGTTTAGTTCTTATATATAGCTAGATAGTTCATTAAGGTTTAATTTTTAGTTATAGTAAGATAATTCTTTGTATTATCTTGGTTATAGGTTTAGTTATTTGAGGTTTAGTCAGTAACCTTCCCTTTTCCTACTTTTTCACTGGGTTTGGTTGATGAGTATTTTACATAATAACTGGAATTTGTTGGCTCACCAGCTGGCAAAGTCCCACAGTGGAAATGACGAAATCCCTTGCCACAGTTTACGCCAAGTGCTTCAGCGTTTCATGCCAAGGGTTTTATGCCTACTTTTTGAAAAAGAGTACCAAATGTCGTAAATAATTTGCCAGTCATGCTCTGAAGAGGAATGATTATGCCAGCATAAAAAGGTTGAAGAGTCTTTGTCGCAGTGAAGGCAGCATTAGACAAGCTTTAGACATGATAGTAGATGGAAGGCATGGTTGTGGTAGGCCAAAGAAAAGGTAGACTGATACTGTATGGGAAGATCATAAAGCTTCAAAAATGACTTATATCAATCCAATGTACAGACTCCAGTGGAGGAAGGGACTAAAAAACTAACTTTATTCACATGCAACACTCTTCAAGGGGAAATGTCGTGTAAAACCAATGATGATGATGATGATGATGATTGATGTCTATACACCACAAATTCTACTGTGGGACAAGACTCCTTGAGACTAACTTCGAAAACCACTTTGTCATAACTTCAACATGTCTCTACAAGTCTCCATTAGCTTTAAAACGCAGAATGTACTCAAAACTTCAAGAAAAACATTTCCACATCATCCACAGAGCATGTTCAGTATATCACTTTGGAATTTTAGGATCTGTCCAGATCAAAGCTATGATACTTGTATTGTGTAGAAAGGAGGAGTTTCTTTTCCCGTGAGGGCTATTCAATAAATTAATTGTTTTCGTCTCACTGTTGCAGCATTGATGATTATCTATCTCTGAACTAATCTTTAATTCAATTTCTCAATGGCCAATTTTGATTCACATTTGGGTTAGACACTTATTTAGGTTTTCTTTTGTTATATTTTTGTTACACTTCTAAGATGTGTTTCAGACAAAAAGCGTGATGAGCTGAAATTACAAAAAATCTTTATTTGAATCTTCCTCAGTTTGCTTATTATTGTAATTACCTACCAAAGTCAAGTGTGTGGTGATGAGATGGCAAGTGATAAAAAATAAACAATAAGAACAATTGAACATTTAAGGTCATCTTCATTGATCTTCATAACAAGGTATGCAGAAAGGTTCTTCCTGCTATAACTACACATTTTTCCTTAAATTAGGAACACCTTTATAAGAAACCTAAGACCAAGATTGTTTCTGTTTAACGCATTTTTAAAAATGAACAATAACAAAGAGAAAAGACAGCAAGAAAAGCGTTTTTAATATTTTTTTCAGCAACATTGATTGCTGTCAAAATTTTGTTCGAACTAAGGAAGACTTGAGGTACACTAAGGAGCACTCAGCCAAAAATAAGATTTCCTTATAAAAAGTTTGAGAAGGAGCAGGATTTTGGAAATTAATCGAGATAATTTGTGAGAATGAAAATTACCCGAGTGGGATTCAGACCAACGACCACTAGATTGGTAGTTGGTACTCTAGTGCGCTAATCTGCTGCGAATTATCAAAAGAAATGATCTAGGGGTAAGAAAATCTAGTAATGGACAGGAATGATAATGAAAGAGCACGTTTCCTTGAATTTTTAGTCCTTTCTGATTCAGAAATTTGAAAGGGTTTTGACTGCAGAAATCTTTCTATAGAAATACTTTTTCTGCACCACACTCTTTATTGTGATGTAAAATACTTGGTATATAACAGACTTAAGTGGTTGGTTTTGTGGTTGCCACATTGGATGTTTTTAACCCTCTTAAGTGGTGTGTTTTAGTTTTCTCCAGGTTTCCCTAGCTGTTGGTTTCCATTTTTAGGCCCTTACATTCTTGCTTGATAGTTATCTCCAGGAAATTGATTTGCACAGAGTTAAGTCAAAGTCAGAAAGCTTGATCTTGCAAGCTAATGGCAAGTGATCTTCTTTTTTTTGTTCTAATCAAATGTATGATATAAGCTAAGCTAATTATCTTACATTTATATACTGCTGGTGTAACCTAGTGGCTAAGGCCCTGGATTTCTAATACTTTAAGGGAAACCGTCGTGGGTTCGAATCCACAAATAGCCGGAATCATGAACTACAAACCGTCAGCAAACTCAACTGTCAATTTTTCTCAGGAAGGTAGATGAGTATCCAGGATATTTGTTCTAGAATATCTATTCTGGGGGCACAAGCTGTAGGTACACATCAGCTGCAAGCTGCCATACTTGGAATCTGTGTCAACAAATAAATCTGCTTGCTTGCTATTTGACTGGTTTGATACTCAAAACTCGATAATCATTTTATATGCCTAACAATTCCTTCTTGATTTTTCAGAGATGCATAGACACCTGATGAATATATAGTTAGACACAATGTCTCGTCCAAGAGTAGCAGACTACTTTGTTGTAGCAGGTGCTGAAAACTTGCGAAAGCCAGATGGAGATGCAGAAACTCTTGAACCCATCACTGATCTTGCCATCATTTTCAAAAGTCTCGGGGAAACACCGCCACCTGGTTTCGAATGTATTGATTTGACACCTAACAGGCTCACGGCCGATCTCAATTATGGCTCATTGCGTAGTCAGACTTGCTTCTTGTGTTATCGTAGAGGTAGGGACAAGCCACCACTCACAGATGTCGGGTAAGTTTTGAAACACTTACATAATTTTTATAGTTTCATACATTCTGCCCCCTCGCCACTTAACAATGTTGTTCCTAATTACAAAAATTTATCAATAACATTCAGCTAGTGACTGTTGCAGTCTGATAATGTTCGTTTTGAAAAATGTCTTTTGAAAATCTTTGAAAACATTTTTCAGGGGGGAGAGGGGTTTGATTGGAAATGAAATACTAGAAAAGCCAAGAAATTAGTTAATTTATCAAGAAGAACAAAGATATTCCATGCCTATCTTTAATTCAAAAACACCCTAAATAATTATGGTACTAATATGTTTTTTTGCCATATGTTAAACACCACTAAGTCAAGTATTTATGTCAATATTTCATTACTTGCAGTGTTTTGTATGAGGGGAAACAACGACTGATGCCTTCATGTGGAATCATCACTAGAACACCCACTGATCTAAGTGCAAATGTGAATAATGCCGGCAACATGAGAATTTTCATCACTTACAGAAGAGCAGCTCCACAATTTGCCCACTCGTCATTAGCTGTCATCGATATTGCTGTGATTATTGCCAGTAAAGTGAGTTTTGTTTTCTGATAATTTTTCTGATGATAAGGTGTTGTTCTTTATTGTTTGGATCTTTGAAAGACTTATATGCAAATTCGTCCATGAGGGAACTCTTTCCTCGTGTGTTGATGATTTGATTTTTAGCAGTGTTATTTTTTCTTAGTTGAGTGAACAATAGAGTTTTACATGTGCTAGGCCATAAAAGGCTGAATTTTCAGAAAGAGGCATGATAGCATTCGCTACATGTCACATAATAGTTATTATTGTGGGCAACAGAAATTCATATTTCAAAATGAGACCCGCTAGAATTTCCCTGAAATTAAGTCAGACAGTGGTTTAGAACCAACATCCTCCAGACTCTCTTGCAACTGGCTTACAGATGCAGGTCACTGCACCTGTTGTGTGGAGTTGAGTTATTAACAAAATAGACCTGAGTTTTTTGTATGATCTGGCTAGGCCAAGATAGTTGAACATGCCCATACTTTATCAAGTTGGTTCAATGATTTAAGATAGAAAACAGGAGAGAAAATGTAGGCAAAAGTTTTGAAGGAAATACTGGGCTATGCCGCTTTACTTCTCTTTATATATGGGTTTTAGAAGTTTAGAGCAAACAGAAGCTTTAAAAAACAGGACATGTTCTGTTAGATGCTCCAAAGAACTACATTAGTTCTTATGTGGCAATATCTAAGCCGCAAAGGAATCTGAGTTGAGTCAAACCGTTAGTGAAAAATAGAATAGAGACTGTGAATTGGTTTTATATCAAGCTTTGTTTGTCTGCAATCTTCTATTTGTGCTAGAGCAAAATATATTGATTAGCTTTATTTCAGGGAGAAAAGCCACCGCATGCATTCTGCCTTATTGACAAAAACTTGAACCAGGGCTTGGTAAGTCAACTTGTATTTTTTAATATTTATCTTTTCATATATGACGATGTCTAATGTACTATTTACGGTTATCTAACCATACCTGAATGTACTGGTTATGGCTCTGAAGAAGGATTGAAAGATCAAGACATGAACAAATATTTATCTTTGGAGGAGGTGAGTTATCCACCTGGAAACTGTGGAGGAGGGTTTTACACTTTTGAGCTAATTTGTTCAATTTAGGCTGGACTGGATTTCCATTCTGTAATAGTTTAAGGTCTGGAATGAACAGGTTTTGTGAAGGATTCCTGCATAAGCACTTGAAATATAGGCGTTGGTAACATCATGTCTCACCATATGGTTGTTACTAATAATTAGATGAATAAAAAGGACAACTATTCACCCACCCACCTTCAAATGACTAAGGAGGGTATAAGGTTGAAACAGGGTGATTGCCCGCCTCAATTGGGCAGGTCTTTATCTATAAAAACTAAACCTGTTTTCGGGGAACCTTATTTTTGAAGAATTATTTTTTCTTTCAGGTCGGATCAGATGTATACCTTTGTTATCGAAAGTCACTTGCACGGACCAATTCTGTTTCATATAAAGCTGGTAAGAATGTGAACATAGATTTCCTGTAGATACTAATCCATTATGTTGCTCAATTAAGCTCATGCATAAGATACAAGTACAAACTTATTTCATGTGTCACTGAGAGCAATACAAGCTTTCTAGTTAAAAATTCTCATGATATAGAAGATAATGATGTTCTTCAAAAGTATTGAAGTGATGAAGGTGATGATGATGATTAGTATTGTTGGCATTATTATTATTATTGCTATTTTTATAATTACTATTATGACGATAATGACGATGATGATCACAATTATGATCCTGATGATAATGATATTGTTTGTGCCTTTAAATTTTTCCATCAATTATTCTTGTAGAAATAATCAGCCGTTATCCATTCAACGATCATGAAGAATTTCCATTACCTGATTCCATTCCATTGTTTTGTCTGCCGCTTGGAGCAGTTGTTGAGTGTTGGCCTGAGAAAGCCCAACCACCATTACCTATATTCTCCACCTTTGCACTCACTGGTTTTAAGGGAGAAAAGGTAAAAGCTTTTAATGATGCAATTAAATACATACACAGTCTGTGTTTTGGTTTTTTCCTTGGGCACTTGTCTTAGATATAGCTTGATAAACTTCTTTAAAATAAATTATTTTTTAGATCTACGGTGCAGGAATAACGTTTTTTGAAGAGCTACCAGAGGGACTGTTTTCTGAAGAAGTGAAGGATATGCTTGATCAACAAGAATTGGTAAACTACTTTTATTTATTGTATTCAGAGACTTATGGTAACAGATACTTTCTCCCCCATCATTAAATCCTCCGAGCATAACAGTCCGGAGTGAATTATCACGGATAGACCTTCTATTGATTTCATATTCTTAAGCTTTGCCTCCTTCACATCTTTGCAAAGAGATCAACGATCATCCATCTTGCTTATGCTGCAATGTACTAAAGCAAAGTAATCGAGAAAAAGCAAAGTTTTGGATTAAAATGGCCTGTTCTAAGTCATGACGCCAAAACCATTCCTGTTCTTACCCCTTGAAGAATGAATTGCATAATTACTTGCATATATGAATGACTTGCATACATGAATGACTTGCATGATTAATACTGCATAATTATTCACCCGACGTGTTCTCATACCAGTTTTTACTTGTAATGTTAGGCTTATGATTGAGTTGTGTATTATCTACTTGTGTCTTTTACACTGTTTCTTATTTGATAACACTATTAGTATCTATAAAACTGTGAATTCAATGCACTCCGAATTATGAGTAATCCATTGTTTTTCTAGAACCAGCACGGTGGTAAATCAGTGGCACACACAAACAAATGCATCTGTCTGCTGTCGCACTATCCATTCTTTGATGCGTTTAGGAAATTTCTGATTTCACTGTACAGGCTGTCTGTTTCTGGTCCCCAAACTGTCCCACTAGAAAGGTAAGCGAATTCAATTCAACTCAATCACCTTGAAGAATGCCTGTGCAGTACTGTGGTAGATGTTCAGTGCTGTGGGGGGTGTTCAGTACTGTAGAGGATGTACAGTACTGTGGAGAATGTTCACTACTTAGACCAGGCGAGGAAGGGGGGCCATCGTCACCCGACGAGGGAATTTATGAGACAAACTTCATTCAGTCAATTCCAATACGCTGATTCCGAAAATCGATGTTATACGGGCGAAATCGGTACCACCGAGCCTCTATTTCATGTTTAAACCTCGTTTTGGATGGGAAATTTTCATTTAGAGAAATGGGCGAGTTCATGGTTTCCAATCATTTTTTGGCTGCTGATAACGAAAATTGAGGTTATGAAGTACAATTCGGCGTCTTTGCGCCTCGTTTCGAGGATGAAACCTCGTTTTCATGCCAAAATCTTGTTTTTTCCAGAAACTTTTAAGTCAGCGATCATTATCGATTTCAGGTCGCTGATTTCGAAAACCGATGCCATATATAAAAATTTAGCATTACTGAACCCCTATTCCATGTCAAAGCCTACAATCCTTGACATTAGGTATGAGACAGTGCTTGATTGCCACTCGATATATACTAATTGTCGAAGAAAGACCCCCATCCCCCCTAAACAATGTTGTTTCAGATGTTGCTTTGGTGAGGAAATGCATCTACAACATCCTCGGATGACATCCAGACCTAATATCAACATTGGTTTGGGGGGAGGGGGGGCTCCAACATCATCTTACAGGTTAATAGCTCAATGTTAAAGATAATGCTAAAATCACTATTGTGTCTCAAGACCTTATGGCGAGGATTGTAGTTTTCAGCAATAATAAACATTGTCAAACGCACCCGTCGATCATATTCAAAATCGACACTGTCCATATTCTAAATTTTGGAAGGTCAATCTCCATTTTTTATCTCAGGTAGCTAATTTCGAAAATCGTGCTTATTTGGCTCTGTCCCACTTAACTTCTACTTCAAGAAAACTGATAAAATACATTCAAAAGATTTTGCAATTGCTTATCTGCGTTCGAGATTTGATTTCGTTGGTCGTATTTTAAAGAGTGACAGTGCTTGAAATTCATGTCAGCCCCGGGACTGACAAATGAGGTGTTTCTGCCCATATAAACAGGCTCAAAAGACTCATCGGTAAACTCGTCTTCCAAGGCATCGTCATTCGATCCGTCGTTATCATCTTCATCTTCAGCGTTCGCATCCAGAAGCAGCTCATCAACATATTCAGGGAAAACTCGGCACCTCACGAAGCGTTACCTCTTGCATCTTAGCCATGTTCAACCGGACTCTCAACATCTTATTCCAAATAGTCAGCATTTCTGTATATATTTGCTACATTAGCTGATCTTGCGATGCGCAGAGGTACATAAGCAGCACATGCTGACATTTAACTTAGGTTAACCACTCTTCCTCTTCTTCCAAATACTTTCTAAAAACACTTTGAGCGGGCGTTGTTGACCTTGGTAACAGATGGAAAACCATAAAGAAAACACGCGTAATTCTCAAGGAGCTCAATCGATATCATCTGCATTGGAATTGACGTTTGTTTCAAGCCTTGCAAAGGCGTTGATAAATACTTGTCGCCTTATCATCGCTTTCCAAAATGACTTCTCCCCTTATCGAAAAAAGCGAACACGTAATCGTTGTTGGAGATTGCATGCAGTCCAACAACCGCTCGTCTTTTATTTGGAGAAAGTGTCGATGATTCCACAAAAATTAGTTTTCGGTTCTTCCCAACACTACTATCCAACAAAACCTAAACGCGCATGAAATCGTTTGCAAGGAAAAATATATTCATTTCGATATCTGCTGAAGGGGATCGTACTACTGTGGCTTATCCAGGTGAAATAGGTGCTGCCCTTACAAGTGCTAGCAGTTTAGCATAGGCTAGATGGCATTGCATTTGAAAAATATATGATGCAGTTATTCCAATTATGTCAGCCAACTTTGATGGACTGTTGAATTTAAAAAGCATTTTCTTATTATCCCCGTTCTTCAAAAACATAACAAAGTCGAGCGAAGGATTTGCGCTTGTTGGGAAGAACTGAAAACTAATTTATGTGAAATCATCAACACTTTCTCCAATGAAAAGACGAGTGGTTGTTGGACTGCATGGATGTTTGTTGTATTGCATGCAATCTCCGGCAACGATTACGTGTTCGCTTTTTTCGATAAGGAAAGAAGGCATTTTGGGAAGCAATATTAAAGTGACAAGTATTTATCAACGCCTTTGCAAGGCTTGAAACAGACGTCAATTCCAATGCAGATGATATCGATCGAGCTCCATGAGAAGTACGCATGTTTTCTTTATGGTTTTCCATCTGTTACCAAGGTCAACGACACCCGCTCAAAGTGTTTTTAGAAAGTATTTGGAAGAATAAGAACATCGCAAGATCAGCAGATTTAATGTAGCAAACATATACAGAAATGCTGACCAGTTGGAATCAGATGTTGAGAGTCCGGTTGAACATGGCGAGGAAAGGAGAGGTAACGCTTTATGAAGTGCCAAAGCCCTCCCTGAAATTTCGTAGAGCAGCTTTTGGAAGCGACCAAAGAAGATAAAGAAGATTCTGACGGATCGAATGACGATGCCTTGGGAGATGAGTTTATCGATGAGTCTTTTGATGACGAAAACTAAGAATACGACTAACAAAATGACCTCTCAAACGCAGATAAGCAATTGCAAAATCTTTTGAATTATTCTTAATAGTTTTTCGAAATAGAAGTTAAGTGGGACAGAGCCAAATAAGCACGATTTTCGAAATTAGCTACCTGAGATCTAAAATGGAGATTGACCTTTCAAAATTCAGAATATGGACAGTGTCAATTTTGAATGCGATCGACGGATGCGTTTGACAATGTTTATTATTGCTGAAAACTAGGCTTTGACATGGAATAGGGGTTCAGTACTGATAAAGTTTTATATATGGCATCGGTTTTCGAAATCAGCGACCTGAAATCGATAATGATCGCTGACTTAAAAGTTTCTGGAAAAAACAAGGTTTTGGCATGAAAACGAGGCTTCATCCTCGAAACGAGGCGCAAAGACGCCGAATTGTACTTCATAACCTCAATTTTCGTTATCAGCAGCCAAAAAATGATTGGAAACCATGAACTCGCCTATTTCTCTAAATGAAAATTTCCCATCCAAAACGAGGTTTAAACATGAAATAGAGGCTCGGTGGTACCGAATTCGCCCGTATAACATCAATTTTCGGAATCAGCGTATTGAAATTGATCAAATGAAGTTGGTCTCATAAATTCCCTCGTCGGGTGACGATAGCCCCCCTTCCTCGCCTGGTCTACTCTGGAGGATGCTCAGTACAGTAGGGGGATACTATCAGTACATTGGAGGGTGTTCAGTACTGTGGAGGGTTAGGAATCAGTATTGTGTTGGATGAATCAGTACTGAGTTCATTTGAGAAATTCTTCTACAAAGAAATGTGTATCCAAGCAGAAAAATGGGAGATGCCAGATAGTTTAATAGAGAGTTGGGACTTCCACCATTTTTGTAAAGCCCTATAAAAAGTATCTTTCTTATAGAGAAGAGACCTCAGCATCCTTGCCCCCTTGTGTTGCTAGCCTTATCCATAAATTGTGAGCTCTTGTATTTTTAATGCTCATCATTATGGTCATCTTTACATGTCCTGGTTATACAATCCTAAAGTGATGCCGTCACAAAAATCTATTTTTAGAATTTCAGAGCTAAAAATAACATCGAAAATGAACGTAAAATGGCCTCTTTTTGTTTAATATATAGACTTAGATATGACTATTTGAATATCAGTAGTAACCAGTCAAATCCCTACATTTTTACTGGCTCATAATGGTCAGAACCAGCCAAAAACATACAGTAATCTTATATTGAAAGTTGATTTTTCAAATGGAATGTTCTTAGTCAATATTCAAGATAGTGTTGATTTCACATTCATACGATGTTTTTCAGGCGTTCTTTGAGGTTATGGAATTTTATCAAGGAAATTCTAAAAATATATTTTTAATGACGTCAAAATTTAGGACTCTATAGTAATTAATGGTTTGTTTTCTTTTCTAGATATATTTCTCACTTCATGACAAACGTATTTTTTCCAACTACACAAACACCAAGAGTTCAAGTCCTTGTGAGTAGATTTCTATTCCTGAGATATTTTTTGTCTTACATCCATTTCAAATTAAACTTTGGATTTGATGAAGGGGGGATCTAACTAAAAGTACTTTGGCAATTAACTGCAGTAATAGAAGTTACTACAGGGATAGCCAAGACTATTCTGACATTCGGTGGAAAAAAGTTTTTTATGCTAAGTATCTAGAATCATGATTAATTTGATAACTGATCCATGAACGAAAGAGCTATAATGCAATCTGATACTGATTCCCTAAATGTATTTAACATGACTAGGATATAATTTCAGTGCTCTAGATCATGTATTTTACCTTAATTTTCTACGACGGTCAGTACGATTATCGATTGCAATTTTATTTTTGAGATGTCACACGAAGCATTTGAAATTGTGGAGCCCTCACATGGTCCTCTTCCTATCAGGTACTATGAATGTTTATTACACCCATTCACACAACAAACACACACTAACAGAATTTATATTCCAGTCATTTTCCTGCTAGGAGGCAGTCTATGGATTTGTCTTGAACATATCCATGATTTTTATTGTGGAGCAAAGTTTTATGACCAGATGCCCTTCCTGACGCCAACCCTTTTAGTCGCCTCTTGACACCAAGGAATACGCTTGATCAATTCAGACCCAACCATAGGAGTGTTACAGTTATTCACTTAACAAAAATTTTTAATTCAAAATTTGCTCCTCACTAGAGAACTCTTTGATTTCAAGTTGGTTGAGAACTATCATTTTGATGATATTCCTTCTTCTTTCACCAGCGGTGCATCTCATGCCGCCCTGTTACGCTGTCTTGGTCCTGAGAACGTCCTCATTCTCTTCTACTGTGCCCTGGCTGAACAGAAAATCTTAATTCATTCTCTGAGGCCTGCTCTGCTTACGAGTGTCGGAGAAGCTCTAACTTCGGTAAGTCTTGCAGTGGGCCGCCAAGAAAATAACAAAATAAGCAAAGGGCTTTGAGGTGATTTTCATCAAATTTTCGATGTTGAAATATGGATCAAATTTTCTATTTTTGATCTACCGTTTTTAGGTTTGCTATGGTCTCCATACAATTCCACTTAAATGATCTTTTATCGAAAACTTAATTTAGTGAATTGGCAATTCCCCAAAAAACTTTCAGGCCATCTGCAGAAACCTTTGGTTTTAGACAAATTTGATATTTGGGGTTGAATAGCTCATTACAAAAATTGTGCATTGCAAGAAGAGGTGTATCATTCTTCAGGTTAATTGTCACTGAAAAATTTTACCCTAATCATCGATTGATTTGAAAAATAAAAATAAACGATAGAACTTCATATTTATATGAAGCTTCTATCTTTCATTTTTACTGTCAAACTGCTAGCTCCCGAATGAGTTTTTGTCAACATGCGTGCTTGATAAAGGCCAAGACTTTATTCAAATAGTAACACATATATTCAAAATCGTTTCAAAACTTTCTGATGTCTTTGAAATTTTAAAGATTTCTGATATCGAGAGCGGAATGGGGAACATTTGGCTAGATAAGAATATTTATCAAATTATAATGATAATGGTTATTATTTCAATTCATATTTTTCATTTTATAGCTCTTTGTTTTATTCTATTTTATAGCTATTATTTCCGTTTGTCTGGCAATGTCCTTATATTCCGCTGTGTCCACTGGCTCTGGCTGATGTTCTTAGTGCCCCCTGTCCTTTCATTTACGGTGAGTTCTCCTTCAGTCTAAAGGATTTTCTTAAATGTCTTCGTAAATTATTTCAAAATATTCTAATATAAACTCACGCACAGTTCAATTGTAATTTATCAATTTGACACTTTTAGTATGTGAAATAATTGGACCTGAATGTTATTGGCCCGTATTTGGAGATTTCCCTGATAAAGGACCGACTGTATCACAAAAATGTTATCGAACTCCCAAATCTGGCTTGCTTCCATAAGTTTTGGCCTTGCTCAAACGTATCGGAAGCATTTTCAGGGGCTTATTGGAATACCAATCTAGAAGATCCTCGGTTCGAATCATGGTCTGGTGCTTTTCACTCACATGAATTATCTTGATTGATTTTCCAAACATTGCCTATCCTCAAAACAGTTCTCACAGTATTTTACTTTTAAATCATTAATCGATATGATTGTGAGAATGAAAATGACCCAAAGAAGGGTCACAATCAAAATCCTAGCTCTTCTCAAATTTTCTTCTCAAATCATTGGTTGAATTAGAGAGTGTAAACAAGTTTTGTTATTATTTTTCCCTCTCTAAAGATAGTCTCAGAAATTTTTTATGCAATATAAGAAAAACATCTTTTTGTTTTAGGTATTGATTCGAGATATTTCGACAGAAGTAGTCCACCTGAAGACGTCACGTGTGTAGATCTTGACACCAACATGGTCACCCAGTAAGCAAAATTTAACAATGCAAATACAGTACTTACCCAAGGCCAATGCCAAGGCCATTCATTACTAAACCACAAATTAGAAACTGACTTAAAGAAACTTCAGCCTACCAGAAAGTAGTTTATCTATACTTGAAGATTATATTTTTCAGCTTGAAAAATCATATTGCTGCAGAAAATGATTTTGATTGAGAAGATTTGGTATTTCATGCAATTCAATGGCTGCCCTACCGAGTTATTTTAAATTCCTCACCTATTTCTGCTCAACCTGAAAGAAACTATGTAGCCCGGTTTTACTACATTCAGTTTCTTAGTGGCGGGCTAGTACTGTTATTTAAATGTTATCAGCCAAAAACGTGAAAGTTTTCTCCCTGAAAGAATATGTCAATTTTTTTTCTTCCATCCCTAGAAAATATCGGGTATATTTCTTAGAAAACATCCTATAATTTTATTTTTGAGTTATTTTAAACCAAACTAATGATGATACCCCAGCTATCTAAGTGCATGTTGCTTTTAGGTCGGTCCAAGACCCGAAAGAACCCAAAGTTATCAATTGGAAATTGCTACCAAAGGTATGAGGCTTTCAGATTTAAATCAGATTTTAATTCTGATATCTTCAGTTTTATTTCTGCTATCAGAATATAGAAATCTAAATATACAAGTACACTAGGCTATTGAACGTATTGCATTCAAAATGGCGGCAAAATTGCAAAGCTGTGAGGGCTAGGCCTAAACTAAAATTCCCATAACTTGTGTCAGACAGCTTACAAAAACATGATTTTGGTGTGGAAATTTAGGTAATTTCGCTGATACCATATTTCACAGCAATAAGCAATAACAAATTGAGGAAGAAACTATTTATGACATGGGATTTGAGTGATGGTCAAAATATAAGCAAGGAGCTTTTGAAGAAGGAGTTTCATCTAAAATCAGAGCACAAGTATTTTAAAGTCATTTATCAGGCAAAGTGCTTTGTTACTTGTTGCTACTGCTTTGAGGATCCCCATGAATCTCGTCCTGGCTGTCCTTATCGCGAGGCAAGTAATTGGTAGGAGGTCACAAAAATTTACCGAGTCGTAGTTTGAGCGCTCGTCGAATTCATAAATAGCGATAACTGCCGCTCATATACCATGGTTTGCCGAAACAGTGCTCAATACATTGAACTGAAGCGGTATGACGTACTGAAAAGGCAAGACTCAAGAAAGTCAACTCTACATCTCGACAAGCCTTTTTCGTTGTTTGCCACTCATCAGGAGATGTACAAAAACTGGTGGATTTGTACATTTGTTGGTGAGTGGGAAAATAACGAAAAAGTCTTGTCGAGATGGAGAGTGTACCTTCTTGAGTCCTGCCCTCTCTGTACGATATTTAAGTATTTATGATATGTGAAAATGTGCTCTATACCAACTAGAGCAGGGGGATCAATGCTCATCTGTAGCTTACTTGCTAACTTATCTAGAAGACTTTTCTTGAAGTTCAAAGCCTAATTTCTTTGCTTGTGCTGAGGGCTTGAAATTGAGTGAAAACCATTTCAGCAGCCCAAGCCTTGAAAATTCTTACTAATTATATTTTTTGACGATTATATCATGATGAAATTTGTGATAGTATCTCATAAAGGCATGATATGATGATATACACTACTATCATTCCGTATGTTGAATGATTTTGCATACCAAAGCCAGACTTGGCTTATATTTTACCTACCACCCAATATTGTATTGTGTTTTCAAACTGTTTTGTCATTAAAATTTTTAATGATATTTATGTACTTCTAGAAACCTGGTAAAATACTAAAGGATAAATTGGACGAACTTTATAACAAACTTTTTCACGGTACGTTTCTCCTAGTCATTGATTTATTTTATAAACATTTGCCTTTAGCTCAAACTTTTTCGTAAACATTGTTGTAAACTTTTGCATTATTTGATCAGCTGGCTAATGTATAGGATATTTGTTCTTAAGTAAACTAGTTCTCACGTTTTTCAGTAATGTTCTTTATTTTTCATAGTTTATAATGAGGATAATGTTGATAGAGCAGTTGATATGGCACCTATGGAAGCCGATGGGTCTGCTGCTCAGAAAAAGGTATTGTTTTGTCTTCCTTTCTCCGTATTGTGATACCATACTCTTGATATTTCCCTCAAGTCTGATTGCGACTTAAACTGCTACTCGTGTATGGGGCCTCTGGCTACAAGAGCACAGGCTATCCAATTCTAAGTTTGTCTATTTGGCATCGGTATAAGCTTATTCGAACATATTCAAGGCAAAATTCGATTCAAAGTGGCTTATGAGCCTATATTTTCACTTAAAATACTTTTGTTTATATTTGAGCCAACTGCTCTAGCAAGGGCCTTTAGGGACACACCACTTCTGCACACAGGTTCTATAGGGACAGAAGCACCCCAGCAGAGTGCAGTAATGTCAATAATGGAGTTTGTATTGGCTCTTTGGCACTCAGTAAAGCATGTCCATCAAGCATTCGTGGAGACGCTATACTGAGTGCACAGAGCAAGACAAAGAAGATATGTTTGATCATCCAAAGTAATATGCTATGTAAAAGTATAACCATCTTGTACTTTGTGATTGCAATAAGTAGCCCTGTTTTATCCCATCTTACGCAGTAAAAGGCCTTATATATTTCATGCTGGTAAATCTTACTAGAGCCGGCTACTGCAATTGACATATGCCACCATCGGGTCTTGAACCTGGGTCGTTGTGACCAAAGGCGAACACGCTAACCACTGCCCTACACTAGGGAAATAAGTTAAAACACAGTAACATTGAGGTTTTTGGTATTGCCAGAAAAATCGGAAAAATAATGAAACGATCACATAGATACACCATACCAATCATTCACCTCTTTTCTGATTGGCCTATTTCGATCCACATCTGGGTATATAAATCAGTTAGGTTTCTGTTTCGTTCTCTTTCTGACGTATTACTCTGTTGAGTGTCAGACGAAAAGCTTAAGTATCTATGTGTTCGTTTCATTATGTTTCCGATTTTTCTGGCTATATTAAGGTTTATACAACTCCGGGCTTATCCACAGAGAGGCATTAATTCGTTTTTCGGATTAAATCCTCCTTCAGAGTATCATTAGTAGATTATTTTCATGTCAGTGATATTTTTAACACTTTGATCCTTCAGGAAACTCTGGAGATAAGTATTCAAGAAGCATTTCTTCGCTTTCACGCCTCGATTTTAAAAGGCTATAGGTTAGTTATATTTCACTTTTCACAATAACTTTTCTCTCGTTTAGTTTTTATGTGTAACCGTTAGATGAACGAATTGAGTATAGTTTCATTCTATGAGGAAATGTAAATTTCTATTCAAGTCTAGTTTCTATATAGCTGAATATCTCTGTGCGAGTGCTGAGACACCGCTGTATCATGAAGGCATTTGTTTCGTTATTCCTAATTCGAGGTCCTAGATATCGTTTAAATCTTGAATTTAGGAGGAAGAATTTTGTAAGCCCTCTTTAATGAAGGCAAAATTTATCATACACATTTTGTGATTACGACTCTACTTCGGGTATTCTCTTTTCTCTAAGCGCATTGTTCGAAGGGCTCTTAAGGGCAGCATATCCAAATAAAAGTAAATGGCAAACATGAAAAATCTCAGCCCGTGTTGAACTAAGCATATGTAGAGTTCTCTATAATTTATAGAATTCTCTTAATTTGCTTTCCGTTTATATGAAAACTCAACGCGGGCTGAGAGGAGGATGGGATTAAGTCACATATCGAATTATTTTGTTTGTTTTCCGACTTTATTTTGAACACGCCTTAGTTGAAAATTACATGCGTTTACATGAGATTCTGTGAGAATTTCAGACCGTATTGAAATCTTAGCACGGGTTGAAAAAGCCGAGTGGAGTTCAGCCCGTGTTGAAATTCAAACTCTCACTTATTCAGGTAAATGCAAAGAGAGCTTACACCATCGACTGAGTTGAAACCGGCAGTGTTAAACTCAGGATGGGCAAAGATTTCTCATGAAAAGGGCCAATATGTTTAATGATATCCCTGATGCCGGGACTTGCTGTACAACATTAATTTTCTGATCAAAACTTCTCATAACTGTTTTTATCTTCCGACAGGCAATATCTTTTACCGATAACCAGTCAACCCACGACAGAATCCTGCGATCTCAACAAAATATTTGATGCCCAAGGTATGTTTGTTTATTTCACAAGACTAATTTAAGAATTTATTGATCCTGCTTTGCTCTCATTGTTATTGGTATGTTTAGACACGTCATATTTCCTCGTGATCATTAGCTTGTCTCCCTGTAAAGAGTATATAGTGGTCATGTTAATTCATATGGTTTAACACAGGGACCTATGTATTCTCAGGAACTAGGTCTCGAACCCTGCGTCTTTGACACCATAGCCCATTGTGCTAACCAATGTTCTATTATTGACAATAAATAATCAATTTGTCGTGATTTTTGCATGTAAACTCACACACCAACAAATTAGATTTATATTCCAGCCGTTTTCCCTGGGTGAACTGGTCCATGAATTTGTCTCCAGACAAATCCATGATTTTGGTGATGGAGCAAAGTATTCAGGGCCGGATACCCTTCCTGATGCCAACCTTTTTAGTTGCCTCTTACGACGAGGATGTGGTGGATGAATTATGACCCCCAACCACTGCGGAATCATTTAACCTCCTGTTCACTTTTTCTTGACCTTGAGCCATATTCAAGTTTTTCTATGAAAATTTTAATTATCCTTTCAATAAGTACAGTAAGTGCAGTACATGTGTTTGATTGAAATCTCCTTTCGAAACGATGACTTTTAATTCCTTTAAAACAGTATTGAATTCAGGTATTGTTGCAATATTTTGAAGTTGTTAATATTCAATTGATTTCAGGGTTTTTGAAAAGTAGACCCAGAGAATACCAGAGATTCTTTTCTGTCGTTTTGAAAACACAGGTATGTTAACTTATCATTTTTGACATTTTTCTACAGGGGTATAAAAATCATTTTGGGGAGCGTCTGTGTGTCACTCTTTCGGATATTCAACTGCAGAATGTTCAGTACTGTTGGGGGAAAACAGGGTTCTGTGGGGGATAACAGGGTCCTGTGGGGGGTAACAGGGTTCTATGGGGGATAACAGGGTTCTGTGGGGGGGTAACAGGATTCTGTGGGGGGCAACAGGGTTCTATGGGATGGGGGATAACAGGGTCCTGTAGGGGAAAAACAGGGTGCTGTGGAGGAGAACAGGGTTGTGGTGATGGTGAACAATGATGGAAGTTTGTTCAGGTTTCCAGAGATAGGAAGCAGACCGAAATTTTATGAATGCAACGTAGAAGAAAAGAAAAGAGACCCTGGATAATGACCCAACAAGACAGAGTAGTACAAGCCAACCAGAAACGTTGAAAACCGTACCCAGCCTTTGGCACATTGCCATACTTGTGAATGTAAGAGTGCCCCCCCCCCCCGGGGGCTGTTAACGGTTGTCTGGTTGATATATTATCTGCTTGTGTATTCTGACACCTTATTTTTTGTAGCTCTTCAGTCATTTCGTGCAGCAAAGATCGTTTGCCTCTACTAATGATGTTCTTCTGGCGTTTTTTGATGATTGCACGGAAAAAGTAAGTTCTGTCTGCTTCAATTGAAATCGACGGTCGAAGATAGATTATATGGGGGGAATGTTCGTCGGATTCTTGGTGCTGCGTCTGGCCTAAAAGCCCAAATAAGGAAAAATGTCACGGCTGTGACGTCACATCGATCTATGGCAGTATCCAATATTCGATTTAAAGTTGCTTATCGACTAGCTACTGGCGTCTACGATAGTAGACTCGGTTTCTCCGTTTTTGTCTATTCTTTTTTGATTATTGGATCAGTACACACTTTAATTACAGAATACAATGTTGAAATATAAATGTTTGTTCAAATACTCGTATCAATAATTGTCTAATATTAGAAAATTACGCATAAACATTGTACTTAATGAAAATGCTTTAAAACGTTTATGCCAGAATTCGAAATTGTCTTTAGTTGTCAACCAGTATTGAAATGTCGCACATTTTTGCCAGCTTTGTTTATGTATGTGCTTTATTTCAACAGTGTGAAAGTGGAAAGCCATTGCTCCAATTTGAAACTCCAAGGTTAGCTATAAATGCTTTGAAATTCTTTCTCTCCAACTATGATTGACATGTTTTATCATTGGTGGAAACATCATTATTACTTGGTATTTGTTTTGAATTAGCTTCGATTGTTATTTGAAAGTTGCATTTTGTTTTGACTAGCCTTGCAAAGAGACTGAAGAAGAACATTCGATCACGCATTACTTTAAAATGAAATATGTCGGACCATTGATATTCCAATGCAGCGTAAATTATGTCTGGCTGAGGAACAACCATGTATGGTTTTGAACGATAGTATTTGTGCTCTACCTTTCAATTGTGTTCATATGGATGTCATGTAGCCTAATGCCTTGAAAATGTTACATATGTATCATATAGCCTAAAACCTGTATTATATTTTTCCAGTCAAAGAACATCGGTTATACCTGCGCCAGATAGTATAGGACTACCAACTGATGCAATTTATGAGTGAGTGTTTTGATTTATTATTTCTGGATTACAAATGGAAGGATGACACACAATTTTCTAATGTCCTCGTGTCTATATGTTGCAAGCGTTGATTCAGAACTTATGGTCTATTACTGGGAATTGAATGTTTACCATAGCAGACTACTGTAAATTACATTTGCCATTCTCGAACCAACATGGCTTGAATATACCACGGCTCTGAAGAAGGACTTTGTCTGAACACGAATTGATGCCTCACTCTGGATAAGCCTTGAGTTGTTAACATCTCAAGGTTACTGTGCTAAACTTATAATCCTAGTTTAGGACAGTAGTTAGCACGTTCGCCTTTGGTGGCAACAACCCAGGTTCGAGACCCTGCTGATTGCAAGAATATCTGAGAAAACCTGTCCCAAAGGTTTTCCGGGCAGCTGTTGTCTCTACTTGTTTCTTACGGTATTTATGATCTTCAATGTTGTTTTTCAGCTATTCTGGATTTCCGAAGCTGAAGGCTGAATTGTTTGTTCAAGAAGACTGTGGGAACAACACCTTGAAGGTTTCCAAATTTAGAACCCCGCCAAGGTCTCCTGTCGTCAGCCGATCGAAACATGAGAGAGATATTGGGACGATGGTGAGTTTTCATATACAGTAGGTTACTGCACACAAGAAACCACCTTGTAAATTCGATTCCTAATATTTCTTATTCAAAGGCACTCGTTATGACAGTATCCCTGGTTGGCTGGTTTCTTATGGAGAAGATGAAGTAGATGAAAAGGCTTGATTCGTTCAGCAGGACAGATATTGAGATTGCACGAAATGCCTAATTTTTGCAATGAGAATCATTCTCTAAAACTATATAGATTTTCATGCTGAATAAACCAATCTAGTTGCTCTATCTAGCTGGCTTTAGTCAGGGTCTGGTTTTCTTATATTCTGGCTACACGTTTTTAAATCATTTGTAGCGTTTAATATATTGGGCCATGTTTGGTTATGTCAAACTTTGTTATTCATTGTCAAAAGTGGCATGAAATGATAAGATTTCACTGCAAAGATTTGTTTCGATTTCTAATAACTGAATATAAGAAATCTGAGACATTTCAGCAACTAACTTTTGTTTGTTTTGGATAGGCCATCCTAGTTTTTACGTCTGATATATCTTTCTTCTTTACAGAGTGCCAAGAAACAATCGAATAGTCCAACTCTATGGGCAAGGTAGAGTCTTTTGATGATTCGAGTCGTGTATTTACTATACGTTTCAGTTACACCTTAGTACTTAACCATGTGAAATCCCAACCACCCATCCATCATGGGGACATTTTGGAGAATTCGGCTCAGTCTCAAATGCAGTATTTGTCAAAATATTGGATTTCAATCTTGTGTGTTTGATTCTGTGTTGTAAAGTTGTTGTTTTAATTTTCACGATGTATTTTGTAAGCGGAATTTACGACAACCTGGATGAAAACTTTTGATTTCTCCATTAGATGCTTGCTTGGTCATTGCTATGCAATTTGGTTCATACACTTACCAGCTTATGTCAAAGCTCACCACGACAAAGGAAAGGCGCTGCATACTGCATTTGAGGTATGTTGCTTGTAAATAAGAAATACCTTGACGTTGCCGATGACATCCCTCCACATTACTGCAAAAGACCCTCTGCCTTACTGATGATATACCTTTGCATTAGTGAACATCCTCCACATTCCTGCAAATGTCTCTCTACATTACTGATTATATACCTTTGCATTTCTGAACACCCTCCACGTAACTGCAAAAGTTCCTGCACATTACTGACCAACCTCAATGTAATTGCATCCACATTACTGATGGTGGCTACTTTATTCATTGTATATTCTTTTTTCAAGGTATTACAGAGAATTGCTGAACAAAGAGCTCAATTGCCTGATGAGGTATTTTTCTTGTAAATAAAAGTTTTGCCATTATGCAAGGTTGAGTTAGATTTCCTCGCCATCCTCAATCTCTGTAGTTGTACCTTAGTATAAAGATATTGTTTTATAGCTTGAAGGCAGGGAGTTTTTGACAATTCAAATTCATTATTTTGTTAATTATTTTGTTGAGAAAACTAATCTGTTATTTTCTAGATTTCATTCTTGTTTCTACACTGTTGCATTCTCTTATTTCACAGGTTTGCTTCCGGGTCCTCATGCAGCTTGCTGGACAGTTTGGACACCCAGCTCTAGCTGTCAAGGTGGGTCTATCTTGTTTGATTGTTCACTGGTATTCAAAACTTGGTTCAAAACATGTCGATAGCCTGGGTGATATTTGTATTTTTGCTGACTTATAAAAGATATTATGTAGGTTCGAAAACTAGGAAAGACGCAACTTCAAGTTTCGACAGTACAAAATGAACAAAACTTTACAAGAATACAGGTCTACATTTTACAAGTTTAATCAGAAGTCTCAAACATCAATTCTCAAAGATTTTTGCTGCGTCAACTGTCAAACTTTTTATTTAAAACCGTGCTTCATGTAGCTGAAGTAAAACATCGAACTAATGTTCCAACACAGAGGGTAGGCTCTCGATGGTTTTCAGTATCTTACACATACAGTGGAACACGACACAGACATAATCTCTTTTGTTTTTAGGCCACCCGTTTACATGATGTCAATAACATACCGCCATGAAAAGAGAAAAACCCTTCTCGATACTGGCACGATTTCATACTGCCATGATAACGGCATCGTGTAAACAGGCCATACCCGCATGGTGTCAACATGATCTCATGTCTCTTTTGCTTCGAGGTCAAAAATATTGACATGACAGCTTTTGTGACAACACAGCTATTGTGACATTACAACTATTGTCTTTTTTGCCGGCGAAAATCACATGCCAGTATCATGTCATACTGGGATGCTCATAGCATCTTTCAAATCAGATCAAAACAAGGTCAAAAACTATACGTCTAATGAGTTCACAAGGAATGAACTAACACAGGGAAATATGGGCTACCACAGTGCTTATGTCCCTACCCTAGGCCTCGAACCCCTTACCTTACCCACTTAAAGCAAACACGCTAGTAACTGTCTTAAATCAGAATAACAAGCTACAATCCTTGACATAAGGTCTTGAGGCATCAATAAAAATTCGACAATACTTCTACTTTATAGCTTTTGATTGATAATTTCAAAAATCAAGCTTCCCCTGCCCCCAAATCAATGTTGATTCTACCATCGTGTGTGACCTTAGGACCTTGTGCACAACTTTGAAAATCGATTTTTGGGGAGAGGGGAACGTTTTATCGAAGGTTTGTTGATTAAGTATGAACATCTGTGCTTGACTCGTACCTTATGGCGAGGATTGTAGCAAGAAGCTTTCTAGTGTTTCCAGCTCCAGAACTATCCGCACTGAGGGATTTATTCGTGTTCCGTATTAAATCCTTCTTCAGATGCATTTTATCATTAAATCAGAGGTACTTCTGATTTTCAATTTTGCTTTTTTGGCTCTAGGTGTTATTTGAGATGAAACGACAAAAAGTGACCGCGAATGCCATAACATGGGGATATTACCATCGGGTAAGTACTTAATACGCCTTTAGAATAATGTTGTTTGTATTGCGCAACATGTTCATACCTTGGCTATGAAATATAGTGCTGACAAAGACCCTCTCCCATAGTTTAGGTTAAACAAAGCTCACACGAAGTGTAGCCAAATCTATTTTTATTATTTTCTACTCATAAACTCAAACGAAAATAACCTTAACTTATTTATCAATACTTTACCTATTGTAGTAAAGTCAGTGCATCGATTCATCATGTCAAAACATCCTTTAAAAGATGATATCTATCTGCTCTATAAGGACGTTGAAGATGGCATCACTTTTTTCACTAATCTCTGAAATTGTTTCTTTAATTTTTTGTTTAGCACACCTGTGAAGGGACCATTAATACTATCCCTTCCGCCGAAGTCAAGGGTGTTGTTTTTATTTCCTATTTTTGTTTTAAAGTCTTTGATATCAATCAATGCATGGTATATTTTCAACACTGATCTCCAAATAAAGACTGGATTGAGCATTCTGTTGTTTCTGCATTGAGATGATGAAGCCAATTGCTTTGGTTTGCGTTTGGCCAATATGGCTGCCAAAGAAATGATATTGCCTGTATTCCTTGCTAACAGTAGCTGCACGATTTTTCAGTCTCGTGCTGAGCATTCATAACATTCCAACAATCATCAAAGAAAAATCAGTCCCTAGTGGAATCTCAATGTATTGAATTAGACCAACCTATATGGCCGCCAATGACTTCATTTCAGAACGACAGATGCGCGATCCAGTCTTTATTTTGAGATCATCGATGTTCAACCATTCTTATTTCATATTCTTAACATGGTAAATAGTTTTTAGTGGCAAATACGCAATAGCACACAACTCTAACCATCTGTTGGGAGGTAATTCAGGATGAGTAATCTGTCCATCAACAAAATTGCTATTGACGTGTGATTACTGTTAATCAATCCAGTTTATATATTACTTAGAGCCTGTTTATATTGGCAAAAATACTTTGGGATTGGCCATTGATATTTCGCCCCTTTAGCTTGCGTGGTATTTCGCCCCTATTGCTTACGTTTATATGAAAAATAAAACTTCACTCCACGCCACCAGTATGGTGAAACTTCGCCTCTAAGGAAGTGAATTTACGGTTATATGAAGTGAAGTTTTTCCATATAAGTGCCAAACTACGTGTGAAGTGGAGTAACTCAAAGTTTTTCAATAGAAAATCTATGATGCATTGAAGATTAATGACGTCTAGGGATTTACCTCGCCTTTCAGACCCGGAATGGAAATCCCATATAAATTGTGCTTGAAATTTACATGGCTTGTCAGTACCGGGTCTGGCAGGTGAGGTATTTTTCCTCATTTAAACAGCCCTTGACTCCCTTACCCATGGAATAGTATTCTTCCATCTAATAATATACATGCTTTAATGCATCACGCTTTTATGTCTCCACTTGGGTACGGGATGAGTAACTCTAATTATGATTTTTGATTTCAGGCCGTGATTGATGGCAAATGGGTTTCTGATCACCAATCAGCCAAAGAATTATGGCGGAAGCTACGAAACGTCGTGCTTGCCATGAATGCCTTCAAAAAGGCGCTCTTGAAAGTGAGGCCAGATCTCATCAACTTCACTATCGTACCCGAGCACCCAAGCATTTCTAAAGTTGTAATGAATGAAACAGCTAGCGAAGGAACAGGCTCAGACGCCGGGTACAGCTCTCTGCTCTCTACTGAAGATTTGACGAGGCCTCAGCCAGTAGCTGGTGGTATGTACACTTCTTTTTGCTCTCTCACTGCTGCAAGTTTAGGAAGAAGATCCCGTGGGTAGTTTCTTTAACGAGCATGATAAAATTTTCTCACGTTGCCCCTTGTTTATGGAATGAATCGCCATATGCTGTAAGAGTAGTAAACTCTGTTGAAATGTTTAAAACACATTTTTATTTCAAAGACATTTAATTGATTTTAGTGTACCGGAATCTCTTGAATTAATTGTTTCTTTTTTGTTTTTAATAGTATTGGTAAGATATGTGATGCGCCTGTTAGCCCTTGGGATATGCGGTGCAGGCGCTATAGAAATTCATTTATTATTATTATTATCGTTATTGTTATTATTATATGATTACAATTATTAGATTATTTCTTTACTGATTTTAAGTTTTCGAATTTACCGTAGGTCTTGCCGAGTTTCCTTCGGAATTCCCAGAAATACACGGAAAAGAACACCAACAGGTGTTTTCAAAAGGCCATCGGCGCGTCCACAGCGCATCGGAAATGTCTGAGCCGGAAAGTGAGAGCAGTCAAGCGGACTCGGATTTCCTCGGTACCAACGCCACAAACACGTGGTTCAAGCGTGGGAATTTAACCCGGCATCTCAGTGAAACGTCAATCGGTTCGAACCTGAGTGACAGTCCGGGCAGCAACCAAATTATCATCAGTCATAGCGGGAGCTGGCAAGATCCATATCAATTCACCAAAGGCTCTCTGGAAAGCTATGAGGATTCGGATTGTCGGATTTCACTGCGGAACAGATCGGATATTGGGATAGAGGCTATGATGGGAACGAGTCAGTCGTGTAAGAATTGCAATCGGATTTTGTATGATGAAGAAATTATGGGTGGATGGAGTGCTGATGATTCAAACTGGAACACTGTGTAAGTTGCTTTTGATTCCTTCGTGTTACTGACATGAATACAGCATTAAGAGCAAAGAATGGCTGGCACTTTTACCATATGGTGGCATATTATGCTTACATGCGGTGATAAGCTTACAAGGGGGTGGGATGTTATCTAACCAGAGTGTAATATTCTCATATTTCTACAAGAATGATCAGAACTCTAACACAGAAACGACTGCACGCCTTCGTAGAATCATAACAACTAACTAAACAATAGTCTAACAACTACAACAACATTATGTAAATCACCGGGTGTCCATATCACAGTCCATATCTATTTACACTATACTACACAGAGGATAGGTACTTTTACCAGTGGTGGCATATTATGCTTTCGTGCATAGGCCACATTATGTCTGTTTTGGACCGAGAAAACTGTAATAAGATTTTGCTTTTTTTGCCTTAGGTGTCCCTTCTGTAAAGATAAGCAAGTTCCTTCTTTACAAGTTAAATTAAAGGTAGGTACTAATTGGTAATGTTAATCTCCTGAGGGGGGGGTATTATTTATGTCTGTTCTTTGAAAACCATGTATTACAGTTAAACTACACAAATAAAAACCCACTTTTTGGAAGAACAGACCGACTAGGTTATTTACGACGTGGTACCAATGGGTGCTTTTAATGTATCTAGTATTTAGTGGGTTCTCATCACTAGGTTCTCTTACAAATAGGATGAAGAGAGCAGAGCATCGCCAGATTGAAAGAATCTTAGATTTAAAACCAGGTTTGATTTTTCGGTTGAGTTTCCTGCAAAATCAGTCTTTAGGCTGGTATGAATGAAATTGAATGGTCGTGTTTTTCTGAGTGAAAAGACTTTAGTTAAACAGTTGCTTAAATTTTGTTGTCAATCAAGTTGTCTGAAAACCTGCTTTTTTATACATCGTACATTGCTTATTTATCGATTTGGTATGATTTCAGGACTATCGCGGCCTTCAATCAAAAGTTTGTAGTACCTCAAGTCTCTACTCTGAGTCCTCTTCTGTTAGCCACTCATTCAGCAGTGCCATTGACATTAATGATGATGCCAGCGAGACTAGCTCACTGCTTACCCGAGAAGCGGCAGAGTCGATCCCCTTTTCTCCACCGACCATGCCACTGCTGCAAGATACTGCTGGATCAAAGCCCATGCCCATCAAAGGCAAGAGGTTCAGTCGTGACGTCATGATGAGTACGAGCGCACCAACTAGTGGCAGTAGCAGCCCATTGCCGGGATACCGTAACAGTCCGAGACAGCAATTCTACCGGGTTCGAAAATCTAGCAGCAGCAACAGTTTTACAATGTTTGCCGGTAGGTGCTATTCGGAATAGCTTTCTATTCCTTTATTCAAAATTTTACTGTTGTTCAAAAATATGAATTATACAAAAAGTGTAGACAGGGAATTTCCTGCAACTATCTTAACCACCTACCTAACCTTTGATTTTATACTTGATTTCTACTATTTTGACCATGGAGATTCGAATAAGAATTTAAAACATTTTGGATTTTGACCGGAAGTGCCATTTTTGGTGACGTCAATAACTGTCATTTTCAGAACTGATATCGCTTAAACTCTTTATGTGTAAGTCCGACATGTTCGAAAGTAGTTTAGTTAGACAGCACTTGATCAGACCTTTCGATTGATATATTATTTGTTTGATTCTAGCAAAATCTTAGCAAATTCTATGACGTCACTGATCCAATAATCAAATAATAATCAAACAAATAATATATCAATCAAAAGGTCTGATCAAGTGCTGTCTTACTAAACTACTTTCGAACACGTCGGACTTACACACAAAGAGTTAAAGCGATATTAAATCTGAAAATGACAGTTATTGACGTCACCAAAAATGGCACTTCCGGTCAAAATCAAAATTGTTTTAAAATCTTGTTCGAATCTCCATGGTCAAAATAGTAGAAATCAAGTATAAAACCAAAGGTTAGGTAGGTGGTTAGATAGTTGCAGGAAATTCCCTGTCTAGTGTGAATTGATGACCATTGACACTATGATTTTGTACCAGGTTCCCCTGATGAGAAACAATCGACAACAGTTCCTTACTTGAGTCCCTTGGTTCTGAGGAAGGAGCTCGAGAACCTGCTCGCAAATGATGGTGATATTGCGTTGCAGGACTGTGAAGTCGTATTGAAAAAGCCAATATTGTTCTGGAATATCGTGAGTTGTTTATCATTATTATTATTATCATTATTGTCATCTCAATTGTTTATACACGCTAACCCTTTAGCTATTAGGTACACTCATCCCTAAAAAATACTTATCAATATATGAAATACTGAAATCAAAGTCGAGCGTGCTAACCACTATCTTAGACCAGAACAATAAAGCCTATGTAGGTTCGAAACCTAGTAAAATAGTTCGAGACCTAGTTATTTTAGTTAGCATATCAAAATAGTGGTAGCTCACTTTGATGAAATATAATGTCCTTGCGAGACCATGCCTTTTCAATTCATGTCATTATATTCACGATTTGAAGAAGTATTCAATCCAAAACACGAATAAGTGCCTCACTGTGTGTACGCCTTGAGCTGGATGTACCTGTATCTGTGCTTACCTATTTAAACATGTTATACGTGTAATCTGTCCTAAAGTGAAAACGTTTTTTGATGTTTTCCACCTTACATTTTCAGGTTTGGTATTTCAGGCGTTTAGGATTGACGAGTCACCTTCCTGATTTGATCTTACAATCTTTGAAACAAACAGAGAAACCTACCGAGGTGAGGAATCACGAGTAATTCTATTTCAGGAGATCTAGCGTTTGTCTTGCTGTTTGTGATCATAGTTGACATATATACCGGTTAGGAAGCCTGCTTATATGATGATCATTTTTTCAACCTTGACCGTGCACATATCGTTTCACCTTATTCATCATGGTTTAGGTCAATTTTACTCATAGCCGTGGCCGTTGGGGTACATAGATGCCACAGTCCTTCTCTCTAACTAATTTTGTCCATAGCCTCACCCATAGCTCCAATTGAGTCTCGTCCACTTCTTAATGTAGTCTGCCAGGTCCCTTTAGGTCTTCCTCTTCCTCCTTCCGCAGAACCATGCATGACTGTGTGTGCTAAAGAACCATCTTGTCCGGTCCTGTGCCCAAACCATTGCAATTTACACCCTCACTATCACTAAAAAAGGAACATACCCTCCAAGATGCTGTTTCACTCTTCTCAATACTTCTTCGTTTCTAATTGTTTCTCCAAGGATTAGCTTTGTTTAGCATGGTTATCACTGTAAAGCAATCCTAACTCTCTATTTTCCGCTGCTTGTTTGGAATTTTCAGTTGAGAAAAAATTGTTTTACATTATTTCAATGAATATCCTACATACCACAATACGGTTCATTTATGCTGCAATATCTAATGAATTTGGACAATTTTGCGCACAGTTAAAACCAGTTCAACACTTCAGAATCTAGACTAAAACCAAGGTTGATAACAAAACATCAGCTAACCATTTACTTCTATTAGCCATGATGTGATTGTCAACAAACTATCGTTGCGAATTCGTAGCACAAAGTCATTGAAATAAACGATAGTGAAACAATTCAATTAAGCTTAAAAGTGAACATCAAAAAAACTTATTATTTCGGAATGCTAATGCCAATGAAAATCAGTTAGATTTCTGTTTCGTTCTCTTTCTGACGTATCGCTCTGTTGAGTGTCAGACGAGAAGCTTAAGTAATCCATGTGTTCGTTTCGCTATGCTTCCGATATTTCCGGCTATAATGCTAATGCTTGGAGTTTTCTTTATCCATTCTGTATTTTTGTTTTCTGAATCCCACCCTAGACAATCCATCACAGTCCTTCAAAGTCAAATGGTTCAGTGCCAAGCCAAACGGGAGTGGAGTGATTAATTGCCCTTTTCTAAGATAAGAATAATTCAGATATAACCAGCATTCTTTACACCAACAGAAATGATCTTCATCTGTATACTTTGCTAACGATCTTTCATTCTGTCAATCCCTTTTTAAGTTGATACACCACTCCTTTGTAAGCGTATCAACCAAGGTAAGCGTATCGAATTTTTAGCATGCAGTTGTTTGGAGAGATTACACCATGAAAGCGATGAAAAAATGTATCTGCTTTTTTGGCACACGCGGTGTATAACGTTTCTTCCTTTCTTAGGAACAAACACGTTCTGGCAGTCGTGTTATAATATCTACATCTTGGGATAATGAACGACCAGATACCAACAATGTCTCGCTCTACATGCTCTGGAATTTACCCGGTAAGATATAACCATAATTATGGAAGAAGGTAGTTAGGAAACCTATTGCTGTACTTCTTATATGATGCTGTACATTATTTGATGTTGAACAGTCCCTGAAAGTGCACAACGAATACCCATAGTTTATGGAAGAAAATGAAAAGGAGACCTATTGCTGTACGTCATATTTGATGTTGAATGGTACCCGAAAGTGCACATCGTATGCCCATAGTTAATGGAAGAAAATGATTAGCAAACGTTGTTTGATGTCTTTGTTTCACATTGGATTCTCTACAGCACCTGGAAGTGCACAGCATATACCTTATACTCTTTATTGACTTTTGGAATTCTACACGAACACCTTGCCTATATGAATATGGTGGTAAATATTATAAACCTTTCATGAATAACGAAAGTATTTGAATAAGGAACCAAAAGAAGCGTTTAATCTATTCGTCTAACCAAGACCTTGATGACTAGAACAATCGTAAAACAATACACTGTACACTCTCAAAAGACATATCCTAATAACCATCTCTTTCTATAAACTATGATATGACTACGTATCAAACCATGAATAGCCAATGGCTTTCTGGCAATATCTTACACTTGTAGTAAAAAACCAAGGCTGAAATGAATAGCTAGAAATTGCTTATTGCTGTAGATTTATGATGTTTAATGGCAACTTTGAAGACATTTATTTTCTCTGATTGAGACTCATTAAGTAGAGGGGTAGGAACTGGGGGCACGTGTTTTTGCGAAAGTCAATGAAGTACATTCCGAAAGTGTCCCTTGCGCTTAATAAGAAAAGCCCTGAAGCACTGTGCCCCTAAATTTCAAAGACTTGTCACCACGTTCTCTCTGTCTGAAAGAGAGATTTGTTGAGCAGTTTTGAAATATCTTAATGCTTATAGGGTGATCCAGGCACCCCTTATGAAATATCAATTTGAACAAGTCTCAAATAAATCGAGATAATTTGTGAGAATGAAAATGACCCGAGTAGGACTCGAACCCACGACCTCTAGATTCTTACTCTAGAGATCTACCACTGCGCTGGTTCGAGTCCTTCTCAGGTCATTTTCATTCTCACAGATTATCTCGATTGATTTTCCAAATTCTGCTTCTCCTCAAGTCTTAAATCGTTTTGTAAAACACACAAGTTTATCAAGGAATTTGCAATTTTGATTTCGAATAAACATGTTTTGATTCATTTTCAGAGGACCAGCAAGAAATCCTGACTGACAAGGGATTCACATCAAGAAGGTATCCATTTTCTAAACATCACCGATATCGTTGCAAATTTGACTGTCCATCACTGCAGAAAAAAGCGCCTGCAGCTTTTAACTAGGCTACAAAAGATTAAGGCCGTTGGAAATTTGGTAGCTATGCGTTTCTAAGGGCCATATTTCTATCATGCATTGCGTGGAATTGAATCGACCATCTGTTTCAGAATCGTCTATTTGATGGGTTGGCACTACTTCATAGTCAAGATTTAATGGGTTAGCACTACTTCATAGTCAAGATTTGAGGGTTGGCACTACTTCATAGTCAAGATTTGAGGGTTGGCACTACTTCATAGTAATCATACGAACACATTGCGCAATGATAGTGTCCGATACTAACCCAATACTCCGGGAATTCTTAAGGTACTGGCTAGTGGGCCAATTCTCCCAGTAGCAAGAAAAATTCAACTTTTGCCCCAGTGGCCTTAAGTCAAAATGAGGCCTTTTCGGTATTTTTGCTTATGAAAATCTATTGTTTTACCTAGTTCTTGAATTTTTTGAAGGGGAGAATAATTTCATTTTCGAGACACCTTTTCATGTTTCCCCAGCTGTGAATACCTTGAAAAATCCCGTGCCAACACTTCTATAAACTCGAAATGTAAGAACGTGTTATAGATATACAGCAGAGCTGGCCGAATGCAAACAAATGTAGCATCGAGATACTTTCCGTTTACTTTCAAAGGTAGTTCGATATGGAACAACGTTCCCAACAGAGCACAGAAAAGGTGTTCAGATCCTCGCTCCTTGACAATTTAGATGTCTTGATCAATATTCTTCTGTTTGCAGTGTGCTGAAGTCAGTGGCCGCCCACATTCAAGATAACGACGTTGCATCACCCATGGTTATCTTACTGGACGAGAGAAGCAGGCAGAAATCCAATAATCCCAAAATGCACTGGTGAGTATTCTAATATACTGCAACCCCAACCTAGGAGGGCGGTACTCTAAATCTTTCAATATGGCGGCCATGCCACAAGTTTTTTAATGAACCCTAATTATTAACCCTGATGTTCTGGGGATTTCAAATATTCAATATTATCTTATTGATAAAAGCGAATATTTTGATATTTTGTAGACTTCAAACGTTATTTAGTTTCAAGATGGCTCGCTAATTCATTGCAGCAAATTCAACGATAATTCCTCTTCTCAGATTTCTGGATCCCAAATTTGAATTCTATCCATATTGGAATTCTCACATTCCAAATATTGATTGCATTTAAGATTTCAGACCCCAAATATTGAATTTGATATTTTTCGAGACTCCAAATATTGTTTTTTATTTCAAAGACGGTTCTTGGTCATTGGATGGGTTACTGATTGATCGCAGAGATGATAAAAATTCGACGATTATTCTTCTTATCAGATCTCTAGACCCCAAATCATGAATTTTTGTTGATATTGTAATTCTCAGACCCCAAATATTGATTTAACGAAAGATTCCAGACCTCAAATATTGGCAATGAAATTGGTATTGGAGGTTAGAATAGGAAGTACCCTTCCTGGGATGCCTACTAACGTCTTAGAACTCTGTCTAGGGTATCACCCCGTCCTTCACTTAGGTCTCATGCCTCGTGTAATAAGGTCACTCAAGCAACCTGATAACCCCAATAATGTTGCAGTTTGTGTGACTCATATGGCTCAAGTTGCCCGACTGTCTTGATAGCTCAGCGGTTAAGAGCTCTGATGTACCATAGTTTATCGAAAAGGATGGTTAAGAAACCTATTTTTGTATCTTTTTCTGTAAGTTTTTCAAAATTGAGAGTGCACAGTCTTTTGTTTTGCCATTGTTTTAGCCAACAGGGTCATGGTTGTGCGAATAAACCAAAACGCTTCTTTTGGATCCCTAGTCAGAAAGTTCGTTATTTAGAAAATATTTTTTGATATTCAGCATCGTATCTATGTAGGCAATATTTACATGTAAAATTTTAATTGCAAAGAGAGAGGATCAAACATACGTTGTGCACCTTCAAATACTGCTCAACATCAACTGTGAAACAAAGACGTACAACAAAAGGTTTCTAAACCATCTTTTTCGATAAACTATGGATGTACAAAGTCAGAGGCCGTGGTCTCGTGTCCTCCTTGGGTCATTTTCATTCACACAAATCATTCCAGTGTATCTTTTCGTTAATTGACTGATTTCCTGTGAATTTCTGTTATTTGCAGGAGCTTGTATCGAGAGCTGATGTTCCTATCTGTTACATCTTGTGGTACTGACAATATTGATGTTGGTGAGTTTCTTATATTCTTCTCAATTTTATGACTTGTTTTATTCATTCCTTTTGTTTACCTTTTCTAAGGGTTTTTTCGCTCCAAGGGTTTAGATCTAGTTTAAAGTCGTATTTCTGCTGTGCGAAATAAATTCAATTCAATGCGACAGTAACTCGGCAAAATGCTACAAAATGCAGCAGCGGATTTAAACGTCGCATTTGTGCTGAACTTGATTAACTTAACGTACTTTTTAGGTTAATGTTTTCAATTCGACGCGACAGAAATGCGACCTTTAAACTAGGCCTAAGTTTATGTTTAACGGGATAGCCTTCAAAGGCCTTATTTTCATGGAACCCTATTTTACTTTCCTATCTGAAGGACGCTGGAGCGATTTGTTTTAGTCAATACCTCGAGGGCCACCCATCAATATGTTGACCGCTGCTGTCGTTTATTAGAAAAGCAATAAAAATTAATTTTCCAAGCTTCCCTCCCTGATTAAATCCCTAGCTATCGTGCTCTACTTTTTTGAACATTATTCTCTACTTTGAATCAACAGAGGCGTTTGATCGTGAATACAAAAATGCGTACAAGTCTCTTCAAGCCGAAAGTGCAGATCTTTTACAAATTGACGACAAACCGCCGACTGGAAAAGCCTTCTGGTGTAGGAGAGCATTCCAGCAACCAACACTGCAACCAAGACTACCGAATATTTCTCATCTGAACAAAGAGTAGTGGCTGATAAAAAAGTAGGTAGAAACAATTACGTTTTATCTACGCACTTAGGGACTGTTCGTATGGAAAAAACCATCACACCTACCTGGCCAAAAAACTGAGATGAAAACATCACGCGTTTGAATCTGAAATTTAATCTCACATCTTAGCTTCATTTGCTCGAAGTGGATGAAATTAGGCATAAAAATGCGTTGTATTTTCAACTTTAATTGCTGTTTTACCTAACTCTATCTCACTTTCATTCTGGCTCCCAGCTTCTATATAAGAAAATGTCGTCCCATCCAGGTCAGATTCCACCTCTCGACAAGGGAGATCTCACTCGATCAACATAAAACATTTTCCATATAAACAGAGGATAGAAAATACAGCACAGATTTCCATGGGAAGGTGAGATCTCATCTCCCTGTTTTTTGCCCGAGAGGCGGAATGATTCAGTCCATGTAAACAGCCCCAAAGCCCTGGCTCAATGCACATTCTTTTAGTGGTACATACATGGCTATTTTGCCTGTCTCATAATATTGCTTCGATGAATATTGTTGCAAATGCAGTCAAATCAAAGAAATTAGAAAGAATTATCTAAAAAACTTGTTGTGGCGTTCTAAAAGTTTCTAAACGTTGACGAAATGTTTGCTTTTAAAACAATGTTCAAAGATTTTACTTGTTTGGCCAGTGTCAAACATTTTTTTGACAACATTGTTTGACAAATATGGTTGCAAACCCAGCCAAACCATGGATCTAAAACGAAAGGAAAGCGTAAACAAAATGTTTTTCAAGTAATGTTTGCTAATTTGGCCGGGCTTTACTTTATCCATTTGTTAAGTGAAATCGTAAACAAATCAAGTGGTTTTGCTAAATTTTAGATTTAATTGTACTGCCGTAATTTGCTCAATGTGAACTCTTTAAAGCGGATAGGTTCTTATAATTAACGATCCTAAATCTAAAACATCTAGTTAGCCTTAGATTTTAAATATGTTAGTTTAGATATATAATTTATTTTCGGCTGGCTTTTGTGACGAGCAGAGACGAATATCTGTATTTCCCCATGTACCCTTAATACGAGAGCCAAATTTCAAGCGTTTATTGAATTTTTGGAGAAAAGTCAACACTTGACCATTGCGTTAAACGTTTCAATTTAATCTTCATCAGTAAAACTCAGATGATATCGAAACATTTAAGCAATGGTTTATTTTTTAATAATATCTACAAATGTCCATTCATTTGTAGGCCTCGTCGTAAGAAAATGCGTAATGGGCCTCTTTTGCGCATTTGTCAGGTCTTGGCAGCATCAAACAGGAGAACACGAAAAATCACCTATTAGAGTCAGTATTCCAGTTCCAGATTTTATACTAAATGTTAGAATATCTTCCCTCCCTACCTTATCCCTATAAAGTAATTCAGGTAAAAGCTGTTGAGTTTGAAAATAGAGAGACTTATTAAAATCTTCTTGCATGGATCCATAGATAAAGTTTTTTGAAGCACTTGAGTGTGTGCGTGTGCGAGTTTAGAGCGTTTTCTTCTAAATCTATTCTTCTTTCGGTAGCCTTGTTGTTTCCTGAATGTGTGTATTTCAGAGTCATTCTGGAAAAATGGAAGGTTTTGGAGCTCTCCAAAGCATTCTACTATCAAAAGCAAAATGCCTCCAAGACTTTCGAGAGATATCGGCTGTTTGAGAACTTCACATGGCTGCAATTTTGTCGGTTGCCAGGATACACGTTATTAATGGGACTAGTGACAAGTTAAACTTTTTGCTCAAAAAGTCCCGGATTTTTAAAGAGTTTTTCGAGAATCATAAATTTTTTTGAATACCATTCTGTTTTTGGAATTAAACAGATTTTTAAGTTTAGAAGAAAACGCCCTATAGAGAGTATTTTCAGAGGCCACGATATAGGATCCACCTCGAAGTACTAGTACTAGTAGTGCATAAGCTGCAGTGAAGATTCTGCATAAAAATCTAATTTTTCATAGGCTGTTGCTGCTATCCCACATAGCTATTATGGAATTGAATTGCTAAAACAGCATGTTCAACTGTCTGATTTCTTTTGGATCTCGATTATCTGCATCAAGGGAAGTTCACGATCAATGTATTCCCTTGAGAGATGTTCATACTAGCCATTTAGTTTATCAAACTCATCTATTAAATGTTATTCTACGAATTAGGCCAACTGAAGTAGATTCAATATATTCGATCAGAAGAAAATGGGCGTTCACCAATTTTGATTCTAAAGAGAGGTGATGCATTAAATATAATTTTAGTGGTTTCAATGTTTGAATCCCTTCACATTTAATTTGCAGAGAGAATTTGAAACAAAATTTGAAATTTTCCTTTTGAAAATCTATCCTGACATTTTTCAATGCTGAAGCTTAGATTATGCTTTGATGTTATTTAGTGTTTTAGTATTTTAAATTATACTTAGTCACGAATTCTTCGATTCTAAACTGAGTCTTAATATTCGTAATGGCAACTTTTAACCAAGAAGCCGATCATATATTAACAATTAGATATTTATCACTAATGATTTTACTTCTAAACATGACACTTTCAATTTCATTCATTTGTGGCTAGCTCATCGGAAAACGATATTCCTTCTTCGTTCATTCCTGCTCTTCACGGAACTATTTCACGAGATATTCCCTATAATCGACAGAAAAACATGAAACGAGTAGAAACGGGTAAGAAACTTGTAGAAATGAGAAGGAAACGAGAAGGTTGGAATTTGTAGGTAAAACTCCAGCAACCACTGCCTATTTCCTACTCGTTTTTACTTGTTTCCTATTCGTTTCATGTTTTAGTAGCTACGTCCTAAAATAGGCCCTTTTTTGAATGGCCAGTCTAGCTACTATTTGGTGGGCTGTAAACTGCAAACTGTTCTACTTAGCGATGAATTGTTCGTGGGGTTTCTACGCAGGAAGTAAAAGTAGCTTGAAAGCTATGAATAATGTTCTCACTCGCGTCACCTCGGTCTAACATATTAGGTATGGGGAATTTGAACCTTGTACAAGTTTGAAGAAAAAGCATCAGAGATGTCAGAAATTCTGTTATCCCGTTCTGAAGAAAAGCCTTCTCTGTATCATCTGTTAAAGCTTAGTCTATCGAAATATACGGTTTAGAAACCTTTTTGTTGTACGTCTTTGTTTCACAGTTGATGTCGAACAGTACCTTAATGTGCACAACGTATGTCCTATCCACTCTCTCTACTGCTAGAATTTTACATGTAAATATTGCCTACATAAATATGATGCTGAATATTATAAAATATGTTCTAAATAACGAATATTTCTGGATAGGTTACCAAAAGAAGTGTTTTGGTCTATTCGCCTAACCACGACCCTATTGGCTAAAGCCATAACAAAACAAAAGACTGTGCACGCTCAATTTTGAAAAACTTTAACAAGGAAAAACGGCAATAGGTTTCTAAACCATCTTTTTCCATAAACTGTGGTTTAAGGGACAAGTAGGATGGTTAATATTAGTAGCATACAATTCACGTAATGCATGATGGGATAATGCCCCTTAGCAAAGCACTGCAACCAAATCGAAAGTCTACTCCATAAAAGGTTCAACGCAGCGCAGCTAAGAAAGAATTAGGCCCTAGCTGTTGCCATTTCATTGTGAGGTTTTATCGTGATAAACTTTAGTGAGAATAAGTTAATTTTTATCGCGATACTATTGCAAAAGCAACGGCCTAAATATTTTGTTACTGTGTTCAAGAAGTCGTTAGTTTTCGTAGCAAGTCGTAGTTTGTTGCTAAAGGGGTATATTCCTACAACGCATTGCATGAAACGAGATCTGCCACCTCTAGGGGGAACGTCTGTTATCGCTCACTTCTTACTGGTCTGAGTTTGGCTTCATGTGAAGATTCAGATGCTGCACTGCAGTTAAATACCACCCTTACATTCGTGATAGCCTTACGTAGACGCTGGGCTTACTAATAAAAATGAGCTTTCTTTCCATATTTCGTTTGATGGAAGAATAGAAACTTAGAAATAGAGCTTTTCTAGTTTAGACACAAACTTATACACATTATTAACTTATTTTTATACATAGTGGAATTAGAATACATTATTTGAAGAAACTTCAAAGTAAAAAAAAGAAGTATCTTATATACAAAAATTGATCATGTCCAATCTACCTATGTCGATTAAAGCCTTGATATGAACTACTGTACCAACAAAACAATACTCTACCTGATGAAACACGTGTTTTAAAACTTATAAAACCTGTGTTTTTACGTTCAAAGTGCTCTTACAATATGAGGAAACGTAGATGGTCGAAAGTTTAAGGTATTGTTTATTATTGTTGTTGACTAGTTATGGACCTTCAATTGGTGGACTTTTACACAATGGATGTCTCTGTACAACGCACAACAACCATACCACCCATATGTTTGTAAGGGTAGTAGTGTTGGGGTTATCAAGAGTAGTTTTGGGGTATTCAACAGTGCATGGCATCTGCACACCACTGAACATCCCTCAGAGTACTAAAAGAAATCCCCCACACTGCTAAATACATGTTGTATGGGGTGATCCTCCCAAATCCAAATAACAGACAGATATACGATTCACAAAATGTAACATGGGCACCTTTTGGTACTTGCACACTTTTGTTCTTAAACCCTTCCACACACAAATAAATTCTTCCCTAAAAGTCCTTGATACAAGAAAAGATTAAGATATATTACTATAATCTTGGATAAAAATAAAAACTTAACCCTCATATGAAACATTCGGTTGTCTTTTATTTCATGCATGATAGAAAACAACATTAAATATATTCACTCAAAATAATGTAACTAATATAAACTGAAATTGCTAAAATCATTACTATATACAGAGCTTTATCATAGAAAAGGAAATTAGTATTTGCAATCAAATCTGTCCCTGCTGAGTGCTCCCCCTTCATAGCAATACTTGACTGGTTCAACCAGACCTTGTTTCTATATGTTCAGAGCCCTTGTTTTCTTTATGCTCCGCTCCGGTTACTTGGGATGAGGACACTGCAATGATTCGATCAGGAAGGCTAGCCTAGCACTAAGCATTATCTTACAAGGGATCCTTCATTGTACACATCAACATGGTCATAGCTCCATCTTCTGTGGCACCTACAAGTTGTCCCACACTTTTCAGATCCACACTGTGGACAGGGATAGTGGCAGCCCTGACATTCCGGGTCTTGGCAGTCGCAAACGTCTCGTCCATCAAGCACCAGACATCCTAACTCATCATGAAGTGCTTGTCTTCTCGGCTTATTTCTCAGAATACCTCTCCTGGAAAATTATTTTCTAGAGTTTTCAATCATTGCCTTCAAATGTCTCAGGCAGTAGATCACAGTAGATTAGCTACAAAAACTGATTGAGAAAAATTGCACAAGAAGAAGGATAAAATATCGAGAAAGAGAAGACTAATTCTAAATAGCATTGGAAAGGTCTTTGATTAAACCAAGACTCAGTTACAGCTATCAAACAAATTTGAAATACAATGCCATTCAGGAATACAAAATACAGCTATAACGGCTGCAACATTAGTCTGAAAAAAGAGAACAACTAGTTGTCTACCTCCGGCACCATAGGAGAGCATTGAGGTGGAGCTCTAGGGATTGAACGTAGTAGGTAGAAAAATATCTTACCCCACTCCACCTTTACCCCCTTGCTGTTCCATTAGTCTACTGAGCTTTCGTTTCTCTCTGTTGCTGAATTCAGGGTTGAATCCTGCAGTCACTGTCAATCTTCCTGGGTTTATGAATGCTAGTTGTTGTAATTCTTTATTCATTGAAAGTTTCTTCTCCTGGGAAATGATTATTTGTCAATATCAGTCTGGTTACCCTTTCGTAGTAGAAGTAGTTATTTGTTTGTGTTTGATCTTAAATTTGCAGTCTTACGAACAACCTGGGTACACGCTTTTAATCTTATAAGGAACTGTCTATAAGCAGGGCCAGATCCAGCAGACATAGAAAGGGGGGGCGTAACCCACATATCAAAGGAAAATGTAAGGGAAATAGGGTATTATCAAGCTAATTGGATTGTTTTTCTATCGAAATAGGGAGGCGTACGCCCCTTACGCCCCTCCCTTTGATCTGGCCCTGATAAGGAACCTAGAACTAGAATGTCTTGTAGAGTAAAATAGATTCTTTCATTCTATTGTTTCCTATAACAAAAGAGAACAATAGAAAATTTAAGGAACTCTTAGTACTAGGCATTGGGGTAGGTTCCTTACTAGATAAAAAGCGTGTAGTGCATTCCCTTAAAAAAAACTAGTCCACTCATAAGAATTTTGGGGCCTGTTTATATGGGCAAAATTACTTCACCTACCAGACCCGAGGCTGGCAAGTGATATTTCACCATCCTAGAATGCCATTGAAATCTCAGTTTCCGTTTGAATTGAAAATAAAACTTCTACACTATCAGTATAGTGAAATCTCTCGGGAGGTTAAGTTCCACTCGTGTGAAGTTGTTCAATATAAATGCGATACTACCAGTTAGGAGAAGTAAATTTGACCTTTTTACAATGGGGTCATTCCATGTGAAACCATCAAGGCCAAAAAACATCATGTTTTGCTAGCTTGTTCAAATTTATTCAAGAGGTTGATCTCTATGAAAGTATCTTAAATCCAAAATTTCAGGTCGCTAGGTGGTCGGTGGGCTGAGATATGGCACGGGGAACTTTTTCCCAAAACGGCCCGATCCGCAACCCCCCAAAGAGAAAAAAGGTTATAATATTTCTGTTATCCAACACACAGGGGTCAGTGAGGGCTCATTTTAAAGTAAATTTTGAGAGCATTCTGATTAGACCACTTATACAATCATCACTTATACATGGGGTGAGGTATCTTATAAAAACAATTTTTTTCTTCATGGCATCCCAGCCAATTAGTACCTCCCCCCCGACAGTAAACTTTTGTTTTAAATTACTCCCCAGGATGTGTGTAATTGTTTTTAGAAAATCTAGGATGGGCCCTTTATGGGTTTATTAGTTACAGACTTAAATTTGTGATGATGGGTCAGATTCTCACTCGGAGAAGTATTCATTCAATTAACATAAAATAATTATTGATTACATTGTTACCCATTTGTATAGATACGGAAGAGTTTTTAATACTACAAAATGTTTAATTTAAGCATTTAGAAGCCTCATTCATTTCCTCATTGGATAGCTGATAGGTTCTTCCTGTAGCGGTTGTAGGACTAACTTTTGTCAGAATAGACTCTTGAGGGACAACAAGTGTATCTTCCCTTCTTGGAAAGTTAAATGATGGAGAAGGTCCAGCTGGATGCAAAAAATTTACTTTCACTTCTTTGGTTTCATTTGTTGTTTCAAGGACTAAAGCAAGCCACCAACGCCCATCATATTCACATGTAACATAATTCTGTATTTGTTCCATGGGAATCAACTCTTTGCTGGGAAATAGGCTTACCCGTTCATTTACATGGCATGCTGCCAAGGAATACTCTTTTGTCATTACTTCTACTTTAGAGTTAGGAATGGCCAAGAAAGCATGAAGCTTCTGGGTTCCAGTAATAGATTTACTGCCATCCAAACGATCCTTGATAGACTTTTCAGTGTCTTCGATATCTTTTGCATCAGCATATGCGAAGTGAATAGCATTGATATTTTGCTGTGCCCAATCAAACAGCTGAATAGGTGTTTGTATTTGGTCATCATATGGCCTTTGGAGACTCGCACGCGCAGCTAGGCGCTTTACAGTGCCCCCAACTCCATCACAGGGCCCCTTTCCATGTGATGTAGCAAAAAAGTGCCACTCGGCATGAATTCCGAAATCAGCTTTATGATTGGCAATGTTTAGAAAATTCTTTCGATTCTTGTACTGTGATGCAGCACCATCTGAGAAGTAAAACACTTTGGTAAGTGTGAACTGTTCCTTTAAGAATCGCATCAACATCGCTTGAAAATGATACACAGCAACAGTGTCATGTTTAAGACGATCTGATATTATCACATAGCTTATTTCCTTCAAAGAGTTCGATTTATCATCACCAACGGGGAATCTGTGATATACAACAAATGGGTGAATCGTAGCTTGACTAGTGTTCCAATGGAATCCTTGCACCTCATCTTGTAGCACGAAGGAATAATTTTCGGCAAAATCACAAATTACGATAGCTTCTTGATCCAAAGGTCCTTCTTTTAACTCTCTCAGGAACATGGCTTGCTGCGCTGCAGTAAAGGAATGGCACTTTAATTTCAACAGCCCTTCCATTAAAACAGAGATGAAGTCATCAATACTCTTCACCAATGTTTCAAGGTTTGTTCTATCTACCGTTACCCAAGACTTGTAAGTGACAGTATCAATTGCGAGTTCGTCGAATATGTTCTTTAGCTTAGATCCTAGCTCCTCTGACTTAACAGTAATGTTCTTACCCTCTATTTTTACGGAGCATTGCTCACATCTGCCAAGGAAACAATTTGGTTGAGGAGGGTTGCAAGTGAGTTGTGCGATTAGGTGCTGGTAGGTTACATTTCCATCAAAGCCATCACCAATCAAGCTTCTAAATTCCGGTAACGATCCAATCTTTGAGCCTTCCAACATCAACTTAACATTTTGGTGAATGGCACAAACACAAACACTGTGTGTTCCACTCCCACCAGGTAGAATGATATTCTTAGGGCGTAATGAAGCAAACTTCGAGAATCCTATCTTTATTCCGCACTGCTCCTTAAATTTCCCATAACATTCTTTTAAATTACACAGTATGAGTCTCTTCTGAATTTTTTCCCTTTTCCCTTCCACAATTACAGAGACACAGTCCTTTTTACCTGGCATCAGTCGGCTAATTTCGTCACTGGCATAAAAATTTGTTATCTCCTTTATCATTGAATCAGACAGAGGTCGACCCGGCCTTGGATTTGGGCTAGAAAACACGCCCTTTTCTTTAACTAACTTTTTCACTGCCCTTGCCATATAATTGGAAACACGGAATTCTTCAGAGATCTCGTTGATACTCCAACTTTCAGGAAGAACTGTTAAAATTTGCATTTGCTCGCTTCTTTTGGTAGTTTCATGAAATTTATCTTTTAGTTGGCTGATCATTTCGCTGTGCTCTTTCTTAATTTTCATGAGCTCGGATTCTTCTGTTTGGGGTTGTGCAGATTTAGTCGTCATTCTTAGTTTTTTCCGCAAAGTATCGTTTATTCTTGTTAGTTTATCTTCAGGATAACGCTTCTGGGTGAGTTTTCTTGCATCTAATGGTGACTCTCCCAAGCTAGACAAGGACTCATTCACTAAAGAGATGTCAGCAGTTGGAGATTCAAATTCAAAGGCTTCAAATTCTTGTGATTGCTCTGATGGAACAGCATCCAACATCGTATTTCCATTTTCTTCTTCAGAATCAGCTTGATGAGAAGCTTGACCTTGACTTATTTTTTTACGGCATGGTGTGCAAATCTTTTTTCCAGGAATAAGAATTAAATCAGAGTGTTCTTTAGCATACAAAAGGCTAATTTCACGCAAACTTCTTGTTGCTCTCTTTGCTCCGTGTCTTGAAAATGGATCACAACATGAACGTTGATGATTAGTGTACTGTGTGAGATAGATTCTTCTGTGAAACTGGCAAATTGTAGATACTGATTCAGATCCTGTTCGTAATTTCAATACCTCTCCTTCATCAAGAGACGGCTCATAAGACTCTTCATTTGATTCAACATCACAGGACTCTCCTAGATACACACCAATGTCGCAAGAGATTATATCAGAACTTTCCATTTTCGAACAACTAACTATTGCAATTAAAGTGAAATGACTGACCAGCGTTTGAGATTAAAAACCTTTATAAACCCACCTTGTTAAAAGTATCACTTTACTAACGTTTCCTGTAATTATTAATCTGTAAGCCAATGTTTCCGAAAATGTTTCAGCTATTGAACATGTTTCAAATTGAGGGATTATCTTCCTTTCCTTTGCAAGGAAACGATATGACATCAGAGAGTAAATAATACCTATTCATCTTAAGTTGTTTATTTGATACTAACTTGATATCTTGCTTCCTTTTGACTTGTTATTCAGCAATAATATCAAAACAGGCAACCAACAATGGATTGAAATCATGGATAATTTATAGTGTATTTGAATGTCAAAGAAACTTCTCAATAAGATTTTGACCCATCATCACAATTTTGCCTGTAACTAAGAAACCCATTAAGGGCCCATCCTAGATTTTGTAAAAACAATTACACACATCCTGGGGAGCAATTTAAATTAAAAGTTTACTCTTGGGGGGAAGGTACTAATTGGCTGGGACGCCATGAAGAAAAAAATTGTTTTTATAAGATACCTCACCCCATGTATAAGTGATAATTATATAATTGTTCTAATCAGAGTGCTCTCGAAATTTCCTTTAAAATGAGCCCTCACTGACCCCTGTGTGTTGGATAACAGAAATATTATAACCTTTTTTCTCTTCGGGGAGTTGCGGATCGGGCCGTTTTGGGAAAAAGTTCCCCATGCCATATCTCAGCCCACAGACCACCTAGCGACCTGAAAGTTTGGATTTGAGATACTTTCATGGATTGGTTTCATATGGTAAACAATCAATAAAATGTGAGAAAATGTTGTAAAATTTCATTTTCAAACTGGTTGATTTGACATGGAATGACCCAATGGAAAATCAATGATGCATTGATGATTAATGACGTCTAGGGATTTACCTCGCCTTTCAAACCCCGCATGAAAAACCTCATATAAACAGTGCTTGAAATTTACTTTGCTTGTCAGCCCTGGGTCTGGCAGGTGAGGTGTTATTGCCAATAACGATAATTCAGGTGTGCAAGAGCCATTTTCTACAATAATAATGATAATTTAAATTTTAGGGGGCGAAAAAGGCAAATACCTTGTAACTTACTATAATAATCAACATCGCACACATGCAGCCTACCTTTTCTGAGGAATCGGAGCTTGAATTGCTGTTCTCGTCATTCTGCTTTTCGTCAAAGTCATTGAGCTCTGTATCCATTTCCATTTCCATTCCAAATTTAGATTAAATTGCAACTAGAAGGAAGGTTTGTTATGAAAGGGTTTATTTATGCTAGGCCTTAGGCCTATGTTTTTCTCAGCTCAGATAGGGCCTAAACATTTAGGCCCTCTTTAATTTACCTTTTTCTCTACTTTGCTTGGTAATGATAATGATTCTGTAGTGAACTTTATTGAGCTGATCGACGAAGTTTTCTCAACATAGTAATGGTCAGATAGCGTTAGGTCGAACCTTACGTTCGACTAATAAATGCTGGCAGCACAACAGGAAGAGTTGAGGAGACAATTTCTCTGGAAATATGACAACTTAACAATACCTTGCACATGCAGCTGTTGCTCTCGGAAAATGGCTGCTGATTCTTATCGCTGATTGGTTGTATCAAGAATTCAGCTTAATATTTTGAAGTAAAAGTAGATGCAATTCAATTTCCTTTCTGTTCAATATTTGCACATGAGACTGAAGGGCAAATTTTAGGTGATATTGTGCATTTTCTGGTGTTATACCAGCCAATTAATTGGAGAAAAAATTCTGAACTTTTAAGTTAAGTTAAGAATGCGCAATATTACGATGAAATACATCATTGGCTATTCCTAACTCATCACATTTTTCTCTGTAGTCCTTCCTTGCACGAAAAGGGAGCTTTTACGCACATTCCCGAATGAATCAAAAACATTTTTCGAACCTTCTACTCGTTTCGCCAATTTCGACCAAAAACAAAGACTAGCAATTTTTTTTCCAAATTGTAGCTAATTACGAAAGAAATTATCTTTTAGTGGTTTAGGTTTTTTCGTCCAATAATAAAAAAAGAAAAAAAACTAATGTCAAAAGAAATCTATCCTGAACATACCAATAGCAATAAACAAAAAGTTGACAGAAAACCCAACAGAAACTGAGCTACATACATACATACATACATACATACATAACTATCGTCAAGATAACGAGATTGCTTATGCCTTTCATAGTGCTCAACTTGCGGAGCTTATAGTATCAGAACTAAGAAGAAAGAAAGACTATAAATAGTCTTTCTTTCTTCTTAGTTCTGATACATACATACATACATACATACATTATTTATTTAACAATGCAGGTCATCTAAGTGGCAGCTTTTGCTGATGTGGACCTGCTAGTAAAAAATACTTAGTAGGAAAAATACAAGATAATAATAAATAAATAATAATCAATAATAGAACCAAAAAGTTAAAAGTTTTTTAAAATAGCTTAGGATTATAAAATGTTTCTTGAGGTTAAAAGTAGATAAAATTTGAGTCAGTATATGTGATTGTCGCTGCCTGCCTAGAGGAGATATTGTCTAGTATTTTACTATTTTGGGATAGTTTTCTTTTAAATGTTTCATAATTTTTCTGACTAGTGATTAATTGCGATAGCCGGTTCCAAATTATAGCTGCCCTATGTTTGAAGGAATTTCTGCCCATGTTTGTTTTCGATCGGGTGAGATCTACTTTGCAACTGTTCCTAGTTGCTCTCTGAGATTTTGTTTTGCTATTGAAACTTGAAAGCTATTGAAATTTGGGGGAAAGCAAAACTAAACCATGCAAAACCAAACAAAAAAGCAAAACATAATGCGACTTTTGCTTGTTAAGCCAAAATCCTACCCATTACAGGGCCGGATCCAGCACCCATAGAAAGGGGGGGCGTAACACACATATCAAAGGATAATGTAAGGGAAATAGAGTATTTTCAAGCTAATTGCATTGTTTTTCTACCAAAATAGGGTGGGCGTACGCCCCTTACGCCCCCCCTTAGATCCGGCCCTGCATTAGATCATTAGATGTAGATCTGCTGTTCTGGTTTTTTATAATAAACATGAGGCTAGGGTTTTCGGGTTTGGTTTTGCTTTGCTTAGAGTTAGGGCTTGTAGGGTCAGACTGTGGAGTTTTGGGCTAGTTAGGGTTTAGGTTTGGGGTTAAGTCTACGGGTTAGTGTTTCAAAATTTATTCGAATATCTAGCATGAGAACTAGACCAAACATCCTACTTCTAATGGGCGGGATTCCGTGTTCACCTTCTTGCATGGGATGGGAAGTTTACTAAGTTTACAGGAAGCCAAGGCACCCAGCCCAGTCCCTTTCTTGGGCACACAATTGCCGCGCGAAAAATGTATCACGTGACTCTGCAGTAAAGCGCACATTTTAGTTTGAAGGACGAAGCTGAATGTTGCTGCAAGAAATTCCGCTTTTATTAGTTTAGCTGCTCACTTTTGGTATGTTTGAATGCATTACCGTTATTTCTAACTCTGCCAGATTTCCTACTGCTATTTTCGTCGTAACAAAGCATCTCGTCAAGTTGAATGTCAATCTAGGACCTCAAAAACCCTGACACAGTCTGCTATTCAGCTGTGTGGCGTGCCCGCTTAACTAGATATTTTATTCAACTTGATAAAGCTGAATTACCAGTTTCTCGCTATTTTTGAGAAATTTAGGCTTCATCTATAAAGATGATTGTTGTATAGAGGTGTCGAAGAGTCTACTTATGCTGTTGTTCAGGGCAATAAAACAAGAAATACTGTAGACGCTCAATTAAATTAGTTGGCCTAGAAAACCAAGATGGATTCTCTTTGCCTTAAATGTTTGTAAATTGTTAAACTAACCATTGTCCAAAGCTTCGTACTATACGCACTTTTATATATCCTAATGGAATTTTTATTGTTGAATAAAGTTCTGGGATTTCAGAGGTTTATGCTGATGCTTTTGAATATTTAAAACCTATGCTAGAGAAACTAATTTTAAAGCTCAATCAGACTTCAGTACATATGTATAACTAGTTGTAAGAAGTCAAATTCCTGAAGAACTAGCTACCAGTCAACCTGGGTCTATTGCATGCAAAGTCTTACCCTAGGGGGCATTCAACTTTTGCCACAGATGTCCTTGATGATCCACCAAATCTCCTTCTTCTCCATGCTTTAATACTGTTCTAAAAGGGCCTGACCAAATCCGATGAGAAACATTTTGAGGAGGGAGAGGGCCAATGTCTTAAAATTCTGTACCACACTCCAGTTCCCTGCTTTTTGAAGGCTTGCACCGCCACTGATGGGATCTTTGTAATCGATATTACACAAAAATCATGGCAGGCAACCAAAAGCTGAGCATCCTTTGTTGAATGAGGTAAAATTGTCTGATTTAGCATAATGCAAATGCTTTTTCGTTGATTCTCTATCAGCATAATGTTTTATTATTATTTTTCCTTTAGGTTTTACATGTATATAGAAGATTTGCTTGTCAATAGAAGACTTGCATCCCGCCTTATGCAATGAAAGGTGGCACTAATCATAACACTGCTGTCGTTGCACCTAAAAGCCAAGTTAGCAATGCTGCACATCAGACAAAGCTCCAGGTAATGATTTCGCATTTCAATCTTTGAATGATGACCTTTAAAAGAAGGAACATTTTGCCAAGCTCTGGGTGCGACAAAGCTTCAAATGCGCAAGTGCAGGTGCGACATCACAATGTAAACACGTTGACATGCACAGCTCAAATGCAAAAGCCTAGAGAAACGACGTTTTTCATCATACAGGGCACTCTGGTAGTCCAAATTACAATAATGTTGTTGTCCTACTAGGTTTGACAAGGCCATGTTTTCCACAGTGTGAAAGATTTGGAGAACCTCACACCAAATAAATGCTAAGGTGTTCTCAAGTCTGACCAGGCCAAGGGAATCTGCATTTCAATTGTTTTTATCTTCTTGCACAACGATGTCACTAATTGTATCATGTTTTTCAGATGACATGAAAAGTATAATGTTTATTTTTCATGTAATGACCACCTTCAGGAAACATCAAGTCAGGGACGATTGCTGTTTAGCGGAAAGCAACCACAGGGAAATAAGATTTCCAAAGAGCCTACTTTAAACTCCCTAATGAGTGGATATGTTTTCTATGGACTGTGTACAGTGGCGTAGCGTGACTTTCAGTAGTGGGTATTCAGTTGAGATTCAAGTTAGTTAGGCCCTCAAAATGGCGTAGGATCCTAAAAATCACTCAAAATCTACCTTGCACTTACGTTCTTACTTGTTTTCGTGTAATGAGCTCAGGCCATCTTAGCAAAATATCTATTCAAATATTATACTGCAAAAGCGACGACGAAATTGGGGTTTCATGTTGACCTATTTATATTCATCTGTTGATTTTAATCTGTTCACGATCTCAATTCTGTTTTACTTCCGTCTTCTTGCCATGATGTTTTGTTCGAGCCTCGGAATCAGTTTTGATCATCTCAAGCCGGGAATGGAGGCTGTACGCAGAGATTTCTCTGCGTACAGCTCTTTTGTTTTCTCGATCTAAAAGGTCAATTTGGGGTCAAATACTGGCGAAATTGAGAGTTCTGATTGGTGGAAACTACCGGAAGAGATTCAGTGCGTACCGTAGACCTCTGCTGTGATTAATACAATAAAATTCAATCCTTGCCTGTTCTCATAGACAATAAAACGTAACCGCTAATCCATTTAGGAATGTTTCCTCTGCTCAACGAGAGATCTCTAACAAAAATATGGAACAAGGAATTAAAAAGAATGGAATGGAATAGATGGAACATATAAAAATAGTGTTGGGTTGCGTTCAACAACTAGAAATGGAGAGAACACAATGAAATTGATAATCCAAAGTTAAAAAGGTCTTTTTGTTTAGCAAAATGTTATGATTAGGCTATTTTTTTTGTTATTTACTCAAAACCCCAGGGTATTCACTGAATACCTTGAATACCCAGACGCTACGCCACTGACTGTGTAACTGCAGAGGAGGGTGCCTGCTAAACTGCAATCTAGCCAAAGTTAGGGGACTAAAATTTCTGTCCCATTTTACCTGCAAATCAAATGGAAAATTAGTTTTGTCTGTGAATATCAGAAAACAGCAATTTATTCGCGTTGATTAGACAAGTTATTGTGTTGTGGATTGATCCATCAAGATTTATATTTTTGTAGCCCACAGCGGAGCAGATTCGATATGCAAAACTTGCACAAATGCCTGGTTTAGAAGACTGTAAAATACAAGAGAAGATTAGAGAGGTAATGGAAAATTAGTTTTGTCATTCATTGTAAGGTGAATTTAACTTCTGTTGCCTTAATTACTGATCTCTGGTTACCCATTTACTGGTCAACTCAAAACTTAATACAGTCAATCTCACACTTGCTTTACTGGGATATTTCATAACGCAGACAACAATGCGTTGACCCAGTCCTTTAGATATGATTGTAAGTGTAACGTCTTTGTCAGACTAGCCATTAGTTGGAATGTGTTACATGGTTGAAAGAGATCTGAATGCCCGAGTTTGACTACCAAAAACAACTTTCTAACTATCTGCATACATGCTACTATAAATTACCAAATAATTGGTAGGTTCTGTTAATACGGCACTGTATTTCATGAATACAAAATAAGCTGTTTCAGCAGTTAAGATGGGCATTTTTAGGGCCCCCTTGCATTTACTAATGTGAATTTGCTGATTGCCTAGGTGTGTGAAGTGACTGGAAAGGCTTCAGATGTCGTATCAGTCGCACTCCATGAGTCAAATTATGAAGTCTCCATGGCAATTCAAAACATTCTCGATGGCAATTACGAATGCTTGGATGTGAGTCATGTTTTGTCTTAAAATCAACCAAGATGGTGACAATTTTGGATTGTTTTGCTATCATTACAAATTATTTCATTATAAATACAAATCATAGCATGATTTTTGCAAATCATTTCACAATTAAGTGTAATGCTCTCATATCATTGAACAGCAGTGAAGCAGTGTCATTGTGGCCTAGCTGTTAAGGCGCTGGATTTCTAATCCTGTAGCGGCAACCTTTGTGAATTCAAATCCATGATTGATCAGAATTTACTCTCATGTAAACAGGGCCTGCTGTACAATGGCCGGTGTAAAAAATTACAAATTAAAAACTCGATTAAAAAATTACAAAAATTAGATATTCTAGATAAAATGATGCTGCATAGAGGAAATCCCTTTACTTCCTAACCCCCGTTCTTATACTGTGCAGCTTTTCCACAAATTTCAAAATAATGGTATCATTCATCATATTGTCTGTGATTTTAGTTTTCTTGATGAATTTTGATGAATTGAATGAATTTAACATGTGATTGTTTGTTGTTTTTAGACTGAGTGGCAGACGAGGCCAATGAAGAAGAAGAAGACCCCAGCTGCTCCTTCAGCTCCTGGAGATAAAAATGTGAATGGTGAAGAAGTTGCTGAGAATCATTTAGATCAAGAAGATGTCACCAAGTCATCCAGCAGAGGGTCAAAGCCAATACGAGGAGGCAGAAAAGGAGGTGAGATATTCAAAGAGGTCCACCGAGAGGAACATAAGTTCTCATCTGTAAAGTTTTTTTTAAGGCTTTACACAGTCTTTGCCCTTCAGCTTGTCCAGGGTTGTTGTTAAAGAGCAGGGATAGCCTACATTTGGTAAGTGGCAGTGCAATTTGTGAGGTTGATGTGACTCTGGTTGTGACTTATTTTTCATTCTCACTAATATCTACTTCACGAATCTACTTGTTTATGAAAGCTTGCCATTATGAAGAAGATGAATAGTTCTTAATAACTTTCCTGTCTTCTGTATAAAAAACAAATTATTTTGTGCGCTGGTTAGTTACAATTTTTCAATCATGTAAACATTTTGCATATGTGTAAGTAGGTCCACATGCAATTGAGCGTGTATCTTGGCCTGTACTAATAAATGGTTACAATTATAACTGAATTAGGCCCAAAAGAGAGGCCTTTTTCATAACCATGCTTCAAAGGGGGTGCTTTTTGAAAAGAGGCAGCAATTACCAGACATAGAGACAGATCCTCTTGACCTGATTACTCATCCTTAAATCATTGGTCATGTGCGTGATGTTAAGATTCTTTTGGAATCTTTTGCAGTATTTAAAAGACTTCAAATTTTTTTTCTGTTTATTTGGTGTAAAATGACTTTTGGTTGTTGATTTGTTTGTTGATGATGTTGATGGAATTTTCTTATTCTAGGACGTATGAAGAGATTTGATGAGAAGCCAGACGTTAAGATAATTGATGATGATATTGAAAAGGAGAAAGAGCAGAAACCAGAACAAGGGTACGAGAAGAGACCTTCATTTGATAGAGGCAGGGGAAGGGGCAGAGGTAGAGGAAGAGGTGGTATTCAGAGAGGAGGTAAGAGAATCATCAAATTAACTTTTTCAAATAGCCTATTTACAAAAAGCTTACTTGAGTGGCTTTGCTAGCCATTACAAGGTGGTTTTGCATAAAAGCCTACAATCAAAGCCAAAAACTGTTGAGAAAAATCTTTAACTACAAAACTTTTTGACTTACAGCCCTCCCCCTCATCACAATTTCAAGTTGTTTGGGCATCTCATTTGAGTTTTTGTTCCCTGATGTCCTGACACCAAATTTAACTAACATTGCACAGGGGGCAAGGGGGAGAGCATTTTCCTCTATTTTCTTAGAAAGAGTATTACATATTGAGCTTATTTTTTTGGCTTGTCTCAAGAGGTTTTAGCAAGCATTGTAGAAGGAAAAAATATAGATGATTTTTGTGGCTGGAAATTACCCCTGTAGGAGAAGAACCCACAACCTCTAGATGATTAATCTTGTTCGCTATCAGTGCCCTCAGCATACCCAAACCAGTTCAATCACACAAATTTCACCACTAATCATTGACTGACTCAAATTATTTTCATAAAATGTTAAACATTTTTGCTAGGAGTAAGAAGAGGTGGTTTTGGTGGAAGAGGGAGAAGTGTCGCTGATCAAGGAAGAGGGTAAGAAACTACACTCTACTCAATAAAGTCTTAGGACAGACTCAAAGATCGATCTTCATAACAAATGAAAATATTTTTAGGACACAAAGTTATCTTTTTAAGAATCTTATAAACCTTGAAAGTTCCACAAATAAACTAAATAAAGGCTTCATCAAGGTCCGCAATTTCCGTAGATTTGATTTCTTGAAGTTATAGATCAAAATTTGCAACCTGCATACTTCCTATCTCCTAAATAAAGATGTGATGTTAGTTGCAGGGACATGGGCAAAGTCCTATTTGTCCTAAGACTTTTTGGAGAAGAGTATAATTTGATTCAGCAATTTTTGTGATGATGGATACTTTTGTGAAGCCACTTTAGGGATCAAAAATAATTTTATTGAAATCAAACAGTAGTGGCGTCCTTGAACCCTTGTAAAATGTGTTGTGGGTAAGGTCTACCTTCAGACTTAATACATGAAGTGCATGAAGAGAATTTGCTGGCTCTATTTAATTTCAGGTAGAAAGCTATGTAATTGCGAGATGTGGGCACATAAATGGCCACATTGTTGAACTGCTTCGATAAGGCTAGCTATTCAGTGGGTCTTTTGAGCTTGTGCATAAACCACTACCTTACAATCCTATTGAATATATTTTCCTTACAAGTATCAACAAGATAACATTCTCATTCATTATTCTAACAACATAATTTGAGAATGAAAATAACCCAAGTAGGACAGGAACCCACAACCTCTAGGTTAGTACTCTTGTGCGCTAAACATGTTCTATTCCTGTCATTTTCATTCTTTCAAATTGTCTCTGTATATTTTCTTAATTCTTCTTCTTCTCAAGATTGTATTCTTTTTCAGTGGTTCAAGAGGCAGAGGAAGGGGTTTTGGAAGGAAACCACGCCTTGATCGAGACAATCAGCAAGACCAAAAAGATGAACCAAATGAAGAGCCTACTTCTACCAATCTATTTGATGGTAATGACTGCAAATAGTCCTCATTCAATATCCCACCATACATCTAACTCCTTTATCTCAACAATTTTAATAACTAGGACTGTCAACAGAAAGCAGGGAACTATTCGAATAGCAATGAAGCGTAACAATTATTTGCTTGAGCTGAATATTCTGGTTATTCAAATAGCGATGATCGATCAGTGGACCATTCTACTGATCGAACATTAACAATCAGTCGAAAAAACAGATTTTTCAAGTTTGTATTGACTATGCAAATGGTTGGAATATCACTGATCTTCTAATGGGCAACTTGAGACAAAGGGCTTGGATAGAAACATGAAACCTGATTCTTCAAGTGGCTTACCTTTGCTGTATAATTTTGCAATTAACCTGCTTTTTTATAATCAGTAAATCAAAATCAGTAAGTGTAGGGCTGGATTGATTATTTAATAGGAAATGCACAGCTCCATAGTTAGTTGATTGAATAAAAAGACTGATTATTGAACAAGTAGACCTTAATGAATAAACTCTCTTGATATTTCAATAGATTTCAATATTCAATAGATCAGTTTGATATGATAGCATGACCCACTTGTTTTTTTGCCACTTTTGGATGAGTAGAAGAAACCAAATTTCGCCATATGAAAAGTTTTTAAAGCTTTGATGACGTCATATTTTGCCACGGCCTTTTTTTAAGCCACACCCAAAATAACCGAATATTCCTTATAATTATGAACAAATTTTCAAATAGTCTAAATCTTTTGTTTGGACAGCCCCATTAGGAACCTTAAGGCCACCCATTTATACGGTCACCTCATTAATGCAACCACCTGGTTATTGTGACCAGTTTTTCCAAAACATACCTTATCTTATGAAAGACCCTGTTAATGCAGCCATCCTGTTATTCTGGCCCACTGGTGGCTTTACCAATAGTTTTCCATTGTACTTTATTTCACTGCATTTGAATGTGTGTGACATTTTCAATTTCAGATAAGGAATGTTGGGATACTGATGAAGATACGGAGAAACCGTCTACAAGTGAGTTTTATAAATCTATTATCTCTTTCTTGATTCATTTCAATCTTAATGTATCTATGTCCCAAATCTGAAAGTACTCTCAAGTATAAAATTATTAACATATTTGTCTGCAGCAATGTTGTCTTTAGTTAGTCCCCAAAAGTATTTTAGGAAAGTTCTTGCCCAAGAAGACAGAGGTCCTAAATGGAGTCTTATCCAGGATTCTAAAACCGAGTCTAGTCCAAAAAAGATGGAGTTTAATTGTATTTATCATATTTCCTGCAACTCAGTATAACCTTGAGAAGAAACAGGATTTGAAAAATCAATAGGTTCATCTCTTCATTTGGTGAGTGGTATGGCAATTTGTGAGATTGATGTAACTCAGATGATAGGTTGATCAAAAATTTACTGCCCCTACACTCAGTTGATAGAGTACTGATGGGCCAAATCAGTGGTTATGGGTCTCAAATCCTACCATGGCCATTTCAATTCTCACAAATTAATTCGATTGACTCTGTGTAAATACATATTTTTGTTAATCCACTAGATATAAATAGATGTTATTATATTTCAACCAAAAGTGAAATAACTGTAAAATTGTTCTCCAGATTGGGCTGACGCTTCAGAAGCTGCAGAAAAGACAGAAGAATGGTCCCAAGACCAATGGATCCCACCAGTACGACTTAAATGCATTTATCAATACCTATTTTCTATTACGTTTTCTATTTGAAGTGCAGGTCAGCCAAGTTACAGCTTTTGCTAATGTGAACCTGCTTGTAAACAGGTATGATAGATAAAGTGGAAAACAATTATAATGATAACAAATGAAATGTGAATTAGAAGAAGCAAATTGAGAATTATCTGGAAGATTTTGATGACACCTTATGCCATTGTCTGATTTACCCATAAGAGATCCTTTGAATATCTATTATTCTTTGGGCTGCCTAATTTTTTCATATTGTAAATTATTTGTATTTGGATATATTTGGGTTTGGCTGGTTCTTTTTAAAGAAATTTGCGATTGAAAGACGCCCATACACAATGTAAATTTTTCTAAACAGGTTTCAGAAGATAACACAGCTAGCCTATTCGCTAACTCCATCATGTCATCAACCTCCGAGGTAGACAACTGGAGTCATGTAAATGGTCCAGACACCAAATGGGGGACAAACACGCAAAATAAGCACCAGGAAGAATCACTCTATCGCCCTGAAAAGTATGAAAAGTAACCTTTTTGAATTATTTATTTACAGTGGCTTTCAACACAGAAGAAAGAGAATTTTTTTCAAAGAAATTAAAGATAAAAAGAATATCCAGCAGAATGAACACATTGAAAAACAGAAATGTCCTTCTGTTGATCTGAGTTTCCTGATTACGCACTTGTCAGACAGACCATACTAATTGGTATTGAATTGGTATTTGATTGGTAAGTCTGTCAAAGAGTGCGTAAGCACGAAACTCAGAGTAACAGAAGGAAATGTCTACTTTTTAATGTGTTCATTCTGCTTTATAATTGCTCTATACTCAAGTATATTGAGCACTTTAGCCAGGATAGACACTCTCTACTCAAGTTAGATAAAAAGAATATCATTTGCATCAGAAAACATAAGAAATGTTTGATAATTCACTAGGAATGGAATGTTGCATTGAACACAATCTAAAGTAGTTTAAATCAATATAAGATAGACTACCTTAGATATGGTTCATTTTTTAATTTTTCCAGCAATAGTTTTTGGTTGCAAGTAGTTATTAGCCAGACACAGATAAGTTGTGTTTTGGATATATTGCTGGGGAAGGAGAAAAAATCAATAACTACTCTACAAATAGAGGGCCCCCCTAGAATATTGCAAAATTTAGAGCAGAGGAAGGTATAGATATAGAAGGTATACATGAGGCAGAAAAGTGAAAGAAGCTTTTTGGTCCTTGGCAAAGGCAATCAGGGTTGCCTAAGATAGACATTTCTACTAAAGGGAAGCAGCGCTCTCATCAGAGTCTGCTACAACGGCAATGATGACGGTAAACTATTGAAATTTGAACTGAGCATATTTTGATGACGAATGATTATGTTTTACAGCGTTGATGCTGCTGTTATAATGTCGCAACGAGCTCAACCAACGTCAGAAGCTGCTTCTTACTCGACAACCAACGAACTGTCCCAAACGACCTATACGTCCTCGCTTCACGATAGTCAGTTTCCATCGAGTCACCAAGACACCAGCCTCACCTCGAGTTTGCTTGGCCGATCTTATATCGAGGATCTTGCAAAGGCAACGATGAAGAGCAACCCAAGCGAGGCTCCTAAAGATATGCCAACTGCAACAATGATCAGCGGTGTTCATGATAGTCATAAGTTGGAGCAGGAGCAATTGCAGCCCCCAAAAACCCAACGGCAGCCACGACCAAAAAAAACGCTAAAAGCTCAGGTTAATATTGTTAGGTTTACCTAAATATAATGTTATTCTAATGTAGTTAGAGGGAAACTTTTGAAGAAAAATCCCCAATGAAAGTTTACAAAGGAAGAAGTTGATGTGCCTGGTTACGTGCGGACGAGCCACATAGGCAGAGTAGAATAATATTCTCTTGACCCGCTTTGTCCAACTGAGGTTAAACTTCCCCCCCCCCCCACCACACCAACTTGGCAATAAATCTACTTTTAAGAAAATTTAGCTTTGAATTGATTTTTGTTATTTTGCTGCTTATTTCTTTAGCTTAGTTTCTATTCGAACATTGCAAGAGTTTACATAATTTCATGTAACATTTTTAACATTTCAGACTCCGTTACAGCCTGTTGAAATGCCAAAATCGACAATGGAAGAACTGGAACAACAGGTAAGCCATTCCTCCCTCCCTAAGAGAATTCCCCTTTCCCCTCTTCCTAAAGAAGCATTATTGTCTTCAAACCAAGACAAAGTGTAATATTTATAATCAACAAGCAGACCTAGATCCAAATTATTTTTTCGAAGGTTCTTGTCAGTATGGCTGATGTAAACCTTTACTTATTTTGCCCATGTCTCACTCAAGGAAGCTGAAACTGTTAGTGCAAAAATACATATCTGTGTATGAATTGTGCACGCGTAGAATGAATCACTCTAGAAACTTGCACCTAATTCCTTGTTCAAGGATGATGTTTTCCAAGAATCGGAAATTGGTGTGTTTTAATAACTGTTTAAACTCGTACTTATACTCGCATTGAATCTGAATTCCATATTATAAAATCAAGAACAATGCAAGATCATAGTTGCTTCTGATGTATTACTCAAATAAGTGTCTTATTTTACCCACTCTGTGAGTAATTGTCTCAAGCTTGATTTTTGCGTTGACTATTTCAACCATTATTCATTTTTCTGGTCCATGATTTTCATTACTTTTTCACACAGCTTGGTGGCCTAGAATTCGGCAGACGACCCATAAGTCCAAAGTTAACTACCGTAAGTTTTTATATATTTCTCAAAATTCTGATTAGCTTCAGGAGGGCTTTTTGGTGTTATTGGGGGGCTTAAAGTGTGCATTGAGTTTGGCTCTTCGATTGTGTGTAGTGTGATCTATTTTTTCTTATTATCATTATTTAATTCTTCTCTAAAGTTGGTTTGAAGATGGCTCCCGTAAAAGAGCTAATGATGACCATGTTACCAAGGAATAGACAGAGGTGCCAATTTAGGTATCATTTTGGAAGAGAATTTCACAGGATGACGTCACAAGCAAGAAGATATTCTTGCGTTGCAAAGATGCAGTTATTTTTATTCGAGGCAACATAAACAGGTCCTTAGAACTCAAATCTTAATAATTTCATGTCCTCAGATTTTCGTCCCATCTTTCAGTATAAGTGTAGAAAGCACGAAACCGTTGACATCCTTTGTTGTACATGCAGGAGACGAAACCTTCGTTTGCATCTACATCGACTGTCACAACCACGATCTTTCAGCAGAGGTATGGTCACTGTTTCTTTGTTTATTTTCGGCTTTTTTTTCTTGCTTCTCAGTAAGTCTTGGCATATTTCTTGCTACTCAACTCATCTATCAAGTCTCACTTTTTGTACGGCAAGTTAAATACCCTTCCCCTGGAGGACTCAGACTAAGGATATTCCCTTTAGTTAAGACCTAGAAGAAAGGCACCCATCGAGTTGACCTCACACGATTTTCAGAGGTTTTTGGGATTATCAGGGATTGCCAGGAATTCCAGGGAATTCTTAGGCAGTCCAAGAGATTCCCAGGATCAAAAAATATTTCTAGCAGTATTGTTTTCCTTTTGATTTAACCATTTATCTCATTTTGTTAACTAATTCCTTTTTGTAGCAATTCTGGCAACTTGGCAAATACGATTCACCATGAAGCACCAAGGCACAGTGTGGCCATTCCTGAAGTCTCCTCAAAACTGACCACTGTGTCTTCCTTACCATCCTCAATTTCAAGCAAAAGTGACAGGCCCAAGACACCTCCGGGTCTTAGCTCACTGCAAGAGCAACAATCGCCCGCTCGTCATTTCACACCATCGTCGCCAAGGGACATGAACAGACTTGTCCAGGTATATTTTACTAAGGCTTGTTTTATGTAGGCAAAAAACTTCACTCGTCGGACTCGGCGATAGCCAGTGATATGTTTGGCAATATTTGAGGATTTTGTTGCCTGGAGCAAAAACTGGCAATGGTTGATAATGTACTAGATGTTGTCCAATCAAATTTGCTTGGTTGGTGATGTAGGACGATATTTTACAAAGAAGTATGATGATGTCTAACATGATGTTAAAGATGTCGTTTGTGAACTTTATGAAATAAATGTTTGATGATATTATGCTCGAAAAAGTTTTTAACACATGGATTGGCCTTTAAATATTTTTGAATTTGTTCTGTTTTGTAGGTGCCAGAACCAATACCTTTTCCTCCAAATTCTCGATCGCCAACACAGAGCATGACCCCAACTTCGACGTTGAATAAATCCTCGGAAGCGCTCAAGTCATCTCTAACCAGTTCCTATTCCGGTGGGAGGGGTGTTCTGAATCCCAGCATTGCGTCTGTGAAAGACAACAGTGTGAATATTGGCAGCGAGACAATGTCATTGTCAAATCAGCCTATTATGGATCTGGGGGAGTTGCCGCTTGGCAGCCACATGCAGCAGAAACAAGTAGGTCACTTCTGATTTTTTGACTGATGTGATGTATGAGGTCAAACGCTTGCAACAGTTCGTTCAACATGCTTAAAACATTTTTAGTAAATATTGCAATTGTTTGATCAGCCTTGTTGATTGCAAGCAAAAATCCTATTCTTCCATGCCGCAATGAATTTGGCTTGTTTTTGACAACCTATTGAATTGTGATACATTTGAAAATTGATGTTGCAGGAATTCATATTACAAGCAAAAACAAACAAAACTTGTTTTTGGATGTTGCATGCGTTTGACAGCGTCATTCAGCAATTATTCATGGGACTTTTCTTTGTTAGACAACATTTGCTCTTATGAGGTTTTTGTAGATTTTGGCGTGCACAAGAGAGAAAACTGCGTATGCATTATATGACCTGAATTTTTAGTGTATCGTTGCAAGGAATAGACAAATCTTAATTTTGCCTCAGATCGTCTTATAAAACCAACCCAAGCCGTTCTGAAAAACCAGTTTTGGTCAGCTGCTCATCCTGACTGTACCGGGCGCTCCAAACATCTTAAGGGTGGCTCTAGATCAGTGTATAAAGCAAAATTATCACCAAGATACCCTGGCACAGGCTCAAATGGTTTATTCTTCATGGCGTGAATTTGAAGGGCTTGGAAACTACCATCAGAAAGAAGAAAGGGTTTAGATTTTCAGCTGGGATTAGCTTACCTGGCAATAACCTTTATAATCATGCCAGCATGCCAGAACGGAGCAGTACTGAAGGTGGTCTAAGAGCAGCTTGGCTTGGTGCAGCTTATAAAACTGCCGTAAGAAAATTCATCCTTTTAAACTTAAATGCTTACCTTTTTTTGAACAGGTGCCCAATTCGTATTCAAGTGTTGCAGACGCATATGCATCAGCCAACATTTCAAACAAGACCTCGGTCCTAGCACAGCCGATGTCGACACCCTCATTTACGAAACCAAACATAGCGCCTCCTCCTGGTGTATTGCCTTCAAACGCACATGTGACGTACAGTTCGTCAACCCTTGCTAACCAAGTTCTTGGTTTTTCGTCAACGCAGAGTACCACTGCACCACAAACAGCTCTGAAGGCACATGTCAATACAAGTAAGATCATCATAGCATTACTTGGGACCTTCCTTTGTCAATCTGCTTGTTCTGTGATTATTTCTCAGGCTCGTGGTTTTTCTCTTGAGATCCTTACATTAGGCTAAAAACGGTCAGTCTCGGTTTGTTCTTAAATAACCCCTACCTATCAAAATTGATTAATTAGACAGCAAGCAAATGGAGTAAGAAGTCATTTGGAAAATAATTAGTGTCTTTCACAGAAATATGAAAAGTGATCATTAGAAATGAGAAGCTTAAGCCATGCGGGTTGGGTATATGCAATTACTAGAAGAAGCAACCTGTCATGTTATTAATTCAGTCTCTATTAATTAAAGAAATCTACAGTTGCTCGTAACTGAAATCTATCGAACTAGGATGAATTTGAATCCCTCCTTTATGAAACATCTTTTCGTGGAAAAAAGAACGCATTACAATTTAAGAGTTGCAAATTATATCGATGCACGTAAACCAAAAACAACAGCCTATGGCCTAGAAAGCCTAAGCTTCCTGGGTCAAAACCTCTGGAGAGAGTTACCATTGCATATAAAAAATTCCCAAACTTTACCACTTTTAAAGCGGCTATGAAAAATTTGAATTTTACCTACACTTGTAGGTTGTGTAAGGATTTTATTGTAAATTTAGGGTTTATTTAGATTTATTGTAGGTTTTAATTATACTTTTCTATCAACAATAGTAGGCATTAATTAGCCTAGTGCTATATCCAACGCCAAAATTAAATAAATAAATAATGATAATTATTATTATTACTAGCAACTTATTAGGAAATGTACATAAAGTGATAATGATAGCTGCTTTATATAAGTTTTGAGGAACGAAGTCATTATACTTATTGAGGACACTGTCAGTTATATTCCCCTAGTAGCCTAGATACTGATGTACCAACTTTGTAAAGGATGGACAGCTGAGTTTGCTGTCGGCTTGTTGATAGTGGCTCTGACCATTTGTGAATTTCAACCTATTGAAGTTACCTTTGAGGATGCAAAATTTAGGGCCTAAACCAATAGGCTACACGACTGTATACACTTCTAGTATGTGTTTACATTTTTTATTTTCTTTTAGCCAAAACTTCAAGCTCTGGTCCTCCAGGAATGCTTCCAATGAATATGTACCCCGGAATGCAACAAATCCCAGCTGCATACCCGGTAAGTAGAGTGAGCTGCTGTATTTCTTCTCTGCCCCATTAACTCTGTGTTTTATCCAGATGAAGATTCGTGCAGATTGGTGTTGTGTTTACATCTTGAATTTGTTCTAATCTTTGTTGTGTATGAACCCAAGCTTTATTTTGTTTCTTTGCAGACATATTCATTTGAAGACATGCAAGTGATGCAGCGAATGCCAATGGTATGGTATTATCTCTTAATTTCCAATATTCATATTTTCAAAGAAATGCTTGTCTTTTAAAGAATATCCAAATAGTCAACAGGCGAATTCTTGGGCATATACTGCGTTTTATTTATGAATCAAGACGTTTTGATTGAGTCCTTAATTATGCCTTACATAAACCTTGTTATTTTTAATTTTCTGTATATCTTTTATGTAAACTGTCTCTTAGCTCCTTTTTCTTAAAATGTCATTTTTGTAATGACCATGGTTTGAACAATAAACAGTGATCGCTGTGGTATCGTCTATGTAATATTTTTTTATGATAAAGCTCACACATTATCCATCTGGTCTTCTATTGCTTCAGCTTAGTTTCATTTTCTCAAAATCTGAAAACAAACATGGGAAGTCATCGGAAGCAATGTTTATTCATTTTCTAAATAAGAAGCAATCGTTTGTCTATGGTCTTTGTATGTATCTTATTTATGTATGTATATTTTTACCAAATTAAAAACTATTTACATCAATGAAATTAGAATAGAGCAAATGAAAAATATACCATACTATTATTCAAGTTGAAAATTCAATGAAAAGTACCAATTAAGTATTTGATAAAAACAAACATCCCTTATAGTGGCATGTATGACATTAGAAAGGTCATGAAGACCTCATTTTCATTATGGTCCCCTATGTCGTGTGCGGAACAAAGAGTTGAAGAAAAATTTGTCGAGGAAGATTTTTTTTGATCTTCCATTGCTTGTTTTGATTAGAAATCTTTACAAATAAGCAATTCCAAATAAGTGACTATTGGGTGACTGGCAATATACCATGCACTTTGTATTGTTTGTCCTCAAATCACATATTGTCGTTAACTCATGAATGATATATGATCAAACAGTTGCAGCCATTAACATCAAAAACAAATAAACAATGTACGAAGTTTGATCTTTAGTTCGTGAAGCTTTTTTTTCAGGTAAGAACATCTTCGGATATGAAAAAGAATGGAGAATAATTTATTTATACCTGATGATGTTCCTGCGTGCGCTAACGCTTCGTGAATTAAAAATTATACTTCATCTATTTTTTGTTTGTTTTCAATGATTCAATAAAGACCGATGAAAAAATTGAGTTTCAATTTACAACCGGACAACCATTCACACTTAAAAAGTTTTTAGATTCTTATCCTTAAACTTAATGTTTTGTCTCTTCAGCACTCCTATTATGACGTCATGTATCAGACAGCTGGAGGAAACAGAGAAAATCTTGCATCAAACTTTCAAGGTAAAACCACTTGTTGAATTTTTCAATGAAAGAGACAACTGTTTGTTTGCCACGAACAGATTTAGATATTGACCGTGCCTGACTTCACGAGCCCTAGAAAATGCTGCTTTATTTCATTAGTCGTAGCATCTTTATCTGATGAGCATTGACCAATATACGTCAACGTAACTCAAACAATAACGGATGCAGCCTTCTAATGGTGCCTAGCGAAATAACTCTTTTGATTCATTAAGGGATAATCATCTCTGCTTGACTTCAACTATGTGATGGTGACCTCTTTGATCATTGATGCCAAATTGAGATGGAATTAGGGCTTTCTTGGGTTTAATGAAAACTTCAGGATTGTGAAAGAAATCGTTGTCGAAACACTTAATTTGAACGAAGCTATGACCTAATTGACAAAATAGACATCTAAAAGCAAGGAATCTCTAAAGAGCAAATATTAATTTGTAGAGTTTGTTTAGATTTCTTTTATTTATTGTGTTTTTGTCTTACCGCTGATGTGGGGGTTTATATGGGGGGTCTTGAAGCTGAAAGGTCGTTCAAAAATATATTGAAAGCCCCAATCCTTAATGAAATCAAACCCGAAGTAAGTGAAAAGATGGGCCGTAGCCGCAAGATGCAAAACCTGTTATAGGCCCTGTAACGTTTTATGCTGCGATAAAAGATGCCATAAAGAAATTACTGATCAGTGTGTCTTGCTGGGGCTTAAAACAGCAAGTATTACATTGTTGGTAATATTTGCAATTCATTTGTAGCGGGAGATAGCAAATTTGCTAGAGATGCATCTTCTCCTGTTTGCTCAACGATTAATACAGGTTTGTTTAGCTTGCCCAGTATTTAATTACCCCCTTGATATGGTATTATTCGCTTTGTTGTTTTATTTTTACCTCGCCTTCTTGCTTCTAATACAATTTTTGAATGACCACCCATAAATCTCGATTGATATATACAAAGAGGAACCCATAAATTTGGTTATTTCACGAACAATTATCCATTAAGCTGGTCATTTTTCAAATGTTCATCCGAAAATGGGAAAAGTTTAGAAACCATATTCCTAAATCCTGAAGAAGATAATAGGACATTGCCTTATGTGCTAAACGCTAGGGTGCACTATATAGATTGACTAATCGTACCCGAGCCATTTTTATCATTGTCACAAATTGTTTTGAGAAGATTTCAGCCTGTTATTCCTTATTGAGATATTTGCTATGAGATATATCTGAAATAATGTGATTGATTGGCAGGTAATCCCCACACTGCGCATGCACAGCAACAGGCGGCATTCCTTGGTGCTGCTGCCGCCACTCCAATGCAGTATGGATATGCTTACTACGGACCTGGCATGATACCTGGAACCTTCCCGGTGTTCACCACTGCTCCGCTGTATCAGGTCAGTTGATACAACGGCTCGTTAAATACCGTATTTTCTTGAATAGAAGCCGCGGCTTCTATTTATTTTAATGCTAAAATAATGCGGCTTATATTCAAAGGCGGCTTCTATTGTTTTGATTGTAACGCCTTGAGATAAAAGATCGCACTAATTTTTGCTACATATATTCTTAAACACATAGCGCCTTTGAAGATACCACATTTGCATACCGGTAAGTGCGAATAAGCTCAGAAAACCATGTTTTAACGCATATCATAATCATAATGACGTGAGAAAAGAAGTAGTGTTTTTTATTTCTAATACGGCTTCTACTCACCTTAACCTTTGCCTTTTGTAATGCGGCTTCTATTCAAGGCAGCTTCTATTTTTTCTTTTTATTGAATTTGTGCGGCTTATACTCAAAGGCGGCTTTTATTCAAGAAAATACGGTACTTATGATAAGATTACTGACCAATGATAGGGGCATTTGAAAACGTCTGTTGAATTTGTATTTTGTTATTATCATTATTTGATATTTAATTTGGAGACATCCTAAGATTAGAGATAGTAGGCATGTTTGGTATTTTGATAAGCTACTGTGATGAAATATTGCCTTGACACACCAAAGGTTGTTTATATGGATGCCAAAGAGAGACACTTATGATTGATTTTCAAAATTGTTCGCATTGCAACGGTTTTAGAGTTAAGCATTGATTATTTGGGCATTATTTTTGCCTTTTCTGTTTATAAGTCAAAATAGGTATCGTTAGAATTGAAATTTTGATCAGTGCAAACACCTGAAGAGCTTTGGGATGTGATTTAAGCGCATGGACGCATCACTTATAGATAGTGCTGTATGAATTCAGCCTTACCTTTGATAACAGAGTAAAGATACTAATACCCAGAATATGGTTGAAATTCATTGTTTTGAGGCTGCTGCCCCAGAGCAAAATGATGTAGGGTTGATAAAAGATATTCAAGTTTAATGACAAGTGAATAATCAGAAGCTGTTCCATATTTACTTAAGAAAATCATACTTTCTGAAATATTTTATGATTCAATCTTACATTCCAAAAGTCATCCTCAGAAAACGTTGTTCTCAAAGTTAAAAGGGATTTGATTTAAAAAGTCAGCTGTTTGATTTTTAGATGCAAGGCGGAAAAGGTCACATGGGTGGAATGCATTACCAGTCAGCTTACAACACTCAGCATACCTCGCACGCTTACAATTCAGGTAAATATTTTAAATTCTTTTAAATCAAAGTAACCTAACATACACGCTCTTTTTTATAAAGAACCTAGCTCAGGGCCTAGTTCTTTGAGTTCTTTATTTTGAGACCTCTTTTGACCACTTTGTAGTTCTAAAAGTTCCTTTGTAGTTCCTTAATTTTAAGTGTTTACTTAGTAGAGAGGAATAAGTATCGACGCAAGAAAAGTATTAAAATTCAACATTTTGCAATAAACTCGTGATAAGGAAACATGAAACATATCATAACACAAAGAAGGTTAGGCTAGGCCTATAAAACGGAAAAGTTAGTTACATAGTCATTAGAGAAGATGCATATCTACAACAAGTGAATATATGCAAAATTGTAAAGTTCCTTAGTGATTTGATCTTTAGTAGTAAAAGTTCCTTAACTTTTTCGACCTTCGACATCGACTTCGAAAAAGCGTCTACAACATTCTGTGCCGTCCACAGTCGAAATATACATTGCGCCATCTGGCTCTGGCTATGTTCGGCACTGATAATTTTTCTACATACAACTCTAAATTCGAAAATCAACATCATTGTGCTTTTTTGTCGGGATTCCCTAGCTGAAAACTGAACATGCAAAAAAATTATCATAAAATATTCCATTATTCAGCTCTAAAAGCATGGCACAATTATCCTAGCTGGCATTAGAGATGCAAGTCGTGTGGATGTTTAAGAATATGGCTAAAAAGTATTTGAGGGGCTGAAATACATGACGAAGCATGACTTCCTACAAATGCTTGATTGCACCATAGTTAATCGAAATAAATGGTTTCGAAACCTATTGTATCTTTTTGTTCAAGTTTTTCAAAATTTAGAGTGCACAGTCTTTTGTTTTGCTATTGTTTTAGCCAACAAGGTTATGATTGAGCAAGTAGACTAAAACGCTTCTTTTGGTTCCCTACCCAGAAATATTCGTTATTTAGGGAAGATTTTATAATATTCAGCATCATATAAATGTAGGCAATATTTACATGTAAAATTAAAAGTAAAAAGAGAGGCTAAGACATACGTTGTGCAAGTTAATGTACTGCTCAACATCAACTGTGAAACAAAGACGTACAACAATAGGTTTCTAAACCATCTACTTCGATCAACTATGATTGAATTTGGCAAGCTGACCTTGGTTGGGTCAAGATGCCGGGCTGGATCGTTTCAACCCACCCACTATTATGCGGAAAAAGCGAAGCGTTAAAGTAACCCAGGTCGGCAGCCAAAAACCTAAAATTCGTATGTGCAAAAAAGACAACCCGTTGTCAACTCACCTCGTTCATAAATATTATCAAAAATAACAAAATCAACCAACCTACGAATGGAAGAGGAGTCCCGAGCAGTTGAATTTTCGCCTACCCACCTTCTGTCATTTCTGTGTTGTTGTTGTTGTATTCTTATGTTTGATTGGTTTCTTCATCTAGCTGGAAACCAAGAGTTCGACAAAGGAACGTATCATCGCACTGGTGCGCAGACACATGCGAAAAATGGCCAACCGACTGGTAAGTATATTTTTGTCTTATTTATAGAATTAAAGTTACTAGGCTGTGAATATTTTGCTAGTTTTTATCTAGAGAAGATTCTTGATGAAATTAAGTTCAGTAGAATCGTGCTATTACTAAATCTGTTTATAACGATCCCCATCAAAAAGATGATTCTTCCAAATGCGTTAAGATCGGAAAACATTCTCCTTTTTCCAAAACGAGGACAAATATTTATGGAAACGACTTTCTCCTGGGTGGCTGGGTCTTGGATAAACATTCAAAGCTTTTAAAAGTAAAAATGGATTCAGAATCAAAATAGAATGGAAAGGATTCGAATGTAACTATCGCATAAATATTTGTTTACATGTTTTAACAGATAGATATATGAATTTGTAAGTAGTTTAGAGTGGCCTTTATTAGCATTTGCTATTTCTTAGCCAGCAATGAAAAAATCGTATTATTGTTGTTATGACGAATTTCCCATTATTTAGAAATAAAACTCTGGTCAAGATCATGTGTTAGTAAACACGATAAGTCCCAGGATGCATTGTGTCCAATAATATGGTATGACGTGAATCGATGTTACGATAACCAGGAGCTCCTTTTTAGATATTTCAAAATGCGATTTCTCTGTTCAAGGTTCCTTAACTGCAGGATCGTCATCGACTGAAAATGCACATCATTCGGGTTTCAAGTCACAGGTATTTATCACTAATTTCTCAAATAGGAATATTATTCAACTGAAATTACAAACTATGATCGAGCTGAGCTGTTATTTACACTCACAATAGTATTATCGATAAATGTGCAGTGTGAGGTGTTAGTTATGATGTAGATAGGAAAAATACCTCTTTGCAATGAAATAGTCGATTATGCAATGTATTTGATCAAGCGCCTTTCACTACACAAATTGGAGTTGCACCAATGTCTAGGACCGAGTAGAACTAGAATGACAGCTCAGCTGTTTCTGTTGTTGTGCGCATAAGACAAGCAGCTATTAGTTTTTGTTGCACATGCGCCACTGATTTTCAATGTCACTGACTTGATTCGGTGGCGAGGAAACAATCAAGGCCCATTGGTTCTCATGAGCTTCATATCGCCTCCACATAGTTCAACCAAGACAGCAAAGGATACCAGTTGACGGCTACACCGCCATCAATGAACATCCCGCTTCCGCATGGCCAAAACCACATGACCACGTATGCCCCCTACATGTTCCCGCATCACGCGTCGATGATCCACCAGACGGCCGGACATCCGGGGCATCAGCAACTCGACTCGACCAATCAGGGAAGTTTGGCAAGCCGCACGCAGCACCACAGCATGGCTACATCGCAGCAGCCGAAACGGGATGTCAAGGGGCAAGGCTATGGCGCTTCTTACTGGTCCGGTAACAACTAAATGTACAGTGTGACTCTCTCCATTTTTTGGGATAGCTGATTCATTGAAACCTGTAAAAATTATCTTTGTCTCGATGCTCTGTGATCAATGTGATGTTTTGATATATTGTTTTGTTTGGAAGACTGCAATAGGAATCTTAGGTTGATCGTGCGATGGCAGTTGAATTTTCTGGGCTGTTGATTATGATTAGGTTCATTTGGAATTCAAAAAGTTCAACTAAGGCAGCAAATGATACCAGCTTTTGCATTTCATCAACTTCTCTGCACGTCTGAGCAGTACTGTAAGGGTATTAAGTACTGTGTGGGAATATCATCAGTACATGGGAGGGTGTTCAATACTGTAAAAGGATATCATCAGTGCTGTGGAGGATTTTTATTACTGTTGAGGGATACCATCATTACCAATATCAATCTGTCATACTTGTTATGCTGATGATATCCCCCCACAGTACTCAACACCCTCAACAATACTAATGGTATCCCCTTAAAGTACTGAGCGGCCTTCAAGGTATATATGATATCCCCCACAGTACTGATGATATCCCACTCAAAGTACTGGTGGTATCCCCCTCACATAACTGATGATATCTCCCCAAAGTACTGAACACCCTCAACAGTACTGATGGTATCCCCTACAGTACTGAACATCCTCCAAAGTACTGAACACAGGTTTTTTGTACTGTAGGGGATAGCTACCATCAGTTCTGTTGTGAATACATGGTACTCAGGATGAAATTACCCGAACCTCGCTTGGACAAGATAAAAAGGTTGATGAATAGACGGCAATGTATTTTCACTCACCTTTTTTGTTCTACAGTCAATTTTGTCATTTGCCTAGTTTTGAATCATGTCTCAGGTTAATGTATCGACACCCTTGCCATTCAATTCAATTCGATTGCAGTGCAAATACAAGCAATTTGTCAAAACACCTCAGATCACCTCATCTGTAAGCTATGGTTGCCCCTGTACATGTTGTTGTTACTTATCCAAATAGAGCTCTCTAGTCGCCGATAAGCCTCGACCTTATTCGTTAGATGACTTTAAACTTGTATTGTGCATAGTCCTTCATTGTATTTGATGATTTCGTGTTGTTTTGCAATTTCTTAACTCTATGTATATCAAAGTGGCTAAATTTATAAGACGTCTACAAGTTATTGTTAAAATTATTGCGATTACGATCAATCAATTTATGCCTGGAAACGCCGTACGTTTTTATTTTACTCTAAACTGCTGAGAGCAAAGGTGCTGCAAGTTGGAAGCTGCAGCTAGAAGATTATCATGCCCCCAGCTGCCCCCGTCCCTCTAATAGACCTCCAAGTAAGGGTTTAGTTAGGATTTATTCGAACTGAGGTTAGCTCAGATGAAACCAGGTTGGGTCCGAAACCCAAAATAGGATTTTTGTACTTCGACTGCGGTTAATAAAAGGGAGAATAGGCCAGCTAGTTCCGTTGAATCACATCGATCACCCTTCTTGTCAATGCTATCACAACCATCATCATCATCATCATCATCAAATATGAACTATTTGCTCAACATTTCATTGGGTGAATGATATGAGGGGAAAAACTAAAAGTCATGTGGTTTTGAAGCCCATAGGGTTATTGACAAATAATCCACCGGCAAGTGCAGTGACGAGAGGGGGTGTTTTTTATTGCTATGTAAGAGACAAGGGCTAGAATAACGCAAGCTTATTTCTTGGCATACAGTAAAAAAAGCATGATAGATCTTATAGAGAGAAACCTTTCATTTCCAGACCAAATGTCTTTCAGGCAAAAGGAGCCTTTTGAAAGCAATTTTAGGTTTGTTTCTCGTACAAGGGGGTTTCCCATATGCGGTAGCCTACTGTAGAACTTTGAATCAGTGACGTAGGAATCATCTCAAACTTAGGAGGCAAAATGCTTCAAGGCCCTTTTCATCAAGATTATGGGACACTTTCTCAAAGTGCTCAGGGCGCCTCAATGTCTATTGCAAATTATTTAGGGGTACGTACCCCCAGTACCCCCGTTATTACGTCTCTGCTTTGAATGCATAGAGACAGATGGATTTCAGGCGCACACGCCTGTGTATACAGAGCTTGGCGAGGGTCATTCTTTCACCACTCCCAACAGTTTCTCATGAAAGAGCTTTGTTCTACCTTTGAGTGTCTTAAGCCTGAATAAATAACTGACTGCGTAAAGTAATCTGTTTTGTATTTATTCCCTGAATGAAACAGTTGATATAATATTATTCAGCCTTTTTGAGGGATTAGCTGAAAATTCATCGTGACCCTAGCTGCTGATCAAATTCTGTCCACAAACATTCTTGTGTATCACAAACGAGTTAGAAGATGAAGGCAATGCATATTTCCACCACCATTCAAAGAGGTCGTTCTATTTTTCACACCGTTCATCGAACACAATGCTGCTAATGGAGGTTGCAGAAAGTTCAGTTGTGAGGATCTTTGTTAGATGCAAATGACTCAATCATCCCCTGGCCTGCGCCCAGGACTATTTCGATTTAGGTCTACTTGGAACTAGCGCTGTGGAGGACATCAGATTTTGTTGACCGCCTTCGTAATGCTACCCTTGAGCTTACCTTCACTCCTGCGCAGTTCCCTAAAAACAGGAGAGTCTAAATTGAAATATTTTACGGAAGGCTGCTGATATTACTTCTATCCCAACATCACGCTTTGATGTGAATTTTAAACAGATTTTATTGGAGTTGTTCCCTGAGTTCTATATCTGGGGTTTGTTGGTCCCAAATATTTTCTAAGGATATATTTCTTCAGGTTTGGTTTTCCACGGGAGGCCCAGGTCGGTATACTTTCCTGCTTTCCTGGGCATCGCATGTAGGTGTGCATTCCTAATATGTTTGGTGCTGACTTCTGCCACCCTTTGGTCTGTGTTCTTGTAATTTGGCCAGCTTGAAAATATTTCAATTGCGAACTTCTGAACTGAAATGGAGAACTCAAATTATTGCATTCATACCACCGGATAGCAAAGTCAGATCCAGATATCTGAGAAAGGAGGGGGGCTGTTATAAACCGCATCGATCTGCTACACTTAGACCAATTTTGAGGATTTTTCCAAAAAGAGATCCCTCATTTGTCATTTATGTAAGGCTACTGAACCAGACACTGTAGCCAGTGCTCCCAATTTTACCCCAGGTGTCAAAGACTCGGGGGTAAGGTAAGGAAGGCGTAAGGTACACGCATTTTTTTTATAAGCAATTGCTTTATAAGCAATGTACTCGACATGACAAAAACTGAAGCAATTCCAGTACTGGATAGAGGAATGCTAATCAATTTGAGAATTTTAGTTCTGATCCAATAGACAATGAAAATCGTGTAGCAGCTATAGAAAAGTAGTTTATAGTCGATATTAGTACCCTGGCACACTTTTGCGTGCAAGACACCATCGAAATTTGTTGTACAACAACTTGTGAGATAGTACACGCATTTTTTTTTATAAGTAATTTCAGCTTGGGCTCAGTACTCAAAATTGCTTAGCTTGAATGCCAATTTGAGTACTCAAAATTGCTTAGCGATTGCTTAACTTTTTGTTCGTGTTTTTTTGGAAAAAGATTAGAAAAAGGTAAATATGGGGCCACATACATGTCAGAAGGCACAATCAATGCAAGATGTTGAAACAAATTAATTATTGATGTTGTTAGCGCTTTTTATTCATGAACCTCAACTCGACCAAATAAAATATCTTTATTCAAGATATTAGCTCTTTCTAAAGTTTTTTAGCGATCTGCCGAAAGCTCCATTTCCAAAATCCACCAAAATTTTTCAAATTGCTTAGCAGTCTTCAATCCAGAACTGAAAATTGCTTAGCTTTTTTGCTTGCCTAGTACTGACTTGCATATAAAGCAATTGCTTATGAAAAAATGCGTGTATTCTATGAAACCAATTTTGTATTCAAAAATGCTAAGCAATTGCTAAGCAATTTTGAGTACTCAAATTTGCTTTTCAGCCAAGCAATTTTTAGTACTGGGCTCGAGCTGAAATTGCTCATATAAAAAAATGCGCGTATAGCGTTTAAGAAGGGGCAACAGACCAAGATAGGGAGTAAAAGGTCTAGATCGGGCTCGTGGACACTGGTAGTCGATTAGACAGGTCGGGTGAAACGTCGTGAAGCGATACCACATCTTGTGTGACAAGTGAGGGAGGGTTGCGCACCTATGAACCGACTATCAGCTGTCATCTTTGTATTTTTCGTTTTCTTCTTTCTTTGTTTATTGATTTTTGTTTTCAACAGTCTGGCGTGTTCCACACTTTCACTGTTTTGACCGCAATAATCTCCCACCCGCAATGTTCGTATTCATCATGAACCTTACCATACCCCCTGGAGACTATTGAGAGTAATGTATTTCATGTTTTGAATAGGGCTTACATCAGGGGTGGGTTTGTTGGTCGATTTTTTCATTCCGATAAATATCTTTGAAATACTAGCTAGGGTACAATTGCAGTAATTTTTTCTCTGTAAAAAAATGAGTACCGTAAAAGCTTTATTAAGCCCAAGGTTGGCTTGGCTTGTTTAGCTTTGGAGGTTCTAGATGGCCTTATGAGAGTAGATGCCTTGTAAAGAGGTTTTGGAGAAGAAATTCTCCATTCTTCAGCATGTAAAGTTAGAAACTCGCAATGTTACGAAGAGATACATACATAAGCTATCCTTAACTCATCACATTTTACCCTTTAGTGCTTCTTGTATGAAGAGGGGGCGTTTTAAAACAGAGGGGATCTTAATATAGCTTTCACGGTGTATATATCAGATATTAGGTGAGCACTTTTGAAAAAAGAAAAAAGTTTTCAAGCGTTTTTGCGTTGTTTCTCACTTTGTTTGCATCGAGTCCTGGAGTTGATTAATATTTTTCATTGCGGTTTTAGTTGCTTCTTTAGGCTCGTAGAAAGGAAAACCTTTTTTGGACTTCAGTATTGTTTCGAAACTTTAGAACACTAGGCATTACATGTAAGGAAATGAAAGAGGCTTCCTACCCCTCTTATTGCAAAAAGGCTAAACTAGCACTTATTTTCTTATTCATTTCATTCAAACGAAAATAACAATAGTTATTAACTAAACTTAAGATACAAGGTAGTAGTAGGATCAGTCTAGCAAGTTTACAGATAAGTGTACAGTTCCAGCTAATCATACAATGCATTGTATCATATCCCACTTTCAATTTAATTTGGGAGGGAGGGGGTCTATCGTTCTAGAAACTTGCTATCGATCTGTGATTATCCACGCCTTACCAAACCTTTTATAATTTTGCTGCTCTGCACGCTTCTTGTTAAAAAGCGTGCAGTGCCTCGCTATGTTAATCTTACACAATACTAGTACTTCTCCTGCCTATTGTACTGTTAATAAATTCATTTATTTCATAGCTATAATGAAATGTTTTTATTAAAAAGCAGCCTCGAATTAGGTCTTCGGTTAAATACAACAGATTCTTTAGTCCTATGCCCTGATTAAACACTGAAACCGATTGGAAATTCATGTCAGGTTGACTTTCTTATAAAACGAAAATCCTACCTTGATTTCTCAGGTGTTCGTTAGGTGTTTCCCACTGTTTCCTTACCAACTCTGCTTTCCGACTGTTTGCAATCACTGGTGCCTTGATCTGCTGCTTTCAAAAACGGGGGTAACGTGCAAAATATCTTTGTCGTTCGGGTGGACACCAGTATCTATCAGGTGGCCGGCAGCTTCTTTCAGAAACTGTTCACTTGAAAAAACTCGTGGTAGGAGAATGGAAAACAAGCTTAAATGTTAGACACTGCTAAATATGTATCAGCTGCAGTGAATTCCATAACTTTGCTGCTGAATATGCTATTTATCAAGGCTGGTTTGAATTTGCCATGCTTAAGTTTGACGTAATTGCGGTCTGATGCCTGCGTCGTGTTGATTGATCAAGAGCCAGTTAGTTAACTCTAGTAAACATGAAATCAAAAGGTTTCAGTCTTCGAGGGATTTCGTTGCTTTTTGGTGGTCTGATATTCGGATTTATCTTTCCGTTGATTCTCCGAAAGAGTTTGCTGGTATTTCCACCCAGAAGATGTCGGCTGCCCGCGACGTCCACAGACTTTCAGTCGAAGCCGACGAGAAGCTCGCTGAACAGGAAGAAACTTATATTCGTCGGGGTCATGACCGCGGAGAAATTCCTCGACAACCGAGCGAAGGCTGTTTATGAAACGTGGGGCAACTCGTTGCCGGGAACACTGACGTTTTTCTCGAGCAGTCACTCGAAGCGGTCGGAGCTGCCGGTCGTCAGTCTGAAAGGAGTGGACGACTCCTACCCACCGCAACGGAAATCGATGATGATGCTGAAGTACATGCACGACAACTTCATCGACGACTACGAGTGGTTCATGAGGTGCGACGACGACGTTTACGTCCGCACCGAGAAGCTGGAAAACTTTCTGAGAACCCTGAACAGTTCCGAGGACCTCTACATCGGCCAGGCAGGGACGGGCAGGCAAGATGAGAAAGGGCTATTGGGCCTGGGTTGGGGTGATAACTTCTGCATGGGGGGCTCGGGTATTGTTTTGAGTCGAAGCACCCTGCGGAAAGTTGTGCCTTACCTGGAGTATTGTTTGAATCATCTCGTGACGACACATGAAGATGTGGAGGTTGGCAGATGCATCAAGATGTTTGTGGGCATTTCATGCACGTGGGCCTTCGAGGTATGATTTGTGTTTGTTTATCTTGTTTCCTTGTATTTTTATTATCAGCTTGCAATTTGGATGAAAGCTCGAGATACTGATTCTTGCGAAAATTTAAATCTCGAGTTTACTCAGTACTCCTAAGAGATCATCAGTTATGTGGGAGTATATTCATTACTGTGGAGGGGTACTACCATCAGTACATTGGAGGGTGTTTTATACTGTGAGAGGTGATATCATCAGTAATGTGAAGGCCACACTCATAGTGCTTTTGGTTTCCCTCCACTGTACGAAATATCCTCCAGAGTACTTATAGGTTTCCCCTTTAGTAATGAAGGTATCACACCGCTGAATATCCTCAATAGACGTTCACCGGGGGTGATGTGTGGGAAAGGAATACTTGAGGAGACCATCCATTACCCCCAGACCTGATCCTGATACCGTATCAGCATGCCCTAGAAGGTCATAGCATGAGTTTATTTACAAGAACACATAGCTCATATTTCCAGCCTGTCTGTTTCTTATTTTTAAGGTGATTTTTACAAATTTACCACCCCTACCAATATCACTTGCTTTTTTAGGCAAGGGCTTAGAGTTGGTGAACTTTTCTTGTGTTTGTCTCAAATACTTTTAGACAATGTTCTGAAACTCGAAAACTATTCTGATCCAAATTCCAGCTTTCAGTTTTTTATAAAAGTTTTTTATTTTAAAAAACATGTAGTTTTTGCCAATAATACAGGAATATGTAACTTGCATCTAGATCAGCAACGTCCATTATTCCTTTGATATACCTCCTATGTTTTTGAATGAATACTTGGTATATACCTCTTGTGGAAAATAAAAACCAAGCCAGAAAGTATAAAGAAAGGTTGAGATTCCCGTTTTTTAAGCCAGTAAGCCTTCAATACTGGTGTGACAAAGCTGTGAAAGTAAGCATCAATGAGGCTCAGTGTAATTGAATTTTCCTTATAAAAAAGATGCCTAATGGAGTGCAGCTCTGATTGATAGGCGAGATCCTGCCTATATCTAAGAAGGGGTGGTCTTGCTGAAAGTGCTGTAAATGGGGTTTTGATTTCATGTTGGTTTTGAGAAGAACTTGATGTGGGGAAAAGCACTCCATCTTTTTTCGTCAGGTTAAGAGTCACTATAGAAAGCACCAGAATGATATCCTGTATACTAAAGTTTCAAAAAACTCAACCCAATTTTAGTTGAATACAATTTGCACTTTGGGTATACCTTCATGGTACTAATGATATCTCTCCCCCACAGTGCTCAGCAACCTCCACAGTACTGAACACCCTCTAAAGTACTGATGGTACCGACTCAATAAACTGACGATAGCCCCAACAGTCCCACAGTATTGAAAATCCTTTAATGTACTAATGGTAATGAAGAGCCTCAACAGTACTGCATAGACATTCCTAAGGGTTACATTGCCTGCACCTAACTAACTTCAGACTGTAACGGCTTGAAAATGGAGGATAATATTTGTGTTTCTATGCGAAATTTCTCAAAGGTCAATTTGAGGGCCTAAAGTTGTACACACCGCTCATTACGCCATGGCCTGATCATGTATGTTGTCTTGAAAATTATGCGAACATGGCTGATAACGGAAATTACTATTTTGGAAATAAATATTTCTTTCTGTCTTTGCAGATGCAGTCACTTTTCTATCACAACCGTTCCAAAGAACAAGCCTTCACTACCAACCTCAACACAAAAGCCGTGCGGAACGCCATCACACTACATCCTGTAAAACGTGCGGCATACATGTATCGTCTTCACGTTCATTTCATGAAACTGAAGATCCAAGACCTGTTATACGAGACAGTCGTGCAGCAACGCAAGCTACGCGTGTTGGACACGCTTCTTGGACGTAATTCTTCCAACATGCCTGTGGAAGAACTGGCTTCGTTGAATGATATCAAGGATTTTGGGCACAGGATGCAGAAGAACCACAGCCCAGACTGGGACATGTTCACGGCGAGAAAAACTTATTCCTACAAAGAAAATTCGCCTGAAATCGGAATGATTAACCCAACTCGGGACGGCCTAAATCAGGTCTTAGGCCAAACTATGATGATTGTAAACAACGAGGCGAAAAAGGTGCTGCACCGCACGTTAGAATTCAAGCGGCTGAACCACGGGTATAAAAGGTTGCACCCTGTTTACGGCATGCAATACATGCTCGACCTGCTCATGAAGTACCACCGCCATATTGGCTATAACCGACGGCGCATGACAGTCCACGTCCGTCATCATGCTTATCTGCAACAGCCGTTTGGCGACCTCGTTTACATGATCGAGCCTACAAAACGTGTCATCCCCCCAATACATTTCATATTACCGCTTGCAGGTCGATTAGAGCCGCTGAAGCGTTTTCTCAGGACTTTCGAGAAGGTTTGCTTGAAAGAAGGGCTGGCTGCCGTGTTACTGATTGTCTATTTCGAAGATGTATCTCCTGGCACTGAGCAGAGGAGAATATTCGACGCCTATCGAAACCGCTACCCGAAAGCAGATCTTCGCTGGATCGACATGAAAGGACCATTCTCCCGCTCGTTAGCACTCTCGATGGGTGCGAACCAGTTTCCGAAGAAGGCACTGTTGTTCTTCTGTGATGTTGATCTCGACTTCAACCGCGCGTTCATTGACCGTTGCCGTTACAACGCTATCCGTGGCAAGCGAGTGTACTTCCCTATCGTGTTCAGCCAATACAATCCAAGCATCGCGTACCGCAATGAAACCGTGCCTGACACGCCGTTCTTCTACAGCAAGGATGCGGGATTTTGGAGACAATACGCGTTTGGGATTGCGTGTATTTACCGTGCAGATCTGAATGCAGTTGGTGGCTTTGACACGACCATCCAAGGTTTGTACTGCTTCCTACCATTCACTATGTTAGTTAAATCTACCTGTTTGGTGGATGAACGATAGAGTCAGCTTGAGTATATTTCTATTAATATCACTGGGAAGTTTTTCATCACCATATAATAAGACTTGTATAAAAGCATTGTTAGAAAGACTGCTAACTTCCAAAAAAGGTTGTAAAACTGCCGAAACTCCAGCGAGAAGATCCTGTCGTTGAATGTCAAAGGAAGGCGAAAGCAACGAAAAGTGCTCCGTGTCCTCAACCCCGTAGTTTGTTGGGCACATGGGGCTTGCAGTGTATGCCCCTAATTGAAGAACAATGCACAAACAGCCTCAATTCGTGGAATCTAATAATGATTTGAAAAATATTTATGTTTTTGGAAATTAAATTGAACTGTTGTTCTAGAAATGATGGCAAGTTTGATCCAAACATTGGAGATATTTGTGACCAGATTTCATCAAACATGGTAGAAATTATGTCCTGAAACTTGTCACCTATGTAAAGTATTCTGACGGTTTTAGTAGAAACAAAATTTAAATTCATGGTTTTCAACTTTTTAGTGAATATATTTTGAAAGTATATATGTTACTAACCAAAATAGCATCTTTGGAGATTTTTTTGAAAGTATAAAATCATGTAGGAATACTCTGTTTACTTCAATACCTGGCACAATGTATGAAGTATCTACTCTTAAAACTTGATAGATCCATCTGCAATGATTTTGAAAACAACACGTTTTAAGTTTACAGTACTAACTCAAACTTTGTCCCATTTGGCACCATCTACCTTTATAATAATATGGCAAGAAAAATCGGAAGCATAGTGAAGCGTAAACAAAGATTACTTAAGCTTTTCGTCTGACACTCAACGGAGTTATACGTCAGAAAAAGAACAAAACAAAACCATACGAATTATTAAAAAAAGGCTTAAGTATAATCTATGATTTCGCTTCACTATGCTTGGGATTTTTCTGGCTATATTAAAGTTTTGTACCGATCAAAGACTATTCTTTCATTATAATCATAAATGTCTTCTTTTGGTGAGAATTTCAGCAGTTGATGCACTATTTACCATTTCTCTTTTTCTTCTGTTAGGCTGGGGACTGGAAGATGTAGATCTCTATGAACGGTACGTGTCCAATCCGAAATACGAAGTTTTCCGCGCCATCGATCCCGGCCTCGTTCACGTGTACCACGAAGTGACTTGTGCGAAAGATCTTCCAGCCAAGCAGCTCTCGATGTGTTACGATTCGAAAGCAGGCACGTACGGCTCGCAGAGGAAGATTTATGAACTTATGGTAGATAAAGGATATCTTAAGTAGTGGAATAGAGAGTAAGTTAGAGATATAATTTGTGGAATGAAAATAATTTTTATACTACTGACATGTTTGTTTCTTACTCCAAAATAATCAAGACTTGAAAATTGAAGGACATTGATTTTTAGTAGAGTTGATTTTGATTTTTAGTAGAGCAGAACGAAAGCACGCTAACAAAATAAAACAATGCAAAATTACATCAAGTCGTGTGATTTATTTCCTTGTAGAGTGGAACGACAGTGCACACTAACAAAAGTAAAAGTTGAAATTCAGAACGATTTCCAATATGAAAGGATTACCAGGCTTCCTCTGGCAAGGGGTCTAGAAGCTACGAAGGAGGGACTGTTTACTACAAAAATTTGCCTCGAGATAAAGAACATCTAGAATCATCTATCTTCAGACGGGGAGGCTGATCTCCTCCGACGGGAGGGCTAGTACAAAATAGGGGAGGGAGGGGCAAGTTGTCACAGGGGTAAGTTGTCACAACCTCTTTTCTGGGTCCAAACAGTTTGTTGTCAATTGAAAGTTGATGGTGTGGTGGAGTACTTTATGTAAGCTTTCTTTTGATATCGTTCAACCGAGCCTGCTTCCATCAATGTTTAGACCAAAAAGAGGCTGTGACAACTTACCCCTGTGAGAACTTGGCCCTCCCTCCCCTAATACCTCTCTCATCATGAAAGTTTGTTTGGCCGAGTGGACTTAGCCAAGGGCATAAATTTTCTAGACCGTAATTCAATTCCTCTTGATGTAAGACTTTAGATTTCTAAACTTTTCTAGGCTTTTATAGGATCTGAAAACGCGAAAAAATGTATGACAGTTGTCCCACTTGGAAGGGAATTTCTTCCTAGACAAAATCTGGCTCATTCAAAAGAAAAAGAGGGACATTTAAGTTGTTTATATTACAACCCAATATGGCTCCCTTCCTAGATCTAAAGTTTATTTGCAAACATTTCTTTTTGGCAAATTTGAACAAGAAACCATCATGCTTTTTTCAAATTTTTACCGATTGCTTTTTATTTTAGAATGTAACTGAGTTTTGGAGCACAAAATGGTGGCCATGCGAATAGGCGCGTGCTTACAAAGCAATCAAAGTTTTTATCTGAGGTTTCCTGAGAAAAATGTAATGAAAATCGAAAAGAATTTGAAAGTAAATTTGGGAGATAGGATAAGGATATTTGAAGAAAAGGAGGGAAAACCGAGACATTTTTCCTTGACACGATGAGAGGAAATTTGAGGGAGAAAGCACTGATACATACTCGGCAATCCAAGGATTTTAAATGACGGGAGGCCTAACATCCTTCGACGGGGACTTTAGCCTACTCTGCCCCCTCTGATGCAACCACTGGAGAGAATAAGCAAATCAATTTCGGGCTCTCAATTGTAACTCTGTTAGCGTTAAAACCTCTAACATCAGAATGTTTTAAGTTTTTATCTGATGGGGAAAAGATGAGAAGAGGCCCCTAGAATTTTGTGTCATTAACTAGAAGAGTAACTTTCATACTGTCTGCCCGTAAAATTTAGTATTTCCAGGCCCCACAAATTGCTATCTATATTCACAAAAGCTTATTGTCCCCAAATCCAACAATTATTCCCAATTATTCGTCTTTTCAAAAACTTTATGAACTAGGTACAACAATATTTGTTTAGAAGTATAAATACTGAAAGGGAAATGTAGCGATAATGGATTCTTGCGTTCCCTTGTTACTAATATGATAGATATATAGTTGAGGCCCCATTTCGACTTAGGCCACTGGGGCAAAATCTGCATTTTTATTCAACTTCTGGGGAAAACCAAAGGGTCTACTGGCTCAATTGGCCCACCAGCCAGTACCTTAACAAGTTTCCAAGGCTTACTGACAACGAGAAACTAAGTGTGTAGCTAATCAAACGCCCCGGAGCACTCGGTCGCTGATAGAAATTGAAAATTGGCCTAAGTCTTCTTATGATACCATCAAATTGGATCAATTTAATATTGTAGAGGCTGTAACTAGGATCAAACTAAGATGAAGTTTAAATCAACTTAAGCAGTAATTCATGGATTGGAGCTTAATTAAGATATGGTTAAGTTAATTTTGATGGAGGTAAAGTGATTTATGTTTCAATGCTAGAACTAACAGACATGACACAATAAAGTAAGATTGTGGTAAATTGAAATTATTACGATTCATAGCGTATCATTATTTTCTTTACTAAATAGAAAATACACACAGGGCTAAAATGTCTTTACATCAGGTCCAGCCCTTCTTCTGCTGTCCTGAAAAAGCAAAAAATATCAAAACAACATTTTATGGTCACTTGTTAAAAGTGGTAAGCCTTACCTCAGGCTTTGCTTATTAGACATTCACCTCATCACATTTCTGATTGCCCGATGACGGGATACGGATCTCTCCCAAAACGTCGCCCTACTACAGGGCCGGATCCAAGGAGGGCGTCAGTGGCGTACGCCCACCCTATTGTGGTAGAAAAACAAAAAAATCAACTTAATAATACCCTATTTCCTTTAAATGTTCCTTTGATATATGTGATACGCTCCCCCCTTTCTGTTGGTGCTGGATCCGTTCCTGCTACTAGATATCAAAATCTTGACATTATTAGTGGTGACTACTATGTTAGATTTTGCTAGTTTCAAAGACATGGTGTTTTAATTAGGCCTTTATGTTTAGTGAAAACCAAATTATTTCAATTTTGCGTAGCATTTCCTCATTGATTTAATAGAAAGCTGGGACTTGATAAGATACTGAATTACTCAGGTTCTCGGGACGGTGAATCCTAAATAGTTGGAATAATTTTGAGAAATGTTTGTTATATAAAGACATGTGAGAAAAAATAAAACATATCTGTCTGAAAAATTAGGCAAAATCCACACTTGAGGTGTGGTGTAATGATATTATATTTCAAACATTCCTTTCAAACTTGGCATATAGCTCAACTCAAACACAAATTGTAGGTGTTGCTCACATCGATTTGAAATTGGCAGATTTTCTTAGGAAGCCAAATATAACATCATTTTGCTCTCCTCTCATACAATTTCTTACAAAAAGTCAGTCCTGAGACCCTAAGTTGAAAAATGGTTGTCGATTGAATTTTCCTCCTTACCCCCCCTCCCTAAGAAATTTCTATCTACGCCACTGATCTGAACCATACTTGTGTTTAAATTGTCAATGATTCTGTTTAAAGATTCTCAAGCATGCATTTGTTTTTACGTCACAAAGATATCACTTCTGTTGCTAGAAGTAGAAGTAATACACACTTTGGAAAACGTATGTCACACATGAGGTCGAGGGTAACATTGATTAAAGGTGCAATTCTAAAGAACTGATGACTTCTAGATCTGGCTCTTAGAATCCTTGATGAAGCCTCCGTCCAGTAACACTACAGCCAGATGACCCAGGGGGGTCATTGCAGCAAAATAAGTGAGTATACCCCTTTTATCGAGTCAATGTTAATGGGCTGTACCAACAACTGACAACTGACTTATTCATTTTTATTTTATTCTAGAATTTCATACAGAGCACTTTAATAGAATAAATTGAACTATCAATCCTTTTTTCTGCTCTGTAGCTTGGGAAAATTATTAGGGGTAGATATTGATTGAGAATGATAAGACACCAGGCACAATATTACAAACGATGTATTTTTGGAACTTCAAGGGGGGCAATTTCCTCCTACCCTCCCCCACTTCCTACGGGCTACTCCTTCTTGTTTATTTGTGTTATTATGGGAAAATATTTCGAAACAGTTTCTATTTTTCATCCTCACAGTTGCTAATATAAATCAAACAGTGAAGTAAGAGATTCCTGTTATGAGAAAGAAAGTAGGATTCTACTACAGCTTACTCGTCCTTGTGAATTTCATTGACAGAAAAACATTCCATGGGAGTAAATCGGCTGTTGAGGCAGGGAGCGTACGAATAACAAATAAAAGCTTCAAGTGACTGATGGTTTGGGAATATTGTACATGATGTATGTTATGAAGCTGTGGAGGTAGACTTTTGGAGAATAGATGGCAAACAAGGACGCATATCTGATCGACTAGAAGTGATTTACGGTAAATTATTTGCAAGCTCTTCATTTGATTCTTGTCCCATTCTCGTCTTCGTCTACTTCCAAGTAAGTCTCACTCTCATTCATTTTTCAAATTCGTCACTTCAATCAACAACGTCATTACTAAGATCTCATGAAATTTCAAAAGCCCAGTGGTTGCGGACAAAACAAAGGGCGTGGTTTTTTGGATTGCTAGTGTAACCAAATAACAAGTTTTTCCAAGTTTCATTTCGTGAGAAAATCACAAAATGCAAAATTTAGTATCACACGATGCTGGATTAAGTGTTTATTTACTGGATTAAAAAGTGTTTTGGTTAACCCTGGTTTAGGAGATAAGTAGCCTACGTTTTAGAAAAAAGGGATTGAGTATGAGCTAATGCCGTTCTCATGATCATTTACAAATTCATTGTTATTATGATTTCAATTTCATTGTCATTTTCACTATCATTTGCGTTATTTCTATCATTTTCACTGTCATCGTCGTTGTCATTTTCTTTGTGATTATCATTGTCATTATCACTTTCATTGCTGTTGTCTACCATTCTTATTTTCACTTTCATTTTCGTTATCATTGTCATTTTAACTGTCATTTTAATTGTGATTATCATCATCATTGTTACTATCATTTTCATAGTCATTGTCTATGATTGTGATTTCATGTATCATTCTAATTGCTATTGATGTTTCTATAGATATTGTCATCGCTGTTCTTGTTATCATTGTCGTTTTTCCATTATTACTGTCTTTTTTGTTGTCAGCATCATTTCCATAGTTCCAATTTGCTATCATTTTTAGGATCATTGTCATTCAGATTAAGTCGATCAAGTTCCTCATTCCTAAAATGATGATTATTATTTCTAGTCTTAACCTCATTGCCGAAAATAGAAACCTAATGGACCAACACCATTTTTATTGTCATAATTGGTCTTCTCTGGCCGGGTTCCAGATTATTTGTAGAACTCATTTTCACATTTTCAAGCACTTAAGCGACAAATCCCTCTTATTGTGCGTTTGTTTGAGAATTGATTAATTTGGTTTTGATATCGTAATACTCGTATTAATTCATTATGGAGTGAAATCAAAAGACCCTCCCAATAATGGCTCATTGCTGATTCAGGAGTCACTCTCCTTGACACTGTTAATCTCCAGTGTGACAGTTTTTATGGTCATCAGAAACATATGATCCTCAAATATACTGGAGGCTATGAAATCAGACCCTGCTTTTTCTGCTCCGATCTGGTTCCAATGTAAAAAACGATCCAGATTACATTTTTACTTGATTGTATTTGATGTGATGGTGTGGTTTCATCGGCTAATCGGCTGCTATATTGCCTGGTCACTTCACCAGTGACATTCAACCGTTTGGTCCTCTCTGGTTTTCTTATAAAATAGATCTCCCTCACTACCTTGTGGAGTAGAGCCAGTCTCCCTAAGCACTCTCCTATCAATAACAGCCAGTCTCCCATCCCTTGTGACTCCCTTGTGAATCAGAGCCAGTCTTCCTAGTGACTCCCTAGTCAATTAGAGCCAGTCTCCCTAAGCACTTTCCTGTCCCTAGTAACTCCTTTGTCAATTAGAGCCAGTCTCCCCAGGCACCCTCCTGTCAATAAGAGCCAGTCTTTCTGGTGACTCACTCCCTAGACATTAGAGCCAGTCTTCTTTATGCACTTTCCTTTCAATTAGAGCCAGTCTCCCTAGGCACTTTCTTGTCAATTAGAGCTAGATGACTAGACTGAATCGACAGACAAGGGGCGTTTTTGCTAATGTTGTACCTTAAAGCAGAGTTTATTCCAAAATTGCCCTTTATAGCCCTTGTAAGTAAGACAATTTAAGGAGTGGCCTAAAAGATAAGCTAAGATTAGGAACAGTGTGAGAAAACCATAAAATGTCATAGAAATAGGATTCGCGAAACAAACGAAACAGAGCGAACATTAGAGGATTTATTCGTCTTTCCTTGAACGAATGAAGTAACTGAAGGTTGCTGTCTAAAGGGTGAGTTTGAGTTGACATTTACGAATTTCCATGTTCACATCTTTAACTAGAATGACTCAGGTAAGGTAGCAGGACTCTTCCTCTTTGTGTTTGTCTTAAGAAAGTGAAATATACGGCCCGATATTGTAAGAAATGAATCAGGCTCATTTCTTTCGATTTGGGTGGGGGGTATAGTCGTTTCAGTCAAAAGTGAACCAGCTCTGGCGAAAGCCCCATTTTGTGTTTGCTATCAAACGAGCGCTATATGCGATCTTATCTCGATATCCTTTACACGTTTCTCCCTTGAACCAGTTATTTAAGTAATAGTCAGAGTTATTTTGCGACAATATTGCACCCAAATAACTGCCTCAAATAGCCTCCCCTATTTGGGCCTTGCCAAGAATCATTTTTTGACAGGATTCGAAAATAGAGGAAAACATCAAACTCTGGAGGCTAGAGCTTCTCTCCCACATTTTTACCTTCTAAAACAGAGAACTCGACCGTTAGGTCAGAAAATTGTTTATACACCAAGTTTTTGCAGTGATTTGAGGTTGTATAAACCGAGCAGAGACAGTTATTTCGAAAATAGAAAACAAACGTCGTTGGCAATTTTCGTATTTCGTGTCTGTTTCATGGATTATTATCAGCGAGCAGGGTGGCGAGGATAATGGTCTGGAAAGTACACAACTATGAAGAAATCCGTAGATGTGCTTCTTTTTCCATCCGTGCATTGGTACTTAATACACCTTTTTCTAATAGCAACTGCACTGTGGTACCTGCCCTCAAAGTTGCTTAAATTCAAACAAGATCAAGCACTTTCAGCATAGTTGTTAACTACTTAGTTGCTTTATCTATTTTATAGAGCCCTGGGGTTGCTTTTTGACGAGTAGCTTATTAAAACAAAGTGTAGGCTTTCCCTACAACTTGAAAAACCAAGACCTCTCTGTATTTACTTTTAGGCCACTCTCTCATAGGAGGAATCAGGAGAGACTTGTAAACGAAAATCTGAAAATCACGAAACGAAGACTCAAAAGTGAATCTCCTCTAGCCGGAGAAAGTCGAGCGATTCTACTTTAATCGCTTTTGCACATGCGCAGTTTGTGTCTGATTAAACATGGCGGAAAAAATCGAGCGCTTCAAAGTAGAAACCATTGCGGCTTTTTGTAGAATCACTTCTCGCAAAACGTCGCAGCGGAAAATATCGAATCACAGAACTTTTCTCGCCTTGTGGAGATTCACCTTAAGATGATATTGAAAGTGATGAATTTGAACGAGCATATTGTTAAGTATCAGGATTGTCAGATAGGCTATTTTTGGCCTCATTCTGGCTTTTTTGGAAGGGTGTTGCCTGAAAATTTGACAGAAAGAGTTCGTTTTCGCCTTAGGACTCTTGAAGTAATCTTATTGGTCAGCTCACTATATCGTGGGTGTTGATTGGTTTTCTTTCACTATACCAATCATTCACCTCTTTTCTGATCGGCCTATTTCGATCCACATCTGGGTGTATAAATAAGTTAGGTCTCTGTTTCGTTCTCTTTCTGACGTATTACTCTGTTGAGTGTCAGACGAAAAACTCAAGTAATTCATGTGTTCGTTTCGCTATGTTTCCAATATTTCTGGTTATTTTAAAAATTTGACATGGGATTTTTCAAAAATTTTTCGTTTTTGACTTTTTCTATAAAAATCATGGTTATTATTTTGTATGAAATTAAAGTGCTTCAAGCCCAAAGCAATAGGCAGTAATTTGGCTGTAGCCCCCCCCTCTTTTACATAGATACAATATCTAAACTAATAATATCTATATTTTACCCTTTATCTTTCTACAAAAGAAGCAAACAATCTCATTTGACCTACAGTACTACCTGTTGTTGGATTGGAGTAAGCAAGCATAATTTTTTTTCATGAAATTATCAAATTTTATTCCCTGAGCAAAGATTTTTTAAAAAGTTTATATATTTTTATATATCTCTTTACTTTTAGGTCAAAATTATTGGGGCTATTTTTGTTTTAAGTTCCAGATTAATTGATTGGAGCCGGGGGGCTAGAGAGGCACGTGCCCCCTCACTTTTCTGCCAAATCTCTCCATCTTTTATATCTGAAAAGTGCCCCTTCTTTATGTTACATTATTTGAATTTTAGAGATTTAACGAGAGCCAAAGTAGCTGCTTCTGTTCAAAATTTTCCGGGGGAGCATGCCCCTAGAACCCCCAGGGATGAGCCGAGTGGTTAGATCACTTGATCCTTGTTCAAAGGGTCCCGGGTTCGAAACTACCTTCAGACCTGTCAAAAAGTGTGAGGAGAGAATTAGCCAGCTGTCTGTAATTCCAGGCAAAAAGGCAAAAGGAATCACGAGGTGTGGTCACATCGAGTGGAAGGACTAGGGTCGCACTGCTCGATTAGTCTACCTACTCAGCGGGCCCTTTGTGATTAGCACATAAACCCATACCTTTCGAAGATAGTAAGTGTATGTGCCTATCAACTATCAACTATCAACTCATGCCCCCTAGGAGAACACGCCTTTGGCGCACTTGCTCACTAGTGCCCCTACTTTTATGTGCCCCCCCCACCTTTCAATACACTCCTACGCCCCTGAGTTGTACTGTAATAGACCATTCTTGGCCTTGAATCCGTTATTCTAGGTTGTCCTGAAGGATTTCTGTTTAAGCATTCTTAAAAAGACTTTCAATGATTCCTTGGCTACAATAACAGGAACATCAAAAAATGTCTTCGCCTCAGAGAAAGGGAGAGCGACGGTGTCTGTCCTTACTCCTCCTGCCTGACTACGTCACTGCCTGCATGATGGGTTTTGTTTTGCCTCATTGCATTCATCCCTCCAGGAAACATTCCAAAAAATAAAGCTCAGTCCATTTACTTCGAAACGTTAAATTCTCAACAACACTGGAGGCAATAACAACACATGATAGAAAGGCACGGAAATCCTTTTGTTTTGCAAAAATATTCCAGACTGGCAACTTGCCATCCCAATAGTACTGGGTCGGGAATTGGCTTGCTGACATGTGCTTTGTAATATCGGGTAACTGAAGGCGGAGACCGTGAAATATTTCTTTCTGGAGCTGGATCAGTTTGTTTGAGTGTGGTTTGACAGCTTCGCGGATCTCAGTTTATCTGTATATCTTACCGTGGCGAGTCTCGAGATTAGCAAGTCCCAGAGCGAGTTACATTGTAAGTTTCTTGGCTTTTTGTTCTCTTTATTATTTAAGAAAACGTTTGACCAAATTTTGCAGGGTATGATGAAGTAAGTGGGTAAATTCGTGTGTTGACTTTTATCGAATGAAGAGCATAACGACAAAATTAATTTCATTCCTACAATGACTATATACATCTTATTTCATTTCATATAATGAATTCAAACCTTTTGCTTTGTTTGCTTCATTTTACTTTTACGTTTCACTGAAACTGTGTACATCATGCTAATGAAACTTTAGAAATAAAATTAGTTTATGAAACTTGGAAAGAGCTGAGAGGAGCCCCAAAGGAACTACTGTATCCATCCAAGGACCCTTTCCAGGATTTCATCCTCAAACACACCTATTTAACACTCCAGTTTTAGCCATTTTAACACGTTTTTATACGAAGCTTAATATAGTTTTTACACGTTTCTGAAATCACAATACGAAGCTTTATATAGTTAAATGAGAGTTTGATGATAATAGAATAATGCGTCTCGAGCCACTTGAGAATTGCTTGGACCTGCCAAACAAAATAACTTAATTTCCACCATTAAGAGATTTGAAGAGATCAATCTTCTCTTTGAAAGTGCCTGAAAGGAACCCATGAATCACTTCTTACCAGGACATCCACCTATTGTAGTCAGATCTGCCGAGTCTCGTGGAATAATCTACCATTACACTCTTTTTTTTTATTAGAACCAGTAAAATTGATTTGAAGCTGGCTGTTCTTAAATATTCCTCTATTTTCAGCCTGAAATGTTCTTAAATTGTTCTTACATTATATTGATTTGGAAGCCTGTTTTTGCCATTAGTTGTGTTAATTGGTTCAAATGTAGACCTTCTTGACCATCTGATATATTTGTGCTGTCAATTTGCTTGTTTTGTAATCATTCGTCAGTCTCGTGGTTATTTCTTTAAATTAAGCGAAAAATGTTCAGCCTCCGTTTGTTCTAAGATTGTTCTTAGATTTTGCCATAATTTGAGATTCGTGTTTTTATAAACTTGGTCTTATATAAAAAAGAGTGTATAGTCAGCAATCTTTTCCTGTACACAAAATATGTTTTCTAACTTCCTTCAGCACTTGCTTTCAGCTTTAAGTAAATCTTTTCCAAACATCTAAAACGGAGATTCGTAAAGCAACACAATGTAGCTAAGCATGTGTCTTCAAATACAGTATGAAGTGCATCGGGCAACAGTGATAAGAACAATTTATTTTGATTTCTTTATCACTGATTTTATTCCTCCAGCCAACTATCTTTTGCGTGGTGTGTTGTTGGCCATTTTGTTGTGCGTGAAATCTTATTTTGAATGTGTAATTTCGTGAATCTAGATGAAAAATTAAGAAGAATTCAGTGTGAAAGTCAAATTTTGGGCGTGAATCACAACATATAAAGGGGCTCATTTTATTTTTGTATGTAGATAATTTTCAATCGCTCGCCACAGTTGTTAAATATGAAAATAAAATGTAGTACCTTCACAGTCTTTCATTCTTAATTATTGGTATCATTTCTGAGAAATTAGTATTCCATACAAGTGGGATGCTTACAAGCTCTCAAAAGTAAATCCCTATCCAAGGTCAGGTCGTGTAACCCCCCCCCCCCCTTCAGGAAGCCACTCGATCATGGTCAATTTTTCTGTTTTAAATCGCAATGAATATACTAACATCACACAACGTTGTCTTAAGTGCCTGACGAGGTCAATTAGTGCACCTCCTAGGGGTTGGTGGGGTCTCCCTCCCAAGTTTTAGCCACTTCCTAATCATCACTGGTAAAGCGTGATGCAGAATGATAAGTAAGTACCTGCTTTCAGAAGAAGATTTTCAAATTACGTTGATTTGCTTGAAAATAGTTTGTATTGTTCTTCTATTAGCTATGCTTTGAAGAAAACTTGGAATTCTTTTACATGTGGTTTCTGGGCCTTATTGTATTTGAAATTCTTTAGCTGGTCTTACCTAAATATTTGGCTTTCTTAATTCGAGTAATGTTTTTATAGAATTTAGGCCATAATGCCTTTAAGCTGATAAATCTGTATTTCGTGATGCGTCATAGTCGCACGAATGCTGAAATATTTCGTATAACAAACACCACTCCAAACAAAGACCACGAAATCTTTCTGGACTCTTCTATCACGGGCAATTTTGAACCTTTATGGTAACTTTATGACGTATCTTTTACCGAATCGGGAATCGGTGCCGTGTAGGATAACTGTAATGCGGAGGAGGGACTTTTATTATAAAGGATGGCTTCTCTGCGTGCACTTCTTCGGATCAACTTCCTCCTTCGCATTAAGTTTTCCCTCGCAGAACGAATTCGACAGTGAATAGACAGTTGAGAAAGGACACATCAAAAGTGACGATGGGTTATTTTTCCTTGCTTTTGAAAGTTGGATGAATTCAGTTAGGTTTAGCTTACTTTCAAAATTGTTTGGCGGTCTATTTCTAAGTCTTCGATGCAGCTTTTGTCATAGAGTGCTTGATACTAGGCAAGTAGCCAGGCCTTTGGAGCAGGGGTCGGAAAATTTAAAAGTCAATAAAAGAATTCTTCTTGGAGAAGGGGTAAGACTTAACATAAAAACGAATATGATCACTATAACAACTTTCAGAACTTAGGCCCATTTGTATTTCAATCATAAAATGCTGTTTTTCACTCTTTTTCTCATCAATATTTTCTCATATTTCAATTATATTCTAAAAGAAGCAATACTGAGTCATTTGGAAACCCTTTGTGGTTGCTTGAAAAATTTCCAGATATGGCAAAAAGCTTGTTCAAATTGTGCGAGTGTTGGCAATGGGTACGAGCCTGCGATACATGAAATGTATAACAAGATCAATATGTTAGAAGAAAGAGTGAGATAGTCAAAAGACTGAACATGGCATCTCGACAAGCCTGTTTTATGGGGTTCTCCGCCAACTAGATAACAGCATCAACTACTGGGGTTCTCCGCCAACTACTGTTAATTCAGAATAGTTATTAACGTGGTGGATAAACATTTTTTTATATATAAAGTACCATTAGATAAATAAATGTAAGTCACTGACGATTATCAACTTGAATGCTTTAGTGCGTAAGAGCTTGACAGGGCTAGTAAACTCTTGATAAGATGATAGACTGACTATCTTTACAACACCATCACTTATTAGCTACAAACGAAAAGGAGGCTAAAGCATAATGGTTGAATCATGACAATCATTCCTACTACAATATGAGGTTGGTTATCTATACTATGCACAACAAAAATTGGTTGACCCCCAAAGTCACCCTTTTAACTGACTTTAACCTCGAGATCTGGTCCTATCCCTTTAAATAGCCTTGATGTTTAGAAAAGGGCGAATAAAGATTCTGAGGAAATAGCACATCCTGAGGAAAGCTCAAATTCAAATAACAGGTTTTGGTGCATAGTAAAGATAATCAAATGCAATATGAGGGGTGTCTCGATCTCATGTCTTGAGCTTGTCTACCGTAGCCTCGTTAACGATATTCCACGCTGTCGATTCCTGTTAGTCGATTTGGAACTTCTAGTTTCGCTTCCACTTAGCTAGTCATCCATGGGCATATTATCTTTATTACGCATTGCTTACTCCACACAACCAAAAGACAATGATTCCATGTTTTCGGCTAAGTTAGAAAGTAAGTTAGGCGTCGCCTTCTACGTCATGGTTCGTCACATGATTGTTGAAGGGAATTTAGAAGTTAAAAAACTTTAATCTTCTCTGTTTATGGTCGCAGTTTGTTTGGATTTACCATTCCTCCTGGCTTAAATACCCTTTTATTTGGGTTTGAGTAAAGAAAAGGGCATAAATTCACTTTGATGTTTTGGTGAGGTCAGGCCTCCAACTGCTTGAGTTGTGTAACAAGTTGTGTTTCGTTTATTTTCACTATACGATTCAAAAGTCACTTTCCAGTCAAAATGTAAGTAAGAATACTTTTGAAATTAAGTTTATAGATACATATTTACGAAGTCTGTATATCAGTTTTCCGTGAGGGTGCTCACTGCTCAATACATAGAGTAGAGCGTGATATATACTAATTGATAGAAGAGACAAGAAACTAACAGGCTTGTCGAGACGAAACAGGCTTGTCGAGATGAATGAGTAGTTTCTTGTCTCTTTTCTATCAATTAGTATAGATACATATTTATACATTTAGAAATAGATATGTAGGCCAAAATGGTCCTTAATCTAATCTACTATAACAGTAACAAAGCATTAACATTTTATGAGTTTATATGAGTACAAGTTCGAAACTCTAATTAAGTCTACATTGAAATGAACCAAAGAGAACTAACGTTATGGGTTAATCTGCATTTATCTCCGTAAAATACGCTTACTATCTTCATCAGATATTAATGTGCTTAGCATTTATCGCAGAGCACACCGATAGCTAGAATGATTGCAGAAGTGAAGCCCATTGGTCTTTCTTCTTAATGTGACAACGTGACTTCAAATCGGGATTTCTTTTCCTTTTTCTGCTTTGCACTACAGGGAGTTGACAACGACTAATTCTCTCTCTATGTGACAGGTTCGAAGGTGGGCTTAAACCCTCAACCCTTCCAGCCAATGACAGGTTTGAAGGTGGGATTTAACCCACAACCCTTCCAACAAGGGTGATCTTGACCACTCGGCCATCCTTACCACATTAATCATATCGGAACTGAAGTGAAAGAAGGATGAGGCCATTATTACTTTGGATCTAGTATTGTCATTTTTGTACCGTACTAGCGGAAAGTAGACCAATTTGCTATGCCATGCTTTTCATGAAATCTTGTTTGAAATACAGAGGGAATATTTGAGACGATTCCATTTAGCCAAACTCAGATATTTTTGATTTTCAAAAATGTTTATAAGGAGAGTTTAGAAGCTGGGAACAGTTTTTCAGACCTTTTACTATGGGGGCATTTCACTCCCTTTTAAAGCGTACAAGACTTATGGAAAAACAAAAGGATTCCCAGAGTTTTCCCAAAGGATTTTCATTACAACGATAAGATATTTGGAAAAGTGTACCAGATTTTTAAGGAGTGAATCACCCCTCGTTAAAGGGAAAAAAGCCTATGTATATTTTTAGATGTGGCCAATCTCTCCTTACCCTCGTTGGGTGGGTACCCGAGCCTCAAGGAAGGCGGGAACGAAGGGCAATCTGCCCTTCTGAGTTTTATGGAATAAGCCTCTGGCGAATGATTCATTTCCCAAGTAGCTTAATATCAGGATTTAGAAATAAAGAAATGAATTTATCTAGTCTATTTGCAAAGTTGGGATTTTAAGTTGTCAAAACCAAAACATCCTCTCCAAGGTCAGGCCTCTGGCGATTCAAATTTTCAAACGTTTTCATGAAATGTTCAAATAGTCATGCTGTCTGATTGGTTAATAAAGGACGCAACGACGAGTACTAAGTGAAGAAAATTATATGATATATAGAGTAGCCCTTAGGCTACAAATATCACCCCAAGAAAGGTATGTCCAGTACTGCGTAGCATGCTCGGTACTTTGAGGGATATCATCAGTTTAAGAACTGTGCTGTTGGGGGATACCATCCCTTCATTGTAGGGTTTTCAGTACTGTAGAAGATACTTTTAGTACTGTGGAGGTGAAGAGAGACCACAAGCACTAGCACGGTATTACCTCAACAACACTTTCGATTTTCCTTCACAGCACTGGAAACCTTCCTCATGGTATCCCCTACAGTACTGACGGTATCCCTTAACCACCCAATACCCCACTCACAAATATGTTCAGGATGCGTTTCTAGGCTACAGCACAGCATTACGTTGGTGAACTTCTTTCGTATTTATCTCAAACAGCTTTTTAGGTGATTCTGACCAAATTTTAGCCTCGAGGCGTGTCTTATGAAGGGTGTTCTTATAAAAAATCATGAATCGCACAACAAGTGACACAATTCCAGGCAAATAAACCAAAAGCCAAAAGGAATCAAAAGGTATTGTCGTCACCTAGAGTAAAATCCTTAGATTAAAACCACATCTTTAAAGAAGCTTTTAAAACCTGGAATATTTGGGTTTTGGAAGGCTTTCAGTCTTAAATCTACTTGTCAGGTTGTTAGTATGAGAGTTAGCCACCACTATCACCAAGTTTATACTTAAAATATATGGCCCAGCTGAGTCTGGGCCATCATCCTAGGATCACTGGCTCGAAACCCACCCATCCTTCCTTTGACACCAACTTCGAACATCAATTGGACTGAGGGGCATGTAAATCAAAACAATGTCGTACCCTTTTGACTAGAAATCTTTGGAAATCTTTAGAAATCTTTTAAAATACCTAAGGTCTCAAAAATCTTTAAAGATTTGACCGGAAAACTAAGAAAATCTTAAAACATCTCATTATCCTTACTCGAAAGTAATTTGCCCCCTAATTAGACTGTGCTTCGTAGGTTGGACCGTATAAGATTGTTTTGATTGGTTCATTGTTGAATTACTTCAAATTCTAAGATAAGATTAATAACAAGACTGGCTAATCAGTCAGTAGATTATTGTCCTACCAAATGAAGTATTTTGAATAAAGATGTTATTTGCTAGCCGGCATTGCAGACCCTAATCATCGAACTGCATATTACTCATCGCAGACAACTATTTCCTACTCGATAAAGGATAATTCAAAAGCTCAACCCAAAGGATGAACATACCTGTCACAGTTATGACACGTCCAACCCCTGTGTTTTGAGCTTTGGCTGGATTAAGTATAAGCCAATACCTTAAAAATGGTAAGCCCATTCACCAATCAACGGTAAATGTACTTTTTAGGATTAGTCCTTTAAGTATCGGTGCACTTAACGCATGAGCCGTTACCACAGAGAGTCATTTTTTTTTTTATTTTTAAATAAAAAGGATTGATAAAAGATATAAAAAAAAAAGGATTGACATGATAAAAAAAAAAAACTGTCCTTTACCCTAATCTTGAATTAAAATTGGCCAAATTAAAATCGTCCGGATAGTGTCCTATAGCTGTCCTCTTGCTTCGTGTACCCCGCACACATACCAACACTGCTCTCATTATGGAGAAGGAGAAGCGTGTTCTTATCCAGTTTACGACCTTCGAGTATTTCTCATCCCTTTTCTCCGCTAACTTATACGCTAGGTAAGTTGTGAATCGTTCACATTCTTTTCCCATGCTTCCGTTCGTCCCAAAAACTAGTGGGGTAAAGGAACCTCCTTCCACATCCATTACTCTCTGATTGTAACTTCTCTTTTTTCGATTTTCCTGTTTTCTGAGGGTCTGTTCAGTTGTAGAGTTGGAATAAGACGCAGCGTTAACGTGAGTCACGTTTATATCAAAAAATGCCACTTGATTCCTCCTCCAGAACCCTCTAGCTCTAACATCGAGTCTAGCCTCATCTCCCGTAACCGCAGTTCTATGTCTCATCTGCTCCCCTGTCAATGGTTGTAACATCGGTTCTATTTCTATGTCATTGCACAATTCTCCTAGCATTGATGCAGTGAGATCTCTAACCTCATTGTGTCTCATGATTACATACCCTCCTCTGCCACATGAAAGTGCATGGTTTACGTCGAATCTACTGCCACAGGGACAGTGTGTTGGTAAGCCAGTTAATTCTTTATCATACCTTATTCTCAAAGCATCTCGAAATTCGCCCTTTGTGAGGTTGTATCCTTGATCTACTAGCGGTAGAGCTGTCAACCAATTTGAGGAGCCTTTATCGGCTGCTTGTTCCAGTGCTCTTTTCATTCTGTGGTCTATGCCTGAATTTATCGTATTGATCTTAAGCTCGATTTGTGCCTTCTTATATTCTCTGTACTCTTCTTTATATATTCCCTCATCAATTTCACCAAGGCATAACTCCTGGAGTATGATCTTTCTTACTAGTGGTAAGGTGAACATAGAGCTTGCTTTGTATTGTGTTTTACACTCCTCGTCAATGATGTTGATCCCCAAGCCTCCATCTTTCGTTGGTAGGGAATAGATGAGTCTCTCATTATCTGAAACACTGACATCATCAACTAATAGAGGTAGGAATTTGTTTGTAATTAGCTGCTCAATTGGTTCCATGTAGTTTTCTAGGCCTTCAATTGTTCTCATAAAATAGGTGAACTTGCTCTTATAGCCATGACAGTAAGCAGCATACGCTGCTTGTGGCTCAGATTTCGCATATTCACTCAGCTTTTGAAGCTCGTTCATCCATTTGCTACAAAGATCACTGCAGTATTCCTCTTTAAAAGACTGTGTGCCTAGTACTGAACCCAAGTGCCTCTTTCCCTCTGTGGTTATATTAATTGAATCACCAAAAATTGCCTTTGCATTGTTAAGTTTAGATGGGTTCTTAAGTATAAGCCAAGACTTCTTTTCATTTACGTAGTAGCCGTATTTTTCACCCAGCACTTTAATCTCTCTGTACCACTCATTTAAAGCAGATATCTCCCCCGCTCCGCTAGCATCATCTGCCAACCAAACTTGTTTTACCCCTGGGCATGTGAATCGTGTGCTTGTGATGATATTTGCAGTTGATATTGCATAAAAGGCCATTGCAAGATTGTCACCCTGTGTAGTACCCTCCATTGAAGCTAACTCTTCACCCCCAGTGACAAATAATCGAGCTTCGTGTCTATAAATATTTATGACATAAGTAGATAGAGCAGGGCAAGTTATCCGAAGATTGTGCATGGCTACTTTCCTGTTAAGCCTGTTGAAAGCATTTGAGGCGTCCACCAATATAACTCCATCTGTATCTTCTTGTGAAAATATTTCTTTCATAGCATGTATTGCTGCTTCAGAGCCCCCTTTATGCCCAGCACAAGTTTGTAAGGGGCCTGCAGCCTCCTTAATTTCCTCCTTTAATAGCCATGAGACTGCTTTCCCGATTATACGTCTGATAGTCAGAGAGTCATTACTTTTTGCCTATAAATCACCAATCAGGTATCCAGCAAAATTGATCATTCTTCGCTATTATGTGCACTTGACCACGTGAGTCTAATTGATGTAGCACGTGGTTTTGATTGATGTTATCGAAGTCACATGTTTAAGGCTTATTTGAGTAGTGTGGCAAACATTTCTCCTAGACCTTAAATCGGTTTCCTTCTTACAGTGTCCGCCAGACAGAATGGAGATAGCAAGGGAACGGAGTTGGTTGCTGGCGCTTCTCGTCCTGGTCATGGTTTCTGCTATTGTGGTGAGTGCTATGTCTAACTTGCTATGTCTAACTTATTGACTCCGAAGTTCCTATTCCCAGTGAACTGTTTTAAGCAGTGGAGCTCCACTGGGAATGCAGTGACCCTGCAATGGCGTAGATAAAGTGGCGCAGATAAAGCGGGGGCAGAAAACCCCCATATTGATCCAAATAGCCAGATGGTCGAAAAATTTCCAATTTTATTGGAAAAATAAAGCACAATTCATTCTTGAGGTATAGGTGAATTTCTAATGTTAATGATATTATAAATTTTTCTTTCAAACTTGGCTTAAAACTCAACTCACACACCAATTGTAATTGTAGCTCACGTCGATTTGAAATTGGCAGACTTACAAATGTCTTAAATCAAAATTATAAGTATTTTTGAATGTGCACCCTTGTATTTGTGTCAGAGGTCCGTTTATTAGAGCTCTAAGAGAAAACCATTTATCGGAAATTTGAATCCTTGCCCCACATGAACGAATTATCTATCTACGCCACAGTGACCTATTAGAGAGGCATACTTTGCCATGTAAGATTGATATGGGTATGTAGCATCTATATCTGTGAGTTTTTGATGAAAAATCTCTAATTTTGGGTGATGAAAGGGTATGAAATCCAAGAAACGGATTTCAAATCTATGATATGGCTTTATCGAAGCTTTTCATAAAGATGGGTCTATATTTTCGTCATTAAGTATCTTCGATCCTTCATATCTGGCACTAGAATACGTAGAATTTTATATCTTCAATTCTAAAGGTTGAAATTGAAGCATACGGAAGGAGAATAGATTGTTTTTTTTCAGGACCACGCCCCAAAATAGAGCCACGCCTAAGGTTTAAATGATTGAGATCGAAAACTCTCTTAGAAATAGTTTTTGATGTGCTTTTTGATGCACTTTCTGATGGAATAAGAGTGGGTACAACGCAAACCATCTGCTTCTTCCCAATCTAAGTGGTTTGTCTTTACTCTCCTTTCACTCCCACTTTCTCAATAGAACCCCAACTGGCTCCAATAAAACAATACGACAGTGTATTTTCTAAGCATTTTCACTGGGGGGCATTTGAAAATAGGGCATTTGTCATTGGTGGGGCACTTAATATACGTATCAAAACAAACTAATAGACCTCTTTTTAGTTTGCCATAGAAAATGGAGGAAACAAATTGATACTAATTTACTAATTTAAACGCCTGCCGAATGAATTTTCCATAATTTCTTTGTAATATACTCAGCTGATGTCTGCTCATGGTTTGAATTCAATTAGTAAGCCAAAACATCGAGACTTAAACTCTTTTTCCCACAACTATATAAAGTGAGTAAAAAAAATCAAATTTCATGAAATGAATAAGGCACCAATGTGGTGGAGCAAAAGTGTTCCATTGGCAGGGTAATTTGAGAGGCTAGTGGGAAATCGCCCCACCATTTTAAAAAATACACATGTTAGAAAATGCCCTGCAATAGGTACGAGGGCTAAAGTACTGGAGGGGCAATTACCCTATCCCCATGCCAATAAGGCCCTAAGCAGCTAAGTATTTTTAACAAAATGTGTCGAATGATTAAAGATTTAAAACTCCTTAAATCTTGCCAGCACCTCAACCAATAATCAAAACCTTTTAGCAGCGTCTATCTTAAATTTGTATCATGGAGCTAAGAGCCAAAGGGCCACGTCTGCGGCTTTCTCGGTCATTTAACAGCCACCATATATAACTTCAGGCTTCTAAATTTGTAAATTGCCAAAAACATTCCTCTTTATGTGAAACAGGACAGCTGCATGGGATTTTGAATGAAAGGCTGGATAAGTAAGTATGGCTATTTCAAGGAAATGGTTTTTTTGGGCTTGGGGTACCTATCACTCCACCTTGGATGCTATACTCCCTGTTTGAAAAATACGAGAAAATTTACTTTCATATACTAGCAGTCTATCAGCTATAATGTGGGTACTACAACAAGTGACTCTAAGGGGCTGTTTATATGGACATCGTCCCATTTCCCAATCCAAAGGCTTGGAGGCGGAGTAAAAACAACACAAACAAAACAACAAGTTTATATATGAAAATTCCCCCAACCTTCTTGTATTATCAGCATATTCTTACAATTCTATTTTCATCTTTGATTTTTTTACTTCTTCTTCTCACCTCATCTGTTCATCTTTTAGCTTTCCTCTCACCTTCCAGTTTTCATCCCACTTTTCAGATTTCATCTCACTTTTCAACAATTATATGAGAGTGTATTTCGTCACACCCAGGTGTGAGACCTACCTCTCAACGAGTAAGATCTCAATCGGGCAGTATGGAACGTTTCCATATAAGCAGAGGATGAAAGTACAAAGGTTTGCATTGGAAGGTGAGATCTCACTTTTCAGCTCAGTTAGTTAGTTAGTTATCAGTGTACTCCAGAGAGCCTTGCTACATTTGCCTCGACAGCTTCCTTCCATTTGACCCCGTCTATCGTTAGTCGTTCTGCAGTTAATAGGGGCAGATTTGTGTCGTTCCTTATATGTTCGACCATCGTTTTGGAGGTCTTCCTCGAGGTCTCTTTGCAGTGAAGTCTGCTTTGTAAACCTTTTTCACAAAACTGGTTTTAGGAAATCTTTATAGCTCAAGAGCTAGGAAAATGGATTATTTTATCCGTATAAAGTGGTCCTAAGATACTGGAACAGTCTTTGGTCGGTACAGAGCTCAGGCATTGTGAGGGAAATCGGAAACGTAGCGAAACATGATGTCAGCCTCGTGCCCCAGGAGGGCCTCCTGGCTCCTATATACCACTACCTTGCTGTTCCCTACTCTTTCATCAAAAACACGGGGTTCGGGCAGAGCAGAGAGAAATGAGATGGGACACCATACTTTATAGAGTTAGGAAAACGTCAATGGACAGGATAAATTAACTTATTCAAGATATGATAAATCTATACTTCAATTTTGGACATGATATATATTGAGACAGCTCTACAAATCTGAAAAAAGCAGTAAGGGTTGCTATTTTTCACCTCCTCAATTGTATGACTAAGACTGGCAGACTCTTTGTTCCTTCTACTTCACCCATCATTCGAACAGAGAGAGGGGCATTGATAACATTTTCCATTGACTATCTCAAAATTTTAGTTAAAGGTACTCGATGTTTGAGGTTTTGAAGTTGAAGCCCCTTCTGTTCCAAGATTCCTGAAGCTAATTAAGTTGAAAATCATAGCAAAAGTTCAAAAACATTTTATGCTTTATCTGGATTCTCATCTCAATGAGTAGCAAAAGTAATAAATCAAAAAACCAAAGAACTGTCGTGTTTTCCGTGAAGTCAAGATCACGCAGATAAACAGACCAATGATTAAATTGTTCATATTTATCAGATTTACTGTCAACCACACCTCGTCTGAATGAAATTAGTCCGTGTTTAACTTCAAAATGATAGGCTTTGGGTAAAATGAAAAAGGTGTGTTTACAAAGCCAGAAATTTTTTTAGAACATCTTAATTGTATTTCGATTCATCTGGATAATGATAATTGCTTTAAGCCTATTTTCCACGAGGCGAAATTTGTCGCTCGAACAACATTATTTCGCGCGAACATTTTTCTGGGCATGCGTAGTGCGAAAACATGTTTTTCGCTCGAACTTTTTTTCTTCGCTCAAAGAGTTGAAAGCATTCCAACTCTTGAAACATTTCGCTCGAACTTTAAGGCAAAATGGCTGCTCAAAACTATTTTGAAACTGTCGAAAATCAGCTTCGAAAATCAGGAATTGATCTTGGATCTCTTTTAAGACAAGTGGCCTCACAAAATAGTGAAAACAACGATTCGTAGATGGGCGATTTTTCGCTAAGTCTTCAAGACCATACGATGGAAAGCATGGAGCTAGCAAAGAGTTCCTTAAAAGTCACTGAGAAACAAACACCGGAAAGAAAAATTTTCGAGGTGGAGGAATTTATCGAGGCATACAGATATTTACCCTGCTTGTGGAATACGTTTTTATCCTGTTATAAATATAGAACAGTAAAGCAAAATGCTTGAAAAAAGCTGGCAGCTTTATTCGATAAAGAAAGTTAGTTTTTTTACATATCGTGTTGCAGGTAGTGGAACGATGCAAAAAATGTTTCCACCGCCATTTTTCTTCAACTTTTTAGTTCATGTGGAAATGACAGCAAATTTTCGCGCGAACATTTTCGATCGAACTGTTGGAATTCGTGCGATAGATTTCGCCTCGTGAAAATTAGGCTTAACATACGTGTTTACTTGTCAGTTAACGTGTTTAACTCTAGAAACGCAGCTGAAGGGGGGGGGGGGGGGCAGGGGGATGACTTCTATCGAGCATACTGTACAGTCTTTGATCGGTACAAAACTTCAATGTAGCCAGAAAAATCGGAAGCACAGTGAAATGAAAACATGGATTACTTAAGCTTTTTGTCTTACACTCAACAGAGTAATACATTGCAAAGAAAACGAAACAAAAACCTACCGCATTTTTTTTGCTACCCTGGAATGTTTATGTTAGCTAACTGCGGGTTTGAGTGGGGTAATTCTCTTTCAAAATAGTTGGTTTGCTACGCTCGCTTAACTTTGATATTCAGTTTGCCAATATTTACGATCGATTCATGGATAACTCTGGCGCTTTCAGCCAATGCTGTATCCTTCATCAACCTCTTTTAATTGCATTTGGCTTTATGACTACACCCCTTATGTCCATGCTTTACGGGCCCTTCAGACCAGGAAGCCACCCTTGAAAAATAGTGCCAGCTACATGTAAATGGGACGATCAAGGCGACAGCAATAGCAAGAATCCTGGTCACGGCACCATTTTGTGGAGTACAAGTAAGGAAGACACGAGAGTTATACTTTAAACATATCATACCTTGCATGCATTGTGTTAACGTGGTCTGATGGACTATGAGCGAATCCAACGATTGAATAACAGAGAGGTAATATGGTTTACTGAAGAAGTCTGTTCACTAAAAGAGACTAAGAGTCTGAGTACTAGCGAGTAACGTCACCCTGAATTCTCGAAGTATTCTTTTTGGAGTCTATTCGGAACTTTTCGTTGCTACTGCAGTGAACATTGCAAAGACATTGAAATTGGGGATTTTAGAAAAATTGTCGTATTTTAAGAAAAATCTTCCCAAAAATGTGTGGCTGTACATCAAATCCAATAGAAATTCGAAAATATAATCTTTGTCTTACAAAACTGTGGGAGTTCGAATCTGTGGGAAACATGATGGTTATTTGGTTTTGATTGATTACCTAACCTTGTTTGAGATTCCATTCAACATTCCAAGAAATAACGTCTTACATTAAAAACATTACCCCTAATGTAATCAGCTTTTGGAATTTCAGGGAGATAGTATTTAAAGAATAACATGAATTTAGAAATTACCGTTAATCCCCGGGTGATTATTTGCAAAAATGAATTTTTGGCTGGGGACTTATTCGAGGGGAGGGTTAATCGAGGGAAGGGGGCTTATTTAGAATTTTGTTATTTTCTTTAAAGGTTTACATAAAAAATGACTAAAATTTTCTTTATCAACTATGGTAAAAATTACAAATAGGGCTATTTCTCAAACGAAATGTGATAATAAGCATAAAACCCACGTTTCTTTTTCCTATTTGCGTTCAGGTGAAGGTTGTAATACTTAATAACTATATCCTGTGTGGGCTTTTTTGAAATAACACACTATTCTGCAATTATGCTTCCATTGAATAAGGCACCCTGGGGACTTATTCGAGGGGGGGGGGGCTCATTTGCAAAAATAAAATTTAGGTGAGGGCTTATTCAAAGATGAGGGCTTATTGGAGGATTTACGGTATACCGAGTAGTAAAAGCCATAAAGACTTAAAGCCATACAGACTATAAAGAGGGTGGGAAGGAAACTTGTTTATGTATTTGAACTGTATTCACCCTTTTACTAAGCAAAGTGATTGTTATCTGGCCCAACTCTTAATTTGATCTATCCTGAAGTTTTCGCTCTAAAAATTTCTTATTTGTTTTCTTTTCTAGAAAACATGTTACAAAACGTTCATTGCGCTTGATTAGTACGGCATTGTAACATGTCCCACCCCATCTGGTACTTTTTATTGAATAATTGGCGCAGTTTTTATGGAATGACTAGCACAGTTTTTAATATCAATATGAAGTAAAGGGAAAATTGGTCTTTTGGTTAAGAAACTTGCTTTTGCTATGGAACTTTTCGTACTATATTTGGCGGGGAACGTTTTACTCCCTTTCGAAGTTTACGAGATTTTTTCAAAAACAAAAAGATCACCAGAGATTTTCATGGGAATTTCAAGAAAAGAGTACGTGATTTTAGGGAGTGATTTGGCCCAATATTTGGGGTGAAAGCCTGGAATCTGGAAGAATTAGCATAGTTTCTCCCTGTTGTTCCAGTTTGAGAAGAAGGGTTGAGAATACAATAAACCAAGGCTGGAGGGACTAGGTACAGAGACTAGGGAGGAACTGTAGGAGTGCTCTACAGCCTATCCTCATAGAAATGGTTGTTCATGATTTTTGATTTATCGAGTTTCGTTTTTCTTGACTGAGTTCCTGACATAAGAACCCAGTAATGTGGGACTTATTGCTGAAAACAGGAAATTGTAGAATTGTAAGTCTTTACAAAAACTAAGGTTTAAGACGAAAGAACGAACTAATCACAGCGGATTTTTTGGATGAATTGTTTCACAGTTCCGTCCCTCAAATTTTAATCCAAACGTAATAGGCATTAGATAAGAAATTACCTTTAATCAACGTTGTTAGCATTCTTTCATAATTGTTAACATTCCGAACAGTTTTCATTGTAAACTATTTTTAAGAGAGAAGCATAATAAAATAACTAATAAAGCTGGGATAATGGAGTTGTCGATTATTTACCATGCTCATCACTTACGTAGTGCTGACGCAAATATCGTTGCATATAGCTACATTTTGGCCCAAATATCAAAGGTCTTTTGTAATATATATATAGTTGAAAGTTGCCCTGTTCATGATATCCTTCCTAGAACCTGTATAATGATAAATCATAAAGCCTAAGCAGCAAAAATCATCATCATGATTATCATATACAATCTAAAGAAACCCTCTAGAGCTAGGTCTTTAAAGATAGAAAAACTTTTGTAGGAAAGTTTGTCACTCGTTAAGATTCGGTAAGAATTATGTTATTTACTACCACAAATGTTAGAAAAGGAGGATTGTGACGTAGTTGGAGTTTAGCATCAAGTTAGCCATTCTGCAGCAATCTAGAAGCGTCAAAACACAAAATCATAACTCGTTTTCGAGTAACTTCGAATTATGAAAACAAAAACATGTATGCCCCCACCCCCTCTTCATACAAGAAAGACTACAGGGTAAAATGTGACGATGTAGGGATAGCTAATGGATTAATTCCATCATAATATTGTAATTTTCTAACTTAAAATGCTCGAGAGAGAGTTATTTCTTCTTCAAACCCTCTTTAAAACCACCTACTCTATTCGCCCTCCTCTAGAGCTGCAAAAATTGAGTAGGTGTACTCAATTTTTCCCCTAGGTGTACTCAATTTCTTACTAAGGAACAATTAATTTCGAACCTAAAATTGAATCTGTGTCAGTTCTCAAATGAGATATGCAGAGATTCAGATTCGTTTCAGACTTCAGCAGTTAGCTGTCCTCGTTTGACTGAGCTTTCCGTTCCTTTCCTTGAAGAACTAATTAAAATGTGTTGAAGAAGCTTGAGTGTTTATGCAATAGCAACTAGTCAACGAAAGACTGTGAATATTTGTGAGTAATGAATTTAAATCTTAAATTGCTGCTTGTTTTTAACAGAGGTTATTTCTCAGCCAAGTGCGCAAGGTAGGCCCTAAAAGCAACGGACATGACACACCCACGCTCATAGAGGCTTGTATTCAGGAATGGGGGGCTTGAATCAAGAAAAAAGACCGAATTAACTTCCCTAGGTACATTTTTTCAATAAGTAACAGGCCAATAAACAACAAGGGCTGTGGAATGACCAACATAACACAAGCAACTCTAGGCAGTGGCGATTTTTTTGGGAGGCTAGGATGGCCATGGCCCCAGTCTCTACATTTCATATAGGCCAAAAGGGCCCCCCAAAATAATGAAAATTGCATAATACAATATACAGTCAAATCAAGGTTTTGGGCCCCAGGCCCTGTAGTTTCTAAAACCGCCACTGACTCTAGTGCTCAATGAAATAAATTAAGCAACAATTTTGTTTTTCAAATCTTACAACTCTTTTAAGGGCTGAACTTTGAGGACTGAAAATTCCAAATACAGTATTTGAGCAACTTTGAGGGCTGGGACCAAAGTTCACTTGCTTATTGGAAAAAGTTTATCTACAGAACTTCAGGGAAGTAAGAAAATGTGGAAGCATGCAAACATTGCAAAACCTAGGTCAAGCTTTTTGTCTGACAATTATTCATTGCATTAGTATGTAGGTATCAAAAATGGAGTGAAATTGAAATACATTGCAAAGAATTGATACGCTAATTTTTAAAAGAGAGTTCAGCTCAAGCTCAGTTCAACTGAAGTTGCTTAGGTGGAAAGATATACTTGCGTACCCAAAAATTCCTAGCAAATTCTTTTTTTTACTTAAGTAATACCAATTCCTCTCCCTTAGAATCTGGTCAATTTGAGTAATCACTTTTTAAATGAAATCTTTCTTTTCAGGCAAAAGAAAATGTTATTGATGCTAAATCAAAGAAATTTGTTTCATGCAGCTGTTTTAAAGGTATTTGAAATTCTTATGAAGTGTCAACAATTATCAGATGTACAGTAAATCATGAAAAACTTCTCTTGAATAAATATGCTCTTAATAGGCCCCTACACGTTCTTCGTTATAAGAATCATTCTGCAGTAACATGAGCCTTAAGTGTTGACAGCATTGAAGAGCAGGCTAAGAACAAGCAGAGGCTAAATATTTTTTCTGAATATAAGAATATTGAGAAATAACCATAATACTAGGAAAAAGTTATATAAAGAGCAGATGGCAGCACACTGAGATGTCAGATAGGCAAGGGGATTCAAAATTTGTAACAATAAGCACAGCTAATAGCAAAGTAAGCTCTCAAGTCTTAATCAAACAACGAACAGTTTAAGAACTTTCCAGCCTGAGAATAGAAGCATATTTAAGAACAGCCAGCTTCAAAATGCTTTACTGGTTTTCATATAAAAAGAGTACCAATCTACACTATTGAAAATTGTGTGTTTTTAAAAAAAGGGTGTACCACTGGATAAGTCATTAGTTGTAGAAAGAACAAAGGCTGTGATATGGTAACAACTACACAGTGTAAACTACAAAATCACATGTTTTTTAGGCATATATGATCAACAACATGTGGAATCCAACTTGCATTTGTGCTGTGCTAATAGAAAAGAAATGAAAAAACTAAAAGCTTGTCTCTCTAAAAACTCATTTCTTTTATTTTCCAAAATCTAACGCCTACAAAGGCACAAGTAAAAAGTCCTGACTGCAAGAATTTCAGCAAACCAGCAGTAAATTGGCCTCATTGACCTTGTTGATCGCGTAGCTATTCCTTATCTGAATAGAGTTTTTATGTGTGAAAAAAAAGCCAGTTCTAATAAACAAAAAAAAATGAGGAAAAAACTGATTGCCTACTCCCAGTGAGCATAGGCTACTTCAGGCAGGGAATTTACCACATATTTCAGTAGGAGAGCAGCTACAGTTAGTTTGGAATCTGATTTCACTCTGAACAATACAAAAAGCACAGTACTTCAGGGAATACTAAATACACAAAAATCCTTGTGGATCTTGTGGATTATCCAATAGGAGAGGGTCTTACTAAAGGTGCTACATGACCGACATATTTTGCAGATCTAGGTAGATCTTACTAAATCTTACTAAAGGACTGACATATTTTGCCGATCTAAGTAGATCTTACTAAATCTTACTAAAGTTGCTACATGACCGACATATTTTGTAGATCTAAGTAGATCTCACTAAATCTTACTAAATCTAGTTTTTGCCGCCACTATTCTGCACCTTTGTGCTGTTGCATTCATCCTTAGTGCTTACAGAAGCTTGTATGTTGCTTGGTGCCTTCAGCCAGAATTAGGGCTCTCAGTTCTTTTACAGTTTAGCAGATTGAAATATAAACCCACTGTAAAAAGCTAATTTACAGGACTTACTCAATACAACTAGAATTAATCCGAGATTATTTTTTGGAAAGAAAATCTCTAGGTCACAAAGTCTGAAATGATTACAAGCCCTTTGCCTATCATTTCAGCCAGGTCACTTCTATTTGTCACAGTGCATGTTTAATAGTATAATTGGATGTGCTAGATCTAATCATACCAAGGTAAAAGTGTTATGGAAATGACCTTAATTTCATTGATACGCAAATTCTAGAAAGATTACCATAGATTTGAAAGCCAACACACGTTGAAATGATTCAATTTTACACCATAAACTGCGAGGATTTTACCATATACTGAATATTGCCATCCAAATATTTTGGCCTATGAAAACTGTGGGGCTGTTGTTGAGACCCTCAAATTTCGAATATTGAATCATATTTATGCTGACTTTAAGTGGGGAAAAAAACCTAAATCCAAACTAAGTTTTATTTAAACGAAGGAAGTCCACAATACCAAGCTTTGTGCCGGATCCTTTTTGATGCTTGCGGTGAAGTAAGTAAAATATAGCAAGACAGGAACAGTGCAAGTCTTACTATAAGTTTTATTTTTCATCATTTATTCCACATTCACAAAGCTTGTCCAACTTGGCTCCTAAACCGTTTAGAAACTTCAGCATCACCTTGGGAACGTCTTTGCACCACTATGGAACTGTGAAGACATTCAGTTCAGTATTGTGGAAGAATACCATGCAATACTGTGGAGGATGTTCAGTACTGTGGGATACCATCCTTGCTTTTGAGGGGTACCATTCAGTACTAATAAGTGATACCATAAGTACAAAAGGGTGTTCAGTACAGTGGAGGGTGTTCAGTACTGTGGAGGACGTTTAGTAGGGGGATATCAAAACCCTCACTGTACTGTATAGAGGTTTCCCAGGTGCCATGGTGAGTATATTCATTTATCATATATTCATTTATCATATCAATTAGTGCGTTGGAGTCTTACTTTTGATATTCTTTTGTTATTCTAGGTGATAGGAAGATTTATTTGGGGTGTGTTGGTAAAGAAGAAGGTCAATTCACCATTGATTCGAATTGCGAAAAATCATCCAAATCTTCTATCAACCTCGGAAGCTGTGAAGATAGAGAGAGGTGCCTGTACAGGTAGAAATATTTATGTCAGATATTACAAGGTTTTTTATCAGAAGTCTCAAATTATCTCAGAGCTGAAACTTTCTTAAATGTTCCCTTGGTTTTCATTGCTTAAGAAAACAATATAAAAAAGAATCCAATGTTATTTAGGAGAGATTCCAACACTATTTTCTTATGAAGTACTTTCTTATAAAGAAATTAATGTGTATGTGACTGATTTCTACATATCTTCACTGAGCTTAGGCGGAATTTCGTTTCAATAGATATCTACAAAGATTCTTCTTTTTGATGATTTAACTCAGTATATTGAGATATATGGTCTGTTTGAATATTTAACAGAATTAAACTAAGAACTAAAGAGTTTTTAGCATTTGAAATAACATGAAAAAGAATTCAAATTAAGGATAACACATTACTCCAGGTATATTTAACTCCAGACGTTTTGCTATGTATTTCCTATAAAAATTTCTTAAAGTTCTTCCTGCTGAAGCATTTTTGATTTCAAAATGTATGATAAGTGCTGATAGATGATAGGCAAATGCACTTACTATCTTCGTACCAACTGAATAGATAAAAAATGAAAGCACTACGTCCATAGTTGATAAGCAAATGCACTTTCTATCTCCGTAAGGTATTGGTTTATGTATTAAGAACAAAAGGCCCATTAAAAGGTAGGCGAATCGAAAAAGTGCATTCATAGTTGATTAGCAAAAACGCTTACTATCTTCGTTAAATATTGTTTTAAGTATTGAGCACAAATTACCCACTGAATAGGTAAATATATTTAACTCCAGATGTTTTGCTATGTATTTCCTATAAAAATTTCGTAAAGTTTTTCCTGCTGAAACTTTTTTGATTCATGAATGATAAGTACATAGATGATAGGCAAATGCACTTACTACCTTCGTAAGGCATTGGTTTATGTATTTAGCACAAAAGACCTGCTGAATAAAAGACTGATTGAGCAGTCCGATCCTGGACCTTCCTCTGATTTGACCCCACCTCGTGATCTCTGCTGCAGAACTTGCTGGATGATCAGACACTCAAGATGTTTAAGAAACATCAACGTAAGAAAAGATTGTTGGTAAACTCGATTCACCACGGGTATTAAAAAGTCAACAGGGATCAGCGACTGGTTAAGCTTTTTCTTGCAGAGATTTATTGCTCACTTATCCCACTTTAAACACTTTATCAACAGGATTTAACAGATATTGTTCTTTAAACACTCTTGAAACGTGTTGAAAAATAATCCCATTTATTGCCACACCCTGCCTCCTGTTATGAACATTATCATTCATGTAATTTACGCACACATCAACAACATAACTATAAACCGTCAGTATAACTTGAAGCTCACATACAAGGGACCTTGCACACAGTGGCGGATTCAGGGGGTACAGTTGGGGGTAGTTCCCCCCCACTCGCCGATAAAGTCAACTCTGAGTGCCCACTCTCAGCTCCTACTTTCCATTGGAATAGCCGAATCTTGATATTTCTGTTAAAAACAACTTTTCATAGCAGTTAAAAATTATTATATGTTGCGTGTGGTACTTTAGTACGAATAAAAAAGAGACAAATTGTATACGAAGTACCATGTGATATAGTTAAAATAAGCGCTAACGTTTCAGGCGTATGCCCGTTATCAAAGTCACTTAATCTAACATTTAATAGTGCCCCAATAAACACCTACCCCCCTTCACATTTATTCTAGATCTGCCCCTACTTGCACAACAAATGTGAGCCTGCTAGCCGCTGTCTTCAATCGGGACAGTAAGTTATCGCAGTAGCCTTTCGGTGTGTCTAGCTCCAGTCCTATCCTCAGTAGAGACAAAATGTATGGTCCAAAACTGTGGATAGTCTTAGATGCCTTACGAATTAATGTTAAGTGTATGGCTTTAAGGAAGGATTTAATCCGAAGCATGTATTCATGCTTTACTATGGATAAGCCTGGAGTTGGAGACACCTCGAGGGTTCACTTAATGTCCTGGTTTAGGGCATTAGTTAATGCACTCGCATTTGGTGGTAGAAATCTAGGTTCAAGAACCGGTGGTGGCATATGACAATTGCAGTAGGCTGTTCTGGTAAAATATAATTTCCCGTGTTGGACCATGGTATATGAATTAATTCATAAATGGTATTTTTGGATTTTCAAGTTAAATCCTTTTTCAGAGGTATGGATTAGTAATTGAACTCGTAACACATGTTGCATGGTCTAACACGGTAGAAAATATCCTATATAGAATATAACACTTGTAATAAGTAACCAGGTCTACTGCCCGAGACCTTCCGCACCATTGGCTAGATAACCACTGTCCTAACCAATAAGTTTTTGTGATGAAGTCTAAGTGGCCATCAACCGTTTGTATATAAAAATTATTGCAAATGGACTTGTTACTCCTTGCAACTGGAAAAATTATGCCCCGGTTGAAAGGTTTGAAAATATTTAGCTGCCTTATCTCATTTATCGTAGTCAGTTTTTTGCACTGCTGCTACTTTGCTAATTTTGCTTTAATTGATGCTTCCTTAATTGATGCCACTCTAATTAATCGCACTTTAATTCATGCGAAGTTATAAGTATTTGAACATTTAATAGAAATCCAATTTTGTTTTAGCTGGCAAACCAAAGAATGGTCAAACTGTACCCAAGCATGTGGAAGAGGAACGAGAACGAGATCACTGCAGTGCCAGAGATATGGTCCCACCAAGATGGCGGCAGATAGTTCAAGGTGTCGTTATTTAAAGAAGCCTCCCACAACTGAATATTGTAATGAAGTTGATTGCTCCGCACAGACTTTTTTCGTTGGTTGGTCACAGGTAAACTGGTTTTTATTCCATATTATCAACAGGGGCGCCGGAAGCATTTTGAGGCGGCGGGGGCAGCTGCTCAAAAAGGGCACATTTTTTATGATTACGAAAAATGATGAATCAGTCAAAAAGTAAACAGAACATAATTTAACTGTGAAATTGTTTTAGGCAAATGTTTGTAGGCTTAAAATCGTCCAAAATAGTTTTTGCGTCTCTCAGATCTTTTAATAGATTCACTGGAAATTTTTTCTATGTTGATTGTGTCCATGCGTTCTTTGTGCAGATTAGCATACATTTTATTGCTTAAGCTGTTTGCTGTCATATTGGACCAAAGCCATGTCTTTATACGACGCAGTGTACTTAATGTGCGTTCTGCAGTTGCAGATGAAAGTGCTACCGAATTGTATAGCTGCAATATTTTGTGTAGCTCTGGCAGGCATTCCTTGTGGCATTCTTTTGACGACATAATTTCACGAATCGTATCTATCTTCGTTATTTTCTGATTGGTATTGCAACCTCCTTGTTATATATTTTAATATATATGGGCAACTCTTGGAGTTCTTCTTTCAATGTGTCTAAATCGATGAGGTCAGAAATACAGGCTAATTCATCCTTCGCATCCTCTTTGCTGCTTTCTTTGTTAGCTGCACCAATCAAGCATTTGTTTATCTTCATAAGTTTTTTGAGATCTTTCTGATCAAACCGGTCTTTGATTGCTTGGCTGGTGGCATCAATTGCTTCATAGAAATTTGCTTGGAGAGCATTCCTTTCACCAATATCGGTGGATTCAATTGGAGCCTGGGGATGTGCGACAAAGTCTGATGTACCACGCGGAGTTACTCGTTTCCTCTTTGCAGCCCTTGCTACCTCGAGACTTTTACTCCAGCCAAGCCTGATATTTTTGTGAAAAAGCGTTGAAACTCCTCATCTGAACGGAGCTCTTGCAAACGACTATATAGCTTATCAATGCTGGTGAGAGCTTGTTCTGCGGTAAGAGTGGAGCTCTGGAATAACTTGGAGTTATTTTCAAGCAACTGTGCCAATTCCTGCATGGCTAAAATGTTGAACATTTCCGAAAATGACTGTATCTTTTTCAACATTCCTCGCGCCTTTGATCTGCATGTTGGTGTAACGGAAGAGTCTTCTTTCAATTGGCTCAATACTTCCTGGAGCTCATTGTGCCTTTTAATAATAACATCTGCCGCAGGTCCTCTCGTTGTCCATCTTGTTCTGGAAAGGTTTTTCAACCTCAACGTCCAACTATCATTATCTACTTCCTCTTGTATTTTCTGAAAGAGTAGAACTCTTTTTGGACTAACACTAACAAGAGCATACAAATCTTCACAGAGATCTTGCGATGTTTCTACCAATGGCGAAAGAGAAGTGGCATCCTTGAAGACAAGCTCGTTGCAATGAGCAAAGCAGTGAAACAAAACCATATAAATTCAAAATAAACTTTCGGTTTGTCCCCTTTCCTCAGCAAAAAAAGTGATTGAAAACTGTATATATTTTTAATTTGTTTTATTATTTTTATTTATATTTTTAACTTATAATGATGGGGTGGAACTTCATGTTTGCAATGAAAAGTTGTGCTGATCTTTGATATTTTTCCATATAAGAACAGCTTTCGTTCTTCAGGCTGAATTTTTTTTATATAAATGGTAATTTATTTCCTAACATCAGCCCTGGGTGTTCTTAATCCACATGTTCTTATACACGGGTTTTTACTGTATCCCTATGACAGACTCTGTAACACACAGCGATATTTTCAAAAGGGCACAGTGCTGCCCCCACTGCCCCCGTGCTTCCGGCGCCCCTGATTATCAACCATTTTGCTGAGTCCTCCTATAGTGAAACTTGAAAGCGTGTGCACTATCTTCCCTGTATACCATCTACATACACTATCTATCTATCTATCTATCTATCTATCTATCTATCTATCTATCTATCTATCTATCTATCTATCTATCTATCTATCTATCTATCTATCTATCTATCTATCTATCTATCTATCTATCTATCTATCTATCTATCTATCTATCTATCTATCTATCTATCTATCTATCTATCTATCTATCTATCTATCTATCTATCTATCTATCTATCTATCTATCTATCTATCTATCTATCTATCTATCTATCTATCTATCTATCTATCTATCTATCTATCTATCTATCTATCTATCTATCTATCTATCTATCTATCTATCTATCTATCTATCTATCTATCTATCTATCTATCTATCTATCTATCTATCTATCTATATCTATACTATCTAGAGAAAAAGCAAGAAAAGAGACTAGTTTTCTGTTACTAATAGTTTCGTGCTGTTGCAATCATCAGACAGTCTATACTCTATAACAGTTCTATACATCTGTACATTGAGAATTATGGTGCAGGTTGAAGCCGCTATAGAGATCCTTACTATTTATCTATACATTCCTCTATCATCTACTCCTTATCATTGTAGTACACAAGGATATCATGTGAAACATAAATTGCTTGCATATAAACAATTAAACAGAGTCAAATGCCGTTGATAATGGATAAGAATAATGTGCAGAAGCTCCACTTATGAAACAGCTAGTAGTTGAAGGCATTGAGTATTCGCTATGTGAGTCAGTGAATTTATGGTGGCACTGTCATTGACTGGAGGAAGGCAAATAAAACAATAACAAATTGAGCAAGAATTCTCCAAGTTTTGATTTGAAAACAGATCCTATCGTCATAGTATAGAATACAACTTTCACACATATTCTGAGCTATTTTTATCATACGTTAACAGGAATGGCTTGAATAATCGATTCAGCACGACCCTGGTATTTCTGTTGTTATTGTGACTGCTCATTACGTTTGTCGTTTTGCTTAAATTAGAAGAATGTTTAGCAGACAGAATTTTGTTCAAGGTCTGCTTCAAGGTCTAGACTCATTCAAAGATTCGGATTCAAATTGCGTATCGATTCAATTCCTAATATCTAACAGCTTTTACCCACATTATACCCACATTATCTGTCAATCTATATCTCATTTTAAGTATTAACAACACTTCAAGAACACCTGATTTGTAGGAAGACCATTACTGCATATTTTGTATCTTTGTAATCAATACCTGTCTGCGCTCCAACGCCGTCTATCTACCGCAGCATTGCATAGCGCTTAGGCCACCTCTCTGTCTAGACTTGTTTATCAGTGTTGCTGGCTGGATCATTTCCTGGATTTAACGTCCAAGTCCAGCCTCTTTCTTGATCCTCATTGTCGTGTTTTTCAGAGCCTCCCATTAAAAAGTATGTGGAATTTTAATTGTCAAGGTCATCACTAAACGTTTTTTTCTATATTCGGCAACATTCCATTCACCATTTTATTTATTAGATTCACTTTGTTGATTAGAAATATGAAGTATCTTCTAAAAACAATGAAAACCACGAAATTTAACAATGAAAAGGGGAATCTATTCCCTCATCTGGCTTATAAGTTAGACGTGTCAGGAAAACATTACGGCTGCTTGTTCATTGACCCGAGAAAGGTTGCCAAAAAATTGAAAAATTGAGGAAGAACTTTGATGTATTCCAATTAAGTGGTATGGAAGTGCCATTTAGTAGCATTGTGGTAAATTCTAGCTGTATTGAAGTAATTGTCATGCCCTTGGGCTTATTCGTGAAAATCAGTGTAGCCCATGTTTTTATGGAAATAACAACCTAATTTCCTTAGTATATAACTTAACCTAAAGAAGAGCCTTGCTTATTGGAAATTTTACCCCCTAGATAGCTTGTGAGTAAAACTTGTATTCCAGAAACGATTCTCCTTTCATTCATTCAAGTCATTTGGGTATATTGTAAAAGTTACAGAGCGTCGTCTAGTCTACTTCCATTACGACCAACAATAAGATAGAGAAATAGTGAATAGGATGATAATATTAATAATACAATTATTCAATGTAAGTGCTACTGCCAAGATAGTACAGGGACTAAATCAAACTACTGTAACATAAAGTAACATGAAGTTACATCAAGTATGATCACTTTTACGATAGGAATGATATAATCGAAGATCGAGCAGCAAATGCTAGTTTATTGCAAAAGAAAGTTTGCTGGTTTGTATTTCTGTTGGTGACTCCATCTTGATAATGAGTTACTCAAGCATGAGTGTTATGCTGAACCATCTTCTTCAGTTCATTTCAGTAAACCTTCTTTTGCCTTCTACTGGCTCTTCCCACTTATAGTCTTCTTCCCACTGATCTTCGCAAGCGAAGAGCCAGCGCCAGCCATCCTTTTGCCTTCCGCTAGCTCTTCCCAGTGATAGTCTTCTTCCCACTGATCTTTGCAAGCGAAGAGCCAGCAATCCTTTTGCCTTCCACTGGCTCTTCCCACTGATAGTCTTCTTCCCACTGATCTTCGCATGCGAAGAGCCAGCGCCAGCCATCCTTTTGCCTTCCGCTGGCTCTTCCCAGTGATAGTCTTCTTCCCACTGATCTTTGCAAGCGAAGAGCCAGCCATCCTTTTGCCTTCCACTGGCTCTTCCCACTGATAGTCTTCTTCCCACTGATCTTCGCAAGCGAAGAGCCAGCCATCCTTTTGCCTTCCACTGGCTCTTCCTACTGATAGTCTTCTTCCCACTGATCTTTGCAAGCGAAGAGCCAGCCATCCTTTTGCCTTCCACTGGCTCTTCCCACTTATAGTCTTCTTCCCACTGATCTTTGCAAGCGAAGAGCCAGCCATCCTTTTGCCTTCCACTGGCTCTTCCTACTGATAGTCTTCTTCCCACTGATCTTTGCAAGCGAAGAGCCAGCCATCCTTTTGCCTTCCGCTGGCTCTTCCCACTGATAGTCTTCTTCCCACTGATCTTCGCAAGCGAAGAGCCAGCCATCCTTTTGCCTTCCACTGGCTCTTCCTACTGATAGTCTTCTTCCCACTGATCTTTGCAAGCGAAGAGCCAGCCATCCTTTTGCCTTCCACTGGCTCTTCCCACTGATAGTCTTCTTCCCACTGATCTTTGCAAGCGAAGAGCCAGCCATCCTTTTGCCTTCCACAGGCTCTTCCTACTGATAGTCTTCTTCCCACTGATCTTTGCAAGTGAAGAGCCAGCCATCATTTTGCCTTCTACTGGCTCTTCCCACTGATAGTCTTCTTCCCACTGATCTTCTCAAGCGAAGAACCAGCCATTATTATGCCTTCTACTGGCTCTTCCCACTGATATTCTTCTTCCCACTGATCTTCGCAAGCGAAGAAACAGATATGATTTTGCCTTCTTCTGGCTCTTCCCACTGATAGTCTTCTTCCCACTGATCTTCGCAAGCGAAGAACCAGCCATCATTTTGCCACCACTGGCTCTTCCCACTGATAATCTTCTTCCCACTGATCTTCTCAAGCGAAGAACCAGCCATCATTTTGCCTTCTTCTGGCTCTTCCCACTGATAATCTTCTTCCCACTGATCTTCTCAAGCGAAGAACCAGCCATCATTTTGCCACCACTGGCTCTCCATCCTGCATGGATGCTTATTTCTTTATTCAACAATTAAGGTAGAAGAATTCTTATAGGAAAGTGTTTGAGTTAGCACGGTTACTCAAAACGTGTAATCTTCAAAATCACAACAGATGAATCTGTCAAATCTTTAACCATGATACTTCGTACAAATTGCCAGGTATTGACATGAACAGAACTTGTCTATATTATTTCATTGTTTCAAAAAATATGTATGAAAATATGATACTTCGCTTAGTAATAATGTTACTTTGGAAAAATATTCTCTAAAAATATTAAATGTCGAGATTTAGATCCTTTACAAAGGTGAAAAGTTCCAAAATACGTTCTTTCTACTATTCGTAATGAAATCGTTTCCCAGATATTTTCAAGTTCGAGACTGGACCTGCCACCATTTTGAATCTCTCGGTAAACAGTTAGATTTTATCTATAAAATCATCAATATTACCTCAAAACATGAATATACGCTTTATTTGCAATCTCAGATATATCAACTTTTGATAGCCATTTTGAAAATATTCTGTGGACATTGTTTTTGATGATTATGAAGATGGTGGTGGTGTTGATGCCAGTAGTGCTGCAGGTTGTTGACGATTATGATAATTATGATTTATACATCAGAAGGCTAGTTGTAGATACTAGTGCTTAAAAGAAACTTTTGCTAGTTTGCTAGGTAGAACTGTGTAGAATTCTAACAAGGTTATAGGGCATAGTTTCTAGATTTGACAGTTAGCTCAGGATCATTAATAGAGAACAGAGTTATGATAAGGGTTGAGATAGGAGTCTAACTGCGGTTTTGCAGTTTCAGGTGGGGGGGGGGGGGTCTGCACAAAGGAAAGATTGAAGGCTCTAGGTCAACATCAATGCTTTGCAGTCACAATCTCTGGTTTCTGCTATGCAAAAGCTTCGCGTAGCTTGTGTTTTTAGGGTGAAACCATGCCATTTTGTGAATGAATTTTACAATAGAAGACAATCATTTGTGAAATTCATGAATTCTGGTAGATTTGCCGTCAGACTTCTGAACTCAATGAAAAAATGGAAAGGAAGACATGTATCTTGACTCAGGGTTTTAAACAAATCTATGTAAGAATGTCGTTCTTGAGCAATTCTGCTTCATTACGGTTCGGTTTTTTGCAAATAAGGGAAGGTTGTTTTACCTACTAGGATGTAGCATCAGCTGCCTCTGGATCCCCTCCAGCTGTGGTCTACCAACTCGCTAACAAGCCAAGCCTCAGATAAATTCATCGCGAATAACACCCCGAGTAATCCATCTTAGTCCTCTACTCACTTGAGCTGCACCCTTATTTCTCGTCTTATCTCGATTTCACCTCACCACCCGATGACATCATTAAACGGTCGCCAATTGATTTTTATACATTTGCTCTTATAGTATTACAACCATACTGAAATATAGTGGTTTCCATTCCATATATCATTGAATATATTGTGTGAATTTCAACGAAGCGATTCGTTCCTCTTCTTTCATCGTCGACATGAACACCTCGTAACTGTCACACAAGGCTTTCCATACACATCACACTGAAGTATGCCCCGAGGATTGAAAACATCTTCAAAAATCTATCGTTGCCTTTCTCATGCTGCTTTGATAAGGAACTTGATTTGAGATTTTCTTGTGCAAATCTTTAAGGCCGGAATCATCAAATGATAAGTAACTCTTCTAAAGGCTAGATTAATCAACAACTTTTAGTCACTAGAGAGAGGTGGTCTAGAAATTGGAAAAATGGCCATTGTATTTACCTTCCTCTATTTGTTAGCTTGAAAGCAGAACAACAGTGCACAGTTACAAAAGAAAAACAATGAAATGTTACATCAAGTCAGGTCACTGATTTGCTTGTTAAAGCAGAACTAGAGTGCGCACTAACAAAAGAGAACGATGCAAAGTCGGAAGATTCTCAACTAAAAAAAAGGTTTAAACAATTAACATTGTCAGTTCTCAGATCATCCCTTTTGAATGACTATTCTATTATCACTAGTCAACTATTGTCAGTTAAGCAACCATATTGAAAGTGACGCAACCATGACTTCTTGCTTGTCTATAGTGTCAAATCTACTAGTTTTCGTGTCATACGTGTCCTTTTTAGCCTGTGCACAGAATATAACACTTTCAGAAGTACTACAGTCTTTCAAAGGACAGTGCCTGTGACGCAGGCTAGTCCTTTTCCATCTGATAAGGAAGACAAAATTGCAAGTAAAAGTTTTTGATATAGAAGTTGTTGCAATTATGCTTAATAATAGAAAGCCGAGTATTTTGTAGTGTAAACATTATTCATGCAAAATTGTTGGTGATAAAGATAACATAAACATTTGATATTAAAAACTTCTTCAATGACTCTTGAAAAGCCAGGTATGTATCTGATGCTAATCTCATCTTATTAACATCAAACTGTTTACAATATAACAAACATTAACATCTGAGCTCATTTCATTTTCATCCAATCATTGAGAATAACATGAACATATAAACATTTGGTATTTAAAACTTTTTCAATAATAATTTAAAAAGCCGAGTATTTCATCCTGAACATATTATTTACATCAAATTATCTTCAATAACATAAACATTTGTATTTTCAACTTGCTTTATTAGCAATTCCGATAAAACAGCCGAGTCATGAGACAAAAATGGAAGAAAATTCCTCGCAAGCCCGATAAGAAAGATCAATGCCAAAGAAATTAAAATATGCATTGAGACAGAGAAATATCGATGTCGTTGCCATGTTGGTTAATCTGGGATGAACGGTAAATTAATTATCTTAACACCGAGATCAGCATCTTGTTTTCAGATGGAATAAGTATTAAGACGGTCACGATGTTCTACTTATTTACTTTAAACTTTATGAATAACAATCTCTGCTACACAGTTATGAAAATAAAAACACATTGCTCAAAACTAGCCAAAAACAACAGCAGGGAAAGGAGCTCAGCGTGAAAGTGTTATGGTTACTACGCCCTTGTTTATTAATGCTTAGAGTAAAACCAAAACTCACGAAAAGCACTGTCAAGTTTTTCTAAAAACACTAAATTTATGAAGTGTTACTTTGTTGCAAAACTTATCTGGCCTATGTTAGGGTTTTAAGTCTTGAGGGATATGTTGTTGTTGTTGTTGTTGTTCCAAATTTGAACTTTGTAATCCCTGTTTTCTGAACAAGGTTTTGTCTCGTTATCGCAAAACAATTCGTTGCAATCATTGCCATCACCATGAATAAACTTCTTTTAGAAATGCATTACCTTGGTTGCTAGTAAAGCCTCAGTTGCTAAGGAGACAAGAGGCCTTTTCATAAGACTACATCTGAATGTCATTAACAGGCTTTCTTACAAGGCTGCAAATGAAACTACAAAAGAGGTATTTTAAAAGGATATACATGAACCTCATAAAGAGCCCTTTTTATAACCTTATGAAAAGGCTTCTTTATGAGGTTAATTTATATCCTTGTGAAAATACCTCTTTTGAAGTTTCATGTGTAGCCCTACACATGAATCTCATAAAGAGGCCTTTTCACAAGGCTACAACTATACATGAATCACATAAAGAGACCTTTTCACAATGCTATAAATGAACCTCATAGAAAGGCCTTTCCATAAGGCTATGGTTACACATGAATCTCAGAAAGAGGCTTTCTCATAAGGATACACATGAATCTCATATAGAGGCCTTTCCATAATGCTACGCATACATCTCATTAAGGGGGCGTTTTCACATGGCTATCACTCATTTACTCATTTCATGGGAAACTCAACGGTGCAGTGTGACGACTAATCTTAACGTCATCAGACAAGCTTTCGCTATTTTCACATATCCCGTTAACGTTCCTTTTGTCTTATTCTATTCTTTCATGCTAATCGTTCTAATTTCGAATCCAATTTACTAAAATAGCTGGAGAACTCTAAATGGGGCCATTATGTTTTTATTCAAAGAATCGAGACAAAGTTACTGATTTAGGAAGCGCGATCTTCTAGCTCTTTCCGGATCTCTTTAAATTGCTACACACGTTGCTGAGTCTGATATTTTCAAATGCAATTTCGTGGTATGTTTAGAATAAGGGGAGGGCCTAGGTTTAATATCTGCAGCTTTTTTACATTTTGAGGTCCTCTGTTGGTATTGGATCGTCAAAACATAGATTTTGTAGACTTACTAATGATAGGAGAGGGGAAACTGGGGTATGTGAGACACTTCTGGGGAGGAATCATACTCATAGAAAGCAATGGTGGTTCCAACCTCTGCGGGAAGTGGCTCCAAGTGCATTAGCCCTTCGTTTTAACTGGCTTAGCAAATCAATGAAGAGCAAAGCGAATTTGCAGGAGATGAAGCAGAAGAAAAATGTTTAGGCCTCTACAGTGCAGATGGTATCTCCCAAAAGTACTGAACACCCTCCAATTCACAGATAGTATTCCTCCACAGCACTAAAAATATTCCACAGTACTGAATATTCTCCACATTTATGAGCATCCTCAACAGAACTGAACACATTCCACCGTACTGCACTATACCCTCTAATGCAGTGATGGTATCCTCCCCCCACAGTATTGAACACCCTTCTATGTAATAATGATATCCCCCACAGTACTGAACACCCTCCACAGAACTGAACACCCTCTTATGTACTGATAGTATCCCTCCACCTCCACAGTACTGAACATACTCCACAGTACTGAACAGACTCCACCGTACTGAACATATTCCATCGTACTGCACTATACCCTCTAATGTAGTGATGGTATCCTCCCCCCACAGCATTGAACACCCTCAACAGTACTAAACAGACGCTCCCAAGAGTGAGAAGTGCAATATCTATATTGCGGATCTTCTGTGCTGAATTGTTTCATTGGGATTGGTTGCAGCGAAAGATAACTCGCACAATACTACGCATTCCTCTCTCTTTCATCAGAAAACCCAACATTCAACCACTGGTAATATCAAACTTATTTTTGGAGCTGCACCCAAAATTAAAGACATTCAAGACAATTAAGAAAAGGAGTAATGCAGCGATTGCAGCCAATATCAATATACGTGTATTTTTCATAAGCAACCTTTTTATAAAGCTTATTAATGCAACATGATCTCAATTTGCGTCAAAATGTTTTGCTATATCTAGAACTATTTGAGATTAATACAAGACAAGTTATTGCCCTTACCTGAAAACAAATATTGAATAAACTTTTGAGAAAGGCAGGGGTGGCAAGAATTGGCAGTTTGAAATAAAAGCCTAGTTTTTACACAGAAGAAAACTCAAATCTGCCTTGCAGCTATGCCATTCAGAGCTGACATTACTTATAAAAAGGCGTGTAATAGAGAATTTAATAAGACTACTGGCGGGGCAAGGTAACAAGATTTTACCGTAAATGAATTAAAAAATATTTGCCCTTTCAGGCCATTAATAAAACAAATTCGAATTAGATTTTGCTTTATTTCCTTCGACCACTGTGCTCACCCTGTTAGCTTATTAAACTCCGAGTATAATCAAACGGTATTCCGGTTCCATCATTTGTGATTATGAATCTGTTTTACGGATGAGGTTACTGCTTGGCCTACCGGACAGCTTTTGCGTCGACCTTTCCGCTACGAATTCTGTTGTGGTGCATGGGTTATCTGTTTTTAGAGTATTTATTGCCATTGCTAGTGTTACAAGTATTGTGCTCTATAGACACCTACCGCCGATCTACTGCTGAGCTCTAAGGCCTTGCTAATTGTTGTTTAAGAACATTTGTAGGCAGTGGGTGGATTTGTAGTTTCAATATGCGAGTCTGTAGTTGATTTGAGTGATTTTGTATTTGTGGCCACGTATGAGTTTTGTAGTTGATCGGAATGAGATTGTAGTTGTTGCTGCGTATGAGTTTGAAGTTGATCGGAATGAGATTGTAGTTGTTGCCATGTATGAGTTTGTAGTGGATCGGAATGACATTGTATTTGTGGCCACGTATGAGTTTTGTAGTTGATCAGAATGAGATTGTAGTTGTTGCTGCGTATGATTTTGTAGTTGATCGGAATGAGATTGTAGTTGTTGCCATGTATGAGTTTGTAGTTGATCGGAGTGAGATTGTAGTTGTTGCCATGTATGAGTTTGTAGTTGATCGGAATGAGATTGTAGTTGTTGCCATGTATGAGTTGGTAGTTGATCGGAATGAGATTGTAGATGTTGCCATGTATGAGTTTATAGTAGATCGGAATGAGATGGTAGTTGTTGTTTATGAAAGTTTGCTTGCAGTAGATGATTTTGTAGTTGCTATTTGTGAGTTTGTAGTTGATTAGAATGAAATTGCAGTTGTTGTTTATGAAAGTTTGATTACATTATATAGATTTTTAGTTGCTATGTGCGAGTTTGTAGTTGATCAGAATGAGATTTTAGTTGTTATTCATGAAGGTTTATTTGCAGTAGATAATTTTAGTTACTTTGTGTCAGTCTGTAGTTGACTTGAATGAATTTTAAGTTGCCGTTTATCAAATTGTATTTGCCTTAGATGAATTTGCAGTTGCCATGTGTGACTTTATTGTTGATTCGCATTAATTTATAGTGGTATTTATGAATATTTTGCAGTAGATAATTTGTAGTTGCCATTGTGGTTGATCTGAATAAATTTGTAGTTGTTGTTTATGAAAGTTTGCTTGCAGTAGATGACTTTGTAGCTTTCATGTGTGAGTTCGTAGTTGATGAGAATGAGATTGTAGTTGTTGTTTATGAATTTTCGTTTGCAGTAGATAAATTTGTAGTAGCTATATTTTTAGTAGCTATATTCTGTAGTCGATTCAGATTAATTTGCAGTTGTCGTTTATGAATTTTTGTTTGCAGTTGAAGAATTTTTAAAATGCCACGGGTGGGTTTGTAGTCGATTTCAATAACTTTGTAGTTGTTGTTTATGAAAGTTTGTTGGCCTTTGATAAATTTGCAGTTGCCATGTTTAAGTTGATTGATGATTTGAAGGAGATTGTAGTTGTTGTTTATGTGAGTTTTCTTGCAGTAGATGACTTTGTAGTTGCCATGTGTCAGTTTGCAGTTGATTAGAATGAGATTGTTGTTGTTGTTTATGTAAGTTTTCTTGCAGTAGATGACTTTGTAGTTGCCATGTGTCAGTTTGCAGTTTATTAGAATGAGATTGTAGTTGTTGTTTATGTGAGTTTTCTTGCAGTAGATTACTTTGTAGTTGCCATGTGTCAGTTTGCAGTTGATTAGAATGAGATTGTAGTTGTTGTTTATGTGAGTTTTCTTGCTGTAGATTACTTTGTAGTTGCCATGTGTCAGTTTGCAGTTGATTAGAATGAGATTGTAGTTGTTGTTTATGTAAGTTTTCTTGCTGTAGATTACTTTGTAGTTGCCATGTGTCAGTTTGCAGTTGATTAGAATGAGATTGTAGTTGTTGTTTATGTAAGTTTTCTTGCAGTAGATTATACTTTGTAGTTGCCATGTGTCAGTTTGCAGTTGATTAGAATGAGATTGTAGTTGTTGTTTATGTAAGTTTTCTTGCAGTAGATTATACTTTGTAGTTGCCATGTGTCAGTTTCGAATGAGATTGATTTGAATGAGATTGTAGTTGTATGAGATTGTAGATTGTATCAGTCTGTAGTTGACTGGGATAAATTCGTTTGAAAATTTGTAGTAAGCGTTTATCAAATTGTGTTTGTCTTTGATAAATTTGTTGCTGCCACGTGTGAGTTTATGGTTGATTTAAATTGATTTATAGTTGCTGTCTATGAATATTTCGCAGTAGCTACATTTTTGGTTGCCATTGCAGTTTACTGAATTAAGTTGTAGTTGTTTTTTAAGAATTTTTACAGTAGATAAATTTACAGTTGCCACTGTGGTTGACTTGAATAATTCTTTTTGTTGCTGTTTTAGTACTATATTTGAGTCTGCAGTTGATTTGAATCATTTTTGTATTTGCCTTTAGTGAATTTCTGTTTGCGGTAGATAAATACACAGTTGCCATTTATGGGTTCGTAGTTGATTTCAATAAATTTGTAGTTGTTTTTAAAGACTTTGGTGTGCAGTAGTTGAACTTGTAGTTTCCATGAGTGGGTTTCAATATTCAGTTTGAATTGACCAATTAACAATGCTTTCAAACAGCACTTTCATACCATTTGAATGAAATATGTTAAGTACCGATCCAAACCTAGTCATTCCCTACCTATCACCCTTGAGGCGTGCCTATTGATTGGTTTGAGGAATGTTTTTAATTTGATGTTTTGAGGTAGATGAATCGAGATTGACCCTGCGAGAAGGACCTACCGCTCTGAAATCGAGGTCGTTGCTTAGTCGGGGGATATGCGAAATCTGATTATCATGTCTTTACTCTTAATTGGCTCACTCAACCTTTCAATATTCATTTTCATTACTTCTATTTTGGTTTTGTCCTTATCTTTGAGAAACTGTACAGGATTAGGATTCTAGATGTTGCCTCCGATAAAGACTTCGATAGTCAGTGTCGAATCGCAGCATTCCAAATAGGTTTCATTTCATTTTCTGGTTTTGACGTCATTTGTAGCTGATCCCAGCTGATCTCTCCATGGGTAAAGTGAGCTTTTAATTTTAGGATTTAATGCAATGAAACATTATTTCTCATCCAACTTGCAAATTGAGGATATGGTGGATTTCCACATTTTCAGATGGAACATCTGAATGATTTTCTTTATGATATAGTACATATTCACTCCAATTCCTCCTAGAAAGAAAAAACAAAGTAGATCAAATATTACTAATTCTTCTTCCTATGGAGAATAAGGTCTCACGATAAAGGCTTTTTCTCCGTGTTCGATCCCCTACGTTTGCAGGAAAAACTGAGCCAATCTTTACTAGACTTACGCCAAAATTTGCTAGTCAGTTTTGTCCACTCCCTAAGGATGAAATAATCAACCTATAAAGTGATAGATTGTATACTTGGATCTCTTTAGGGCTTGGGCTTTCATTGTCAGGAATATGTTTTAACTGGTATAGAAAGTCAAGAAGCTATGAAAAATAATATTCAACTTTGTGATAAAGGACCCTATGTGGCCTCCTGGTTAACACCACACTGGCTGTGTAGCAACTCGCAAAGATGGGCATACGATGTTCGATTACACATTGTTGGTGATAAGAGAACGAAAGATGTATATCAACTTTTAAACCGATGATAATTGAGTGGAATGTGGAGGAACGCTCTCCTGAATGCAGAGTGGTTAGATCACTCAGACCTTGCGGGAAGGGTCGTTGGTTTAGGCCCAACTTCAGACCTGTCACATAAAGTGTGAGGAGAGATCTTGCCAGCTGTCTCTAATTCCAGGCGAAAGGACAAAAGATGACAATATGTGACAAACACCGTAGAAAAGAGCAGGGTTGTGCTGCTCGATTACTTGTTCAGTGGGTCATTTGAGCATAAACCAATACCATACGGAGATGGTCTATCTATTCAGAGTGCCATTTGTGCTTAGCGTATGAAATATCTAATACCTTACAGAGTTAGAGAGCGCAATTGATGATCTATCAAAGACCTCTCCTTGAGGTGAAAACAAATTAATGGGTATGAGACGTCTTGGCTGAGATAATGAGTATGGTGTACGTCCCTACCTTCTGTCCCCATTAAAGGCACAAGTGGTTAGAAGAGCTCTATTTACCAGCCATTTAAGTTTCCAGGCGGCTCTGTTTTACCTGTAGGTGAAAGAATGTTATTTTCCTGGCCTTTGCCTTCGCTTTGAAAGCTGATTCTCCTAAAAGGATTTATTAACTGGATTATTTCATCAGACTAGAAACATCTTGACCCTTGGACTGGATAAACTAACTGAATTATTTCACCGCATACTTTGACAGATTCTTGACCTGCACCGTTCTCTATGAGTTTCTTTTCTCTTTCCCGCGCGGTCATTTTCGAGTGTTAATCTAGAGTACCGCGGTGTTATGAGTGATATGGCCAGGCACAGACTACCTTTGAATAAACTACTGCAGAACGAATAAAAAGATGAAGGAGGGCAATTGCTCTTCAAGCCATTTGGCCGTCCTACTATTCACAATTGCCTATACTCGCTTTTTTCTAATAGTTTGATCCTTCGTGAGGCTCTCTTTTTGTAGGCAGGCACTACATTCAATTCAATTAAAATATGGCTAGCTTATGACTGGGAACGATGGGCAGTGGTCGATGGTCTTCAGTTTTGTGTTTGTATGTGGGACAGAAAGTGATTGGCTTAGCTGATATTGGGGTGGCTGTTAGGGGTGCAAGAAGCCCAAAAGGGAAGGGGAGCCCCCATGGGCACTTTGAGCATTCATTTCTTGATAATGATACTTTTACAACAACATACTTATGGAGACATTCCTTCAAGGAGGGGGGTAATTGCTCTCATGGCTCCCCCTTGCTACGCCCCTGGTGCTGATAGGTTTGACTTGGTTAGGATGAAACTGATCTTATTGTGATTGCTCGACGATTGTTTGGGGTTTTTAACAGCAGAAGACATTTCATTTTACCTCAGGCTTGCACGAGCTATTCTAATCGAAGACAAAATGTTTTTGACTTTCATATCTTAAAAGTATAATCCTATTCAACTCTGGCTACTCCTCCTATTCCATCCAGTGTCAATTGTCTCTCGTGTTATGAAACGTGGGAAAGTGTCGATTTGACTATACGCTCGGAATTTCTTCTTCCATCAATATTTTGATATAACTAATAAATTTATCGATGTTTATCACGTTTTCGATTGCTCAAGAATTATTTCAGGATAATGATTTCAGGCACGAATAGAGATTCTCGAGGAAAAGGTTTTAGGCTCTTCTCTTTCGAGATGATTGGTGTGAATGAAAATGAGGAGGATTTGAACCCAAGACCACAGACATGGTACGTCATTGCTCTCCCCTCTGAGCTACCGAGACACTCTATTTTAATCGACTTACCAAAATCACACAAGTCTTACTTCAAGCTCTTTTCTATAAGTACACTTCTATCAGCATACCTGGGCTCGATTTCCTATGTAATTAAGAACAATGATTAACGTAGATTTAGAGGTCGTTGGTTCGAGTCATGCTCGGTTAATTTTGATGGACACAAATTATCTCTATTAATTTTTCGAATCCTGCTTCTTCTCAAGTGATAAATAAGACAACGTTTTAAGACGTTGGTATAATGATGCAATAATGCTCTTGCCTTGCCATAAGGAAAGCGTTATCGTAGATTCCTTGTTTCACTGGTAGAAGTTTAGCAAAGTTCAACATCCTCTTTAGAAACGCTGAAAATTCTCTCACAAAACCTCAACGCATAATTTTTTACAAGAAAAATCTTTATTATAAACACCAGACTGAGATATGGGTAAGAATGTTTTGCTATCTCTAATACTACCTGAAATAGACGCAAAAGAAGTTCTCCTTATAAAAAGGCTTCATAAAAAACGTGTTCTTTAAATAACTCATTCTGTTGGTATCCCAAATCGGCTCTGCTACGTGTACTCACTTTTTTATACGAGCCAGTATAGTTTGGCTTTGATGTTCTATTTTTCCTCTGTTTTGAATGATAGGCTATTGTTTTCTATATTGGTCTTAATGCGAGCTCGAGCCGTATAAGTCTTATAAAGAAAATCGTGTTTAGGCTGTGCACGCTCATCGATCACATTTGTACACCTCTCTTTTTTATAAGAACCAGTAAATCGGGCTTTTAAAGCACGCTATTTTCCAATATTTTTCTACTTTCAGCCTGAAATTTTCTTGAATTTTGGTAAGATTTGAGGCTTTTGTTCTTATCAAATTGTTCTTATGAAAAAAGGTCTAATGCTATTGCGGTCATGATCGCAATTTGGTCAATCCCTCTTATATAAGACTGTCTCAAGCTTATCTAGCAACTGTAGACCCCTGTACAGGTCCCTTCTTTGAGCTTTGATTTCCCTCGCGCGTATTGGTTTAACACACTGCGCACTTAAGTCGACGACGCAGAGGAGAAATCGTCAGTAAGCCCCTTGTTGTGATCGGACGAGGTTGGAATATTTCAATTCTAAATCTCTATTAGCCGGGAGTTTCACTGACGAGTGTACGAAAGTTCTGCGAGATTTGTGGTTCGTTTGGTTTGTTAGGGTTTTGATGGATGACAGAATTGCATGAGATACACTGGACATCGGAGATACATATATGTTTTCATTTCAGTGGACTTTGTGAAGTTCTACAAGCGGCAGTATACGCAACGGGTTTCTGTAAAGCTGAAAAACTCCATACGTCGTTGTTAAGCAGAGAAAAGGCGGCTACTTAAACGATTAGAAATACCTTATAAATTGCATGAGATATTATCTGGCTGGAATTGTCTGATTTTGGACTCGGGGATTCCATTGTTGGCTCCTGCAATATACGTACAGCTTCGTTCTGGCTGCCTCGAAAATACGACTACAGTATTCCCAGATACTAATTTCTCACAGGATTATTGCTACAACAACACGAAATACTGCATTGAAATTTATGGGGATTCTAAGATTTGATGATATCGCGGATTTTCTGATCACACGAATACAGTCTCAATACGAATAGATTCTTTGAGAATACCGAACTCAAACATATAGTATTGACTGTTTCTTCAGCAGCCCAAACAACGCTGATTTTCAAGGACACATCTTGTGTCGCACATGAGGAATCGCGGACAGGGAATAAGACCTTCAAAATTCTGATCCGTTAATCTGTAACAAAGATAACACTGAAAACCGCGCGATAACAGGCGCGAAGACGGTTTTCCTGGCACACGATTACGACTGCCATCTCATCAATCGCCTGTATATCTACACCCAGGGAATACGCGTACACCCATATGAGACATTTGACGTGCAGGATGGATGTTATTCGGTGTGTTATGATATTTTTATTAATTCTTCAACAGTGTTCGCGAGCCTGTGGGGATGGGGTGAGGTACAAGCAGTTGGATTGCGTACGCAGACTGGCAAATGGCAGCATCGTTCAATCCCCCGATTGCAAGAAGGTCGAAGTCATTCCGAACCTAACCAAGCCTTGTCACAACCAGCCGTGCGGTGAGTCGAGTATTTGATTATTTTCATTATATTTCATTAAGATTCTCCATCTCCATTCAACGGACTAATTACTGTCTGATGGTCTGCTATGTTTCTGAAAGGCCTTGGTTGTTTTTTGCTGAAATGCTGGGAAATGATTGTTGCGTTCTTGAAAAAGTTTTGTGTGTTGAAGAAATTACTCTTTAAGCTGGTTAAATACTTTACGGGGGAGGTATCAGGAATTGGATGGCAAATACAACAGAGCTGATTAATGCCTTTTCTAATCATTTTCTTTAAAGTTGATGCACACAATAGCTGTTAAATGTATCAGCTGATTCAAACCAACTAGCTACAACAATACAATTAGAAGTATAGTCAAATCTTGCCAGGAATCTGAATTAGAATCTAAATAGCATGTAAATCTGAATATATTTTTTCAATAAGCAACTCAACACTACCCAACTAGGGCTGGAATGACCAAAACACGAAGCAAATCCAGGATCTGATGTTTGAGTGCCTTATCTTGTTTAATGACATAATGTTTCATTGTTGAACGACGTATATTTGGTACTTTGATGCTTTTCTTACCTATACACCATCAATTTAAACGGTTTGGGGTACAGGGAAATGTTATTTTTTTGTTTTTCAAAACAGGAATTTGAGGGCTAGGATCAAGGTTGAGTTGCTTTTTGAAAAAAAGTGTAATGGAATAAAAGATCTAAATCATATTTGAAAAATAACCTAATCAATATGACTAAATGTATTATAACCATAAAAAAACTGGTTCGTAAGAAAATAATGTTAGTCCCAAAAGCAGAATGATTATTAACATCAAAGAAACTCCATCCTGCCAGTTTCAATACTAAATGTCGTCTTTGAAATTATTCGTGATATAATGTGCTATTATAAATATTGCGAGGCCTTAAACAAGGACCCCTCTAAATATTGACATTCACATGATATCCCATTCAGGGTAAAATGATCCTCCAATAAGTGGCTACTTTAGTAACATAAACTGGTTAACCTGACTGGGGGCTCATTATTTCACAATTGACCTTAAATAAGTCGTTACTTATGTAACAGAAATTGAACTGCAAGACTTAGCTAATAGGACTTGAGATGTACATTCTTTTTTTTCAATAAGAACCACTAATAATGGTCTTAGGGGCTGGAGTTATACATTCCTCTTTTTTTGCTTGAAATGTTCTCAAGTTGCTCTTACTTCAATGATTATATTCGAAGCCTAATTTTGCTATCAGCTCTGTTGATATTATTTCCCCTCTGTAAAAAGCACATTTGGATATCATTGACAAGTTTAGTATTCCGTTGATAGAGAAAATCCAGACTTACCGTATATATACATTATATTAAGTATTGATACACGATTGATTAAGCAATAATCCCCTTTGTAGTAGAAACTGGGCAGTATAGCTTGATGATATGCTTTTCTTATTCCACGTAAGTCAGAAAAATGGTTTGGTGGCATTTTGTGGGGTGAGCTAAACAGAAAGTCATTTCGTACAGAAAAGATTGACTTATTTTTACGATGTTTCATGAAAATTGGCCATATAGTCTAGTTATGAGTCATTTCATGAAAGAGATGTTTTTCTGAAAACTCTTTTATTTTTGGAGATTAGAAGAGAAAAGAGACCAAAGCTAGTCAGTACTTTATTCACCAATGTCCTGTTTTGTTCCCTTTCAGCAAACGGTAAACGACATAATGTGTATATACAAAGCTGCATTCCTTTCTGGGATTCAAGTTTTTGTGTTAGGGAATACCTAAACCATAAAAAGAATGCGTCAGGATAAAATACAGACTAGCTTAGTTTTTTTGTCAAATTTGGCGAAATCAAGGAGATTTCAGAACTTCCGTCTACAAATTACATCCTTACTACCAAATGAAACGATCGATTGTTATGAAATGAATTTCTCCAGATAGTTCAGCTTTTATCCTACGATATGATGTATGATTCGACAATGTTTCCGATATCTATCACTTACAATAGGTCTAGCAATTTCTTCTGCCTCACCCGGTTTATGGGGACTACAAAGGTTCATTGAAGATAGGGAGGATCTAGTTTTGAAGATATATTTGCTTCCGTCTGCGCATATCGTGGACTTTTGGAGAACTTTCCTTGAACTGGCTTGAAATGCTATTTACCTTTCGGAGTACAAATCCAGAGGTCGTTGGTTCGAGTCCTGCCCGGGTCATCTTCACTCATACAAATTACCTCGATTGATTATCTCAACTCCACTCCCCTGATCATTTTTTTTCTACTCACCATCCTCGTTTTCATGGCTAGGGTAAATTCAAGTTCCCTCTTAAATATTGTTCTTCCATAGTTCTTGCTAAAAATCAAAATCGTGATGCTTTCGTCATTTTTTATCTAAAGTTAAGTTGAAACAGTGCTCCACTACAACCTTCAGCATAGCTACTTAGAGTTTGCAGTGGTAGCCAAATTGCGCAGAGATTGAATTAAATTGTGAAGTGATACATGAATCGGCATGGGAACTCCGAAAATCTGGGGGGGGGGCTGCCCTACGAAAAGCCCTTTGTTTACTAAACTTTTTGCCCGACTGAGAGCAAAATTTTGCCCGAATGGGCCTCATTTTCAAAGAAACTTTAAAAGTTGTGGGATGGGCTGATGCCCCCATCCCCTCTGCCTTCTACGCCTATGGATACATGTACCTATATGAAATGATGTTAGTTAATTGGAAATCATCTTAAAGGCGCATTTCAAGAAATGTGAGACAAAAGTATTTGAAATCCCTCCTAATTGTATTGTTAGTGCTGCTTCTTTGGAGAACAAACTTGTACTTCCTTCAGAGGCATTCGCCATTTATTCTCAGAGAGTGCCAATTTTTACTGAATATCCTCCACATTACTTATGGTATCCCCCCATAGAACTGATGGTATCCCTCAATGACATTGAACATGCTCAACAGTACTGAGTACCCTCCACAGTATTGTACAGAAGTTCCTAGAGTGATAATATAAAAAAACACGTATATACAGCTCCCAGCTTGGCTAACATGGAAAAGCATAGCTCTCGCATGTGGGTTTTAGTGTAAGATTAATCGATGAAAAATTATGAGGTTACGTTCTTGTTTATAGAAGATCTTTTTTGTATGAAGCCAATAATACCGTAACCACAGAAAGAACGCCAATTTTGAAAATGGTAAGGGATAAGCGCATATTAAGAATGCAGAAGGCTTAAGCTCTACTAATTCTAAGAAACTTCCATAGCCTCTTTAGTGTTGAAAACAATACAAGAAGACTAAGAGGATCGATTTTGTGAGTGGGTGGCGATATGAAAATTTTGTTAATTTGCAACTTTTTCTGTGAGTTTGGTTTTAAATTAACGACATAGATAACAATAACCACAAGTAATATTGTGCAGACGCTGATGTCTAGCCTGCGAACAGACTCAATTCTTCATCTATCCTCCTTTGTCGGGGTCTTGGTTCGAGCAAGGGATGGTGGGAGATGTAGGGTGATGACACCCCAAGAGTTGAGTTTGGCGATTCATTCGGGTAAAGTTCGATATTTAGTCGGTAAAATCAAGTCGGGAAAATTTGTATTGACTCCTCACTATTGAACTCTTCAAAAATTCGCCCAGCTTAGCTACCGCCCTCTCAGAAAATTCCCTCGAACCGGCCCTGGTCCTTGCCCAGCACAGGCTAGCTGATGTCCCGATAAACACTGAATCGAGTATCTTTTATTCAAAATATGAAGCCGTTGGTGGCTATATTGGAAGGACCAATTCATTGCGTCGTAGAGAGGTCAGCTGGTCGAATTCACTGGAAAGATGTATCGTTTGCTTTCATGATTGTAAAATATTCTGGATTAGCAATATGAGAATGCATTGTCATGCAGCTACTACAGCCAATGCTAAAAACTATGAAAACAATAACCATTTCGGTAGTCATATTAGAAGAATCAACTCTTGAACGCTTTAAAATTTGACTTTAGAAACTTTACTCCGTCTTTTTTCCAATCCAAATATCATCTGAGCAATTTTCTAATCGTCTCGTATCCAAAACTTGTATTTGCATTCATGATTTGTCTTCATTAAAGATGTCTTACACGTGATCATTGGACAAGAAAATTGTTTCAGGGGAAGAAGAACAACTTCGAGGGGGTTTGGGGAATGGGAAAACTCAGCAGAAAGTTTTCAGGGAACATTTGAATGAATTCCAGTTTGCAAGGGTCTGCTAATGATGTTGTGAACCATAAGACGTATTTTCATCAGATGAGTCATGTGAGAGAAAGTTTACTGAAAACAACCGCATCACCACAAAAGTTTTCAAGTGTTTGAGTTTGATTCATTGCCAAAACGTGCTTCTTTCTATAATGAACTTGACTTGATCATCGATTGGTGGTTTTTCATGGTATTATTTTTTTCATGTGTATTCTCAGCTTTCAATTATAATAATAGGATTTAACTATTTCAATATAGGATACATGGTAATATGAAATGTTACACAAATCAGGTATTACAGTATAAATGTAATGTATCTAAAATTGTTGCTGAATGACACATGGAAATAACCCATGCGGGCTTTAGAACCATGTGCCATTTAAGATTTAAACTGTTCTATTCATATTTTAAACGAAACACACAATCCATTGGGAACAAGTGCATTTTTATGATTCATAATGATAAAGAAAAGAAAAATCTATATATTAACTACGAATCTATAATTTTACGGGGCGGGGATAAAAAAATGAGGATAAAAATTTGAGGCGGAATGCTTTGGAGACTAACTGATTGGTATTTTTATCAGTAACAGTGCACCTAATAAGTGTAACTTTAGGTACTAGTATTTCAGAATCACGAACTTTTTTAAGGGACAAGAACGTGGTCAATGCTTGTGTCCAGTACTAACTGGTCAAAAAGCAAAACGATTTTCATATTCGAATTCTACGTGTCAAAATCTACTTGTTTCATCATTCATCCGGGTATGCATGTTAAAAAACGTGAGCACGAGTTCCCACCCATTACAAGTAGATCTGGTGTTCCGGCTTTTATGATAAACATGTTAGAGTTGAGTTAGGGGTAAGGGTTTGGGGGTTAGGGCTTTAGGGCTTTAGGGCTTTAGGTTTGGGTTTAGGGTTAGGGTTGGGTATTACTTCGGGGGTTATGGTTCAGTTTGGGGGTTAGGGTTAGTGTTTCAAGTTTTCTTCAAATATCTAGCATAAAAACCGGACCAGACAACTTACTTCTAATGGGTGGGATTTCGTGCTCACCTTTCAAAATTCACTGAACAATGTCTTTGTGATAAATGATCCTGATCTTGTATAGCCCGTCAAGTATCATACATTTTTTGGCACTTATACCGTATTATTATTTAAAACTTAGCCAATCCAACAATCCACTTTTTATACGATTTGCAATTGAACAATTGTTGTCTTAAAATGATTTACAAGTCGAAGCAAGAACAGCGCGATACTAATACGACGTGTTATTTCAAATCAGGATGATTAATTGACCTGCCGAATCATGTGATAAATCGTTGAAATTTCATACCATTTCTGTGGCAAATTGCGTTATGTCTCAACTGTTTTTGCCACTCAACAGTTTCTCACTATGAATTGATAGGTTTTTGATTACAAGAGGTCAGGCTCATAGCTATGACCAAGGTACTTTCCATTCTCACTCTGGGGAACTTCTTTGTAGTACTGTGGAGGATGTTCATTACTGTGGAGGATACTATCAGTATACTGGAGGGTGTTCATTACCGTGGGAGGACACCAACATTTCTGTGGAGGGAAACCACATCATGTAGTACTGTGGAGGATAATCAGTAGTACTGTAGAGAATACCATCAGTATATTGGAGGGTGTTCATTATCGTGGGGGGAGACCAACCTTATTGTGGAGGGAAACCATATCATGTAGCACTGTGGAGGATATTCAGTTCTGTAGAGAATACCATCAGTATATTGGAGGATGTTCATTGCTGTGGGGGATACCGACATTGATTCCGGGGGAGGGGGGATACCAAACCATGTAGTACTGTTGAGGACGTTCAGTACTGTGAAGGGAAACCATCAGAACTACGGGGGAAACCATCAGAACTGCGGGGGATACCATTATTACTGTGGAGAGATATTCAGATGGTATACGTTCAGTACTGTGGGGGATACCATCAGTACTTTGAGAGATATTACTGTGGAGAGATATTCAGATGGTATACGTTCAAGTACTGTGGGGGATACCATCAGTACTTTGAGAGATATTACTGTGGAGAGATATTCAGATGGTATACGTTCAAGTACTGTGGGGGATACCATCAGTACTTTGAGAGATATTACTGTGGAGAGATATTCAGATGGTATACGTTCAGTACTGTGGGGGATACCATCAGTACTTTGAGAGATATTACTGTGGGGAGATATTCAGATGGTATACGTTCAAGTACTGTGGGGGATACCATCAGTACTTCGAGAGATATTACTGTGGGGAGATATTCAGATGGTATACGTTCAAGTACTGTGGGGGATACCATCAGTACTTCGAGAGATATTACTGTGGGGAGATATTCAGATGGTATACGTTCAAGTACTGTAGGGGATACCATCAGTACTTCGAGAGATATTACTGTGGGGAGATATTCAGATGGTATACGTTCAAGTACTGTGGGGGATACCATCAGTACTTCGAGAGATATTACTGTGGGGAGATATTCAGATGGTATACGTTCAAGTACTGTGGGGGATACCATCAGTACTTCGAGAGATATTACTGTGGGGAGATATTCAGATGGTATACGTTCAAGTACTGTGGGGGATACCATCAGTACTTTGAGAGATATTACTGTGGAGAGATATTCAGATGGTATACGTTCAAGTACTGTGGGGGATACCATCAGTACGTTGAGAGATATTACTGTGGAGAGATATTCAGATGGTATACGTTCAAGTACTGTGGGGGATACCATCAGTACTTTGAGAGATATTACTGTGGGGAGATATTCAGATGGTATACGTTCAGTACTGTGGGGGATACCATCAGTACTTTGAGAGATATTACTGTGGGGAGATATTCAGATGGTATACGTTCAGTACTGTGGGGGATACCATCAGTACTTTGAGAGATATTACTGTGGAGAGATATTCAGATGGTATACGTTCAGTACTGTGGGGGATACCATCAGTACTTTGAGAGATATTACTGTGGAGAGATATTCAGATGGTATACGTTCAAGTACTGTGGGGGATACCATCAGTACTTTGAGAGATATTACTGTGGAGAGATATTCAGATGGTATACGTTCAAGTACTGTGGGGGATACCATCAGTACTTTGAGAGATATTACTGTGGGGAGATATTCAGATGGTATACGTTCAGTACTGTGGGGGATACCATCAGTACTTTGAGAGATATTACTGTGGGGAGATATTCAGATGGTATACGTTCAAGTACTGTGGGGGATACCATCAGTACTTTGAGAGATATTACTGTGGGGAGATATTCAGATGGTATACGTTCAAGTACTGTGGGGGATACCATCAGTACTTCGAGAGATATTACTGTGGGGAGATATTCAGATGGTATACGTTCAAGTACTGTGGGGGATACCATCAGTACTTCGAGAGATATTACTGTGGGGAGATATTCAGATGGTATACGTTCAAGTACTGTGGGGGATACCATCAGTACTTTGAGAGATATTACTGTGGGGAGATATTCAGATGGTATACGTTCAGTACTGTGGGGGATACCATCAGTACTTTGAGAGATATTACTGTGGGGAGATATTCAGATGGTATACGTTCAAGTACTGTGGGGGATACCATCAGTACTTTGAGAGATATTACTGTGGGGAGATATTCAGATGGTATACGTTCAAGTACTGTGGGGGATACCATCAGTACTTTGAGAGATATTACTGTGGGGAGATATTCAGATGGTATACGTTCAAGTACTGTGGGGGATACCATCAGTACTTCGAGAGATATTACTGTGGGGAGATATTCAGATGGTATACGTTCAAGTACTGTGGGGGATACCATCAGTACTTTGAGAGATATTAGTGTGGAGAGATATTCAGATGGTATACGTTCAGTACTGTGGGGGATACCATCAGTACTTTGAGAGATATTACTGTGGGGAGATATTCAGATGGTATACGTTCAGTACTGTGGGGGATACCATCAGTACTTTGAGAGATATTACTGTGGGGAGATATTCAGATGGTATACGTTCAGTACTGTGGGGGATACCATCAGTACTTTGAGAGATATTACTGTGGGGAGATATTCAGATGGTATACGTTCAAGTACTGTGGGGGATACCATCAGTACTTTGAGAGATATTACTGTGGGGAGATATTCAGATGGTATACGTTCAAGTACTGTGGGGGATACCATCAGTACTTCGAGAGATATTACTGTGGGGAGATATTCAGATGGTATACGTTCAAGTACTGTGGGGGATACCATCAGTACTTTGAGAGATATTAGTGTGGAGAGATATTCAGATGGTATACGTTCAGTACTGTGGGGGATACCATCAGTACTTTGAGAGATATTACTGTGGGGAGATATTCAGATGGTATACGTTCAAGTACTGTGGGGGATACCATCAGTACTTTGAGAGATATTACTGTGGGGAGATATTCAGATGGTATACGTTCAAGTACTGTGGGGGATACCATCAGTACTTTGAGAGATATTACTGTGGGGAGATATTCAGATGGTATACGTTCAGTACTGTGGGGGATACCATCAGTACTTTGAGAGATATTACTGTGGAGAGATATTCAGATGGTATACGTTCAGTACTGCGGGGGATACCATCAGTACTTTGAGAGATATTACTGTGGAGAGATATTCAGATGGTATACGTTCAGTACTGTGGGGGATACCATCAGTACTTTGAGAGATATTACTGTGGAGAGATATTCAGATGGTATACGTTCAGTACTGCGGGGGATACCATCAGTACTTCGAGAGATATTACTGTGGGGAGATATTCAGATGGTATACGTTCAAGTACTGTGGGGGATACCATCAGTACTTTGAGAGATATTACTGTGGGGAGATATTCAGATGGTATACGTTCAGTACTGTGGGGGATACCATCAGTACTTTGAGAGATATTACTGTGGAGAGATATTCAGATGGTATACGTTCAGTACTGTGGGGGATACCATCAGTACTTTGAGAGATATTACTGTGTGGGGAGATATTCAGATGGTATACGTTCAGTACTGTGGGGGATACCATCAGTACTTTGAGAGATATTACTGTGGAGAGATATTCAGATGGTATACGTTCAGTACTGCGGGGGATACCATCAGTACTTCGAGAGATATTACTGTGGGGAGATATTCAGATGGTATACGTTCAAGTACTGTGGGGGATACCATCAGTACTTTGAGAGATATTACTGTGGGGAGATATTCAGATGGTATACGTTCAGTACTGTGGGGGATACCATCAGTACTTTGAGAGATATTACTGTGGAGAGATATTCAGATGGTATACGTTCAGTACTGTGGGGGATACCATCAGTACTTTGAGAGATATTACTGTGTGGGGAGATATTCAGATGGTATACGTTCAGTACTGTGGGGGATACCATCAGTACTTTGAGAGATATTACTGTGGGGAGATATTCAGATGGTATACGTTCAGTACTGTGGGGGATACCATCAGTACTTTGAGAGATATTACTGTGGAGAGATATTCAGATGGTATACGTTCAGTACTGTGGGGGATACCATCAGTACTTTGAGAGATATTACTGTGGGGAGATATTCAGTACTGTATCCGATTCTGCAAAAGATGGCGGATCATTCCGCGCAATGCATGATATGAATATGCTCCTTGGCAACGCATAGTTGCTGAAACTAACGGATTTGACTGTCGGCAGCTACAAAAAATTTAGGCCGTTGCAATCCCTAGCTTTGTGTTTCTAAGGGGCATATTCCTACGATGCCTTCTTTGAAATTACATCGGCCACCTTTGTCGAAATCTTCTTTATTCGGGTGAAAGCTAAGAAAATCTGGTTCAAATATTTAGCAGTTTCTCAGAAAAAACGAGTATAACTTTTTTTTAAATAATATCAACCAACCAATCTCGCCTCACGCAAGTGGAATGGGTTTTGACGGGAATTTTCGATCCAAGGCTTCCCCTCACGTCACAAATTATTAACAAAGAGCTTATTTTTTTTGAAATGCAATTACGAGGGATGGCCCTGAGCTTCCTGCCGGAGATAGGTATTTGCTGCAGAGATTTCGGTGACGATAAGAAGCACACTAAGATGAGATTTTGAGATTAAACTCAGACAGGGCCGGCCACGGCTGCCGAGATCCCGCCTTCTGGTGAGAAGGTCGGTCCTGTCATCAGGGATGGGAATCGTCGAACTTTTGGAAGCAGACAAATTCAGTTCCAGCCTGTTTTTCCTTTCGTTTTCCAAGTTGCGTAGCTAGGAGAGGGGGGGGGGGGTCTACAGGATTTTACAGAATTTTCGTCCTTTTTCACTTTTCCGCCATTGTTACCGTAGGATCCTTTGTCTTGTAATTATGTCTTGTGTCACTCTAGGGTGTGTCGAAAGATTTCACTTTAGTTTTGCGTTGCGTCTTGTTCATTCTCGTATAATAAAGGAAGATTGTTTTCAAGATTTGTTCTTCTTATCAAGTACATCGTGTATCAGAATGGCAGATTAAGTAGAAATTCCAGTGGATTTATGCCCTTAAAAGTTAGTAGTTTTTGCCCCCAGAAAAAGAACTTCATTTAAAATACCTTTAAAATTAACTGCATGTTCTTTTACAAAAATCCATGAAGTATGACTAGAATAGTCAGGAGGCATTCAACTCCGTTCCAAAGCCTACGAGATTTAATCTAGAGACGTTGAAGGGATTTTGATTAGAACACTGGGATTTCAAGTAAATTGCACAAGATTTTTAGGAAGTTTTTTGCCCTTTGAAAATATTAGTGGTGACTAATTGGTCATAAAGCAAGAATTTCTGAGACGAATGATAACAACCCACCACCAAGCAATGAAATTACGAATGGAAATGAAAGAGAACCCATCCAAGTTGATAACATCGTTGTGGGTTGGCTTCCTTGTCATTCTCTGTGCTGGAAGAGAGATATGAGGGCGATATTTTTTGAAACCAAACTTGACTACGCCCTTGCTCCGTCAGGAGAGGTTGAACAACTGGCCTTTGATCGAGTTATTCCACAGCCCGGCTTTGATTTATGATTGCTGGTTAACATATTCTCAAAGATTATTGAGAAACTTGACAAAATCTTACGAGCTTCCGGGCACTTTAACTAAAGCTCTCTATACTTGACTCATCATTTAGGCATGGTCATTTAAAACAGATGGTCTGGCAACTCCAGGGGCATATCACTCACAAAAAAGTGTACGAGATTTTTGTGATTTCAAAAATCATAGTGATTTTTTGTGTGTTTTTCCTGTGATGTTTTTCTATTTTTCTGTGATTTTTGTGATTTTTCTGTGATTCTTTTGTGATTTTTGTGATTTTTCTGTGATTTTTTCAAAAATCGTACGAGATGTTTTCGAGTGATATGCCCCTCGTGGGAACTGACAGTTGTTCTTACTTTTTGTGCTGAGAATATTCCGACATCGTATTGTTTTCTTACTTTGTTTGATGTAGTTTTTCATTGTTCAACGCACTATCTTAATATCGTTCTGCTCAACCAGGCCTTCGCTCTATTTTTCAAGTGCACTGGTAGATACAAGTGACCATCATTCTCTAATAACTAGAAGCATCAACCGAAACTTATGAATCATATACAATAATAAGAATGGTTGTTGTTGTTGTTTGAATCAAAAATCGAGTTTCGATTACAACACACCTTATAAGGACACTGATGATTGATTTTCAATCAAAACGATACATAAAATGATAGCCTATTGTTTAGAGCAATAGAAAAAATAAGGAGTTCTGAGACTCGGCCAAAGTTATACAGCTGCACAATTATTCAGTCTCGCCAGAATATAAATGTATTCAATTGAATCTTGAACTATGGCTGCCGATGGCTTCATTTTTTAACAATATATGCTCGATCTAGTCCTTATCTTGAGGTCAGAGGGTTTGATTGCCATAAAAATATCCTACAACCTGCCCAAGCAGAATATTAATGCATTTAATTGAACCTTACAATATGGCCGCCAATAGCTTTATTTGTGAACAAAAGATGCCCGATCTAGTAGTCCTTATCTTGAGGTCACTGAGGCTAAACATTTCCAGGCATTCTTTGCCATAACGCACCCACGCATACTTAAAGCAGCTTTAAGACACTTGAGTTATTTTAGAAACTCGACCGTAATGGCAGTAGGACTTAAGATGTGTCAAAATCGACAGCGTTTACTGGCTTATAATCCCACATCAAGTTCCCTTCTGTCACCATAAGTTGTATTTCATTTTTATGAGACCACAGTTTCTTAGTATCGCTTTAATTTTCTCAACAATGGTTTTCAGGTCCTTCCAGGGTTGGGTATATTTGGTTTGGAATCTCTCACTTAATTCTTTTGCCGTCAATATGAACTGATAATAGCCGAAGAATTAAATCTATTTTTGTTTTAAAGATCCTTGAAACCAAGAAACTGTCATTTTTCATGTTAAATACGACGTGAATTTTTACCATGTCTGTGTTTTTTCAAGGGACTATATTCACTTGTTCATGTAGATAAGACTTTGTGATCCCCATAGTAAAGTGATAGATCTTACCTTTCATGAAACCCTTAATTTCAGTTTTGCTCAGGAAATCAGAATATAATTAGATAAACACGACAGTATACGTAAATACGTAATGACTCATCTTTGATGGATGGTAGAATCACCTTTGATGGTTGGTAGTATCACCTTTGATGGTTTGTAGTAAACCCTTTGAAGGTTAGAAGCATCATATTCAATGGTTGGTAGCATCATCCCTGATGGTTTGTAGTAAACCCTTTGATAGTTGGTAGTACCATCTTTGATGGTATCACCTTATGGTAAGAAGCATCATCCTTAATGGTTGGAAGCACCATCCCTGATGGTTTGTAGTAAACCCTTTGATGGTCAGTAGTATCACTTTTGAAGGTTGGTAGTATCACCTTTGATGGTAAGAAGCATTATCTTTATTGGTTGGTAGTATCATCCCTGATGGTTAGTAGCATCACCTTTGATGGTAAGAAGCACCATCTTTAATTTTTGATAGCATCATCCCTGATGGTTTGTAGTAAACCCTTTGATGGTTGGAAGCACCATCTTTGATGGTAAGAAGCATCATCCCTGATGGTTTGTAGTAAACCCTTGGATGGTTGGTAGCATAACCTTTGATGGTTGGTAGTACAATCTCCTTTGATGGTTAGAAGCACCATCTTTGATGGTTTGTAGTATCATCCCTGATGGTTTGTAGTATCATCCCTGATGGTTTGTAGTAAACCCTTGGATGGTTGGTAGCATAACCTTTGATGGTTGGTAGTACAATCTCCTTTGATGGTTAGAAGCACCATCTTTGATGGTTTGTAGTATCATCCCTGATGGTTTGTAGTATCATCCCTGATGGTTTGTAGTATCATCCCTGATGGTTTGTAGTATCATCCCTGATGGTTTGTAGTAAACCCTTTGATGGTTAGAAGCACCATCTTTGATGGTTGGTAGTATCACTTTTGATGGTTGGTAGCATCGTCTTTAAGAGTTATCAGCTTTTAATCTCGTTTCGATGAAAATAACAATCTTCTGCCTCGATTTGCAACAATGCGTTCGTGAAAAAAGAAGAAATTTCTATGAATATTCATATCCTGACTTATTTTGCAAATCATTCAGAAGAAGTTATCATCATCGTTGTTTTTGTAAACTGTGAGTTGAGAAAAACAATATAGAGTTTTGTATTTGTCCACAGTGTTGTAGATAAAGTTCCTGAAATTTTTTGGCCGCCGAATTTCAACACTGCTTTATGAGAGCGATTTTAACAGAAAAACAACTTCTATTAGTATGTAAGATAAGCAACCTGAAGTTTGAAAACTTGCTTATCTGCCAAAACAAGTTATGTCTTAATTTATAACATTTAGATAAAACTCAAATTCTTTAGGTCTTCGAATATCCACGTTGCTTGGGAAAATCGAAGGAGATTTCGTCAACATGTTTTTTCTCGCTCCCGAGGTTTTTTGATTTATGGGACCGAAGCTGTGAATACTTCTGGTATTTTGATCGGATGAAGAGAAATGAAATTTCGAAATGTGACTTCTGTAGTATGCGAATTCCTGGCTTAGGATTTGGCTTTTTCTTAACTTCGTTGAGTTAAATCTTTTCGTTTGAAATTCCTCGCCTTATAGTGATGTCTTTTTACGCTATGTAATTAGCTACTTAAATGTGAAATCTTTGTGTGAAATGTTAATCTTTAGTAAAATGTTAATCTTAAATTGCTAACCAGCTCACACCATGTTTATTGAATTAATATGCTCACTAAGAGATAATCTATTTCAACAAATAAAGCCTACGGAATACTACGCAATTGACTAATCTTGTTAAGGGTAGAATTCCTCGAAACAATATCTTGCTGAACTCTTACTGAACCCTCACTTAACCATTGATTTACTGATCTTACCCTTACCTTGTTGAAACATCTTGGGGAACGTAAGTGCAGTACTGTGGAGGATGTTAAGTACTGTTGTGGGGGGGATATCATCAGTACACTTTACGATTGCATGCCATCAGTACTCTTAGGATATCCAGTATTGTGAAGGGATAATTGAACACTATGGGGGAAACCATTTAAAACTGTGGAGGATGTTCAGTACTGCTGTGGGGGGGGGGGATATTATCAGTACTCTTGACCAGTGGATACCATCAGTACTCTGGGGATATTCGGTATTGTGGAGGGAAAACATGAACACTATGGGGGAAACCATTAAAAACTGTGGAGGATGTTCAGTACTGCTGTGGGGGAGGGGGATATTATCAGTACTCTTGACCAGTGGCAGTGGATACCATCAGTACTCTGGGGATATTCAGTATTGTGGAGGGAAGACTGAACACTATGGGGGATACCATTAAAAACTGTGGAGGATGTTCAGTACTGCTGTGGGGGGGGGGGGGATATCATCAGTACTCTTTACGAGTGGATACCATCATCAGTACTCTGAGGATATTCAGTATTGTGGAGGGATAATATGAACACTATTGGGGATACAATCAGTACTGTGGAGGGTGATATATAACAGTGAGGAGATATCATCAGTACAGTGGAATGCTGTGGAGTTCAGTACATCGGATACCAACGGTGCTTTTGGTTTTCCTCTACAGTACTGATGGTATCTCCCAAAGTAATTATGGTGCTCATCATAATAAATCCCAACAAATTTGGTACTTGAAGCACCAATATTGAAAGTTACATGTTAATTTAATTACTAAAGTTGCTAAAGAAGTGCTCAAGGGCTCGGGCTATTTTTATTACATTAATAAGGATACTTTGGGATAATCTGTTTGAAAAATAGGGCCTAGCTCCCGGTTTATAGACTTTTGGAGATTTCTAGAAAATTGTTGGCATTTCACATCAAATTCATATTAGGATAAGAGGATCATGTTTAAGTTTAAGAAGGGACGTGGGTAATGATTTTAATGACTATTAGTCGAGGATTCGTTTAAGTCTGATTTATTATCATATTAATGCTAATTAAGCCTGGGCTAATCAAATGGGGTCTCCACGGGCGGAACAAAGACTGCCTTTGTTTTAGACATTTCCTATTGTATGCTTCACGAATTTATTTTCTAAAACAAAGTTTCAATTGACGCAATTTGAGTCTTTATGCAGTGTTTCTTCTTTTTTTATAAGTTCTAGATTTAACTGTGATTAGAAAACGTAGATGAAATTGACCGAGAATTGAGTAAGAGCAGTATCTTCCATTAACCTTCTACCACTAAAGTATGACGACCAAAACCTTTCGATGATTTGACTCCCATCTTACTTTTGTCCTGAACCTACTTCTTTCCTAATCCTAGTAAATTACAAATCTGACGAAATTTATAGTAAAGTGCGATATGAAATAGTTGCTGATATTCGCAAAATCTTATCATATACCTTCCAAATCAATTCAAAATCGTCTCAAATCGTTTCAAGTTAGGTTCATATTCGTCACAAATCGTCTCAAATCGTCTCAAATCCTTTCAAATTAGTTTCAATTTTGTTTCAAATCGATTCAAAATCGTCTCAAATCATTTCAAGTTAGGTTCATATTCGTCTCAAATCGTTTCAAATTAGTTTCAATTTTGTCTCAAATCGTTTCAAATTTGTTTCAAATCGTTTCAAAATCGTCTCAAATTGTTTCAAAATCGTCTCAAATCGTTTCAAAATCGTCTCCAATCGTTCCAAAATCGGTGCAAGTCGTTCCTATTCGGAATAACTTTTTAGGTGCTGCCTGGCTGATTTAACTGGTAACTTTTCCTTATAAATGAATTGATTAATAATATTCGTTTCAGAATTCGACAATTCCAACTTCATAAAAGTAGAGGTTGCTGGTGAAAATAGACGAAGAAGACGAGGAGTAGGTGAGATGGTTTATTCATGTTTTCATTTGTTGTTTTTAAACCACCTTTATGGATGGATAACTATAGATGTCCTTAGATAAACCCATATGTGGCAAAGTTTCAAAATACTTAAACAGTAATCATATAACTGGCCAGAGACTTTATTAGTGTATTTGAATTTGAGTATGACAGGGAGTTTCGTCAAGAAAGAGGGAGCCATTTGCCCAAATGGTAGTGTGAGAACATAAACTAATGAAAATGTATAAAAACTAAAAAAGCTAACTAACAAAGACAAACACTTATTCATCAATATCCAAAATGACAATATCGTTGCGGCTTTTGTCAGATTCTTAACCGGTTGTCTCACATTTAGGCCTCTAATTAGGTCCAAAAGTTTTGGCCACTGACATAACAAATTTTTTGGCCACTGACATAACAAATTTGTTTCTGTGTTCAGGGTACGAATAATATCTCTCTCAGAGCGTTAATGACAAACGTTGTAGAAGATACAACCAAACCATTGAACATGGGAAGGAAAGAGAGAACAGAACTTTGTTAAGAAATGTTTTGTTTTATTGGCCCCTCATAACATGGCTTGTTTGAAGATTGAAATTGAGCATAGAAAAACGTTAAAACGAAACCTATTGTATCCTCACCTAGTACGTCTCCAACAATTTCTGACAAACGTTGTGGAACATTTTGCCAACAAATCTAGCATGGAAATAATAAAAGCAATGTTGTTCGCACAATATTAGGAAGGGCAAATCACTCCATAAAGATCTCGTACATTTTTCAAAGAAATCCCATAGTCTCAAAGAAAATCTCTGGGAATCCTTATGTTCTAGAAAGAATCCCCTATGCTTTGAGAATGAGTGGAACACCCCTCGCAATGTTTCATCTTCAGAGCTGTTGAAAAAAGTTCTGAAAACATTACTAATTTCTGTTATCTTAATAAGGCAACCTTCCTGTGATAAAGACTGGTTCTGGCAACCATTGGCAGACGAAACCCAAAGGCAAAGTCGAGGCGGTGATTGGGGAGAGAGTCTCTGCCATCAAAGGAACTGAAATCACACTGAAGTGCGTTTATGGCGGGAAACCAGAGCCACGTGCAACTTGGTTCCATAATGGAAGGCGAATCGATAACAATAGGAGGCTTCCCTTTGACTACTCATACAAGGATTACATGACCATCCTCGGTATACCCAAGCTAGAGAAGCATTTGATTGGCAAGTATGAGTGTCACATCGAGAATAAAGATGGCCGATTGAGTGCTACGTCTATCGTGCGAATGATACGTAAGTACAAGTTCAGAAATATGAAAGGTTATCTGTTACTAAAGTGTTCATGCCTCATATAATCGATTATCTGTCTGATGATTGCATAAGCATGAAACTTTGAGTAATAGAGAGCCAGTCTTTTTTCTGGTTTCTTACTTATTATCACTTTGTGCTTCCATTCATCGAGTACTGTTATACAGGTATAGATCATGTTAAGCTATAGAGAGATAAGCATTAGTTTATTGTTAGATTCAAAAGACAGTACAACTTATTTTTTATTATACCTTTTAATTGTTAGCTACACGGAAATATTATTTTCATTTGACGAGGTAGTGTTTGATAGATCTACTTTAAGGCCTTTTATTCCGGGTGAAATTTCTAAAGAGACCTGTCTTCCATCTTTGGCAATGGGAATTATGTTTCTTTCAGACTTGAAGACTTTTTAATTTGAATCAGGAAGAAATCACTTTTGTGGTATAGCTACCACTTTCACAATTTCGTCAATTGTTTGGAAATATTGCTAGGGACATCACTATCTTCGATATCATGTGGATCCAAATTCCAGAAGCGTGCATTTCTCTCAGCCACGCAGAAAATTATTTTGTACTTTTATTTGCAACATAATGATGTAGATTTCTTGCTGAATAGGGAATCACATATCTTATCTGGTAATGAATTAGATGGTGAAATCAGTCTATTGCTCCAAGATGGGACACGGATATCTAATTTAACGTTGCCCAACTAAGTATCAAAATACCAAAAGCTTGTCATGTTAAGTGGTGCTATCTTACCTAATGCAATGAATAAGATGCTAAGAATATTCAAACTAATGAACGTAAATTTTCCGAATATACTATAATTTCTAGCAATTTTTTTGGTTTTGCTTACTCAGGACCTGGGGAGGCCACAATTTTCAGTCAACGCAAAAACATGAAATTCGGAGCAGACGTGAAGAAAGCCACAATCACCATTGGAACTAACGTCACCGTATATGACAACACGGAGTTGAAGATCTTGTGTCCGGTGCAAGCATACCCTTACCGTCATAGAGTGTCTTGGAATATCCAGGGTGCTGCATCAATCAGGGGGATAACAAGATACGGCTTGTATGGAACAGGCTTGATTATACGCAAGACTAGAGTGGAGAATTCTGGCAGGTACACCTGCCGGGGGCAAACGCTGTGGGGCTCTGATAAAGAAAGCTCGTACATTCTTATTAAAGGTAGATACACATTTGATTTTATCATGATTTTTAACAGTCGGTTTTAAGTAATAATAACCCCTTTTTGTTTGCTACTGTAAGCTCAAAACTTCAATCATTGAGTACTGTTTCGGCAAACCGACTTCGGTATCTAATAATAATAATAATATAATAGTAATGTATCATATTTATACAGGATTACCTTTTCAGTAAAGTGTTTACTGCTATCACTAAGGGTCCTGTGAAATTAAAGTATTCAAAGTAAAATATAAAAGTTAATGATGTCAAGGGTAAAAACAGTAAAAACTTAGTAATAATCAGCTTGGATTTTAATTCTTATTCGTTTTCTTTCATATTTATGATTGGTGGAGTATCATCTATAAACAAAATTAGATAAATAGAAATAGTGTTAGATGAAATAGAGCTACATGAATTTTTACATGTTTTCATTGATTAATTTCTAAGGGAAATCGCCTCCGAAAATCAAGTCAAGTAACAGAGAACTGATCGGCCGTTATGATACGGCTCCGTTTGTGAATGTGACCGTCGGAGACTCTCTGTTCGCAGAGGAAGGAGCTAGGATTATGATTGCTTGTCGTTCGAGTGGGGAACCGAAGTCAAAGATAACATGGCAGAGAAGAGGTAGGATGCTTTCTTGGATATGAATTTTGTTCAATCTGATTCAGATGCCTTCCGAGTTGATCGCTAAATCTCTTAGAGATTGTTTTCTTTCGCTTGAAATGATATCGCTCAAAGTCATTGGAATCGTTGCTTATTAAATTTTGAGGGCTAGGGTTAGGTTTTGGGTTTGGGTTTGGGTTTGGGTTTGGGTTTGGGTTTGGGTTTGGGTTTGGGTTAGGGTTAGGGTTAGGTTTGGGGTTCGGTTTAGATTAAGGGTTAGTGTTAGGGCTATTGTTGAGTGTTAGGGCTCTGGGTGGGGCTAGGGTTTAGGATTGGGCTAGGGTTTAGGATTGGGCTAGAGTAGGGTTAGAGCTAGGGTTAGGGTTGGGGTTGGGTTTTTGGTCTGGATTGGTGTTAAGGTTAGGGTTAGGGTTAGTGTTCGGGTAGGTAAGGGGTAGTTTTAAGGCTATGGTTTAGGTTTAGGTTAAGGTTTGGGTTAGGATAGGGCTAGACTTATGGTTAGGGTCGGGGATGGGTTCAAGTAAGGGCTAGGTATGGGAAATTTGAATTGGTTAATCTAACGATAAGGTATATGCAACAGTACTAGACACATTCGTTTGTTATGCCAATATATTCAAGAATTAGAGAATTTAATCTAAAATCGCTTTATATGACAAGTCTGAAGGTCTACTACTCTAACTCGCCAACCTTTCCACAGCGATTATGTGATGTGGCTCGGCTCTCCCTGCCAATTTGACGGAGTCGCTGAACCCTTGTTACGAATGCCGTTGCAATTATCAGAGATTTTTCATGACTTTTATTTGGATATTTTAGGAGTTCCAATTCAGTTGCCCAACTTGAACATGTTTGTAAAAAAGGAATCGAGCATTCTTGTGATAAAGTCGATCAAAGGTGATGCCTCTGATGCCTACTCTTGCGTTGCCACCAACGTTGCTGGTCAAGACACTGCTACAACTAAAATCACTGTTCTCCCACAAGGTTCGTTCACTAAGGAATTATCAGACTGAACCACATGTTTGCTCCAAAGTGAAAGAGAACTCATCTCTATAAATAGCGTTGCCTTATGACGCATTATAGTGCTCGATATATGGAGGTACAGAGCAATATAGATGAGAAGCTAGAAAGGAGACCGGCTCTCTGTAATTCAAAGTTTCATGCTCTCGCAATCATCAGACAGACTATACTATGTATTACTCTTTATATTCTGAATATAGTCTGTCCGATGATTACGAGAGCATGGAACTTTGAGCTACAGAGATCCTGTCCTTTTTTTGTTTCTCATCTAAAAGGTAAATTATGTATTTTGAGACTCTGAGAAGATGCCTTTGAGATAAAGCTGATGGATATTTCCATAATGTTTGTCTGGGAAAGGGAAACATCTCTTACCATTTTAAGACGCTTTATTTGGTACAGCAGTCTTCTCAATTGACGTCATGCAAATTGTTTATCTTGAACTCGATACCATCATGCTTTGCACGAATACATCATGATTATTCTCTAGTAATTGTGGAGATTTCCAGTTTAGTCTCTTTTTTGAAGGGAAGAATAGAACGTACTGAATTTCACTCAGAATACCTTTCTGATAACAAAATCCGTCAGCAACTTGAAGACATGTACTCATTTCATTCATTTCATTTCATTTATTTAAGGAGGGTAGCTCTAACAGCTATGCTGGTTTTCTAGAGGCCCTCCGTTTAACAACACTAATTACGATAACAACATTTCGATACCTAAGATCTAACTATTAATTACAATTATTAAAAGATAATTTGAAACTTAGCAGAGAAAAAATTACACAAAAACAAATTAAATACAGATTAAGAAAAGAAACAGAACTCTCAAGTAATTGATTTTTTAAAGATATTCAGAGAGGATACCTTTTTGACTCAGCTGAGAGGCAATGCCACAATTTAGCACCCCTAAAAGAAAAACACTTTTGCCCGTTGGCAGAGGTTTTCTTTGGTAGCCTCAGGTCAGTTTTTTGTCTTTCTGAGGCAACGGGTTGAACATTGCGAGTTTCTATTAAAAACCCAAGTAAGCTCTAAACATTTTTTTTATTTTTTAGGATCAACAGCTCCCAAGATCAATGTAGGATACGGCACAGTAACCATAACAGGCGAGAAGAGAAGCAAGTCTGCCGTCGTCGGACAGAAAATCAAAGTTTTCGAGGGAAAGTCGTTGGCGTTGTATTGCCCTTCAAGCGGTCGACCCAGACCCAACGTTAGTTGGAGATTCAATGGCAAGAATGTTGAAGAACTTGGGTCCACGAACTTCATGGTTGATAAAGTCGGTGGAGGACTTTTGATTTTCGGCATCAACAAGAAGATTGAAGGAACATATAGCTGTGTGGTTAGAAATCCTCTCGGTGAAAGTTCTGCTTCATCTTCGCTGAAGATTCTTGGTAAGTAGATTTCAACCGTCTTTGATCGATACAGAAATTGAATGGGGCGAGGAATATCAGAAGCAGTGAAGCATGATAATTAAGCTTTAGTACCCAAAGCTTTAATTATGTTTCACTGTTTTATTTCTGAATCTTTTCGCAATCCTTTAGTAGATTTGCACGGAGGTTTAGCTATGCTCTAAATTCATAGTTCATTTATAGATCAGTTAATGTATGCCAGTGCTAACGATTGTCCCACGAATCGGTATGCCTGTTTTCTTTAGAAGGAATTTTCTTCAGATATAGGATATAAGATATATAAAGATGGAATTTAGACTGCTTCTGAGTGTGGAGGTGAATGACTTTTTGTTGCCTTTTTTCAAGTAAGGCATGGTAGCATCCACTTTACTACCTAGTATTACTAGGTTTCAGTCTGTTTTAACCCCTTTTTCCCGTGGAAGTTTCCTACTCCTCACTGGAGAATGCCAGGCTTTTAAGTTCAAGCCATGGTGGTTTCGAACCCCCATCCTTCAGAGTATATAGTACGAAGCCAAAGAGTCTAGAACTTTGACAGAATTTAAGAGAAAAATAAGGCAACATCAATTCAGGAATTGCAACTGCAGATTGTGTAAGACGTACGTAAATAATTTAGGATTTTTATGATGTAAATATTTTAGTTTTTAAATGGTTGGCCTTAATTAGTTTTCTAGCTATTCTTGTCCTGCCAACCTTAAATAAAAAAATTATTGTTATTATTATTATTATAAGCAGCAGGTTTATAGATCAGACCATTACACCTGCATAACTTGTACTTGTGTCACCTCATAGCATCATGTCTCTGATATTTCATATTTGTTTTAGCCTCTTCGTACCCGTCTGTAATTTCACGGTCGAAAGTGATCAAGACAGGCAAAGAGAAGACCTCCGTGTCAATCGTAATTGGTGATCAATTAAAAACATCAGGAGGCAGGAATATCAAGATAATCTGTGCTGTTGAAGGCTGGCCCGCGCCAAAAGTCATCTGGAATAAGAATGGGAATGCCTTGAAGTCAAAGTCGAGGAAAATAAACATTGGGACAGCCCGTGGCGAGATGTTGACAATCGACAGCGCGGTCGAAGCTGATTCCGGTGTTTATACGTGCTATGCTATGAATCCTGCTGGCGTTGCAATAAGCTCGTCTGATTTAAAGATACTTAGTAAGTCGATTCGATTTAGGTTTTTTAGGTAGCTGCATATAAGAAATGAGCATGTAAGAAACTACAGCCTATACCATTATTTCCTCTATTACGATTATTTTTGCTATTACCGATACTGTGACGAATTTCAAAGAATGTCCACCTGTTGACAGTTCTGAATTTCTGTTCCTCGCAGTACTAAATATCGTGGCTTAGCATCTGAGGGGCTTTCCAGAAAATGAATGAGACATCGCAGCTAAAAAGTGCCTGCCAGAAACATTCCAGGCTGATGTGAGGAGAACCTCCTGCTGGTGATATATAATGAATTCAATTGTACCCTTCTTCATTTCAAACTTGCATTGCTGATAAAGCTGACGCTTGAAACTGTATTTTTGATATTCAGCATTTCATTTTCAGCTGTGGGTTCACCTGTGATCATCTCAGAAGTTGGCAGTAAAAATCTCCTCCAGAGCAACAAAGACAGCAGGGTGACCATAGGTACAAATGTAACCGCTGCCTTAGGTAGTACCTTGACCATCAAATGCCCATTCGAATGTAGTATTGACTCGCAAGTCACGTGGAATGTAGACAAGCAGCCGATTGGCTACAACGAAAGAATAAGAAAGACTGGAGATAATGGCTTGATGATAAAGAATTTGAAATTCTTTGACAGCGGTGTCTACACTTGTAAAGTTTGGAATTCAGAGGGCCATGACTCCGAAAAGACCCTATTAACAATCTCTGGTATGATGACTATATCACATTTCATGGTTTATATCTTATATTACAGTAAAAAACCTCAACTAAGAACCTAGAAATTAAGAACCTCTTTGCCTAAAATTTTAAAATGTTCACCGTATTTTTATGGCAAAAATTACAAATTTTAGGTCAAAATTTTTTCTAACAATCACAATGGTATTAAAGGAATTTCCTTAAGGAATGTCCAAAGATCTACAAACAAATATTAACCATCATTGTTATTGCTGTTAACAACAATTTATTTAAGAACCTGTTCAGGCTGACTTCTAGAATTGTAGGTCCTTAGTTGCGGGTTTTTACTGTATGGTATAACGTATGCTAAGAAAATCCATAATCTTTGACAGTATGCGCCAGGCCTTTTCAAGTCAAGCTTAAGCCGCAGTTAAACGATACCAGATTCATCACACACTGCATTGCCTCTCGCGTTGGATGGGAGGTTGCAGTCACAAGACGCTGAGGCAATCCGGTGTCATTCCACTCCGTTTTTTGCGGAATGAAACCACTCCGCTCTTGAGGTTAGGTGAAAATGAATTTGGCTAACTTCTTTCCGCATTCCATGTCGTATAAAACTGCACTAATTCGATGTGATCCCACTTCAAAACCTCCTTTTGCGATAAAACCTCGTTTCCGTTTTGGTGTTGACAATAGATTTAGTCATCGCAGTGCAAGGTGACACGGTATTGTGTAACTGCAATGAAAATGGTGCAACTTTGACGAAGATCGGTTGAAACTAATCCGATACGAAAAGCGACCCGGTATTGTGTAACCTTGGCATTAATCAAGCCCCTCCACACACACCTAGGAAACTTTATACTAACTGGATCAATCCAGTAGCTCGGCTTCTGTTTTTCATTGACTTGTTTTTAATGAGTTTCAGAAGCCCAGCCTTACTTAGATAGTTGTAGTACCTTCTTCTAAACCATCAATAATGTAACACGACCCCTTGGAAGACCAGCACTATCATTAGGCTCATAGGTAAATTGATTATTATGTTTTTATTAATGTATTAGTTATGTTTTATGCTGAGAGAATATCGTGTATAAAGATTGATTAGTAATAATGATAATATAATAATAATGATAGGTTAATAGAGAGGACTCGAACCCAAAACCTCCAACCCTGAGCAGGACTCGAACCCATAACCACGACTTCTTCGTATCCTGCAAGGATAGTTTGAAGAAAATCAAGAATACCGAAATGATCAAGTCTTATTTGTTTTTTAGGAGCTCACAATAGCATTCTCAAAGTATCGAACAGGAAGAGCAAGATCGAGTCTTACAACTCTGACGAAGACCTCCACGTTCTGATTGGTCATGACATCACCTTAACACAGGGACACAGTATACACATCACTTGCCCATATCGAGGCATCTCCCGGCCCACAATCCAATGGCTGAAAAACAACGCACCAATCAAAGCTGGCTCCCGGAAAATTGCTGAAGGAGAGCAGTTGCTGCTGAAAGAGGTGACAAGAGAGGATTCTGGTTCATATTCTTGTGTCGCAACCACGCGGTTCGGCTCCTCTAATTCCACTACTCAGCTTACAGTTATTGGTGAGAGTTTAAATCTTATTTTTGGATTTTTCTTTTGAGGAATTAATTTTATCTGAAAATAACTTTTGCAGAAACGGATTTTCACTGGAATTAGCTTTTGCACGAATCAATTTTTTGTAGAATTAACTTTCGTGGTTTTCTCAGTTTTTTCCGAATCCTGAGAAAAATTTTGTTTGTTCGGAGCCGCACTTATTCGTCTTTGCGAGATTTAGGGAAGTAATCTGTGGAAGATATCTTATTCCAGGAAAATATTTAAGCATAGCGGGTTGAATAAGGAAAGTTTTTCATGGAAGATATTAACTATTTTCCTTCAATCGTGAATTAAAGTTTCTACAAAAAAGAAAAACCTCACTTTCTGATTAACGCCTTCATGACCATTACTCCATCCTTCTTTTTCTTTTTTTAGTTCCAACTAAACCCACCATTGAAAGAAATGATCGTGACATCAAAGCAGCCGACACTTCAAGCACAATGGAAATCGGAGTTGGCGACAGACTATTTGCCGTTGAAGACATGACCATTGAAATCAAGTGCCCCATAAGTGCAGGTGTCCCGAAACCAAAAGTCTTCTGGCGTCACAACAATGCGGTGATAATTTCCAATGGAGTTTACGCACAGGTCAAAGACAATAACGACTTGCTGATACCGAAACTTGATGCATCTCTGCAAGGGTTGTATACATGTGTGGCTGAAAATATCGAAGGAAAAGATGAAGCATCGACCACAATCATGATAATGCGTAAGTGTATTCTTCCCTGTAGATGGGGGTTCAGAATTCATCCACCGTATCCCTGCGTGCCGTTAGAGGGCACTAAAAGGGTTGGCGTCAGCATGGGCATCTGGCCATGAATCCTTGCTCCATAAACGAGATCAAATCCATGGACCGGTTAACCCCTGCTAGCCGAAACACAAATGTTCTTTTATGCGGGTATTTACTATATGGGGTAAGGCACGGAGAAAATTCTATCTAATTCATTACAATCATTGGTTTTTCTCTTCTCTTTCAGTGAGCACCGCACCAGCCATTGTAAAATCCAATAGACAGATAACTCAAAAAGCCTCTTCAAGCAACTTATTATCAATGAGTGTCGGAGACACACTCAAAACCAGTGCAGGCTATGACGTCATGTTAAATTGCCAGGCTGATGGAATACCGAAGCCTAAAGTCATGTGGGCGATGGATGGGAGAGAGGTTGTCGAAAGCGAGGCAATGAAATTGTATCAAAATGGAAGTTTGAGAATCATGAAAGCTGACAAGGGAGATAGCGGAAAATATACTTGCACTGTGATTAATAACAGAGGAGTTGACAAATTTACATCTGAATTGAAGATTCTAGGTAAGGGTGCTAACTCGTTCTTATTGATGTTGATGAAACAGACCTCTAGCGGCCTGAAATAGATTTACAAAGTACTTTTATCTAACCAGTGCATATATGTATTACTGTCTTCTTAGTCTTTGCATCTAACAACATTGTGTAAGTGTGTGGCATTGTTTAAGCATTAATCTACAGCAAACATGAAAATCTACATCTATATGCATAATCAGTTAAGCCCAAAAAGGCATCACACTGACGAGGGCAGTTCCATCTTACGCTAGATTCAGCATGAATGTTTCATGACCACTGGTATTATATGAGTCAAAAGGAAATTGGACGTAAAAGTGGACGGTCATCGGAATTAAGGGCGAGCCTTGCGGATAATGGAAAGGCCCTAAGTAATATGAAAGATAAAAGTAATACTGCCAAATATAAAATTCATGTTTTCTAAAATCAAAAATCTTTAAATGCGCCATCATTGGTTGATTGTTACGCTTGATAAGCATCTGCTTCTCTTGGCTCGTGTGGATTACTTATTCTATATCACTCGTTTATTGGTATTCTACATTTATTGAGTTTAGTTCAAAAAAAGAGCAATGCAATGCCACGTGCTCGGGTAGAGATTGCTGCACCCTTTAACCTCCTTTTGTACAAGCCAAACTGTTGACAGCATCTTTCCTTCTAGAAACCGACTCTGCAATGATAGTGACGAGCAAGCCAAAAGAAACAACACACTTCGATTCTAGAAAGGAGAACATCGCACTACAGGTGGGATCGAACATCACAGCACTGGACAAAAAGTCTCTTACTCTCGTCTGTCCCACAACTGGGACTCCGAAGCCAAAGATAACCTGGTACAAGGATGGGGCTGTTGTTGCAGAAGGCAGTCGACTCAGCTTTGGAGCAAACGCTGAGCTGATTCTGAAAAACATTCAGGTCGATGACGCTGCCGTTTACACTTGTGTTGCTGATAATGGTCGCGGCAAAGACAAAGTTTCGTCTGTTGTTAATGTTGTTGGTACGTCTGTATATTTTCATCTCATTCTAGTTCTATTTCTTTATCTATAGCCTCGTTTACACTGTGAGAAAGTAACCTGGGTTGAACCCAGGTTCAGGTAACCCAGGTAATATTTTCATAGTATAAACGCAACTAGCCCGACTTGAACCCAGGTTAGTTAAACCCACTTCCAAACCTGGGTTGAGCCTGGGCTTGTTTTCGCGAATCGTATTGTAAACCCAATAGATGGTTGAACTCGGGTTAGTTTTCTTGCGCGCATGTGTTTTAAGTCAGTTCGCATTTTTATGCCGGGCTCACCCAGTTCGAAGCTATGTTGAATCCAGTTCCGCGTATACACTGTTCTGTGCACGTTTGAATTGTGAAAGGAACCGGGTTAACCAGAGTAACCTCGCCCTGGCGTGAACTCGGGTTACTTTTGCGTATTGTAAACAGGGCTTATTGTACACTGGAAATATCGAGTGATGACTTCTGTATTACTGATCCTCTCACCCTTCAAAAGGTGAAAACCCTTATGTTATTGAATCTCTATGTTATCAAGAACCAAAGATATGATATTCTCCACCTGATAATATAAATGATTTCCAGAAATACCAAACATTTTAAAAACCTTGTTGAAAATTATTTAACTGAAGCATTACAGTATTTCTGAAGACTTCTTGGTGATTTGATTTCAGTTCCCTTGGATGATCTCATACCTGAACCGTCTGACGATGACGTCAAAGACCTGCGATCAAACCTCGTTTCAAAGAAAGTGGACTTGCAGATTGGAACAACCGGGACTGTTCTGTCCGGAAAGACAGTGAAACTCAGATGCCCAACTAAAGGATCACTAAAGCCAAAGATAACTTGGTATCTGCAAGGCGAAGTCGTCAACTCGGATCATAGACATGCCATAAAACATGATGTGTTGGTCGTTAGGGATCAGAAAGCTGGGGTGTATGAGTATACTTGCAAAGCTGAAAGTGTTTTTGGTTCCAAAGACATGTCTACGATTCTGAATGTATTGGGTGTGTTTCCCTAAATCCTCCTATCATTGAATTCTTCCTTATCTGTGAATTCTGCCCTTTCCTTAAGTATTTGTTTATAATTGAATACTTCCTAATCATTGAATTCTCTCCTATCATTGAATACGTCCCAATGACTGAATTCTCTCCTATCATTGAATTCTTCATTATCTTTGAATTCTTTCCTTTCCTTAAACATTTTGTTATTATTGAATACGTCCCAATCATTGAATTCCCTTCTATCATTGAATTCTTACTTATCTTCGAATTCTGTTCTTTTTTTCTTAGATATTTTCTTGTCTTTTAAATTATTCTCTATCATTTAATATTTTCCCATCATTGGATTCTTTTCTATCATTGATTTTCAAATCCTGCTTCTTCTCAAAATGATACTTCGTGTTCAAAATGTCGCTAAAAATTTCAAAATATTCCTTCATTAAGAAAGATTTGGGTTGATTGGCTGAGGTTTGCTATATGCTCGGCTGTGTGAGGTGAACTTCTAAATGGGTGACCCTCGAGGTGTTGACTAAACAACCTGCCCCCACCATCCTTAGGAAGGGACTTTTGATCAGGGGCTCCCTACTCCTGCTGGAAATAAGGCCTCTAGCTTTTCCCAAGCTAGCACGTTGAAAAAACTTACTTCAATGATAAACCTCTTGACTTTAACCCTCTTATTCCAATTTCATCTCGCAGACCCGGTGCAGCCTAAAGTCAAACATACCAGCAATAACAAATTGACCACGGATGAGAACGTTCGAGTTGATATTGGTGGCAAGATCAAAGTCAAGATGGGCACTCAACTAGACATACGATGTCCGTACACAGCAATCCCAGTGCCTGACTTTTCGTGGTATCGAAACAGCAAAGAGCTCACTGATCAAGACAACATAATCACAAAGGGACTGGGGAGTATTTTGAGGATTCCTTACGTCAGAATAAAAGATGGTGGTACTTACATGTGTGCTGCTTCTAATGGCGTTGGCGAAAAAGCCACAGAGAGCATTATTGTGGAAGTCTACAGTAAGTGTTTTATTCCATTTGTTCCGTACGTTGTACTACACTTTTCGAATTGAGAGTCATGTTTGTATCATTCCGAGTCGGTAGAATATACCATCTGTGGATTTAGAATGTCTAACAGCATTGCTGATCAGGCCACAGAGCATTATTCTGGAAGTTTACAGTAAATGTTTCATTTCACCTATTCCGCACGTTCTACAAATTGTAAATAGTAATATACTAATTTTCTGAAATTAAGAATCATGTTGCGTCATTCCTAGTTGGTAGAGTATACCATCTGTCGATTTAGAATATCTACAATAAACAATCATCAAAACTTGACCCCCCTGGTAGGCCTTGATGGGAGTGCCCCCGGAACTTGGCGTTAGTTTGGAAATATTTCAGTATATTGAAGATTAGAAAGCGATTAGTCAGTCAGGGGGTTACTTCTTTTTGACTAATCTGTGCTTTCTTTAACTTATTTCCCTTATTTCTGGATTCTGCAGAAATATCCATGTTTTAAGAATCATTCTACGTAAATTTTTCATGATGTTTTCGCTTTTAATAGAACCTGCAAGTGCTGCTATCAAAATTGATTATACTGAGAGAATTTACAAAGAAACCAGGCAGCCGCCAAGCATAATAACAGAAGGAAACAAAGTTGGAAGTATCGGGCAGAACTTCAGCATACTCGCTGGTATGAAATTGGTTTTGAAGTGTCCAGTAGAAGGAGACCCCAAGCCGGACATAACGTGGTTGAAAAATGGTGTTGCTATTGCGGAAAATGTTGAGACGCTCGTATTTGAGAACGCCAATGATGTGGATGACGGAGAGTATGTATGCAGGGCTACGAACGTCTTCGGCACGCAAACCATGACAAGCAAGGTCAATGTGTTGAGTAAGTTTGTTGATTTTTTTGAAGGACATTAAATCATTATTAGCCCTTTTAGTGCTGCGCGAGGAACTGGTTCGGTGCGTGATATATTGTGGGGTAGTTCAATGGGACACTTCACTTCGTAAACAAAACTGGCGTCCCACAAAACGATCCCACCATGCATTGTGCACCGTACAAGCTACCAGTTCTTCGCACAACTACGAAGGGCTAATTTTACCGTATTCACATACAAAACATGGTCTAACACCGGAATGTAATTTTACCAGATCTGGTTACTGAAATTTACACATGCCTTATTATGAATTAATGTTGATATAACATGGCTCTGAATAAGGATTTAATCCCAAACATGAATTATTGCCTCACTGTGGATAAACCTGGAGTAGGAAACACCTCAAGGTTACTGTGCTAACTTATTGTCCTGGTTTAGGACAGTGGTTAGCGCGCTCGTCATTGATGCCAATAACCCGGGTTCGAGACTCGGTGGTGGCATATGTCAATTGCAATAGCCTGCTCTGGTATAATTTAATTAACTGTGTTAGACCATACCTTGTGAATTAATGCAAATATAACGTATTCATATATTGTGTTCATGTATTGTTTCGTATGTGAATGCGTTAAATATATATCTCGGCTTATTTTTCATTGTAGAGCAAGAAAAACCGAAGATCAATAGGAACCAAGAGAAGGGAACAAAAACAGAAGTAATATCTTCCGTTGCTGGGAAAGGTTTTGTTGCTATTGCCATTGGTGACGATCTCAAGACTCTTACTGGAACCGAGGTAGCAATCAGGTAGGTATCCTGTCATGTTTTGGGTCATGGAGCACTTTAAGATAAACCTTCTCCTGTTGGATAGTGCATATAACCTCCTGAGGCTATTTTTTGTATTTGGTATTCTATGAAGTACTGTGGTTTGGAATATCTAGTGTGTTGTAAAGAAAGAAAAACATGTAGCCACTCTTGGTGCCCTTGAAATCCCTCCATCAAATCAACCCTGAGTTTATGTAGCAGTTTTTTGAGAGGAAACAATCCAACTACAACCCCTGCCATAAGGATCTCTTACAGATACGAAGATTCCAAACAATAACTTATGGGGCAAATTATATTGCATACAGAGGCTCCTACCGTTGGAATAGCAGACCTGATGTGATAAAGTGTTGTAATAGCGACCTCTCCTTCAAACAACAAATGAAAGGGTGGAAGGGGATAGCTGTACCTGCACAGCTTGTAAATAGATGGATAGATAGATTGAAAAATGTAGAAATAGTGTAAATTCCTATGTTTTGTAGTAGTATCTGAAGTTTTTAAATAACTGGTATTGATTAGAATACCTCTCTTTGTGTGCACTATTGTATACTACAAACTTTATACAAATCGAATTACATCTAACTCGAGAAGAGAGTGCCTATCCTGGCTATAGCGCTCGATATACCTGAGTATAGAGCAATCATAAAGTAGAATGAACACATTAGAAAACAGACATGTTCTTCTGTGACTCTGAGTTTCGTGCTTACGCACTCATCAGACAGACTATACACTACTTTAAAAATCAGATTATTATTATTATTATTATAATTATTGTTTATTCTATTCTTTAGAGCCAAAAACCAATCAAACTCTTTAATTTCCCATGCGTCGAGGGATAGCCTAATATTCACTTATTGATTTTTACTTGATTGGATCATTTTATCTTCTTATCTAGATGTCCGGCGATTGGTGTTCCGAAACCAGATATAACCTTCATGAAAGAAGGCAAAATACTCAAGAATGATGGCATCTTCGAGGTCAATAAGGAACTGGGAGTTCTGACCATAAAGAAAGCCACCAAGAACACTTATGGAGAATACACATGCATGGCCAAAAATACAGCTGGGTCTTATAATCTTACTACCAATCTTCAACTTCTTGGTAAGTGTTATCATTAGAACAAAATATTTTTTAAATTTTTGTTCAGCAAACCTCTGAGGGGACCATCATAGAAACAAGATCTTCGACACCTTTCTAATGCTATCCCTGCCTCTGAAATTAGGGGTGTTGGTTTTTAACTAATATTTAATCTATACTTTTATTTCAATTTTCAACTTGAATAATTGAATGGTATATTCTTTATTTGCTTTTATTCAAACTTCATCAATGTGAATAGTTTTTAGTGTGATAGAAATCTACAAACATGCATAACTTCTGACCAAGCAAATGTAAATTCCGTTTGGTGCTTATTTTGTTAACTGATTCAAAGACTGAATGTTTTCTAAATAATCTTTCGGCGTGTTTGTGTAATTCTGTTTTGCTGGGACCTCAGGCCTTTTCATTTGACCACAGCGATCACTCTTAGCTCTTGCCAACACTCTGGCAGCCACTAGAGCTTGTAATACAATTGACCAGAGCATTCAGCCCATCTGGGTGGAATGCTCTTCCTACAAAGGCCTGTGGTGCCTTGGTATGTCAGTTATTCCACCCCCTCATTGTGCTAATCCAGTTTGACATCAAACCCCAATTTCTAAGGCACTGATTGCCTCCTAGCCTAGGTCACTAAATTACAAGCCGTGATTTCGAATATGTTGATAGCAGAAAAATATTTGGGCTATTTTTGGAACATGCCAAGAACGTAAAACAGAAAGGCTAGCAAATGCACATCCAGAAGATATCGATCCAAATACTCTTGGTACCAGCCTCTCAGTTTAAAAAAGAGAGATCTCATGTTTTTCAAACTGAGACTACATTACCCAGTGTAATGATCATGAAACGAATACTTTTCTTTCATCTTTTTCATACAGTGTCGCAAATCATTCTTAGATTTAATTTTTTCATTCCTAGCTATTGGACTTGACATTGATATTTCATTCATTTTTCTAGATCCTGTTCCTCCTTCAATAATAGAAAAGAACTCCACTCCAGCTTACGGATACAACATTCTGCAAGGCAAAGGCTTCTTGTACAGTGCTGTGGGGACCGCTAATGTCTCAGCGTATCCGGGCACCGAAGTTTTTATTGACTGTCCGGTTGCAGGATTCCCCGTTCCGGACGTCTACTGGTCTAGAAACGGGGACCGGATTTTGAAGACCGACGGGTTCGCCGAAGTGAAGAAAAATGGGACCCTGTTACTGCACTTGACGAGTGGTGCACAGGGCACTTATGAGTGCTTTGCTGTTAATTTTGCAGGGGCGGCCTCAAAGAATTTAACAGTTGAAGTCATCGGTAAGTTTGCTTTCATGGGTTATGAAAATATTTATTCTGAGGGGCTATCCGGAAATCAAGTGATTAATGACGATTTTCAAAGATTGAGAAACGATTAACAACGATTGAGAAACGATTAACAACGATAGAGAAATGATTAACAACGATTGAAAAACGATTAACAACGATTGAGAAACGATTAACAACGATAGAGAAACGATTAACAACGATTTAGAAACGATTAACAACGATTGAGAAACGATTAACAACGATTGAGAAACGATTAACAACGATTGAGAAACGATTAACAACGATTGAGAAACGATTAACAATGATAATGAACATTTCAGTACTTGTTCTTCTCACCTTTGATATTCTTCCGACCTTCTCTGCACCCTCCGCGTTATGATATCACTCCACAACGCCCGCATTACTTCAAGATATCCTCCATCAAACCCCAATTTCTAAGGCACTGACTGCCTCCTAGCCTAGGTCACTAAATTACAAGCCGTGATTTCGAATATGTTGATAGCAGAAAAATGTTTGCACTATTTTTGAAACACTGCAAAGAAACACGTGGAAACCAACATAGTTTATCGCTTCCAAAGGTAAAATCTGAAGCAGGACGAAAAACGTTTGCATTCCAGGGGGCAAAAATATTTAATAAAATTCCAAACAAAGTGAAGACTGAAACATCAATAGTCAAGTTCAAGACTGATTGCAAGGATTTCGACTTTGGCTTTTAACTATTTTCTTTTAAATTTATCATTGTAAAATCATCTTAAACTTGGCTAGATCGTTGTTAATATTTATTGTAGGTACATTAGGTTGACAGTTCCTTCGTTGATAGCTGCAAATTCATTTTGCTGAAAAAGTATACTTGTATAAATATGGTTTTATTATTATTATTATTATTCTTATGACTTCAACTATTAAATCCACATTACTCCATACCTTCGACATTATTTCACGATACTCGATGCGTCCTTATTACTTGAACAACTTCCAGATCACTGTCCACAAATTACTTATATCGATAAAAAGTCTTTGCTGCGTGTGGTACTTTGCAGATAGATGATGAATTTCACAAGTCAAAGTCTCTTGACAACGGGTATAATCTCGAAACGTTGTGAAATTTCATCTATACTATTTTCGGTACCAAACTGTTTTAATTTATCGTTTCATCATCTATCCACAAATTACTATCTCTCTTTTATTCTTTACAAAAATGCAAAAGGAGTCATAATGTATGGTCACATCGAGAGAAAGAACCATGGTTGCTCTGCTTGATTAGTCTACCTTTTCAGTGGGCCCTTTAGTACTTTCCACATAAACCATTACCCTACGGATGTAGTAAGCGTGTTTACTAATCGGCTATCAACTAAGTTGCTAACAAGAGTTAATGGTGAAATTGCTGACCAAGAACCCTGAAAATCAGACTTCATTGATGTTTCACCTACTCTCACTTATTCATTAGTTAATTATATAGTAGTAATTCATATTAAGTTTTTTCATTCCTAGATCCTTCATCTCCCATCATTTTTAAAGAGACGGGCCTAGCCGATCTATCGCAGACATTGAAGGCCAACGTGACGATCGGGCAGAACATCGTGGCACTAATGGGGGCTGAAATCATCATACAATGCCCCCTGAAAGCAGAGCCAGCCGCAACTATCATGTGGTCAGGGGAACTTGGGTTCGAGCTGCAGCAGCGAGATGTTGTCGAACTCGATGACGGGAAGTCGTTGAAAATCCCAAAGGTGACCAAGGTTTCAAATGGCGTTTACAAATGTATTGCATCCAATGTCTTTGGCAGTGATTTCGCGGTCACCAGGATTACTGTTGCAGGTAAGACCATTTTTTGATGAATCAAAGAGGTATTGTCACGAAATGATAAGTACTGTGGAATAGAACAACACTTCTTCTGATAGACTGCCAAGGAAGTTTATATAATAGGGAATCCTTCATTTTGCCAAGAAAAAGGTTTTGGACCCAAAAACAGAAACCAAAATAAATGACTGGAGGCTTCCGACTGATTTTCTAACATCACGAGATAAGGCACTCCTTTTACGTCTTAATTTGCGCACGGCTAGTGGTTAGTTAATAGTTATTTAGAACATAGATGTCGATTTATGATTGGACAGATCCTAATCTGAAATCGTGCGCAAATGCCCAATGTAACAGAGTCGAATCCCTTCAAACATTTTGCAATAATGCATTGATACTTGTTTGCGTTATCTATGCATCTAAGCTTCTTAATCATCTTCTCGTCTCTTAGAATCTTTAAAGCCAATCATCACACCAGTGAAAGAAAACATGACCACCTACATGGGGGCCAACGAAGCCTCGATAGTAATTGGCGGCAACCTACATGCTCCCACTCGCGTTATGGTTACAATAAAATGCCCTGTCAGTGGAACACCGAGCCCAAAAGTCTCGTGGTTTTTCAACGATGAGTTGCTGAAGGTTGTAAGCCTGCCATTGGATAGTGGAATAGCAGTGTATACACTGAATAAGCTGAAGCTGAAGGACTCTGGGAAGTATACGTGTCGTGCTGAGAACGTGCTCGGTACTGATGAGGCTTCGACTTACATATCGGTCGGTGAGTGAATTATGGTGTCTGTAGATTTCTTCGGAAACTTTTTTAGATTCATAATTTTGCGCTGCTCCACAGAATTCTTGCTTTGCTGATCATAGCTGAGACACTATTTAAGGGATGACAGATTAGGCCTGTTTCTACTTTTGAATTGTTCAGCACTTTTCTATGACCGATTTTCCTGACCGACTCACCTTGCTGAATTTCCTGGTATGCCTAATGCTCCCTGATTCGTTTGAGAAATGTTCCTCATTCCCTAACGCATTTTTGGGGTTGTTCCTATGTTCCCAAAAGCCCTAGCTTTCCAACCACCTAGGTGTGTCATATTGGTTTAATGGATGATATATTGCAAAGTTGGAGCTATTAGTTTCATCGTAATAACGTGAATTGTCTTTTAGGCCTGGTTCCATCAATTCAATCATCTACAGACAAAGACAGCATCATAACTGCCATCAAGCAAGACTCAGTTACCATACCCATGGGAGGGAAAGCAATCGTATCTTCGTCCTCGGAGATCGTGCTGCAGTGCTTCTCACGAGGTATTCCCATGCCGCGCTTGAGCTGGTACAAAGACGGCATCCTGCTTGATGCGGATTCCCCGTATCTGTCAGTCATCAAGGGATTGTTGACCATTCCTTCAATTGCGGCTACTGAAGGTGGAGTCTTTACTTGCATTGCAAGGAATAAGTTTGGTGTTGATAAAGCATCTACTCACCTCAGCGTTGTTGGTAAGTTCAAGAATGTTATTTTGCCTCCAGCTACGGTCTATCACTAATTTATGCAACATTTGCCAAGAATATTTTTAAGTGCAAAGTTAGGCAAGAAGTGAGACTATAGGAAAAGAAGCCAGCAAGTAAACAGCACTAATTTGATAGTGAACTCTATCCTGTTGCAATTTTATTGCTCAGTATGTAGAGAAACCACAAATCAACTGAAGCGTTCTGCATTGGCCTAACTGTGCTTGTGTGGCTGATCTCAAGTCCTTAATTTTATTATGTCCATAATGGCGAAGATTTCTTTTGTAATTCTGAAGATGTTCAAACGGTTGCAACATTTCAGAAAACATTTCAGGTCAAGTCTCGCCTGCGCAGTTTTGTTTTCCTCTGTTATTTCCATCAAAATTTATAATAACCTCATTAAAGCTCATACCCAGCATGTAAACGTTGCTTCAATTGTTGGATGTAAACGCATGGGATGTTCATCACAATATCAAAAAACAATATTCGTTTTTGCTCGCCATCAAAATAGATGCAACAAAATTCATAATAACCTCATTAAAGCTCATACCCAGCATGTAAACGTTGCTTCAATTGTTGGATGTAAAACGCATGGAATATTCATCGAAATTTCAAAAAACAATATTTGTTTTTGCTCGCCATCAAAATAGATACAACAAAATTTATAATAACCTCATTAAAGCTCATACCCAGCATGTAAACGTTGCTTCAATTGTTGGATGTAAACGCATGGAATGTTCATCACAATATCAAAAAACAATATTCGTTTTTGCTCGCCATCAAAATAGATGCAACAAAATTAATAATAACCTCATTAAAGCTCATACCCAGCATGTAAACGTTGCTTCAATTGTTGGATGTAAAACGCATGGAATATTTATCGCAATATCATTTGAGATTTGTTTTTGCTCGCCATCAAAATAGATGCAACATCAGTTTTGAAATATTTCAGGATACAACAGGGATGGTCAGAAAATTGCAATATTCATTACAGCACGTTTTCCAGTTTGTTGTACGAGATGTTGCAGGCGTTTAAGCAAGGCTTTACTGATATCTAATAACCCTTTTCCAGTTTACCTCTAATCATTTAATTACTTTTTCAGATCCACCGAAGATTCTTGGCAAATCCACGAATAAAACCGCCTTAGAGCCCTTGTCAAAGATAGTTCACGCTTCAATCGGTGGATCTCTGACCGTTCTCCGTGGGGTTAAGTTGATCATCAGCTGCCCCGTGCAGGGAACACCCGAGCCGAAGATCAAATGGAGGAGGGTGGATGCCTTCTTCAACATAGACCCTCGTGTCAGCTTGACTCCGGATGGAGATCTTCAGATTCAAAACGTGGAATCGGCTGATGCTGGAACTTACGTGTGTATGGCTGAGAATAAAGCTGGAAGGGACGAGAAAACTCTGAAGCTCGCTGTTGCAGGTATGTAGGTTTGACTTTACAGTAGAATCCCAATAACTCGAACATGCGATAACTCGAACTCTCGCTAACTCGAACAGATTTGGCATTCCCCTTGAACCCTTGAACCTTATTCATGTTATCGAGAGCCTCTGAAGAAGGATTTAATCAGAAACACGAATCATTGCCTCACTGTGGATAAGCCTGGAGTTGTAAACACATCAAGGTTACTATGCTAACTTATTGTCCTGGTTTAGGACAGTGGTTTGCGCGCTCGCCTGTGTCTGCAAAAACCCGGGCTCGAGACTCGGTGGTGGCATATGACAATTGCAGTTGCATAATCTAGTAAAATTCCATTTCCAATATTAGACCAGGCCATATAAATCACAGTAGAGGCAATGATTCTTGTTTAGAATGGAATCCTTTTTGAGAACATGTATTTAACTTGTTAATTGTTTCTAGAACCTCCATTTGCTCAAATGTCCTCATCCAAATTCAAATTGATGCATCGAGCAAAGGCCCCTGCAGTCGGAGTTACACAGAGAATCATAGTGTCCAGTAATCAGAACATCACCATCACGTGTTCAGTTCAAGGGAATCCACTTCCAAGAATTCAATGGTTCAAAGAGGGGCAGGCTATTAACGTTGATATGCGGAAGTATTTTGCGGAAGGTGATGAATTGTCCATTCTAAATGTTGTGAAGGAGGATGCAGGAAACTATCGTTGCATCGCTGAGAATCTAGCTGGCAAGAACATGGCTACTGTTAAAGTTATCATAGGAGGTATGCTGAATTATATTACTCCAATTGAAGTCCTGGTATTAGTATCCAATGCAAGATTTTTGAAAGTTGCCTTCTAGTAACAAACTTTCCTAAAAGTGTTGTGCGAGAAAGTAGGTCTCAGATAAAACATACGTCTCTAAGTAAGTAAGTATTCATTTGCCAATAAAAACACGTTACAAATGTGAAAAGTTTGATTTTTTTAACTTTTTTCTTTGAAATACTGAACATATGATATAAGCCTTGATATATTTGAATCTTTTTTATCATAAAGAACAGGCCGAAAAATACAGGGATTTCCCATTGAAAGTCAATTTTTCAAATGGTTATATCTCAGTTAATATTCAACATACAAAGGTGATTTTGCATCCATTTGATGTAATTTTGGAAGCTCTTTCACATTATGGAGCCAAACTTCCAAAATTCTAAAAATAGATTTTTGTGACGTCATCACTTTAGTACTCTATTGTCTCCTGTGAGCAAACTATCTAAAACTGCGACTGGTTTCCTGGCAGTAACGGCCTTGGTAGGGAATAGGCTTCACGAATTTTACCATTTTGGTTGAACTTGAACTTTTCAATGAGTTAACTTCTATGAAAATAAAAGAATTAATTCTCTATATTTTATGCCTCGTATTCAATCTCCAGATAAACCCAAGATTCGAAGAACCAAAGACCGAATCCTGCGCATGTTGCCTTCGACGCTAAAAGCCGGAATGGGACAATTCATTGGAGTCCGGCAGCACTCTGTTGTGATGATCATCTGTGACGTCATGGGCAGCCCGAAACCCAAAATAATGTGGAAGAAGAATGACAGAGAAATTGATCTTGACTTACTGGTAAGTGAACTATTATGATTCATTGTATGTCACGTTTTACTTGGGACCTCAGGTCTTAAATGACCTGTCTAATATAAAATCAACCAAGATAGGCTCTATCAACAAGGTTGCTTCCCCAATAAGAAGGAGAGAGAAACTAATCCTTATTTGATGTTGTGTAATATTTGATGATTTCTATTGGTGCTCAAACCCAACCAGCTTGAACCCCCCTTCTCCAATCTCCTGCCTAACGTGGAATAACCTGAAAAATGTTCTCACCAACGGGGGTGCCTGTGCATTATTTTTTGGTACATTTTCCAAATATTTTGATTTCGATAAAAGTGAAGTTTCATAACAACTGTTTATCATTTGTAGGCTGAGACTAGCCGTGTCCTTATACTGAAAGACCTTTCATTCAAAGACGCAGGGAATTATACATGCATCGCACGGAATGAAATTGGATATGACAAGGTCACTACTGAAGTTACTGTTGTTGGTAAGTCATTCTATTCCTTATTTCGGCATGCTTGGATTTGCTGGGTATGGTCCCGTGTTCGAGCTAGGTTGAGGTGTACTAGAAAAGTTGTTGTTCACTAACCGTGTTGGACCATGCCATATGAGTTGATGTTGTTGGTAAGGATGTATCAAATTGAATTGATGTAATTTGTGTGAAATAACATGACCCATGTTCACCAATGTTTCTCTTCCCTAGACTTCTCTCTACCTCCAAATTACGTGTTTTCTCTTCAGCTTTTTCTTAATTTGACTATTCCGCATTTCTACAGAGCCGGCTAATATCATCAACCCATCAGTTAAGGATGTGAAGTCTCTTGGTCAACACACTCATGCTGTACTGCGTTCAGGCAAGGGATCTACTCTTCACGCTTTGGAAGGTTAGTATTATTCGACATCTACTTGCTATTTTGCCGTATTCAACATATACTAGTTATCTTGTTAACTTTTTCATTTCTTTGAGCTTAGAATTTGAAACCAACAAATGACCTAAAAGAAATATTTGTTAAAGCAAATTTAATTTAATGTTGATTCAAGGCCAAGATAACCACATTCAAAATGTTTTAGGTGAAGAGATCAAAATTTCCTGCTTTGTGGAGGGCTACCCGTTACCGAAGATTCATTGGCATAAAAACATGCACCCTCTGTTTCACCAATCTGACTCTGTATACTGGACGGAGAAGCACAGTTTCATAAAGAATGGCGAGAAATACGTCGGCCGCGTGCAGTCGATGCTCACCATAAAACGTGCAGCCATTGATGACGTGGAAGTCAGTTGCAAAGGATTCAATCATGCTGGAAAATCCAGTTCAAAACTCCACCTGCAAATACACGAACGCCCGGTTGCACCGTGTAAGTATTTGAAATCGTTGGATTCCACGTAATTATTTCCGGGGGTACTCACTACCTGTTTGTGAAGTGGTTGCGTTGCTTCTGCACAGGAGATTTCTACGTAGGAGACTTTTGCGTTTTGATATAAGCCTGATGGAGCAAGGCTGGTTTTCCAAGAGATGACTTGGAAAAATAACTGAACAGTCTTTGATCAATAATGAACTTGAGGATGGTGTGAGAGTTTGGAAATATAGCTTAAAACATAATCATAGCTTCTAGATGGGGGAGCCAGGGGGCGTTGGCTCTCCACCCACAAATCATATGACATTTCCTGTTTTACTATTGTAAATATCCAGACTTAGGGCTTGGCACCCCTAATATTTTATCTCGTCGACGGCCCTGATAATAACACGAAGCCTGCGATTTGCTTAAGAACTGACTAAAAAAAGCGCCTTCCATCTCTCGGAAGTTGCACTCTGTATAAGCTCTTCTATTTACCTTTCTTATTTCAGATTCTGGTGTCTGGGTATCAACTGGTGCGGACGAATGTAAAGGCAAATGCGTAAAAGCTTTCACAGCCATTGAGCATATTGAAATCCAATGTTTGTCATACGGGAATGCAGCTGTTTCCTTAGACAAGTGCAACCCCAGGATGCGCCCGGCTGAGAAGAGAGAGTGCCGGACAAAACGATGCGGAACATCATGGGGTATTGGACCTTGGAGCAAGGTAGGATATTTCAAATAGCTAAGAATCGTATTGCTTCCAATAACCTTCAGAAAGGAATCCTTTCTCAATTTGCAAAGTCAAAGGGCATGATATCTACTATGATTTAGTGAAACAGTATTTTAATGATGAATATTTCCAACTGTACTTATTTTTTTCATTCGTTCTGTTCTTTAGTTGTTATCATGTTTCGTTATGTTTCCGATTTTCTCCGCCACCTTCCATGATGTATTGCTTATTTTCAGTGTTCTACGAAATGCGGGGATAAGGGTCTGCGGAAAAGAACTGTGAAATGCATGTTTAAAAACGGCTCAGACATCACGAAAGATAAGGACTGCGGTCATATACTGCCAAGAAAACCAAGAACATATGATGCTTGCAATCGACAGCCTTGTGTTGAAGGTATTAATGTTGCTTTGATTGTAAAATGCTTTTTTCAGATTCATTACACAAGATAAAAAGCCCTTCAAAATTAAGCTAAAAATTATAATATGTTGCGTGTGGTACTTTAATAAGAACACATCGTTTCTCCTACTCTAACTTCCATCATTCGAATCATGCTTTCTATTCCTTATTTCCTTTCTACCCAACCGTTTTCCTATCACTTTGATAACGGGCATACGCCTGAAACGTCAGTGTTTATTTTTCAATGATATTACTTGGTACTTCAAATACAATTTGTCTCTTTTTTATTCTTTCAAAATTAAGTTGGGCTAGACTGCACTTTAGCGGACAGAGTTTTGTTGCCTGATCGGTTATTGAATTGAATTTTTTGCTCTTGGGGTTTAGGGAAGGGTTTAAGGGAGGGTTTAGGAAAAGGTTTAGGGGAGGGTTTAGGGGAGGGTTTAGGGAAGGGTTTAGGCAATGGTTTAGAATTCAATTCAATTTTTGTAGGTAACAAAACTCTGTCCGCTAAAGTGCAGTCGTCCCTTAAGTTGGAACCGCAAAATAAGGTAAATGTAAATCGTTAGAATCATCCGGCTGTGGGTATTTTATGTTAAATTCTCCAACTACTCCAAATGTATTTGTCTTCTTAAGCTTGTTCATTTTTCCACAGATATTTGTGTTGACAACAAGTCGTTCTGTGGAATGGTAAAAAGCCTCGGCTACTGCAGAACGGAATGGTCAAAGGAACAGTGTTGTTGGAGTTGTTCACAAAAGACAGGTATTCATGTTTAAAGGTAGTTAAAAGGTTTATTTAAACGTTCACTCATTGCCCATTGCAGATAAGAAACTTTTCTCAGAATGAAAAAATTGAGAAGAAGAACTTGAATGAATAAGGGTTGCCTACAGATTTAGTTCTTTAATTTTAGGGCTGACTTCGAAATCGTTCAGTTCTTTCATATAGCAGTCAATAGTGGTGTAACAAGCAACAGGGGTAGAGCTGTTTTTAGGGGATTTCAAGCAGTAGAACCATAAATTGATTCGTGATTAGATTTTCCGTTCGGTCCTTTAATCAGTCCTTCTCTATAACAAGTTCATGATCTGTCCTTTCATATTGGCAAGAACAATCACGAACGATTACTTACGATATCGTACTCAACATGTATAAGGAATATCCCTCCTGCAAATTACCTGAACTCCACTGCACTTAAAGATCCCTGGATTTCATATCTCTTTATGTTGTCAAACAATAGAACAAATCAATCAAATTGACCCGTAATCGTAATAACAGTTTCGTTGCTACCTATTTCCTTCACAGATACAATGACACAAATACCCCAGATTTTTCTTTGTGGAATACTCTTGAAACAATCTCGTGTCAAAAGGTCTCTTCCTGTTCTGTTACACCACTAAGTTGCTAGGAAGTAGGAACATTCTTAAACATGGTAAAATATGAACGCAGGGTGCTGGTCGACTGTCTATCTAGTCTTCCTTTTACATTAATTTGTTCAGTTTAATAGCTCTTCTTTGTATAGTTTATAGATCTATTTCTGAAATAATTGTAGATAGTAGAAATGCCATGAAATATTGCTAAATGCATGGAAAAACTCCGAAGTGAACAATGCCCAATACTATCGGGTTCGTCCCGTTAACTTTTTAAGATATTGTGTTTTTAATTGCTTTAAATACAACATCTTAAAGCTTCTAGGAGAAAATAAAAACCCATACATTAAGTACGGTTTGTTATTTTCTAATTCGTTTCATTTAAATGCAAATGACATGATCTATTTGTATAATCCAAAGCATTCGAGTCCATTTGAAGTAAAACTAGTCGGTTCAGGAAATATGTGATCAAATTTGCGTGCACACAATAATAACGTACAACGCTTGTATCATGCAACGTATTGCAGATGATATGATACAAGCAAATGGGGGTGGGGTTAGGGGAACTGATCCACAAATATACTTTCAATATGTTACCGTGAGCTCTGCATCTCCAATTTTACATACGAAAACTTCTTGCACTTTCGAGCACAATGCAAGGCATCCTCCAGGACTTCCCTTCTCTCCTGCTCTCAACTACAAATAGATCTGATAATTCTTGTATTGATCTTAAATCTTTACCAACGGGCAGTTGCAAAAAGCGATTTTCAGCGATCCCTGGCTATTTTCACATTGCTGGAGTAACTGACGAAGGATCCAACAACTTGGCTGGAAATCATTGCTAAAACTCTGCAAAAAGGACGGCTAATGAAGTGAATTTATACTAGCATAAAACAGAAATCTAACAAGATGTAGCCTATGTGTAGACTCTACCGTGGTTATTCTAAGACATGAGAGAGAGGGGGAAATGTGAAGTTTGAGGAAAATAAGACCGCTTTACTTTTTCAACCCAGCTCCTGACAAAGTAGAATTTACACGAATGCTGAAAATATGAGACTCTGTGTTGGAGCCAAAAGTTCCTTCCATGCATGTTCAGCCATGGGATTTCGGAATTCTGTATTTACATCGTATTTTCAGAAAATTTGTTTACCTTAGGTTTGGTTTTAATTTTATTTTCGCAACCGAATAGTCTTTTTAAGTCATTTTTCGCTTTTCGTGTTGATGTTTGCATGCTTTGACAGTATGCCTTTCCATTCCAGTAACATTTTTGAAATACCACCTAAGGTAGGGTAGGCATCACGACATGATGAATGCACTCATTTTTTATAAGAAACTAAATCTTAATTAAATAACTAAAGCTAAATCTTCGTAGCAGAGTTTCTTAACTTTCACCCCAGTTATGGAACGGAAAGTTTCTTAACAAGTTTCTTAACATGAAAACCTAGTTTTCCTTCATATACCGTCGTTTCTTTATATTCTATCACTGCCAAAAATGAATTGGATACATAGAAGTAACTTTCATTGCAAACAGCTACCATATCTTGATAAATGTAACCAAACTGAACTAGGAACAAAACCAATAAGTTAAGTTCTCTTAAAATAAGTTAAGAAAAATATAAAAAGTTTCTTAACTTTTTTGGTTCAAAAAAATCTCCCACCAGAGTTTCTTACGTTTTGGAAATCTGGCCCTACGGCTTCTTATAATCGGTTTCTTATAAAAAATGAGTGTATTAAAACATAATAAAAGAATTTGGGTAACCAATCTCTAGATTTGGAACGATTTTGGGTCGCGGAAGCACGTAGCATAGAACTGGCACAGGGGGCACGCCACTCATTCAGGGTGGTTTTCCTCGAGAAATCTCTTAACCTGGCCAAGATTTTCCTGGCAAATCTTGCATGGTATGAAATCGAAGAAATAGCTCTTTCATGAACATGGGTCCACATTTTCGCAAGCTTTACGAAATATCAGCGTAAAATGGGGGTATCTTTGCAAAGTTTCTTTTTAAATGCTGGTATCACTTCCAAAAATTAGTATTGTAAGCTGGTATGCTCTAATCGTGATGTTTTCTTACGTTTTGATGTTTCATGTAAATAATTTCATTTTTAGCGATTTTATATCAAACAATCGAGGATATTATTTTTAGAATCGTATTAGATCTTCTAGTGTTTTACGTAATATAAAAGTCTTTTTGCAAAATTGAGAATGTTTATTTAAAATTTAGATAAAGTAGAAAAGTAAACGGTTGCGTTTATTAATTGAACAGTTCCTTTGGAACCGTACCAGTATATCACTTTCATGATAACAATTCTTTGCTTGCTACAGAGTCGAAATATTGGTGCCCGACTCAGTTCTCTCATACTACCGAGATTTCTAGGTAGAAAATACCTTGCCTACGAAGACGACGAATACACTCATTTTTACATGTCAGAAACCGTTTGTGTGAATCAAGGGTTTTAAGAACCTTCTTGTGTTGTCTTCACGAAAAAAGACGTTTAAAAACAATCGTTGGCACAATATCATAACGTATGTAATCTCGCTTGGCACTTTTTCTGGAAAAATTGGCATGGGGTGATATTTTATCGTCAAACCCCAAGTCTTTCATATTAACACAGAGTCAAACAAAAATAGGTTTAGGGTTAAGAAACTTGTTTAGAAACTTTTCGGACCATATTATTAGGTGAACGCTAAGATAGCAAGATATATTATATCTTCTTACTAAGAAAAGAGTGTATTGCAAATTAATAATTGAAGATATGCGCAGGGACGTAGGAAGCATTTCAAACTTGGGGGGCACGACACTTTAAGGGCACTTTTGCCGCTAGAAGGGCAATTTCAAATACCTTAAATTTGCGAAAATCAGGCAAAATACCTATAGTAAAAAGGGCACTTTTTCTTTTTTGCAAAATCTTGGGGGAGCACGTGCCCCCAGAGCCCCCCCGGTTCCTACGTCTCTGGATATGCGAGGAGAAACTCAGATCATATGTCTGGTTGTTGCTCACTACCGGGTACCGATGAGAGTCTACTGTGTAGCGAGTCTTATTGCCGAGATTAGAAGTATTTTAACTGTATTGTTTATAAATAATCTATTTTCCTAGGTTTTGTTCATACTATTTGAGATCTTGTTTGTAACAGTATCGAATTTTCTGTGAATTTCTTTTTGGGTGGGCTTTTTAGGCCATCGTGTCTAAGGGGGAAGTGTTAGATTTTGTCATGGTTTAGCCAGTTTTAAGTCCATTTATTCAATTGAGCGATTTCTGGAAAAAATTATGGACTGTAGCCTTTTTGCCAAATTTCGAAGAGTCTGCTCTTTCTGTTAGACACTCAAAGAGTGAAATTCAGGTATTAATTGATCTTTTCAAGCCATTTTTTTGATAAAACCATGGACTAGACTAAAGCCTTACCTTTTTTGACAGAGTATGGGGGGTTTTCATGCGATAAGATTTTGATTCATTCTGTGTTTTGAGCCTTCAATTTAGAGGTTTTTTCTTGTTGCTTAACAAACAAATAGTCAATTTTGAGTTCAAGAGATTTCTCGGAATAAGTCATGCATAGACTATAGCCTTACTTTTTGGTCGAATATTCGCCAATTGGCTACTTAATACTATAGGGACCACTTTCTTGAGAGTTAGGCCCACATTGCAGTATAGCTATAGTTGTACCTGATACGATACGATTATGAAAGAAGTCCGAAGAATTTAAGACCGTATCCTATGATTTTTGACCAAACCCGAATTACAGAAGAAATTAATAGATTTTGATGCGTAGAATAGGAATCTGAATTATTTTTGCTTTACCTGCATTTCAAAAAACTGGGTAAAAAGACTGAAGGAGATCATCGAGAAATAGATTAGGCTGTAATAGAACCAGAAAACATGATAAAATCCTACAAGCACCAAAGGATATTCCTTAAAATACCCACAATGCATCTATTTTCAGTGGAGATCGGTCATGGTTAGGGAGAGCAGCGAAATGTCTAATGGCGGCAAAATTCTGTGTGCAGCCCTGGTTTGTTCTTCAAACTACTTTTGTAAAAACTGAATTACTTTAGATAAAGACTGTTGAGACTGTTATGGAGAAGGAAACATCAGCTGAAGTACCAGAATCCGGAGATGTGGAAAAGCAGCCTGCGAGAAAGAGAAAACGAGACCCAGCAAAGAAATCCAAGCGAAAAATTAGGCCCACTCGCGATGACGCTGCTTCTTCTACTAAAAGTAAGAAGAAGCGAAGATCGAAGAATGCTGACAAGGAAGAGAATGAAGAAGACGTTGGAAAATTAAGGTCGTGTTATTCAGTAGTGCACACTTAAATCAGGGGCATAGAGGTCACCCATAACATTTTCTAGCATTATAGACCCCTTCAATGTTTACATTTTACGCCCTTCGGTTTCTTTGTTTACTGAACAATTGGCATTGAATTAATTGTCAAAAAGTGTAACTTTTTATTGTAGAGTACTGTCGCCATGGATGGGCCACTTTTTATTAAACAGAATTGTCTTACACAACTAACATACCTTAGCCAAAAACAATTCTGTGAGAATGTATCTCTATCTCTTCTTAAAACATTGGCAGAAAATGAATCGAATTCGCTTCCTCTTCGTTTCACACGAGCCATTAATATGAGACGCAATTTTTTCGTCAATATTTTAGGCCATCGCCATGGATGGGCCGCACCAAAATAACCAGTGCGCCTCCGCAGTACGCCGCATATTTTTGAGCAAGCCGCAGAGCCGCAGATCTCTTTGAGCAATTGTCAGTCACATGATATGAACCACTCGTGGACAATCGTTTTGCTCACAGGTGGCCCATCCATGGCGACGTTGGCCGATCAGGAATCGTTCATAAAAGTTGAACTCTTGTGAAAATGTGAGCATGAATTCACCGAAAGTCTTCGTAATTTGTGAACAACCAAGGCTGGTAGAAACAAATTTGGAAGAAAACTTTTTGCTTTTGCTTAGAATAATAGGAGAAAATCGATAAAACAAAAACTGCAATTCACAACAATAACAACAAATGTTGACGATACTTAGAATTCAAATTCAGGTGAAGCGTTTTCAATATTTTTTTCTCGAGTATGTTAAGCATTTATAAACAAACATAACAAAGATAATGACCAAAATAGCATGAACAACAATTTTCAAGCCTTTTTTCCGAATAAACTAGGCCAAAATAGCTGAAAATTTGGTGTTTTCTGGATGCAGTCGAAAATGCTGATTTTCAAAAAGTGGCCCATCCATGGCGACAGCACTCTAGTGCTATTTTGAATTTCAAAAGAATCTCATTTGCCTGTCAAAAAATGTAAACATTGAAAGGGGTCTATTTGGCATGGTAATCAAGACATTTTTAGGAAAGGTGTAGCACCAGAATTTTTTATTTTAATTGAAAAGACTATTCTAAGTATAACTGGGTGCACATTTTGAAAATTTGGAAATGAAAATTTGACTGTCCACCCACGTTGGAGATCTCATTATTGAATAAGAGTAGTCTTTAGACTGGCTGTTGAGCAAGATACTTCCCTCTTCAATAGGCTGAAACACTACTTACTACACCTACCTGAATCCAGGATGGAAAGTTAGTTTACAACTAGCGGAATGTTTAGAGAGACTGACAGAATTTGCAAAACTGATTGAAGTTGAAGGATTTATAGCTAGCATATCACCCCATTTTGCAGCTTAAAAAAGCTCCCAAAGTCTCAAGAGTCTCGGAAATCTTGAAGTATCTGGTGCACTTCCCCAAACTCATTTGCCTCTGAATATCATCCACTTCCTAATATCAATAATTCATTTTTGTTTCAGGATACAGGATGAGTCAGATGAAGACATGGATGGAATCCCTGGAACAGCAGAGCTCGTAAAAAATATTGAAATAAATGCAGCAAAGACCAATTTAACCACCAAAAATGTCAAAAGTATTTTACACGTAAGAGGTTTCATCTTTCTCACCTCTTTAAAGGGCTTAGGCAGCGAAAAAATCAATATCAATTTTATTACATTTTCTGATTTGCTTTAAGGCACTGAACACGAAATTCCAAACAGAATCTAAATCGGTCTTAAAAAACTCTTTTTACAAGCTCCCAAAGTTGCGATTTTGGCCACTAAACTGCGAAATATCCCCATTCCTTATTTTGCAGCAAATACTAATTTAAGCACCAAAAATGTCAAGAGCATTTTACATGTAAGAGGTTTCATCTTTCTCACCACTTTAAAGGATTTTTGCATTTCTGATTTTTGTGCTTGAGGAATTATAGTTGATTGCCTTGAACTATTGTGAATGGTATGAGAACAATGAAAACTGAATTTGATAAAACAAGGTTCAATTTCTATTTACAAATCAAACACCCTAGATTCCTGGTAGAGATATGTGTATGAAGCAAAATCTAAGTTTGCCTTAAGTTTGTGCTATTGTATAAGCAACCCTAAATGCAATAATTTCAAATATGGCTCTGCAAATAACAGTACATCTTTCTTAGTCACCTGTTAGTATAAAAAAACTCTATCAAGTTTGAGCATTGCAAGTACAAGCATCAGACATTAATCTTTTGGAGTCATCCAATCATGTTAGCTTCATAAATTATTGTTTCTCTTCAAAATTGGAGATTTTGAACATCAATGAAAATTATCATTGTTATCATTAATATAACTTTATTACCGTGTCAGTAATATTTTGCAATAATGCTAATTGGGGACACTATTTGCCCGATATACAATTAAATAAATGAAATATAATACTGCAATAAAATGATTTTATCTCTTGTTTTATTTCAGCACTTATTCTCAGACAAAAGATTATTGGATTTGGTCAAATCTGTAGCTGGGGACACTGCTTGTGAAAATGAATCTACAGATGGAAATGATTTTGTAAGTTATTTTCATTTAGATGTACATTTTTATTTGTCGAAATTAATGATTAGTCAGTAAAGCAGAATAAAAGTGCTCTAACAAGATGAAACTGTGCACAATGACACCATATGCCATGCGACTCATTTGCTTTAAGAGCAGGATGAAAGTGCACCCTAACAAAAGTGGAGAATATTAGATTATAATGATTTTTAGCTGAAAGAAGTAAAACTGCGCTTTGGTTGGCTCCAGATTACTTTTACTATTAATAAGAGTGAAATATAACTAAACTTTTAGAAAAGAAACAAAAAAGGAGACTGGCTCTCTGTCTCTCTTGCTTCTCTTCATATTGCTCTGTATGTTTGTACATCGAGCACTGTGATGCAGCGTTGACAACGCAATCGCTATAGAGATAACTAAACTGTTAGATATATCTAAATCCATTTTCCTAAAATGTTTGACTCTTCTTTATATACAGGGGCACAGAGTTACAAGATCAAGATTCAAAAAGAACAAGGCTGAAGCTCCTTCAAAGTTTGAGGTGAATATCTGAGTCATTTTCAGATATTTTTTGTCTACCTTTTGGTCTGCCTCTTTGAACAAAACATTTTAGGCCACAACAAATTTATCATACCAATATCTTTTGCTATTCTTTGATATGTCTTTAATTTTTGGTTTTAGTTTTCCGTTGCAGAATTTGCTGAGGATGAGGAAGATGCTGAATATGATCCAGAAAATGATAGTTTGGTAATACAATTTTGCATAATTATTCTTTTCTCAAAAAGGGGCCTTAGCAAGGTGAGTCTGTTACCCATGTCAGGATAGAACGACCCGCGGTTTTCATAAACTAACAGTTTGGATCAAAATAGATAATCATCACGGTCGCTTCAAATTCTTTATGTGTTTTGATTGATGATGTTGAAGATTTTTTGATTCGTTCAGTATCAAAACTCAATTTCATGTACATTTAGTTTCTTCTTGTAAAATTTCGAATTCTTTATTTTCAATAATGACTACCCGTGGGGAATGGTAATGCAGTCACGGGAAATTAAACCCTGTAGTATAAATTACTTTCAAGGTTGCCGCAAGCGATGATGACAGTGTTTCAACTACATTCAGGTGAGAAATTTCTATTCAGTTTCACAATTAAGTCCTGAATTGAATGTTGTTCATTCCTGAATCCAATGTTCCCTGCTTTTTTCCTGTAAATGTAGTGTAGTATGGTCCTTTCTTTCTTCCCTTACCGAGCTGCAGCTTTTATTTAGTTTTGCCGAGTTTACTTGCGGCCTATTATCAAGATTTTCATTTAGATAAGGGTCACTTACTTAATGCTATCCATCAAATCAAGTCAACATGATATCTTAATTTACAGCACTGAAGAGATCCTTTCAAATAAAATATCTCTTTCTTTAAAACGAAGTCCTCCATTCAGCTAGGTCTGTTGGATGCAACTCATATTGGTGACCTTAATCAAGTAGTGGTAAAGCAAGGGGGAGTGTAGAAGGAGGTAGTTGTTCTCAGTTAAGAACATAGTAAATTCTATGATAACAATTAATACTATCCATAGCTACATTAGTAGTAGCCTCTCTTTATTTTTGATGATTATTTTTTCAGTGATCAGCCTTCGCCATCATTATCGGATACCAATGACACAATGAACCAGAATGTTCAAAGTGTAGAAAGTGTCAACACCGATAGAGGTAAATATTAGCTTTAAAATCAGAACAGTCTTTCATCGGTACAGAAGTTCAGGGGCAAGAAAAATGAATGGAAAGCATGGTGCAACATGATAACCCTAAAAGTGTTGTGTCTGGCACTCATCAGAGTAGTACAGTACATCAGAAAGAGAAAGAAAATGAGACCTAACAAATTGACATACCTAGAGCTGGATTGTAATCTGCCAGTCAAAAGGAGTTCTATGATTGGTATAGTAAGAAGGTCATGGGCCGCAGGGCATATTTTAGATAGGGCTAATAACGAAAAACAGTCCTGCTAATTGCATTTTCTGCTGGGTATTATTAGGGGGCCTAATGTCTATGGCTCCACAGTCCTGGAGAAGGGATTGTGATCAAGTTTCTAAGATTGTCTAGATCTTCCAGCTTCCCTTTAGTGTTCACACCGATTTGCATTCGCATTTTAGATACGGATGCTGAAAAGCCTGGGTTTGTAACTCACAAGGATGGGACCGTATTCCGAATGCCTGGCATGCCTTTATCAGAAACCAAAAAGGTACTTGATGTTTACAGTTTGGTTCCATTTTGTATTACTGAGCTGTAGAAGACCAGAAGTAGCGATTTGTCTTTCATGAAATGATTTTATGATGGTTCAAAGCTGCAGAGTCGGGAAAACATCACTGTCATTGGCTGGAGGAAGGCTAATAAAACCATGAATTGAGGAGGGACGAAATGAAATATTCATTTGCAATTTTCTTTTATCAAGCTGAAAAAGGGAATTATTTTATCCATTTTGAACCCCCTTTTGTAGCAAAATGCCATTTGACCCATTTTCTCTTTAGAATTATAACACTTACAATAGCAAATATGAGGAAGGTTCTTTGGATCTTTTTCCATTGGAAGTTTGACTATTTTCAAGGGTTCATTGATGTCATACACAAAATATTGCTCAGGGTTTTTCGAGACTTTGTTGTGTTCCTCGCAATCAGTATAATAGTAGAAATTAATTTGAATTTGCCATCTAAAGGTCATTTAGCTAGCAGGGTATCGTGTGCACCAATAAAACGTAGACATGTTTGATAAGCTATAATAAATCAAATATCGTCTGAAAGTAGTATTTTGCTTTTGTTCTTTTTCAGACAAGCATTGAGCAAGGTGGAGAAATTATTGCCAGTAGAACAAGATCGAAAATATCACTCAAGGACCTCTCTCTGGAAACATTAGAAGGTCTGTTGATTTTTATTCTGAAGTCTACTAGTAGTAAGTCAGTCAATGAAATTAAAGGGGTAATTTGAAATTTTGAGTAGATTTCTGTCGTATTTCTGGTATTGAAATCAATTTTCCATCCCATTTTGTTTTAGCCTCGTTTGAACCCCCTGACGTAGACCCTGAAATGTATGACATCACCACTCTGGATGAAATGGACCCAGATGACATCGAATGGCAGAACTGGCTGAGCAAACTTATCAGCAATGGTAGATAGCTTTTTCTTTTTCCAATATGATATTTCAAGACATTTTCCACTGATATAATAATTCGATAAATTGCGTGTCTATATAGACAAAAGTATCCCACCTTATAGCCTAGGAGCTAAGAGTTGAGATCTCACTTTACAATTTACGAACCAATGTATTTTTCATCCTCTGCTTATGTGGAAAATGTTTCATTCCAATCATGTGATATCTCAATTGAGACGTTGGATCTGACCTAAGGGGACCTCATTTAAACGCTAGAGGATGGGATGAAAGCTGAAGGGGGATAGAAAATAAAAGAACTACGAAAGATGGAAAAAGCACACGTCCATGCATCATCCGCCCAAGGAAGCTTGAAGGTAGAATGAAACTTCATATATAAACATGTACTGTTTTTATCCTACGTCTCGGCTCTTGGCCTGAAAGGATGGATGATTTGGTTCGCCCCTTATTCAGTTGCTTGATTTTTCAGATGAAGTGGAAGATTCAATTGACGAAAATGACGACGACTTTAATTTCATGGCGGTTGACGAAACTTTAGATGAAGAAGAGTTTTGGAATGATAAAAGAGAAAAAATAAGTCGTAAGCTATTTACAGATGTTTATCTACATCATATGACAAGAAGTGTTTCATGCACATCGTTACAACAGAAGTCTTTGCCAAGATATTTGGCTGTGTCTCTACTAGAAACAAGACCTTGAATTAGTCAGGCTGGCACATTAGTTATAATCTCAATCCCTACGCCAAAATATTGACTCTGAGTGTCCCAAAACATTCCAGATGCTAGGTGATAGCTTACGGATATAGATGTCATGCACGGAGTCCGGAAAACATAACTGCTCCACGGCTGTGAGCAGGAAGAAGGTTTTGCTTTTTTCAGAAAGGCTTGGGTGATTCTTGAAAAATGATTTTTGAAGACAATGCTCACATGGAGGACAACGCTCATATTTTATATATGTTTGGCATTGCCTGGTATTTGTTAGCTCATTTCAATACGAGGAGTACCTATATATGCTGCAGCAATTTGTCGATTTTTTTATTTTGAAGTATATTTTTTTGTTTTAAATCTGAGTCGTACCAAATGATTTAAGAATGGCACCCAATACCTCTTTGTTTGGCACTTAGCACATAGTTTATTGAAAAAGATGGGTTAGAAACCTATTGTTGTACGTCTTTGTTTCACAGTTGATGTTGAGCAGTACTTCAACGTGCACAACGTGTATCTTATTTTCTCTTTTGACTGTTAAAATTTTATGTGTAAATTTTGCCTACATAAATATGATGCTGAATATTATAAAATCTTTTCTAAATAGAGAATATTTCTGGCTGGGGAATGAAAAGAAGCGTTTTGATCTATTCCCTCAACCATGAACCTATTGGCTAAAACGATGGCAACACAATACACTGTGCACTCTCAATTTTGAAAAACTTGCACAAAAAGATAAAACAATAGGTTTCTAAACCATCCTTTTCGATAAACTTTGGTCAGCATAAAAAGGTTATTGTTTTCCAAGTGGCTCTCGAGTCAAGAGATAGGAGTAACTCTAACCTGAAAAGATCAACAAACGAAGATTAAGCCTTCGTGTTGCCAGCAAGTATTCTCAACCAGAATTTTCACTTTACTAAGCATTGCGTTGTCCTAATCGGTAACGTCCCTCGGCAATGCCCTACTGCAGCAATACATACTGTTTATTCAACATTCTATTGTTTTGATTGTTCTCAATTTATTTCTTATAATTCAATCTTAGATAAAGAATTACAGGATTTGTTTGATGAAGTTCTAAACGATGTAAGTTATAAACGCATTTATTAGCTACCTAATTAATCAAAAGTATCAACCACCCTTCCATGAATCCTTGCAGAATTGTCACTTATTTGAATCTTCGTGGAAATATTCAAAGATTTAAAGGCCAAAAGCAAGAGCTTCACTCACCATTTTGGATTCAGCTGGTTAAAATACCTGTAGCAGGTGAACTTCGTCCGAGGAGTACTTGCACTCAAATACAAGAATGTAACTTTTTTAAAAAAGGAAGTCGTTCTTTCTGAAGATCCATCTCCTTTTGCAGGGATTTTCTGTAAGCTTCGTATTGCCAGTTTTGGTCTTGAAAGGAAAGCCTTTCGTTACGTTGTGATGCTTGGTGTCAGAATTATTGCCAGACTCAGGCAACAAAATTGGCACGAATTCGTGCACAATTAAAGGAGACTGCGAGCCCAAATGTATCCACAGATATCGTAGCGATTTACAGCAATATGCAACGATTCAGAAGCTATTTTGGAATTATTTCACTTAGGATCCTTTTATTCATTTTTAGTTCGATGGCCTGATGCAAGATGAAACGTAAGTGAATAAATCGTTCTTTGTGTTAACCGTCATAAACAATGAAACAAAAAACAAATTACTCACTGAGCCATTTTCAATACCTGCTACTGTAACGAATTCTTCACTTGCACTAGAGACGAGGTTCAAATAGATACAGATGATTGATTTAAAAACAAGCGACTGTAAGGAAATTCGGGAAAAGTTATTTTATATCGAATACCAACCCATAATCTATAATCATTAATTATATCAATGCCATCCGTCCATTAGAAAGGACGTTGAACTAAGAGTCCCGTTCCCCTGCTGGATATAAGGCCCCCGTTCTTTCGCAGGCTATCACGTTAAGCATACTCAGCTCTTCACCCCCTCAATGCAGCCTGAAGTTTTTTTGATGTTTTAGATCGATCCTGAGCTGTGTTTTACCCAGACTTCCTGTCATCACATGGCCCCAGCGTCTAACACTAACAGCCCAGCTACAGCAGGTAAGATTGGTTGATATACTCTCGTTATCATCTCGTGGTTTCGTTATACTGTTTCATGCTCATGATAGGGGTAGACTTATGAGTTCTTTTTGGAACCTGCCAAAACGTATTGAGATTCAGCATATTGGGTGGGAATTACGTTAAGAGAAGAAAGTTTTATGAAAAGTGGAAATTGTTTCAAATTGAGTAAAAACATTTCATCCTATCAAAGCTGTTTCCGGCACAATATTTCACACCATAGTCACCATTTATCATCACAAGCCTTTGATATCTAGCAAGGCGATCTCTTCCGAAATATTGCCTTTCCGAATATCAAATGTCTGTCATGATAAGCAGTGACTATTGTGTCAAACAGTGTGTCAGAAACGACCTTGAGAAGTCTGAATGCATAATGTAGCCCTACTAAATATCAAAGGCTGGTCATGATGAGTGGTGACTATCGTGTCAAATATTGTGACAGAAACAGTCTGGATAAGTTTGAAGGTATAATGTAGCCCCATTAAATATCAAAGACTTGTCGTGATAAGTGGTGACTATCGTGTCAAATATTGTGTCTGGAACTGCCCTGATAAGTTTGAATGCATAATGTAGCCCTACTAAATGTCAAAGGCTAGTCATGATAAGCGGTGACTATCGGGTCAAATATTGTGTCCGAAACGGCCCTGATAAGGCTGAATACATAATGTAGCCCTACTAAATATCAAAGGCTTGTCGTGGTAAGCGGTGACTATCCTGTCAAATATTGTGTCCGGAACGGCCCTGATAAGGCTTAATACATAATATAGCCCTTCTAAATATCAAAGGCTTGTCATGGTAAGTGGTGACTATTGTGTCAAATATTGTGTCCGAAACGGCCCTGATAAGGCTGAATACATAATGTAGCCCTACTAAATATCAAAGGCTTGTCGTGGTAAGCGGTGACTATCCTGTCAAATATTGTGTCAGAAACAGCCTTGATAAGACCGAATATATCTACTTTGTTGTCCTACTAAATATCAAAGGCATGTCATGGTAAGCGCTGACTATCGTGTCAAATATTGTGACAGAAACAGCCTTGATAAGGTTGAATGTATACTACGAACCAGTACGAATCTGTTATTGCACCCTGACACAACTGTATATTTTCATTTCTTCCCCAGCACACGCAATTGTTGACCCAGTCGTACATGCTAACTTACAAAGATCCTCTGCTGAAGAAAGAGACAGAGAATAGCAAGGAGTACATGCAGGAACTTGCTAATTTCAGAGAGGCTATGACTAACGACCCTGCTATTGGTCGTGGGTCTGTGTACTGCTTTCCTGGGCTTGATTATGCTCTAGGGTGAGTAGGAATTTATAGATGGTCCCAAAATAGTAGTTTAGTAGTAATATTAGTAGTTACCATTTTTTGGAAATCTTTAATTTCAATATTTCTACCATCTCGACAAACTGCTGAATAGCAGGTGTGATACAAGCTGGTTTAGAGCCCTTGCCAACACAAGAACCTCTAGCACCAAGCATGCTGTCTATAAGTGGACCCCACTTTACCCAGTTTTTCCACTCCACCCCTGTATGTCAAGTTGTAAATCTTTATATCTTTTGTTTAGTTTTACCTCCACGATAATCCTTTATTGAGTTTCTTCATGAAGTTTTGATCAATTTTCCGCTTCTAGAATCCTCGACTCTGTCGACCATCCGTTTGACTTTGAAGCTGTTATGTTAAACATGGACCCAGCCTACAGACTGAAATGCCCACCCTCAAAAATACGAAAATCATGCTCCACTCCGCCGATGCCCCTGCGAATCGGCCTGCGGATATTCTTGGACCCTTACTTTGCCACCTATCGGGAGCTCATTCCGACCCAAGGACCTATACCTACCGAAAGACTGAACCAACTAGCCATGGAGCCGACACGCCTCAAGTTTTTCAAAAGTGAAGACAACCTACTCGCACTTGGCCTCTCCCAGTTTGGCTTTGACTACGATTTGATCTCGCAGTACATGCTACCAACAAAAACGCCAAAACAGTTAAAGACGAGAACTAAAAATCTGAGCGCTAAGAGAGAGTCGGAAAACGCTGTTAAGAAGTACAAGAGAGATAAGATACTCCCTCCTCTTCACTCCAAGATATATATCATCCAGCCAAGAGGTTAGTTTTCGCATTTATTTGTTTAACTGGCGTTAGATGATGATGAGATGAGGTGGAAACCTACTTCGAACAACTAGTGTCATCAATCTTGTGTCAAAAATTGAAATATCTACTTGGAATTATGGAATCTCCCTTCAACAAATTTATTATGTTGCTGTGGAGGAAGGCAAGAAACTTGAATCCATGATCGCAACAAATTTGAAATTATTTCCACAATGATCAATACACCATACTTTATTTTGATTTGTTTTATAAATGTTCAACTGTGTTTTGATTAGCAGCAAACTGGCTTCGAGACTCTTTTAGTTGGTGCGGGAGTTTCTGTACACCAGCGGGGGTTTTCGTACACTTTTGCAAGTGTAAAATAATACACTTAAATCTATTTTCAAATCTTCATTTTCATTCCCTGTCATAATATATTCCTATTCTATCATTTTTAACTAAAATCTGCTTTAATAACCTATCTGTTTAATTTTGAGCATATTTTCATTGACGGCATAAAAATTATTCGACACGCAACGGGTCGCACTCATTTTTTGTCGATTATGGGTAGACCTTAGTTTGGAGTTTATTACTCGATGAGGAAAAGCTCTACAGCGAAGAAAATCTAAGACAGCAGAAAGTATGAAGTCTTTTATCTAATGGTTAGCAATTTATTTCATTCAAGTAACTTGTTGAACTTAAAATCAACTGCAAAGTTCAACTGTACGGAAACTCCCGCTGTACGGTTTCTCCCTCCTAGACCCTATCTCTATGATGTTTTGGCTTTTTGTTATTTCCTATGTTATTGGTATTTGTTTATTTTTAATTGATATTTACAAAATTTCAATCGTCTGATCATTTCTAAGAGGCTGATTACATGGGATTTTTCAACCCCGAGGCTGAATTTCAACCCAACTGACCAGGTTGAAATGAATTTGCGATTAAATGCGTATTTTCAACTCAAGATGTGAAAAGACTTAAAATTTCAATCCCGGGGTTATTTCTAAGTTTGACTTGATGCTGTGTGCCATAGGAATTTCAACCCTGGGGTCGAAATAAACTTGCGATTAAATGCGTATTTACAAGCCTGGATGTGAAAAACTTGTGGTAGATTTTCAACCTTGGGGTTATTTCAAAGCTTAAATTTCCTGATGTGCGGAAGCGTCGTAAGCATTTTAAGCCAGAGGTCGAAATGGAATTTCGATTAGAGGGAATTTCCTACGTTTGCTCCCATTTTACGTGTGAAGGTTTGAAGACACGGTGTCAGAAACAGACATGTTCTTGTGAGATTCACATTTTTAAGACTAACAAATAAACCACAAAGATGAGATAAAATATACGGTTGAGAACAATAGGAAAGAAAATATGTGATTTCATACATTGAGTTAAACGTGATAAAGAGGCTAAAGGAAGTGACGTATAGAGGAGTTAGTCCTATCACATTTGACACCAGGGGTCGAAATATTTCCATGTTATTGAAAAATAAAGTCAAATGGAGAGGTGAGATAAAATTTCAATTTGGTCAGCTGCGTTGAAATTCAACACCGGGGTTGAAATCTCCCATGTAATCAGCCTCTTTAAGGTTATATTTTTTTATTGTAATTTGTTTGTCTTTGCTATCGTTTATTTTCAGTATTTTTCATCTATAGAGTATACAAATTCTAAGCAAGAACTAAAAACTAATTTGCCGTGCGTTGAAGAAATTATACTTGCGCGATCTATTTTATTCGTTTTCTCAAGCTCAAATGTGAATCATTTATATATTTTCTAGGTTATTTTTGTTACTTTGTTTGTGTTTTTGTTTATTTCGGCTACTTTCAATCCATATTTAAAAATTCTGATGATTTGGTTTATTTGTCAGGCGTTTCAAGCAAGTCCATCAAGCAACTGTACTATGAGATTTCTCAAGAAACCCGTCTTCCTCCCTGGATGGAAAAGATGAACGGCCACATCAAGCAGATAGAAGACGAATGTCGCAAATTCGTTGAGTATAGTTCTGGACATTCTTATCGACCTCTGGCTGTTAAGCCGACTCCAGTCACTCAGGTATATTTATCAGGGAGTTTACGTAATCACATCCCTTCAAAGCTGAGATTCAGTTCCGTATTCATGCACTGATCCAATCGTCCAATGACATTCATATTCATGGACTGATCCAATTGTCAGAGAGGGGGTTAGAGTAGGATCTCTGTAAGCAACATGTATTCGTACGCAAGTAGCTAGGTCAGGCATAGTATTTCAAAATTATATTTTTCTGGAAAATATGGCAAGATCCCAACACAGCCTAAACTATCCCCTTCCTCAGGGCATGAAAAAGCGCCCGACCGTGTGACCAATAGTCGTAGGAAATATTTATATTTGAAATTCCTGCAGATTTCTTGAAATTACTTACTTTTTTAGAAAAGAAACAAGAGAGCAAAGCATTATATTCCGTCTTTGCGTTTAGGAATGTTATGGTGTATTATGAACAACTGGCATTCAGGTGATTTTTTGATCACAGGAAGAAGACATTTGTTCATGCCCTACCCTTCCTAACGATTAGATCAGCGCATGAAATACAGAGTCCATTAATCAGGTCTCAACTTTTTCAAGCACGGAATAAAATAACTGAAGAAATAAAAGAAGAAATATGAAAAAGAAGAAGAAAAGAAGAAAAGAAGAAATATGAAATTCAAACTTTTTTTAATAAACAACAAGCTCTGGATTCAGGGCATTTTCTTGCGAGAAAGAATTAAATGAAGGCTATGTTTACCTTGGATTGCTTTTCTAGCTCCTTGCTAGGAACATGCAAATGAACTGAACAACGGGATAGGGGTAGGTAGTTACTGTAGTCTGTTGTCTATCTCTAGCAACATGTCAAGCAACAGCAACTGTTTCAACCCAAAGACAAGTTGCTTACTGAAAAAACTGTTTGTTTTCACTGAAACCTTGTAAATGTCATCACTCTTCACTTGTGTCGACTTCTATCTACAAAATAATTCACAGTTTACACTATTTCTCATCTATCTTTACGTTGAGCACACCTCTTGGGGACCATTTTGAAAATACGGTCTTTTTGGGCTTGCTAATGTTATCCTTGCCCCACCATAGCTAGCAGAGTAATTGGCTACTATTATGAATTTCATTGAAGCGTGATTACTGTACAACTTTATAGATATTAGACTTTCTCTTTTGCAGAATTCTTTGTCGTTGACTGCTTCGGGAGATATGTATCAGATTTTAGCTGGCTCACAGAAACCGTGTCTCAATGTGCAAGGTGAAAGAGCTACTGAAGATCACAAGCCAATGGAGATACGACATGAAAACATCAGGTTACCGGAGCAGAAGGAAACCATTATTAATCAACCTCTCTTTCAGACAAGTGTTCAGGGAGAATATTCGAAAGGTACTTGTTGTAGACTTACTATATACAGTTTTTAGTAGGGATGCCTGTTCTAACAAACATTGACCATCAGTCAAAGTCCTATTCTGGGCCTACCTGAATTGCCCTCTGCTGACTGAATCCTTCCTTAACCCCTACTTAACTCTTACTAAATACTGACTAATCTGTTCATGAATACATATCCTGCTGTTTCTCAAGTAAACTCTAATCCCTTACTTAAACCTTACATAAACCTTATGAAGCTACTACTAAACCCTTAACGAGCCCTTACTTAACCCTTACTTAACCCTTACTTAACTCTTTAACTTAATATTTACATAACACTTACTTAACCCTTACTAAACCCTTAATGAACCCTTACATAACCCTTACTTAATTCTTACTTAACCCATACTTAACTCTTACTTAACCTTTACTTAACCCTTACTTAACCATTACTTAACTTTTACTTAACCCATACTTAACTCTTACTTAACCTTTACTTAACCCTTACTTAACCATTACTTAACTTTTACTTAACCCATACTTAACCCTTACTTAATTCTTACTTAACCCATATTCAACTCTTACTTAACCCTTACTAAACCATTACTTAACCATTACTTAACTCTTACTCAACCCATACTTAACCCTTATTTAACAATTACTTAACCCATTCTCAACCCTTACTGAAATCTAACTTGACCCATTCTTAACCCTTTTTTAACCCTTACTTAACTCTTACTGAAGTCTTACTTGTCCCTTACTTGTCCCTTAATGAACCCATACTTAACTCTTACTGAAGTCTTACTTGACCAAAACTAAATCCTTACTTAACTCTCTCCTACTAATCCTCACTTATCCCTTACCAAAATAGATTACTAATATTGCATCGTACACGTCCTGATATTTGTTCTCTGGTAATTTCTACAGATGACATCTGCACTAATAAGGCTTTAGTAGAGGAGGCCACGACCACAGTCAATTCACCCGTTTACCAACCAGCATCAGATGGGTTAGACGACTCATGCGTTCCGGTTGAAAACACCTCGCAAGATTCACCGATTTCTCTTCCTGAAATTCCTCCAGTCGACGAAGATGAGGCTACTGAAGAAGAGCCTCCTTTGCATCCTCTATCTCCCGATGATGTCGAGATCAACAAGGAAAACAACCCGAACAACATCAACGCCCTTTCAGACGAATCCGGGAACTTTTCATGTGATGATGACATTGTGGAGCAGGACGATGATAGTGCGACGGAGGAGAGGGCTACCCCAGATAATAATACTGATGCCAATAACGATAATGCAGTTGAGGATGAGATTGCAGAGCATAATAGCTCCCCCGCAGAGGTGATGGACTACAAAGAAATCGAGGATATCGAAAATGAAGATTTGAAAAGCAAGGAGTCCTCAAAACAGAAAAGCTCTGTTCGAAGTTGTAGCCATAACCGACGAAAAAATAAAGTCACGAATCCCAAGTTCAATTGGGATGAAAAGGTAGGTCCTCATCAAGTTTAGGAGAACTTGAACATCTTAGTGCCCCAATTATACTGGTTCACATATCCCTTTCGATTCGAGAGTAAATGCCTCCCATAGACACTTTGAGTAAGTCCAAGTTATGGCAAACAGTTAATTTGAATAATGTTATCTTTTTGAACCAATGTTTTTTTACATATTTTAGCTGCAAGAAAAAGCTGCAAAATTTGCTGATTTATATTTCGAAAGGGTCAAGGTAGGCTTGTAAACAATACGCTTTAACCAGGTATTGAACACTGGACCCACAATTTCTCCACTGTGTATAGGCCTAGAGCTTTATAAACTAGAAAAACTTTATACTTATTTATTGTCCTGAATTAGAAAATGGATGGTGTGGTGACCTATGATGAACTAGGTCCTGGGTTCCAGTCCTGGTTGGGCATATTATGTATGATATTGTGGTTAACCACTCATTGGAATGGATTTTGTGTTCGACCCCTAAGTTTATGATTTTAGAATTTTGAATGACTCAACATAACTAATGCTGCAACTCTCAGAATAAAAGTATTAGATTTGAGCGAGTGGAGTAATTTGTGAGAATTCAAATGCCCCGTGTAGGAATCGAGCTCTCTGGGTCCTTTTCATGCTCACAAATTATTTGGATTGACTTTCCAAATCCTGTTTCTTTTCAAATTAATCAAGTATCAGAATTCAAGTTTAGAATCTAAAATTTCAGCCTATAGGCTCTTAGGTTCTTTTACATGGGTTTCTTCTGTACGACAAACTTAAACAACTGCAGATTCATGGAAATGCTTGCTTGCAGGAAACATTGGTTAACCATCAGGACTTGTACAGCGATTTCCTTCATACGATAAATGAAGCAGCCTGCAATGGAACTCCGAAGGTGCAGGTGAGAAAATCATATTCATAATACCCTTGAGTGAGTTTCTTTTTAACTAGTGATGACAAACTAGCTAATACTAGTCTGACTAACTAATGATAGGCCTTGCTCCCTGCAGGGCTTGATAGTACGCGTTACATCACTAAATATCGTAGTATGAAGTCCAAATATGTTTACCACACCCATTTGTAAGTGATAGCCAGAAATACCGGAAACATAGCGAAACGAACACATAGATTACTTAAGCTTTTTGTCTGACACTCAACAGAGTAATACGTCAGAAAGAGAACTAAACAAAAACCTAACTGATTTATATTTACTATTAATTATATTTAAATTCACCTTGGAAAAAGAAGAAAACAACTCCTTGCCATTTCTTGACGTTTAAGTAGAGAAAACTGAACCTGGTTTTCTTACCAATGTCTATAGGAAACCAAATTTTAGCGGCTTATAAACACGTTGAGATTCCTTTTGTGCCAAACAAATCAAAATCAACTTAATTAACACCTTGGTTCACCGGGCACTTATGATCTGTTCCAAACCAAAACTCAATTTTGAATTGGCAAAGATCAAATCTACCCTCGGATATCCAGAAGATCTCCTTTCGGCTTGCTTTCGGCTAGCCGGACTAACTATTGATAGGTCTTATGTACAGCAGAGGCTTGATAGTATGCATTATATCACTTCATATCGTAGTATGAAGTCCCAATGTGTTTATCATGCCTATTTGTGAAGGACTGAATTTCTGTTTAACATGCTGGCACGATAAATAAGTTTGGTTTTAAGTTTTGTAAGTCTTGCTTCCATCATGAATAATGGAATTATTAGTCACACTTATGACAATCAAAATAGAACTAGCGACATTAAATCTTACAAGTTGATGGATATTTTCACGGGGTTGCAAGGGAGCGAACTGCTCAGCAGATACATGAAACATATCCTTACCTTTGAGAATGATTACTTTCTTAGTTTCAACTCTTTAACGGTAACGGTGTTAATTTACCTTCTTCAGATCTACAAACAACTGCTTGGTCTACTCAAGGAATACCCAGACCTGGTTGAGATGTTTGTTGGCTTTTTAGAGCCTGGTGACGCAAGAGAAGTTGGGAAGGTTTTCAAATTATGAAATTTTTACTGATACTTTTGCATTCTCAAGAAACTGGGCTAATAGCATCTTACCTCAAAAAGAAAACAGCCTCATCTGGCTGAAGCATTCCACCTAAAATTGAATGTCAAGCTTTCAAGTTGGATTGTTAAACTTTTTAAACGCAGTGCAGCTACCATCTATTTTCTCATCAGTCTGGACTAGGGGCAAACCACTTAGAAGTATACAAGATTCTTTCAATATTTTCGTGATTTTTTCGTGATCTTGGATTTACAGGATTTTCAGTAAAAGTGCAGGACATTCGTTTGAGTGGTTTGTCTCTTCCTATTGCAGTCGTGGACAAAACTCACAGGACTATTTGGAATTCTCGTTGAGCTTTACTTTTATAGTGCCCCTAGCCCCTGCTATTGTACCCCTCCCTCTTTTCGTGCCCCTCCTTGAAATTAACAGATGACTCAAGTGATACCATTTCCAAACAAGCCTTTATGTTTTACTTTGCTTTCATGTCATATTTTGATGTTTCAGTTCAAGACGTGGTTGGAGTTTGACAGAGCAAGAAACTTTTTGCTCAGTTGTGAGGTAAATTTGTTTTCAAGTTTATCAAGCCTTTTTAAGTTTAGATTAATACTAATAAAAATTGAATGAATAGCATTACTTAGAAATCTACGATTCAGTTGACACCTGCAAACTAGTTACAACTTGTTCTATTGGTAGTGTGGTCCCAACTTTGTCATTAGGGGTGTGCAACGGAAATGGATGAAACCGGTCCAAGTTACTGGAAACAGTTCTTGTTTCATTTTTCAATGCAAAGCAATCCCTATGTAAGGCTTGTCATTTCATATTTTGATTTGAAATATTCAAAAGTAAGGGGTGGAGGGAACTGAGTAAATACATTCAGTTTTATCAACGCTATTCCTGACACAATATTTGACATGATATCACCACTTATCTGACTAGCCTTTGATATTTAATAGGGCAACATTATAAAATCAAACTTATGTACGCTGTTTTTTTCATAATATTTGACACGATAGTCACCACTTATCATGAAAAGCCTTTGATATTTAGTAGGGCAACATTATAAAATCATACTTATGAACGCTGTTTTTGTCATAATATTTGACACGATAGTCACCACTTATCATGAAAAGCCTTTGATATTTAGTAGGGCAACATTATAAAATCATACTTATGTACGCTGTTTTTTTCATAATATTTGACATGATAGTCACCACTTATCTGACAAGCATTTGATATTTAGTAGGGCAACATTATAAAATCATACTTATGAACGCTGTTTTTGTCATAATATTTGACACGATAGTCACCACTTATCATGAAAAGCCTTTGATATTTAGTAGGGCAACATTATAAAATCATACTTATGAACGCTGTTTTTGTCATAATATTTGACATTATAGTCACCACTTATCATGAAAAGCCTTTGATATTTAATAGGGCAACGTCCCGGGAGAGAATAGGGAAGAAACCAGAATTCTCGTTGCCCGATGATAGGAGACGGATCCCTCCCAAAACGTAGCCCCTACTAAATATGAAAGGTTTGTCATGATAAGTGGTGACTATCATGTCAAATATCGTGGTTGAAACTTTATGTGTGAAGTAATACTGATAAGCTATGAACAATATATACTTAACGTCAAGGGCTTAGTCCTTTTTCAGTAGTTAAACGAGGAAGGGCTACATTAACTCCTGAGGGAGGATTAAGCTCGATACGCTTAGTATATATTTTACACGGCTTATTAGCATTATTTTACACATAAATGTTAATTAGTTGTTGTGGCTAATACCGTATATCGAAACAAATGATTTTATTACACAAGGGACTGCGATGAAGTGATTTTCAGCGATCAACTCGGAAAGCCCCTGCTTTTCCAGTTAATGGCGCGAATTTTTTCCATGTTTGCTGATCTTATTTTCCAGGCCAATTTCAGGAAAACGAAGTATTATCACCAGCTACTGAGAAAAATTGTTAAACTCAATGAAACGGAAAAGGATTCGAAAAAGGTTTGCAATCATCTTTCATAATGTCTTTCATAATTGAAAGGTTTGTGGCCAAGATGAATGCCAAGAGTCCTCAGAAGTTAATTATAGGCTTGGCAGGTCAACAATAGATAAGAGACAAGCGAATGCGTCTGAACTCACAGCATGATAAAACACGAATGGCCTAAGCCACAACTGCAACAACTATAACAACAACAACAACTATAACAACAACAACAACTCTACAATAATGTACCTTTGAGATTATCGCCGCATTGGCTGTGGAGCAGCACCTATTTGAGTTAGTTTCAGTTTAACTTGATGACCTGACCAAGCAATTAGTTTCTGTGTAACGTGCTTGTCTGATTAGGCCTTGCTTCCAGCACAGGCGATACGTCGCTTCATTTTATATATCATGAGGTTCTGAAATTACTCTCATTTTTATTACCAGTTTCCAATTTGAGAACTACTACCCTTGACAACCCTCGTTTCTGGGATAACGATAAAGTTGGTTCGGTTCAGAAAAGTTGATATTGAGTCATGATTTTACTAGCACTACAGATCGGGTTTTTACCGAAAATCTTTTGCTAGTTTTATTTTGTTCGTTGTAATTTCAATCTTTTTACTTATTTTATATTGCATATGATTTTTCTAATATTTGGTGATATGTTTAACCGTATTTCCTTTGCTTAGACATAAGTACTTCAATATAGCCAGAAATATCAGAAAGAGAACGAAACAGAAACCTAACTGTTTTATATACCCAGATGTGGATCGAAATAGGCCAATCACATAAGTACTTGAAATTTTTTCCAATCGATTTTCTTACAGATTGTAGAAAGAATCGCTCCATTATTTCGTGGCAATCAACATCTGGTAGCAGAATTCAACACGTTCTTCCCAGATTTGCCTCCCCCACCATGGTAAGTTTTTCATATTCCTACCGCTTGCGCGAAAACAATGATTCTCTTCCAAGGCCTGTCATGTAAATTCTAGCATCTAGTCGATTGCAAGGATAAAAGTTGTTATCTATTCAAGAGTGCTAAATTACTGAAGACTAATCTCTTTAGATTTTTAACGATTCAATTCGCTGCATATTAAATGGTCTAGAAAGCATTTGATATCACACCAAGCCGAAAACCAGTAAACGGATTAGGTAAACTAATCTTACCTTATCTGTTTTTCTGCTTGTAGAGGTAATACTGGTGTAAGCCAACATTCCCATGGCCTTGTCCTTTCATTAAATAGAGTTATGTTTTTCATCATTTTATTTCTTTTTTTGTCAAGAATCGAAATGTTTAACTACTTGATAGAAATGACTCTGAAATTTCCAAAAAAGTAGTTAGTGTTTATAGAATCGTTAACTCGTGTAGCTTTTTGCATCGCAAAATTATAAGGAAATACATATCACATTAGCTATTCTGCAGTGGACATCGGCTTTGCTTTGATGTTACAAATCGACTAGATAGAAAATGCATTATAGGCTGTCAAAGATTATGCGCTTATTTTGGCACACGTGGTATTGGCACGATTGACTTAATTAGCCAAGCAATCGAGTCACACCTCTTTTTATGAGTAGTGTCTCTCCCAAATTAACAGGCTTAGTGCAATGACAGCTCGAATAACCATTTTACGGGACGCTACATTAATTTTTAAATTTAATGTTTTTTTTTTTAAATTGGACTAAGAGTCGAGCGTGATTTAAATTCAAGCTTTACCAATAAGACGAATGGATAACGCTCAAGAATAATTAGGCGGAAAATGTTCCTAATTTTTTCTTGCAAAGAGAGAGGAGAGAAGGAGGATGTTGAGTGAAACTTGATATTTGATGTACCAGCTTAGTAGAGGCTAGGACTTGCTTCCTGGAGGGGAATTTCTCTTTAGAGCTTTAGGGAACTTTCATTTTTTAAGAACCATAGGGGCTGAAGGGAAACATTGGGGGGCTACAACTTATTTTTGAGGATTTACGGGATCACAATATTTAAAGATGGCTTCCTCTAGGTTAGTCCAAAACTATGTTGATTCCCAATCAAAACATTGAGTGAAATCTAATAGAACAATAAGACATAATCTATGAATACTAAATCCAAGAAGAAGTATATTTGTCACTCAAATGGGGATATTCACATTATTCTCCCTTGAGTAATAAGAGGGGGCCACATAAAGATCACTTTTGAAAAAATTCCTTGGCCCGTGATGGGGTAGTTATAATGAAAGGTCCCTTAGAAGTCAATCTTAAAACGACTCTCTCTTAGACATTCACTTTACTTCATAACCCATCATATTCGTATCAAATTATTTAGCTACTCATTTGAAATCAAATCTGTATATGAAATAAGGTTTTAAATATATGCTTCTTTTCCTGTGATTGAAACAATGTCCAATCATAATAAGGCTAGTCCGTTTTACAGAAACCCACTCTGTGAACATTTCCAAACGCCATTCGCCCTTGTTTTCAACAGCATATTAGGAAAGCAGCCAGATTATTTCCATTTAAGAGTCTGTAAGCCGAAGCGTGGTATTATGCGTGGTTTTGCACCTGCGTACAACTGTGAAAGCTCCTTAATTAAACCAAGTCAAGGGATATCGACAGAGATTAGTACGCGTGCGTCGAGTTGCCTCATATCCGACTGATCATAGAGCTGATAATGGCAAATGTAGTTAATAATATTGAAATAAGACGATGTCCCTAGTATACCATGTCATGTCTATTTTAAAGGGGGTGCGTCATTTCGAACTAAAATGAAGAAACTTGAAGGTTGTTCACCAAGATAAATGTGCTTGCATCAAGTCTAATGATATCTGAACAACCAAAGAACTGCTAATGGCAAATGTAAACAATATTGATATAAGACAATGTCCCTAGTATACCATGTCATGTCTATTTTAAAGGGGGTGAGTCATTTCGAACTAAAATGAAGAAACTTGAAGGATAAGGATGTTCACGAAGATGAATGTGCTTGCATCAAGTATAATGATAACTGAACTATCAAAGAACTGCTAATGGCAAATTTAAACAATATTGAGATAAGACGATGTCCCTAGTATACCATGTCATGTATGTTTTTAAAAGGGGTGCGTCATTTCCAACTAAAATGAAGAGACTTGAAGGATGTTCACGAAGATAAATGTGCTTGCACAAAGTATAATGATATCTGAACAATCAAAGAACTGCTAATGGCAAATGTAAACCATATCGAAATAAGACGATGTCCCTAGTATACCATGTCATGTCTATTTTTAAAAGGGGTGCGTCATTTCCAACTAAAATGAAGAGACTTGAAGGATGTTCACGAAGATAAATGTGCTTGCATCAAGTCTAATGATATCTGAACAATCAAAGAACTGCTAATGGCAAATGTAAACCATATTGAAATAAGACGATGTCCCTAGTATACCATGTCATGTCTATTTTTAAAAGGGGTGCGTCATTTTCAATTAAAATGAAGAAACTTGAAGGATGTTCACGAAGATAAATTTGCTTCCATCAAGTCTAATGATATCTGAACAATCAAAGAACTGCTAATGGCAAATGTAAACCATATCGAAATAAGACGATGTCCTTAGTATACCATGTCATGTCTATTTTTAAAAGGGGTGCGTCATTTCCAACTAAAATGAAGAGACTTGAAGGATGTTCACGAAGATAAATGTGCTTGCACAAAGTCTAATGATATCTGAACAATCGAAGAACTGCTAATGGCAAATGTAAACCATATCGAAATAAGACGATGTCCCTAGTATACCATGTCATGTCTATTTTTAAAAGGGGTGCGTCATTTCCAACTAAAATGAAGAAACTTGAAGGGTGTTCACGAAGATAAATATGCTTGCATCTAGTCTAATGATATCTGAACAATCAAAGAACTGCTAATGGCAAATGTAAACAATATTGAAATAAGACGATGTCCCTAGTATGCCATGTCATGACTATTTTTAAAAGGGATGCGTCATTTCCAACTAAAATGAAGAAACTTTAAGGATGTTCACGAAGATAAATGTGCTTGCATCAAGTCTAATGATATCTGAACAATCAAAGAACTGCTAATGGCAAATGTAAACCATATTGAAATAAGACGATGTCCCTAGTATGCCATGTCATGTCTATTTTTAAAAGGGGTGCGTCATTTCCAACTAAAATGAAGAAACTTGAAGGGTATTCACGAAGATAAATGTGCTTCCACCTAGTCTAATGATATCTGAACAATCAAAGAACTGCTAATGGCAAATGTAAACCATATTGAAATAAGATAATGTCCCTAGTATGCCATGTCATGACTATTTTTAAAAGGGGTGCGTCATTTCCAACTAAAATGTGCTATCATCTTTGGCGATATTTTTTAGAAATGAAGAAATATGTATAAAAAGTATGTTTCTGTAAATAGCTGGCAATTGGTATGAAGTATCTTCCCCTAAAATTTGACAGAGCCGTCTGGTATGATTTTGAAAATAACACGTTTCAAGTTGGCAGTACTATCTCAACCACATTTCTATCAGGATTCGTCTACCTTAAAAGCAAAAGACCACATAAGAGTGACCCAGGAGCTACTTAATGAATATCTAATTACCTGACCTCTTGAAAATGTTTATTCATAGCCAGATGCAACATAAACTCATTTTACAACGATTTGAGTCTCATTAAAAAGGCGAAATCGTGTTTTTTAACGCGGAAAGCGCAAGTTTGTTGGAAAAAGTTAATTACTTATTTAAACAAGGCGCTGGTTAGTACAGGAATTTACGGAAATAACAGTGAAAAGAAAACTTAATCGTGTTTCTTCACTGTTTTAAGGTCACGCTAATATTTCGTTAAGATTTCAGCTTCTTTCGTTTTGACTAATTGCTTTTCTTTATCAAAATGTATTTAGGCGTTTTTTATTTTGGGGATAGCAAAAAAAGATCCAAAAATGAGCGGAACATAATGATTACCTAAGCTTTTCTTCTGACACCCATCGGATTAGTAAGTCAGAAAGAGAACGAAAACGAAGCGCAAGGAATAATCACATCTAGGGATGGATCGAAACTTACCAATATAGAAACTATGGTTTTAGGAACATTATGAGAACTATGGTTTTGATGCAGACCGATTCCAAGAAACATATTAAATACATGGGTCTGAAGAAGGATTAAATCCGTAACATAAATTAATGTGGATGGGCTTAGTCGTTAGAGCACTCGCCTATGATTGGCAAGAGCCTGGGCTCAACACCTGGTGCTGGCATATTTGAATTCGGCACTATCCCACTTCAGAGAATACATGTAGAAGTGAATTGCACGTCTTCATCCTTGTGGGTTAGGGTTATATGTGAGTTTAGGGTTAGGATTAGATTTCAGATATTAGTTATGAGGTTTTAAAGATCGTTTAAGGAATAGTGAGGGGCAATGTTTAACATAAGGGGGGGGTTTTATCAGGGTTAAAAGGGGTTTCAGGTGAGGGTTTACTCAAAGAACGGATCAGTATAAGATGACGTTATTGGGTATTTCTTGCTCATGATGGTCCGGATTTTAGTGTAGACAGAATTTCCTTTGATGCACTAGTATCTAACAGCACACATTTAGGCAGAGTGTCGATTCTTATGGAAGAAACTTATTCTTTATTATCAAGCTGAAAGTATCTAGGCCAACGCACGCCCTCTTTTGTTCGGAGAATAATTCTGCTTTTGAATATGTATGACGACAGGGCGAAAACTCCCATTGTTGATGGATAAAATTTGTTATACGGTGAGTTAGAAATACGCACAGTGACTCGCTGACAAGAAAAAGGCCCACGCAAATCAAAATATTGATCACGCTCGTACTTAAGGACAGCCTGGTGGCGAGGAGTAATCTCTCCAATTAACTTTGGATTATACAAAGCTATTTTTGAATTTTCCTCGACACATATTTGCACTATAATAAAGCACATATAAGATGTACTTATAGCAGATTCTCTTAATTTCAAAATCCAGCATTTTCTTGATGGGGATAGCTAAAGAAAAATACTCGTATTTGTCGGGTTTGTTTTATCATTGTGCAATGAACGATTCTGCAAAACATGGTGAGTCTTTTCCACGCAATGCATGGTGGGTGTTTTCTACGCAATGCATGGTGGGTCTTTTCTACGCAATGCATTGTGGGAATATGCCCCTAGCAAGTCATGGCAACTAAAACTAAAGATCAAGGCCGTAGCAGTTGCAATATCATCGAAAGTCTTTTGAATTAAGCTTATCGAAGAAGGGACTCCTAAACAAAAGTTAAAAGCTATAAATTCGTAGTTTTCAAGATAGATTTTTAACGGTTAGGGCCTAAATCGTACGTAGCTGCACTGCAGTCAAGGTTTCGTGCTGTAGTTGTTAGGTTTGGAAGCTATGAGTTTCTGAAGGACAATTTTCTATCATGTATTGCGTGAAGTAAGGTCTGCCATCTTTTAAGGAATTGATTTCAAATGAACTAGTGAAGAGAGTAATACTAATGGTTGTGAAACTTTTTGCGCAGGAAAGAACAAGAAAGTGTTTGGGGCGAAGGGATGCTCTCTTATTTCCAGCCCCAGGGCTCTGAATTTCGAATTCAAACAAAAACAGGGTCAAACCTACATAAAAATTTACCCTGTCGTACGGCAGACAGGTTTTTGTTGGAATGCATATTAGGATATTTCTGTTTATTTTCGATTTCAGCCGAGGCGATGATTTTGAAGTGATACAGTATCGGCCAGAGGCCGGGGGCTTTGATTACATTGACGACTTCGAAGAGGTTCAACTTACATTTAATGAAGGAGATAGTGAGGACCCTCTAGAGAGGAGGTCTACCATCTTGGATAACCTGGCGGCATGGTTACAGAAGCCCGCATTGAATTGTGGGGATTGCAAGTCTGATAAAAACGAATGCAAACGAACTGAAGGCGATTGCGATGAAAGATTCAAAGAAAGACCAAGTGGAAGAGAAAATTTTGCGAACTTTTATGACGTGGAAACTGATGAAGATTTAGGCCTTATTGATGAGGCGTATTTGAATGAGGACAAGGGAAGAATTGATGCAGAAACGCACATCGACGGACTATCAGATATACCAGATAGTGGAACTAATATAGACGCAGCTTTCATCGATAGAAATGTTGAAATAACTTTAGGTGATACGCCTAAACATGTCAAACGTGGTGCGAATATTGAGGACAGCACAAGGGGAAGGGAACTTTCAAACAGCAAACTTACCCAAGCCAATACATCAATCAGAAAGGGTATGATCTCTAATAACACCAAGGAATTAAGACATGGGCCAAAATGCTCCAATACACAGACTAAAACCCCCTCGCGTGTCTTCTCGGCCGAGCGGCTATCAAAGATCGACTTGGATAAAAGCCCATCTGGAACAAAGTTGAACCGAATACGAATTGATGTGAATTCATTAGAGCAAGGCGAAGGGTTTCACAAGATATCTCCGGTTTCTCGACGTAATGCCAGTGACATCAATACAACTTCTGCCATCCCACTTGTGGAGATACTTTCCAGCGATTCTGCAACCGAGGCGGAACAATCCTGTGACGATGAGGGTGATTCTGACAGTGAGGCTAGCAGTGTTGGTGGAGTTGAACACGAGGATGCAACCGATCTGCATAGGAATAACAGTGGCCACAGTGCTCTTCCATGGAATAGGTAAGCATTATTCAATTCAATTCAATTTCAAAATATTTGTTGAGGCTGCCAACCAATTTCACTTTGTAACGAATGCTGCCGCTGCAAATTGCTTTAATATACCACTCTGACTTACCGTGTGGAAAGGAGACTTAGAAGGGTTCTGGGGAGTAAAATCTTCTTTGTCAACATTTTCAGCCTACATTGACTGGTTTCTCGTGCAAAGAAGGCAATTAACCATGTGCAAGAAGCGAAGTGCCTGGTTGAACCAGAAGCAAAATTTAAGTGACTTGAAAGTCAACTGAAACTAAGTTTCATGCTTCACCAATAAAAGCCTTGATGATTTGATAACGAGTAGCAGATTGCAATGATTCGAATAAATTCGAGAAAGAGTCAAACGACAAATTATACAATCACTGTCATAGAAGGTGTTACTTTCACATTGCAGAAGATCTTTTCGCACCCCAGAACTTTACCCCCCCCCCCCATATGAACTGTTAGTCAAAATGGTGAATTCGCTTCAATGCATACAGGTATTTTGAAGTTTGTCAACATACAAACCATCAATGCCCAATTCGTTGATCCCACAGGTCATAAAAATCTTATTGATACCTGTGATAATCTACTTGCCAGAAAGTTTAATTCATCAAGAGTTCTCTTTTACTGCAGCTTGGTTAGATGAGGATGAGGAAGCGGGCACTCAGTCTAATTCGCACACAGCAGTGATTTGTATTATTATGTCTCCTCGCTGCAGATTTGCCATCTGCAGATATGCGTGCTATCATTATTGCACAAAGAAGCTAACATTCTAAAGCTAAACTATTTGCATGAATTTGTTGAAATTGTCAAATCAATGCGTAATGTGCATTACAACAAAGATAAAGTCTTCCCATCACTTTAGTGACAATTTCTTAACAAATGAATTCAAAATAACCATGATACAAGGTGAAGCAAACATCATGAAGTATATGAATCAAATAAACTATGGGGTGATAAAACGCTACAAAATAAAGGAGAATAGCTCTGAAATATCCTCCCTGCACAGATTAAGAATATTGCCAAGTTCAAAGCTTTCAAAGATTAACTCAAAGCTAGTTTAATTGCAAAATATTAAATCATTGAATGGAAAAAAAGACTGTTATATTTTATAACAGGCTTATCACAATAGACCACTTTCACAATGACGTCAATTCTTTTGAAATTCTTCTAGGAACATCACTATCCTCGATATCATGTTGATCCAAATCCCAAAGGCGTGCTTTGCTCTTAGCAACGCATAGAGTTGTTTTGTAGTTGTACTATTAGCATAATGATATGATGAAGGATTCTTGCTCAGTAGGAAATCACATCACTTGCCTCGCTTTCAAACATATTTACGTCATTTTGAAAGTGGTCTATTTTATGATGAATTACACATAGCATTTTTCTACCACATATGTAATCAATTAGCCATTGTATTTAACTTATTTTGTATTTTGTAGCTTTTTGTTAATGGCCCAAGCTAGATAAGCTCCGCTTTACTTGAGTGGTGTAGGATATAGTATTTTGTAATTTACTGCTGTTTAATCCTATGAATAAAATTGATTTGAATTGAAACTGCAACCGTTGTTGGAAACATACCTAGATGTCACAAATAATGTTTACGAGATTTGAACTTTAAATTTCATTTAGCAATTTGTGCTCCTGATCACAATACATTTTTCATACCCTGTATTGGTTAGAAATTCAGTTTTTTGTCACAATGTATAAGAAGCTTTATCAGTATCGTAAACTATCGTTACAGATTTTTTCTAAAGTTGAATATATTTGGCATGGATATTACTACCTTTAGTGTTTTCAAATATTTATTGTCTTCCTTTAGTGTTTTCAATATTCGACTTATAGAGGTTCTGCAAAAGTGTCTCCTTCTATTTTTCTGTTGCATAAGGTCATTAGTGTAGGCCCTTATGTCACAAAAAAGGACTTGGCTCAATGGAGCTTGTTACAAGCGAAACTTTTGTTGCTATGGCACTAACATGGTCCAAGGGTAAGAAAAATCTAGGGTGCCAACTTCGCACCTATTTTAGTCACGTGATATGACGTCATCAAGTGTCCTGGTCTAATAAAAAAAAAGTGCGAGACTTTTTAAAAAACTATACACCAAGCGATAGCAAATTAAAAACTTAACAAATAATACCAAAACACCTTATATGAAAAATGAAAGACAAACGAGTTATGGCCGTTCAAAGTTTTCATTATTCGGGGGGTAACGTCAAAATTTTTACAGGTATTTTTTTTAAAAAAATGCTAAAATATGAGCCATTTCAATGTACATAATAAATTTACGCAGTAGTTAGAGCTAGAAGTGCTACTTTAAACGTTTAAATAGTAAATATTGAGTCTCAGCCTGAGCTTTGGACGAATTTAATCTTTTAGGTGAGCCCCCCTGAAATTATGTAAATTGCAGAATAGGTTATTTTTCTTAGTTTTCAAATCGCCATTGTTTTACTTTTAAACAAACCGTATCAAATTTCTCCCCTAGTCATTGTTTACTCAGGAATTTGATCTGCTTTCCTGAATCTCAATCCCTCTCACATGCTTCAGACAGACATCTTTCACTATCACATGACATTTTCGTCAGTAAGCAAAGTCAAACAACGTGACATTTTTAAATATTCAAAATGTAATCCTGATATTTAGTTCGAAACAGGAATGGACAAACCTGGTCCTTCAGATAGTAAGCGGAAGAAGATCATCGATTTTAGCAAATGTATAATCTGCCAGAAAGAAGATTCCAAGAAGAAGGTAGGCCTAGGCCCTAAGATTCTTTTTAAATTTTGAAAAATTCAGCATTACGTGAATTCTACATTGTAAAGTAGCGATTACTCTTATGATCATAGTTTTCTTATTTATGTTGTTAATATATTTGGTAAATATGAAATGAATTTTAATTTATTTAAGGTTGTCAAGTGCCCAGAATTCATCGAGAAGCTGATAAACGCGTTTGAAGAGAGAATAAAATATGGCGACGAGTCAATTCCTCCCAGTGCAAGCTCTATTCTCGATACACCGTTACAGAGGCTGTATGAAAACAAAGCCACGTATCATTCTGAGTGCTATAAAGCTATTACAAATCGGAGCAAAATTGATCGACTTAAAGCGAAAGCTAAAAGCCCTAATGCACTTGCAGCAAGTGAAGAACAGACGAACAACTCTTCTTCTCAAGCGAATCCAAGGCCCAGTGATCAATCAAAAAGAGATCTTAGATCAAGCAATATTGGCTTTGATAAACAACTCTGTGTAATTTGCCAGAAAAAAGGAGGAAAGCTAAGAAAGGTCATGTTCAAAGAGATGGGAGCTAATATGCTTTCAGTCGCTAAGGCCATGGAAGATAAATCATTTTTCATACGACTTAATACTATACCAAACGCTTGTGATGCAGTTGCCAATGACGTCATGTATCATCTGGTCTGCTGGGTAATGGCTCAAAGAGCAGCAAAAGCCGATAGTCAAGGAATAGGGAACATCGAGGATGTTAGTCGAGTGCTAGCAGATATTGAAATCGTAAATACTGTGAGGTCTATGTTACAAGAAAACCCTGATACTATTCTCACGATGAACGACATTAATGCATTCTACAACAAACTGTTGGACAATGAAACCCAGATACAAAACTTCAAACAGTACATAAAGCGACTCCTCCAAGAAAACATTGCAAATGTTGTATTTCATAAGCCAAAGAATCGAAATGAGTCTGAACGTGTCTGTTTTAATGATGCTGTGTTAGATGCTGTTGAACACAAATTTGCCTGTGATGAATTTTTGAATATTTTTGAATGCGCAAGCACTGTTAGACAGGAAATCCTCCAGCAAAAACCTTGGCTTTTCGAAGGTGACTTTGAAGGGTTCACAGTTCCTAAATCACTACACCAACTTATCAAATGGATTGTTCTCGGTGCCAAACATCAGATAGGTGATTCTACTCGCAGTTTACATGAAGCAGATGTAACAGTCAATAACATATGTCAAATCATAATGAAAGCAACAAAAACAACAAGGCAAGTTAGGTATAAGCCAGCCGTTACCTCAAACGCAAGTTTTCGCTCCAAACTTCATTCAGAGACACCATTTTCTGTCGGTTTAGGGTTACACATACATAAAGAGACACGCAGTAAAAAAATCATCGATTGTCTTTCTGAACTTTCCCTCACCATTAGCTATGATAAAATCATGAAAATTGAAACAGAGATCGCTAACACTGCTACCAAAATAATAAGGGAAAACGATGGTGTTTTCATACCACCTACCGTAACACAAGATACGAAGATACATTTTGCTATTGATAACACCGATTTTCACAACGATACACCGGATGGTAAGCTTGAATTTCATGGGACCGGACAGATCTTGTTCCAAAAACGAGCAGCCGAGAAAAAGCACACGAACCTCAAGATTGAAAGATCATCCAGCAGCACAATCATGTTTAAGCAAAATCCTTTCGAAAAAACGATGCTTTGCAACAAACCAACACCGCAACGTGAATCGTTTCCACTTTTTACGGGAGCAACACCAGCTAACGAAATACAGCTATACCAGAACACAGATCGTTGTTGGGCGCTTTGTCAAATCTTCAATGAAGAAAGACTGATGCCTTTGCCAAGTTGGGCAGCCTACAATTCGCTAGTAACAGAAGGTTGTGAAGAAACAATGTGCCAAGGAATGCCGCTTTATCCAGGATCACCAACTGATTGGTCAAACCTTTATACGGCACTGAAGATTGCTCAAGGTATAAATGTTAAGGTTACTGGAACAAAGAAAACAATCATAAGTCTTGATTTGCAATTGTATTCGAAAGCTATTCAACTGAGAGAGAAAGCAGAAATCCGCCAAGACTTCATATTCAGACTTGGAGAGTTACATGTGGTTTTTGCTATGTTGAAATGCATCGGAAAGTACATCGAAGACAGTGGTCTGGATAGATTATTTACAGAAGCTGGAATATATGGAGAAAACACGTTGTCGCAAGTTTTAGCTGGAAAGCATTATAAAAGAGCAATGGAAGCCCATACAACAATGTACTTGGCGCTTTTTCATTTGCTGTTTCGAAAGTTCCACAAGACGAACTTTGCCGATCCAGATGCAACCAGTCGAGTTCAATCAGAGATCGATTCGTTTGAGAGGATTCTCGAGCAAGGTGCAGAAGAAGAACGCAAGCAACAACACGATAAGATGCTAAAATTTCTTGACAAAGAAGGCGTCTTGAATTATTTACAAGCATTTGCAGATGGTCTCGATAATCAAGCTCAGTTTCAGTGGAATTACATGAAGATGTTCGAGTCTCTTCTTCGTTTCCTCCGAGCATCACGTCAAGGTATATGGCAGCTCCATCTCTCTTCACTCAATGAGTTTGTTCAATATTTCTTTGCACATGATCAATTGAATTACGCCAGACTTTCCCCCGTTTATTTGGCAAGGATGCAGGAGCTAAAGAATTCAGATGCAGAATCATGGCTTTACCTTCAGGATAACTTTTCTATTTGCAAATCAGGAATACCATTCACAGCAATTGGATCTGACCATGCCATGGAGCAAGAAAACAAAGCCTTAAAGGTAATAACCCATGCCAATTTGTTTTTAATATTTTATTCGTTTTACCATTTAAACTGAAGATTTAACTAAAACAAAGTCTTATACAAGCAGACAAATCCGTAATTATTTTTTATATTTTCTCAGGTCAGTGGTGGTGTTACTGGGTTAACTCAGCGTCAATCTGCATTGAATCGTTTTTCCCTTATCTCTCCCATGCTCGCATCTTTATCGGAAGACTTTTGTCGACTACAGAACATAAATACTGACTACAGAAAGCTTCACTATCAGCTAACTGGTACAACAAGATCTAGAATTGGCTCCAATGTACGTGCATTAGTGAAGACTATGGATGAATTCGATATTGGGTTTGATGAATCAGACTGTGTTTTTAATGTCATATCCAAGGCCATACTTCCCACCCAGTCTGCTTTTGAAGTACTCCATCATGCAGCAATTGGAAAGGAATGCTATGATGAGTTTATAAAAGAAAGGTTTCACGGCTCCCTGTCAGTTTGGGCACCCATGAAGAAACGAAAGCTGAAATCCTTTAAAGCCACCAAGACTGTGATCAAGACAAAGGTTGGAGCTAAGGTTGTTCAACTAAAGGAAGAAAAGACTCTTCTGGCAAGATTTCTGATCGCCGCTCGTAAAAGACCAGACCTCGATTTAGAACATTGTCTTGGCAACTTCGAATTTTCTGTTGTACCGAAAGCATTGTTCACTGGCGATGGTCAACTGCTGACATGCACTGATAAGTCTGCTATAATGCATCAGGTGGAAAATCTTGCAGAGCCTGGAGAATCTCAGGAGATAATGAGCAGTTCAACAGATTCTTATCGAGCGATAGTAATCGATGGTATGGCTCTTGTGAATCAAGTTAAGAAAACAAAGGAAATGTTGACATGTCAGGTAAGGTACCTTAGGCCGGCAAAGTTGCGCCTTAGAAGTCGATGAGAAATGAGTTAAAGAAATCTTAATTTCGTAAAGTACAGCTTAATTTCGGGCAATTCCAAATTAAACTTAAAAAATTCGAGTTTTTAGCTCTGCGTAATAATACCAATTAACGTCGCTGCTAACATAAGATGGTGCAAACAAGTGCCGGCCAAAGGTATATAAAGGGGCCATTCAAAAGTTAGGTAACGCCTGAAGGATGGGTAGTTGAAAATGGTGAGTTTTGGTGTTACGTGATTTTTGAATGGCCCCATAAGGATATATTTTAATGAAGATTTGTTTATCTGTTTACTTGTTTAATTTTCTGCGGTATACGAGCATCAAAAAACGTAAACTTATCAGTCATTAATTGATTGCTGCACTCCATTAGTCCTCCATGATCTCCATTAACATTCACATCTCAGCTTTGATATACTGCTACAAAGTTTGTGTACGGAAAGGTAATGTAAAAAATATCACTTTTTTCCTAGGACTTTGCCGAAGCATTTATCAAGAAAGTATGGAAAATCGGAAAAGATTTTAACGAAATTCATCTTGTTTTTGACCGGTATATTCGGGATTCTTTGAAGTCAAGGACGAGGCAGCACAGAACATCAGGGAAAGAAGTCCGATACCGAGTGAAAGATGAAACAAGTATTGCCAATACAAGCTTGAAGCAATTTCTATCACACATTGATACAAAGCAGGACTTGACCATCTACCTGTCCCAAAAGACCATCGAGAAATTTAACACCATGGGTATAACATATGTGGTAACATATGATACAATGTCTGTGACGAACATCAATCAAATGGAAATCGATTTAAAAATTCATGACCATGAAGAAGCGGATACCCTTCTCGTTCTACATGCCATTGAAATTGCTAAACGAATTCCTTTGTGCGAGTGTTACATTTTTTCACCAGATACTGATGTATTTCTTCTATCAATCAATTTTTACGAATCACTGCCAAACGTCACAATGTTTTGGACAGGGAGAGGAGACAATTTGCGATGCATCGACATTGGGAAGTGCTACGAATCTCTTGGTTCACAAAGAGCTTCTGCCATGTTAGGGTTCCACACTTTTACTGGTTGTGACCAAACAGGAAAGTTTAACGGAAAATCAAAAATCGCTTGTTGGAAAGTTTTCACAAGAAGCGACGACGACATTCTTCGTGCATTATCAGCTCTTGGAGAAGATGAAGGGCCTCCAACGCAAGAGACTTTAGAGTCATTAGAACGTTTTGTCGTTTCACTTTACGGTGGCAACAGCTGTCCAACTCATGTTAAGACCCTACCACAGCTGCGCTGGTATCTGTACTCAAAGTTTCAAACTGATGCAGATAAATTACCACCAACGATGTCCGCTTTAAAATTCAAGATCTTTCGTTCTCATTATGTCTCTCTGGTACTGAGAAGAGCCTGCCAGCCTTTGCAGAACCTACCATCACCCGATATTAATGGATGGAAAAGACAGAATGATGCCTTGACGCCCATAATGACAGATAACCTACCAGCTCCAATGGCAATGATTGAGTTGAGTGTTTGTGGATGCAAATCAAACTGTCAGAACAACAGATGCAAATGTCGGAAAAACAGGCTACCTTGCACGGATATGTGTAAATGTACAGGCTGCACTAACAGTACAGAAGATGGAGAAGATGATGAATTCGGCGAAAGTGACAATGATTTAAATACGGGTAGCGATGATGATGATGACTGAGCCTTGGACCAATATCTAAGATAATTCTTTTTTGTTCTACCATATAAATATATAATCCTTCTTTTTTTTAATTTCAAATATCAGGTAAAGCTAACAAATGATTACAATAGTGACATTTTGCATAGAAAATCATATATAAGGGTTGCTTTGTAGCTATACTGTATTTAAATAAAAGTAACCAAAAGTGGGCGAACATGGGCTAAAATGTATCCAATATCGTTTTTACAGCCTAGAGAAACTCCGAGGGCAAGCAAAACAGTACCAAATGCTGAGATTCATCGAAACTCACTTTTACGTTTGATTTGCAGATGGAAAATATGTAGGATTAGCCTAAATATACAAGATACATGTTTTCAGGGGGGTCCGGAAAATGATTAAATCAATGTAAATCTCAAGCTGAATTGCATTTGTACAACTTCAACAGTTAAACTTGCATTTCTACCTCTAAATACAGTGTAAATTTATTATAGGCATTGAAATGGCTCATATTTTAGCATTCTTTCAAGAAAAATACCTGTAAAATTTTGACGTTACCCCCTGAATAATGGAAACTTTGAACGACCATAACTCGTTTGTCTTTCATTTTTCATATAAGGTGTTTTAGTATTGTTTGTTTAGTTTTTAATTTGCTATCGTTTGGTGTATAGTTTTATAAAAAGTTTCGCACTTTTTTTTTATTAGACCAGGACACTTGATGACGTCATATCACGTGACTAAAAAAGGTGCGAATTTGGCACCCTAGATTTTTCTTACCCTTGGACCATGCTAGAGCCATAGCAACAAAAGTTTTGCTTGTAACAAGCTTCATTGAGCCAAGTGACATAATGGCCTACACTACATTTTTCATGTCTCGTATTGATAGAATCTTATTTTTGTTTAGTTCTTTAGAAAGTCTTACAAAGTTTTAAAGAAGCTCGGTCAGTATAAATAAATATCGATGAATATTGTTTTCGTAGGGAAGATGATCGGTCGATTCTTATGACGTGTCAGCAAAAAGGCCCTTCAGAATCCACTTTCGAATTCATCGCCAGTCAGCTAACCAAGAGAACGAAAGTTGAAGTAAGAAATTTTCCTCTTTGTTGATGTCAATATTCATACACTGTCTGTGCTTAAACGCACAATCTTTGACAGGCTATTCAATATTCTGTCGACTTGCAAAGAGTTTGTATTCATTTCAGAAGAGCTAAATATTTAAGAGCTTATTTTTTTATATCTCTTTGGATTCGATTACTTCCATGGAGAATAGTTATATGAGCATTTGATAAAACGCCAGGTCTACAAGCTGATAAACGAATCTCGAAACCAAGCATAAAGGTACAAGTATAAATTCTCATGTCCCTCTATCAACCGGTATTTTCGTCCGTTATCAGCTTTTTATTTCATGTTTTCTTGTTAATAAATCGTAAGCTCTAAGGCCTTTATAGAAATGAACTTTAAAATTACCTATGAGTGGTGTTTGAAAAATTGTTTATTAATAATCATCATTATTTTTACTTTACCTAGTACTTTGTACCTTAAAAGCATCCTTTGTCTGTACAGTTGGTTCGACAAGGACATGAATTCTTTTTTTACTTTGCACCAGAGCCTGTAGTTGGTCGGAAGATACCAGAAGTTCTTCTTCGATTTTTAACCAATGATTACGTGCAAAACTTCTCGATGATATGAGCATAAGGTCATTTTATGGAGCTAAATTTATAGCAAAAATTAACAGGAACAGTCAACAGATGACTTAGCTATCCTGCTGTAAATTTCAAACTCAAACCTTTGAAATAGATTCAATAAAAGTTATTTTATAGACCGTCAAAGATATTTTTTGAAAACCTCTGAATTTCTGCGGATAAAGTTTAGTCGAAGAATCTATCCTAGCAACCAACTGTTTTTTACCTCTGAAATGTCATCAATTTCTATAATGGTGGCTATTAGTAAAAATGATTGATGATGTTCAATTGAAAATTTCCCTTGTCATAGGAATTACGGGGTGACAAAGTCAGACCCATTTGCACTTTTGGCTTGGGTCTACCACAGAACTTTGAGTTTATCACAATTGTTTTTGGGTATATCGATGTTTTAGGATTTCCATTATGGTTCTACAAATAAAATAAGTTTTAGTATGCTTGAAAATTATGATTGAAAAGTCTAATTGATTTTAACAGGTCTTTCATAATCATTGCTCATAGAACATGTTTCCTCCTGATTTATCAAAAGATTTCATAGATGAAAGCGCACGATGTAAAATATTGTGTTCAAGTCTGTCACAAAACTGCTTCAACATTGGTCTGCGTCAAAGTCTATGAATTTTATCTGGGCCTACGAAACTTTTCTTTGCGTCGTCTTGGTCTGACTTGGACACCTCGTGAAGTTGAACGTCATCGAATGTTTCTTTCAAACTTAATTCGGGAAATGTCTACATTATTTTCTGTTCCTAGCCTAATTCTCATATGAATGAGCCAAATTCACGACTTTTCGATAAACTTTTCGCCTAATCCATTTAGATGTAGTCACTCTTGTTAGTCATTTGGTGAACAATGTGAGGATGTTTTTGATTAAATTTTAATGAAATATGGTTAGTCAGACGATTACCTGACCTATTTAGAAAACTCCTCCTTAATCAAACAGTCTTAAGTGCAATTGTCTAATGCTTCGTCTCAATAATGTTATTTTGCGCGCATAATGCTTTTATGAATTTCAGTTTTGCTGTAATCACGCAGCAGTGTAAATAGGATTAATTAATGATGGATGAAAATAGAAATTAGATGGCTTTGCTCTCCTTAATTTCTGTTTTGATGATTACTTTCTGATTTATGATTTTTTAGACCTCTGAAAAACTTCAATTTTTCAGATGTAATTTTTCAGAGTCATGTGTTTTTCTTTTTATTTTAAACTCTTCGAGATATCCTTTTATGATAGAAGGGTATCCCCTATTGCCCCCTATAATGACAGTCCTGAGTTGGAAATTCTTCATTTCATTTTTCCATTATAAATTTTAGCTTTGATGTCTTTTTGAAGAAAGTACATTATAAATCAGCTTACTTGAAAAGGGCGACCCTAAAATGAAATATTTGAAAATACTCGTCATGCTTAAAAAGTTTTTTTTCTTTTATTTGTAGGTTCGTGAAAGATTCACTAAATTGATGGAGCTTTATAAGGCTGCAAAAAGCTAAAAGAAACTGATGAAAAGGTTTGAAAGTAAACGACGCTTAGTGCTTAAGGGTTCCTAATGTTTTAAGGTTGTGAAATAGTGATAATGTATAAGAGAAAGAAAAACCACTGATATAAGTGCAATTATAATTTCTAATGATTCTTTTAAACAATCGACAGATTTTTATTGTTTTACAGAATTTGACAATTTAAGCAATTCACGACATGCTAAGCTTGATTAATATTCTGAACAAAAATGCAAATCAATGTGTACCTTTTAGTTGAATTATTCAACTTGTTTGTTTCCTGATAATTTACGAGAAACAGAGTTTTGATTTCGATTGTGTAGTGCACCTGTTACTGAAATAGCCTAGGTAAACACAGTGGCGTGGTGAGCATGATTGGCCCCCGGGGGCAAACATGATTTGATAGCCCCTTATGGAGATGGAAGCCAGTTTTCAGGGGGATTATCTCGGATAGGGTTGAGAAGAAGTAGGATTTGGAAAATCAATCGAGATTATTTATGTAAATGACCTGAGTTGAATTTTTGAATCAACGAAATCTGAGTTTTCGCCTCAAATGTTCTACTTACTAAGCTACCGGACAATCAATTAACTTGACAAACTCGAGCCATATTTAAAGCGAAGCAAGATAAATTTCACCCTCGTTTTTAGGTAGGTTAAGCATTAGGGATTACTTATATCACCTATCAATTCAAGCTTTCCATTATCATAAGATTTAGCTCAATGAAGTACTTCAATTAAGGCGATCATCGGTAACTCGAAGAACTCTAAAGACCTTCGGTATTGAATAAGGTTCCCTTGTTCCCTTATTCCCGGGTTCCCATTCCAATATTCCCAGTTCCTCTGTGTATAACTAGCCGAATAAGGTCCCTATGAACCAAAAGATGATACACATTTAAATGTATAGTATGAGTTAAGTATAATAATGCAAAAAGACATTTCATACAGCTTTATGTGTCACCAGGTTTTGCCGCACGTTCGATTCGTTAACCTAATAATAGGCATCCAATACTGGACTCTCTCGACGAAAAAAGAAATTTTTCAGGTACTAACTGGTGGGCCAATTTGTCCAGTAGACCCCTCGGCTTGCCCCAGCAGTTGGAGATTAATTCCCTTTTTTTCCCCAGTGGCCCTAGTAAAAAATAGGTCCCTTTCTTTATTTATATTTATAAGAATTTATTTGAAAGTATCTATTCGGGCAAGAATCTTAATAATGAATGAAATGACCAGAAGCTTCATTTCGATTACTTTACTAGATTTTCGATCGTACGATCAAACGATCTTTATCAAAGTGAGTGTTGTTAAAAAGTTACAGGTATTTATAATGCTAACGACAAGGCTTAATGCTAAAAAATTGTTGTTTTACCTAGCTCATAAATATTTTGAAAAGAAGATAATTGAAATTTTTGGGCCCCTCTTCATGTCTTCCCGACCAGTGAAAAAACCTTCAAAAATCGCATGGAAGGAACTCTAAATTTCTTCAAGAGAATTGTAAGAAGGGTAAGTGACAGGCCACTGACGAAAGACCTCAGCTCTTTTCTACATGGCATGTTTCGACTTTCTCAGCCATCAAACGCGTAGAAAGAAGACTAAGATTGCAATCAAAATAATGCAGAAGTTTCTTTAGACGATTCTTAATCAGAAGAACTTGCAATGAAACCCACACGGTTGATCAATCCAATATAAAACTTTATTGCGTTGTGGAGAATTGTTTAAGCCGCTAGAAGCCTTTCTGCAAGACGTCTTTTTATTTCATTATTTTTCAGATTAAATTTGCAATGAGATTTTTCAAATCGGCACGCAACAACTTAGCAGATTAACTCATGAAAATTGACCTTGTAGAATAAGTTAAGATGTGTATCTGTCTTCCAAGCTTCGTGCAAAAGGATGTTGGTTAGTTTTCGCTTTGATGTCAAATCGTCAATAAAGACACGCTGATACTAATAGAAAAATACTAAAAGAATAATGCAGAACCATCGACAATGCCAATACTTTCTATGATCACTCTTTTAAGCTTTGTACCAGCAAAAATGAATGACTTACGCCCTTTTACTAATACCGACATTTTAGTGTAGAAAACTTAACATTGAAGGAGGTAATACAGAGGTGCAGTTAGAAATTCTGCAGGGCAAGGGCTCTAGTCATAAAACAGGGCAGGGAAATGCTCTAGTTGAGGCTCCAAATGGCTCCGGGTTCCTTGATTTTATCTTCAAAATCGTGGTTTCATAATTGTTAGCCGGAAAAATAGGTCAAATCAGCCTCTTTGCCTAACAGGGCAGAGGTTACAGCCCCCGCAAATCCCCCCTCATTAGATGCCCCTCTTGGAAATTAGGGCTTGCCTTAGATATAGTACACAGAAAGGGACTTCTTGAAGTTTTGCTAATCTCCGGAACTAAGTATAATTCAACTCAGGTTACGTTAGGGCCTTATTAGGTTAGGGTTAAGGGGTTAGGGCATTAGTTTTTGTGCTTGGACTATCGTTTTATGATCGGTTAGGGGCAAACTATCTCTCTGAAACACAAGAACTAATCGCCTAAACCTGACAATATAGTTAAGAAAGGGTTTCGTCAGGATTTTAGGGCTTCAAGTGTGGGTTTACTCAAAGAACCAAAGAATGGATCATGTATGAATGGGATATGAATACCATTGGTATCATTGTAATACCACCTTTTGCTAATTCTGGTTCACGGTTTACCATGGTCTCGACTCGTTTCCATGCATTGTTAAGTCAAAGCGAGATTATTATATATTAGCACCTTGGCATTTTTTGCTGCAGCACGAATGCCTCCCAAAATTTATCCACAAGAAGTCAGGAAGCCATAATATGGGTAGACTAAGTGGTAAGTTGAATCTCGATATTCATCAATTGTTTATCGTCCTCAAACTTCTCCTCTCATCAGGCAGAGAAAATACCATAGAATTTCTAGATGCAATGTGGTCGGCTTGCTGCTTTGCTTTAGGCCTTTTGAGCATGTTTTGATTAAATTTTTCCTGCTGGTGGCTTATTTATCAACTCATTTTGCACGTCTGCAAAACAAATACTCTGAGTGCGAACAGCTGTGATTGAAAATAAATGAATTGTCCTATTTATTCTAATCCAATCTTAAGCTTAAGATATGTTTCTCTTTGCCTATTAATCCGTAGCATCTCGTTTGAAAGAAGTTTTAAATAAATTATTTTTCGACAGTTCAAGGAGCATGACTGACTTAGAAATAACTGAATCAAGAAGAGCGGAGGTTTCCAGAAGTCAACTCTGAATTAACCAAATACAAATGGAGGGTATGAATATTTTTTTTCTATTTGTTAATTATTACTTATCTTCAGGGTTAAATCTGGATATATTTAATGTGGATCTAGGATTGATTTATGAATTGATGAAAAAGGAGTGTTTTATTCATATTTAAATTCATTCAGATAAAGCTTCAGTGGCTGTTGTCCACGTTTGTTCAACTGTCTCCCTATGCCCTTGCTTGACCTTACCAATTGTATTCAAGTCAAATCTGGACAGATTTCTGAGATTGGTCACAGACGAAAGCACTTCCCAGGTCTCAACACAGGCAATAATCTAAGGTGCCGTAATGACCAATCTGTGCAGTAATGATATGAAAATGTGCAGTGTTGAATTAGACTTGAATGAATATTCCACAAAGCAAAAAACTAGACCCAGCATAATAACAAAATTCAGGGCTGCGTTCCTGTATGGAAAGAAAGGCTTTTTTTGAAGAGAACATGTGTTTGCAATCAACCATTTTCAATTGCTCTATTTTGTTGTTCTATTGTTTACCTGTAAGTCTCGTGTGGGCACATGCCATACTTTCATTACTGGGGCCTGCATTGTTGCCTATATTTGAAACTGTCCAGTGATGAATGTTCCATTAAGCAAAAAACTAGACACAACATAAGAACACAACATAGTTCAAGGATGTAAGTATTAATATCATTTTAGCTTCATTTCTATACCATCCCGAGTCGTTAAGGAGTCTAAGTTTGGATCTGGCTCTGAACGATGTTCTTGAAACTGGTTTCCCATTTCCCCCAGGGCAGCTACTTTGTCATTTGTGCCAAGATGAATGCATGATGAATGCTCAATTTGTGCTGTGCTGAATATTTCCTAGATTATTGCCTGTCTCAACACATTTGGATTATTTAAAAGTTTGCTGGATCTTCAAGGACATACAAGAAACGTCAACTTTGAAATGAATTAAACAAGTTTGATGTTTATAACGGCAGATGATATCAGTCTACCACTGTTAGATTTTGATTGAATAACCATTGGTGATAGTATAAATGATGAAAATATGATTTATATCTTCTCTGATTCATTAGGAAAAAAAAATTCTAAAGTTTATAGCTTGGAAAGGGCTGTTTTGGATATATGTTAGCTATAGGAGGGCAAAGAGATGCCATAGATATTTCATATCTACGTAGTGGCTTCTCGAAATCTATGGGGACTAAAATAGGAGGGTAAAAGGGTCACAGAAAACCGGGCCGTTAACATTGAACTGTGACAGTCCATGGTCCAAAAACTAATTATGTGAAAGTCATAAAAAGTTTCTCAACTACAGACTTTTCTGTGTTATCTTGATGTCTATGATAAGAAACTCTTTAGGAACTTTTCGCAAATAGTACTCAAAGTCAATTAATAAAAATTCAAGCAATTTCAGCTGCCTGCAAATTATTTTTTTTAGAGAAAAGTGCAGTTATTAGAAAACTTAGCCCTGTTTTTGTTTCAATCTGCAACCTGTGAAGTGTGACATAAAACCTATGAAAAAAACCTGTGGGTAAAGAGCCTCAAATATGGTACCATATTGCTTTTTTTACGTTTTGTTAGGGGCATCTATTCAAGAGGGGTTGACGAGGTCTATTCAGGAGAAAGGTTAAAAGTCATTAAGTCAATGAGTTAAGATTCTAGATGGCACCTGAAATATGCACCATGTAAGGACTTCTGCAATTAGTTCTGCGTGTTTCAATTCATCCCAGAATTCTCAACAAACAATCATCTTTGATTTTGATGGGTCGTAAATCTCTCAAGTGATAAATGTGGCTTAAATTCTCTCTGGTCAACAATTTTCTGAAGATTGATTAGTGGGTGGAGTGTTTTTTGAGAACTTCTGACAAATGCCTCACAGATTTGATGCTAAAGCTTGTTTGTTAAACTAGTCTTAATCCTATATACATGCAACCACACTTTCAATAAGAATGGATGCATTGATTTTTGTGAATTGAGGTTTTACTATCTCTGGTAGAGATATATGGGTGTGCCATGTCTTGTCTCCAGTTCGGAATGCTGGTGTGAATAGACAAACAGCTCCTTCATGCTTGTCCTGAGAGCCATGGAAGACTTCATTGTCTCTCCACCGAGGATTAAACAGACAGAGATAGGCAGGGATGAGTGGACCACAAGTCTCAAGAGAGCTCACAATAATCTTTGAAATTGAATCCATAAACAAGTTCAAGTTAACTAATATCTTGAACCATTACCTCTCCATTGGTAAAACTAGAGATCACTTAGACTTATTCAGGGCTTGTCTCTGCATGGCTGTTGTGTTACCCATGCATTCTGCTGCTATTTCCTGATAGAGACAGGCCAAAATTTGCTAGACGACATCATTTAAAAATCAAAAGATAACTTCCTTTCTTAAGATATAAGTAATACCCTAATCTGCCTGCGAAATTAAATCAATCTGCCCTTGCTAAATCAGGATTTTTCTGACTGGGGGGTACCACACCCCACATACATCCCTTGAATTTTGCTTCTTTCTGTACCCATCAAATACTTATAACCACAAATGAAAGATCTTGTGGCTTAAACAGCATCAAGATCCAGGTTTAAACTCAGTTGTATACCCAAATGTGTTTACTGGCCCGTCATATTATTCACTTGATAGGGTGTTTTTTATGAATCTAGTTATTTTGTGTTTATAAGAACAAACGTAATGCTTTGCTTTATCGAATCTCAGATATTCTTCTAAAATCATCAAAATTTGGTTCTTCCAAGAAACGTTGTTAGTATCCAAAATATCAAGTTTTTTTGAGATTTCCTGCAATTCTTCTTAAAGTTCTTTTAGAAGTACCAACTCTCCTCAATATAAGAAAATTTCCCTGGAAGTGAAAGAACTATGGACAAAGACTTTTCTTGGAGAAAGCTAGAGTTGTTCGTTGCACTTGCAAAATTTAATATCCCACTCAAGCACCTATGACATATGCTACTCCACTGGGCTATGACCAACCAAAAATTTTGCAAGATTATACTGTTCCCTAAACAATTGATCTCAAAGCTCGTATTCCGGATAAATGCAAACATTAGAAAAATTTACTTCAATATGGCTATCTTTGAAACAATAGAGGATATCTATATTTTGGAATATTATAAGCAGCAAAGATTTGTGGAACTTTTCTAAAAAAACAACCAACTGTAGCTTCTCAACCTTGAAGCCTGTGGCTTGTCTACCCCCTTCAAAAGCTGACTTTTTCGGTTAACACCCGAAGCTGAGTATTGATTATGGTAATCATTAGCAAAGGTTAAATGTGATAACCAACATTTTAGACAAAAATAATTTGAATCCAGACAGTTATTCAAACTATCTGTCCGTAATTAAGATGTTAAGATGGTTGACTTCATTCAAGGGAGGGAAATTGGCATATCATGGCTTAGTAATTCTTGAATAAAGTGCAAGGGCCATTAGATTTCATCACGTGATATTTGTGAACTAGCAGATTTCATGAGTACAGGATAAAGGGGGCTATGGCTTGCCATTAGTCTGGCAAATATAGTCCAGTCAGTCAAACGCGTACTGGAATTACATATTACGGTAAATGCGAAGACACACTGTACTGCGAAGCACGGTTGTATAAGAAAGAAATTACAGGAAAGGGGAGAAAGTTTTGGAAATCTATTAGATTGCTTCTCGCAAAATTTTCAAGCTTCGAAGCTGCAGAAATGATTTTGTTTAGCTTTAAGTTAAACCAGGTTATTCGTTATTGTTCGGTTTTAGAAAGTTGATCAACCAGGTGCATACCCAGGACTTTTGATTGGGGGTGGCTTCCCCTGCCCCCTGGGTACGATTGCAATTTTCACCCAAATGGAACGTAGAAAGCACCTCAAACTCTGATGAGGGGGGCACGACTCTTGAAGGGTTCTTTTTCATCAAGTAAGAGGGGTAAATCTCTAAAAGTGAATAGGGTGCTACATATTTTGCAAAATCTTGGGGGTAGTTGCCCTGGTTCCTACGTATCCAGACCCATTTCACTCTGGTTTGATTCATTCTGCTTTGAGCTTGGATGTGACGGCGCTGGCGTTCCATAGAATCTCCATCAACAGGAGCGTAGTTTGAATTTTGATAGTAGACTATACTGTCTTGCAGACAGCGATTGAATAATCTTTTTGAAATTACAAGTGAGCAGGTCTTGTTCAAACTTGATCCGTGTTGTCTTTTCTCATCCCTATATACAGTAACTCCCAACTATTGACTCAAGCTGAATCAACGCCGCTGAAACTGCTCAAACAATTTCCATAACAACGAGGAATAACAGGATTAGCCCTCTTTATTTCTCCGCGTTTTCATTTCAGACCTTGCTGCTCGCTCTCTGTTATCTTAAATTCCTGCATTCAGCTCGCTCGATCGTAATCTCTGCGCTTTATTCCAGGGAATACCCACCAGTCATTTCTGGAAGTTCTTCCTGCGACACGCCTGTACGAGAGCTGAGGTGCGCTCGAGTGTTTGGTGTTTATCAAAAGCTTCTCTGCTGGTATTGGTGAGTGATCTGATATGTATAATGTTCTTTAGACCTGTGAGTGTGTGTGAAGTGTTCTGATTTACAGGTATGGTTTTAGAACGCGTCTGGGTTTCTTGCTCCTCAAAGCATAAGAATTCGTAAGGATTCATATTCGTTCTCTTTCTGATGTACTGATCCGATGAGTGTCAGACGGAAATTTTTATTATCATGACTTTTCTCTTTAGTTTTATGATTTATTCCGCTATCCTGGAGTTTTGTTTTGATTTACGGGTATGGTTTATAGAACGCGCCTGGGTTTCTTGCTTCTCCAAGCATAAGAATTCGTAAAGATTTATTTTGGTTGTCTTTCTGACATTTTACGAGAATAAATCAGCATTTTGAAAATCAGATTGAATAACTTCAATTTAGCCCTTAATTCTTTCATTTTTCCAGTTCATTCTCTTGCATTTTATTAATTATAGTCTTTGAAGTAGTAGCAGATGTTTCAGGCTTAATAAGTTCTGCTTTTCCTGCGTTGTTTATAATGATATCTGATCTGATATTCTATGAATAAATTTAGCCGTTAAGATGAAGGCCAGACGAAAAGTTTTAGTTCATAGCATTTTTCTCTTTTTGGAAGTTTTTTTATTTATAAAAGTAGTTTTGGTTACTGTAAGATGTTAGATATAGTGAAATTTGAAACTGTAAAAAGCATGATGATTCACAAAAGTAACAAATACTGCAGTGAGATCTATAAAGTTGACAAAAAATGAATTAGAACTACGTTAAAATTTGATAAACCCAACGTCAGGTCTACGTGATGTGAAATTAAGGACGGTATAACACAACTTGCTGTCTTTATCAAACCGTCCTCTCGCTTCCCAAATATCTACATATTCAGATGCTTCTTAACAAAGCAAATCAAAGTTTTGTTCTGTATGATTGATTAATTCATTATATTGTCATCCCGCTTATTCGCATTCATCTCTGCAACTCTACCTAAAATCCATAAATTATGACGATGTAAAATAACCACTCAGAAACCATTTGAAACGACAGCGATTTTGGAAGGTTTGGCCACAATGTGAGACGATTTTTTCACGGGTTGTTACAATTGAGATACGATACGCAACGATCTTAACGCTATTTGCAACGACTTTTAAGCAATTTGCAACGATCCAAAACGATTCAAAATGATTTTAGAGTAATCCGGACGTTTTGAGTTTTTATGGTACGATTAAAGTGATTCGGGACAGTTTTAGAGTGATTTTGAATGATTAGAGTGATTTGGGACGATTTTAGAGATATCAGGACGTTTGGGGTGATTTGGAACGATTAGAGCGATTCGAGACGATTTTAGAGTGATTTGGGACGATTTGCCACGCTTCTTAAAACCGATATAATTTGGCTTGGAGTCTATCGTATCGTTTAGGTCCACATGAAATTATTTCACTGTTGTTTATTTCAATAAGTCTACGAAGCGAATTCCTGGAGATAATTTGTGGGTTATCTCTGACCTGACGAAGTTGGAAGAAATTTCATTATTGTCACTTTGTGCAAACATGGTTTCTCCTGGCTGATATCTTATCGTGCATTGATTACGTTTCCAGATCTTTATCTCTCTTACTCTTTGATGAAATATAACATATTTAAAAGCATGGTATAGCATTTTGCGTTCAATCTTCTTCCTAATAATTTCATCATCCTGGACATATTACTGTTTATAATTGTTCAGTACTTGTGGAGGATATTCAGTGCTATGGGGGTATACCTTCAGTACATTGGAGCGTTTTCATTACTGTGAAGGATGTTCAGCCCTATAGGCGATTTCATCAAGACTGTGCGTCTACTGTGTGGGGATACCATCAGTACTATGGGGATACCAAAAGTGCATTGGGGGGAATTCGCTACTGTCGGGGTATACCATCCAGTACTTTTGAGGATGTTCAGTATTGTAGAATCAAACCTATTCAATCATACTCAAACCTCTCCAATCTTATTCAAACCTATTCAATCCTAGTCAACCTATTCAAACCTAATCAATCATAGTCAAACCTATTCAAACCTATTACAATCCTAGTCAAACCTATTCAAACCTATTACAATCCTAGTCAACCTATTCAAACCTAATCAATCATAGTCAAACCTATTCAAACCTATTACAATCCTTGTCAAACCTATTCAAACCTATTACAATCCTAGTCAAACCTATTCAAACCTATTACAATCCTAGTCAAACCTATTCAAACCTATTCAATCCTTGTCAAACCTATTCAAACCTATTACAATCCTAGTCAAACCTATTCAAACCTATTACAATCCTAGTCAAACCTATTCAAACCTATTACAATCCTAGTCAAACCTATTGAAACCTAACAAATCCTAGTCAAACCTATTCAATCCTTGTCAAACCTATTCAAACCTATTCAAACCTATTACAATCCTAGTCAAACCTATTCAAACCTATTACAATCCTAGTCAAACCTATTCAAACCTATTACAATCCTAGTCAAACCTATTCAAACCTATTACAATCCTAGTCGAACCTATTGAAACCTATTACAATCCTAGTCAAACCTATTCAAACCTATTACAATCCTAGTCAAACCTATTCAAACCCATTACAATCCTAGTCAAACCTATTCAAACCTATTACAATCCTAGTCAAACCTATTCAAACCCATTACAATCCTAGTCGAACCTATTGAAACCTATTACAATCCTAGTCAAACCTATTCAAACCTATTCAATCCTTGTCAAACCTATTCAAACCTATTACAATCCTAGTCAAACCTATTCAAACCTATTACAATCCTAGTCAAACCTATTCAAACCTATTACAATCCTAGTCAAACCTATTCAAACCCATTACAATCCTAGTCAAACCTATTCAAACCTATTACAATCCTAGTCAAACCTATTCAAACCTATTACAATCCTAGTCAAACCTATTCAAACCTATTACAATCCTAGTCGAACCTATTGAAACCTATTACAATCCTAGTCAAACCTATTCAAACCTATTACAATCCTAGTCAAACCTATTCAAACCCATTACAATCCTAGTCAAACCTATTCAAACCTATTACAATCCTAGTCAAACCTATTCAAACCCATTACAATCCTAGTCGAACCTATTGAAACCTATTACAATCCTAGTCAAACCTATTCAAACCTATTCAATCCTTGTCAAACCTATTCAAACCTATTACAATCCTAGTCAAACCTATTCAAACCTATTACAATCCTAGTCAAACCTATTCAAACCTATTACAATCCTAGTCAAACCTATTCAAACCCATTACAATCCTAGTCAAACCTATTCAAACCTATTCAATCCTTGTCAAACCTATTCAAACCTATTACAATCCTAGTCAAACCTATTCAAACCTATTACAATCCTAGTCAAACCTATTCAAACCTATTACAATCCTAGTCAAACCTATTGAAACCTAACAAATCCTAGTCAAACCTATTCAATCCTTGTCAAACCTATTCAAACCTATTCAAACCTATTACAATCCTAGTCAAACCTATTCAAACCTATTACTATCCTAGTCAAACCTATTCAAACCTATTACAATCCTAGTCAAACCTATTCAAACCCATTACAATCCTAGTCAAACCTATTCAAACCTATTACAATCCTAGTCAAACCTATTCAAACCCATTACAATCCTAGTCAAACCTATTCAAACCTATTACAATCCTAGTCAAACCTATTCAAACCCATTACAATCCTAGTCAAACCTATTCAAACCTATTACAATCCTAGTCAAACCTATTCAAACCTATTCAAACCTATTACAATCCTAGTCAAACCTATTCAAACCCATTACAATCCTAGTCAAACATATTCAAACCTATTACAATCCTAGTCAAACCTATTCAAACCTATTACAATCCTAGTCAAACCTATTCAAACCCATTACAATCCTAGTCAAACCTATTCAAACCTATTACAATCCTAGTCAAACCTATTCAAACCTATTGCAATCTTAGTCAAACCTATTCAAACCCATTACAATCCTAGTCAAACCTATTCAAACCTATTACAATCCTAGTCAAACCTATTCAAACCCATTACAATCCTAGTCAAACCTATTCAAACCTATTACAATCCTAGTCAAATCTATTACAAACCTATTACAATCCTAGTCAAACCTATTCAAACCTATTACAATCCTAGTCAAATCTATTACAAACCTATTACAATCCTAGTCAAACCTATTCAAACCTATTACAATCCTAGTCAATTCTATTCAAACCTATCCAGTCCTTTTCAAACCTATTTAATCCTATTCAAAGCTGTTCGATCCTATATTAACCATCCAACTGTAGTACCTTTTATATCATCACTTTTACGATAATAATAGCTAGGTTGTTTAAAATAGCAAGTAAATATCTTTTAATTCCAGTCGTAAGTATACCAATTTGTAGAAATTCAAGAAAAAAGAAGACATGCATTGCATGAAATAACATACATCTTCTATGTAATCATCTAATAAAGTTGCGCATGCCCACTATGATTTCCTGTTTATCCGTGCAATGAATCGAGTGGCGAGTTGAGCAGGGAAATGGACTTGATACTTGAAACAAGTTGTGAATGATTTACAGTCGGCATCTTTGAAGCAAGTCTGACAATATACAGCAACATGCCTTTTCCTATTCATTACTCGCTTTATTATTTCTCCATTGATGTTTATGTGCAGCAAGATTGATGACTGGTTCATATGTAGAAATTCTTGAATAACATTGCAAGTCAAATTCAAAACAAATTTTAATTTCGGACGCTGCTGTTCGAGTTTCTGGATTTCTATTCGGAGACTAACTGGATTAATTACCAGACAACCAAGGCGAAGTAGATTGGTTTTCAAATCAGAAAAAGAGCTCATTTGCATAGGCTTATTAGCCCGAGATCCGTGTACGCAAATCCACTTCGGAATTCAAAGTCAATTTTTATCCCTGTTTATCATCTTCGGTTTTTGTTCTTGCTGGCTGTTTACGAGGATTTGCCCGCTCTAAATTTCAAAACGAGGCTAATAAGAAATGGTTCAACCATTTTCGCTTAATTGCTGTAGAGCCATTGTCATGTACAAGCCTTGCTCTATACTATGATGCCTTGTCTCCCTGTGCTTACTCCTGTCATTCTTATTGCTGGAGTGACGTCAGCATATCAGTGAACGCAGGAAACAAGGACTTGTGGAGCAAGTCCAGTCATCGTTCTCAACCCAGACCCCTCGAAGCGAGGCTTTCGAGAAGACTAACTGCACGAATTTCAGTTTTCCTTATAGAATTGAATTTATGTTTAGCTCCAAACGGAGTGTACTCTGTATGAGTGATCATGAAAATTTGATAAAAATTGTTGAAAGAATACAAAGAGTCACGTAGTAAAGTCTAACTTTGAAGTACATATGGCAATTTCTCAAGCACTTAGCTTGATGGGTGGACTAATGAAGCGCTTTGCTTGATCGACAGTCCTTTTGACGCTTTAATCTGCTTTTTATCAGCTCCTTCTCGCAGAATTTCGTTCAGTGCTTTGCTACACAGATATCAACAGCGTTTTTTCCCATTGAATTCTAATTGAACCGGAAAATGTTTTAGATAAAGAAATAATAATCTAATGGAGGAATAATTCCCAAAACCGCGCATTTCCAAATTAAACAGCCACCATTCATATTCCAAAGACTGCAAAATATGGAGAAGATAGGCCCTCACAACCCCTCGAAGCTTTCTCTGATTTGCAGCTTATGGTCAGGTTGTGGGAACTTATGAAATCATTCAAGTTGGACACCGAGCCAATATCTATTTTTATCTGCAACTACTTAAGTCACGATCACGTGACCACTAATCCACTTCTATTGTTGTATTTATTCGAGATGAGTCAACTGAGAATGGTCTTGGCCAGTTTTGTTCAGATTTCAACATGACTCAGGCCAGTATTATGTATCCTTATCCTTGAAGGCTATATAGATTCTGCCTGAATCTATTGAAAATTAGCAGACCAAGAATGAAGAAGGTCATTACTTAAGCGCGGTTAAAGTTTTAAACCGAGTCTAATCTGATTACGGAAAGATATTAACCACATTAACCAAGAAAGAAGGCTTTTAACTCAACAGCAGGTGGCCTAGCAACTTTTTTCTACCTTTCAAATCGGCATCAATTCTAAGCGATTTATTTACAAAATAATAATTTCAGATTTTTATCCACGGGAGTTCATTTCATTTACTGGCCTCTTTATAAAGAGCTAACTCGTTTAGCGACTAAAATACATCGCACATGTTCATCATTTATCGCTCTAACGCCAGACGGTTGTTTGCCTCTTTACGAGTGCTATTTATCTTTACGATGCCTTAAAACCTTATTGCTGGGTCAAGGTTTTGTTCGATGTCATGTTTCATTGATTTTGGCGTAGATGGTCTGGTAAATTGTAGTAAGATCGAGGAGGTTTGAGGTCGGATTTGTGGCACAGTTATCTTGACTTTCACAGACATTGATATTCAAAATTGTATCCCAATCTTTGGAAACCGTCTCAAAATCGTAGAGAATCGTTTCAAAATCGTTGCAGATTGTTTCAAAGTCGTTACGAGCTCGACACAATGTTACCGAATCGTTACAAAGTTGTTGCAATTCGTTACGAAATCCTCTCAAATTGTCTCAAAATCGTCGAGAATCGTTTCAAAATCGTTGCCAGTCGTTTAAATCGTTCCAGTTTGTTTCAAAATCGTTGCAGATTGTTTTAAAATCGTTATGAAGTCGTTACGAACTCGTCCCAATATTTTAAGATCGTTACAAAGTCGTTGCATTTTGTTACGAAATCGTTTCAAAATTGTCTCAAAATCGTCCAGAATCGTTTTAAAATCGTTGTCAGTCGTTTCAAAATCGTTGCCAGTCGTTTCAAAATCGTTGCAAATTGTTTCAACATCTTTACAAAATCGTCGCGAATCGTTGTTAAAATTTTCGACGATAAATTCTGGATATATATTTAGATATACATTATATAGATAGTTTGTATGCAGAGGCGGACAGCTGGATTAGCTTTGATAAAAAATGTTCAACATTTTAGCAATCTCAATGCTTATCAGTTTCTGGTGTGCATTGAAATATTTGCTGTATCACATAATAAAGAAAAGAAAACGTATCTTGGATATCCCAGCAATGAATGAAACAGGAGTTGATGAAAATGAGTTAATGCCGTTTTGACTTTATCGTCTTTTCATGCTAGCTGTTTCATGAATGCGTAGATAAGTCGAGTTCATATCTTCCATGTTACAGATAAGATGTGTATCCTTTAAAGCGATATTCTTCAAAATAGTATGTGTGAAGAGAAGCATGCAAGATTGACCTCAACATGATATTTAAGAATCGATGTTGCAGGAACAAATCTGAAACGTAGCGAAATTTAATTTGCTGTAAGTATTTTTTCTTGCAATCGAAATACTGAAGCAATATGATAATTAGAAACAATGAATTTGATAAGCATTTTGTCTTGCAATCAAAAGAGTTAGGAACCAGAAAAATTGGAAATAGTGAAATTTAATTTGCTGTAAGTATTTTTTCTTGCAATTGAAAGACTGAGGCAATATGATAAATAGAAACAATGAATTTGATAAGCATTTTATCTTGCAATTAAAAGAGTTAGGAACCAGAAAAATTGGAAATAGTGAAATTTAATTTGCTGTAAGTATTTTTTCTTGCAATTGAAAGACTGAGGCAATATGATAAATAGAAACAATTAATTTGATAAGCATTTTGTCTTGCAATCAAAAGAGTGAGGAACTAGAAAAATTGGAAACAGTGACATTTGATTTACTGCAAGCTATTTATCTTGCAATCAAAAGAGTGAGGCAATATGATAATTAGAAACAATGAATTTGATAAGCATTTTGTCTTGCAATCAAATGAGCGAGGAACCAGAAACATTGGAAACAGTGACATTTGATTTACTGCAAGCTATTTGTCTTGCAATCAAATGAGCGAGGAACCAGAAAAATTAGAAACAGTGAAATTCAATTTGCTATAAGCATTTTGTTTGATGCTCAAATGAGTGAGGAACCAGAAAAATTGGAAACAGTGACATTTAATTTGCTGTACGCTTTTTGTCTGACGCTCAAATGAGCGAGGAACCTGTAAAATTAGAAACAGTGAAATTTAATTGGCTGTAAGCTTTTTGTCTGACGCTTAAATGATCGAGGAACCAGAAAAATTGGAAACAATGAAATTTAAATTGACTGTAAGCTTTTTACTGTGAGAATTGAAAGAGTTAGGAACCAGAAACATTGGAAACAGTGACATTTGATTTACTGCAAGCTATTTGTCTTGCAATCAAAAGAGTGAGGAACTAGAAATATTAGAAATAGTGAAATTTAATTGGCTGTAAGCTTTTTGTCTGACGCTCAAATGAGCGAGGAACCAGAAAAATTGGAAACAGTGAAATTAAATTAGATAGGAACTTCAGCAGCACTTCCACCTATTTTCTTGTGAAAACGTACCCCTCCCTTGGTTTTGCAATAACATCGTCTATCCTTCAAATTTCTGAAACGGCGGCTTCCAATTGAAGATTACTCAAAATCATGGATTTCCACCCTACCTCCTCTCTAAAACGTATACGAAACTGTTCTGCCAGTATGATTTTATGCTTGTTGAGCAAGTACTCACCTACATTACGGTTGATGTGCGATATCGTCATCCTCAATGTAGCCCAGTTATACAGACTTTGTTGTACTCTCTTTTTGACTTTTTATACTCTGTTGATAGTAAGAAGAAAATGCGAAGGATGTTTGTCATTATACTTTTTTGATGTTTCTTTTGAATCGAACAGCATTTGACTGCAGTCAATATGTTAATCTCGGTGTTTTCTCCTTTTGCTGTCAGCCGTTTTTTTCGAATATTTGAAACATCCAGGTTAGCATAGTATAGTGATTTTATTGTCTATTCATTTGGTTTGGCATTGTTCAAAGATTCGTGACGCACTTGAGGTTATTAGCGTAGTAATGTGTTTTTGAGAGAATCTGTTCATGGGGCTTTATTGAGTATGTTTTAAGCTGGTTTATTCATAACAGTACTAGCATGGGTGGATCTAGAAAGTTAGGGAAGGGGGGTTTTAGGAATGGGATATCTTGAGAAGTACGGGTAATAGAGTGCAATGACTGCATTGCTCAAACAGCTGGGGGTCTTGGGGGCTCGAGAAAGTAGAAGGTGGTGGTTCTTGAAAGAAGTGGTTTCTTTATGCAGTTTTCACCTAAGCGTGAATTAGACTTACGTAATTCCTTGTATTCGTTCAACGTTTTTTATCTGATTTTTGTATGATCACTCGTAAATCATACAAATTAGTTATGAATAAAATAACCAGAAGCTTCATTTTGATTACTTTTGTCTAAATTTTCGACCGTACAATCAAACGATCATTATTAAAGTTTGATAATGATCGTTTGATTGTACGGTCGAAAATTAAGACAAAAGTAATCAAAATGAAGCTTCTGGTTATTTTATTCATAATTAAGATCCTTGCCCGAATAGATATATACAAATTAGTAATTAGCCTAGTTAGTCCTCGTTTTGAAACGGGTAGATAATGAGTCTCAGTTTTAAGCTATTTTAGCAATTCAATTCAATGCAGAAAATTTTCAATCTTGCAGTTAGTCTATACTTGAACGGCGCCAGAGGATACCTAAGGAACTAATGCACACAATTAAAAAATCACAAATTTCAATACGCTTCGAGCATTTTCGCTATTTTTTGCTCCAGAAATAGGATTCCATAAAAGATAATTAACAATCTGAATGAAATATGAATTTTCGAATTAATGATATGTATGCAGGTCTCCAGGCAGCATGTTTTCTGTCAAAAGTATTGAAAATAAGCTTTTCAAAACATTGATAACGAGCGAAAGGAGGTGCGGTCTCGGCTTTTGTTGATTGTCATTTGCTAGTCAAGCTATTTAATGAAGTCTTCCTGTCCTGGCAGAATTCCACTTTTTTTAGAATGAAGATGCCATAGCAAAGAGCCTTCTACCATCCAAAGTATCTGCAGCTTTCTGAAACAGAAAAGTAGTTCTTGTGAACAAGATCATTGATATCCCACACACCTAAGTCTCGTTATTATGGTTTGTTTTTCTAATAGCTACATTCCAAAACTTATTTTTTCTTCCATTTATGTATCTTTTAGTTTTTTTCTTTTAGTTAGCCGCCATGCTTTGTAAAAAGTAGTGCATTTATGGTAAATATAAAAAGAAGTCCCTCTTGACGTCACCATGAGAACGAGGTTTTCACGGAGGACATTTTATGAAGAATATTCCAATGCCTTTGACACGGTTCATCTCCTAGATTATGAATCCAATAAGATATATTTTAGAAAAGCGTTATTCTTACCTAAAATAACTTTGTCAAATCACTGAGCATTGTCTTTTAGCTAATTTCCTTATAAAAACGTCGTATTTGGAGCCTCTCGTCTGTTGTTAAGAATGTATATATCCATACAATATATTCATAGAATGAGCTGAATTCCTCATAAAAAACGTTTCATCAGGCAGGGACCTCTCGCCTCCTGTTATGATTGTATGTATCCATACCTTGAGCTGAATTCCTCATAAAAAACGTTGTAACAGGGACCTCTAGCCTGTTGTTAAGATTGTATATATATCAATACCATGAGCTGAATTCCTCATAAAAAACATTGTAACAGGGACCTCTCGACTGTTGTTAAGATTGTATGTACCCATAAAACACAACTTGAATGTGTTTGATTCACCACGTCATTGAAATAATTTCTGTATTGTCTGACAGACCTCTTCTCATTTAACATTAAGTAAACTCATTTATAATTCATGACATATCAAGGCCTAACACATCTCGATTCCGCTGCGGTTTCAATCTCTTTAAAATCTCCACATTTTTCTCATGTCAGGTCCATGAAGGCTGGAAAGCTGCGCTTCAAGAGTTTTGTAAGTTATAAATGTGAGGTTCGTGATATGTTGATTTGATCATTCCTGAATTGTCTAGCCTGACTAACAAACATATAACTAACAAATATTGGTGGTGCGACGTTTTGTTGTGTTTTGTTAGAATTCACTGTCGAGAAATGTATTTGAAGTTACGCCTATTAGATAAGTTACTACATTTCCAGGGTTAGTTGCAGCAGTTTCTACCCTAGTTTGTTTAAGTTTCGGGCTCTCTTTCTGATGTCTTACTCTGTTTTGATCATAAGAAAAAAATGCGAGAAAATGTTTGTTATTATGCTTCGTAACTTTTCTTCGTAATAATTCGTGAATATCTTTGAAATTATTCTTCTTTGTTGGATTTATTACTTTATATTTCGAAGGATAATTGTAGCCACTTCAATTATAGTTTGAATTATGAATTAATGGAAGATGAACTCTGTTGATTTTTGAATTTTGTGCTATGTTCCACAGTCTAGAAATTTTTTTGAAATCATACTTCGTAAGATTATTGCTATATGTTTCGAATGATAGTTATAGCAACTTCAATTTCATCCGAAGGTTGTCAAAGATAAAATTTGTTGACTTTAAATGTTTTGTTTGTATTTTGTTATGTTTCACAGTATAGAAATGTTTTTTAAATCATATTAGTTAGATTATGACTATGTTTTTTAAAGGATAGTTGTACCAACCCCAGTTTTATCAAAAAGTTATCAAAGTTAAAGGTTATTAACTTTATAGTGTTCTGTTGTCTGTGATGTTTTGTTGGTTCGTCTCTTTTTGGTCTCAGAATTAAGAAATGTCTGTGAATGGTACATAGTCAGATCATTACTTTATTTTTCAAAAGATAATTGCAGCAACTTGAACTCTCGCCAACAATACCAAGCAAGAAACTTTCAAATGTTATGCAATGTTTGCCTGTGTTTTCTGTTATCTTCCACAGTCAGAATATGTTTTGAAATTGTACTTCTTTGTCAGATTGTTATTTTGTGATTCGAAAATCGAAAGATAGTTGTTTTAGCTTAAACTGTCGCTAAAAATACCAAATATAGAAGTTGTTGATTTTTAGATGGTTTGCGATGTTTGTTTATTTTTGTTTTGAAACTTTTGATATTTCTCATGAAATATTGAGTTGCAATGCTTTCTTAATTGAACTTTGAAGGCTCATAGATTAAGCAGTAGAGGAAAGAACATGCACAATGTATACTTTAGGCCTCATTGAAGATATGAACTAAAATTTTGTCATGTTTCCAGCCATGATTGGTCAAGGGTGCGTTATTCTAACCCCATTCTTTTTCCAGGAGCATATTTTTGACATTTTCTTCAAAGCCTTTCTCCTGAAACAGTTTTGTAACTCTCCAAAACTTTCTGCTATCCAGGGTTGAAGGTTTAAGTTTGAACATGGCTACCATTTTATCAGTAGCTAGGATACATGTTTTCAATGGGACCTGGGACGAGCTAACCTAGAGTTGGGCTAGAGTCTCGTAGTTTCAGAATAGGCCTTTTTCAAGCAGTGACAGTTACAGCATGTGACAAAAGCTTGCAGTATTAGCCTCGTTAACATTAAGAGGTATGAAAATGAGGCTAAGTCTGGAAACTAAGGGCTGCTACGTAATAATGCTTATTATGATCTTTGAAAATCACGGATTCTGTGTTTTGGGTAGCATGTAGTTTTGAATCTCAGAAGGTTTAGGAAGCTTTCAAGAACATTCCCCGTAAGCTACTATTCTAATCCTATCAAGTACCGACATTCTACGTCAACGCACAATTTTTTCTCAAATCTTGAATATCGTTTATCTAAATGTTATTCAAATGTAAATCATACCCTGTCAATTCATTATTCATGCCAGATTCATTATTCATGCCCCAACTAACTCAAACAAGCCTCCTCTATGATATGTAAATAACTGCATGTTACAGGTCCTAAACTACTCTCGTTTGTTCGTTTCACATGTTCGTTTGTTTGCAGATTAATCTGTGCTGTCATGCTTTGTAAATTAGGTCGTGTAGTTTACATTGATGATGAAAAATCTTTCTCGATCAAAAATCATGTCAAAACCTATATTGCCTTGCTAATTAATTTTTTCATGTTATTTTATCGGTGAAAGTTTCATTTCAAAGATTCAGTCTTAATTATTTGAATTCTCAACATACGATTTATATATACTAACACACGAATTACAGTACATAGATATTACAGGTAATCAACAATGAAAAAGATTGATAAAATAGACAATACAAGACAAGCTAGTTAAATTGCCATTGGGGAATTGCTGAAAAGAAGGGCTTTCTCAATAGATATACTAATCGTGGAGAGAGAGTCCCCATATCTTTAGATTTTTAGATCTATTCAATTCATTCGAAAGGTATAAAGACTAGCAGGGCTATGTTAAATCTAGACCTGTTTCAAGTTATGCATGGCAAATGGTTTTCAATTTAACATACCTCTATTCAACATTTATTAATATACAATATGATATTGAGAATTAAGAACATTGTATATGTAAATATTAGCAATCGGATATTTAAATTGTATCTTAACACCTATCATACTTGCAAAAAATCGGCAAGAAAAGAATTTTCCATGCCAAAATCTAGCGTTATGGTAGTGTATCGTGAAGACTCCAAGTCTGTTTTCTAACGTCTTTTTACAACATTGATCTATTGACGTATATCTCTTTTGTTTGCTATCATAAACTAAAATTCAAGCTTTGTCAAGGTTTACAATATTATAGATACCGATTTTTATTGATTTATTGTTTTTATGAATTATTTTGCTTTTTCATCATTGATTTTCATAAAAATATCACTAATTTCCCTTTCTATCAAAAACACAACAAAAGTGTAGTTTTCCCTGAATAAACTTAGGAAAATGATGTCATTCCCTCTGCTTTAGCCTACTATAGAGAATAACACGTCATAAATGAAGTTGTTGAGTGGAGAGTCATCAGACACCTTTTAGGAATTTTGTTGATTTGGTTTTCTCATATGCATTTTAATTTTGAATATGTGTTATATTGTCTGGACCCACATTGATAACAGCTTCTCTCAAGTTGAAGTATTTAATACAGTATAGATATTCGTAATTATTGTTATTTTTGTTATTATTATTCATTACATCTTAAAGAATGGGAAATCAGATTGTAACAGAAATAGCAAATCATACTCATGGGTATCCCCCAAAAGTAAGTGACGGGGGTCGGTTACAACTCGTTTTTGAAAAACCCAAAATATGTACTGAATTCTGCTCCTAAAAATATACTCATTGCTACAGTCGACCATGTCTTGCAAGAGAAACACTCAGCTGAGGACTGATTCATCACGTCTTATCATAACGAACACCCACGAATATTTTACATGTACTCATAGGTATACTTGGCATTTTCCGAAATCCAAAAAATATTTTACCCCCCGTCGCAATTGGAGACCCCCGAGGCAATCAGATCGCTTCTTGCTAACACTACTCCATTAGCTACTGAGGAAAAAGAGTTTTACCTTGGGAAAATCGCCAGCTACGACCTTCTCATGAGTTCGGCGCCATATTAGGAATTATATCTTTGAATAATTCTAATCATCCTCCTTATCTCGAGTTTTGCGGTTGGAGATATTGTTCTTTGATCATTAAATTTTTAGGTTTCTGTCAGCGTAGTTTTATTCATATCATAATCGTGTTAATCTCATTTGCAAGTGAAATACGACATTGTTTGGTACTGTAGCTGCTCTATTAATGGCATCTACTGTGTCTCACCAACTTTTCATGTGTCCTCCCCTAAACTATTTTGTTTTTTGGTAGGCTTCCTTTTTAGGAATCTATGTTTTTCAAAACTATTCTTCTGAGAATGGCTGGTTTTGTGTAGGAGCTCTTGAAAATATTCCGAGCTCTTGAAAATATTTCGCTATCAAAAGCAGAACGTTTCTTAGACTTTCGAGGCTGCCATTTTCCCATTTGTATGGTGTATGAAATGAATATGCTGGTGAAAAGCTTGCTTTTCTAAAACTCGAAAACCTGCTTAATTCGGAAACTAAGTTTTATGAAAATCAAAATCCATGATTTTGAAATAACATTTATTCTGAAGATCCCAGACTTTTCGCACCATGCATACTTGCTTTAATCCTTCCCAGTCCCATTTAGGACATGTAACCTGGTAACTGACAAAATGGCAGCTGCTCTTAAACCTCAAACTTCGAACTGCAGATCTCTCGCAAGTCTCGGGAATGCTCTGTTTTTGATAGCAGAAGGTTTTGGAATTGGAGAGCTCCAAAGTCCGAAATTACGCCATCATTTCAAGAGGATTCCACTACGACTTTGCACATTAGTATCCCGGAAGGCAACGGAAATTTTGTTTAGCGATATGACTTGCTGTTTTATTACGACTTGTCTGATGATTAAGAATCTTTGATGCGTGTGGCACTGTCAAAGTTGAAGAAATAAGTAAACAGTTGTATATCTAATTCGGGTTGAGCGTGCCTATCTTTGCTATAGTGCTCGATATACCCGAGTAGAATCTACACTCAATAAGCAGTTATGTTATTCTGCCACATCAGCAGGCATGTTCTTCGCTAGTCAGAGTCGAACTCAGAGTCGCAGAAGAGCATTTCTGCTTATTTGATGGTGGATTCTACTGTATAATTGCTCTACACTCGCATATTTCGAGCACTTTAGCCAGGAATGACACATTCTACCAGAGTTGAATACAAAACTGTACATCTATTTCCTGAACTTTAAAACTGGCATACGCAACGAAGATTTGTCAATCATCAGACAAGTCGAAGCATAACAGCAAGATTATTATCAGATATTATACATACGTACATATATGATAATGTAATATCATATCATAATATATATTGTAATATCATAATATAATACATATATATGATTATTAGTATCACTTTGAAAAAAAGCATTTACTTGAAACGTTAGCGACTGACATTTATTGATCTAATGGTACTTTATTTATTCAAAACTTGCATTTATTTTTGACTGATGATTACGTTGCAAACATATTTGAAACTTTTAGTCATATATATATTGGTTTTCTTACGTCTACCTCCTCGTTATGATAATCCGTGTGGGACCATGTTTACTTGCTAACTCTTGTTTCAAAAAATTACTATACTGCAACACCTTTGCTTTTAATGAATCAACATGTTTGTTTCTGGCTCGAGTTTTTTGACGATACTATGAAACTTATTTTGCTATGTTTCCGATATCTCTGGCTATTTTGAAGTTTTGTACCTTCAAAGACCGTTAAACTATGATACCTTTCCATTTAGAAGACTAAAACCTTGCATGCTTGAGCTTTTATACTTGGTCTCCTGGGAGTCAAGGAATCTCTTTTCCATTGTAATCTGGGGTGATCTCCCCAGTGAGAATAGCCAGAAATATTGGAAACACAGCGAAACGAACTTTGCATGTGTTCGTTTCGCTATGTTTCCGACATTTCTGGCTATTTCAAACTGGTCTCCTTTCTCGCTTTGCCTCTATCATTATCATCATTATTATTGCTGCAATGTTTTGCGTTTCAACTAACACCGCATGCATCTTTGAGTGTGATTAGTTATTAATTAATCAGACTCGCTTTTAAGCTGCCATTCTAAGCTGCCGTTTTAAGCTGTTTGAACGAAGGAATCGTTCTGGTCTGGTTTCTCGCACCCGTTATGCAACTTTGATGTGTTAATTAACGATTACAATCTTTGCAGGTCACTGTTTATGTCGTGTCCAGTGAATGGAGGTGAGTCGTTGTCGAGAAACCGAAAGACGGGATCTATAAACAGGTAAGGTTTTTTTGAATAGTTAAGAAGGAATGAATAGGTAATGTCTTTGATTTTCTTTGAAAATTTGGAAAGCACAAATCACTTACTGAGATAGTAGCTATCATCTGAAACCATCTTCAATCTTCGATTATCCAAACGCCAAAAGTTTTTATAATTTTTTTTCTATAAGCTTTTTTTTTCGAGAAACTTTGGTTTTACAGCAGCGCGAGCCTACTCCTAAAAAGCGAGAAAGTTTTAGAAAATAGACCTGAATCGAAACATTGTGTAAAAATCAACAATCTCGTTGTTATGAAATAATATTTGTTGCCAATCATTGTTTCGACTGCTGTCATTGTTTTAGGTTGTTTTTTCTGTTAACTAAAGGCCCATCCAAAAAATACAACATTGTCATGCAAAACATCATTAAATTCTTGTGTGTTGTTCAAGTGTTGATGTTTTATCGTGTGCACCACTTCGTCATATAGCCTGCCAACCAACGATGTTCTAGGACTTCGTTGCAAGCAGCAAAGATCAGACGATATTTGTTGATGTTCAAGTTATTACCCAATCAAATGTTGAAGATGCTTGATGATGCTTAATGGAGTCGAATGAAATAAGATGATGTTTGATGTTGTATGATGGTCTTTTGTCTTGTGCGCACATCATCAAACGATTGTTTCATGGTGAGTTGTATGGAAAATGCTCTGGACGAGCCCTAAGTTCCAAGTCTCTTAATTCACATCCAATTTAAGCATCATTTGACTCTTTAGGACCATTATAACTGAAAGCAGGCTCATTGGGTATAGTTTAATCCTCAATCATTCAAATTATAGTGTGGTGGGGGGGACTCCCACTGAACATCCCCACACTTCCCATGAGATGTCCCTCCACATTACTGAATATCCTTCAACACTATTCAGAGATATCTCTCCACACTACTGAAAACCTACACTACTGCACAACTCCATACTACTGAATAGACGTTGTATGAGGTGTGGACATGCCACACTACCCATGAGATATCCCTCCACACTTCTGAATATCCTTCAACACTATTCAGAGATATCTCTCCACACTACTGACAACCCACACTACTGCACAACTCCATACTACTGAATAGACGTTGTATGAGGTGTGGACATATCCCACTACCCAGAGATATCCCTCCATACTACTGAATATCTTTCAACACTATTCAGAGATATCTCTCCACACTACTGAAAGCCCACACTACTGCACAACTCAATACTACTGAATAAACGTTGTATGAGGTGTGGACATGCCACTCTACCCATGAGATATCCCTCCACACTTCTCAATATCTTCAACACTACCCAGAGATATCTCTCCACACTTCTGAATATCTTCAACACTATTCAGAGATATCTCTCCACACTACTGAATACACGTTGTATGAGATCTGGACATGCTCCACACTACCAATGATAATGCCTTACTGCACATCCTCGAACTTCCTCACGGATGTAGTATGAGATTGTAATTGTTCATGCTTGTCCAACTTCTTCGCACACCCGATGCAGATCTTTTTGCGTAGCTTCTCTTCTTTAAGAAGCTTAATTGCTGAGGTTGGAATCATGTTAATATTGATTGTGAGACCGTTGATTCCTCTTAAGAAGATTGATATTAGGCGGTCTGAGTGAGTGGTGTTGGTTTCAACGGTGGTCTACTCATGCCGAGTTTTGGCTTATGCATCAGTAAGATACCATAACAGGTGTTCATTCGTCTTATTTCCTTCAAATCTGCACGTGGCATTTGATGTGTTCAGCAAACATTCACACCCTTGCGCACAATCCGATGAAAATGCCAACCTTCTTCAACTAATGAAAACCTTGCCCCCAAGCCTTTCTGATTTTAAATTCTAAAAAGTGAACGTGATCTGTATATACAGGGGTTGGGCTTATGCAAGGTGAATGGTCTTAAAATATGCGAAAGCAGTGGTGTGTGGAGAAAGTTGTTTAACCTTCAGTTTCGAAACTACAGAAAAATAGACGTAACACATGATAACGATGAGATCAGCAACCTGTTGCTGAAGGTAAACACCTGATGGAAACGAATAAAAGTCTCTATGTGCCTTGAAATATTTTTACAAAATATGAATTCTATTGAAGAAAACGTTCTGTGATATGTGAATAGTTTGCATGCTTAATATGAAAGAAGAAAGGAGACTGCCTCTCTGTAACTCAAAGTTTCATGCTCTCGCAATCAACAGACTGATAATGTTGATGATTGCAAGAGCATGAAACTTTGTGTTACAGAGAGGCAGTTTCCTTTCTTATTTCTCATCCGTATCGCTTTGTGTCTTCTTACATAGAGTACTATGATGCTTTTATAGACTGAGCAATTTTATGTGGTAGTTTTGGTACTATCTATTCCCATAGTCTCTATTCTTAGTAATTTTTACAAATTTTTTGAAGCTTCATCGATCAATTTTTATCACGGCTTGGCATTTTCCTCAAAATATTTTTAGATGAAAAATCAAAACGTCCTCAAAAAGCAAAACCTTCCTCCGGCTCGTAGCCGTAGAACTGTCATGTTTTCTAGCACTACTCTTAGAATATATCATCTATTGTGTTTGTACTGCGCGGATTCGCATGCACAACTGATGATGGTGCTAAATTGACTTAAAAAATCAGCTTAATTGCAGTGGCATAGAAAGAGGGGGGTCAGGAGGGGTAGAAAACCCCCATTACATACCCAAATAGTCAATTTGTCGGAAAATTTCTTATTATATCGAAAAAAAATGAAAAATTTATACTTATAGTATGGACATTATGATGATGGTATTTAAGATTTTCCTTTCAAACTTGGCATACACCTCAACTCCCACTCAAATTCGAGGTGTCACTCACATCGATTTGAAATTGGCAGATTTACAAATGCCTTAAAATTATAAGCGTCTTTCGAATGTACACCCCTGTGTCAGAGGTCCGTTTATCACAGATCCAAAGAAAATATTTTACAGAAAATTTCCATCCTTGCCCCTTCAAGAAACTCATCTATCTACGCCACTGCTGAATTGGTTCATATTGGTCCAGATGAAATGATAGATATCACATACACAGCAATACATACAATTCAATAGCAACTAAGATTAAGCCATACTCCCTGGATGTTTCTTTTTAGTTGCTACCACTCCTTATTCATGGTTGGTTCAGCAGTCGTATTTTGGAATACTTAGACCTGCTTCTAGCGTATTCTACTCTTACACTGTTGCTAGGTCACAAGTCAATTCAATTCAATTTCTGTCTGCAATAAAATCTGTCTGCTTAGAATCAGCCTGGTCATAGTATTTGGCACACAAAAACAGGTTAAAGAAGAATTGTTATTATGAATGGGCATCACCTCCATTTTCCGGAGATCGTTGGCCTAATAAAGTAATCTAGGAGATGTCTTGAGGGTCTCAATTCCTTAAAGTGAGCGATGGATGGCCTAATTTTGTAAAGGAGCCGATGGCCTTGGATTGCTTTAACTTGCCTTAAAGGGTCCTGTTTGAGTCAGGATTCCATTAGTAAAACAGACATCCTTTGATACATCGGCAATTCAGAGATTTGCTTTATAAGAAAAGCAAACATCAAGATATTGAAGATGCAAATTAACTTTTATTGTTTATTCGAGCGTATTTATCATCTGCAATTCATATCCGCATAAAGTCTACGGACTATCGTGAGGCTACCAACGGCCTTTTCAGGCAGCCATTTGCAACAGAGTGGCTGATTGGTTTACAAGCTCTATCAGTTACTTACGAGAGTGCTCTACAAGAGTGATCGCTCTAGTCTTATAAAAAAGCCCTGTGCCTATAAACATCCACACATACTTCAACGATTAATTGTTGTAACCTCCTTCACCAAATCTCTCCATAGTTTTCTGTCTTGAACAAGGCCTTCAAGCTTGGATATTATTCCGCCTGGTACTGTTGCATTTAGTTCTACTTTAGTAAGTTTAAAAGGTTCTTAGCTAACTACAATTCAAACAAGAAAGTAGTACCAATTATACCTATTAAGATGTCTACGCATGCGCATACCGATAACCCATGAAATCCGAACTTCTCTCTCAATCAACAACTTTATTCAAGTGGACCATGTGACCAAAGAATCAGAACAACAATTAAAACGGTATCATGGAATGAAATCCTCGGCAAAGACAGCGACGGACATATGTTTGTCTTCGAATCACTCCTCATTCCCTCCTGATCTTTCGGTGCACGTCTAACTATTTGTTCATCTCTTCTTATCAATAAATAATTCATCCTATCCTCGGCTCAGAAAATCAACATATTTATCTTTCCTAAACTTGCCTCCTATTTCTTGAATATCATGTAGAATCTTGAGCCCCAGGCTGTTTTGTGTTCTGTTCTGTTCGGCCAACAGCGGTTTGTGTCCGTGTTTGCACATCCACAATGGGCTTTATGCTAAATCCCTCTTTTCACCATTGCAAACATACTGTAGATCGCTCCATATCAGTTGCCACTCAAGCCAATGGCCATTGGCCACCCTGCGTAGCAACAGAGTGAGTGCCTTCACGTTTAAAGACCATTCGTATGGATCTGAGCATAGAGCGAACCTCAGAGGAGGTGTTAAGCCAACCTCAGAGGAGGTTTTGAGTAAACCTAAGAGGGTGTTTTTCGAGCAAACCCCAGGGGATGTTTTAAGCGAACCTCAGAGAAGGTTTTTGCGCGAATTCCAAGAGTAAATTTTGAGCGAACCTTAGAGGAGAATTTTGTGCTAACCTCAGAGGAGGTTTTTTTGCGAACCTCAGAAAAGGTTTTGAGCCAACTGCAGAGGAGGTTATTGTGCGAACTTCAGAGTATGTTTTAAGCGAACCTAAGAGTAAGAGGAGATTTTGTGCGAAATGTCCTCTTCCAATAATTTGCTTTTCCAGTTCTTTTCTTCATCAATTGCTGAGATATCATCCTAATCCATCTGGTGATTTTCTGTGTAACAATTATGTCGAAGATGCAGGAGATTGTAGTTGACGCGCTTGTGGAATCACGTGAATTGAGGATCACGTAATGGGGACCATATACTTTCTCGAAAATCTGTTGTATCCCTTGTTGGCAATCAAATCGTTTGACACCCAGCTAATAGGCAGATAGAATGATTCGCTTCGAGGAAGAATTTTTCTGTTATATCAAGCGAATTTTCCTAGGCTATGATGCGTTTCCTTTCTAATTCCCCTGATTAGAACTTTTTAAACACTAAATAAGATTTATATAGGACTCTCCTAAGGGTTTAGACGCTGTTACTCATTTATCAGTAAATTCACTCTTACTTTTGCTCATTTATCAGTAAAATCACTCTTACTTTTGTTCAACATTTCTGTCCTGGCACTACCACTGATAAAGATCCCTGGAAAGCAAACATTTTTGTTATCTTCTTCGGCATAATGATTCTAGAGACAGGCTTGCACCCGCAGATCGATATTTTCCTTATCTTATCTTGCCTTAAGATTGTTTGAATTCATGATAAAACCATGGATTCAATTGCAAGCTAAGATTGCGTAAGAGAACCTGTTTGCTAAGAATGTTTAGTCTAACATTCGAGCTTGCATTTAGCCGCATTGTTCCTATTTTGAAGGCTCTCCGACCTGCACTGCAATATTAGGCCGCGTTGACACTGCACGAGTTTTCTCCATCAAGGCTTCCAAGGTAGGTAGGAATCAATCAGCGGGGCGTTGTGTCTTTTATTTGAAATTGAAATAAAATACTTAGCTACAAAGGTAACTAGAAGACAATGATGGCCAAAAATGCCAACTTTATTTTCAGAAATTATCCTTGAAGCTTAATGAAAAAAGTTTAGTCTTGTGGATGTTCAGTAGTGAGGAGGAATATCTCTTAGTAGTGTGGAGGATGTTCAATAGTCTAGAAGGTTATCTTTGAGTAGTGTGGAGGATGTTCAATAGTCTAGAAGGTTATCTTTGAGTAGTGTGGAGGATGTTCAATAGTCTAGAAGGTTATCTTTGAGTAGTGTGGAGGATGTTCAGCAGTGTGGAAGGGAGGTGCGGATCAAAGAGGGGGGCCGGGGGGCCATGGGCCCCTCCAAACGATAAACTTCAAAGATCGAAAATTTGGGAGAAAACGAAGTGCAACCAATGATTAGGCAGTGAAATGAATTAGGTAATACCTTGAACATAAAAGCATATTAAGAAAACATTACATACGTACTTAAACATCAAAATTGTAAATCATCTTGTATATCAGCTGATTGGGTGAATCTCAAAAGAAATTTGAAGTTTTAAGCATATTATATATGTATTTAGGAAATGAATTCGAAACTAAATCAATTAGACAAAACCTAAACCCAGAAATATAGCCCCGAAAATTAACCAAATATATCAGCAGCTCTGAATAATACATTTTTCCCAGATAATTCCACTTCGAAGCTTATCATGAACGAAGAGCATCGTCGATTTTCTCAGAAAGCCACCTTCGATACCAGAGTCTCGAGAAAGGGTTTAAAAAAATGGAAAATGGGCTCATTCGATTGACAACGAACATACCCCCTCTCTTTGCACTCTGGTACCTAGGCTATTTGAAAATAAGTTAGTACAAATTCGAAAGTTACTACTTTCATATGCTTTTGATGTCTTTCCATGGCATAATCCTTTATAGAGACTTCTCCTTTACTATGCCAAAATGCCATATGACTTTTCAAGGAAGTTTCAAAGAAGCACCCATTTGTAAGGATTTATGGTATAATTAGAAAGAAGGCCTAATTGAAATTTTAATTCGAGTGAAAAATGACAGAAACAGTTTTACAGTTTTCGGCTTGGGTGCATAGAACAGAAATCTTGAAGGGCATTGCCAGCGTTTTACGGAGGTTTGAGGGGCGTGGCTCGGTAAAATTTTCCAGAGGGCTTCGCCTACGGCCCCCTTCGCTTTTCTCTCTAAATGGCCCTCCCCCAAACTACAATGCTGGATCTGTGCCTGGTGGAAGGTCATCTTTGAGTAGCTTGGGTGACGTTCAGTAGTGTGGATGTCATAATATCCCTCCACACTACTGAACATCCCTCGAACTACGGCCCACACGTTGTATTGAGTGCTTACGTATCAGCTTTCATTTGACGTAAGGTAATGCAGAGCTAAATTAAACATGGTATTTAAACATTTACGTTCTGCTGATCGATGAATCATATTAATATGATACCTAAGTAATTTTTGTACAACCGTAAACAAATGAAAGAAAAATTGTAAAATAGTCTTTTCACCTGCAGTGGTAGCGAGGCTATGACGTATGAGATTGGAAAGGAACCGTTTATGACGTAAATACTCGAAAATGAGGCTGCTACTGACGTACAAGCAAGATGAGAAAGTTATCCTGTGGCACACAAAATATAGATTTTATGCATAGAACTGGTCATCAAATAATTGCTGTGAAGAGTCAAACTAAAAATCATAAATTGAATCACACTCAACGTAGTGTGTGCACAGTAATGTGGAGGGAAATTTTATAGTGATGTTGAGGGTGTTCAGTAATGTCAAGGGATACCAATCAGTAATGTGCAGGGATAAAATCAGTAAAGTGGAGGGTGTTCAGTAATATGGAGGGTCTTTTGCAATTTTGACATATTTAGTTTATCAGGTTATGAGCATGAAATATAATTGCCAATATCTGTATCTTCTAACAGCAAGGGTTGGGACCTTAGATGCAGAGATACAATTTTCATATATTACCAGTAGTGAAGATATCACGGTTGTTGCTATCAATGCAGAGACTAGCAACCAACACATAGGGGCCAGATTGAATTGGCCATGGCTGTTCCAATACACAAAATTTGTTTTTTTCATCTTTTACTTTATTTTGTTCTCATTTGAAATATAATCTTGTTTTGTTGTCAGCCAAACCCGTGGAGGTAGAGCATTTTTGCTTTTTATGATAATGACGATAATAATGTATCTCTAGGCTTTGATCTAATATCTGTCTTTTAAGTGGGTATGCGTACAAAATATCAGGGGCACATCCCCACCCAACAGTAGGTCGTGTACCTCCCCCCTGGGCTGACAGATATCTTAGCTAGACAAGTAGGAGACAGCAAGTTTGATTTGTGAAGCCTTTTGTCGCAGATTCACCTGTTTCGCTGATTTTGCTGAGCGATTTCAGATAACGGCTTATGGTTATTCATTCTCTGCGCACCCGGCGTTCAGAGGCTTGAGGTAGAGGCTAGAGGCCGAGCTTGTGGATTTGCGCTAACAGTGCGCTCAGCGAAGCCCCGCTTGAATCAGTGGTCATCCACAAAAGGCTGGACGAGTCGAAATGTTCGATGTTTGTTTTCCTATTTTTTTAAACAACGGGACTTTGCTGCATTGAAACTGTCGATTCTCAGATCAAGTCGATTCTAAGACCTTTCCAGATGGTCGTGCTCGAAAATCTCAAAAGGACTTATTCATTTTATACATGTTCTTTAAAGCATCAATTCTGCATTGCGCTGAAGTTTAGGAGTCTTATAGTTATCAGCGAATAGCATATATCTTTGGATTACTTAACAAGCTGTTGTCGGATGAAGCTGAAAGTGCTCGTTTATTCCTTCAAAATTCACAAAGGTGGGTTGCATATTTCTGCGATATGTTTTTGTATTTCGTTCTCCGCACTCTTGAACTTTTAATTCGTGAAATTGCTGGCATTGGTTCTCGCTTGTTTTGAGACCTTGGTTACGAGTTTTGAAATGAATGCGGATTCTTGTTTTCGCGAATTAGACAATAAAACCTGCAGATTCAACAATCTGTTAATATAAACAAACCAAAGCTCTGACTCTAGGTTTTGTTTGCAGTGATCCAAGTCTCGGCCTAAATTTATCAACTCTTTTTGTCAGATTTCTTCTGCAGTTATTTGTTACTTACTGTACAAGGTCAGGACGTAGTACAGTTGAGTCTTACACTCTATGCCTTAATCCCTGACGTATCGTAGTATGTATGGGGTAAGGACTCTCGCTTTATAAAGATCTTTTTATCGTCATAATGTTAGTGGATTTTATTTGATCGATATTTGACGCAGACATATAGAAATTTTTTGAAAATTTCAATCTTATTGCTCCTAAGTTCTCTCTTCAAAATCTTATAAGAATCTTTGAGAATGGAAATATGCAACTTTGCAGTGCACATGTATGGCTGAGTATCTTGTAGGGTTTAGTAAAGGTAGAAGTTAAAGTTATCGTCATTGTCCTAGGCCTACTTGAAGCTTGGTATGGTTGTCAAAGCTTTCGCCAGCAGATTGCAAAGAACAAACATACATTGATAAACCTCCACTTAGAAATTTATAAGTTATTCAATTGTGCTGTATCTTTACAGTTTCATTGAGAACTTAGGGTACAATTTCAAATTTTGGGGTGAAGCAGCAAGGGTAAATATTTAAGATATTGTGGTAGGCTCAATTTTCTTGACCAAATGGGGCAAGTGTTTCCTCGAGCAATCTAATCTTGATGCATCAATCTCAAGTGAAAGTATTTTTAGAGTTATTACATTATATGGCTGTATCTGCAATCTAAAAGATTTTCATAAATAAAGGACCATTTACCCGCACTCCAGCGAGCTTTGACTGCTGTGAGCTGTGAGCCGGAGAGGAAGGAGGAAGGTTTTACTGTCCAAGGAAGGGCATACGAGTCCCAAAAATAGTTTCCTTCATACGCCATTGTTTTCATCTTGTTATATGATTGACCGCATCTTGCAGATACCCAACCCCTGTAAGCAGACCGCAACCACTTTTATCAACTGGAAATGAGGAAGGTTTTGTGGTAGAATTTCAGAACAGAAAGGAGGTTGACGACTTTTCCGTCTGCATTCACCTTCGCGAAGTACTTACACTCTTTTTTTTATAAGAACCAGTAAAATTGATTTAAAGCTGGCTGTTCTTCAATATCCCTCTATTTTCAGGCTGTAAGGTTCTTAAATTGTTCTTACTTTTACAATGGTTGGGAAGCATTTTTTGCTATCACTACCGTTAATTGTTGTAAAGTTTGACTCTTTTGACCATCTGACATTATCTGTGGACTGCCAATCTGCTTGTTTTGTAATTATTTCTCAGTCTTATGGTTATTTCATAAAATTTTCATATTGAGCCAAAAATGGTCAGCTTCGGTTTGTTCTTAGCTTCTTCTTAAGTTTTGGCCAAATTTGAGGCTGGTGTTCTAATAAAATTGTTCTTATAAAAAAGAGTGTATTATGAATACCTTTTAGGATGGGGCTTACGTATTTGCCTTACTAACCTATTCCTGATTCCCATCCACGATGAAGTATAAGCCTGTATCGCATCCCAAACAAAACGACGATGAACTCCCTTGGAAATAATCGATTATTATGAAAGCTTTGATTCTCCATTTCACGCTTTTTCCATTAAAACAGCCGTCTTCCTTTGGGATAATTAAGTACTTTAAATTTTACAAATTCCTTCATTCATATGAAAATCGTGTGGTATGATTAATTAGAGAGTTTATCCGACTTAACCATTGCTTACAGCAGTTGTTAGGCCTAAGCTTTCGGTGAAGTTTGTCCATTTGTAGGACAAACAATATGTCAACTATTGTATTAGGCATGACAGGCTCAACTTTATCATGACAAGCCTTTGATATTTAATTGAGCAACATTTCGAGAAAGATCTGTCTCCCATCATTGGGCAATGAGAAATCGTTCAATCACATATCAACGGCTACTTGTGATAAAATGTGCTGCACAGTCTGTGCATGTCCAATGATCATGTCCAATGAATCGACTGAAACTGCCTTGATAAGTCTGTATGTGATCCCCAATATCTCTCTACGTCGTTCAGTCTCAGAAAAGTCTTTGTTCCACCAATGTGTTTGTTTGTTGTAGATGTTGCAGATTCACCCTGGGGATTATCTGGGCAGTACTGTGCAGGATGTTCAGCACTGTTGGGCAATATCACCAGTACTGTTGGGGATACGATAGGTATGACCTCCTCCAACAATACTGAAAACCCTCCACATGACTGATGGTATCTCCCATAGTACTTACGGTATCCCTTCACAGTATTGATGGTATACCCTATAGTACTGAATATCCTCCACAGTAATGTTATCCCCCACAGCATTTATGGTATTCCTCACAGTACTGATCGTATACCCTATAGTACTGAATATCCTCCACAGTAATGTTATCCCCCACAGCACTTATGGTATTCCTCACAGTACTGATTGCATACCCTATAGTACTGAGTATCCTCCACAGCAATGTTATCCCCCACAGCACTTATGGTATTCCTCACAGTACTGATCGTATACCCTATAGTACTGAATATCTCTTCACATTAATAATTGTATCTCCCTTAGTACTGACGGTATCCCTCCATGGTATTGATGGTATCCCCCACATTATTGATGGTATTCCCCACAGTACTGAACACCATCCACAGTACTACAGAGACGTTCCCCAGGGTGAGATTGGTCGTTTATGTTACAGTTGTGTATCATGTATCACCGAGCTGATTAAATTATTCTTTCAAGCTAATTGAATTTTTGACCATTAGTTAGCTAACACACTTCTAACTCATGGTTATATGTAAGTTGGTCGGCTGTATAGTCGCAACAGGCAACCACTAGAACCTTCTTTTATTTGGTGCCATCTTTTTATGTCAACTTTCAGGAGGAAATTATTCCTACTTAGTAGCACCTTAGCAACTGAAAATAGACTATATATTTATGTGAAAACTTGAGTGATATGAGAGTCTTTTGGGAATGATTCTTTTTGTTGTGAAAGAAGAATGAGCCTTTTAAGACGTCGCACTGATCTGCGAATTCAACCAAAATGTGAATGTTGTCAAATTAACAAGTGACTGTGATCTGACCAGAAGGCTCGATCTATTTGATGCTTGGCTTAGTTACGAAAACAGTCGTGCACGCAAAGGCTCATGGTTGCATAGCCCTATCTAAAACCAGACAGCTTTTGGTTTTATCTGAATCTGATTCGCCACCACAATTACGTTAAAATTACGAATATGAAAAGACATTCTCTTCGGTGGTCTTTATCTACTTTAATCCTTTTCATGGTTCAAAACCCAACTACACCATTCAACTTTGTAAGGAATTGTAAACATTGTGTGGATTGTGAATGCATACTGGACGACTGTCGACCGCAGTTGGAGTGCTCCTGTATATTCCTTGAAGCTCTTCTATCATCGCTAGCCACATATCAGGTAGTTGAGTTGCATGTAGTGGTACATGCTGCTTGAGATTCACCATGACTGCACTCTACTTGACAGAGGCTTTCAATTGAATTAACATGCGAGCTCCGCAGGCAAGAGATTGTTTCAAAGTTCTACGATTGTGCTATGTTGCTTGTGTGGTTGTTGTTGTTACTCACACTCGAGGGAGACCTCTGTAGCAGAGAGTGACAGGGAGCCCCGTCCTTGAATCCCTGTAGAAACCAAAACAAAAATAATCAGGAATTCCTGTTTCAGGAACTAAATTGTGGAACGAAATCCTGGGGAACACCTGGACAATACTGTTGAGGGTGTTCGTCACCGTGGGGTATACGATCAGTATATTGGAGGGTGTTCAGTAGCGTGGTGGATACCATCAGAGCTGTGGAAGATATTCAGTACTGTGGGGGGATACTATCAGTACTGTAGAGGATGCTCAGAAGCGTGGTGGATACCATCAGAGCTGTGGAGGATATTCAGTACTGATGGTTCCTAGGCCGTTCGCACAGACGTCCACCAAGGTGATAAGTCGCACGTGTCTTTCCAGATGTTGTCGAGAATGCGTGGTCCCCCCTGAGGATTGGGCACCAGTGCGATTCCATTCCAAGTGCTTATTGCTCGACCCAGATCCTTTTTAGATCAAAAGTGGATATGCTCATTTTTCTGTGAGAATTAATTAATTCCAAAAGCTATGATCTGAGTTGAGTTGCATTGATGTAAGTGTACTCAGCGCTTAATCAGCCACCGATATAAGAGGCTTTGACGATAAAGATTTCTGAAAAAGATTGAGAATTATGGTTTATACCAAGTGAGCTACGAGATTTATGGATTCTTTTTTAATCAATTTTGTTGAGACTCTACCTAAAGCCTAGGATTTATTGACAGATTCATTTCTCTGTTTATGTAGTTTGATTAGCATAAGTTTGCTGTTTCAGCATTGTCTTGTGTGATCCTTTTATTCGACTTATTTCGACTGTATCCAGACTCCACAGTTTATACCCTTCGAACAAGTTTGAATAGAAATTCATGTTCATCCTTGTCTTCATCGCAGTGTTCACTCAAAGACGGACATGGATTTCAATTCAAGGTTTTCGTAAAGGATTGAGTTGAGACTTCAGTGTTGAGTCTGCATGCAGGCTTTACGTATTCGTACGTTTGAGTGTTTCATCAGGTGAAGCAAAAAGCGGTGCCATAAAAACGACTTTCTTTAACGCAAATCAGCTCACATCTTTTCTTACTCGATCTTTTTAGCTTTCTTTCTGTTTTTTGGAATATCTTAAGTTCTGTTTATCCTCACAAGTGGGCTAATACAATCATGCCTCCCCTAGGTCTCGAACCTAAGTTCTTGCCCACCAACGGCAAATGTGCCAACCACTGCCCTAAATTAGGCCTGTCAAGTTACAGCAGGCATCTTCTGTTGTATATCCATCTCCAGGCCTATCAACAGTAGATGATATTCGAATTTTGGATAAAATCCTTATTCAGAACAATGTGTCTAATAACAACCGCGCTGTAGCTTAGGAAAGCTTATTGGGGAGGCAACCGTTGCTCCACCACAATTTAAACAATAGGCAGATGGGCGCAATGCTGAGAACAACATATTTTGGGTGTATCCCATTAAGACACTAGTGTTTCTAGTTAAGGATTCAATTGCTGTTTCTATATTACCATTCCAATAATGGGTGGTACTGTACGGGTCTATTACATTCAGACACTAGTGTTTCTAGTTAAGGATTCAATTGCTGTCTCTATATTGCCATTACATAATGGGTGATAGCTACTGGTCTATCACATTCAGACACTAGTGTTTCTAGCTGAGGATTCAATTTCTGTTTCTCTATTGCCATTCCATAATGGGTGGTACTGGTCCATTACATTCAGACACTAGTGTTCCTAGCTGAAGATTCAATTGCTGTTTCTCTATTGCCATTCGATAATGGGTGGTACTGGTCCATCACATTCAGACACTAGTGTTTCTAGTTGAAGATTCAATTGCTGTTTCTCTATTGTCGTTATACAAATGGCGGCTTAGGGCTAGTTATTCGTGACCCTGGCTATTGAAAGCATGAAATATTTTTGTTTCTTGTTATCAAACAGTTAAAACTGCGATATTCTTAGGTGCGAGTGTGTTCTCTGAAACTTGACGTCTTCAATCGTTTATTCACTAAAACAGATGTTAGCATTCTTTGTGAATCATTCCACCTATCCGATTTCTCGTTGATAAAGCAACACGCAACGTGAAATTTGTTTAGCAGAAATCTTTTATAAAGAGAATTTTGAGGGATTTACGCGAACTTTTGTGCTATAAGAGAATAGTTTTTGTTCTGCATGGCATCAAGGTAGCTCAAAAGATCTGTAGAAGTGCAGGAGATAAAAGTATCCAGATTTGCCACTCGCCTTGAAAACATTCTGGATCGAGCATTCCATCGTATCAGGACTCGACTTAGAGTTGCTCCACGGGTCCTTATTTTCCTGTTTTTTTCTATATTCTGACGTCACTCCAACAATTTACATTGATTGACCAGAGTGAACACAGGGAAACGAGGACTCGTGAAGTAAGTCTAGGGTTGAATGTTTTTAATTAATCTTGAGCCCCGAGTTGCTCCCTCTAATATGGCTGCCAAAAGAGGTTTTATTGACTTCAATAACTTTTATACCTCTCATGGCTACAACACTCCAAAATAGAAATACAAGTAAAAGTAAAACACCCCTTCTTTCCTTCTACACGCATTTTTTTATAAGCAATTGATTTATAAGCAAGTCAGTACTCGACAAGACAAAAACTTGAGCAATTCCAGTACTGGAATGGGGAATGCTAAGCAATTTGAAAATTTTACTTCTGATCTAACTAGCAATGAAAATCGTGCAGTGGCCATTGAGAAGTAGATTACAGTGGAAATTAGTAACCCAGCACACTTTTACATGCAAGAAACCATCGATACTTGTTGTACAACAACTTGTGATATGGTATTTTAAGAAACATATGTCTAAGTAGAAAAAGCTAAGCAATTGCTAAGCAATTTGAGTACTCAAATTTGCCCTTCAGCTAAGCGATTTCCAGTGCTGATCTCGAGCTGAAATTGCTTTTAAAAAGAAAATGCGTGTATACCTAAGACTATTTCGATCCAGGCTCACTTAACTAGATATTTATGAAACTGCTTAGGGATGAAGGTGAGCTGCAAGGTTGCGCACTGGAGGACGTGAACGAAATATTCATCCACAGCCAACATTCACTTCTGCGCAGTTCCATAAATACCTATTTGTCCTGACTCAAAATAGTATTGGCCAAAACTACCCTTCTTTGGATTTCCATGCATTGAATCAGTCCTTCTAATATGTCTGCAAATAGCTTCATTATTGCTTGTTTCAGTCTTTATTTGTTTATCAATGTCATTGTTCTTACTGCTAGCAATAAGCTCTTTAGAATAAAATAACATAACGCTTCCAGGAATGTATTTTATTTTACGTGAAGTACGTAAAGGCTATAAAACTCTTTTTTTGATCAATTCAATTCAATATAGCTCTGCTGACAGATTGAATAGGCCTAGCTACTTCCTCTATTTCTAAGCACAGCACAGCCTAAAATATTCTGACAAACCAGGGCCTCTTTTCAGCTGAAGAAAAATTAATATATCCTATTAAATCTTCACCTTGTATCATTTTTTCATTCTTTCTTGTGATGCACCGCTAAGTGTGTTGATGGAAGGTATTCAAGCAAATGTTTAGAATTCTTGACTTGCTAGTACCACAGTCATGCCAACCCTACTTACCTATGTATTGACCAATGCATCTGCAAACGAACTAACTGAACATCCTCCTCTTTACTGCAAGGTATCCCTCCACATTACTGAACACCCTCCATATTACTGCTAAAGTCCCTCCACATTACTGTGGAAGACTGTTCATGTTACTGAACAACTGGACAACTTGCAGTACGGATTTGACAAAAAATAGGGTTTTCAGAAAAATAGGTTTTTAATTTAGCTTTTGAGAAGGTCCACTGCTGTTCTTGCATTGATGATGACAATTTCTTTATCTTTCGCAGGTCAAAAATAAGGACCGCCATCTAGATATTTGGACACTGTAACTGAAGCCAGACTTTCAATACTGTGAACTGACGGGCAGCAATAGTGACCCCTGCAGAATAAAAGCCTTGTAAAAAGATTCTCAGCCATCAGAGATCAGAAATACAGTGCAGGTTGTGATTCGTATATTTATGGCTTCGCTTCAGATATACTGATGCATGCACTGATGGTAGGAAGCAAGTATGATACTTCCTGCAAGGTATGAGAATATGATCATCCTCTGAAAAAACTGAGTATTGCTATACCTGACAATATGAAGCTCGGTGTTGCTTTTAGAATGAGATTCGTTACCAGGTTCAGTTTAATGTTTGTATTATGTGCAACTGGTGTGGAGAAATGTCACGCACTGAAGAACATAACTTTGGGAGTTTTTGTTCCCATGAGTGGCTGGGCTGTTGGAAATCGCCTTGCCTCGGCTGCCCCTATAGCCATCAACGATATAAACAAAGACCCGAATATTCTCCCAGACTATCACGTGGACTTCGTTTGGCGGGATAGTGGATGCAGTCCCACCAAGTCTGCCGGTGGAACCGTTGAGTTTTTAAAGCAGGACATTGCCGCAATAATAGGGCCCTACTGTAGTAAAGGGTGCGTAGCGGCCGGACATATTGTCGCTTACTATAAAGTACCGATGCTGACATACAGCTGCTCCGAGAAAGCGTTGTCTGACAAAAAAGTTTACCCCACTGTGGCGAGGACGTATGCCTACGCACGAACAAACGAAGTGATTCTCCTGAATAATACCGTACAACTGATGCGCTTATATAATTGGAAAATTTTCACCATAATCGTAGAGATCGACGAAGTTTGGAAAGCCCTTGCTGAATATTTTCAAAAGAACTACAATGTTGGAGCTTATGCAGCAGATAATTTGATCATGGAAATTGTTTATTACAACCCCGATGTTGCTAATAAAAAAGACGGCGACGATGCTAAAAATCACATATTGAAAATACTGAATGAAGCAAGGAAAAAGTCTAGAAGTGAGATTTTTGATTGTTTTCTTTTCTCTGAATTAGATTTTTATAAGCAATAAAATCAACAAATACAGAAATGAGATAAACTTAACATAATTGTGCTATTCATGGCAGGAATTGAATTAGATATTTGGTATGAATATATAAGTATTCTCACCTTTCCAACATCATCATATCATTATGAAACGGTATTGTTCAGCGTGCTATTATCACGGGAAAGGCTGCCAAATCAAGATACCTCTCGAATAGAATAAAATCATCCAACGCCAAATTCCTCTCCATGGTTTTTTGAAAAATTGTTAGTTTTACATGATGCTTAAAAGCAAGCTAATTTGTTGGTTTTGGTAAGATTGTTCCAAGCCTTCGATCCTGAATGTTATTTATGATTTATTATTCATATTACTTCTTATTCCATTGCTAATTGAACTTTTTTTATCTTTTCTATAGTCTTTATGTTCCTGGGGTATTACAGCAAAATCAAAAAATTCATTGTGTATGCGAAGGATGCAGGCATGTTTGATGGGACGAATGTATTCATAACTGTCGACTTCAAAATAGATAGCAAATGGAGTGGGGAAGAGTTTATGCAGGATCACACCTTTTCGGTATTCGACTCTTTCCTTGATCTCAGTGCTGAGAAGCCAGACGAGTCGAAATATGCAAATTTCAGCAAGGAAGTGCGGAGGAACATGGCCCTGGCGCCTTTCTATTACACTATGAAGGCCAACGAAATTGTAAGCTTTCAATTTTCCCACTGTTACAATACCTAGCTATGCTATTTTCAATTACACTATGAAGGCCAACGAAATTGTAAGCTTTCAATTTTCCCACTGTTACATTACCTAGTTATGCTATTTTCAATTACACTATGAAGGCCAACGAAATTGTAAGCTTTCAATTTTCCCACTGTTACAATACCTAGCTATGCTATTTTCATTTTTATTTTTGACAAGACGCAGGATTTGGAAAATCAAAGCTTTTAATTTTTTTTTTATCTTTTTTCAATATTTTCATTCTTGTTGTGAATAAAACCCCATTGGATCTATCTAGATTTCCGGGTCCAGTTTTTACACTAGAAACTTTACCTGATACCCACAGAAGGTGGTCCAAGAGCAACGAAGCGAGAATACAATATTTGCCGAAAAATAGTAGTGTTATAAGCCACTACGAATCGAATATTACCTTGATTACACTATAAGTACCAATGCCAAATATACCAACTATACAAATATGCCAAATATACCAATATAATAAATATCAATGCCAAATATACCAACATTGATATGAAGTAATTTTGGAGTGGTTAGTTTTCAATCAATATTTCAACTCGCTTCACGTACGATGGACTAAAACGCTTTGATTTACCGTGTGTAACAGAAAAGATAAACACTTTTGAGATAAGCCTATGAATCGAATATTATCTGTGGCACACTAATAGTAGTTTATATTGCACAATAAGCCGACTAAGATATGGTTGATTTCCTAAGTTTTTCTCAAAGACGATTTCATAGTGGAGATTAGGTATTTCAGCCATATATATATCACCTTCTCGGAAAGATTATCGAGCTGCAGAGAACAGAAGAAATTAGTTTTAACCTCTTTTTCTTTTTGTCAGCAAAATAACGAATAGGTCGTTCTATTTTCATGACCTTGATATTCAATTCCAAATGTACTGTTAAAAAGGATTACATTCTGTCTTTCAGGTGGAACCGGCCTCTGCTTATCTGTATGACACAATTTTCATTTGGGCCTTGGCGTACAACAAGACATTGCAGCAGGGAGGTGATCCTACCAACACGAGTCAACTTATGAAGAACATCTTCGGGAGTAGTTTCAATGGTCTGTTGTTTATTTTTTTAGATTTTATTTGTTAAGTTTTTCAAACTCAGTTGTTTCCCAACAATGCTTTCTTGCCAATGTAAGAACCGGACATGGTACCATGTAGCTTCTGTCACCTGGTTGACGTACCCAAGGGGTAAATTCAGTTCAGGTTAATGTTGAGGCTGTGCCATTCAATGTCTTTAAAAACTCACCTATCCATGCGGAAATCTTTCAAGAGAATAAGACCTAGGAATATTTGCTGAAAAGATTTCTGAAAAATAACAAAGCTACCGAGAACAGAAAAAGAAGTTCTCGGTCAGATAGTCGCCAACACCAATCCCCCCCCCCCCTCTGCATTAAAAGCAACTTGAAATGGTTGCATATCAAAATGATATGAATGAAAAGCTTTGGCTAGCTAGCATGAACGATGTCTGAAAAAACCAAATCTGTGAAAATATAGTTTCGTATTTTGTCAAGGTTGAAAAAACTCGAAGTTTTTAATACATGCTATCACCAAACATGAATTAAAATTTCTCTGATTTTGGTGGAGGCAAAATGTCATAGCAAAGACATTATACTGAATAACATAACAAGAATAAAGTAAATACTAAATGACACAGGTATTGGTAAGGCTCTGCCACCTATTGTCACATTAACGTGATTTCTTTGTTTAACTTTTTTGTGCCACAACAACACTATATGATAGAAAAGACTTAGTATCATTGCTTTTCCTTAAAATTTGTTTAATATGCTTCCAGGTTACTCCGGCGAAGTACGCCTGAACGAAAGAGGTGATCGAATTCCAGTTCTGCAGTTGCGGAATTTTCAGGACGGCAAAGGAGTGCTGCTGCACACATTTGGACAAGGGAATCTTAAAGGGAAAGATATTAAAGTGAAATGGCCAAATGGTGTTAAGGTTCCACCCAAGGACAGGCCACCCTGTGGGTTCAATAAAGAATTATGCCCAGGTAATTATATTTCCTTTGCACCAATAAGGGAACGGCTTTTGTGATAATTTTGAAAAGATTTTACGAAGATGTTATAAATTTTGTAAATAATTTTCAACGCTGAAGGAACTATTCGCAACCATTTATAACAGTTTGAGCGATATGAAACAATTTTCAACGATTTAAAACAATTTGCAACGATTTGTAACGATTTGCAACAACTTGCAACGATTCGAAACGATTTTAAACAATTTGAAACATTTTGCGATGATTCGAAACGATTTGCAACGATTTGGAACTATTTGCAACAGTTTGAACGATATGAAACAATATCCAACGATTTAAAACGATTTGCAACGATTCGAAACAATTTGCAACATTTTGCGACGATTTGCAACGTTTTGCAATGACTCGGAACTATTTGCAACGATTTGGAACTATTTGCAACAATTTGCAACGATTTAAAACAATTTGTAATGATTTGCAACGACTTACAACGATTCGAAACAATTTGGAACAATTTCCAACGATTTGCAGCGATTCAAAACAATATAAAACAATTTCCAACAATTTGGGACGATTTGAAACAATTTGAAACGATTTGCCACGATTTGCAACGATTAGAAACATTGTTCAAAAATTTGAAACAATTTGCAAAAATTAAAACGATTTGTAACGATTTGAAACGATTCGCATTATTCTTGATTTGTAGAGGAAGGAATGAATGATTACATTCTGGCTGGAAGTTTACTTGGTGCCCTTCTGCTTCTTGGTGGATTTCTATTCTTCATGTGGTACAAGTAAGTTTTGCTTGAATTTGAAAAATATTTTTTGTCCTATTTTTGGTTAGTCCACAACTTGTGAAACCCGAAAGCCCCCTTCAGTAGTGTTGAGGGCTATCTCGAAGTAATGTGACAGGTTTGCAGTAATAAGGTATGCAGTAATTTGAAGGATATATTCAGCAGTGCTTAGTTTGTGCAATGAATGTAAAGGGATATTAGTAGTGTGAAAGAATGTTGTCTAGCAGTTATTGTGAAGGGGTGCCAACACTAACGTAGAGGGATATCTCGCTGTAATTATAAGGATGTGTAGTAATGTGGTGGGTTGGAAGCAATACGATAGACTTTTGCAGTAATGTGATAGGTCTGCAGTAATTAGGCGAGTGTTCAGTAATGTGGATTGATACCATCATCCACGGTGAAGGGATATCTTGCAGACATGTAGAGGGACACTGCGAAAGTCCTTCTTTACTGCGCAACAAAAAAATTGAAAACAAAAAAATCCGAAGCTCATTCTTGAATGACCAACTTTCTAATCATAATATTATTTCAACTTTTTTCAGGAAAAAGAAATTTGAACGCGACCTTCTCTGTGATGGATTTTTCGTAAACTACGATGAAGTCATCAATAACTCAGTCTATCAAGCAAAAGCTGGGTCAATGTTTGCGGCTAAGGTAAGAAATTCTACGGTGTTTCCTCTGAACGGACCCTTGCTTTCTTAAATTTCTTGAGAGTTACAGTCTTTGAGCCGTATAGAGCTTCAGGAAGGCGAGAAAAATCGGAAACATAGCGAAACAAGATAACTGCTATCAGATCTAATAACTTCACGCTTTTCGTCTGACACTCATCGGAGTAGTAGGATAGAATGATAAAGGAAATGAAACATTTAAAATTCTCGCCATCATTTTTGACGATAGAAGTTCTAGAGTGAAAATAAGTATTTTGTAAAAAGTGAATTATTTTGCGAAACAAATTAGGTTTTTCCAGGCATTATTCCTAAAGTTTATCATGGTAAACTTGAGTATATGTTGGTTTTCTGTCTGGAGGAACTGTGGGGTACTTTCTCGAGGGAATACGGTGATTTAGATTTTGTTTCCAGTTGCTCCATCCTCCTTTGCTGGGAATCTCGGTTTTATCAAAACATTTATGGTCGATAGCTGGCTGATTGGCCCGAGAAGATTTATAGAGGTAGACGCTGACCGTTGTTGGAAGTAGTTATCACATCATACTTTTCATCAACGAACTCTTGTGATAAAGCAGGAGAAAATATGTTCCAGGAGCAGTGATTGCAGAGGAACCTCCATATAATAGACACCATTGGGACCAATTCTATTGTCCGTTGTGGAGAGGTTTCTGCTGTAAAGAGGTTGCCTTAATAACTATGAGAATTTTCGGACTTGATTATCTGTCTGTTGTATGGAGTTGTCTGTTATATAAAGATTTCCATCGATAAGGGTTCCACCGTAGAAGAGATCTGTTAAAATCAATTAAACTTCGGTACACTTCTAAATTTTATTCAAACTTTTACTATCAGTCAACTCATAATAAAAAAGCCAAAATAGCGATAGACCCAGAGATGACTTTGCAAGATCCAAAATTAGTTATTAAACAAAGTCAAATGTGCAAATAGTTTAGACTTGGACACATCGTATATTAATAGCATTCCAAAGGACCCCAAAATGAATTTAGCTCAGTCTGTTTTTCAAATCGACCTTATAAATCTCATTTAGGCGAGACGCCCTTTTATTTTCAAGTACAATAACGTAATTTCGTAAATGGAAGCGGTGGGTTTCATTCGGCTTCGATTCAATTGCGGATTCCAGAGATAGTATCAGTTCAGCAAAAATGAATTCGCGGGACGATTTTTCTGCTTTGTTGATAAGAATTTCTTATGCAATATCAGCAAGTTTCATAACCGCATATCGAGATATTTCTTAGTTTGTCATTTGGAGTTTTTCCGAAATTATACAAAAGTTTAACGGATGGTCAAAAATGTGCAAAAATATGCATAATTTATTGTTTTCGGGTATTTCTTATTGATTTTCATACCCTGTGGTATGATTTCTATCTGAGAGAGGCTACCGCCTGATTATTCTGAAAACAAAGACTGCCCTCGGGATCGAGGCTAAATGAAGGGAATACACAAAACAGCCCTTCATTATTGACAGCTCTGAAAGAGGAGAGTTTGCAGCCAAAGGGATTAAATGTTCATCCAAAGCAGGAATTCTCTTGATGTTGATTATCAGAATCACAAACAAAGGGAAACGGGGAAATGCTTTTTGTCTCAGTTGTCGTCTTAACTCGTTGCTCTTTAATACTCAGTACAGTACCAGTGCTTTACTATAGTGCTTGTGCAAGGCAATTATATAAACTAAAGATAGGGAAGTACAGCCAATGAATTACTGTATCCACTATTTGATAATTAGGGTCTGTTTTCTTACTTTTGTTTTTCATTTAATTTATTTTGTGATTATCATTCATTGCAAGCATTCACATAATTTGAGACAGATGTTGGCGTTTAGGGTCATTATGATTTATTTCATAACCCAAACCGCATGTTCATACTAATACATATTATTTATATTCATATTTATATTCATATATTTAATATTACTAACCCCAGCCACATCGGCTTAACCAAAACTTGTTTCGAGTCTATTATTCTCATATTTGCACTTTCCTTGGTTTCCTCCACAGTTTCCTGAGAAATCAAGTAGAAACTTTGAAAATTTTGATGACAAAATGGCAAGTAGACTTAGCTCCTTCTTCCTTCTTCTTTTAACGTCTTCAAACTACTTTATAAAGCACCCACTGTTTTGGAAATATTCAGAACTGAACACGCACTTATTAAAATATGAACTGCACTTAAAATCATGAAAGACAACTCGAAACCACCTAGAAACATCTTGAACCATCACGAAACCGTTTAAATCTACCCAAAACCACCTAAATCTATCTCTATTCACCTTAATACCATCTGAAACTAGCATGCAACCACCCAAAACCCCTTGAAACCATCTAAAACTACCTAAAACCATCTGGAACCACCTTAAACCATCTTAAACTACCTAAAACCCATCTGAAACCACCTAAAACCAACTGTAACCAGCATGCAACCACCCGAAACCCCCTGAAACCATCTAAAACGATCTGAAACCACCTGAAATCACCTAAAACCATATGAAACTACCTAAAACCATCTGAAACCATCTGAAACCACCTGAAATCAGTTAAACTTAATTAATGATAAAAGCTACTGAAAGAAACTAACATGTTCCATGCCTAGTGCGTGGATTTGTGCTTGAATTGACCCTTGCAAACTCCAAATGATTTAAGAGCGAAGCATCATCATTGTAGATGTTTTAGGTTGTTTTATGGTAGTTTACGCTGGTTTTAGCGAGTTTTAGTTGTTTCAGACGATTATAGGTGTTTTAAGGTGGTTTTGAGTTCTATGTTTAAGAGATACCGAACTGAACAAAGCTTGGTTGCACGAGAAATTCATTTTGGCCAATTAATGAAATTCACTATCTGTAATCCTACCCTCATGTCTCCTTTTAACGCTCTTTACACTGTTCACTGTACACTTTGGACTTTTTATGAGAAGGAATTTTATAGAAATAGCATTAAAGCCCAACAAGATTTATGCAAAGAAAAAATTCAGATATTCTTCTTAATATAGTGTATCTTAATGATAATAATAATTTTTGAATTTTGAATCTAAGAGACTCATATTTTCCTATGAAAATACACTTTATTAAAAACCTCAGGGCCATATTTTCAAATATTGAGAAGCTTTTTAAGGATACTTTGTGTAACTTGTAAAAATGGAGCAACTTTCTTACGCTTCCTTGATATGAGAGAGGAAATTAAACTCAACTGAAGCACTTAAATAGCCTAATACGCCATTTGCTCAACATTTAGGCTAAGGTTTGCACGAATTGGTAGTCTATCAACTTTATCAATAGATTTCTTATTTTTTGTATAATTATGTGTCTTAGTGTATTCGCTTAGATGTTAATGGTCCAATGTTGCACTAAATATCGGGCTCGCCATGATAAATTTCAAATATCGTCTCAAATGTTTTGGTCTCAAATAAGTAGATTTAATGTATTCAAAAATATGATGAACTATTGTGTCGTATTATTTTGTATTCAGAAGTAGATATGAATATCAGTCTGCGGCAATATATTTAGCCGTTGATTGCCTTGATCATTGTGATTTAGCAGTTGATTGCCTTGATCATTGTGATTTAGCAGTTGATTGCATTGATCATAATGATTTAACAGTTGATTGCATTGATCATTGTGATTTATTGATTGCATTTATTTTTGTGATTTAGCAGTTGATTCCATTGATCATTGTGATTTAGCAGTTGATTGCATTGGTCATTGTGATTTAGCAGTTGATTAATCATTCTTTATTCTTTCCTCTTACAGATGAATGAGACATATTCAGTGCCAAGTGAAACTGAAAGTATGCTTGAACGAAGTCAATTTGTTGCCAGATATCAGGTAAAACTATTTATGATATTTATTTCACCTATGATTTATAATACTTAAAACTTTACCTTATTAAACGTATTTAACATATTAAACGCTGCAGTGCTTGATGGATCTGTCGGGGTTTCATTTCTTTAAGGAGCACAGCCATTTCTGCAAGAGCTAGCCTAATAATGTGGCATATTCAGTGTTAGCCTCAAAAAACGTTTTTCAGGCAGTGCTCTCATCTAGTTTCATGGGTACATGTAATAAAGATTAGATGGTTCATACCTAGGAGGGCAATGTGGTCCATAAGTACATTGTCCTGTTAGAAGTTCGTCGCTGCAGATGTCCCTTTATGGAATAATTTACCGTTGTAAGTCAGGATTGCAAAGGGAATTAAAATTTGTAAACAACTGATCCAGAAACACTTTTTTGGATTAGCCCATAATTTACAAGTTGTCGATATTCCTCCTTCTGTACATCTCTTGAATACTGTTGATCTAAAACAAATAGTCTACCTTGATTATCTCTGAATGAGCACGCATGAAAATGATAAGGGTATACATTTTATCCACTATTGGATCCATCCCAGCTTTACTTGAAACTGTGATTGACTATAATATTCTTCAAAAGATAGCAAAGCTTCTTGGTTCGAAACCATCCCTACTGCCATGATATGCTTTTGTTCGATTTAAAAATCTCGACATTCAAAAGAGTAGACAACACCATAGAAATTAAAAAATTGTCGGATGATATTCAATGAACTCTTCTGGGAACTTAACTTATAATTGTTGATGTAGAGTGAAGTTTGAGATAATTTTATTTTTTGTAGGGGCATCAAGTGGTGATTAAGAAGCTTAACAAGACAACGGTTCACTTGAACCGTGAAATGCTTCTGGAATTTAAAATGGTGAGTATTTTAATGTTGTTTTTTGTGATTCTTTTGAGTACTTTTTCTATGATAACATCATTTGAACCTGAAATAACTAAGACCACATTCAATTTGTAAAGATGAAATAATATTTACAGCAATTATACAAGGAGAGAGCTTTCGGTAATATGTGCCTACGTCAATCGGTCCTTTCATCCTCTTTCAGACGTACTACTCCGATGAGAGTTAGTCGAAAAGCTTCAATAATTATTAAACATTTTAGCAGTTGATAAGTTAAGTAGTTGAGTAGTTTAGTAGTTTTAGTAATAAGGTTATTGGTGTAGTAGTTTAATTTAGTAGTTTAGTTGTTTATTAATAAAAAAAGCAGAGAAAACCTAAGCTTAATAGCAAAAAACCCACAAATAGTTATCTATGTTTTTAGGATTTAGCCTAAACAATTTCTTAAAGTCGTAGTAAACAGCAGTAATAATTATGTTTATTGGTTGTTAATGGGTATTTAGATACTCCTTAACCACCATTATCATTATTGGTAAAAATTAACAAACTGCACCCAAACTTTTTAATTTTTACCCTTGAAGTATAGTCAAACTCAAAATCATTAGAATATCAAATTAGGAGTTACCCAAAACAGGTTCTCGAATACATTGTTGCTTAGTGCAGAAGTAATAGTGGTTAATGCGTTTACAGATATTCAAACACCCCTTGACTACCATTGTTGTCATTTCTGAATATTGGGGCACCTAAATTATCAAGCCCCCACAAGGTCTCTCGATTGTGCTATGGAGGCTGCTTTAGTTTGGGTTGTCAATAATGGCAGTTTACCAAGTTTTATTACTATACACTGGTGCAGTTAATCATTTTAATGCAGACAGATATTTAGTTATGAAATGTTTTGTTTTTTGAATTTTAACAGGTCAGGGATTTGAGGCACTCCAATGTCAATCCTATTTTGGGTGTTTGTGTGCAATACCCGAACATCTGCATTCTCACTCAATACTGCCAAAAGAGCAGCTTACAGGTATCGATACTCTTGATTATTACTTGATTGCTAAAGTAAAACAATATTTGTTTCATCATAATTTTTTGTTTAATTTAACAATTAATCAACCTTTTACCATAAACTGTGATGTCGAAACAGGCTTGTAGAGATGAACAAGTTGTCTCATTTGAAACTAGGGAGACTATGAGGTCAATATATTATACAGTCCTTTTCATGAGATGAACTGTGCGTGTGTTCTAATTCGCACACGTAAATAATTTTTCATGTGCAATCACACTTGTAATAGATTTGTGTGCGCAGCATATTTTGTAAAACGATCAACATTTTCTCAATGATTTCGGTCACTTAGCAGGTCTAAATGTCTCAAATGACAAGGGTAAGCCATTTGTGGTCTGGTATTAGATTCATTTCAGAAAATTTAATAATACATGTCTGTGCGATAGCACATGTCTGTGCGTGTGAATAAAAGCACTTTCAATCTAGCTTCCGTATGTGCCTGTGTATGTGGGTGTGATCACACGCACTAAAAGATTTGTGTGTAGTAGCATAGCCCGAGCAGGGAGCTCTGTACTTGGTGAATCCTCCATCTACCCATTATGCTTCAAACTCTTCCAACTGACTGAGAAAAGTAGAGTCTGATGTCGTGGGTTGGAGTCCTACTCGGGTCATTTTCATCTCAAATTCTCTCGATAAAAATGAAATGTCTTGCAAGAAGTAAAGTAATTTCATCTCAGTTTAGCTTGTGTTCTTTTCATGTTAGGATATTCTACAAAATGAAGACATCAAACTGGACAACATGTTTAAACTGTCTCTTGCCTCTGACATTGCCATGGTAAGTATTTGAAAACTAAATCGGCGAAGGTAATACTCATTTTTATATTAGTAGAATATCAAACAAAGGAGATTCTTTAATGTAATAACCAATATGATAGCTAATATAAGATAACAAGCCAATCTAACAATAAAATTTGAAATCTTTAATGTAATATAATGTAATGTAATGTTTTGTATGTATTGTATGTATGTAGTGTATGTTTGTAGTGTAATGTTGTATTAGAGTGTAATGTAGGCATTGTTGTGATTTAACATAAACCATTATTAAATGTTTTCTGAAAGTTTGCTAGTCTCATTACAAGGATGTAATATGCTAAAAGCTTTGAATGGCCTTTTAACTGAAATTCTAATTATCATCCCCGGTGGAGTTGAGTCCCTGAGTCTTTCGTATCATTGTTAATTTCTTTCTGTTCCAGGGAATGACTGAATTGCACCGCAGTCCGATAGGAGCTCATGGTCGCCTGACATCTTGCAATTGTGTCATTGATAACAGATGGGTATGTAAAATCACGGACTATGGACTGGATAAGCTGAAAGCAAATGCCAAAGAAGAAATCTCGGAATATCAGCAATACAGGAGTAAGATTGTGTTTGATTACTCATTATTATTAACTTGATTCAAATAATTATTCTGAAGTATTATTGTACCCGAACATCAGGGGCAGGGTATTCTATAAAATACAGAGGTCGGGCCACCAGGAGTAGGATCGGTAATTTCCAACCTCCGATACACAATTCAACCTCTAATAACGCTTCTCCACCATTTAGGCAATGATTTGAGTTGTGTTAGCTTTGCCGTTCACAGATATACTTTTATTTCGATCATCTTCCTTTTAGAATTACTGTGGACTGCCCCTGAACTACTTTCTCGCTCTGAACGCAAGACAAAAGCCGGTGACGTGTACAGCTTTGGTATCCTCCTTGCTGAAATCATATCACGTGAGGATCCCTATGCCGAAACTCAAATGGAACCCAAGGGTAAGGAAACTTTGTTAACGAATTATAACCATGCTGATAATGATAAGGATAGCAACAAGCTCTATTTCGATGATCGTTTTATTTGTTTGTTTTGTTCTAAATTGCGTTATCACTGTTAATTCATTGAGATTGAACACAGTGATTGCCGATATACAAAATATAATTGGTCTTTTTATCAAGGGTCCTTATCATTGTAATCTAGCTTTCTAAATTCACTTAGTTGGTTTATGATAGGTCCACGTATTAAGGCTGTACACAGTAATTTAGCTTAGTCAGATAACTAATAGTTAAGAATGAACTCTCCAATTATAAAGGGTAGGTATGCACTTTTACCGAGCTTGCTTGACTACCTCAACTCACTTAAGTTGATGTATTTAAGATATCAAATCCACATGTTTAGGCTACGTTTACTAGAACATGGTTTACTAACCCTTTGCTTCACAGCATTCATAAACGTAGCATTCATCAATAGTCATGTAGAATGAAAATAAAATCGCAGAACTGAGTATAGTGGAGATCCATAGGCAACCGTTGGATTTACGAGAATGCTACTTAGACAGATGGATGGATGGATGGATGGATGGATGGATGGATGGATGGATGGATGGATGGATGGATGGATGGATGGATGGATGGATGGATGGATGGATGGATGGATGGATGGATGGATAGATAGACAGATAAAGATTTTTTCTTAATTTTTTTCTCTATTTTGTTTTGCAGACATAGTTGAACTTGTGAGTGAAAACCAGAACCCTTCATTCCGTCCGAGATTGGAGAACGTTGAATGTGACGTCAGATATTCGAAACTGATGCAGATGTGCTGGGATGAAAACCCAATGCAAAGACCCACCTTTGACATCATCAAGGCTAAGATCCGCCAGATGCACGGCGGAAGGTGAGTCAATTTTTTTTTAATGGGCATTTACCCATCATGCATTGCGAGAAATCTTAAGCGGAATCTCTCGATAAATTATATCTGCTTTTAAATGCCATTGGCTTGTCAAAAATGATAAATGTTCGGAAATGTTGAGTGATACACGATTCTAAAAAATGTGGCAGGACTCATTCAACACAATGCATCATGGGAATATACCCCTTAGCAACGCCTACTTACCAAAGCTAAACGTCTGTAGCTATGAAAGAATTAGGCCGTTGACATTTTGTATCAACGTGTTTCAAATGAGCATCTCCCCATCATAGATGACGTGAAACCAGATTTTCCATCTCTAACTAGATATAAAGATTGACATTTGAGGATTAGTATTATTTTAATGGAATTCCTTGTTATTCAACAGGCAAGGAAATCTTGTTGATAACATGGTTGGTATGCTGGAGAAATACGCAAACAATCTTGAAGATTTGGTGGAAGAGAGAACGCAACAATTGGCTGCTGAGAAATTGAAAACAGATGAACTTTTGTACAAAATGCTGCCAAAGTAAGTTCTCAGCAACTCCTTTCCTTTCCTATATTGCATTTAATCTTGTTGATTTTATAACATGATATCTTTACCTAGTTGTTTTGTGTCATATTGTTGAATTATTCTGGGTATCTCATAAAAAATACCCCTGCTTGTTTAAGAATGATGAAAAAGATGGCCAGTTTAGAATCTTAAAAGTAATGATTACTTGTGTTTACTTAAACATAGATAAGGTCATAAAAATCGGCTGGCAAAAATCAAACTAGACGATTCGAGAAACCCGCTCAATGCCGATAAAATTTCAAACGGTTGATTAATGACATCCAATGCTTCATAAGTATAGATAAGTTACATTCATTTTTTTACTAATTGAAATATGTGCCAAACAATATTTTGGGGACTTTGATTTGCATACAGTACACCGTTTATATTTGTTCCATATGTGACTATTTATCCCAAAGCGTGAACTGGAAACCAGAATGAGGTACAAACAGAGAAGAACACGATCCCATTTGTTTCTCGGAGTTCCATCCTTCTGCAATCATCATGCTGGCTATCTCATCCCAGTTCTCTATATCTTATTTCCACCCTCTCTATCTTCTAACTCTCTATATGTTATTTTCAGATCGATTGCTGAGCAGCTGAAGCAAGGGAATACAGTGACTGCAGAAAGTTTTGAGCACGTGACTATTTTCTTCAGTGACATTGTTGGGTTTACAGGACTGGCTTCCAAAAGTACCCCTATGCAGGTGCGATAGTATTTATATTACTAATGACCCGATTTTTGTGAGATTCTATCCGGAGTGTTGATTTGGAATATAGGGTATTAGTTTAGGGTTTCACTAATAAACAATCGCTATTCAAACGAAAATGTACACAAAATAGACCCAACAAATATACCCCCACAAATAAACCCCCACAAATATACCCCCACAAATATGCCCCACAAATATAGGCTTGAGAATTTTAAGCCCTGCCCTTCTGAAGAGAGCTTTCTAGAGTTTTTTTTGTCCATAGAAACGTTTTTCTTACCATCCTCAAGTCCTGTACTGATTGAAGAATGTTATAAAGATTTATATATTATTATTTAATAGATCTGCCATAGTTTTAGAACCAAGAGAAACATTATCCAATCCACCTTCGAAATCACAATAAACTAATTTTTCAAGGGAGGGCTTTTCGTTGCGATTCAGCAATGAATATGTTTTAACTGTAAAATCCAATTTAAGTTTCCCACTACCATTTTCCTCTACCATTTTCAGGTGGTTGATTTGTTGAATGATCTCTACACCTGCTTCGATCGCGTTCTTGACACTCATGATGTTTACAAGGTTGGTATGAATTCGGTTATACTTCAAATCTTATCTAATCTAATATAAGGGCGTATTCTTTTCATCACTTTGTGTTTTCTGGATTCTTAAACCGGTCAACTTCGAAGAAAAAGTTTGCCTGGTTGAAAAGAATTCTCATGAAAAGAATATTCATTTGTGAAGACATAATGCTTCAAAATTTGAGAAAGCTCCTGTAGATATATTTCTTTTGATATTTGTCTATACTTTGTTCTTCAGGTTGAGACAATTGGTGACGCATACATGGTAGTGTCTGGTCTGCCACAGAAGAATGGAAACAAGCACGCTGGTGAAATAGCAACCATGTCTCTCGACCTTCTTCACTGCATCAAGACCTTTAAGATCAGGCATCACCCCGATAAAAGCTTACAGCTCAGAGTCGGCATCCATACCGGTAAAAATGATTCAATATTTGTTCATGTATAATATTTTACCGTTTAATCCTCTTTTATGTAGTCTGAAAATATAATTTACAAAGACATAAAAACAATGACGATAACATTGGGAGCAAGATATGCATGTCTACCTAATGGCCCTATTACAAATAATTACAGATATCAATACTAATGCTGAAAACCATGCAGATGTTAACAATAGTAGATAACATAAAACAATTACAGATAAACTTGAGGAGAAGCAGGATTTGGAAAATCAATCGAGATAATTTGTGAGAATGAAAATGACCCGAGTAGGACTCGAACCCACGACCTCTACATTTGTACTCTAGAACGCTACCACTGCGCAACCGGGGCTCGAGGTCGTGGGTTCGAGTCCTACTCGGGTCATTTTCATACTCACAAATTATCTTGATTAATTACAAATATCAATAGCTACAAATGCTGAAGACTATACCAAGCTAACTTTCGACACCTGGCCTTGGAAGAGTCAGAATAGCAAAGCATGCCATGTAACAATACCATGTCATGTCATCATATAGTAACCATGTAAATCTTCCAATAAGCCCCCTCCCTCTACCGTAGACAGTGTTTGCTTTATTAAAAGTCTTTTGAAATATTGAGATTTTGCCAGCCCTTCTCCTTGTAACTGTCCATGAAGCAAAAGGTTTGTTCACATCGAGGGAAGGACAAGGGTTGTCCTGCTCGATTATTCTACCTATTCAATGAGACCTTAGTGATTGTGCTGAAACAATACGTTAGGAAAAAATTAACGGATTTCCCTTTGAACAATAAAAAAACTGCTCGATTAGTGTATCTATCCAGTGGTAAGCATAATTACCTTCCTAACCCCCGCCATATTTTGGGGTGTGTTCCAACAAAAAAGCTATTTCTTCTGATGATATTTCTCGTTCCTCATCGTTCAGCGCTTGTCATGATAATTCGTTATTTTCTATCACTGAAGGTTCTTGTGTGGCTGGTGTTGTTGGCCTGAAGATGCCTCGTTATTGTCTGTTTGGAGACACCGTCAACTACGCCTCCAGGATGGAATCCAGTGGCCTTGCCTTAAGAGTGCACGTCAGTCCGGAATGTAAGGCAGTCTTGGATCAATTGGGAGGGTATCAGTTGATAGAGAGAGGACCCGTCACCATGAAGGTATGTAATAAGTCCTAAAGTGATGACGTCACAAAAATCTGTTTTTCCATAGTCTAAAAGACATCTAGAAATGTCATCTGATAAACGTAAAATCACCTCCTTAATGTTGAATATTGACTGAGATATGACCATTTTAATGTGATAAGTTGCCTGTCATATCCCTGATTTTCGACTGGTTCATAATGATTATAACCTGCCAGAAAACGGTAGTTTATATTGAAAGCTAATTTTTCAAACGGTCATTTCTTAGCCAATATTCAAGATAAAGGAGTGATTTCACATTCATGCAATTTTCTTTTTGACGATCCTTGAGATTACCGAATTTGATTCGGGAAATTCTATATATATGTTTTCATGATGTCACGCTTTCGAGATCTAAAATAATATTTTTCTTTTTTAACTGCGTAATGATGTGATACAGTAAGTCGTAGCTAATGATGGACCGGGTTCCAAGTAGTTCAGCTTTTTGTATGTTATTGATCATTTGTTCATATCGTAGTCTTCAGGGTTTTTTTTCTTGTGCAGTAGGTACATTGCCTAGAGCTCCAACAACTAGATGATCATCATCATCATTTTTTCTTTTTTGAACCTCACGGCTTGATGCCGGAAACTTCAGATAGCTATCGGGCCACAACCAGTAGCCAAGGATAGATATCTCATCTCGCTTTGGTCCAGTCAGTCAGTTCTTTACTACGATCTAATACCCAAACAGTGTCTGATAATAGACGAAGTCCCAAGTAGTGCAGCTTTTTGAATATTGTGAATAGTTTTTTCGCAACCGATAGTTCTGAGATATTTTTCTAAAGCAATAGGTACACTACCCAGAGCTCCATCAACAATTGGTACAACGGTCACTGTTGTGTTCCATAACCTGCATAGTCCTTTTCGGAGATCTTGGTATTTATGGATCTTTGCTGTTTGTTTTGCATCAATCCTACAATTAGCAGAAATGGCAACATCAATGATGGTTGTCTTTCTCACGATTTTGTCCATGAGCAGAATGTCAGGTCTTCGATGGCTAATCTGTTTGTCAACTTGGATATCAAAGTCGTATAGAATTTTGACCTTATCATTTTTTAAGCATTTTTCTGCCACATGCTCCCACCAGTTGCTGGTAGCAGGAACATTCTACTTTTTCAGAAGTTGGTGATGCACAATTTTACAGACTTTGATTATTGTTCCGATCTTTATAATTTTTGCCTGCTAAAAGTTTACACTCGGCTACAATATGGTCTACTGTCTCTTCACGTTGGTGATAGATTCTGAATTTGCTATCTATTTGGGTCTTAAAATTTCTAGTTTTATTGTGGTTTGTTGGAAGTGCTTGATCTTCAGCAGCAAGTAGTAGTCCCTCAGTGGGTGCTTTCAGCCCTGCAAACCGTAGCCAGTTCCAGGTGAGGGAGCTGACCTTACTTTCAGTATCTCTTATGAATTGACCATGTAATGCCTTTGCTTTCCATTTCTCAAGAGTATTTTCCAATTCTAAGGTGTTACTACTTTCCACGCTTCTTTCTTTGATTGAATTTTCCATCCAACTTTCAGACTTTCCTTCCTTCCTTGCGAATATGGCATTGCATTCAGTCTTGGCACTTAATTTGATGTTCTTAGGCCTCTTTCTTAAGGAATTGAATTTCATGCTTTGTTCGTTTTATTTTTGCAGGGCAAAGGAACGATAATAACATATTTCCTTGACGGAAAAGTTGGCTACAACAAATCACTCCCCGACCTGCGAACGGCAGCCTCATTGGAAGAGCATACTTTTAAGTGATTGCGTAATCAAAGAAATCAACGGTACACCTGATCATCAAATCACTCAGCTCTCCCCGTCCGTATCACCAGTCTCGGAGCTGGATCACCGGGGATCGTCTTTGGCCGAGATGTAAGTACCAGTCGAATGGAGCAGGTTATGTGTGGCGTCGTAAGAGTTGCAAAGAGCATCACATTATGAATCACAGCCAGGTCACCATCGTGGGTTTCTGTGTGGTAAAGGGCGCTGCGAGCGGATCGAGCTTTTCATTTCTCCTTCCCATCTCCTTACAATGGGCCTACCACACGCCGCAGTCATTGCAGTGTGAAATAAAAATGCTAGAATTGGAAGGCACGATTTGGAGTATTTTGTTCCCTTTCCCTACAACTACTTTGAAATCTAATCTTTATGGCAGCCCTTCAGACCCCTGTCGGTAGGCCCTTGCGTGTTGTGGGATTTCGGTAGTAGACATGTGCTTGACTTCGGAAAAATGAACTCACGATGGTGCCTAGGAATTGATGAATAAATGTTATTCTAAAGAATGAATGGTGTCAATAAAGAACTTAACATTTTATATCTTAACATATTAAACATTAATTAATCGAATAGTAGTAGTCTAGGTTACGTTTTTAATTATTTAAAGCTTTCTTTGGAATCGCTAAACTTTTCATTGTTCTGATTAAAAGCAATCGTATTAGCTGTCCCCAATCCCCATGTTCTTTTGATGTGGGCTTGTCTTTTAAGCTGGCGAGTATCGACATACTTTGGTTGAATCAGCAAGCATTGTTTGAAATAGTAAATGGTTTTCTTAACGGCTTTAAAGCAACAACAGCAACAAAAGGAATACGAATCGCGCTCCCCATTGAAGCTGCCTGGCAGTAACGTTACAGCCAGGCAACTTCTTGTTAAATATTGTTTTCGAAGGTTAACATTCAGCTTCGTACCTATCCACTCTAAAATAACACTTATGGATTTTATTGAGCATTGCATCGAGCACTTCTCAGTTCAAAACACTATTGGCCTGATTGAATCGCTTGTTGAACTCAGCACTGCCTGTAATGACTTGTCGATCAGTAATCTCAAGCTCAAGATGAAAATATCTTATTTCTGACCAACTTCCATGAATCTTACTCCCTTTTCCTGTGAAGGGTGCCATCTTGAATCGAGGAAAATTCAGCCCCTTACTATCCCAAAGTCCTTTGCGAATTCTTAGGAAACGCAATGCATCAAGGGATTTCCAGGCGAAGGGAAGTTTGCATTAATTCAAGATATAGCCTTTACAGTAAGAAAAGTTATATTGTGCGTGGTTTTTAAGAGTGAGGCCCATTTCAAATATTGCTCTTAGTCGGGGTAGCTTCCATTAAAAGATATTTTCATTCTTCACGCTTATGGTCGAGTTTATACTTTCCAACATGAAATATCTAAGATAGCTTTGGCGGCGTTGTGACAAACATTTTGTGGGTGAAATGCGGACTCAAGCAAAGCTGTTGTTGGAAGAAGGAGTGCGTATTGTTTGCGTCGAAATCTAGTGGATCGTAATGACTTCAAAATGCTGTTACTGAATCTTGACCAGCTTGTTTTGCCACATTGCTTTTATAATTGTTTTCGTTTTGAATTAGATATGAATTATTTTCAACTGTTTTACCGTGCATGCAATAAATGATTGATTTAGTGACTTGTACAAATTTTTATCTTAATTGCATGTTGACGAAGTTGAAAAATCATGTGATTTTATTTGATCAAGATTCATTTGCGTTTCATTTGATTACAGGCTGTTTGCCACTCTTGTGAGTTTCAATGTATCTACTGCGCATGCTTTTTACATTTTACATCTTAAAGGTTTGCTTACATTTTCACCATCGATTCAAACGGTTTGGTTTGATGTATAGAGAAATTTCTCTGTTTTTTCTTGGCTTTTCAAGACTCAACCAACTTTAAGCAACTTTGAGGGCTGAAAATCCAAAATATCTAAGCAACTTTTTAGGCTAGGATCGAAGCTCAGTTGCTTATTGAAAAAACCAAGTGTCCAGAAACTTTTAGAAAGAAGTATTTAAAAGGGACAGGAGTACTTAGGGCCTATTTAAAGAACAAAGTGGCTTGAAAAACCTGAAGATATGATGCTGATGATGTGGTAGTATGGGGATTTGCTTCTTTTGGATCGAAAGCCATGCAACAACAACAACAACATCGTGCACATTTTGGGCAGTGATGTTGTTGTTGTTGCTCTCTTTTTGCTGTGATGATGGTACTTACTTCTGCAATTTACTTCTATGGCACGCGAAAATCACCACAATTAGATAAACCCGGTTTATCACCAGATAAACTCAGTTTATATCAGATAAACCTAGTTTATCTGTGATAAACCCACTTTATCACCAGATAAACCCCGTTTATCTGAGATAAACCCAGTTTATCAAAGATAAACCCACTTTATCATGAAAACCAAGTTTATCTGTTGATAAACCTAGTTTTTCTAAAAGGAATCATTAACTACGAGATAAACCCAGTTTATCTGAAGGGACTGTCGTTCTTTCTCTGGAACTGTAAGTGGCGCAAAGTATCGACGCTTGATAGAGGCCCCCCCCCCCATAGTACCCCTAGATAACGGATTCACGCGTCAATTTTTCGTTTATCACGCCATCACGGACCTTAAAACAGAATTTTCACGATCTTTTCCAACTAATTATGCAAGAAAAGTTTTTTAACGACCAAAACGCGTCACGCAATCACGTACTTGAAAACTTCTTTTCACGGAATAACGACCTCATTTTCAACAAATCACGCTGCACGAAGGATTCTTTGATCACGGATTCACGAACCGAAAATATCTAAATCACGCGCGAAAATATGCCAAATAACGCTTCACGTACAAATATGGGGGGACCTCTTGATATTGCATTTGCCAATAGATTAAAGTCGTCTTCGTGCTGCAAATTTGATTCCGCCATTTTGTGGTGATAAACCGGGTTTATCTAATTGTGGTGACGTATCTGGTGATAAACCAGGTTTACCTCAGATAAACTGGGTTTATCACCAGATAAACTGGGTTTATCACCAGATAAACTGGGTTTATCACCAGATAAACCAAGTTTATCTGAGATAAACTGGGTTTATCTGCATAGATAGTGCCTTTTTCAGATAAACGGGGTTTATCTGGTGATAAAGTGGGTTTATCACAGATAAACTAGGTTTATCTGATATAAACTGAGTTTATCTGGTGATAAACCGGGTTTATCTAATTGTGGTGACTTTCGCGTGCCATATACTTCTGCATCGAAGTTCCTCGAAGGTGAGTTTGATGATACCTAACCTATGCTATGACTATGAAGGTGGTCCGCTATTGTTAAAATTTTGCTTAGCCAGCAAGATAGCAGTGCACTTCACGAATGCCAACCTCTGCAGCTTATGAACCTGCACACCACATTGATAGATTTTTAATTCCCCTAAATTAATTCAATTCTCCTCCAGATAGAAGTTTATAGAGATTCTATAGAAGCAACGGGTGCAGGAATACTTTGGACCTATTAATTAAGATCAGATTTAGAAAAATAGTGGCCAGCTACTACACCCATTAATGGTAAGCCCCTGTCAAGAGGGTACACAGAAATTTCCTTGCCCCTCTGCTACATACCGCCATGACCCCTACACACAAACTAGAACTAGGTAATTTCTGCTTATTTCAAGCCTTAGCTTTTGTGCTGAATATATTTTTTTTCTAACCAAGTGGTTGTGAGTTTGATTCCTACCGCTTGCATTATTCTAAGTGACTTTGTATTGCCTAGAGAAATTTGCAATTTTTGCTGTTATTAAGATAAGAGGTTACCAACAACACACAGTTGAAAATGTGTCTTCTATCATGCAGCTTGTGAAATGTAAAACGAAAGGCCTTGAAGGAAAGCATTGTGCTGATCAGTCCCCGTGTGGCTTAACCTAGCCACCTGATGCAAGGGTAAAACAATGGGAATAGAAGAATTCATGGATGTAAACAAGCATAACCAAGATGAAATCAAACAAATGAGTAAGATATCCCACCCCTGTCTTCTTTAATCATTTGTTTGCCATCAACAAATTTTCATTTCATGCAGTCCTCACTTAAAGGTAAAACAAACCTTGAATCAATTTTGGATAGTTGATATTCCAAACACGACAGCCTTATTGAAACAAATTTGCAAAGGGATAATGAAAAGGTTTAAGTGAAAAATGCATGAAAGGTTAATAAGTTGGTGGCATACAAAATATTAAGTGAAGATAAGTGTGAAATATCAATAATTTGTTTCCTTTTATGCATCACATAGCGGTCAATGTTTGATAATAGCTTAAAAAGATATTTACATGAGATCATGAAGACTTTTTGATTGTAACTTTCGGCCACCTTCCCACTTGGCAAACATAAAAAATAGAAAATAAAACACAAGTGTTTAACCTAATGATATTTTGATCATATTTTGCTTTTCGTTTTTTAATTGAAATGGTGTCAAATGAAAGTAAAGATTTTACGCAATAAAGCTCTACTGGTTAAATATTGAAACCTATAGAAGGGAGGCTTCTGGCTACATATATTTACAATGTTTCCATCATCTCAGTTCAAGCATTTTGATGTTTTGTAATTCTCCTGATTGTTTTAGGCCTTGCTGATTTCCACAGCTTCTCTGGTTTTCCTTTCAAAATAGTTTCCTGTGATCTTCAGCGTTGTTGGGTTTTACCAATCAAATTAGCCATGGCATCTTCCTTCTCTTTTAAAACTGTACAATATATAAGAAATGTGTTAGCTAGGGGCACGCCAATCTAGATGCACATATTTATTTTCCCTTTTTTTCTTTTCAGGGGGTGGTCCGAAGCAGTATCAACATTGGTACAACCCGTTCTGGAGAAATGAAGAAACAAAACAATATTTCCCTTGACCTTGACCCTCGACAGCTGGCTCTGAAAGAAGCTCAATACCTTCTATAACATGATATTCGAATACAGCCACCCCCCCCCCCCCCCCAAGCAAAGGAGGAAAAAGAAAAAAGGTTTGGAAAGTATTTGTATATAAACATTGATTATTGATTTCTTCGCCAATATCACTAGCAGCCCTGCTGCCTTCAACTTGTACATAAAGCCCGGTCCAACAATGCAACATTTCACACAACACTCAGCTTAACAATTTTCCAGATGTGGGCAGGCTCTACAACATGGGTGGTCAAACGAGGCAACATTTCACCCAACATTTCACCCAACATTTACTTTGCTGGTTTTGTAGGGCATAGGTACAAGGTCATGTAAGAACAATGTGGCAGAACAAAATAACTGGCGGGCGGATCAAGACTGCCGCCACCGCCACACAGATGGTTGTCAACTTTGATGAAAATAATTTTCTTTCTGTAGGACTATTCATTCCAAAATTTTTTTTTTAGAATTTATCAAATATGCTTTCCATTTGAACTTGTCCCGTGTTCTTCTTTGTTGAAATAACGGGAATTCCTTAACTTTCGATGATTTACTGTTAATTGTTCTTTTTAAAGTTTTTTCAATGCCAATAAAATTTCATGCCTGTATTGTAATAGGGCAAATAACTCGATAGGTCATCTGAGTTTTTTTTATTTGCCCTAAGCTTTATCTATTTGTAAATACGTTTAACTATGTATCCTGTAATTAAAAGCTTGAAGATATGAAAACTGAATTGAATAATTGACATTGCGCATGCTCAAGCCTGTGACACGCACTAAATTGTAGACCAGAACAATTGTGAATTTAATTTAACCCCACTCAAAAGCATCGTCTGAATCCATGTCGCACTTAACTTATTAAATCTAACTGAGCAACATAAACTTAACCTTACTTAACTCAAATTCGACAAGTGGATTCAAACGACGAGTTAAATTTGTTCTTAATTCAATCAATTACATTTAACACGACTTAAGAGCGACGTCTGAATTTGGCCTAGCTTTCTTGTGGAAATATGATTTGCTTGATAATTTGTAGACAATAGATGTGGTTGTTTTGGGCGTAAATTTAATGCTTGTGGAGGGAAATTTGACCAAGTAGAGGGAAATTGCTTAATAAATCACCTGCGTGTTCAATACGTCTAGAAACATGCGATGGCGTAATTGGGCAATGTAGGTTTTCTTCTTATTTTCACGAGGTCTAAAGGATAAGTTTAAACTATAGAGAAAATGCACTCTACTGTCTTTGATCGGTAAAAGACTTCAATATAGCTAAAAAATCGCAAGCATAGTGAAGCTACAACATAGATTACTTCAGCTTTTCGTTTGACACTCAACAAAGTGATACGACAGAAAGAGAACGAAACAGAAACCTGACGGATTATTATATACCCATAAGTGGATCGAAATAGGCTAATAAGAAAAGAAGAAAATGTCGTATTGTCAAATAGGTTCACGTTTGGTAATTATCAATCTTCAGGCACCGGGTCTAGATTTCATCCATGTGTCCCAGAAAAAGACGATCATTTTTCTCAAATTATACTTTTCCTACTTTTTCCAATACACTCAAAATTCTCTAAAAGCACGCTACAAATTAGTAACTAAACGTGTAAACGTGGTTCAATCCCTCCCAAGAGGAAATTTATTTTATTTTTTTCAATTTTTTCACAACTAGAGAAAATATTATAAATTCTAGGGCGTTTAAGTATAATCATTTGTTTTATCTAAAGAAGTTCTGAAACAACAAGTGTGTTGTCTTTTTATTAAATTGTTACTTCGAAAAGGCGTCGTAGGCTGGCACGAGGCCTTGTAGGAATCCTCAAACTGACGAAAAAAATGTTTGTTTACAGCGTTGGGGATGGCGATGCCTCAAAAAGTTTTCACTGGGTCCGCCCTGACATATCGATATTACCGTTCATGTACTGCTCATGCGCGAAGCCAACATTATTGGTAGAGGTTGTCCAGCGACCCAACTTTTCCGCCAACATTTCATAACAATAGAAATGTTGGGCAAAACACGCAAAATTTTTGACCTTTTGTCAAATTTCAGCAAACATCAAAAATGATGATGTTGCGTATTCAAACAAGGTGGTAAAACAAGCCAACATTTCTGCCAACATCATGTTGAGCGAAATGTTGGGTGAAATGTTAGACCGGGGCTTTAACATCCACCAACGCAGTTTTCTTCTATTAGGACAATTCATAGGAACATGTTTTTTTAAGTATTGAAAGGCTTACAAAACAAGCACTGATATTATGGCTGAAGGGTAGTTCAAATTTGCAGCAATCATCATTACTGGCACAGGGGAAATTTTGCACCCATTTTCAAGGAAACGTGCCGAAATCTCCACGAAAAGCGGGAAGAATTATTATTAAAATAGGCTATTAGACAAAAATATGATGATTTTAATTTGAACTAATTTCAGTTAATGAATATTTATCTTGCCTAGACCTTAAAGTAAAAACAGTCCGAGACCTCAATTAAAACAAGCTTTTGAAAATACGATTAATATATAAAATCATTCTCTTCCTTCTAATCATTTGGCTAAGTTTGATAAATTTTTAATTTGCCCAGAGGGCTTGAAATGATTGGAAGCAAACCATGATAATAGGTAATTGATGGTGTTGGAATTATCAATATTCTCAGATAGGGTATTATTATAGTATAACCCTTACTCATCCTTAAGTTTAATCTTTGATATGTGTATCTATCAACTACAGGAAGCACCAACCCAATGTCGATGTTGCTCTAAAACTGCTCAAAAACAAATGAAAAAACAAGATGCTGAGCTGATTTGAGTTATCTAGTAAGATAATTGAGCGTTTCAAATGATGGAATCATGACATCAGGACGTCCACTTGAAAATTATACTTTATACGAAAAACATAAAGGTTTGTGCAAATTTTATACAGTTCATATAAAGGCCTAAATCACAGGCCTTAGTTGTTTGTATTCGTATAACAAAATTCTCTTAGCAAATGTTTGCCATGATCGCAGAAAAGCAATAAGATTTTTCTTTTTACGTCATCTCTCGGCCTCCGTCAGAGAACCGTCATGAAAGAGTACTAGAGAGTGGGGACTAAAGTGGTGTTTCGTCTCAGTAACCTGAAAGTTTGGTTATGCGTTCCGTATTACTAACAGGTCTGGTACACTTTGTCACTCTAAGTTTAAGGAAAGGGCCCTTTTGTTGTTTACAACAGATTGGGACACGTTCCCCAGCAACCTTGTACTCCCATCTCCTACACCTCTGAGTCCATTGGCTTCAGCCACTCGAGTTTCTAAAATGTTGCTGTTATTTCAAAACAGCAAGTCGAATGGGTTTTCCCTAGAAAAACACCTGAAACGAAAAATATGGATCAAGAAGAGCCCTTCTATCCTGACCATCGTGCGCGATAAACGCAAGTATAGAGCAATTGCACTCTATAATCTAAGGAAAAATCTTTTTCTGTGACTCAATTTTCGTGCTTGTGCACCCATCAGACAGACTATACCGCAACATGGAAAATATCTACACTAAAACAAACGCAAACGTAAGGTTGAAAAATATCAACAGTTTCTGGATCTGTGCTTTCCAACCACAGATGCGAAAACGAACACTTTATACAGATTAAATTCGTTCGTTAGAAAAAGCATGGTAGCTGTTACACAGCAATTGACACTGATGACAGAGCAACGCAAAACCGCTAAAACAACAGAAGCATAATGATAGGGCGTGGAAAGGGGTTGCTCTCCTGATAACTGGGCAAATCAAATGAGAAATAGTTATGAAACATTTATCATTTGTGTGAATTGTGTGGTTCGTGATTTATGGCAGGTAAGGCAGGTATCATAAAGAAATACTTTTGACGTGATTTCATACACCGGGTGTCTCAAAAAATGTTACATGCTCTATTTATCAACCATTTTCAACATTGAAATCTATTTTAAATAAAATGACAGCGTTTTCTGCAGTGATTTTGGCTGTTTATGTAGAGTCATTGCAAGATATGCACTTCTACATACTTTTATGCAATTATGAAGTTATGAACGCATATTACTAGTCATTGAGAACGATGAGGCTGGGCTCTATTTCATGGTTACGAAACCCCTTGCGAATCTCGTTGCTTCACCGTAGCAAAAACAAAATTTACGACACAGCTCCATCTTGAACTTGATAACTGAAAATTGTACTTGACATATCTGCTACTTCATAACGTGCCTTGACGTGGATATATTTATAAAATCCAATCTTTCCTTTCTAATCCGAATTAACCAGGATAACTCAAAGAGATTTGTATAGCTTAACTTTGCTAAGCCCGAAAACATCTGCTAGGTATTTACAAACCAATATCCACCTTACCAGCTTTGAATTTGTCTGATATTAAATTTTGCAATCAGTCCTAATTACATATCTTGCCCGTGAAACTTATTCTTCATCAATAAAGCTGCATCATCACCTATCAAACTACATCTTCATCCATAAAACTCTATCTTCACTTAAAACTGCATCTTCTTCATAAAACTTCATCCTCACTTATAAAACAACATCTTCACCTATAAAACTACATACTCATCCAAAACACTACATTTCCTTCCTTAAAACTACATCTTCGCCTATCAAACTTCATCTTCGTCCATAAATTTAAAATCTTCACCTAATAAGCTACATCGCTACCTATAAAACTACATACTCATCAATAACACTAAATTTCCTTCCATATAACTACATCTTCACCTATCAAACTACATCTTCGTCCATACAACTAAATCTTCAACTATCAAACTACATCTTCGTCCATAAATTTAAAATCTTCACCTAATGAGCTACATCTTTACCTATAAAACTACATACTCATCCATAACACTAAATTTCCTTCCATATAACTACATCTTCACCTATCAAACTACATCTTCGTCCATAAATTTAAAATCTTCACCTAATAAGCTACATCGCTACCTATAAAACTACATACTCATCCATAACACTATATTTCCTTCCATAAAACTACATCTTCACCTATCAAACTACATCTTCGTCCATAAGTTTAAAGTCTTCACCTAATAAGCTACATCTTTACCTATAAAACTACATACTCATCAATAACACTAAATTTCCTTCCATATAACTACATCTTCACCTATCAAACTTCATCTTCGTCCATAAATTTAAAATCTTCACCTAATAAGCTACATCGCTACCTATAAAACTACATACTCATCAATAACACTAAATTTCCTTCCATATAACTACATCTTCACCTATCAAACTACATCTTCGTCCATACAACTAAATCTTCAACTATCAAACTACATCTTCGTCCATAAATTTAAAATCTTCACCTAATGAGCTACATCGCTACCTATAAAACTACATACTCATCAATAACACTAAATTTCCTTCCATATAACTACATCTTCACCTATCAAACTACATCTTCGTCCATACAACTAAATCTTCAACTATCAAACTACATCTTCGTCCATAAATTTAAAATCTTCACCTAATGAGCTACATCTTTACCTATAAAACTACATACTCATCAATAACACTAAATTTCCTTCCATATAACTACATCTTCACCTATCAAACTACATCTTCGTCCATACAACTAAATCTTCAACTATCAAACTACATCTTCGTCCATAAATTTAAAATCTTCACCTAATGAGCTACATCTTTACCTATAAAACTACATACTCATCAATAACACTAAATTTCCTTCCATAAAACTACATCTTCACCTATCAAACTACATCTTCGTCCATAAATTTAAAATCTTCACCTAATGAGCTACATCTTCACCTATAAAACTACATACTCATCCATAACACTAAATTTCCTTCCGTAAAACTAAATCTTCACCTATCAGACTACATCTTCGTCCGTAAAACTAAGTCTTCACCTATCAGACTACATCTTCGTCCGTAAAACTAAATCTTCACCTATCAGACTACATCTTCGTCCGTAAAACTAAATCTTCACCTATCAGACTACATCTTCGTCTTTAAAACTGAATCTTCACCTATCAGACTACATCTTCGTCCGTAAAACTAAATCTTCACCTATCAGACTGCATCTTCGTCTTTAAAACTGAATCTTCACCTATCAGACTACATCTTCGTCCGTAAAACTAAATCTTCACCTATCAGACTACATCTTCGTCCGTAAAACTAAATCTTCACCTATCAGACTACATCTTCGTCCGTAAAACTAGGTCTTCACCTATCAGACTGCATCTTCGTCTGTAAAATTGAACCTTCACCTATCAGACTACATCTTCGTCCGTAAAACTGAATCTTCACCTATCAGACTACATCTTCGTCTGTAAAACTGAATCTTCACCTATCAGACTACATCTTCGTCTGTAAAACTATATCTTCACCTTTCAGACTACATCTTCGTCCGTAAAACTAAATCTTCACCTATCAGACTACATCTTCGTCCGTAAAACTGAATCTTCACCTATCAGACTACATCTTCGTCTGTAAAACTATATCTTCACCTTTCAGACTACAACTTCGTCCATACAACTAAATCTTCACCCTATCAGACTACATCTTCGTCCGTAAAACTAAGTCTTCACCTATCAGACTGCATCTTCGTCTGTAAAATTGAACCTTCACCTATCAGACTACATCTTCGTCCGTAAAACTGAATCTTCACCTATCAGACTACATCTTCGTCTGTAAAACTGAATCTTCACCTTTCAGACTACATCTTCGTCCGTAAAACTGAATCTTCACCTATCAGACTACATCTTCGTCTGTAAAACTGAATCTTCACCTTTCAGACTACATCTTCGTCCGTAAAACTAAATCTTCACCTATCAGACTACATCTTCGTCTGTAAAACTGAATCTTCACCTATCAGACTACATCTTCGTCTGTAAAACTGAATCTTCACCTATCAGACTACATCTTCGTCTGTAAAACTGAATCTTCACCTATCAGACTACATCTTCGTCTGTAAAACTATATCTTCACCTTTCAGACTACATCTTCGTCCGTAAAACTAAATCTTCACCTATCAGACTACATCTTCGTCCGTAAAACTGAATCTTCACCTATCAGACTACATCTTCGTCTGTAAAACTATATCTTCACCTTTCAGACTACAACTTCGTCCATACAACTAAATCTTCACCCTATCAGACTACATCTTCGTCCGTAAAACTAAGTCTTCACCTATCAGACTGCATCTTCGTCTTTAAAACTGAATCTTCACCTATCAGACTACATCTTCGTCCGTAAAACTAAATCTTCACCTATCAGACTACATCTTCGTCCGTAAAACTAGGTCTTCACCTATCAGACTGCATCTTCGTCTGTAAAATTGAACCTTCACCTATCAGACTACATCTTCGTCCGTAAAACTGAATCTTCACCTATCAGACTACATCTTCGTCTGTAAAACTGAATCTTCACCTTTCAGACTACATCTTCGTCCGTAAAACTAAATCTTCACCTATCAGACTACATCTTCGTCTGTAAAACTGAATCTTCACCTATCAGACTACATCTTCGTCTGTAAAACTGAATCTTCACCTATCAGACTACATCTTCGTCTGTAAAACTATATCTTCACCTTTCAGACTACATCTTCGTCCGTAAAACTAAATCTTCACCTATCAGACTACATCTTCGTCCGTAAAACTGAATCTTCACCTATCAGACTACATCTTCGTCTGTAAAACTGAATCTTCACCTATCAGACTACATCTTCGTCTGTAAAACTATATCTTCACCTTTCAGACTACATCTTCGTCTGTAAAACTGAATCTTCACCTATCAGACTACATCTTCGTCCGTAAAACTGAATCTTCACCTATCAGACTACATCTTCGTCTGTAAAACTGAATCTTCACCTATCAGACTGCATCTTCGTCTTTAAAACTGAATCTTCACCTATCAGACTACATCTTCGTCCGTAAAACTAAATCTTCACCTATCAGACTACATCTTCGTCCGTAAAACTAAATCTTCACCTATCAGACTACATCTTCGTCCGTAAAACTAGGTCTTCACCTATCAGACTGCATCTTCGTCTGTAAAATTGAACCTTCACCTATCAGACTACATCTTCGTCCGTAAAACTGAATCTTCACCTATCAGACTACATCTTCGTCTGTAAAACTGAATCTTCACCTTTCAGACTACATCTTCGTCCGTAAAACTAAATCTTCACCTATCAGACTACATCTTCGTCTGTAAAACTGAATCTTCACCTATCAGACTACATCTTCGTCTGTAAAACTGAATCTTCACCTATCAGACTACATCTTCGTCTGTAAAACTATATCTTCACCTTTCAGACTACATCTTCGTCCGTAAAACTAAATCTTCACCTATCAGACTACATCTTCGTCCGTAAAACTGAATCTTCACCTATCAGACTACATCTTCGTCTGTAAAACTGAATCTTCACCTATCAGACTACATCTTCGTCTGTAAAACTATATCTTCACCTTTCAGACTACATCTTCGTCTGTAAAACTGAATCTTCACCTATCAGACTACATCTTCGTCCGTAAAACTGAATCTTCACCTATCAGACTACATCTTCGTCTGTAAAACTGAATCTTCACCTATCAGACTACATCTTCGTCTGTAAAACTGAATCTTCACCTATCAGACTACATCTTCGTCTGTAAAACTATATCTTCACCTTTCAGACTACATCTTCGTCTGTAAAACTAAATCTTCACCTATCAGACTACATCTTCGTCCGTAAAACTGAATCTTCACCTATCAGACTACATCTTCGTCTGTAAAACTGAATCTTCACCTATCAGACTACATCTTCGTCTGTAAAACTATATCTTCACCTTTCAGACTACATCTTCGTCTGTAAAACTGAATCTTCACCTATCAGACTACATCTTCGTCCGTAAAACTGAATCTTCACCTATCAGACTACATCTTCGTCTGTAAAACTGAATCTTCACCTATCAGACTACATCTTCGTCTGTAAAACTATATCTTCACCTTTCAGACTACATCTTCGTCCGTAAAACTGAATCTTCACCTATCAGACTACATCTTCGTCTGTAAAACTATATCTTCACCTATCAGACTACATCTTCGTCCGTAAAACTGAATCTTCACCTATCAGACTACATCTTCGTCTGTAAAACTGAATCTTCACCTATCAGACTACATCTTCGTCTGTAAAACTATATCTTCACCTTTCAGACTACATCTTCGTCTGTAAAACTGAATCTTCACCTATCAGACTACATCTTCGTCTGTAAAACTATATCTTCACCTTTCAGACTACAACTTCGTCCATACAACTAAATCTTCACCCTATCAGACTACATCTTCGTCCGTAAAACTAAGTCTTCACCTATCAGACTGCATCTTCGTCTTTAAAACTGAATCTTCACCTATCAGACTACATCTTCGTCCGTAAAACTAAATCTTCACCTATCAGACTACATCTTCGTCCGTAAAACTAAATCTTCACCTATCAGACTACATCTTCGTCCGTAAAACTAAATCTTCACCTATCAGACTACATCTTCGTCCGTAAAACTAAATCTTCACCTATCAGACTACATCTTCGTCCGTAAAACTAGGTCTTCACCTATCAGACTGCATCTTCGTCTGTAAAATTGAACCTTCACCTATCAGACTACATCTTCGTCCGTAAAACTGAATCTTCACCTATCAGACTACATCTTCGTCTGTAAAACTGAATCTTCACCTTTCAGACTACATCTTCGTCCGTAAAACTAAATCTTCACCTATCAGACTACATCTTCGTCTGTAAAACTGAATCTTCACCTATCAGACTACATCTTCGTCTGTAAAACTGAATCTTCACCTATCAGACTACATCTTCGTCTGTAAAACTATATCTTCACCTTTCAGACTACATCTTCGTCCGTAAAACTAAATCTTCACCTATCAGACTACATCTTCGTCCGTAAAACTGAATCTTCACCTATCAGACTACATCTTCGTCTGTAAAACTGAATCTTCACCTATCAGACTACATCTTCGTCTGTAAAACTATATCTTCACCTTTCAGACTACATCTTCGTCTGTAAAACTGAATCTTCACCTATCAGACTACATCTTCGTCCGTAAAACTGAATCTTCACCTATCAGACTACATCTTCGTCTGTAAAACTGAATCTTCACCTATCAGACTACATCTTCGTCTGTAAAACTATATCTTCACCTTTCAGACTACATCTTCGTCCGTAAAACTGAATCTTCACCTATCAGACTACATCTTCGTCTGTAAAACTATATCTTCACCTATCAGACTACATCTTCTTCCGTAAAACTGAATCTTCACCTATCAGACTACATCTTCGTCTGTAAAACTGAATCTTCACCTATCAGACTACATCTTCGTCTGTAAAACTATATCTTCACCTTTCAGACTACATCTTCGTCTGTAAAACTGAATCTTCACCTATCAGACTACATCTTCGTCTGTAAAACTATATCTTCACCTTTCAGACTACATCTTCGTCTGTAAAACTGAATCTTCACCTATCAGACTACATCTTCGTCTGTAAAACTGAATCTTCACCTATCAGACTACATCTTCGTCTGTAAAACTATATCTTCACCTTTCAGACTACATCTTCGTCTGTAAAACTGAATCTTCACCTATCAGACTACATCTTCGTCCGTAAAACTGAATCTTCACCTATCAGACTACATCTTCGTCCGTAAAACTGAATCTTCACCTATCAGACTACATCTTCGTCTGTAAAACTGAATCTTCACCTATCAGACTACATCTTCGTCTGTAAAACTATATCTTCACCTTTCAGACTACATCTTCGTCCGTAAAACTGAATCTTCACCTATCAGACTACATCTTCGTCTGTAAAACTATATCTTCACCTATCAGACTACATCTTCGTCCGTAAAACTGAATCTTCACCTATCAGACTACATCTTCGTCTGTAAAACTGAATCTTCACCTATCAGACTACATCTTCGTCTGTAAAACTATATCTTCACCTTTCAGACTACATCTTCGTCCGTAAAACTAAGTCTTCACCTATCAGACTGCATCTTCGTCTGTAAAATTGAACCTTCACCTATCAGACTACATCTTCGTCCGTAAAACTAAATCTTCACCTATCAGACTACATCTTCGTCCGTAAAACTGAATCTTCACCTATCAGACTACATCTTCGTCCGTAAAACTAAATCTTCACCTATCAGACTACATCTTCGTCTGTAAAACTATATCTTCACCTTTCAGACTACATCTTCGTCTGTAAAACTGAATCTTCACCTATCAGACTACATCTTCGTCTGTAAAACTATATCTTCACCTTTCAGACTACACCTTCGTCTGTAAAACTGAATCTTCACCTATTAGACTACATCTTCGTCTGTAAAACTATATCTTCACCTATCAGACTACATCTTCGTCTGTAAAACTGAATCTTCACCTATCAGACTACATCTTCGTCTGTAAAACTGAATTTTCACCTATCAGACTACATCTTCGTCCGTAAAACTGAATCTTCACCCAATAAACTACATCTTCATCAATAAAACAACTTCTTCACTTTTAAAGCTGCAACTACATCTTAGTCCTTAAAACCTAATTTTCATCTATAAAACTTAATGTTTGTCAATTATAGTTACAGACTTATCAGTTTCTGAATCTATCTATCTGTCTAAAATCATTAGGAACACCTTGTTTTATACGATGCACTAATAAAGAAATTTTAGGCCCTTTTTATTTATGCTTATTTCACAAAAAACACATAAATAGCTTTTTGCTGGATCTTCTTGCTCTTGGTTATTTTATGTTTACGCCCATAATGAATTTGAAAACATGAGGGTGTTGCTATGAAAAGAAAATTTTATCAGATTTACCGACATTTGACTTAAAAAGGTTTCTTTGGGGAGGAAATTTTCATTGAATCGATGTTTGAGAAACAAAATTCTCAATTGCACCGTTGAATCATTCCATTCTGGCTTTCCATCATTCCATTCCATTCTATTATTCCAAATTCTGTATTTTAAGCATTTATACTGGATCTTACAAAAGCATTGCCATGCACATTGCGCACAGATAGTATCTATCACCAAAATATGATTCCGTTATAATAAGACATATGAACCGTGCAATCTTTGAAAACACGATAATCCCTATCAATTTGAAGTGGATCGTTCACCGCACTGTGACGTTTGACAATTGCGCTCTGCGGTGGTCAGTGCTGGTGGAAACCTTTGAAAAGAATTGAAAAGCTTTTGCATGGCTTCGCTGGCTTTTGTACACTCATAATGGCGAAATTTACAAGTTTTCACTTAGACGTAAATATTGACCGGCTTCTCCAGAGATTAATTTCAGCCAACATATGTTTTTGGCCTGGATTAATGAATAAATGATATATTCCGAAAAACTTCAAGCAGCTTACTGGAAAAGGGGAATATATCGAAACGCTTGATTACCTCTCAGTACTGGTGGTGGGTTGCGAAGCATATTTCCAGAGACTTCATAAAGGACTTGAATTTTCATATTGTTATGAAAAGCCACAGAGATTGATGAGTCACTCAGCTGTTGCAGGTCCATAACAACTCATCATATCTTTTATCATCTCTACTGTACATGGTAATTATAGCAATTTATATATACTCTGCTCTTTGATAACTTGTTATGTACGGTTTCAAACAGCGTTTTGACTTTGGTGTGGAGAAATCTACTGAGATTTATGCAAATTTCGAAGCCAATTTAAAGCTAATCTCGTTTGTATTAACAATGCTGACATTGTCTGGTATTTAGTCAAACGTATTTTCAAGTCCTTTTCACACGACTTTCTAACTTTATTCCATAGAATTCGACATTTTAGCTACTTGTAAAAACAAGCCATGGTGTGTTACTTACATGTCAATTAATGTTATCACTCCCCTGGGAGGCTTTAGTTTTATTTTTGTAGTATCTTTGTCACGACTTTGCTTTGCAAAGAATCTGTTGGAATCAGAATATTCGAAAGATTGGCGAGAATTTCGGAAGGGTATAACATGATAAGACTGCCCTTTACCTTAAACAAAGATACCCTAGTGTTGTAGTTATATATGGCTATGGCTCTGAAGAAGAACTTTATCTGAAAAAACGATTTAATGCTTCAGCTGTTGTAAGGTCTAGAGCTTCATTCACCGGGAAACTAGGACGCTTTCTCTTTCCCTATTTACGCAGTTTATCCTGTTATGGTATACAAGGTCCCTGGTTTGAAACCTGGTTTATGGGGTGTTCAAGTCAAGCCTAAAAGATGTAGACCCAACGAAAAGTTTCGAAGAACCAGGACCCAGAGAAAATTCATATGACGCAGACCCTTGTTAGAGAGGTTTTTAAGACCTGACAGCAATATTTTACGACGTGCTCTTTCTAAAACGAAATCTTGTGATAAATTAGTAGGAAACATGTCTTTTGAGCAGGGATTATAAAATGTCTGATAGATGAATTGAATTTCGGTATATTTTCAAGCATACTCAAACCTCTTCTTTTATAGACCCATAATGGAAAAACCAGAATATTGATAGACCCAGAAATGATTTTGCTAGACCCAAAGTTTCATGGTAGGACCAAGTCAAAAGTGCAAATGGGTCTGACTTGGACACCCCATTTGTTGAGGTGAATAAGAATTGTGTCAGCCCACTTCTAAGAATATTTCAGCTTCAAATATACGGGAAACAAATATTATGTTATAATTTGTGCTCTGACGGAAGGGGGGGACTAATTTCTTCCCATGTAGCCCTTTGCTCCCCTCTAGCTGCGCCTTTGGAACACACACCCTGGTATTGGCTGTCGGTTTAGGCAAACGAGCGATATGAAACTAAAAAGTGAGATTTTCGACAGATCTGAGGATTAAGGTTTTAAGAAGCTGTTTGATTTTCATTACTGTAGGCTAAAGGGACGGATTCTGATTACAGTTCCTTAAAAAAACTGCGCTGGCAGATGTCAGAATTTATCCATCTTATCCTTTCGAAAATATGAAACTGCAAAAAAGATTTCCGTTGAAAGATGACGCTTAAATCAAATCAACATGGTTTTGTTGTTCTCGCCTTCACTGTTCTCAACTAATTCTCATCGAATGAAAAATTGGTATTCTAGACAAATATATACTTTACTTGAATTAAGACCCGAGGAAGAGGAATTATAAGTATAAAAGCTATTGACTTTTCTATTTTGAAGAAGGGTAGCTCTCCAACAGAAAGTGTCTAGTACTACCTGCCAAAGTGAGATACTGCATCGATGTGTCTTGCGAAGGGAGAGCAAAATCTATACGCTCATATGCCGCTAGCAATGCTCTTCGTATGGCCGCCAATATACACTGACACCCCTGCTGTATATTCATTGTTAAGCTCTGACGAGGGTCACTTTTCATTAGCACGTTTTCTCGTAGCTGATGCTCTGGAATGGGAAACCTCGTGCTCCGGACAAGAAACGTGCAGATCTCGTTTATCTTTCTACTGGTCTTCGCCCCCAATGCTTCATTTCAGTCCAAGACTAACATCACAGTTGGTCTGCTAGCCCCCTTCACAGGAAGCTGGGACAGGGCGCCAAGATTTGCCTCTGCTGTCTCCATTGCCATAGACTTCATCAACCTAAACACAAGCATTCTCCCTGGGTATCAGATGCAGTACAGATGGCACGACTCTGGATGCAGTCAATCAGGAGGAGTTGGTGGTGCCATCACACTCCTCCGTCAACATGTCAACGTATTCATTGGCCCTGCATGCTCAAGATCATGCGTGCACGGGGGCTACGTCGCAGCATCTCAGAACGTGCCCATGATATCTTACGGGTGTTCCACGACCGAACTCTCTGATTCTACGCTGTATCCCAACTTCTTCCGTACCAAGCCCTTCGCTAGAGGCAGCAAGATAACGACGCCCCAAGCCCTGGCTGCTATAATGGACCATTTCAAATGGAAGCATGCTTGTATAGTGGAAGATATCGATACTGTGTTTACTCCGCTTGTTCACGAAACTGCCCTCGTCTTTGCAAAGAACAATATAACAGTTGGCAAAATAGAGAGATTCTATCCGGATTCCTATGATCATTTTACTGTCATGCAAAAGATCAAGCCGGTTTGTAGGAGTGAGTATTCGATTATCTTCATGTTCATCTCATAGAATTGATAGTTAAGTAAATACTTTTTCTTTGTAAAGCTTATATAGGTTGAAGATAAACATCAAAGCCTAGGGCTCTGTTGTATAAGCTGAGGCCAGCCCGGTAGACTGGGATGGCCCGCTTTTAACAGATCCCACCATGATTAAGACTCTCGTTGACATCAGCATCCTGGGTCCATATGCAGTGGGTCCACCCGGTTTGCAAAGATCCCACCCCTTGTTCGGTGAGATTCGGCTGTCGTGGGCTGAAGATTTCCCATATGAATTGAATTCACCAGGGCCAGGGCAACGAGATGAGAAAATTTCATTTGAATTTTGGTTTTAGCACTGCCAAATGTTGTTGACTTCTGCATCGAAAAGGAGGCTAGCCTATGTGTCAGAGAGAATATTTCTCCATATGAAAACGGATTGAAGATTATCCCACCTAAGTGAGATGGCTCGGCATAGTGCACTGACCCACCTCGTATAAACAGAGCCTTAGTGCATGAAGAATAACAACCCGAGGCTGTATTCTCACTGCAAGCTTTTGCAAGTACTTGAATCAGGCAATAATCTTAGGAATGTTCATCACAGCAGAAATTACAAAGTTAGTGCCTTCCTTGGTAGTGTTATGCAGTAAAGAGAGTAGACAACAAGTTTCAAAAATATTGCAAGGAATGATACCTCCATTTAAAGACAAAGGGATGGCAGGAGAGGAAGCTAAAATTGTATTATTTCTTAGAACATTGAATCCTGTTATGCTTTTGTATCATAACTATTTGTTCGCTCGATGGGTGGGACATTCACCATTGCACAAACTAAATTAACACTGCATATTTTTGAATGATTACTGAATAATTTTGAATCATTATCATTACAACTTAGATTTTGCAAGTGTTTGAATGCTCTTTTTATAAGTCATAATAGGAGACCTTTGAAAGCTAGGACGCCTTGAGCCCCATGGGAATACCTTTGGCCTGGCAGCACCCAAGAATGGGGACGGGAACGTTAAAAGGTGACACATGAATTTATACCTGAAACTGGGGGTAAAGCTTAAGAATCCACCCCTAAAATGGGGAAGGACGGCTACTATTTACCCAAGACTGGTAAATGCTGGTTACAGCAATAAATTACCATAAAAATGGCTTTACAGGCTTCACACAGTTTTTTTAATGAATCTAAAACAGGCCTTGTTGTAAAAGTAGAATGAAGTAAGAAATGATAATGCAGGAATAAGTATTCTGGTTAAGAAATGGTAATGAGTTTTTAAGACTGATGTAGCTCATGCCACCCTGCCACTTCTAGGAGTAACGCGTTGTGTAGCCTATCTTAGGCTAGTATGTTAAACGTGAACTCACTCAATCATAAATGGGAGCATTAAACATACTAGGGCATTATTTCCTGCTATATGTGGTGATGTAGTGCATGCTATTGCACCACTTCTGAGGATAAGGCATCGTGTTGCCTTTCTTAGGCTAGCACGTTCAAGATAAACTAACTCAATCATAAATAGGAGCATTAAACCCACTAGGACATCATTAACTACTATATGTGGTGATGTACGACATGATACCGTGCCACGCTACGCCAGTGGCCCTTAGTTCGCTAGCACGTTAGATATAAACTCAACTCATATGTTAACCTCTAGATCTCTCTTCGAATAAAACTATCCAGAATATTTTTACTTTCTATTTTCTTTCAGTAATCTTCCTACTCTGCTACAGTACAGACATTGCCAAATTAATGATTGCAGCCAAGAAGCATGAAATGTTGACGGGGGAATTCGCCTTTATAACGGTTGATCTTGAATTCAGCAGCAGCTGGGATCAGAAAGACTGGGCTATTGGGTATACCCCCGTCAAAAACTTACTCAATGGAATAATCAACGTAAAAGTATTCAAAGTGAATATGAAGGACAAAGAGTTTGCTGGATTCAATGCTGAGGTGATTCGTAGAATGGCACTTCCCCCGTTCAACAGAACGGTTACTTCAACGGTAAGTGCGGGCCAGTTTATTCTGTCAACTTTTATGTATAGTCCTTGCAGAAGCTGTCCATAGTTGGTCTGGTTCAAGTTCAACTTGCAGGGCTTAGGGTTATACACCCTGAAAATTTTGAAATTCGAGTTCTCAGAAATGCAATTTAAATTTGCTATATCAAGTACAAATTTTCTCAGTGTTCATCTAGTCAATTAGCAACCAGCCATGCAGTCTGAAATTTTCTCTGCGGCAAAAGGTCCTTAAATAGGAATGTCCTTCAATATTGCATTCTTAGTAAAGAGTTTCCGTAGAAATGAACCGAGAGTTACCGTTAAAATCTATCGCTTTAAAAAGCATGATTAAATGTTGAAAAAGGAGTGTTTTACCAAAAGTTGGTACGGCCAACGCCGCAGCAACCGGACCGATTCTGCCGGGCCTGATGTAGCAGTGTTTCATTGCAATGAGCAGTTAGCAATCTTTGTTTCATTGGTTCTGTTTTTCTTTAACGAAGCATGAGCAATTTTTGAAGGATGATGAAAGAACCTGTTTTAGATGTCTGAAGACGCTCATTCATTAAAACTCCTCTAAAATCCATTTAACACCAGCGCCCACTTAATATTATTAGATCATCTCCAATTTGAGTAATTCAATTCAATCAATTCTACAACAATGGGAAATTCGCTATATCAAGTACAAATTTTCTCAGTGTGCATCTAATCAATTAGCAAACAGCCATGGAGTCTGAAATTTTCTCTGTGGCAAAAGGTCCTTCAATAGAAATGTTAAACGATCCCGGGGCCCAGCTGGAAATAAGGCTTCTGACCATTGTCAGGCTAACACGTTAAACATAGACGTACTTAGGCAGGGATGCCTGAGTGGTTAGATCACTCGACCCTTTTCAAAGGGTTCCAGGTTCGAAACAACCTTCAGACCTGTTACAAAGTGCGAGGAGATGATTCGCAAGCTTTCTGCATAAGGCAAAAGGAATCACAAGGTGTGGTCATATAGAGAGGAAGGACCAGGGTTGCTATACTCGACTATTTTACCTATTCAGTGGGCCATTTATTGTGTTTTGAACATCAACCAATACCTTACAAAGATAGTAAATATATTTGCCTATCGCTTACTTAAGAATATTTGATGAAGACATCTACTTTCTGGGTTGCTTCACTAGCTTCATCTTGATAGGAACGTGCAAATAATCGAGTTTTAGGGTAAGGGATGTGGTAGGTAGCCTGTTATTTCTTGGAAAATGTTAAGCAGCGTTGAGGCTCTGGGCCTGCAGTTGCTTATCATCACCATTTAATCCCTTTGACCTTATAGTAAAGTTTTATATCGGATCAAAGATTTTTGTTGTAAAGATGTCAAATAATTTTTCAAGTGCCTAGCAAGGTTTATTTCCCATTTTTGATAAGTAGATGATATTTAATCCAGTAGACGAAAAAAAAGACTCTTGTACCGGTATCATGTCTACAATTTATCTACAATAGCTACTAATACTACAATTCATACAACTACACGATGTTTTTAATATCTGCCGGGCCCAGCTCTATATGAATTATACAACAATCATACACAAACTAATTGCACATGAATACACGAATTAACTACACTGAATATGATACCGATGATTTTCTCAGAAAGATCATGAAACCGAAAAGATAGCCATTGATTAATTAAGAAAGAAAAGTGGTGGAAGATAGAAGCAGGAAAGTTGGAAACCTCAAAATGACAGAATTGATTTTGAATTAAGCAGACGAAATTAGTGCTTCCGGAGATAGAAAATGCCTTACCTTGAAGAAACAGGCATACTGAGTATTGCCTGAACAATCACTACCCCACCCCATATCCACTCAATACCTTAACCTTTACCTAAACCCAACCCCCTTCTCCCCTGCCCTCCCCTATTGACTGTTGTTAGAGAAAGTATAGAAATATGGAAGAAAAGTTAGCGTACAAGAAAGATCAGTGTTTTATTAGTTAATTAAAGTTGTGATTTCTAAGAATATGATAATCTACAAACTAAATAAACTCAATAAGATCAGCACAGTATACGTCACTTAGATTCAGGAGCACACCCCAAAAATTATAAACATGCAGACTTTTACGTTTCACAAAGATGTATAGCAAAATAAGCTTACTCTTTGCCGAGTGTCAAGTCTTAACGCAGGCCATCCCCAAAGAAGCTCAACTGAAAATAAGTAACAAATCCAACACCTCAAGTACGAACCTAAACTGATCTGTAAACTATCATATTCTAGTAATTTATATCTCAAAGAAAAAGAGTTTAGTTGTTCAGCAAGCGATAAAGAAATTGTTTGATATTTAATGATGATATGCTACCCAAGGAGCCATCCCCAATGCTCGACTTCAAGCAACATTACCATTAGATATCACAATTTCTTTCAAAGTCTACTGAAAGGAAAGCAAAATAGAAAAGAAAGCAGATAAAGCAAAAGCAAAAGCAAAATGTGACTCTAACAAACAGCCATCCATTTTATCAATCTATTCATTATATTTACTGTACTTTTCTATAACTAATTAAATCAAGAATTGAGGTTTTACAGGCATTTTTTATATCCTAAAGCAAACATTTTTGCTGCTGTAAGATTTTTTTGATATACTAGAAGCGTTTTAATCTTTTTTTATGTTTTCTTCTGTATATATTTTTTTTGTTTTTTGGTTATTTTTTTTTAATTTTTTTGGATCTTCTTCTTTATAAACTTTTTTTTTTATTTTCTTCTATATAAACTTTTTTTGATTATCTTCTGTAAATTTTTTTTTGATTTTCTACTATATAAGTTTTTTTTGGATTTTTATATTTTTTTCATTTTCTACAATATGTTTTGGATTTTTCTCTATATATAGTTTTTTATTTTCACAAGATTTTAGAACTACATAAGAATACAATTAGCTGGGCCCGGCATGTGACAAGTGTTTTATTGGAGATTTCCAGAAAGAAGATCGTTGACCTTCTTCTGGAAACTCTCCAAATGCCTCTCCAGGTCTACCAATGTGTTCACACCATCCATTACTTTCTGCATAATCTGAACCTGAAATTTAAAGACACGTTTTTATGAGTTTGGTCATCAGTTAAAAAGTGGAGGCTCTATCACTTATGAAGAAAGGTAAACTAAGGAACCCTTTTCTCTTTTGAATCGGATTCATTAAGAAGTACTTGTTCTGATACAATGGAAATAATTTGTGAGATCCATCGGTAGGACCTTTCCAACTGAGAACCTGAATCCTTCGTGACTATGTTAATACTTAATACCTTTAATAAGTATATGTTTCAACCTCGACATAGTCTACTGATGAAGATGAAATCAAAACGTTAAAAAAGCAAAGTTTATTTTTGAATGTAGTCTGTTTCAACCTACCTCAGAGACACCCAAACGATCGATGTTGGAGATTTCGAAGGTTTCTCCTGCATCGGTGTTGTCATCTAGAAAGCCATAACAAATATTGTATATATGATATCTATATATGATCATATGTAACTTCACACATCATATGTGATGTGATATGACAGAATCGTTGATTTGTCAATTGGGTTTTTATCAATCTGGTCTAGTAGGTATTTCATCAGTGATGTATTCTACACTAGCACTCTCTAGATGATTCTATAAATAGACTATTGCTTTTAGATATTACTATTAAGAGAAGAAAGGCACTTCTTTTGTCTACCCTACATAAGAGTTATGATTCCTCAAAATGTTTTTCTTTACATATTATTCCTCTCGAAGAAAAGAAGATGATAATTCTCTTACCCATTTTCTTCATCTTTAAATGCAAACCTTTCACCATTTCCCCAAACTTTTCATGCTGAAGGGCAAATTATAAAAATGCAATAATCTATAGGGGAGAATAGTTGGTAAGCTATATCATTTAGCTAGAAACATTGAAATAGTGCAACAAATAGATTATCGAAATATCAAGTAGTTGCAACCTAATACCTTGGAGAGAAGAGGCAGTTTTACTGTTACGGTTGCTTCCAAGCCAGTTCCGAGGTTCGAAGGGCAGGTCGTGATGTACCCCAGATGCCGAGACCACATGAATCCTTCGCCAGCCTGATTTAGTTCCATCTCCATCTTCTTCAATCCGTCACAGAATCGTTCAAAAACTGCCTTGACGTCACCACTCTTTCCTGTGGAGATGAACTGGGTGTGGTCTTCTTCGTTCACTCGTGCAAGAAAGGTTTTGTTTTTATTCTGCCAGATACCTCGAGCGTCAGGCCAGTCTCTAGCCATTCCAGCACTTGTTAAAAGCGGGCATTGAGGTTTTTCGAAAAGTAAACCATCCTTGGCCAACTCGATTTGTTCATCTTTTGTCATGTTCGTCAAAGAGTAATACTTCCCTTTGAAATCATCTGGAAGAGAATGAAAGCTTGATTTTTTATATGGTCTTCATGAAATATGTAGAATTTCGAACCCAAGATGTATTTATGATCCTGACTCTAACTAAAATGAAGAATTTTTCAGAGATAAAATCTTAGGACTACTAGGCTCAGACCTTGGCGTTTCATGGAAACATGTTTTCTCTGAAATTCAGTTGAAGTACTCACCACTGAGCTTAGCAAGAGATTGCTTGATGACTTTCTCTACGTGTCTTCTCTCAGCTCTTGTGCAGTGAGGAGGAAGATTGTAACCCTTGATTGAACGGCTTGTGCGACAAGATGATGATAAAACGTATTTTCCGTCAAAGACACCGCCCTTTATCTTCGAGGCATCCAAGTCAGTGGTATGACAGTCAGTGATTGAAAAGCCATGGTGAATTTCCTTGATAATTGGATCGAAGAGTTTTCGAAATACGCGATAGCTCTCTTCATCTCCGGCAACGATGCCAACATTCTTCACGGCTGGGTTGTCTACTCCTGTCTGGATGGCTTGGTCGAGGGTGAAACCAGTTGAAGTTCGCTTGAAATGAAGTTACATGGGAGTGTTAAGGTTTGAATTCATACCCGACCCCAATTTCTATGTTTGTTATTGCTTTGGGGTATCATATATGAACTCATCACTTAGGGCCTGTTGATATTGACAAAACCATCCAGCCTTTCATCTCTCCCTTTAATACAAACCACAGTATATATCCATATCTTCTGTTCATGAGGATGTTTCATCCCTGTCGACCGAAATCTCACTTTTTCGGTGATGTAATTTGAACACAGGCTTGAAATTCCCCTCTCTTATAATAGATGGAAGGTTAGACTCAAGTTGGAAGGTGGGATAGAATGTGTAAGAGAACAATCAAACATTAAAACCCTGAAAAATCTCTTGTTTTATGTGAACTCTCATCCCACCTCTCAGCTTGTGGCCTGGAGATTGGATGATTTTGTCCGTTTCAAAAGTTCCTTAGTTTATGGCTCCATCTTGACCTTGAGTTGATTTGCTAAACATGAAGATGAGATGAAGCAGGATTTGGAAAGCCAATCAAAATGATTTGTGAGTATAAACTCAGTCAGCGCTGGTGCGATTCGTGTGATTGAAAGGACTTGGGTTGGTTGATTAAATGGATTGCCCTGATTGCTCAGTTCGTAGATCAGTTGAGGCGCAGACTCCAGAGGTCGTTGAGCAGACTGAGAGGTCGAATCCTACCTTGGCTATTTTCATTCTCACAAATCATTTGAATGGATTCTTAAGGTGGAAGAACACAAATGTCATGAGGGAATTTATCAGATAGTATAGGTTAGTTCTAAGTGGTCGATGAATGTGCTTGCGTGATTAAATTTTGGATTCCATTTGAAACATGAATATTCATAAAGGAAACTGGAAACTACATCGATGCAAGTAACTACATAATAACATGAGCACAATCTACTAACTATTAATACCGAGGTATCTTTTTCAAACTTTATCGAACAAATGTTTTAAAAATTGTTATCAAATCTTACCAGGTCCGCCATTTGACCATAAACCACTGAATTAAGATAGCTAGCCATAACACTATGGTTTTCCTTTAAGTCCGGAAAGACATTGTGGAAGAGCCTTCCTTTTAAAGGCCGGCTGTTCCACCATTTGCTAATTTCAAAGTAGATTGCATGAAATACTGCACTCAGAAGAATATTCAATATCTGAAACATATTTGCGGCGAATGATGTTCTGATGACCTACTTGCTGCCTGGCTATTTAAAATTAGTTGCAAAACTTTCCCGGAGCGGCTTGATTAATGCTGAATTTGATTAATGTTGCGTAACATGCACTATTGCTTTTAATCACGTGACGAGTACGTAAAATTGAATTCTGATTACCTACTGCCTGAACGGTTGTGCTACGCCATTTTGAGGCCTAACATTATCAGAAAATGAATTATGTTTGGGAGATTAAAACTTCACATTTTCAATTACATCTTCTATTAGATTTTGACAATTTGCTATTATTTGGCAAGATAGAGTAAATGATATTACGCATGAAAGTGTTTTGCATATATATGAGGTCGTTAGACCTTGTCAGGAGGATGAATCCAAGAAATACGTGATGACTTTATTCCTATCTCGAAAATTGTAAACAGCATTCTCGCTCTGGGGAATGTCGGTGGAGTACTGTGGAGGATGTCCATTGCTGTGGAGGATGTTCTGTTCCTTGACGGAAATCATCAATACATTGGAGGTTGTTCAGTACTGTAAGGGGATACCATCAGTTCTGTGGATAATGTTCATTAAGGGGAAATCTTTAGTACTCTGACGGATACCATATCAGTGCATTAAAGGGTTTTCAGTAATTGGGATTCTCGATTTCTTCTTCTTTCCTCGTACTCATCAGTGAGTTGTATTTGCCCTAAACATTTTCTAGAAGAAATTCGAGGCTCATTGTTGATATTTTCATCATGAAATATACAGAATGTCTAATCTGAGATTTATTTATGATCCTGATTTGAACTGAAGTTAAGAGTATTTCTAAGATAAAATGAATATTCTACCAAGTGCAGTTTTACATCAAGACAAGACGGATTCCTGAAGAAGATGAAAGTCCTTTCTTCATATCTAAAGGATTTTTGCGTCCTCATTATCGAATATACATCTCTCTGAGGAATGAGAGTCAATATATTTCATGAAGCAAATATCAACAATAAGCTTTGATTCTCTTGTAGATGATTTCATAGGTAAAAACTACTCACTGATGAATACCGAGGAAGAAGAACAAATTGAGTATCCCCCACTGTACTGAACAGTCTCATTAATGTACTGATGTTATTCCCAAAGTACTGAAAATACCCCCCTAACAGTACTGAACATCCTCAACAGTACTAATTTAGTCCCTCCACAGTATCGAACACCCTCTAATATATTGATGTTATCCCTTGCGGTACCGAATATCCTCCATAGTACAGGACATCCTCCCCAGTCCTGGAGGAAATATTCGACAATGCTGGACATCCTGCACAGTACTAAACATCCTCCACAATACTCCACCGACCTTACTTAGGGGGAGAATGTTGTTTATAATCTTCAGATACCAAAATATTCAAAACACTTACCTTGGATGCATCGTTTTAAACAGTTCCGACGACCTCACATAGGCAAAAGACTTAAATGCGGTATATCATTTACTCTACCTGGCCTTAAACTATATTCAATAAATAATGGATGATGTCATTTGTAAAGATTTCAAAGTCAGAAAGCCTTAAATTGCCGTGCTTATGGTTTCCCTCCACAGTATTTAATATACTCCACAGTATTGATGATATCCCTACGCAGTATTGAACATCCTTTAATGTGCTAATAGTATCCCCCCCACAGTACTGAACATGCTTCACAGTACTAAGCGCCCACCAATATGTTCCCGAGGTTGATAGTAGAATTTAATGAGACAAACCTGAAATGCAATGATTCCATTGATTGTTTTTGAAAAAAAAGGAAAAATGTTAAAAACTTGAATAGTTCTCACACCCCATATCAGGTACAAATTTTCTCAGTATGCCTCTAGTGCCATGGAGTCTGACATTTTCTCTGCCGCAAAAGGTCCTTCAATAGGAATGTTAAACTAAGGATCCCGTGGTCCAGCTGGAAATAAGGCTTCTGACCATTGTCAGATGAACACGTTAAACACAAATTACTTAGGCGGGGATGCCTGAGTTGTTAGACCACTCTAACCTTTTAAAAGAGTCCGAGGTTCGAAACCACCTTCAGACCTGTCACTAAGTGTGAGGAGAGAATTTGAATGCTCCGTGTATATCAAGGCAAAATTAATCACAAGGTGTGCTCACATCAAGAGGAAGGACAAGGGTCGCTATACTCGACCATTTTTCCTATTCAGTGGGCCCATTGTGTTTTGCACGTCAAGCAATAAGTTACAAACATAGTAAATGTATTTGCCTATCGCTTACTTAAGAATATTTGATGAAGACATATACTTTCTGGGTTGCTTCACTAGCTTCATCTTGATAGGAACGTGCAAATAATCGAGTTTTAGGGTAAGGGATGTGGTAGGTAGCCTGTTATATCTTGGAAAATGTTAAGCAGCATTGAGGTTCTGGGCCTGCAGTTGCTTATCATCACCATTTAATCCCTTTGACCTTATAGTAAAGTTTTATATCGGATCAAAGATTTTAGTTGTAAAGATGTCAAATAATTTTTCAAGTGCCTAGCAAGGTTTATTTCCTATTTTTGATAAGTAGATGATATTTAATCCAGTAGACGAAAAAAAAGACTCTTGTACCGGTATCATGTCTACAATTTATCTACAATACTAATACTACAATCCATACAACTACACAATGTTTTTAATATCTGCCGGGCCCAGCTCTACATGAATTATACAACAATCATACACAAACTAATTGCACATGAATACACGAATTAACTACACTAAATATGATACCGATGGTTTTCTCAGAAAGATCATGAAACCGAAAAGATAGCCATTGATTAATCAAGAAAGAAAAGCGGTGGTAGATAGAAGAAGGAAAGTTGGAAACCTTAAATTGACAGAATTGATTTTGAATTAAGCAGATGAAATGAATGCTTCCGGAGATAGAAAATGCCTTACCTCAAAGGAACAGGCATACCGAGTATTGCCTGAACTATCACTACCCCAACCCATATCCACTCAATACCTTAACCTTTACCTAAACCCAACCCCCTTCTCCCCCCCCCCCCCATTGACTGATGTTAGAGAAAGTATAGAAATATGAAAGAAAGGTTAACATACGAGAGAGATGATTTTTTTTATTAGTTAATTAAAGTTGTGATTTCTAAAAATATGATGATCTACAAACCAAATAAACTCAATAAGATCAGCACAGTATACGTCACTTAGATTCAGGAGCACACCCCAAAAATTATAAACATGCAGACTTTTACGTTTCACAAAGATGTATAGCAAAATATGCTTACTCTTTGCCGAGTGTCAAGTCTTAACGCAGGCCATCCCCAAAGAAGCTCAACTGAAAATAAGTAACAAATCCAACACCTCAAGTACGAACCTAAACTGATCTGTAAACTATCATATTCTTGTAATTTATATCTCAAAGAAAAAGAGTTTAGTTTTTCAGCAAGCGATAAAGAAATTGTTTGATATTTAATGATAATATGCTACCCAAGGAGCCATCCCCAATGCTCGACTTCAAGCAACATATTACCATTAGATATCACAATTTCTTTCAAAGTCTACTGAAAGGAAAGCAAAATAGAAAAGAAAGCAGATAAAGCAAAAGCAAAAGCAAAATGTGACTCTAACAAACAGCCATCCATTTTATCAATCTATTCATTATATTTACTGTACTTTTTTATAACTAATTAAATCAAGAATTGAGGTTTTACAGGCATTTTTTATATCCTAAAGCAAACATTTTTGCTGCTGTAAGATTTTTTTGATATACTAGAAGCGTTTTAATCTTTTTTTGTCTTTCTTGATCTTTTTATGTTTTCTTCTGTATATATTTTTTTTGTTTTTTGATTATTTTTTTTAATTTTTTTGGATCTTCTTCTTTATAAACTTTTTTTTGATTTTCTTCTATATAAATTTTTTTTGATTTTCTTCTGTATAATTTTTTTTTGATTTTCTACTATATTAGTTTTTTTTGGATTTTTATATTTTTTTCATTTTCTACAATATGTTTTGGATTTTTCTCTATATATAGTTTTTTATTTTCACAAGATTTTAGAACTACATAAGAATACAATTAGCTGGGCCCGGCATGTGACAAGTGTTTTATTGGAGATTTCCAGAAAGAAGATCGTCAACCTTCTTCTGGAAACTCTCCAAATGCCTCTCCAGGTCTACCAATGTGTTCACACCATCAATTACTTTCTGCATAATCTGAACCTGAAATTTAAAGATACGTTTATGTGAATTTGGTCATCAGTTAAAAAGTGGGGGTTCTACCACTTATGAAGAAAGGTAAATTAAGGAACAATTTTTTCTTTTGAATAAGATTCGTCAAGAAGTGTTTATTAGGGTACAATGGAAATAATTTGTGAGAATTGAAATTTCCACGGTAGGATCACCACAACCTCCTGAGTTTTTGCCTCAACTAACCTAGTAACAGAGCACATGAGTTCTTCATGGCTATGATTAATACTTTATACTTTTAACTATTCTTGTTTCAACCTCGACATAGTCTACTGATGAAGATGAAATCAAAAAGTTTGAAAAGCACAGTTAATTTTTTAATTTAGTCTGTTTCAACCTACCTCAGAGACACCCAAACGATCGATGTTGGAGATTTCGAAGGTTTCTCCTGAATCGGTGTTGTCATCTGAAAAGCCATAACAAATATTGTATATATGATATCTATATATGATCACATGTAACTTCACACATCATATGTGATGTGATATGACAGAATCGTTGATTTGTCAATTGGGTTTTTATCAATCTGGTCTCGTAGGTATTTCATCAGAGTTTCATTCTACGCTAGCACTCTCTAGATGATTCTGTAAATAGACTATTGCTTTTAGATATTACTATTAATAGAAGAAAAGGCCCTTCCTTTGTCTACCCTGCATAAGGGTTGTGATTCCTCAAAATGTTGTTCTTTACGTCTAATTCCTTTGAAGAATAGAAGATGATAATTCACTTACCCATTTTCTTCATCTTTAAATGCAAACTTTTCACCATTTCCCCAAACTTTTCATGCTGAAAGGCAAATATGAAAATGCAATAATCTATAAGGGAGAATAGTTGGTAAGCTATATCATTTAGCTAGAAACATTGAAATAGTGCAACAAATACATGATCGAAATATCAAGTAGTTGCAACCTAATACCTTTGAAAGAAGAGGCAGTTTTACTGTTGCGCTTGCTTCCAAGCCAGTTCCGAGGTTCGAAGGGCAGGTCGTAATGTACCCCAGATGCCGAGACCACATGAATCCTTCGCCAGCCTGATTTAGTTCCATCTCCACCTTCTTCAATCCGTCACAGAATCGTTCAAAAACTGCCTTGACGTCACCACTTTTTCCTACGGAGATGAACTGGGTGTGATCTTCTTCGTTCACTCGTGCAAGAAAGGTTTTGTTTTCATTCTGCCAGATGCCTCGAGCGTCAGGCCAGTCTCTAGCCATTCCAGCACTTGTTAAAACCGGGCATTGTGGTTTTTCAAAAAGTAAACCATCCTTGGCCAACTCGATTTGTTCATCTTTTTCCATATTCCTCAAAGAGTGATACTTCCCTTTGAAATCATCTGGAAGAGAAGCAAAGCTTGATTTTCAATATGAATCTCGAACCTGAGATGTATTTATGATCCTGACTCTAACCAAAGTTAAGAATATTTCAGAGATAAAATCTTAGGACTACTAGGCTCAGACCTAGGCGTTTCATGGAAAAATGTTTTCTCTGGAAATTCAGTTGAGGTACTCACCACCGAGCTTAGCAAGAGATTGCTTGATGACTTTCTCTACGTGTCTTCTCTCAGCTCTTGTGCAGTGAGGAGGAAGATTGTAACCCCTGATTGAACGGTTTGTACGACAAGATGATGATAAAACGTATTTTCCGTCAAAGACACCGCCCTTGATCTTCGAGGCATCCAAATCTGTGGTATGACAGTCAGTGTTTGAAAAGCCATGGTGAATTTCCTTGATAATTGGATTGAAGAGTTTTCGAAATACGCGATAGCTCTCTTCATCTCCGGCAACGATGCCGACACTCTTCACGGCTGGGTTGTCTACTCCTGTCTGGATGGCTTGGTCAAGGGTGAAACCAGTTGAAGTTCGCTTGAAATGAAGTTACATGGGAGTGTTAAAGTTTGAATTCATACCCCACCCCAATGTCTATGTCTGTTATTGTTCTGGGGTATCATATATGAACCCATCACTTAGGGCCTGTTGATATTAACCATCCAACCTGTCATCTCTCCCTTAAATACAAACCGCTGTATTTATTCATATCTTCTATTCATAAGGAAAAGTTTAATCCCTGTCTTACGAAATCTCACTTTCTCGGTGATGGAATTTGAACACAGGCTTGAAATTCCCCTCTCTTATAATAAATGGAAGGTGAGATTATTAAAGTTGGATGGTGGGATAGAATAGGTAAGAGAACAATTAAACATTAAAATACAGAAAAATATCTTGTTATATGTGAAATCTCATCCCACCTCTCAGCTTGTGGCTTGGAGATGGGATGATTCTGTCCGTTTCAAAAGTTCCTTAGTTATGGCTCCATCTTGACCTTAAGTTGATTTGCTAAACATGAAGATAAGATTGAGCAGGATTTGCAAAACCAATCAAAATGATTTGTGAGTATAAACTCAGTCATTGCTGGTGCGCTTCGTGTGATTGATAGGACTTGGGTTGGTTGATTAAATGGATTGCCCTGATTGCTCAGTTGGTAGATCAGTTGAGGCGCAGACTCAGAGGTCGTAGAGCAGACTGAGAGGTCGAATCCTACCTGGGCTATTTCCATTCTCACAAATCATTTGCATTGATTCTTAAGGTGGAAGAACACAAATGTCATGAGGGAATTTATCAGATAGTGTAGGTTAGTTCTGAGTGGTCGATGAATGTGATTGCGTGATTAAATTTTGGATTCCATTTGAAACATGAATATTCATAAAGGAAACTGTAAACTACATCGATACAAGGAACTACATAATAACATGAGCACATTCTACTAACTATTAATACCGAGGTATCTTTATCAAACTTTATCGAACAAATGTCTTAAAAATTGTTATAGAATCTTACCACGTCCGCCATTTGATCATAGATCTCTGGCTTGAGATAGTTGGCCATAACACTATTGTTTTCCTTCAAGTCCGGATAGACATTGTGGAAGAGCCTTCCTTTTAAAGAGCGGCCGTTCCACCATTTGCCAATTTCAAAGTAGATTGCATGAAATACTGCACTCAGAAGAATATTCAATATCTGAAACATATTTGCGGCGAATGATGTTCTGATGACCTACTTGCTGCCTGGCTATTTAAAATTAGTTGCGAAACTTTCGCGGAGCGGCTTGATTAATGCTGAATTTGATTAATGTTGCGTAACATGCACTATTGCTTTTAATCACGTGACGAGTACGTAAAATTGAATTCTGATTACTTGCTGCCTGAACGGTTGTGCTAGGCCATTTTGAGGCCTAACATTATCAGAAAATGATGTTTGGGAGATTAAAACTTCACATTTTCAATTACATCTTCCATTAGATTTTAACAATTTGCTATTATTTGGCAAGATAGAGTAAATGATATTACGTATGAAAGTTTTTTGCATTTATATGAGGTCGTTAGACCTTGTTAGGAGGATGAATCCAAGAAATACGTGATGACTTTATTCCTATCTCGAAAATTGTAAACAGCATTCTCGCTCTGGGGAATGTCGGTGGAGTACTGGGGAGGATGTCCATTATTGTAGAGGATGTTCTGTTCCTTGACGGAAATCATCAATACATTGGAGAGTGTTAAGTACTGTAAGGGGATACCATCAGTTCTGTGGATGATGTTCATTAAGGGGAAATCTTTAGGACTCTGACGGATACCATATCAGTGCATTAGAGGGTTTTCAGTAATTTGTGGGATTCTCGATTTCTACTTCTTTCCTCATACTCATCACTGAGTGGTTTTTGCCCTAAACATCTTCTGGAAGAAAATCGAGGCCCATTGTTGATAGTTTCATCATGAAATATACAGAATGTCTAATCTCAGATTTATTTATGATCCTCAATTTCTAAGGTAAAATTAATATTCTACCAAGTGCAGTTATGCTTCAAGAAAAGACGAATTCCTTAAGAAGATGAAAGTCCTTTCTTCATTAAAGACGATGACTCTTAAGGATTTTTGCGTCTTCATTTTCTTATACTTATATCTCTGAGAAAGGAGAGTCAATATATTTTATGAAGATAACATCAACAATAAGCTTTGATTCTCATGTAGATAATTTCAAAGGTAGGCAAATACTATTAACTGATGAACACAAAGGAAGGAGAACAAATTGGGTATCCCCCACAGTACTGAACAGTCTCTTTAATGTACTGATGTTATCCCCCACAGTACTGATGATACCACCCTACAGTACTGAACATCCTTAACAGTACTAATGGTGTCCCCCCACAGTATCGATGTGATGGGCAACCTTTGACGATGAAGTGAAGCGAAGATTGGAGGCAAAGAGAAATAGCATGTTTCTGGCTTTCAATGCCTTTTCATGATTATAACTTCAACTCCTAAAACTAAAACTACATACACATATATACGAGCAAATAACAATAGATGATTGACATCTGATAATCACGAGAGCAAAATAAAGAGAGTTCATTCAATGTAATCAGTACGATAACGAGACTAAATAATAAGGCTACCACATTTCCTGCTACATCGAACACCCTCTAATATATTGATGTTATCCCCTGCGGTACCGAATATCCTCCATAGTACAGGACATCCTCCCAAGTCCTGGAAATATTCGACAATACTTGACATCCTGCACAGTAGGGAACATCCTCCACAGTACTCCACCGACCTTCCTTAGGGGGAGAATGTTGTTTAAATTCTTCAAATAGCAAAATATTCAAAACACTTACTTGGATCCATCGTTTTAAACATTTCCGACGACCTCACATTGGCAACAGACTTAAATGTGGTATATCATTTACTCTGTCTGGCCTTAAACTATATTCAATAAATGATGGGTGATGTCAATTGTAAAGATTTCAAAGTCAGAAAGCCTTAACTTGCCAACCAAAGATCACCCACCGTGCTTATGGTTTCCCTCAACAGTATTTAATATACTCCACAGTATTGATGATATCCCTACGCAGTATTGAACATCCTGCAATATGCTGATAGTAACCCCCCCCCCCCCCACCCCCCACAGTACTGAACATGGTTCACAGTACTAAACACCTTCCAATATGTTCCCGAGGTTGATAGTAGAATTATATCGAAACAAAATTGAAATGCAATGATTCCATTGATTGTTTTTGAAAAAAAAGGAAAAATGTTAAAAACTTGAATAGTTCTCACACCCCATATCAGGTACAAATTTTCTCGGTATGCCTCTAGTGCCATGGAGTCTGACATTTTCTCTGCCGCAAAAGGTCCTTCAATAGGAATGTTAAACTAAGGATCCCGTGGTCCAGCTGGAAATAAGGCTTCTGACCATTGTCAGATGAACACGTTAAACACAAATTACTTAGGCGGGGATGCCTGGGTTGTTAGACCACTCTAACCTTTTAAAAGAGTCCGAGGTTCGAAACCACCTTCAGACCTGTCACTAAGTGTGAGGAGAGAATTTGTATGCTCCGTGTATATCAAGGCAAAATTAATCACAAGGTGTGCTCACATCAAGAGGAAGGACAAGGGTCGCTATACTCGACTATTTTTCCTATTCAGTGGGCCCATTGTGTTTTGCACGTCAAGCAATAAGTTACAAATGTATTTGCCTATCGCTTACTTAAAAAAATTTGATGAAGGCATTTACTTTCTAGATTGCTTTAATAGCTTCATCTTTATTAGGAACGTGCAAATAAGCAAGTTTTAGGGTAAGGGATGTGGTAGGTAGCCTGTTATATCTTGGAAAATGTTAAGCAATATTGAGGTTCTGGGCCTTTAGTTGCTTATCAACCCCATTTAATCCCTCTGACCTTATAGTAAAGTTTCATATCGTCTCGAAGATTTTAGTTGTAAAGATGTCAAATAGTTTTTCAAGTGCCTAGCAAGGTTTACTTCCCATTTTTCATAAGTAGATGATATCTAATCTCATCCAGTAGACGAAAAAAAAGACTCTTGTACCGGTATCATGTCTACAATTTATCTATTATACTAATACTACAATTCATACAACTACACAATGTTTTTTAATGTCTGCCGGGCCCAGCTCTACATGAATTATACAACAATCATACACAAACTAATTGCACATGAATACACGAATTAACTACACTAAATATGATACCGATGATTTTCTCAGAAAGATCATGAAACTGAAAAGATAGCCATTGATTAATTAAGAAAGAAATGCGGTGGAAGATAGAAGAAGGAAAGTTGGAAACCTTAAATTGACAGAATTGATTTTGAATTAAGCAGATGAAATGAATGCTTCCGGAGATAGAAAATGCCTTACCTCAAAGGAACAGGCATACCGAGTATTGCCTGAACTATCACTACCCCAACCCATATCCACTCAATACCTTAACCTTTACCTAAACCCAACCCCCTTCTCCTCTCCCCTCCCCTATTGACTGTTGTTAGAGAAAGTATAGAAATATGAAAGAAAGGTTAACATACAAGAAAGATCATTGTTCTATAATTTAATTAAAGTTGTGATTTCTAAGAATATGATAATCTACAAACCAAGTAAGATCAATAAAATAAGCACAGTATACGTCACATAGATTCAGGAGCACACCCCAAAAAAAATAAACATGCAGACTTAACATTTCACAAAGATGTATAGCAAACCATATTTACTCTTTGCCAAATATCAAGTGTTAACGCAGGCCATCCCCAAAGAAGCTCAACTGAAAATAAGTAACGAATCCAACACCTCAAGTACGAACCTAAACTGATCTGTAAACTATCATATTCTTATAATTTATATCTCAAAGAAAAAGAGTTTAGTTGTTCAGCAAGCGATAAAGAAATTGTTTGATATTTAATGATAATATGCTACCCAAGGAGCTATCCCCAATGCTCGACTTCAAGCAACATATTACCATTAGATATCACAATTTCTTTTAAAGTTTGCTGAAAGCAAAATAGAAAAGAAAGCAGATAAAGCAAAAGCATAACATGACTCTAACAAACAGTCATCCATTTATCAATCTATTCATTATATTTACTGCACTTATTTATAACTATTCAAATTCAGAATTGAGGTTTTACAGGCATTTTCTATATCCTAAAGCAAAAATTTTTTCTGCTGTAAGATTTTTTGATATACGAGAAGCGTTTTAATCTTTTTTTTATTTTTTTTAAATTTTTTTTGGATTTTCTTCTTTATAAACTTTTTTTTATTTTCTTCTATATAAACTTTTTTTGATTATCTTCTGTAAATTTTTTTTTTGATTTTCTACTATATGAGTTTTTTTTGGATTTTTATATTTTTTTCTTTTTCTACAATATGGTTTGGATTTTTCTCTATATATATTTTTTTTATTTTCACAAGATTTTAGAACTACATAAGAATACAATTAGCTGGGCCCGGCATGCGACAAGTGTTTTATTGGAGATTTCCAGAAAGAAGATCGTTGACCTTCATCTGGAAACTCTCCAAATGCCTCTCCAGGTCTACCAATGTGTTCACACCATCAATTACTTTCTGCATAATCTGAACCTGAAATTTAAAGATACGTTTATGTGAATTTGGTCATCAGTTAAAAAGTGGGGGTTCTACCACTTATGAAGAAAGGTAAATTAAGGAACAATTTTTTCTTTTGAGTAAGATTCGTCAAGAAGTGTTTATTAGGGTACAATGGAAATAATTTGTGAGAATTGAAATTTCCACGGTAGGATCACCACAACCTCCTGAGTTTTTGCCTCAACTAACCTAGTAACAGAGCACATGAGTTCTTCATGGCTATGATTAATACTTTATACTTTTAACTATTCTTGTTTCAACCTCGACATAGTCTACTGTTCAAGATGAAATCGAAACGTTAAAAAAGCAAAGTTTATCTTTGAATGTAGTCTGTTTCAACCTACCTCAGAGACACCCAAACGATCGATGTTGGAGATTTCGAAGGTTTCTCCTGAATCGGTGTTGTCATCTGGAAAGCCATAACAAATATTGTATGTATGATATGTAATTTGTCAATTGGGTTTTTATCAATCTGGTCTAGTGGTATTTTATCAGTGATGTATTCTACACTAGCACTCTCTAGATGATTCTATAAATAGACTATTGCTTTTAGATATTACTATTAAGAGAAGAAAGGCACTTCTTTTGTCTACCTTGCATAAGGGTTATAACACCTCAAAATGTTGTTTTTTACGTATAATTTCTTTCGAAGAATAGAAGATAATAATTCTCTTACCCATTTTCTTCATCTTTAAATGCAAACTTTTCACAATTTCCCCAAACTTTTCATGCTGGAAGGCAAATTATAAAAATGCAATAATCTATAGGGGAGAATAGTTGGTAAGCTATATCATTTAGCTAGAAACATTAAAATAATGCAACAAAATCATGATCGAAATATCAAGTAGTTGCAACCTAATACCTTTGAAAGAAGAGGCAGTTTTAGTGTTACGCTTGCTTCCAAGCCAGTTCCGAGGTTCGAAGGGCAGGTCGTAATGTACCCCAGATGCCGAGACCACATGAATCCTTCGCCAGCCTGATTTAGTTCCATCTCCATCTTCTTCAATCCGTCACAGAATCGTTCAAAAACTGCCTTGACGTCACCACTTTTTCCTACGGAGATGAACTGGGTGTGATCTTCTTCGTTCACTCGTGCAAGAAAGGTTTTGTTTTCATTCTGCCAAATGCCTCGAGCGTCAGGCCAGTCTCTAGTTATTCCAGCACTTGTTAAAACCGGGCATTGTGGTTTTTCGAAAAGTAAACCATCCTTGGCCAACTCGATTTGTTCATCTTTTGTCATATTCTTTAAAGAGTAATACTTCCCTTGCAATTCATCTAGAAGAGAAGCAAAGCTTGTTTTTTTATATGGTCTTCATGAAATATGTAGAATCTCGAACCTGAGATGTATATATGATCCTGACTCTAACCAAAGTTAAGAATATTTCAGAGATAAAATCTTAGGACTACTAGGCTCAGACCTAGACGTTTCATGGAAAAATGTTTTCTCTGGAAGTCGAGTTGAGGTACTCACCACTGAGCTTAGCAAGAGATTGCTTGATGACTTTCTCTACGTGTCTTCTCTCAGCTCTTGTGCAGTGAGGAGGAAGATTGTAACCCCTGATTGAACGGCTCGTGCGACAAGATGATGATAAAACGTATTTTCCGTCAAAGACACCGCCCTTGATCTTCGAGGCATCCAAATCTGTGGTATGACAGTCAGTGTTTGAAAAGCCATGGTGAATTGCTTTGATTATTGGATCGAAGAGTTTTGCAAATATTCGGTAACTCTCCTCATCTCCGGCAACGATGCCAACACTCTTCACGGCTGGGTTGTCTACTCCTGTCTGGATGGCTTGGTCGAGGGTGAAACCAGTTGAAGTTCGCTTGAAATGAAGTTACATGAGAGTGTTAAGGTTTAAATTCAGACCCTACCCCAATTTCTATGTTTGTTATTGCTTTGGGGTATCATATATGAACACATCACTTAGGGCCTGTTGATATTGACAAAACCATCCAGCCTTTCATCTCTCCCTTTAATACAAACCACAGTATATATCCATATCTTCTGTTCATGAGGATGTTTCATCCCTGTCGACCGAAATCTCACTTTTTCGGTGATGTAATTTGAACACAGGCTTGAAATTCCCCTCTCTTATAATAGATGGAAGGTTAGACTCAAGTTGGAAGGTGGGATAGAATAGGTAAGAGAACGATGAAACATTAAAACACTGAAAAATCTCTTGTTATATTTGAAATCTCATCCCACCTCTCAGCTTGTGGCTTGGAGATGGGATGATTCTGTCCGTTTCAAAAGTTCCTTAGTTATGGCTCCATCTTGACCTTGAGTTGATTTGCTAAACATGAAGATTAGATTGAGCAGGATTTGGAAAACCAATCAAAATGATTTGTGAGTATAAACTCAGTCATTGCTGGTGCGCTTCGTGTGATTGATAGGACTTGGGTTGGTTGATTAAATGGATTGTCCTTATTGCTCAGTTGGTAGATCAGTTGAGGCGCAGACTCAAGAGGTCGTAGAGCAGACTGAGAGGTCGAATCCTACCTGGGCTATTTTCATTCTCACAAATGATTTGCATTGATTCTTAAGGTGGAAGAACACAAATGTCATGAGGGAATTTATCAGATAGTGTAGGTTAGTTCTAAGTGGTCGATGAATGTGATTGCGTGATTAAATTTTGGATTCCATTTGAAACATGAATATTCATAAAGGAAACTGGAAACTACATCGATACAAGTAACTACATAATAACATGAGCACATTCTACTAACTATTAATACCGAGGTATCTTTATCAAACTTTATCGAACAAATGTTTTAAAAATTGTTATCAAATCTTACCACGTCCGCCATTTGATCATAAACCACTGAATTAAGATAGTTGGCCATAACACTATTGTTTTCCTTCAAGTCCGGATAGACATTGTGGAAGAGCCTTCCTTTTAAAGAGCGGCCGTTCCACCATTTGCCAATTTCCAAGTAGATTGCATGAAATACTGCACTCAGAAGAATATTCAATATCTGAAACATATTTGCGGCGAATGATGTTCTGATGACCTACTTGCTGCCTGGCTATTTAAAATTAGTTGCGAAACTTTCGCGGAGCGGCTTGATTAATGCTGAATTTGATTAATGTTGCGTAACATGCACTATTGCTTCTAATCACGTGACGAGTACGTAAAATTGAATTCTGATTACTTGCTGCCTGAACGGTTGTGCTACGCCATTTTGAGGCCTAACATTATCAGAAAATGAATTATGTTTGGGAGATTAAAACTTCACATTTTCAATTACATCTTCTATTAGATTTTAACAATTTGCTATTATTTGGCAAGATAGAGTAAATGATATTACGCATGAAAGTGTTTTGCATATATATGAGGTCGTTAGACCTTGTTAGGAGGATGAATCCAAGAAATACGTGATGACTTTATTCCTATCTCGAAATTGTAAACAGCATTCTCGCTCTGGGGAATCTCGGTGGAGTACTGTGGAGGATGTCCATTGCTGTGGAGGATGTTCTGTTTATTGACAGAAATCATCAATACATTGGAGGTTGTTCAGTACTGTAAGGGGATACCATCAGTTCTGTGGAGGATGTTCATTAAGGGGATATCTTTAGTACTCTGATGGATACCATATCAGTGCATTAAAGGGTTTTCAGTAATTTGTGGGATTCTCGATTTCTTCTTCTTTCCTCATACTCATCAGTGAGTTGTATTTGCCCTAAACATCCCCTGTCTGGCAGAAAATTTAATCTCGTCGTTGATATTTTCATCATGAAATATACAGAATATCTAATCTGAGACGTATTTATGATCCTCATTCGATCTGAAGTTAAAAGTATTTCTAAGATAAAATGAATATTCTACCAAGTGCAGTTATACATCAAGACAAGACGGATTCCTGAAGAAAATGAAAGTCCTTTCTTCATCAAAGACGATGACCCTAAAGGATTTTGCGTCTTCATCTTCTTATAAACATCTCTCTGAGGAATAACATTCAATATATTTCATGAAGCAAATATCAACAATAAGCTTTGATTCTCTTGTAGATGATTTCATAGGTAAATACCTCTCACTGATGAACACCGAGGAAGAAGAACAAATTGAGTATCCCTACAGTACTCAACAGTCTCTGTAATGTACTGATGGTATCCCCCTCAATATTGATAAACCCTCTACAGTACTGAACAGTCTCTTTAATGTACTGATGGTGTCCTCTGCAATACTGATAAATCCCCTACATTACTGAACAGTTTCTTTAATGTACTGATGGTGTCCTCTGCAATACTGATAAAACCCCTACATTACTGAACAGTTTCTTTAATGTACTGATGGTGTCCTCTGCAATACTGATAAACCCTCTACAGTACTGAACAGTCTCTTTAATGTACTGATGGTGTCCTCTGCAATACTGATAAAACCCCCACAGTACTGAACAGTTTCTTTAATGTACTGATGGTGTCCTCTGCAATACTGATAAATCCCCTACAGTACTGAACAGTTTCTTTAATGTACTGATCGTGTCCTCTGCAATACTGATAAATCCCCTACATTACTGAACAGTTTCTTTAATGTACTGATGGTGTCCTCTGCAATACTGATAAAACCCCTACATTACTGAACAGTCTCTTTAATGTACTGATGGTGTCCTCCGCAATACTGATAAAACCCTCTACAGTACTGAACAGTCTCTTTAATGTAATGATGTATCCCAAAAGTACTAAAAATACTCCCCTAACAGTACTAAACATCCTCAACAGTACTAATTTAGTCCCCCCACAGTATCGAAAACCCTCTAATATATTGATGTTATTCCCTGCGGTACCGAATATCCTCCACAGTACAAGACATCCTCCCAAGTCCTGGAAATATCCGACAATGCTGGACATCCTGCACAGTACTGAACATCCTCCACAATACTCCACCGACCTTACTTAGGGGGAGAATGTTGTTTACAATCTTCAGATAGCAAAATATTCAAAACATTTACCTTAGATCCATCGTTTTAAATATTTCCGACGACCTCACATAGCAAAAGACTTAAATGCGGTATATTATTTACTCTACCTGGCCTTAAACTATATTCAATAAATGATGGATGATGTCAATTGTAAAGATTTCAAAGTCAGAAAGCCTTAAATTGCCAACCAAATATCACCCACCGTGCTTATGGTTTCCCTCCACAGTATTGAATATACTCCACAGTATTGATAGTATCCCTACGCAGTATTGAACTTCCTCCAGTGCGCATATGGTATATCACCACTTTCCCTCCACATTATTGAATATCCTCCACAGTATTGATGATATCCCTACGCAGTATTGAACATCCTCCAATTTGCCAATAATATCCCCCCACAGTACTTAACATGCTTCACATTACAAACACCCTCCAATATTTTCCCGAAGTTGATGGTAGAATTATATTGAGACAAAATTTAAATGCAATGATTCCGTTCATTGTTTTTGAAAAAAGAAGAACAATGTTAAAAACTTGAATAGTTCTAACACCCCATATCAGGTACAAATTTTCTCAGTATCTAGTGAATCTAGTGAATTAACAAGCAGCCATGGAGTCCGAATTTTTTTCTGTGGCAAAAGGTCCTTCAATAGAAATGTTAAACGATCCCGTGGCCCAGCTGGAAATAAGGCTTCTGACCATTGTCATGCTAACACGTTAAACATAAACGTACTTAAGCAGAGATGCCTAAGTGGTTAGATCACTCGACCCTTTTCAAAGGGTTCCAGGTTTGAAACCATCTTCAGACCTGTTACAAAGTGCGAGGAGATGATTCGCTAGCTCTCTGTATAAGGCAAAAGGAATCACAGACAAAGTGTGGCCATGTAGAGAGGAAGGACCAGGGTTGCTATACTCGACTATTTTACCTATTCAGTGGGCCAATAAATTGTATTTTCCACATCAACCAATACATTACAAAGATAGTAAATATATTTGCCATCGATTACTTAAAAATATTTGATGAACAAAGTCACTTTCTTGATAGCTTTAACTAGCTTCGTCTTGATAGGATAGTGCAAATAAGCGAGTTTTAGGGTAAGGGGGGTGGTAGTAAGCCTGCTATTTCTTAGAAAATGTTAAGCAATATTGAGGTTCTGGGCCTTTAGTTGCTTATCAACCCCATTTAATCCCTCTGACCTTATAGTAAAGTTTCATATCGTCTCGAAGATTTTAGTTGTAAAGATGTCAAATAGTTTTTCAAGTGCCTAGCAAGGTTTACTTCCCATTTTTCATAAGTAGATGATATCTAATCTCATCCAGTAGACGAAAAAAAAGACTCTTGTACCGGTATCATGTCTACAATTTATCTACAATACTAACACTACAATTCATACAACTACACGATGTTTTTAATATCTGCCGGGTCCAGCTCTACATGAATTATACAACAATCATACACAAACTAATTGCACATGAATACACGAATTAACTACACTAAATATGATACCGATGATTTTCCAGAAAGATCATGAAACCGAAAAGATAGCCATTGAATAATTAGAAAGAAAAGTGGTGGTAGATAGAAGAAGGAAAGTTGGAAACCTTACAATGACAGAATTGATTTTAAATTAAGCAGACGAAATGAATGCTTCCGGAAATAGAAAATGCCTTATCTTGAAGGAACAGACGTACTGAGTATTGCCTGTACCATCACTACCCCACCCCATACCCACCCTATACCTTAACCTTATCCCAATCCCTCCCCCCTTCTCCCTCCCCCCCATAGACTGTTGTTAGAGAAAGTATAGAAATATGAAAGAAAGGTTAGCATACAAGGAAGATCAGTGTTTTATTAGTTGATTGAAGTTGTGATTTCTAAGAATATGATAATCTACGAACCAAATAAAATCAATAAGATCAGCCCAGTTTACGTCACTTAGATTCAGGAGCACACCCCAAAAATAATAAACATGCAGACTTAACGTTGCACAAAGATGAATAGCAAAACAAGCTTACTCTTTACCAAGTGTCAAGTCTTAACGCAGGCCATCCTCAAAGAAGCTCAACTGAAAATAAGTAACGAATTCAATGCCTCAAGTACGAACCTAAACTGACCTGTAAACTATCATATTTTTATAATTTATATCTCAAGGAAATGAGTTTAGTTGTTCAGCAAGCGATAAAGAAATTGTTTGATATTTAATGATAATATGCTACCCAAGGAACCATCCCCAATGCTCGACTTTAAGCAACATATTACCCATGAATATCACAATCTCTTTTGAAGTTTGCTGAAAGGAAAGCAAAATAGAAAAGAAAGCAGATAAAGCAAAAGCAAAATGTGATTCTAACAAACAGCCATCTATTTTATCAACTTATTCATTATATTTACTGTACTTATTTATAACTATTTAAATTAAGAATTGAGGTTTTACAGGCATTTTTTTATCCTAAAGCAATCATTTTTTCTGCTGTAAGATGTTTTTGATAAACTAGAAGCGTTTTAATCTTTTTTTTTATTTTTCTTAATTTTTTTGGTTTTCTTCTGTATGTATTTTTTTGTTTTTTTGATCATTTTTTTAATTTTTTTGGACTTTCTTCTTTATAAACTTTTTTTTGGATTTTCTTCTATATAAGCTTTTTTTTATTTTCTTCTGTATAATTGTTTTTTGATTTTCTCCTGTATAAGTTTTTTTTGGATTTTAATTTTTTTTCATTTTCTAAATATTTTTTGGATTTTCTTCTATATATATTTTTGTTGATTTTCACAAGATTTTAGAAACTACATAAGAATACAATTAGCTGGGCCCGGCATGCGACGAGTGTTTTATTGGAGATTTCCAGAAAGAAGATCGTCGACCTTCTTCTGGAAACTCTCCAAATGCCTCTCCAAGTCTACCAATGTGTTCACACCATCAATTACTTTCTGCATAATTTGAACCTGAAATTTAAAGATACGTTTATGTGAATTTGGTCATCAGTTAAAAAGTGGGGGCTCTACCACTTATGAAGAAAGGTAAACTAAGGAACCCTCTTCTCTTTTGAATCGGATTCATTGAGAAATGTTTATTATGGTACAATGGAAATAATTTGTGAGAATTGAAATTTTCACGGTAGGATCTGAACCCACAACCTCCTGAGTTTTTGCCTCAACTAACCTAGTAACAGAGCACATGAGTTCTTCGTGACTATGTTAATACTTAATACTTTTAACAAGTATATGTTTCAACCTCGACATAGTCTACTGATGAACATGAAATCAAAACGTTAAACAAGCAAAGTTTATTTTTGAATGTAGTCTGTTTCAACCTACCTCAGAGACACCCAAACGATGGATGTTGGAGATTTCGAAGGTTTCTCCTGCATCGGTGTTGTCATCTGGAAAGCCATAACAAATATTGTATGTATGATATGTATATATGATCATATGTAACTACACACATGATATATGATGTGATATGACGAAAATCGTTGATTTGTCAATTGGGTTTTTATCAATCTGGTCTAGTAGATATTTCATTAGTGATGTATTCTACACTAGCACTCTCTAGTTGATTCTATAAATAGACTATTGCTTTTAGATATTACTATTAAGAGAAGAAAGGCATTTCTTTTGTCTACCCTTCATAAGGGTTATGATACCTCAAAATGTTGTTCTTTACGTATTATTCCTTTCGAAGAATAGAAGATGATAATTCTCTTACCCATTTTCTTCATCTTTAAATGCAAACCTTTCACCATTTCCCCAAACTTTTCATGCTAAAAGGCAAATATGAAAATGCAATAATCTATAAGAGAGAATAGTTGGTAAGCTATAACATTTAGCTAGAAACATTGAAATAGTGCAACAAATATATTATCGAAATATCAAGTAGTTGCAACCTAATACCTTTGAAAGAAGAGGCAGTTTTACTGTTACGGTTGCTTCCAAGCCAGTTCCGAGGTTCGAAGGGCAGGTCGTAATGTACCCCAGATGCCGAGACCACATGAATCCTTCGCCAGCCTGATTTAGTTCCATCTCCACCTTCTTCAATCCGTCACAGAATCGTTCAAAAACTGCCTTGATGTCACCACTGTTTCCTGTGGAGATGAACTGGGTGTGATCTTCTTCGTTCACTCGTGCAAGAAAGGTTTTGTTTTCATTCTGCCAGATACCTCGAGCGTCAGGCCAGTCTCTAGCCATTCCAGCACTTGTTAAAACCGGGCATTGTGGTTTTTCGAAATGTAAACCATCCTTAGCCAACTCGATTTGTTCATCTTTTGTCATGTTCCACAAAGAGTAATACTTCCCTTTGAAATCATCTGGAAGAGAAGCAAAGCTTGATTTTCAATATCTATATATATAAAACAGAACTGTTTGTATGTATGTTTGTATGTATGTATGTATGTATGTATGTATGTATGTTTGTCCGCTTAAAACTCAAGAACCACTAAACGCACAGCAAATTGAAAGGTATCATTAAAACCAGAATTTATTCGGAAGTGTCCTTAGCTGAAAATATTTTACAAATCGTTTAGAAATAAGAGAGGAAAAGCAAAAATGTGACGAGTAGTTGAGATAAAATGCGTTCGAATATGAATTTCTTTGAAGCCATGATGACGTCAAATCAACTACCAGTCTGTAGCTGCATTTCTTTCTCAGTTTGGTCAGAGACATACAAAATCATTTAAGTTTGATCTAATGTGACGTCAAATTTATATACAGTCTCCATAGTAGTATTTGTTGTTATGAATGTTATCTTAGTTGCCATAGAAGTAATTGTTCAAATAGTACAAAATCCATGAATACGATGCGCGAAACGCTGAGGAAATGGACATAGCGAAGTGCAAAACACTGTGAAAGTGGATACCCGTAAGGGCAAGCAGACTCTATAAATACAAGGCGCGAAGCGCTGAAGAAATGGATAGGACAACAGTCTCAAAAGAAGTATTTGTTGTCATAAAAGTTATATTAGTTGGTATAGAAGTGTTCTTTCAAATTCGGTAAAAACTCGGAATTTATGAAGACGAGGCGCAAAGCGCTGAGGAAATGGACGTAGCGAAGTGCAAAGCACTGAGAAAGTGGATACCGCAAGGGCGCGCAGCGCCCTGCGGTAGACGCTAGTTGTCTTTATGAAATATGTAGAATCTCGAACCTGAGATGTATTTATGATCCTGACTCGAACCAAAGTTAAGAATATATCAGAGATGAAATCTTAGGACTACTAGGCTCAGACCTTGGCGTTTCATGGAAACATGTTTTCTCTGAAATTCAGTTGAAGTACTCACCACTGAGCTTAGCAAGAGATTGCTTGATGACTTTCTCTACGTGTCTTCTCTCAGCTCTTGTGCAGTGAGGAGGAAGATTGTAACCCTTGATTGAACGGCTTGTGCGACAAGATGATGATAAAACGTATTTTCCGTCAAAGACGCCGCCCTTTATCTTCGAGGCATCCAAGTCAGTGGTATGACAGTTAGTGTTTGAAAAGCCATGGTGAATTGCTTTTATTATTGGATCGAAGAGTTTTGCAAATATTCGGTAACTCTCCTCATCTCCGGCAACGATGCCAATACTATTCACGGCTGGGTTGTCTACTCCTGTCTGGATGGCTTGGTCAAGGGTGAAACCAGTTGAAGTTCGCTTGAAATGAAGTTACATGAGAGTGTTAAGGTTTAAATTCAGACCCTACCCCAATTTCTATGTTTGTTATTGCTTTGGGGTATCATATATGAACACATCACTTAGGGCCTGTTGATATTGACAAAACCATCCAGCCTTTCATCTCTCCCTTTAATACAAACCACAGTATATATCCGCATCTTCTGTTCATGAGGATGTTTCATCGCTGTCGACCGAAATCTCACTTTTTCGGTGATGGAATTTTAACACAGGCTTGAAATCCCCCTCTCTTATAATAGATGGAAGGTGAGACTAAAGTTGTAAGGTGGGATAGAATATGTAAGAGAACAATCAAACATTAAAACCCTGAAAAATCTCTTGTTTTATGTGAACTCTCATCCCACCTCTCAGCTTGTGGCCTGGAGATTGGATGATTTTGTCCGTTTCAAAAGTTCCTTAGTTTATGGCTCCATCTTGACCTTGAGTTGATTTGCTAAACATGAAGATGAGATGAAGCAGGATTTGGAAAGCCAATCAAAATGATTTGTGAGTATAAACTCAGTCAGCGCTGGTGCGATTCGTGTGATTGAAAGGACTTGGGTTGGTTGATTAAATGGATTGCCCTGATTGCTCAGTTGGTAGATCAGTTGAGGCGCAGACTCCAGAGGTCGTTGAGCAGACTGAGAGGTCGAATCCTACCTGGGCTATTTTCATTCTCACAAATCATTTGAATGGATTCTTAAGATGGAAGAACACAAATGTCATGAGGGAATTTATCAGATAGTGTAGGTTAGTTCTAAGTGGTCGATGAATGTGATTGCGTGATTAAATTTTGGATTCCATTTGAAACATGAATATTCATAAAGGAAACTGGAAACTACATCTATACAAGTAACTACATAATAACATGACCACATTCTACTAACTATTAATACCGAGGTATCTTTTTCAAACTTTATCGAACAAATGTCTTAAAAATTGTTATCAAATCTTACCAGGTCCGTTATTTGATCATAGATCTCTGGCTTGAGATAGCTGGCCATAACACTATTGTTTTCCTTCAAGTCCGGATAGACATTGTGGAAGAGCCTTCCTTTTAAAGAGCGGCCGTTCCACCATTTGCTAACTTCAAAGTAGATTGCATGAAATACTGCACTCAGAAGAATATTCAATATCTGAAACATATTTGCGGCGAATGATGTTCTGATGACCTACTTGCTGCCTGGCTATTTAAAATTAGTTGCGAAACTTTCGCGGAGCGGCTTGATAAATGCTGAATTTGATTAATGTTGCGTAACATGCACTGTTGCTTTTAATCACGTGACGAGAACGTAAAATTGAATTCTGATTACCTACTGCCTGAACGGTCGTGCTACGCCATTTTGAGGTCGAACATTATCAGAAAATGAATTATGTTTGGGAGATTAAAACTTCACATTTTCAATTACATCTTCTATTAGATTTTAACAATTTGCTATTATTTGGCAAGATAGAGTAAATGATATTACGCATGAAAGATTTTGCATATATATGAGGTCGTTAGACCTTGTTAGGAGGATGAATCCAAGAAATACGTGATGACTTTATTCCTATCTCGAAAGTTTTAAACAGCATTCTCGCTCTGGGGAATGTTGGTGGAGTACTGGGGAGGATGTCCATTGCTGTGGAGCATGTTCTGTTCCTTGACGGAAATCATCAATACATTGGAGGTTGTCCAGTACTGTAATGGGATACCATCAGTTCTGTGGGGGATGTTCATTAGGGGAAATCTTTAGTACTCTGACGGATACCATATCAGTGCATTAAAGGGTTTTCAGTAATTTGTGGGAATCACGATTTCTTCTTCTTTCCTTGTACTCATCAGTGAGTTGTATTTGCCCTAAACATCCCCTGTCTGGCAGAAAATCGAAGCTCATTGTTGATATTTTCATCATGAAATATACAGAATTTCTAATCTGAGACGTATTTATGATCCTCATTCGATCTGAAGTTAAAAGTATTTCTAAGATAAAATGAATATTCTACCAAGTGCAGTTATACATCAAGACAAGACGGATTCCTGAAGAAAATGAAAGTCCTTTCTCCATTAAAGACGATGCCCGAAAGGATTTTAGTGTCTTCATCTTCTTATATTTATATCTCTGAGGAATGAGAGTCAATATATTTCATGAAGAAAACATCAACAATAAGCTTTGACTCTCTTGTAGATGATTTCATAGGTAAATACCACTCACTGATGAACAGCGAGGAAGAAGAACAAATTGAGTATCCCCCACTGTACTGAACAGTCTCTGTAATGTACTGATGGTATCCCCGCAATACTGATAAAACCCCCTACAGTACTGAACAGTCTCAACAATACTAATGGTGTCACCTCATAATATTGATGTTATCCCCAACGGTACCGAATATCCTCCACAGTACAAGACATCCTCCCCAGTCTTGGAAATCCTCCACAATACTAGGGATCCTCTACTATACTCCAATGACCTTCCCAAGGGAGAGAATGTTGTTTACAATCTTCAGATAGAAAAAAATCAAAATAGAATCGTTTTAAATAGATCCGACGACCTCACATAGGCAAAAGACTTATAAACGGTATATCATCGCTCTATATGGCCTTTAATAGTAAACTATAATTAAAATCTGATGGGATTTTCACTTTATTTAGAATATGATGGTAATTTCCACTCCAAAATAGCCGGAAATACCAGAAACATAGCGAAACGAGCATATATATTTCTGAAGCGTTTCGTCTGACACTCAAACAGAGTAATGCGTCAGAAAGAAAACGAAACAGAAACCTAATAGATTCATCTGCCAAGATGTGGATCAAAATAGGCCAACCAGAAAAGAGGTGAATGATTGGTATGGTGTGGGAAAACCAATCAACATATGTGTTCATTTCGCTATTTTTCCGGTATTTCTGGCTATTTTGAAGTTTTGTACCATCCAAAGACTGTTCGGTGATTTGCATTCCGCTAATCGTAGCGTTGTGTATCGGATTGCCGAATGCAAACACTTAGTAGTGCACTGCAACCCCTACCTGATATGACGTCACTCCGCTCCGATAGTAATAAGATACAGTGTAACTCCAGCCTTAATAATAGGCTATCATTTACATTTCAAATTACTCTGGTTAATGGATGGACCTAACAATTGAATTCTGATGAGTTCTGGTTTGAGTCCTGTGATAAAGTTGATTTAGAATTGATGATTTTTATTTAATATTGCTTCGTTATTAAAAGCGTTTGAAAATCTCAAATCCACTGAGTATTTGAAACATTAAAATGAGCTGCATTACGAGTTGTAGAATCTCAGTTACCCGAATCGAATGGTGGTACCTGGATACCTCACCTGGGAATCGAACCTTAAGACTTTTCTTTTCATCATGCTTTGCTTAATTTCCAGGTATTATCATCAGCAGCATACCTATACGATGCCGTGTTGTTGTATGCCATAGCAGTCAACCGAACAATTTCAAGTGGAAAAAGTTGGAATGATTCAAGTGCTGTCACCTCCAAAATCTTTGGAACAACTTTCCAAGGTGAATTTTAAAGCGTAAAAAGTTAAGTACCGAATAGATAAAGTATTGAGTTTCTTACAATATCATTAATACACTTTATCAATTCGGTACTTAACTTTTTATTTTTGTCATTTTATTGTACACCTAAAGTACCACACGCAGTCAAATCTTTTTATTGAAATACAGATATATGCTTGTGATAAGTGCATGGGAAACCTGGATCTCTTTTAGCCTATTATTTTTGAACAATAATATTTCCAATCCATTGTTTTTTCAAAAAATTGATTGTTTTTAGTTTCATGTGCACTACTCCACTGTTGGAGGCGATTAACCCCTCCCCCAGTTAGAATGTAAAAAAGGGTTCTGGTATCTTTTTGGATGGAAGTGGGGTGACTCTTATCCCTGGTCCTTGGTCGAATCAAACTCCCTAGTTTGAGACATTGAGTATCACTCCAAAATTTCGTCCCGTATTGAGCCACCGAGCTCTAGTACAGTTATTAGCACTCTGGCATAAGGATACAGTTAGTTTGTAAGAGCTGATAATCAGTATGTCTGCTTCTTTCAGGAAAAACTGGACATATTTCACTAGATGCAAATGGCGACAGAGTACCAGTATACATTATCAACAACGTACAAAATATTAAATTTGTCGACATGCACCACTTTGATGCGGCTACAAAGAACATAACGGGACTGAACGCGAATTTTGTTTTCCCTGGTGGAGTGAATACAGTACCACTTGCCATACCAAGTTGTGGATTTGGTGGGGAGCTTTGCCCTGAAAGTAAGAAAACTAATATATTTTCTCATCAACAAAAATTTCATGTTGATAATTCGTTAGGTTTCATTTTTGTTCTCTTTCCAAAATTTTTCTATGTATATGATGAATTCAAACTGTTTTTGATTTTATTTACTTATTCTTCTGACTCAGACTATTTTTTCAGTTCAAACTTGTTTACGGTTTGTTATTCATGGCTTCAAATTTTTATTGGTTTAGGCCCTGGAGGGGGATGTAGCACCGATAATGTTGTGGGTAGGATCACCAATTAACTTGTTCATTGATCAATTGAGTTCATTTATAAACGAATGAAGTCCACAATACTAGGCTCTGTGCCAACTCCTCTTCGAACACTTGCGGCGAAGTAGGTGAAATGAACCGAGACAAGAACAGTACAAGACGACAGAAACAGAAAAAACGCGGATAGATTAAATATTAGCTATATATGATGTTGTCAATATTTCGCCCTGGCATAAAGTGCTGAAGAAGCCCTGTATGTCAGGGCGAGATATTAAAAGCATTATATGTATATATAAGGCAGAATGAACGCGTTAAAAAGCAGACATGTTCTTCTGTAACTCCGAGTTTCGTGCTTGTGCACTCATCAGACAGACTATACCAAGTTGGCTATAGCTATACCAAGCACGAAACTCGGAGTTACAGAAGAACATGTCTGCTTTTTAACGCGTTCATTCTGCCTTATAACTGCTCTATACTAATGTATATTGAGCACTTTAGCCAGGATAGGCACTCTCTTCTCGTGTTAGATATATGTATATATATATATATTTCTGTTTGTGTCGCCTTGCGTTGTTCTTGTCTCATTTCAATTGAGTTTATGTCTAGCTCATCACCTTTTTATGCTAAAAATGATGCTAACGTGAAGGTCTAATGACACTAATGAATTACAATGACTAACATTACGTTCTGTTTGTCTTTTGCAGAAGAGGAGCAGATCTCTGCTCTTTGGGCGCTGTTTGCTTTGGCGTTTGCTCTGGCGTTGTTCCTGGTCGTTGCTTTTTTTCTTTACAAGTAAGTCAATTTGTTTTGATACTAAGTCTTTTGGAGGATGAAGATAACTTTACTTGGATTTTTCAGTGATAAATCTCGGCCTATTACAGAAAATGGAACTTCTGTGGAGAAGATAGGCAGTGTTGATTCCTTGGGAGTGCTGCATTTTAAATCATATGCTGACTTTTAGGGAGAGGCAGAATTTTTGTATTTAAGCATTAGTTTTTGCAAAGCTTTTACTGGATTTTCATGCGAAATACTCACATCACCATGCGTTTGTAGAATATTTATGTCCTCTAATCACATCTCAATTCCTACAGTTCCTAAGATCAATTTATGTAAGTTAAAATATAAACAAATAGCAATCTGTTTTTTTAAGGAAAAAGAAGTTTGAAAAAGACGTGTTGGAAAAAGAGTTACTGATCGATGAAAATCATATCACGTATACGTCGAGACCGGAATCCATTGTCAGCAGAATGACTGGTAAATCGGTGAGGCCGCTTTTATACACCAAGGGCATCACTCATTCTTCACCTTCGGTTTGGTGGGGGAAGCGGTTGCATATTTTTCAGCAAAAATATCTCTTCAAAAATAAACTTCAGTAAACTAAAAAAATTATGAGATTACTTGGCGAAAAACGAATTAATTTTTCGCTACGAGAATGTCTAATTTTCGTTGTTGAGGGTTGCCAACCCCCTCCCATTTAACCCCATATAACCCATCTGTATTCATATCTATCAAATCTATATTGATAATTTCATTTGATCTAAAATTCAAAGATATCTAGCTTTTATCTTTTCACTAGACATAAAATCCCTCTCTCTGTCTTTCCTTAAGTTTGTGTACTACTGTACTACACACGTTATTGATTTCTAGATAGCATTCTATTAATCGATTTCTCTTATTAGGTGAGTGGAATTAAAGAAAGATAATAGAGTGATAAAATAATGGTAGAATTAATTTAATTCAAACGTTGTTTGTTGTAGAACCTCTTCTCAAGAATCAGCATGACATCTGGAGAAGATAGCGGCAGTTCAGCGTCAATTGGCATTTATAAAGAAGGTCGGGTATATTTGAAAAAGATCAAATACGCCTGTTCTTCTAATTCTATTATCACGAAAGAACAACTCCTTCAGATCAAACAGGTCAGTTTATAGGAAATATCTCGCTTCACTCATCAAAGATCTATGTGAGAATTGCTTTGAAGACTTAACTCGGACGCGTATCTTTTTTCAATATCAGTGTTACATGCCGCTTATCAGCGCATACCAACCGAAACCTACGTCTGCTACTTCACCATAGAAAAAGTTGGGTAATGTTTCTAAGTTCTGATAGCAGTGCAGTGCCAAGGGGCATGTTTCAATCATACTTAGCGTGAAACGATATCTGCAATCTTCTGCAGAATGGGGTCGTATAGGGGGTTCTATGCTCCCTTGCTCTCTTTATTTTGTGGTCTGAAAGCAATAGATTTTCGGAATTATGGGTGAGGGAATACTCCCCTAGCCCCTCTGTTTCCTACGGTCCTATGAATGGCAAAGCACCGTATGGTTTAAACCTACGTATTTGCATGATGAAAATTGTTTCACTCAATTGTAGGTACGAGACCTGCACCATGTTAACATAAATCGATTGATTGGAGTGTGCTTTAAAGATAAGCAACTGATGGTGGTGTTGCAATACTGCTCGAAGGGGAGTCTTCAGGTGATTTCTTTGATCCTGATTGTACAGTAAAACCGCACCTCATTTATATTTAGGCCATTTTCTTGTATACTCATACTTGTGAAAAACCCTTTTGATACGGACACCCCGTTATGGCGAGCAAATTTTCTACCACTTTGGTGTCTCCATTGACAGGCTACAAATTGTGTCGCTGGAAATTATTCATGTGTTCAATTATTCAATTATTCATTAATTATTATTCACGCCATTTGAATACATTCAGTGTTCCATAGCTCCCACTTTTGAGGCTCAGGCTTTGTCCTAGACTTGCCACGAGTCTCTTTTTCGTTCATTACGTGCAGGAATCGTCAAGCCGAAAAAACGGATAAAAGAATACGCAGCACCAGAAATTAGAGAGAAAATACTGGTCTTCGTTTCTGGCTTTGGTGCCTCTTGTCCCTTATGCTGCACACTCACTTTTTCCTTCTGTGTGCTGTACCTTTAAATTTTGTTTACTGACAAGGAAAAAAAATAAAAACAACTGACAAGAATGCTGGAAACAAGTTGAACAACGTTTCTGCTCATGTCGCTTGAGCCCGTTTGTAGCTACTTTTGGCCTGAAACCCCCCCATAATTTGGGGCGCATTCAAGGTGCAAATATTTTGAATTTAAATCAAACCCTCCCATGGATTGAAATCTCTTTTAGTCAACATTCCATCTACCTCCAGGACATTCTTCAGAACGACGACATCGAAATCGACTGGATGTTCAAATTTTCATTTGCTGCTGATATTTGCAAGGTGTGTTTAGTCAAATTAAGTCAAACTCACATCCATGTTTCTTCCCATCAGTGTCATCTAAAATGTTTACCCTTGAGTGAATTTGTTTTCAACTTGTTAGCTTGACAATACAAAGAATAGCTTAACAATGCAACAAATAGGCCTTATCTTAAGAAGGGGCACGTCAGCATGGATAACATTGCAGAAAAGTTTGTATCTAGTATGCTACAGAAAGTCTCAAAATTAACTGTTTCCTTATATATCTAAATAAACGCTTGGCTCCTTCAAGCTCCAGTGATCCGGTCTGAGCTTTGCTGTGAATTGCGATAGAGCACCGAGTGAAGCATCGGTTTTAAGTTCCTGTATTGTTCTAACACAAGTTAAACATTCGTTTGATGTTATTGTGTTTCAGTCTTTTTTCGAAATTTTCTACCTGGCTCTGCTAAAGATAAATCGTTTGAGAACCCCTGCCTGATATATTTTAGGCCGACGATGGAGCTCTCTCCTAACATCTAAATCACCATTTCAAGGATAGCGTGTAGGCCTATTTATCCTTGGTCAGAGATATAGAACAATTAACTTAAGTTCCCTCTTCTCTTTAGTCGTCAAATCTCATTGGTTGGTTTTACCGCTTCGACTTGCACCTAGCTTCCACCAATATGGCTGCCAAACAAATTATACTGATTTCAATCTTTTTCAACAATAGCTGAACGATTCTGTCAGTTTCGTGCTGATCATTCATAATATTCCAACAATCATCAAAGAAAAAAGCATTGTATTGCATTGAACCATCCAAGATGGCCGCCAATGACTTCATGACTTCATCCATAGATGCTCGATCCAGTCTTTATTTTGAGATCAGTGATTTCCCCTCGTTTTCCTATATAGTTTAATACGCAAATGAGACCCGTTATCTCGAACTTTTCGCTATCTCGAAAAAAATTTCTTTCCCATAAGCAAGAAAAGCCCGTTATCTCGAACAGTATGACACAAAAAGTTTATGTAATCATACGCCAATATAGCTTTTTCTTAAACTGACACAAGACGTCGAACTTCTGTAATAAGCTACGCCAGTGAAAACTCTGAGTGATCGAGATAGCAAGAGTCTACTGTATTAAAAAAATTGCAACAATTCACTGTCTAGTTGCTGTAGTAAGAAGTGATGTAATTTCCTTTCTCATCTTTTCTAGGCTATGATGGAACTACACAAGAGTCCAGTTGGTGTCCATGGAAACCTAACATCCTCCAACTGTTTGATTGACAGTCGGTGGGTCTGTAAAGTCAGTGATTTTGGGTATGGAACATTAATAGAGAAGAGAGCACAAACTCCGGATGACCCTTACATTGCTAACAGACGTGAGTTCTGTATATTTCAATGCTGATCCATTCCGGTACTTTTGTAAAGGAACATTACTGGAGGGGCAACTTATTGGCTTTTAGATAGAAGGCACAATAGTCTACAACAATAGGAATGCTTAAAGGCTGGAGGGGCTATTACCCCTTCTGTCAGCATGTTAAAAAACCCCTGATCAATTCTGCAAATGATGGTAGATCACAATGCATGATAGGAAGAAGCCCCTTAGAAACGCATAGCTGTCAAAACTTACCACTGCAGCCTGGCTGCAGCTACCAAAGATTTAGGCCGTTATACTTTTGGTAGCTATGCATTGGTAAGGTGCACATTCCTATCATGCATTGCGCGAGATGAGATTCGTCGTCTTTTGCAGAATCGTCTCCTCGGCAGATTTCAGGATTCTTCCATTTCTGGTTCTTTTGACTTTAGCACCTTCTAATTTTCCTTAGAACTATTTTGGACAGCTCCTGAATACTTGAGGAAAAATCCACCGACAGAGAAGACGAAATCTGCTGACATTTTCAGTTACGGAATCATATTGAAGGAGATTTGCTCGAGATCAGACCCGTATGAAGAAAGTTCTCTTACTCTCACTCCACAAGGTAAGCAACCAACATCTTATGGATCGTCAACATTGTAGCAAACGTCACAGACACTGAGCTTTGAAAAACTGTAGTTTACACTGCTGAAAGTGGTCTATTCTGTGCACAGGATACAACATTGAAAAAATCAACCCTTTTCCATGTTGTTGTAATATACAAACAGTCTTTGATGGCAAGTCGTTCAATTTTACAGCTAACTTGTTGAATGAAAAACTGTTTTCTTACATTCAGGGAATTTAGGATACAACATTGAACAAATCAACCCTTTCCTTGCTGTTGTAATATGCAAACAGTCTTTGAAAGCACTTCTGTCTTGAAATTGTTTGGAATTTTATGCGTGGAAAGTATTCATTTACTTCGCATTGAATTTCGATACATCAGTATCAAAAAGAAAATGTATGATTTTTAAGACTGTAGTTATGTCACCCACGTCCTCCGCTACTCGAGACTAGGTAATCGCAAGGCTCTTCGACGCTTTTTGTATGCTTGGAGGTAAACTTGTTTTTATAGCAGATGAAGATGAAGTTTTTGTGACTTGTTACAACGAAAACGATATTGATTTTATGATGGATTTTATTACATTTTCTGATTTGCACTAACGGATCACTACTGAACTGTAAAAAGAATCAAAATCGGTCTTACAGATCCCTTTTTATAAATCCAAAAGTTACGATTTTGGCCATCAAAACTGCAAAAAGTTTTGTCTTTTCATGACGTCATAACGAATACATATTCCACAATATTGTATTGCAATGTATAGGAAAACACACTTCAACCCTGAAGGATTAGAAATATACCAAAAAGCTATGAAGGCCGTTAAACCTCAATATCTTGGCGATATTTAACAATATTGTTCTGCAAGATAACACACCCTCAAAAGTGGTAAAAGGGATTTGAAAAATACACAACTTTGGTTGCTTTTCCTTTATACTGTTTCGAGTGGCTTTATTCTTTTGCCTGATCAAATGTGGGTACCAAATAGGTGTACCGTACTTCATTAATGGACGGCCAAGTGCAATTTTTTTCAAAATCTTCATAATTCTTTCCGTAAAAAGACTGGAGTTGAATTCGGGCCAGTGTTGAAAGGACCGATAAGGTATCCAATACTAAAAATCATCCAGGAATTTTTCACTCTTCAATCTTGTAATTGACCATTGACCTCTATTGAAAATTTTGTAGAAATCATTGGAAAGGTGAGAGCGAAACTGATTCCTCCATTCCGACCTGAGCTGCCTAAAAACTCTGACGTTCCGGATGAATTTGTGAAGCTGATGATCCGATGCTGGGACGACTTCGAAGAACAGAGGCCTAATTTCAAAGAAGTTCTCAAATGTTTAAGAGGTCTGGGACAAAAGTAAGACTTTGTTTAGTTAACTTATTTTGATTGCAGATGAAAATGAAGTTTTCGTAACTAATGATTCATTGCCTTTTTACAAGGGTCTGGTGGTGTTTGTGAGTTATGGGATCAACGTATTATGACTTAAAAGACAATACAGTAAATAACTTAAAGATATAACTGTTTAATTGTCCCAAAAATAGCTGATGAGAATTTTCGAAACTTGCACTCACTGCTGGAAACTAAGTTCAATTTGTTAATCGCCCCTAAGGGAGCGAAAAATCATTCTTTCAACTTCGAGCAAAGACTTCTGATATTTTGAATTTACCTGCACGAAAAAACTATTTAGTGTTTATCTAGCAGCAGCTCCTAACCTAAGTCCAGCCTTGGTACTTCGTAAGGACATTACGCTGAGGAATCTGCATCAGTTAAGGCAAGTGCGAGAGATGTGAATGTAAAAAGTTTCGTTGTGCTTTTCGTTTCGAAGTTACAGTCTCGTATTTTGGTTGATATCAATTTTGGACAAAAAGGTTATTCTGATATTTGGTCAACATCATCATCAAAAATAAAAGACAATAGTTCAAACTCAACGATTTACGAAATGTTCATAGAATACTTTTGTTAATCAAAGTAGTTAAATTCGTTTCATTTGATGGAGTATGTGTTTTTTGCAGAAAATCGACGAATTTGGTGGATCAAATGCTGACGATGATGGAAAAATACACAAACCATTTAGAAGAGTTGGTTTTGGATCGAACAAAACAACTTGAAGAAGAAAAAGTCAAAACTGAAACTTTACTTTATAAAATGCTGCCGAAGTGAGTCATTGTATATTTGAAACCTAAGAACCAGAAATGTGCTTATTAGGTAGTAGCCACTGGCAGTTTCAAGTCTCTTGAGGTTTCTTTTTTTTTATCAATAGATAAAATTTTACAAGAATTAACAAACACATCTAACATTACATTGTCGATACCCTGGGAAGCAAAAGTTTATGACTATCCGAGGGCAATTACAATTAATGATTAAGAAACACCTAAATTTTAATCACAACATTTTTACGTGAACAATTAAGACAAAATTATACATGCAAATTCGAGACAAAAGAACAAACAAACAAAAAATTGTCTCTTTAGGGGATAGCTCTAACCCTGGAGCAAGGGGATTAGCCAGAAGGTCCATAGGGGGAGAAGAGCTATTGGGCACTAGATCGTTTATTTCTTGTCAACAACCCATAAAAATTGATAACAACATACAATAAGTATAGAATTTCCTGAAAAGAAGTATTAATGGCTCCCACTGCACGTGGGGTGCAGTTAGGCTAGAGCTTTTATGTAGCTAGATATGGCTTTTATTCATGAAACTACAATGCGTATGACTCCATAAGAGTATATTCTAATTGCTCTGTCTAGTAGTGGCTGCATCATAGAAACGCCAGCAGAAAAACCAGCAGAAAAGCTCAATTCACATTGGATATATCACCAAAGGTGGGATCATGAATCAGCCCATATAGCCAATGTGTTTGACTACATAAAAGTATATTCTAATAATTTATTTGCAGTCATTCACGTCTCCCTTTATCTCGACAGGGCGGTGGCTAACGAATTGAAGATGGGTAAAAACGTTCTGGCAGAGAGCTTTGAGCAAGTGACGATATTCTTCAGTGACATCGTGGGGTTTACAGCCCTGGCTGCTGCGAGTACCCCATTAGAAGTTGTGGATTTATTGAATGACCTTTACAGTCGATTCGATAACATCCTTGAGAATCATGACGTTTACAAGGTCAGTCACTTACCTGAGTTCGGTGTCTGCACTGATAACTGGTTTCTAAGGCTTTATCAAGATCGTTTAACTATTCAAAATACCTTTTTCTCAATTACGTCATCTCTATAGAAATTCATCTCGAAACAACCTTAGCCTCGACATGATGCGTAGCTAATTCCCAAAGCGTGCATTGCTTCTAGCAACAAATTGAATTGCTTTGTGAGTTTGAAAGCAATGCACCCTTTGGGATTGTGCTGAACATCATGTCGAGGCTAAGGTTATTTCAAGATGAATTTCTATAGAGATGACATAATTGGGAAAGTGGTCTATTATTTTGGTTTTATACCGGGAAACCTCTGTGTGGTACCTTGGACAGTGTCAGAACTGTGAAGGGCTACCATCAGTGATGTGGGGAGATATCTGTGTGGCGTTAATGTGGAGTTGATACCCCCAGTACTGATGGCATCCCTGCACATTACTGATGATATTCTTCCACAGTATTGAACATTCTTCACAGTACTCATGTTATACTCCACAGTGCTGATGTTATTCCTCCATTATTGACGGTATCTCCCCTCACACAGTACTGATAGTATCCCTCCATTATTGACGGTATCTCCCCTCACACAGTACTGATAGTATCCCTCCATCATTGATAGTATCTCCCCTCACACAGTACTGATAGTATCCTTCAACAGAATCAAAAACTCCTCCACAATACTTATGTAACAGGACTAAGTCTCTCATTTACACCTTCTAAAACTTCTCAATATAACAGGAGCCTATAATGTTATACTTATGGTATCCCCCACAGAACTGAACTACCTCTAATGTACTTATTGTATCTCCCCCGCAATACTGAACACCCTCCTCCAATATACTTATGGTATCTCCCCTACAGTACTGATGGTATCCCTCCTCAGTACTTATGTTATCCCCCACAGTACATATGATATCTCTCCACAGTACTGAATATCCTCCACAGTACTAATGTTATCCCTTCACAGTGCTGAATATCCCCAGAGCACTAATGGGATCCCCGCGGCAAGAGTACTGATGATACCCCCCTCCCCACAGTACCGACTATCCTCCACAGTACTGATGGTATCCCTCTTTCCTTTTAAAAATTGGCTTGATGGATTTTTCTGCTATCTTTTGAAAAATGATAAGAAATGCCATTGCCATTACAGGTCGAAACAATTGGTGACGCTTACATGGTGGTATCAGGGCTTCCAATCAGAAATGGCAAACAACATGCTGGTGAAATAGCTACAATGTCCCTGCACTTATTACACACCGTCAAGTCATTCAGAATGAAGAATAAGCCCGAAAAGAAACTGCAGTTGAGAATTGGAATTCATTCTGGTACGACTAACTTTCAGCATAGTTGATAAAAAACTTTCAGATATATTTCTTTTTTTCTGCGCTTCCGTATAGATAGGCCCTTGCTGGAAAAGCAGTGGGAGTTTTAGAGACTGCGTGGCCTGGGGCCAAACAACTTGATTTGACAGAATTCGATGTTTTCTATATGGTATTCTGCAATTTTGCAGGGCCCTTTTTGCCTATGTGAAGCGTGCAGCCTGGGGCCATGCCCCTATCCCCTTCTAAAACCACTACTGTGGAAAAGTAACGAGGATTTCCTAAATGAAAAGCCTTTGCAGCATCTCATACCAAAACAACGAATCCAAAAAAATGGCGTATGGATCTTATTTTTTGCAATGCATGATGTAAATCCAACCTTTTAGTAACGCATAGCTACCAAAATAGAAACATCCTAAATCTCGCACGACGTATCTTTTGTATTAACAAAAAGGGGGCATTTCTCTGAATTATTTGTTTTGCCTACTTTTTCCATTTACCAATGAAACTCTAAAATCTAAAATCGATCCCTCGGTCTCAAGATTTCGATTTCACCACTTAGCATGATAAAACCTTGCATATTTTCCTTCCATCAATGTAAAACTTCTTCACCAAGGGGTGCGAGGTGAAGTTTAGACTCAATACAGCATTATTTGTAAAACCTAAAACTAGGCTTTAATCCACTTTAAACTCGGCTACAAAAACAACTACAACAACAACTCTGTCCGTATTGTAACACACAGCAACAACAACAACAAAGTTTCATGACAGGGTATTCCGGCTGCGGGGAGCCCTACCAAAATGCAAAATTTCTTTGTTCTTATGTGCAATGCCTACCATTCTACTTCTCTATAATTCAAATCGATTTGCTCTCCCAGAACAATTTTACTTTTCACCGCACTGCCTACACTTTAGATTAAATCTTGTTGTGATGTAGCTGATTTTGATTGGTAATTCTTGTAGGTTGTTGTGTTGCTGGTGTAGTCGGTCTCAAGATGCCTCGATATTGCTTATTCGGTGACACCGTCAATTACGCGTCTCGTATGGAATCAAGTGGCCTCGCTTTGAGGATTCACGTAAGCCCAGAATGTGCTGCAGTTTTAAAAGATCTCGGAGGGTATCACTTACAAGAACGAGGCCCTGTTACAATGAAGGTAATGAACAATTTCGTTAACTATCGGGTGTCTCAAAATGGATTACTTATGAATTGTTATGAAGTGTTCAAGAGGGATGCAGTGGGGTCCAGGAGGGTACAGTTGGGTCCAGAGGTACAGTTGGGTACAGTTAGGTCTTAAGCAATTCTGAGGGCTGAAAATCTAAAATACTCTAGCAACATTGAGGTGTTGCGGGTTTCGCGAAGTATTAAGACTTTGAAAACTATCTGTAGGTGGGAAAATATGAGCATAAAGAAAGATTATTTGATTGCAAAGAGGTTTTTATTACATTTGCACTTTGTGAACAGTTTCTGATTTTCATCTTAGGGAAAAGGGACGATCATCACGTATTTCTTGCTTGGGAAAGAAGGTTTCGAGGAATCGTTACCAGACCTTCGGCAAGCAGCATCTTTGGAGGAACACAGTTTCAAATAAACCAGTGATGAAAGAGAGGTTAGCATCATTTATATAATCAGAACATCATTGATCAGTCCATTCATTGATATGATGAATGATGCAGAGCAGGTCGAATCCTTCTGTCGTAAAAAGAAATCGAAGAAGATAAAGCATGTTTTAAAAGCATCTTGGTGGAGATGAAACTCTTCATCGAAGTATATTTGGCATTAGTATTGTCTTTAGAAAAAATAATTTGGTTTCACCTGTTGGAAAAGTCAACCATATAGCTCCTGACGCTGCTTATTTCGAAACTGGAGACTGTCTATAGAAAATTGATAGTCGTCAATATCTTCCTATACGGTATAGGGAAACTCCATAAAGTCTGATAGGCATTACCCACCAAAGAATTGAATGGTCATTGCAAAACTTGACATTTCCTGTGTAAAACTCTACTTTTTCTGGAATCATAATAGAATAATCACGAAATCACAATTTAGATATACTGGGTTTCATTGAAGTTGGAAGTAGTTGTGGCTCATGCCTTCAAAAATTGGAGGGTAGGGCATTTTAAGGAAATTTTCACTGGGGACATGAGAAAAAGAGAACTGACACTACTTACCCGCCCTGGGTACTAGAGCCTCGGTAGAGGGGGGTAGAAGAAGGGTAATTTCTCTCTCTCAACATTCTCTCTCTAGCTGGCATCTAGTATCCGCGATAAACAAGTGAAGTACAGACCTTGTCGCAGAAGTATAACTTTTTAGTGCACTGCACTGTTAGTTGTTTTGCCGTTCTTATTCTTCGAGAGAACCATAATGGAATCAAAAAACTTTGAAATAATAAAAGCATTATGACATAACCATATATTACAATTTACAAACAATCCAATCATATATTTATTGGGCTTATCGTTTTGCTATTGCAATGAAAAAATGCTATCATAAAGGGCCAAACTACTGGGAAATTCTTTGTTTTGACTACTACTGGAAAAGCATTAGGCCAATTGTAGGTTAGCACGTTGAGCATAAACTTACTTACTTGCTGAACTGTCAATTATTTTGTAGACGGTCACCAGATTCGAAATTTGCTACACTTTATTGCCTCTAATTTTATCATTTTGAGTAGGTTTGTAAATACACTTCTCGAGAATAGACCTGTAAATAATGAAATTTATAAATATTTTGTAACTTACTTAGAGGATGTAAAACAATGTTGTAAGTATGTGATAAAGAAGAGAATTTCAAGAAAAAGACAGAACACTGTCATTTCTCTTCAAAACGAAATTTCTTTTCCAACTGAAAGAGCTGTCATTTCTCTTGGAAACGAAATTTCCCTCTAAATGAAAGAACAATTATGGATCTTCCACGATTTGGAAAAAAATCATTTTTACATGAACTGATTCTACCCGAAAATACTGCAAACGGACTCAATTTTTTAGCATTGCTTTCACTCAGAATTAAATTTTCTCCAAGGAAAAAACTGTTTCTTTCGAAGAGGAGCGAAGGAAATGAATTTTTCACATTGCAAACCATTATGGCTTTCTTACTGGATCTAAAGCTTATTTGGAAAATTATTTCTTAGCCAATTTAAATCCAACATTACATACAGGACATTTCTTGTAACTATCTAGCAACCTAAACATGGGCCATTTTACCAATCTTCCCGATTTATCGATGGAAATGCTTGTATCTATTTCAAGCTAGTAAAATCAATTCATTCTTTCTCATTGAATCCGATTGGAAGCAGAGCTACAATCCCCGCCAAATGTCTTGGAACACTCCCATGATTTTTACAATTTCTCGTGTCGATTCCCCTCCCCTCTCCCCTAAACAATGTTGTCTATAAGCAAGAAAATTAACATAGTGGCCTCGAACATGTATCCCCTGTAGTCTTATATAATTTCTCTAGTGGTCAACATTGTTTTCAGGGGAGGGGAGGGGGCGTTGATTAGAAATATAGAGCGCCGAAACCTGAAAAATAAGTTATTTATAAAAAAAATCCTAGGTGTTCCAACGACTTTTGGCGGGGATTGTAGTTCCCTTTTTCAAACAAAAAGGTAGCGGGCTTTTTTTAAAACTATTGGCCTCTCCAATGCTTTGGTGGAAGCGAGACCACCGGAAGTGCATCATGAGTGTATCACATTGTATAACAATGGGAAACTGCAAGTGACTGTATTCTTTCATATCATGCAAAGCGAAAGGAGAACGATCGAAAGCGTATAACTTAGGAAACTCTGACTGTATCCTGTCAGAGGATACACCCTTGACCCGCCCCTGCGTTAGGGAACTGGCACGTAACATCAGTTGACACCTAAAACTTTTGGCTCTTCCTGCTTGCTCTAACTTAGCTTCGGAAAACTCACAAATTATTAAGGAAGAGATTGAACCTTGATCAGAAGATGATACCAAGATGACAAAGAACGCTTTGATGTTTTGATCTTCGAAAAAGCAGAATGACGTAACAGCTGGTTGTAGGCCCCAGTCTCTTTCTTTGTAAAGCCTGCGCGACGCCATTCCAACACAACACTGAAGGTCATTCGAAAGTTGAAAGAAGCAAGATCCGGAGAGTCAACCCTCGTTTTTGGCACTTTTACGCATAAAATGACCCGTGAGTATATGAAATGATGTTTCTTTAACATCTTTAGAAATTTTTGTCTTATTTATTTTCATTTGAGGTGTTTACATCGTTGATGAAACAGATGCTTTGATGAGGGCTCCTCATTCTTTGGTGTAAATTCTGGACTAAAATTAAAAACATAGGCCTTCGCTTATGCCTTTGGGCCATCTAGACAGAAACCGTCTCCGAAAAGGCCTGGACAGGCGTTCTATTTTGTCTTGATGTGAAACAAAATTTTAAATCATCAATCGTCTCTATCATATTATTATTGTTGCTCCTTGATTTTTAGTGCATGCAATTTCTTAAATGATAAAATTCACAGAAATCTCACATATTTCGACAATTCCTGTCTTTTAAACCGATCTAGTAAACCTAGCTTTAATAACGAATTTACCTATATAATGCCCTCTCTTGTTTTTATACCTTCTGGTGTTATTTTTCCTCTTTGATCATTATGAATGATTGTAACTGGTGAAAAGGTGTAGATTTGTTTGAATCTTTAATTTTTATATTTTCTAAACAAAAACATTTGGAAATTACATTATCGAAATTTGGAATTTTTTGATAAAATTAGTTTTTTCTTTGCTGAATTCAAGACCAAAAAATTCAACAAATGTTTTGAAAAGTCAGTACTAGCTGGTACCAGGTGCCATGGTTCAAGAAGTCCCAGAGGCCATGTGCTCATTACTGGTACAAAGATTTCTTTAGTACAGGGAAACTTGTTTATTGAGTGATTCTAAGATCATGTATAAGGTTCTTTGTTTATTAGGTTGTCAAATCCTATCAAATGTTTTTTTACATTCTGGCAATGGTGCACTGGCTCAGATTAGGTTGTGAGCATAGCCCGTGTGCCCCTCACTTCAAAGATTTGTGGGCCCCCACTTCAAGATTTATAGGCCATGCTTTCACAAAAATGAATCTTTGAAGTAGAGTTTACAATGTAAAATTAGAAAAAGAACAATGGAAGTATATCCTATGGCCTCCCTACTCCTTCTTTGACAAGGTAACTTAAAAGGCACCCAAACAACTGCCTTCATATCAAGGCTGGAGAAAACCTCTTCAGCTCTAAAGATAAGGAAGATTATTTTTATTTTATTTTCTTTTGGAAAAATCCCCTCGGGTTCCAAACAAGATTCATACATAGTCTAATTTTGCTTTTCTGTTCTAGTATGGCTGTTGCTGCTATCTGCAATTCAGATTCGCAATGGAAAAATATTCTTTTGAGTTGTGTTTTTAGTTTTTTTAGGCCCTTTTCAATTTAAAACAGGTTACTTGATTTTCCTGTGGGGGAGATTACAACCCACCTGCTAGATTTTAAAAGCCAGGCCTTTAGAATCAGGTGAAATTAACCATGCACTAAATTCTGTGTTCACCAGTGACCATCTGCCAGTGCCATAGTTTGGGAAAAATTATTAGGGGCAACCATTGTTCCGCAACAATAGGAACAATCAGCACCATGGTGAGAACCAAAAATATTTGGAATTATTAGGGGGCAAATAACCCTTAACGTGCCCCCCACTTCCAACAGACCTACCATCTGCAAAAAGCATTATACCGTGCACAATTAAATCTAATTGGTTTTAATAACACCATTTTAAATGACTAATTTCCTATTTCTCATAATCCGTAGGTGGGAATCAACGTGACCTGGCTCGTGCAAAGAATGCCAAGAAGCAAGCGGAGTTGAAGAAAGCCCAAGGTGCTGGGGGAGATGTCATAAAAAGAAAAGAAAGGTATCTTTAATTCATGGTTTTTGGAGAAATCTTCTATGCAGACATTTTGGAATTCCTAAATATGTTTGTGACATGAGATATATGGTTTTCCTGCAAAGCATGATGTAATGAAAATTGTTGGTCAGTTTTTTGAAAACTTCTAACTTGCCCTATGAAATTTCTCAAACTCAAATCCATGAGCGTTTTTGGTATTAATGAAGCTGGAAAATGAAATGATTATCGAGTCTGCTTTACTAGGTTTATTGTAGGGCTGGAATTTTGATTAGAAAAAGGGTCAGAACTAGACCAAATCTCCTTTAGCATGATTCATTCCTCAAGCATATTTGCCCATAGTCTTATCATTATGGTTGGTACCTGATGTCCTTGGTTAAACAACCATCAGTTGCATCGCCAGCCGTCAAAAAGTGGGAAAAATAGGGCGTGGTCAAGAACTTTAGAACCTTGACCGTATCCTTCTCTCCCTCCAATATTTCTCATTGTGTTTATTCAATAATTAGGAACCATCTTTGGCAAAAGTGAGGGGACATGACCCCCTCAGTCCCCCCTTAGTGCAGCCACTGACAACAGTGGTCAATGACCATGCTTGAGGAATGAAATTTATGGAATTTATTGAATCTTGAGGATTTCTATGCCACAGAAAATATGATTTTTGCTGGGGAACTTTCACGTTCTCCCACGGAATGGGTCAGAAGAATACTGCAGAATTTTCGCTTCTTTGTCACGGAATTCTACAGTGCATCTATGAGAGACTCTAATAAGTTATATAATGCATGTCTGACAGTTTCTTACTCTGCTTTCATATCTTTGCAGGGATGCTGACGTAATGAGGGAGAAACAGAGACTGGCTGAAGCCAAAAGAGCTGAGCAAGCAGCAAAAAAATGATGAAAACCCACCTAAAGTACTGCAGACATTACATTACCAAGTAAATCATAGTTTATGTTTCTCTCTATTTCAACCAACAGGACTTTCTACCCATGAAATCTGAATATAACTCATTGAAAAAATTTCAAATTCTTTCTATTCACCATTCATAATGGTTTTATCAATCCCACTTGTACTTGCTTTACTTGTAAGCTTGTGGTTTTATGGATAGAGCTTTTTGAATACATTTTATTCTCTCTTTGGGGTTTCTCAGTAAACATCACCTTTGATTAAGGTGGTAGAAAATAGGAGCAATTTCCAATCTTGAAAGTAACATAGCTGTGCTCCTTTACACGCTTTTTGACCCTTTTAAGAAGAGCTAACATTTAAAAATTAGGACAAAAACAAAATTTGTATGTCATTAAGACAGTTGTTTGTCTTTACATCACCTAGGTTTCAGGTGTAGTCAATTAGCTAACTTTGAAGGGACATTATTTCTGCTTCTGTTGACCAATTTCTAATGTCTAAATTGACACTAGTTAATTCCAGTAGGACAATCTTTGATCTCTGCAGAGCTTGAGCATTGCAAGAAGAATCCGATACATAGTGAAACATAATAACTACTGAAAGTTTGCGTCTGACACTCGCCAGAGTAGTGCGTCAAAGTTGTCTTTCTGACTGGCCAATTTCGATCCTCGTTTAAGTGTAATTATTCGTTAGGTTTTCATTTGATTCTTTTCTAATGCACTGGATTGGTCCATCCCGAAATCCCACCAAGTTAGATAAGAAATAGCAACATACCCAAAATATTTCATTGTTAGCAAATAGACTTTAAACTACCTGTTATTAGTTTGAACTTATTTTCATACCGCATTGTCTATTTCTAAAAGATAATTGATACAGTTGTTATGCAGTGCTTAGTATTTTTAATAAGACTTTAAGCAAAGATGCAGGAACCAGGGGACATGCCATATGACACGGTAGATTTTGCAATCAACAAAAACTTTCCTTTGCACACTTTCAAAGTGCCCTGTAGATACTTAAAATGTCATCAAATTTCAACATAAAATTCCCTTCGATTTTTCTACAGTATTAATAAAATCAATATTGTTGCCTCCTTGAAGTGAAAACACTCTCTACCAAGGAGAATTTGCCATATTTCTGCTGTAAATTACATATTGAACTCGAAACGCAGTGAAATCCAAAGTGCCCCCACCTACCCTCCTAGTCACAAGGTTTCGTTAGTGTTGTGCCCCCTTAAGATTCAGATGCTTGCTGATTCTTCATTGAATACATCATTAGCCATATTTTTGGTGGAGATGGCTTAGTATTTTTGGTGGAGATGGCTGAGTGGTTGAATCCCTCAATCTTTGCTCAAAGGGCTGTGGGTTCGAAGCCATTCTAAGACCTGTCACATAAGAAATAAGGAGAGAATTTTCCAGCTCTTTGAACTAACGGCAGAAGGGCAAAACGGTTCACAAAGTATGGTTACATCGAGAGAAAGGACCAGGGTCATACTGCCCAATTAGTTTAGCTATTCAGTGGGCCCTTTGCACTTTGTCCATAAACACAAAGTATAACTTACGAAGGTAGTATTTTAGTATACCTTAGGAATAGCTAAATGTTAGTATAACTTACGAAGAAAGTATCATAGTACACTACCTTACGAAGAAAGTATTATAGTACACTACCTTACGAAGAAAGTATTATAGTACACTACCTTACGAAGAAAGTATTATAGTACACTACCTTACGAAGAAAGTATTATAGTACACTACCTTAAGGTATAACCATATATACCTTACAAAGTTGGGATTAAAGTATACCTTAGGAATAGCTATATTATAGTATACCTTACCAAAATAGTGTCATAGCGTACCTCAGACATAGCATTGATATTACAGTATGCCTGGCAAAGATATTAGCTCAAGTATTTGTCTATAATATCTACTGCTTACATTTGATATTCATAAAGAAGTTTCTTGTCGAAAAGGACCTTCTTCGATGTGCGTCTTGAAGATTTTTCTCTTCAGCAAAGACCTTACATCGGGTTGTAAAAATATGTAGATAATAGGGTCTACCATCATTCCAGTAAGCCACGCGATGCGGAGACATTCAAAGATGACCGGACTTTGGTAGAAATATAACACAAATAAGATATCTGGGATGAGGATGAAAATAACGAACGAAAGAATAATCAGCGATATGATCCTGAAGAATTTCTTGTCGTCGTTGAACCATCTCTTTGCGCGAATTTTGAAGAAGATTATGCCGTAAGTGATTGAACTCAATATTATGAAAGAAACATCGAAAATAACCCACATGTACGTCTGGAACAAAATAAACCACGCGTTGCTGATGATCAAGGATATTGCAATAACAAGAGCCAGTACCCACGTTGCCAGAATGGTTCTTGTGAGCCGCTTCTTTGTCACAGATATGCGATATTTCATCGGGTTTAGGGTCGCCAGCAGTCTATCGAAAGTCAGCAAATACATGGCGAAATAATATACGTACCCACCCGTCGTAATTTTTCGCACGATTAGCATTTTATCCTCGTCTGAGAAGAGGCGTAACCCGTAGCTGTTTATTACCAGAAGGACAGAGTTCAAGATCTCCGATGATGCCAAGTTGATCAAGAGAAGTTTACTGTTATTCAAAGGCTTATTTGCACGTAAAAGATATATGCCAAGTGCATTCAACGAGATAGCCACTGCTGAAATCAGGCTGCCCATTGCAGTGAAATATACACTTGTCTTCATGATTACTGATTGAAGTCACTCTTAATGCATCTGCTAATAAAGCGTGCAAGTCTCTTGCTCTCCCACCTAGATGTACAGGTGTATAAAACAGACGACTTCTTTTGTTGACGTATTTAAGTGTAAACAATTCATGAATGCAAGACACCCGGATATTTGATTAATATTTTATCCATATCATTATTGCTTCTGGTCATAACTTTTTAATTGTCTAAACGAATTTAATTACGCATTTGTATGGACTGTGAGAATAGTCATGTTATGTAAATACTGTAATGTTACGGCCTGTTTACATTGGCAGATTTATTTGTGATATTTCACCGTCCTATAGAATACGATTGACTTTTCAGCTTGTGTTTATATGAAAAATAAAACTTCTCACCACACTACCGGTATATTGAAGCTTTGCGTCTCAGGAGGTGAAGTTTCACTCAGGTGAAGTGAAGTTTTCCCATATAAACGCTTAACTACCGGCGAGACGAGGTGAAGTAAACTAGACCTTTTCTCAATGAAGATTCAATAATGACGATTAGACCTGGCATGAAAATCCCATAGCAACAGTGTTTGAAATTTGCTTCGCTTGTCAGCCCTGGGTCAAGTAGGTGAGGTAATTTAGGTGGGGATTGCCGAGTGGTTAGATCACTTGACCCTTGATAGAAGGGTCCCGGGTTCGAAACCACCTTCAGACCTGTCATAAAGTGTGAGGAGAGAATTAGCCAGCTCTCTGTTATTCCAGGCAAAAAGGCAAAAGGAATCACGAGGTGTGGTCACATCGAGAGGAAGGACCAGGGTCGTACTGCTCGATTAGTTTACCTATTCAGTGGGCCCTTTGTGCTTAGCACATAAACTCATACCTTGCAAAGATAGTAAGCGTATGTGCCTATCAACAACTATCAACAAGGTAATTTTGCTTTTAGATTGAATGGGGTATCTCGAGCATCGTGGCAGGACGGATGCATTCTCTTCTGGATAACTCATGAAAAGTGATCTTTCTTAAGGCAAATCGCACTTTTTTCAATAAGCAACCAGTAATTAATTGGACAAAACAAGCAACTCCAGGGCTCGATGAAATAAATTGAGCAGCTAAACACTTACGCAACGCAAGCAATGTTCAAAGTGCTTAACTTTGTTTAATCACACAATGTTTCATTGTTAAAGAAGAACTTACTGTATTTGTAAGGTTTTTTTTTACATGCTTACCACCAATAATGTCACGGTTTAGGGGTACAGGGAAATATCTATGTTTTGTCTGTGTTTCAAAACTCAAGCAAGTCTTACAAATTTTGCTTAAAAAGGGGTTTTAAGATAGGCCTACATTCAAGGGCATCATACAATTGGTCAAATACAATCTTGTATAGTTACTTTTCTGTTTACACTCTTTTTTTATAGGAACAATTTATAAGAACACCAGCCTCAGATTTTGCCAAATCTTAAGAACAATTTAAGAACAAACCAAGGCTGAACCTTTCAAGGTCATTATAAGCATTATACGAAATAACCACAGACTGGCAAATAAATACAAAACAAGCAAATTGACAGCACACAGATATATCAGATGGTCAAGAGAGTCAACATTTGAACCAATTAACACAACTGATAGCAAAAACAGGCTCCCAAATCATTATAAAGTATGAACAATTTAAGAACATTTCAGGCTGAAAATAGAGGTATATTTAAGAACAGCCAGCTTCAAATCAAATTTACTGGTTCTTATAAAAAAAAGAGTGTAATCCAATTGTCTTTAAATTTGAAATATTATTGTCGTATAGTTTGTATTTGTCGTTGTTTAATTTTTGTTGTATAGAATTGTACTTATTATTGATCGGACGATAAATATATGAAAACGAAAATGAAATGAAATGTCAAACTCCCCCATCAATCTTTATCCCTATCCCTTAAAATAGCATTGATCTTCAGGGCCGCCGAGAGCGAAGCCGGGCCCCAGGGCAATTATTGAATACGGGCCCTTTTTCAGTTTGGTTGGTGGGTATAAGGGGCACGATAGCTAAACATGCAATGACCGTAGATCATTGCCAAATATAGCTTGGGGTCTTGGGGCGCTGAGAGCCCCCCGGCAGGTCCAGGTTAGATCCCTGGTAGGGTCTAGGGGGTGAAGCCCCCGGAAGCATCTTAGATTTTGCAATTTAGAACGTCTCAAAATTACTAAGAATCCTCTAGTCTTTCTTTCTACATATATGTATGTTTGACCCCCCCCCTGTGCTTCCACTAAAATGACTGCCATTTTGCAATGAAATGACGAATAATTTTTAACACAAGATTATTTCTTTATCGATATGGATAAAAGACTTTCGTGACAATTGTGTCAATAGATGCACTTTTTAGTATACTGTAAAGGTATTTATTATACCACTAATTATATTTTCTCGGGTGAGTTGTGAGTTCGATCTTGATGCCTAGAATAGCTAAGTTGGTCAATCTTTCTTAAGTTGCTTGACAATATGCACGAAGTTGTTGATTAGCCAGAGCTTGAGCTTGCACGTTCTAATATAGAGACTGTAACTGGCAATCTATAAAATATCTACAGGGTAGTGCAAACGTTAGAAATATATCGTCAAGCTTGACTTTAACGATTTTGTGCAACTAAATGTACTTAACGATTGGCTAAAGGAATGAATTGGGATATCATTAGAGATGTGTAACGGACAGAAGGAACATTTTATTTTCTCCGGCACTTTAACTTTAACAGGCCCAGTTCTTTTTATATCAAAAGGGGATTTAATTGAAAAACTCAAAGCTTCATTTTTCCGGGCCCCTTGCAGGGTCCGGGCCCCGGCTACCCCCCCTCTCAGAAGGGAACAAGCACATAAAAAGCTGATTCTAACGAGGAAAACTTAAATTCAAGAAGAAGGTTTTGCTGCATAGTAAAGGTAATCAAAACAACGAACATGTGGTCTGTGGAGAGAAAGATGATGAAATTTGCAAGACACTTTTCCAGGTGAGTCCAATTATATACTTTGTAAAAACCTAACTAATTTTGCGTTGCCATGATGGTAAAATAATGATTAATAAATTGATAGGAAGAAGGACAAATGATCAAACTCTAGCATGAGCTAAGCAAACTGCAAAAACTGGCTGATAGGAAAAACAGGCTGATAGGCCTTGAAAGCCAAATGCCTGTATCAAAGGTCCATCCCTGGGCCTAGACTCCCTCTACAAGCCACAACTTCCGTTGAAATGGTCTTTACAAGGGGTTTCTTAACAGGGGCTGCTCTCTCCTCGATTAGGCTAGCTATTGAGAGAGCCATTTATTTAAGAAATTCCTTGCAAGAGCTTTTCGAATCTAAAATATTTTCCTAATTTACACGCATTTTTTATAAGCAATTGCTTTCCAAGCAAGTCAGTACTCGACATGACAAAAACTTAAGCAATTCCAGTACTGGATAGATAAATGCTAAGCAATGTGAAGATTTGAGTTCTGATATCATTAGCAATGAAATCGTGCAGCAGCTTTAGAGAAGAAGGTTACAGTTGATATCAGTACTCTGGCACACTTGTATGTAAGATACCATGGAGATATGTTGTACGGTTGTACCACAACTTCTGAGATAGTTTTCTATGAAACCAATTTTGTAAGTAAATTCAATTGCTTAGCAATTTTGAGTACTTGAATTTGCTTTTCAGCTAAGCAATTTTTAGTACTGAGCTCGAGCTGAAATTGCTTATAAAAAAAGATGTATACTCTAAGTACTTTGTATCACATAATGGGTATTACTAGATATGTATACCATTCCACTTTTTTTCATTATCTTAAAATTGCATTACACGTTTTTTTTTTCTATAAGAAACCTAGCTTGGGTCCTAGTACTAAAAGTTTCTTAATTTTTTACCAGTTTCTAGTACTAAAAGTTTCTTAAAAGTTTCTTATGTTTAGATACGCAGTTAACATCAAATTTTGCATTTTCCCTCGCATATTTCTTGTATTAAAGTTTCTAGTACGACAATTAATACAAGTAGACTAAACATCCTGTGTTCCTCTAAATAAAAACGTGTAGCAAACTTAAATCAAGCAAAAATGTACTATTGGCATATTACTTTCCGCCTCAGAAAGTCCTCTTATTTTTTTCGGAGTTTCTTAAAGATATTGATGTAGTTCTAAAAGTTTCTTAAATTTTTGGGGCTCTAGTACTAGGTTTCTTATAAACCGGTTTCTTATTAAAAAAAAAACGTGTATATGCTGTGGAATTTTTTTGAAAATCTTTTGTCAATGACAACTTCTGGAACTATGGATTCTAGTATTTTACATGCATTTTTCCATAAGAAATATTAGCTTATGCTCAGTACTAAGAATTGCTTAGCTTAGAGGGCAAATTTGAGTACTAAAAATTGCTTAGCTATTGCTTAGCTTTTAGTACTTGAAGATTTGTTTCTTTGAATACTATCTCCACAGGTTTTCACACAACAAATGTCAATAGTTTCTTGCATACAGAAGTGTGCCAGAGTACTACCATCCAATATAGCCTACTTCCCGTACCAAAAAAGCTGGGGAAAACCTAGGAAATCCTAAGTAAATACTGCGCAAAAGCAGGGTACATTTCCTAGGATTCCTAGGAATAAAAAAAGCTGGGAAAAAGAGCAGATTCCTATGATTCCTTGGAAAGCTGGGAGAACTGGGTAAAAGAATTCAGGAAGAAAAGCTGGGGAATTCCTGGGCAAAATTTACCCAGCTTTCGTTGGATGTCTGGGTGAATCCAAATAACTTGGTAATTTGGTAAATCCTGAGTATTTTCTAGCGAAGCAAGGTAAAGCAGCCATTTTTGTTCTCCATTTGTACCGTTTCATGAAGATGACAGTTATCATTTTCCTCTCTGAAATTTATGTGTTACACAATGTACGATACACAATTGTATGATATTGTTCATTTAGAAAGCTATGTAGCTGCTGCATGATTTTCATTGCCAATTGGATCAGAACTAAAATTTTCAAATTGCTTATAGCATTCCTCTATCCAGTGCTGGAATTGCTTAAGTTTTTTTCTCGTCAAGTCCTGACTTGCTTATAAAGCAGTTGCTTATAAAAAATATGCTTGTATATCAGGTCAAGCAGGAGCTATCCATAGTTAGTTTGGTCCGAGATAAACTAGTTGGTCGGCGCAAAGCATACCCTAGGAAAAATTTGAATCTAGTTTCTTTCAGATACAATTTGGTGCATTTTCAGAACAGAATTTATGTAAAAGTTAGGTCATTTTTAGACTCATTAAGAATAAGAATAACAATCTTTTGTCTTAATTTGAACAGTGATCAATCTATAAAATATATAGATAAAAACCTTTAAGGTTTTGTATTCAGTTGCTGCTATGAAAATTATATGTCGAGTTGACAATAAAATATGAAGCTTGAATCTTTTGGCCCTGAGCTCTGCTCAACAATTATTAACAATGAGCTCCTCCCAATGAGTTCAATAACCTTTAGGAAGACAAAGAAATTAAATTGCTGATTAGTTTTCAAGAGTCTGGGAGCCTGGCTTTGCATTGCAAGGACAAGGGAGATACAGCTTTGTTATTTTATTGTCTTATCTTATTTACTTTATTGTATTGTCTATTATGTTGCCATTTTGCTTTTTGCATATCGTCAACCAATCTTGATATTTTTATGGAATTATTTTGTGATTCATCCAGCTGGCTTGAATTAGCAAGGGTTTTTAGACCAAAGCATAATATTTTGCAAGAACGCAGCCAGGGTAGCAAGCAATTTGGTGATCACTGGAGCATCAAGAAAAAATGATTTTATTTGTGGGGATGAAGGGAGAAAATTGAAAAAATAGGGACCAAGGGAGCGTACCCCCTTAGAGGGGCATATGTTCTGATATCAAGAATCTATGACATGAAAGGGTTTTCCCCCTCCCTTGATAGTTCCTCTTGGCATTGCTAGTTGCTCTCTATGATCGTCACTTTGCTCCTCTAGGTTGAAAATTCAGCCATTGATAAAGAACAAATTGAAGCAAATACAATATAATTTTTCAAACTGGAACTTTGTGAAAGATGCTCCTTCACAATGGCTTGAAAAACAACCTCACGCTGGATGGAAAGAGTTTTTTCACACAAGAGGATATCTGGTACGAATCTATTTCTCCTACATTTACCTGTATTAAGTTTAGAAAGTTCATTGTTATTTTTTTCTGAATCAGGTCTTACTGATAGCAGTTGAAACCAAAGGCTCGTCTCATTGAAAAAAGCTTGTACTCAATTTCTTATTCTGTTGACTCAGCTTTCTATAGTGCATCAGCAAATTATGAAGAAGGCCTATTGACCTTTGAGGTGAATGACTAACTTTTTAAGCAATTGCATGTTTTAACAATCATTGGAAGCATTGCTTATTTCAATTTTCAATAAAAGTTATTTCCCTAGTTTTTTCTGTCCATGCTTATTCTGATCTATGATTAAGCGATCATTTTCAATAAGCAAATTCAATATCGGACACAAATAAATGATTAAAGGGAAAGCTACATTTTACAAGAATCTTAATGTCCAAGGATATTTTATGATCATTTTTTCCAAGAACTTCATTAATTGCAATATTTTTTGATGAGCGATTGTTCTCTGATCAAGCCTTGAAGCTGCTGATTTGTGCCCCAAACATTGAGTGACTTTGTTGAAGTTACTGCTCAAGAAACAAAAGAAAAACCTCAGGGCTCAGTCTATAAACCCAGCTTACCTTACAACTTTAAAATGATGAAAGCCTTCCTACAACTGTAAGATGATGCAAGTACCCTGGTACATTGCGTATAAACAATAGTAGAGATAAATTTCTATGTAATAGGAATATGATGAATTGTCATTAAAGAATATAATTTTTCATCACCAGGTTGTTTTCGATATTCTTGATGCAGAAATGATCACTGCGTATCAAGGTAACATAACTTGTGTTATGAAATGGCAAATACACTGCCCCCTCTGTGAATCTGCTATGTTGGTCAAATTTTTGCAGAACTAAAGCACTGTTGCAAACAGGAGGACCACCCCAAAGTTTATGGTACAGTGAAAATGGATAAGGTCTATAGATAAGGATAAGGAGATTATGAGCACCTTTTAAATTTCGAAGTATTTTGGTTTATGCCAATTTTGTCATTCTTGAATGAATCCTCTTCTGGAAAAAGTCCCTTTGCAAAAAGCACCCATTTCGAAGTCTAGTATTTTATGTAAGTCCTCTGGGTGGCTTAATCTACTTAGTGCAGTAATTGCAAATTAAGTGAATTTTTCATAGATCATTACAATAGCATGTTGGATGGCAGCATTGACACAAGAAGGCATCGACATGACCTTGGATCTCATGGTAGGTTAGAAATAGAATTTTTTCAGTGTTTGGCGGTAAAGTTGTAAGCAACTTTGCTTTTCTGTCCTTAAGCAAAATCTCTAATATTTTTAATTTTTCTGGCATTTGTGCCATTTTGCTCTCAGTTTGCGACGTTGTAAGCAATTTTGCTCATAAAGAATTCTCTTGGGGTCAAGTAAGTGATCACTGTTTCAAGGCCTTCTGCTGTATTATATCTTTAGCGAGAATGTCTGAAAAAACAAACTAGCCTTTTAGGTCACACAGAAAAGATTAGTATAGTTGCTATAAAGCCAGTGTATTGGTTTTCAGGAAATAGTGCTCAATACATTGTCGTAGAGCGTAGATAAGCACTCATTGGCAGAAAAGAAAAAGGAAACTACACTTTCATCTCGACAAGCCTGTCTAATGATTTCTCATTCATCAGGAGATGTACTAATAAAATATCCCAAAGCATAAAAGAAAAATTCTTCATTATTTGCCGACCACATCTATCCACATTAAACAAAAGAAACGAACTGCATATCATGTTGACGTCACAGAAACAAAGCGCTGTTAGCAACTTTTGACTCCATTTAATAGCCAACTATTAACAGCAACACCACAAGACCGACCAATTCCCAGGAGACGAACACCTTCAAGAAAAGAAACTATGTAATTATTGGTATAGATATAACTAGTAGCTTTGGAATATTTTATTAGTACATCTCCTGATGAGTGAGCGATCACGAAACAGGCATGTTGAGATGAAAGTGTTGTTTCCTGTTTCTTTTCTGTCAATTAGTTCTTAGTATAGTTGCTATGTTTTCAAATTTGCATACAATTTTGAAGCTCTATATAGGTTAGACGAGCACAAATATTGATAATGATGATCAGACCATCTTTTTGACAATTTTGTTTGATTTTTTCTAGAGCAGCATCGTCTGCAGAACGAAGAGAATGTTTGTCAGATAATGTGGCCATCTGTTTATGTTGAAAATCTTCTCGAGGTGTGTATATTTATCCTCATTTCCGTTTGCCCTTGAACTCATTTAGTTTTAACCTATGGACTTTTCAGTGATATCGAATTCATTTTAACATTTAGCTTTTGTTGACAATCTCCTTTACATCCAGATCTCTATCCTTGTCTCCGTCCGCCTTGCCATTACTTTTGTTCTAACCATTCCCTCCTTCCTTGCTATACCAGGGTTTGTATTTAGCCTTCTACCTTTATTTTTACCTACATTTTATCAAGGTGCATATCTCTATGCTCTCTCCTCATTTTTGTAGCCCTTGGTTTGCATTTGATTCAACATTAATCTATTCATTTACAGTTGTTAAAGATTTCGAAATATACCAACTAGTTACTATACTAAAAGGTGAATGGTATTTAGCTAAGGTCAGCTGCTGATATAGCAAATGAAACTGAGCTCAGGACACAACCTTATGCTCCAGCTTTGCGGGCTTTGTTTAGTGATTTTAATTTGTTTCAACCTACTACTTTTCTAGTGATAAGGTTCATTCGGGGTTTTTTGAGGTAAACAAATCATCACTAAAACCTACTTAACACGTTCCGTTTTGTAAGGAGAATTTCCGCGGAAAAGGTACATAGTAAACACAGTCCTAACGTAGAAAACATGAAAACACGGGAATATCCATACAGACACGGATTATATCAATTCAGCCAATCAGAGGGCATTAAATATCTCAGAATCTAGTTTGCTGAAACCATAGTGCTAATCTGTTTTGACAGTTGACAATTGAGTTGTTAATCCGTCACGATCATTATTTTTGGGAGATGATAGCTTGTTGGTGTTGTCACGAATGCTTTGAAATGTACTCTAGGACCTTAGAAGAGTGGTTTTCTCTGGAAATGAAAGCTAGCGACCAGGATAGACAAAAATCATATCATAGTTGAATAAGATTCGATCTCAAATTCTCAACCCAACTCAATCTTACTTTCAATACAACTATGCGATAGTTAGACTTGGATAGTTTTCAAGTGATGCATTGCGTTTTCAAAGTTTCTTAGGTATATTTAGGCATTCCTATTGAACTTTCTTTAAAACGAGCTTTAAAAAGCAGGAAACTGGAAGGAGGTTAAATTTTTATGGCAAAATTGCTTTCAAAACAAGCAATTGAATCATTCCTGCTTAAGAAATTGAAAAGAAGCGTGCGAAATCAAGGGGCATTTCACTCCCTTTCCAAGCATTCGAAATATTTTCATGAATAAAAACGACTCCCAGTGATTTTCAAGGAATTTTCATTAAGAGGATAGGAATTTCCAGAAAAGTGTACGAGATTTTCATGGAGTGATTTGCGCTTCCTGCGAAATAGTCGTGAGAGAGGCAGAGGAAATATTCAAATTCATAAAGTAAATTTCGCACGCATTTCAAGAAATCCGAATTACAAAGCGAAATATTCGGTTCATCATTTTAACGGGTAACTACAATGTCATGGTTGAAAACTTTCCTACATAATATCGTGTTTTTGGTCCTAAAGTTTATAGACAGTTTTTGTTTATAAACCAAAGACCACCAGCATTTCAAAACATTATCCAAACTTTGGATAATATTTCATTTTACATGGCTACCCATAGCATATAGAGAGAAGAGTCAGTATCTGGAAAAACTCACCATAAGATTTGGAAGATGGTTATGCATGCTATTTTTGAGCATTTCATCTGTTTAGCAACGAAAGCATACCTAACAATGGCAAATAGCGGGAAGCAGCAAAATTGGCGCGGAAAATTCTCTCCATGTGAGAACCAAACAACAGCTCCAAAACTCCACTCAAAATCAATTGTTACAAGTTTAAAGCTTGATTCATTCGTCCATGATTCAGTAACCAGATTTCTTTCTAAACAATATTATCAAGGTTATGTTATTAAAGAATACTTGGCCTGCGATGCATTGCTCATGTCCAATTGAAAGAACGTCCATGATATAGTCTGTGGCGCCTCGCTATCACATACACTCTCTTTTTTTTTAAGAAAGCGTTTAAGAAACCGTAGAGCCAGATTTTAAAAGAAATTGCAGTAGGAGATTTTGTGCAAATCAAATTAAAGAAGATGAAAAATGCACTTTTAGAAAAGTCCGAGATTATATCTTGTAAAGAAAAAATAAAAGGAAACAGTAAGAAAAATGATGTTCGTACGTCCAACGCATGCATATGAAAATAAGCAAGAAAGGTAAGGTTTATAACTGAGGATTCTGAGGTGAAGTCATTGCATTTCCAGATATGATGCCATTGCCCAGGATGTAAAAAATTGGGGGAAAAGTAGCTATACATGCTTGGGTAACATCAAAACCAAGAGCTTTTATCTTCGAGCCAATCACCAATGCAAGTTGCACTTTTATCGTTTTTCATGTTAAATACAAATTAACTTACTGCCCTTTGCAGGAGCATCGTTACTGCGACTATACAAGGTTTATTTGAAAAACCAATAACCACACAAAAAAGACTTAGTATAAGACAGTAAAAAGATGAAACACGGCATAAAGACAAGAATACCAATGAATCTCGTCAAAATCATTATAGGTTAAATGGTATGCAGAGAGGGTTGTAGCTAGGGTATGTGGTATTTAGGTAAATTCAAATATTCCATATCCCCTGCATACGTGTATCAAAAAAAGTCTTCTATGAACATTGCATTAACACTTATCATAAGAATTAATTCCCATCCCCCAATTATGAACATTTGCAAACCCTAGATTATTTGTTACTCGAAAGTATGTAATTACTGTAAATAGGGTATAGAGTATATCACTACCCCTATCCGGACGGGTAATCAGCATGCATTGCTGGATGGATTACTGGTATAATGTGTATAAAGCCCCATACTCTCTTTTGTTATCAGGCCCTTAGGAAGCGGGGGGCAGGGGGGGCATTTGCCCCCCCCCCAATAATCCTGAAATTCAATTGTTCACAGCATGTTCCCTGGTCTTCCTTTTGTTCTCTAACAATGGTTGCCCCCCCAATAATTCTACCCAAGCTACAGCGCTGTTTGTTATACACATTTTCTATATATACACACTTTTTGTTATACATACTCTCTTTCTCGTAGACAAGTTATACTCATAACTTGTCTACGAGAAAACGTCGACCTTAAATCTTCAGCCCATCTATCAATTTCAATTTCAAAATAACCAGTTCAGAATTATTTTTTGCTCCCTACGCAGAGAAAATCATTCCGTAAGAATGTCGTAGACTTTTCGATTGTTTGAGTGATGAACATCCCTTGAAAGTAACTGGTAATTCTCTTGCCCTTGAAATAATTCCGTACGCTTTGAAAGGGAGTTGAATGCCCCTCGGCCCCTATACAAAACAGGGCCGGACCCAGCTCCCATAAAAAGGGGGGAGGCGTAACACACGTATCAAGAAAGAATAATATTCATAATTCATAAACTTAGGAACAGGCCAAAAAATACAGGGATTTCCTATTGAAAGTCAATTTTTCAAATGGTTATATCTCAGTTAATATTCAACATACAGAGGTGATTTTGCATCCATTTGATGTAATTTTGGAAGCTCTTTCACATTATGGAGCCAAACTTCCAAAATTCTAAAAATAGATTTTTGTGACGTCATCACTATAGTACTCTATTCAGCAGTTTCTCTGACATATATACATGGAAAGTTTCATCCTTATAAGTAATAAATGACACACTTTTCTTTTATAAGAATAAATTTCATAAGAATAATGAGGCTCAAAATCGGTTAAATTTAAGAATATTTTAAGAATATTGCGAGGCTCAGATCTCATAGAAAAATTTTTTAGCGAGTGTCGATGAGCTCTGTTTTACAGGAAATAAGGATATTGTTCTGTTACTTTAGCCTCCATATTTGTAATACTGTGGGTGTACGTTTTTTGGCATTTGTGACAATAATAACAATTTATTGCTATACACGTTTTTTATTTTATAAAAACCTAGCTTGGGTCCTAGTACTAAAAGTTTCTTAATTTTTCACTAGTTTCTAGTACTAAAAGTTTCTTAAAAGTTTCTTATTTTTAGATACGCACTTAACATAAAATTTTGCACTTTCCCTCTCATATTTCTAGAATGTAAGTAAAACCCACCTACAAATACAAGTAGACTCATCATCCAGTGTTCCTCTAAAGAAAAACGTGTGGCGAACTTAAATCAAGCAAAAATGTATTGTTGAAATATTACTTTCTGGCTCAGAAAGTATTCTTATTTTTTCTCCCAGTTTCTTAAAGATATTGATGTAGTTCTAAAAGTTTCTTAAATTTTTTGGGCTCTAGTACTAGGTTTCTTATAAACCGGTTTCTTATTAAAAAAAAACGTGTACTATCCGTGTTTTCTGCCGTAAGAATAATTTGAGAATATTTCGAGGCTCAAAATGGCAAAAGATTAAGAATATTGAGGCTCAGAAAAAAATTAAGTATTCTTATAAAAAAAATGAGTGTAAAACATCTCTGACAAACACATGAAGTTTTCGAAAATTCCGACAGAACTTTTCCCCTAGCCACTGCACCCCTAAGTGACCACCAGGTTCAAATATAAACTTGGAGAAGAGAAGGTCTAACTCCTGAATAAAGATTTTATCATCTTTGTAATGAGGGTTTAATTGAAGATTGTCCAGAATATCACGGGCTACGTTGATGCTTTTCTGGGTAAAAAGTAATAATGTTAACCGTCTTGACTCACTAGCCCCTATTCAATAATTCATTCCTATTACATCATGTGAAGACTTTGAAACTAGCACACAACTAGGTACTTTCTTAAAGACGCATTCGCCATGCGCCCATTGGCCTTGAATTTAAGAAATGATCACACTTTGCTGTTGTTCTGCATAACAGCTAGTGTTTGGGTTGTTAATGTTCTCCCTTATCTTTTTGTTGTTTTATCATATGTCTGGTTGCAACTTTTAATTTCTCTCTCATTTTGTAACTGACTGCTTGCATTTTGACGACGCTCCTTTCTATACACAAAATGTACCATTTAAATCTTATTAATAAAAAATCCGAAAAAATCGTTTCTCAGCCTTTTAACGAAAGTATTACTTGAAAGAACGTGTGATTGTCTTTGTCGAAGTTTGAAGCCGTTTTTAGTTTTGAATGATTGAAGCAATAGAAAAAATATTTTTTTAGAAGAAACTATGTGAAATCTAGCTACCAGAGTTGCTGAGTGAGATTTTACATATTGTGTCTGTGTCACTAATCGAGTGCACTAAACTAAGCTGTTTTTTATCCTTCCTTGTGAACTTCTTTAATCTGATTTGCACAAAGTTTCCTACTGAAATTTCTTTTAAAATCTGGCTTTACGGTTTCTCTAACGCTTTCTTATAAAAGAATGAGAGTGTACACGCTTTTTTATAAGGAACCTAGCTCAGGGCCTAGTAGTAAAAGTTCCTTATTTTGAGACCTCTTTTGACCACTTTGTAGTCCTAAAAGTTCCTTAGGAGTTCCTTAATTTTAAATGTTTACTTAGTAGATAGGAATAAGTATCGACGCAAGAAAGGCAATAACATTCAACATTTTGCAATAAACTCGTGTAAAGGAAACATGAAACATATCATAACACAAAGGAGCTTAGGCTAGACCTATAAAACGTAAAAGCTAGTTACATGGTCATTAGAGAAGTTGCATATCTACACCAAATGAGTATATGCAAAATTGTAAAGTTCCTTGGTGATTTGACCTTTAGTAGTAAAAGTTCCTTAAGGGTTTCGACCTTCGACATGTAGGTTCCTTATAAAAGGTTCCTTATAAAAAATGAGAGTGTATGTGACAGCGAGGCGCCACAGACCCAAATCATGAACGTTCTTTCAATTGGACATGAGCAATGCATCGCAGGCCAAGTATTCTTTAATAACATAACCTTGATAATATTGTTTAGAAAGAAATCTGGTTACTGAATCATGGACGAATGAATCAAGCTTTAAACTTGTAACAATTGATTTTGAGTGGAGTTTTGGAGCTGTTGTTTGGTTCTCACATGGAGAGAATTTTCCGCGCCAATTTTGCTGCTTCCCGCTATTTGCCATTGTTAGGTATGCTTTCGTTGCTAAACAGATGAAATGCTCAAAAATAGCATGCATAACCATCTTCCAAATCTTATGGTGAGTTTTTCCAGATACTGACTCTTCTCTCTATATGCTATGGGTAGCCATGTAAAATGAAATATTATCCAAAGTTTGGATAATGTTTTGAAATGCTGGTGGTCTTTGGTTTATAAACAAAAACTGTCTATAAACTTTAGGACCAAAAACACGATATTATGTAGGAAAGTTTTCAACCATGACATTGTAGTTACCCGTTAAAATGATGAACCGAATATTTCGCTTTGTAATTCGGATTTCTTGAAATGCGTGCGAAATTTACTTTATGAATTTGAATATTTCCTCTGCCTCTCTCACGACTATTTCGCAGGAAGCGCAAATCACTCCATGAAAATCTCGTACACTTTTCTGGAAATTCCTATCCTCTTAATGAAAATTCCTTGAAAATCACTGGGAGTCGTTTTTATTCATGAAAATATTTCGAATGCTTGGAAAGGGAGTGAAATGCCCCTTGATTTCGCACGCTTCTTTTCAATTTCTTAAGCAGGAATGATTCAATTGCTTGTTTTGAAAGCAATTTTGCCATAAAAATTTAACCTCCTTCCAGTTTCCTGCTTTTTAAAGCTCGTTTTAAAGAAAGTTCAATAGGAATGCCTAAATATACCTAAGAAACTTTGAAAACGCAATGCATCACTTGAAAACTATCCAAGTCTAACTATCGCATAGTTGTATTGAAAGTAAGATTGAGTTGGGTTGAGAATTTGAGATCGAATCTTATTCAACTATGATATGATTTTTGTCTATCCTGGTCGCTAGCTTTCATTTCCAGAGAAAACCACTCTTCTAAGGTCCTAGAGTACATTTCAAAGCATTTGTGACAACACCAACAAGCTATCATCTCCCAAAAATAATGATCGTGACGGATTAACAACTCAATTGTCAACTGTCAAAACAGATTAGCACTATGGTTTCAGCAAACTAGATTCTGAGATATTTAATGCCCTCTGATTGGCTGAATTGATATAATCCGTGTCTGTATGGATATTCCCGTGTTTTCATGTTTTCTACGTTAGGACTGTGTTTACTATGTACCTTTTCCGAGGAAATTCTCCTTACAAAACGGAACGTGTTACTTATCATTTCTTCTCTAAAGCTGAACCCAGCCTTTATTACACTACCACAAGTCAACTGCAGGCTTTTTTCATTAAGGAAATGGCATGGAGTCATTGTGTTGTAGCAAACTTTATAGCTAAAATTTTGCTCTTTTTCCTTAGGGACCTCTACACAAAAGAGCCTGTTTAGTATCGCAATATCTTCTTGGCGAAGAAATGGAGTTTGATTTTGATATGCTTATTTCAAAGGCAAGTCAACTGATTAGTTGTAAAGAGGGCCTAATATGAACCTCTGTGGCTGTAGTTGTTCAATGAAAATTGATTGCTATGGGTTCATTACTAAATTTCATTTTTCACATATAAACAAATCTCCCCAGCCAAAAAATTACCTGACTGTGAAGCATATTTCAAAGAATTCAAATTTTTTTACTGGTCCTCTAGACTTTCATACAACGAGAAGTAGCATCACTGCCACTTGTGCAGTGGACTTAACATATTTTTGATCGATGAAGATCCCTGGTTCCAATCCAATCAGTGATCAAAACGATATTAAGATAAAACATATTCACTTACCTAAATTTACATAAATCCAAAATTAAATTTGGTATTTTGTAAAACGAAAATCAAATACAGGATGTCAGATGCTCAAACTTAAATGCTGCAAAAACATCAATGTTCACTTTGTTGCGCAGTATTATCTATAAATTAATCATGAGTTCTCATCGATACTTTTTTAGGCTGCTAATACAAATACTGCAGTTCCATGGCATCAAGACGAGGCGTATTGGTCAAAGAATTTAGATATGCCAGACAAAAGGGCTGTTTCTTGTTGGGTTAGTATTGTGTTTATTATCCTAAAAATCATTTTAGTATTGAAGATTTCAAGTGCTTTAGCAACTGTGTTTGAATGTTTTGCTATTTATTAATTTCAGTTGGTAGTATGTTTTCATATTGCTGAGTCTGTAAATATATTTTTGTTAGCTAGCGTTTTGGAACGTGATAGCTACTGTAAAGCTTTTTGTCTGGAACACTTAAGTTATACAAATGGTTAACTACTAAACTATCCTGTTCCCTTTTCTTTCTAAACTATACCAATCATACGCCTCCTTCCTGGTGGACCTTGTTAGACTTTGTTTTAGTTCTTGATGAAATACTACTGCCATGGGTATTAAATGCAAGTCTTTTGCCGATGTTTATCGTCATCCAAAAGTTCTGTACCAATCAAAGACTACTTTGACTTCCTACTGTGATAACTACAGTTCCCCTTTTTTATCGCTCCTTCCAAAGGAGATTAGATTTAGTTGCTTTTAGGCAACACCTCAAAAGTCCCTCATTTAGATGGAGACCTAACATGACCAAGCATGACTATATAGCTGCACACAGCTAACCCAATGCCGCTTGGCCCCATATCTGGAAGTTTGAAAAATCATATTTAATCATATAACAAACCAAGTTTAGAAATTGTGAAATAGACAATTAAAGTACATGATAACAAAAATAACAGCAGTTTGAAAACTAAAACTTTGAATATTCCTTAGACCGCCCTTGATGATGCAGTTGTCGAAAACGGTTGCATGTGGTTCGTTCCCGGCTCTCATCAAGAACCAATGAGGCACCATCAGTCCGCATCTGCCACGTCGCATAGTCTGGTGTGTGAATGTTGCGAGGTATGTCAACAAGTCTGAACTTTTTGAGTATTCAAGTGAGTAAGTAAATTTCTATTTTACATGCTTGTCTGACTTTATTTCCTTCACTATGTAACTATATGTATATATATTTGGGTTGAATCATACATTGTGTATCTTTTAGGTTAAATAGCTACATTTGTTCCGTGTCTTTAAACTAATTTGTTTCCTACACTATGTAACTATCTGTATATATAGTTGGGTTTAATCATATATTATGTATCTTTTAGGTTTAATGCATACTCTGCTCAGTGCCTTTAAACTATATTTTGTTTCCTGCACTACATCACTGCATATAGTTATATGAGGTCCCAGTGTGTCTATAACACCGATTTGCGCAATAGAAAATTTAATTCAAAAATTACTGCCCACTCAACCAAACCCTCGGCATTGTGTGTAGCGTATGATGGTTTAGAACTCACGCTGTGCAGCATCTCTAGCCTTAAGGCAACAAACTTCTGATATTTTTCTCAAAGCTTTCTTTAATGAATATCTCAAATTTCCTAAAGTATCTACAATAAATGATGTTTTATAAGTCAATTTTAGAATATTTTTGGTAAAATTCACATGATTACACATCAGTTGATAACACAAGTTTTAAATACGCCGTAAATATTTTGGGTACCCTTACAAGATTCCTGAAGGTCCTTGGAGGTTTCCAAGCTACAATTATCTCAGAAAAATGAAATATAGGCTATAACATTAAACAGGGAAGACCCAGATGAGTGTTTGGATTGTTCTACTACAAAAGCTTTATATAAAGTATATTCCTTCATGTTCCTGATAATTGAGCTAAAAGGGTTTGTTTGTACACTAGGCATTAAGCAACAAAGTAACAAAGCATTCTGCCTGATTAATGACTTTTCACAACACTTGTGCACTGATTTTAGATGACAACTCCTTCTTCAAAAGCTCCTTGCTTATATTTTGACCATCACTCAAATGCCAAGTCATAATTAACTTCTTCCTCAATTTGTTATTGCTTACTATTATTAAATATAGTCTCAGTGAAATTTCCTAAATTTCCACACCAAAATCATGTTTTTGTGAGCTGTCTGTGAGAAGTTATGGTAATTTTAGTTTAGGCCTAGCCCTCCCAGCTTTGCAATTTTGCCGCCATTTTGAATCGACCTGTGCAATAATTTCAAAAGCCTAGTGTAGTGCCGCAGTTAAAGTAGCAGACTCCTGTTGTACTGCATTATTGAGGATATGATGATTTCTTCTCAGAGTGAGGGTATTCCTGTGCCGCTGCCAGCTGGAGCGTGTACGTTCCACCACGGGAGAACTTTGCATTATACTCGTGGAAACAGCACCAACGCAGCAAGACGAGCATTTATCACCAACTTCAGACCTAAAGAAATGATTGCATTGGAACGAAAAAATGGCTTTGATCATGGGAAGAAGGTAAAAGAGTTTAATTCTGATTTGTCTCAAAATGCATTGAAATACTGCCATGGAATGAGTTTCTCACTAATCTACGAGCCTGACTTATACTGGGTTACGTTTCCTACAGGATCACGTTAGCATATACTATTATGAATAGTAGTAATAGGATCAAGTATGTTAATTGTACCCATTTGTACTACAGAATCTTCTATCTGAAAATAAAGGGCCACTAGACATCCCCTTGCATTCAAGTTGCTTACATATGGTGGTGGAGAGTCCATATTGTCAAGAATTCCAATTTTCTACCTGGTTGATACGTGCATTCTGTGGTCCCTAACTTACAGTCTATAATGATTCTGGCACTTAATGCCTATGCTGATTCATTATAGGCCGTTGTATATGCATAAGGCATAGTCTTACCGAGGATATATTCTCAAAAAATGGGCTACCAAAATTTTGATATCCCATTACGAGGTATGGAATGCAAAACCTTTCTCACCAAAGGCAAGTGCGCTAACTGCTATCCTAAAACTAGGACAATAAGTTATCGCAGTGGTGGCATGGATCACTTGACCCTTGTTCAAATGGTTCCGGGTTCGAAACCACCTTCAGACATGCCACATATAAGGGTGAGAAAAGAATTTGCCAGCTCTCTGTAATTCAAGGTATAAAGGCAACGGGAATCACTAGGTGGGGCTACGTCGAGAAGAAGGACCAGGGTTGTACTGCTTGATAAGTCTACCTATTCAGTTGGCCCTTTGTGCTTAGCACATAAACCTATACCTTGCGAAGATAGTAAGCTTATTTGCCTATCAACTATCAATCCACTACTTCTATTAGACACCTATTCAGTTTGCCCTTTGTGATTTGCACATAAACCAATACCTTACAAAGATAGTAAGCTTATTTACCTATCAGCAACTATCAGCAGTTTTCTGATGTACCTAGCTCCGGGCCTATACACAGTGAGGCATGAATTTGAATTTCAGATAAAATCCTTCTTCAGAGCCATTTATAGGATCACATGAATTCGCCACCGTGGTCTTATTTGAGGAAGATATATTTCTGCAAGTAGGCTACCACTTTTCTAATTGATACCTCTCTACAAGGTCTCGAACAAGGGACCTCAACCACCAAATTGGAGCCGGCTAAATGCTGCCCTAGATCATATTTATTTATGTATGGGCATGTCTCAGAATATCATCAATTTCCGTTACGTTTTTAGGGTATTGAAGGCATCATAAACCCGAAGATAATGGAAAATTAAAGAAGATGAAGTAACACTATTCATAACCATATAATGAGCGAATTACAAAATCTAAAGACTAATTGAATCAAAGGTAACAACAGATATTTTATACATTATGCATTACACTATTATCCTTGATTATGTTATAAGTTTTATATTGCGTAATGGTTAATACCAAGTTTAGGCAAGCCAGTAAATAAAGACGGATACACACTATAAAGTATATATACAAAAACTGTGAAGCTATCTGCGGAACCATAAAGGTGAATAACCAAAAATATCTCCAAGCCAGATAATATCTTCGTAACTTCCAGACTCTCAAAACCAACTTCTAAGCGTGCAATCCCAACACGCCCTAAACCCAAATTCCTGATGTAAAACTGCCCAATCACTTAAGAGGTCATTATTATGCTAATCTTATTACAATATTACAGAAGTATTACAACAATTGCAAATTACATGCAGTTCATTTTGACTTACGTCACCGTTTTAGGGCCTTTTGAAATAGGATTTTGACTTTGGTTCAGCTGCAGTGTGGTGGCCCCTTAGTAGGCCTGAGTAAAATTACAAAATATTTCACCATGTTTGGGTGGATAGTTTGTTTGAATTGGTTTGCTTTTGAAAAATGTGTCAATAACATCAACAATAACAACAATAATGTCAACAATAATGAATTAATGAAATAGAGATTAATTATTGCTAGGTTGCAAGCCAATTCAATTAAAAGTCTGTTTTGCAAAAACACTGTCCGCTAAAGTTCCTAGGAATTTCGAAACGTGGGCAAAATACGCTTGTCATCCTTGTGGTTATGGGCTGAAACTGGATCTTTCATCGCGATCTCTGCCTCGCCTTGAATTTGACAGCTAAGGATTTTCGGGATAAGTTGTCCAAGTACTTTCTGCGAATTCGATATCTTCTATGGAATCAGATTTCATCGTGGATCTTTGTAGCATTGTTTTTCCTAGTGCTGATACGCTCTTTTCAAGATACTTAACTCTGGCCTCAACGGTTCTTAAAATATTTTGGATTTGAATCCCTCAAAGTTGCTTAACAGTTGCTAAGGTTTTAGAAATCGAACAGAGCATTACTATTGCAAGATAGGCCTGTATCTGTAACTGCCCTCTACCTGTAACTGCTGCCATTGATGGTCGATATATCAGAAAAGTAATAAACATGGATGTCATTGATGAACAATTAAATCTTGCATAATCAAACAAGGTCTAGCACTTAGAGCCACTCTCTGTCGCTTTATTACTTTCATCCAGCCCTTTAGTTGCCTATTGTTTTGGCCATTCCAGCCCTTCGCTTATTGAAGAAGAGTATATTTGCAATGTAAATGTTAAACTTTCGGAGAGTAAGGTTATTTGTAAATGCAAATTGACAGCTGTAAACATTTGCCTATGAATTGTTTTAAAGGGAGGACAAGTTTGGGACATGCTTAGGGTCATCTAAATAGTTTTGAATCCAGGCTTCGAGATTTCTTCTTCTCATCAGATATATTGGTCTACCACTTTTTGCACCCGTTCGCTTCTTTCTACACCTTTTGACCCTTAAATATTTTCATTTCATTATTGAACATGATCAAGTGTATCGATTGTCATACAAAATCGGACTTTAGCCAATCTCGGTCATGTGTGTGCTAACAAAAGATTAACTTTTGTTTTAAAGCTTTTCACAATCTCAAATTAGATCTTTTCAATACTGAACAGAGCAGAGTAGTGTGGTGTCGTGTTCTCTGCACGACATCACCCAGCAGAAGAAACCAAATATAATTAATTTGGTGGAGACAGCAGTATCACTATGTTGTTGTTAAATACCGCTCGCTTCGTCGTACTGTGCAGTTTCCTTTCATTCACTTGTGCCAACCTGGCCTCCGAGTATGACCACTCCGCATTTCTGGACCCTGATGAGACATTTAGACTGTTTTGGTCCGTGAAAGATGGAGAAAAATCAATCAGCTTGGCTGTTGAGGTGAAAACAACAGGCTGGGTTGGCTTTGGAATATCTCAAGGCCTTTCTGGGGCGATGAAAGGAGCGGACATCGTAATTGGATGGGTAGATGATGCAGGCAAAGGACACATATCTGATCGCTATGCAACTTCTAACGGCATGCCGTTGGTGGATGGAAAACAGGATTACGAACTGATCGCAGCTTCGCAAGATAAAGGCATTACTGTTATGAAATTCAAGCGAAAACTCAAGACATGCGATAAAAATGACAATGACATTCCACTGGGAACTGCTAAGGTCATTTATGCTTACGGGAAAATGGATGACGTCAAATATCACGGCACAAAAATGAGAGGGGCAAGAAGCGTGAACTTGATGAATTACGTAAAGAATGTGCCACCCCCATCAAACGCAAAGTATTTTGATGTTAAGATCAGAAACGTGTCCGTGCCGAAACACAAAACGACATACTGGTGTGAGGCGTATAAAATATCCAGCTTGGTAAAACTCAGTGGCAAAAGGCACATCATAGAAATTGCCCCCATTGTTGCCAAGAAAGACATGGGTGTTGTCCATCACATGGTGCTGTATGCGTGCGATCAAAATTTCGATGAAAGCCATTTGGGTATTGGAAATGAATGCCACAGCCCCAACATGCCGGATTCTGCAAGGGAATGCGTTGGAAGGTCTTCAGTCTACGCATGGGCAGTCGGTGGTGTCAACTTCAAATTTCCAGATCACGTGGGCTGGCCTATTGGAGCGTCCTACAGCATGAAGTACGTTGTGCTGGAAACTCATTTCGATAATCCGTCCGAGAGATCTGATTTCGTCATCACCAATGGGTTGAGATTCTATTATGATTTGCCTACAAGAAAGTACGAGGCGAACACCCTTGCAACTGGGGTTTTGGTTTCAGCGGCGATGGTCATACCGCCAAAGCAGAAAAGCTGGGTAATGTCAGGCTACTGCAGTAAACAATGCACAAACAAGATCGCCAGCACTACCCCTGAAATAAAACTTTTTGCTTCCTTTCCACATGCACACCTGTTAGGCACAGGCATCTGGACCAAGCATTTGAGGAACGGAGTGGAACTTGGAGAAGTCATAAGAGACACTACCTATGACTTTGATTACCAACAAACATACGTGTTGAAGAAAGAGATTCCCTTCAAAGCAGGAGACGAGATGATCACGTACTGCAGATACAACTCCATGAAGCGGAAATATGCCACGACAGGAGGGGAGTCCACGGACAAAGAGATGTGCCTCAATTTCATCATGTACTACCCCATGGCTAATTTTTCTTTATGTGCGTCATATGAAAAAAAGGTTTTGCAGCAAGTTTCAAAAAGGTATGCAAAACCTGAGTGGGTAATAAATGGAAGAAAGTTAAATCAGACCTCTCAGCCTCATCTTAGCCAGTACCGGAATTGGACTGGTGTTGTATGGAATGACACAATGGTGGATCAACTGCAGAAGATCTATAAAGAAAACGGACCGGAAGCCATGCAGACACGCTGTGGGGGCATGTTTAGTTATTCCCATAAGATGAAGCCATCTGCGAAGGTTGTTATCACTAAGGAACTTCCCCGCGAGCCTGATTTCTGCACCCAGGTACACGGAGCTGCTAGCAGGTCTGGCAGTGACATTGTGCAGTTGATAGTGGCGTTCTGTTTTGCGTTGTTTTACATTGGTAGGGCATAAGCTTAGATTAAGGGATGAAAAAAGAGATTTAGTTGTTAGCATATTGTAGGTATACTTCTTTATACTTCATTAGATGACGATTAGCGTTTCAAGGCGTATAGTTACTGATGTACTTTGCAGCTTTATTTGTAAATTTATTGACTTTGATAGTAGTTTATAAAAGTAGATGGTTTGGATACCTATTGTTATATCATTGTGTGCAAGTTTCCAAATATTGATTGTACACAGAGAGTTTTTTGCCATTGTTTTACCCAACAAGGTCATGGTTGAACGAATAACCCAAAATGCCTCTTTTGGTCCCTTATTCAAAGTCATTTGTTTATATATGAAAGATGTAAACAATGTGTAAATTCTACATTTCAGCAATCACGGAAGAGGATTAGGCACTCTCGGGTACCGTTCAAAATCAAATTTGAAATAAAAACGAAGATTTCCTAACCATCTACTTCTATATAATATGGTAGAAGTTAGATAAATTCAAAAATAAACCATGCTTGTGTTAAACGTTTCGATATAAATCTTCATCAGTAACTGTCAGACAGTTAGACAGTTACTGATGAAGATTTATTTCGAAACGTTCAACACAAGCATGGTTTATTTTTGAATTTATCTATTAGAATTTTATAAACTTAGATAGTTAGGCTCTCGTATTACTATGGTAGAAGTTAATTGTTTTATGAGTGCTGTCTGGGATTTTTAACAGCTGTAAAGGGAAAAATATTTTATTGGTCAATTGTCATTTGTTTCTTTGGAACGCAGTTTAATGCTGCTAGGCCGTAAATTCTTCTTTTACCCTCCCCTAAGGGGTGTACAATAGGGTCTCACTGATAGTAGACATGTTTTAGCTCTAATGGAAAGATAAAGACTAGAGTTACCACCTCCAAGGGAAACTCGGCGTAGGTCTGAATTCCATTGTTGCCAAGCACGCACGCTCAAGAAATCCTTTTTACATGGGGGAGGGGGGTTGCCTTGACCTGTGTGTCTGCCCGAGTCACACGTGAAGGTCCCTGCAACACCAGGGCAAGTTTCTGAATGGTTTAGCAAATGTCTCATCCGCCCGGGACAGAGAGTGCTTATCTGCACATGCAGAGTGGAGAATCGAAGAAGAACATTTCATTTTTAAGGATTTTTCATAGGTCGGGCAGTAGGAAAAGGCACTTTGTCTACATATCAAAAATACCATATATTGGTACGATAGCAGACAAATGTTTGATACTAGAAAGATTCAGATGAGCCAAAAGGTCGCGATAGATGTGAAGAATTTATTTTTTCTTTCCATAAAAATCATGTACAATTTTAGCACACTAAGGCCTTTCTAGCTAATGCTATCATCAGAGAGTGGCTTCCATGGAAAATTACGGGTATTCATATGGATATACATATACAAAAGTATTAAAGATATACACAGTTCTATTCAAATTACGTATTACGTATTAAGCAGGGCGTGTCCTACCCTGAAAGTGTCTTGTTCTTTTCAGCCATTTATTGACTTACTTGACTTATTTAAGAAATGTGAATTTTTAAGGCTCAACCGAGAGTAATACTAAATTCTGTTTTTGGTACCATATTCAAAAGCGTGTTTCGGAAAGTTGAATGTCCGGATGCCAGTTCTTGATTCTGAAATATGTCCATTCATTCGCGAGCGTAGGTAAGTGGTTTGGCCAATATGCGTCATTGCTCCATTACATAGTTTGGCGACAGCAAATAAACGCAATTTGTGCTGTGATATGTTACCTAAGGTTGTTTCTCTATTTGGAACATTACAGGAAATTAATTGAAATACTGCAGCTTAACATGCAACTGAATTTTACTTAAAATATATTTACTATCTTTGTATACTCTTATAGATAATCGTAATTTTCCATGTGAGTCCCTCTCTGGTGATATCATTAGCTAGAAATGCCTTAGTATGCCAAAATTGTATATGATTTTTAAGGAAAGAATGTAGAAATTCATCACATCTATTTCGACATTTTGACTTATTTGAATCTTTTCAAAAATACCAATGGATCTCCCAAAAGTTTTTTCTAGGCCATGGTAGCCTTTTCTTGTCAATAAAGTAACCAAAAGTCACTGATTAAGTTAATACCCCCAAGTAAATTCATAATCAGTGCAATCTCCACAATATACAACTTCTTCTTCTGCCTGTCTCTCCCAGTTCAGTTCTCTTGAAATTTGCGTATCAATCTCTTGCTTCACAGCTTTGCAGACAACACACTTCTGGTCATTCTTGCGCATCTGGGTCTTACTGAATTGCGAGCGATGAAGCATGATTCCACATTCTACACATTTCGTGTCTCCACGATACGCAGGCTTTAAAATATCGAGAGGCATGTATCGATGACACTGATACGGATCATCGACTTTGTATTCTGCATTTTCTCGTCGAGCCTTGGCATATTTGTCAGACATTCTCCTTATTTCTTCTTGGCCTTTGGAACACGTCTTCTGCAGCTCTTTCATAGTCGGCAGGAAAAAAGATATCTCCAATGAAGCATATTTGAGCTGCTCCTTGGCCAAAGGTCGCTCACCCCATCGAGAATGGTCAAGGCTCTTCACAGCGGACAGAGAATTTCTCTTCTCTCTTCCCAAGTACTTTTCCAATACGAAGAGAAAAGATGGCAGCTTCTGCGCTGGATTGCCCTCCGGGTGCTGAACTAAGTACTGCATTATCTGCATGTCTTCGATTCCTTCAAGTTTGATGTTGTGTTGATGGAGAAGGCAGTCCGCGTCGGATCGGCAGTCAAACATCACTTTGTGAATGAATTTGTTCTCCAGGATGCTCTTCAGGCGGCCATTCACACCTAGAATCAATTTATTTGAAATAAAAAATTTGAAAAAGAGCAGGATTTGAAAGTCTTCCAGATAATTTTTGTGGAGTGATATGGTCCAAGTAGGTCTCGAACCTACGACTAATGTAGTGCTTATACCCAATTTTAGGGGCACTGCAATCGATTCCTGCATGGGCCATTGATTTCACAAAAATTATCAAATCGAATATGATATGTAAAGCACAAAGAAATTATGAATCATGAATTAGATTTTAAGGTGCTATTTACAAAAAACTGGACTAGGATGCATACAAAATTGATATCCTTGCACGATATGATATCGGTACTCTTGTTACGTCTTCACATCATATAACGACTATGCAGTAACTTGGGGGATGTGCAGCAGTGTTGAGGGATAACTCGAGTGAATGGAATCCCCACGTTACTGAACATTGCCTACCCTACTGTATATTCTTAGGAAAATATTGATCAACTGGAATATCAAGCAGATATTGATCAATTGTCAAATTGAAAAAAAACATTTAACAGCTGTGATATCAAGTAAATATAGATCAAATGTGATATTCAGCAAATATTGATGAACTGTGATATTAAGACAATATTGATCAATAGTGATATTAAGCAAATAATGATCAACTGTGATATCAAGCTAAAATTGATCATTGGTCAAACTCTGCCAAAAACATTCAAATGTAAGCTTAATGCCAAAAACAAATCTTGGTGGTTTTTCACACCTATGACGGCATTCTGACGTCATTGGTAGCGATTATGGTTTTGAAAATACCACAGATAGTTAGCGGCGCGTTCACTAAGCCACCATTTTTTCAGGCTCTGGAACCCAGGGTACTGTTCTACCAAGTTACAAGCCTTGTTTCTAACAAGAATAATAAGGGACACGCCCTACTGGGTAGTAAAGGGTCCAAAAGGCTGGTAGAAGTAGGGTTAAGGGGCTCTTTCTGATTGTAAAATGAGCACTTCATTATCTTTTACAAATATTAGGAGGTATGTACCCCCCGGTTCCTATTCACCTGAGATAATGGGTTATTTTTCTCACTCAATACTTTGTACGTTCTGACGGGGATATTCGTGTTAAAACAGCAAAATATACCGTGAAACATAGCGTACCTTCAATGCTTAAGTTCATAATAATACATAATACTCAATACTAGTTGTAAAGGTATATCCTATGCACGTTACTCGTTCCCAAACCTCTAATCGTCTAATTATGACTCGATTATAACCACGTTATAAAACATAATTCTCAATATTTAATAATACATAAATCATTGAAATAATTAAATGAGCCTCCAAGAGCCTTGATGTCCACCAGAAAGATGCTGCCATCCTCCAAACCAATGTTCATGACACTCACTTTGTGGTCCCTGCCAAGTTTCACCGACTCGCAGTCGAACGCAAACAGTTGGCATCGCTCTAATTTATGAAGAAAGGTCTCTAGGTCTTCTTGCTTGTCAACCAGTTGGTAGTTATCAGTCTCCGAAAGCTTTGGCTCATCCTTTTCCTTAAATGCAAGTGTGTGGATATATCATTTTAAAACCAGAATAGTAATATCAAAATAACAACAAATACTCTATTCTAATTCATGACAAAATATACTGAATTTTAGTACCAGAGTTTCATAGCTTTCACCCCAATCGTGATGCGAAAAGTTTCTTTGCAAGTTTCTTAACCTCAAATTAGATTTACTAATTTGTCTCAACTATGTGTTCACATGAAAAACTTGAGGGTTGGGCTCCCTTCATTAATTCAGTCCTTGTGCAAAACTGTATTGGTTGCAATTTTTAATTATAATGAAACAGAACTGAATTACTCCAATAAAAGTACACTTTTTTCAATAAACAGCACCATTCAATAAGCAACCAGGGCTGGAATGACCACAACAATAAGCAACTCTAGGGCTGAACTAAATTAAGTAACTAAGCACTTAAGCGACAATTTTAGTTCTAGTTCTTGATTATTGGTTTAAATTCGCTGATCTTTGTATTAACAGCATATCTTTTACTTCACCGAATTTAAAGAAAGTTTTAAAAAAAGCTGTGCCGAGAGTGCTTAACCTTGTTTGATCACACTATGTTACATGGTTAAAAGAAGCATTGTAGGTATTTTGAATGTTTTCTTACATGTACACCACCAATTTAAATGGTTTGGGGTACAGGGGAATTTCTTTATTTTGTATGTTTTTACAAAATTAAGCAACTATTAAGCAACTTTGAGGGCTGAAAATCCAAACTTTTCCATTAACATCGAGGGCTGGGACCAAAGTCTAGTTGCTTATAAAAAAAGTGTACCAGATGAGGTGGAACATGTTCAAATTCTGTGCCAATGATCATTTTGAATACCCATTCTACTAAACACAGCATATAGAGTTTCTTAGTAACTCTTCTAATTCACACAAAATCTCACACCAAAGTTGAGGGTCATATAGGGTTCCAGGGAACGGGAACATGCCCAAAATTAAAAAGGGAACATGGGACAAATTAAACAAGGTACAAGGGAAAATTGACAGCAAGCAGGGATCAAGGAACACCAAAGATAAACATTTCTTCCTAGGACAACGAGGGAACCTTTGCAATTTCTTTAAGGGAACAGGGGAACATGACTCCCCCCTATATGACCCTCACTCAAAGTTTATTTAGTTCCAAAAATTTCATCCTACAGTTAATTTCGCTCTCTTATAAAAAATTAGTGCACGGATTGCTGTCAACATTAATATTTGTCCTGAAAATCGGTTCATTTTGGCTTTTTTTTGAAGCCTGGGGCGTCCTCCGAAAGGGATATCCTATGAGGTAAAATTCTTCTAACATATTTTGTGATGCAAAATGCTCTTCCGTCATTATTATCATTGGCCCTTTTTGCACATGTTAAAGAGTAATTCGCTTTAGATTCCGTAAATTTTGATTATGCTATACTGAAAAACACTTTACCATCTTCTCGCTCCATTTCTGCCGCAGATGATGAGAAATTTTTGACGCATTTTCGGTGAGAAATTGCTTGATAAGCAAGTCAGTACTCGTCAGGGAAAAGGTTAAGCAATTTCAGTATTGGATCGAAGAATGCCAAGCAATTTTAACGTCTTATCTTAAAATATTTGTGACCCCCTACAAGTTCTTGCCTCGCTACAGGGAGAGCTAGGACAAAACTCATGGGGATCCTCACAAGCAACAAAGTAACAAAGCACTTTTGCCTGATTAATGACTTTTTAAAACACTTGTGCACTGATTTTAGATGACAACTCCTTCTTCAAAAGCTCCTTGCTTATATTTTGACCATCACTCAAATCCCAAGTCATGATTAATTTCTTCCTCAATTTGTTATTGCTTATTGTTATGAAATATGTTGTCAATAAAATCACCTAAATTTCCACACTAAAATCATGTTTTAGTAAGCTTTCTGACATAAGTTATGGGAATCTTAGTTTAGGTCTATCCCTCACAGATTTGCAATTTTGCCGCCATTTTGAATCGACCTTTGCAATATTTTCAATAGGCTAGTGTAAGTTTACCTTGGATTGGAGTATGTTGTGATGAATGTCTTCTTCATTTTGAGCAGACGCCATTATGTCAGGGATATCTTTGAAGTTTCCTGAACTGTTTTCTTGATTCTTTGGAAAAAGCGAACAGATGTAAAGAAATAGAATTAGGAAAAACAGCTTTTCATAAGCTTGAAATTCTTGGGAAACAAGGATGTATTATGTATTCTCGGAAAATCTGTGGAAACATCAATCACTTATTTAGGTGGAAACAAAAGGGAACTAGGTAAGTTACAAAAATACGCTGAAGGAATGACCAGGGTTGGATTTGAGAAAACCCGTATTTATGAGAAAGCATTGATTTTTCCGTAGAAATTATTCAAAGGAGGGTGCTAGCCCATTCGGGAATACACCCCCATACAGTTGCAATAGGTGTTACCCCTGTTCCGGTGCCGTAGTTAGAAAATTTGTTAGGGTGGGGCGGCCACGATGAAATTTTCCGACAAATATTTTCTCATAGATCTCTAATAAACAGACCTTTGACACAGGGGTGCACATTGAAAAGATGCATATGATTAAGCACTTGTAAGTCTGCCAATGTCAAATCAATGCGAGCAGCACTTAAAAATTTATTTGTGAGTTGAGTTCCATACCATTTTTGAAAAGAAAATTCAAAATATCATTATCATTACCATACCTTAATTTGCTTTATTTTTCCGTTACATTTTACGACAAACTGGTAATTTGGATCTACAGGGGAGCTTTCCGCCCCTCGTGACTTTATCTATGCCACTGCCTGTCCCTTAGGAAATTAAAGTTTCCTGAGAGTTTGAGGCCAAAATTATAAGCTTCGACCACAATCATTCTATTTTGATATAATTGTCTTCTTGAAATTATTGGGGGGCGGGCATCATTCCTAGCTCCGCAGCTTGAAATGTCCACGCTCTCCATTTTTACCTCAAATTTTGGGGAGGCCCGCATTTCCGGAGAAAAATCGAGGTTTTCTCAGAAATAACTGGTGTCGGATCATTCCTGGGCGTTCAATAATTGTGTTTAATAATTTAGTAACGTTTAGGGGGTGAGTGATTCTCCCATTTTTCATCACACTATGTAAAAACATCATGTAAAAACACGTGATCTAGCATATCAACGGGGGACGGGTAGTTCTGAAAAGGTGACGTAATTATTGAACAGCCCCAATGTGATTTCTGAGAATTTTCCACATCTCTTCCTTGAGGACTAGATCTTTGGGGAAGGGGGTGGGGTACCATAGTGTTGTAAATCGCAATAAACATCAAGTGTCTTTGATGACGCTCGAGTTTGCTGTTTGTTTGGATAGGAAATTAATCGCTTTTTTATAAGAGCTGCATTTTCAGCCTGCATGGCACTTATTTTTAAGATGATTTTTCACCAATCGACCCTCTTCAGAAACGTGTTGAAAATGCCTCACTGTGCAAGGGCTTTAAGTTGGTGAAATTTTCTTGTGTGTGTCTCGAATTCTTTTGTGCAGAGAGGGGGAGGCATGGAAAAGTGTTGATTGGATCAGAGAAAAAGTATTGCCCTATAGCGGTTACCAGGGGGGGGGGGGAGAGTAGTTTATATAGACGTAGGTCTCTGGAATTTCACATAAGGATCCATTCGCAGAAAACCGGATTGTCAATGATTGTTTATCCCATTCGTAGGACCATCGACTTATTTCAACCCCATACATGAATTTCATTGATTTTGATACTCGTGTATATATTTTTTCTGGCAAAATTGAAAAAATCGACCCTTTTGCTCGAGAAAGCGAAATATCGGACGCATGAGTTGAGTATGAAAGAACCATTGGAATGAGTCTAGTTCCAAAATATATGAAAGTAGTAACCTACCCCCCGGGATGGTTCATATTTTAGTGCTGACGCTAAGTTATAGGTCCCCCCAGTAGAATTTTGAATACAGAATAGACAGGCCCTTATATACATTTATATATAGTTGTTCTCTCGAGGTTCTGACTCCTTCATTTGTTCACAGTTTCCAGGAAAACAGTATCAAGAAAATCCTTCAAGTATCTTCAAGCTGCGGGATATTGGGATTCTTCTTCAACTGAAAACACATGCTGCATTCACAGGTATTAACTCTTATTTTGTATTATGCAACAAGTCAATAAGTAACCAAGGCTGGAATAACCAATAAGCTAGACTCCAGGGCTCCTTGAAATGAATAAAGCAACTATAAACCTAAGTAACTTCGCTGAAAAAGCTTAACCTTGTTTGATCAAGCTAACTTTCATTGTTAAAAACAGCATATTTGGCATTTGTAAGGCTCTCTCCAAATCGGTCCTTTTTCAGGTATAATCCGCATTGGTGAGGTTTTATAAAGTGAAGCCTTATGTTTTTCATTTGAACACGAAATTAAAGAAAATCAGGCTTTAAAAACTTGCACAGAAACTTTTCGTACCATAATTGGGGTGAAAGCTGAAACTCATGCCTGTATCATAGGACACCCCTGGGGTCTATTTATGTGGAGGGATCACGACCCTAGAATTACTTAAATCATGGCAAAGACAGTCAAGGAACCCCGTTTACGTTGAATGTGGAGGAAAAGTATATGCTCCACTCCTTTTGCAAAGCAGGGTGACTCGCCCTTGTTTTTACTGTACTCCTTGCAGAGGCGGACTGGCATAGAAATCCCAGGGTTGCTACCTTCACAAAGGGCCCGCAGATTTGCGGGGTGCCACACCCTACAGCGTGACAACGGTAAATTAAGTGAGTGGAGAAGGCATTGAAATGGGGTGGTCTTGAGACAAAGCCCCTGGGAAAATGTTAGGCCAGAACTTTGGCTTAGAACGCCAACGCATCTTCCAATTATTGCCATTAGTGATAAGGAAGTTTTGATAATTTTGCGACAGTTATTCTATACATCAGAGTGTTAGGAAAATTTTTGTAAAAGCCTCCTTTCTCTTTGGCTTTGAAGGCATTTCCCAACATCATGCTGGCCATTTGCGATTAGGAAATTTTGCTAATATTGTGATACTTATTCGATAAATGAGCGTGCCAGGAAAATGTTTTGAATAACGCCCTTTACTTTGGCTTAGAATGCATCTCCTAGCACCATGCTTGGCATTTAGCAATAAGGAAATTTTGCTAATTTGATACTTATTCGATAAATCAGGGTGCATAAAATTTCTTTTTGATAAATGTCCTTTTCTTTGGCTTACGAGGTCATATTTTTAGATCACATTGCCATCATTCGAATCAATGGAGCACTACAAAATGCCATCACGTAAGCCGGTTACCAAAATCTTGCCATTGCGTCATCTGCTTTTCAAGCTTTTCTCGGAAAAATTCTTCCCAACCTATACCCTGCCATTCTCTCTTCTGTTTTAACGGAATCTCGAGGACCATCTTTGGGCCCATCAAGTCACCAAATGTTTCGATTGCAATATCAGCCTACCCCCAAAATGGAAGTCTTCAAAATGTTGTGATAGTTTCATGAAGGAAAATTTTTAGGAATGCTAGAAGTCACTTTCTAGCATTATAACAAACCGGGCAAGCAATTGCAGGATTACAAAAGCTGCAAGATGGAGACGAACCGGATACCTAAGCCTAGAATCCTAATCAACCCTGATCCCCATATCCGTATCTATATTAGGTTGAGTGTCATTTTGTTGCTCACAGAAATTGTTAGTTGCAAATCTCGATTTTTCTCAAGCAAGGGCCCGGATTCTACGAGATTGTAAGGGCCCGGGTTGCGTTCGCAACCTAGCATCCCTGCCAGTCCGCCACTGACTCCTTGTGTCAGAATGTTTGTCCAATACACGCATGTTGTACACCATTAGAATCAGAGGACCATAGGGAATCGAATAATATCAAAACTATTCGCGAATTCCAAGAAATAAACTTCCGAAGTAGATTAAATCGTAATATAGTACACAGCCTTTGACACTATTTTTCGTTTTGACTTGTCTACGTGTCAAGAACAAACTTAACAGGCATAGCTATAAAGTATTACCACCTCCACCTGAGGACAAAATAGGAAAAAGAAACGTTGATTTCATGGTTAATATTGCATCTCATTTGAGAAAAGGCCTTTTTTGTTATTTTTCAACATAGTTGATAAAGGAAATTTTGTCATTCTTTATGTCAATCTTTGAAGAAAATGACAAACTTCTGAATAAGCCCCCCACGATTAAGCCCCCCCCCCCCGAATAAGCCTCCACCTAAATTTCATTTTGCAAATAAACCCCCGGGGGCTTTTTCGATGATTTACGATATTTGCCATCTCCAAAAATATTTTAGGTAAATACAAGGCAAGGATCTAAATTCATAACCAGGAAAAACATCTTAAATACACGTGTCCCCCGGTTCCTTATACATAATGACCGAAATAGTTTTGATTATTCCTCTAGACAATGCCCTTAAGAATACGTAAACACATCTAATATAAAACCATATATAAAACAAGGATTTCAATAACCCGCACAATTCTTTACTGTTCTCTCTTTATTTTGTGTGGTTAAAAAAACATTTGCTTACGGTTCGTTTGCATTGTGTACTTTCAAAAATAATATTCTATATAGGTACTAAAAATAACAAAGCTCTCAAAAGAAAAGCCCCTCCTTAGAAAATTAATCAGCTCCTACACAATGACGTCAATTTATTCGAGGTAGGATGTATTGTTATACCAGCTTAAGGCATAGAAATCGTTTACTTAGCAACATAGATCAAGGCTTGATTAGCGCAACTTGCTTGCATAACACAAATGCATGTCTTTGATTACCAATAAGTTACTTGTAATCTTAGAGAAAACTAAAGAACAAGGGATACATCTCACATTCACAACGAGGTTCTAATGGAAGGACTTAACTCTGAAGGAAAGAAATTTCATTTACTAGTCATAAAATGTTCTTTCTGAAATCACACCTAATATTTTGCAATCAGAAATTCATGGAGTATTTGTACATCAGTTTAGGTCACGAGGTAAGATCTCAAATGCCGAAATTCAATGGTGCATTCTAAAGCATTCATACATTAGAATACAAATGCTTCCATGATTGACAAATTGTTGCAAGCATCCGCTCTTTCTTCTAGTCTAGCATTAATGTCGAACAGGTCTTAACCATGCATGAAGTTTTCTTAAGTTTGTCGAAAATGTCTGTATGACTAAGCAAAAAAGCTGTCAGTTGAATTACGTATTGAAATAACCTCATTTATATGATTATGAAAGAGAATACATCGAGCAAGCAGCAGAAAAGAAAGACTTGATGGCTCTCCGTATCAATTGGGAATTGCACAACCCATCCATTCAGGTGATGCAAAAAATAAGAAAAATGGCTTCTTGACTCATGGTCCAAAAAGGGAACAAAGACATAAAGGCTTTCTAACTATTCCCCTCTATCTAATATTGTTTTGTTTCGAATGGTTACTGGGTATTGTCAGACCTAAAACCAAAAATGCAGCTTTCAAATCTGGTTTAATGAAGCATACAGTCGTTGAATTAATTTTTATACTTTCAGCACGAATAGCCGAAAGGAGTTTCAAACGCTTCTGGCTAGTTGCTTCAAAAGAATTCTGAACTCGAGGAAGCCAACCAACGTCTGCACACTGCAAGGCAGTTGTCATTGTATTGTTTGAGGTAAGATTAATCTGCTTCAAGTCATTTGTTATTGACATTTTCTTTGTAGTTGTTTCCTTTTGTATTGCCGAAAGTCATGGTGTTAAGAAGTAGCTTTATCGAAATTTCCAGCTCGTTGCATGAAGCTCTTACTATACACTCTTTGTATAAGAACAATTTCATAAGAATAAGATATCAAGAAACAACAATATCAGACTAAGGAGTAAAACATGAGATATGCAGATCGGTAAGTAAGGGAAGATGATGATAATATCCGATTTTCAATTCAAACATTTGGCTTTCCTTCCCCGTTACTTTACAGGATGATCCATGATTCGAAATCGCTTTGAAGCAAAGAGTGAAGATGTAAAACTTTTTCGTTAAACATAAGAAGACCAACAACAATTTTCCCAGGCAAACGTTAACTACATTTTTTCAATAAGCAACTAGGCTTTGGTCCCAGCCCTCAAAGTTGCTTAAATAGTTTATATAGTTAGCCCTCAAAGTTGCTCAAGAGTTCCTAAAAAACAAGCAAAACATAGACATTCCCCTGTACCTAAATCGATTAAATTGATGGTGTGGATGTAAAAAACTTCAAAATACCAAATATGCTTTCTTTAACAATGATGCATAGCATAATCAAACAAGACTTGTATATGTAGTTGCTCAAGTACTTAGTTGCTTTATTTGTTTCATCGAGCCCTGGAATTGCTTATTGTTTTGGTCACTCCAGTACTGATTGCGTATTGAAAAAAAACGTGTAACAGCAACAACAGACTTACTAAGCATCCTAAATAAGAACTATTTCAGAACATTTCACGCAACTTAAACAATGTTTATTGAAGACGGGGGCTTTAAGGGTTGTAGTCTTGGCCCAAATATGAAAGCCGTTCTTTAAGGAAGGAACGTAAGGTAGATGGATCCTAATAAGAAGTGGTTATAAGAAGTGGTTGAGTTAGTACTCTAAACTTATAGCAGATGATAGCAGAATCATCTAGACCTAGACGAGCACGGATCCAAATGAGTACACCTTGAAAAGCTATCTCAAATGGGTCCAGATAGCAGACCCAAATGGGTACAGATCCAGAGGTCTAGTGTAAACAGGAGGCCTATCTGTGCTAGTTTGGGTACGAATCCATTTGGATCCGTGCTAGTGTCAACGGTGGTGAATTCCAAGAAATAAATTTTCTCGCCAGATTTGTACTTCAATAATTCCTGTTTTGTCTCAAGCTTTCTACTCTTGAATTTGATTCACAATAAATCGTAGATCTTAATGAATTTTTGCGGTGAGTTGGCTTGTTATCTTGATTATTTTGCTCTACAGGTTTTCAAAGGACAGTGTCTGTGACGCAGGCTAGATTTTCCCTAAGCAACTTCTTATCTGAAAACCTACCTTTGTAATTAGGATTCACCTTTCCATAGTTGATAGGCCTAGATTTCCATGGATGAGAAATATTTCTGTAATCTATCAGATTTTAATGACATTTCGGCCGCAGCAAAGGCCTTATAGTATACCATCTTCGATCCTAACTCTTGTGATCTACCAGCGTTGTTCAAACTAAGTGGTCTTTGGATAGTGAATTATGCACTTTTTCAATAAACAACAGTCAATAAGCAACCAGGGCTGAAATGATCAAAACAATAAGCAACTCCATGGCTCGATGAAATGAAATTAAGCAATTGAGCACCAAGCAACTATACTGAAAGTGCTTGATCTTGTTTAATCACACTATGTTTCATTGTTAAAAGAAACATTTTTTTTATTCTAAAGGTTTTTCCTACATGATCTTTATCAACTAAAACGGTTTGCAATACAGAGAAAAGTCTATATTTTGTTTGTATTTCCAAACTTAAGAAACTCTTAGGCAACTTAAAGGGCTGAAATCAAAAATATCTTAGAAAACTTTAATGTAGGGACAAAAGTCTAGCTGTTTATTGTGTTAAAAATGTGTAGTGAACTGTTGCCTACGGAAATTTTTGTTGATCTTCTTATTGCATGTTTAACTAAATGGTTCTACATCTTCACTCTTTGCTTCAAGGCAATTTTGAACCTAGATCATCTTCTAAAGTAACGGTAAAGGAAAGCCAATATCTTAAACTTGTGTTGTAGTGATCTCAGTGTTGATAACAAACAGACAAGGGGCTGCAATTACATGTAGATAGGATTGGGGTGGAACTAGGAATTTCTGAGGGCTGGGTTCTCGGACAAAATATTTAAGTCTTTAGAATAGCTTTATCCCATATATTCAATATTTGATTCATGGTAACTAACTTGACGTGAATATGGTAAATTAGCTTTGTAGCCGAATAGGGGCGCTCCCTCTAAAAAATATTGTCAATATAATTTAGCTGCACCACCATTTCCGAATGTTCTAACTAGTTAAATGCTTCTCTTCTAAAATCTAGAACATAGTTTGTGTCATAACCAGCTGGTAGAATACCATCTGTTGATTTAGAAAAACAACAACAAATGATAGTCTAAGTGGTTCCCAGAAGGACATCTACAGATTCACTTCACAGAAATAATCTGGCCAACGAACACTCTTTCAACATTTCTTTCAACAAATGTAGAAATCAGTTTTACTCAGATAATCGCCAAAAAACCTGTCATGGGTGACAGGAAGAGCCTTCCTTGTCTTATCAAGCCCTAAGATAGCCTTTAATTGTTTATAACCTCTTTTAGAAAACATGACGAAGTACCACCTGGACGGAGACAGGAAAAACAACAATGATGCAACACGAACATCGAAGAAAACCGGTAAAGCTCGACTGACATGGATTTCGTACTTGTATGGTATGCGGCGGCTTCTTGCTCATCTCGAGAACGCCTTCGAGTCACTCGGAAATTCCATTACGTCACACCCAAAGCTAACGATATTCATAGCTTTATCAGCAGCGCTGTTGAGCGCATTTGGACTTCTGCGCATGCACGTGGAAAAGCGCACAGAGAAGCTGTTTGTGCCTCAAAACTCACTAGCAGAACAAGCTCTAAAAGCAGGCAAACCGTACTTCAAAAACTTTCTCAATACTCGAGTCGAAGAAATAATTTTTACCAGCAAGGGAAATTTAAACGTTCTGAAAAACGAGAGTTTAGGAGAGATAGCAATGGTTGTAAAGAGCATTAAGGGCATTCCTGGTTATAAAACACTTTGCAAGCCACTCCCAAGTTTTCTTAAGACTGATGCGATGTTTGATGGGAAACAGACCTGTCAACAGCAAAACATCATGGAAATCTTGAAAGGCCAAAATTTCAGCCAGGAGCACGTGTTCAATAGCTTGTATACAGCCCGGTATAACTCAACGCTACTGATGTCAAACGGACGAGTCATGGCTGCTAATCTACCGGATAGCATTGAGAAGTTTCAGTTGGACGTGGCTAATCGCATTGCTTCTGCCAAGTCCATCAGAATAGTTCTGTTCCTAGAGAGAACCGACGAGAAGAATATGGCGGCTGACATACTGGTGTGGGAAAGTCAATTCGTTAAGCAGCTAGAAGATTTCAATGCTAAATTGAAGCATTTGAAGTTGTACTACTCGGCCGAGCGGAGCATGGAAGACGCAATTAGTGAGAGCTCTACCAGCGACATTGGCTTGGTAAGCATAACTTTCGCTGTCATGAGCACCTTCGCCTGCCTCACCCTATCGAAATTCGTCAATCCCGTGCGCGGGCACAATTGGCTCGCCTTTTCCGGGATCTTCTCAACAGCGCTCGGAATACTATCAGGAATCGGGCTGACCATGCTCTTTGGTCTGCCGTTCATAAGCCTGGTTGGCGTGGTTCCGTTTCTGGTAGTCAGCATCGGGATAGACGACATGTTTATCATAGTGGATGAATTCGACAGGCTGTCCAGCAAGCATGAGCCGAGAAGACGTGTTTCCTACTCCTTGTCGAAAGTTGGTGCGACTATCACAATGACAACCGTTACTGATATCATTGCCTTTCTGGTGAGCGCCACCAGCGAGTTTCCAGCAGTAAGATACTTTTGTATTTATACGGCCATTTGCGTGACGCTGGAGTTTGTGCTGCAGATAACTCTGTTCGTAGCGTTTCTAACGTTCGATGCAATACGGATAAAAAACAGCAGAAGAGATCTCATCCCCTGCGTTGTGGCACCAGACAAAAATGTTTGCGGCCCACAGAACGAAAACTCTATGGCATCAATGATACTGAACAAATTCGCTAGAGTCTTGCTGAAGCCTCCCGTGAAAGCGATTGTTGTTGTCATATCGCTAGGAATGATTGCATTTGGAGTGTTCGGTTGCCTTAACATAGACACGCAATTCAATAGGCAGACTTTGGCGTTGAAGGGCTCTCACTTTGCGGAGTATGTCAACTACTACGAGAAGTCCTATCCCCAGAATGTTCCAGTGAGTATTCAACTCGTCGGAAGCGTCGATTATTCAGACCCCGTTGTGCGCAAGAAGATGAATCAAGCCGTGACTATTGCGTATAACACGGGCTATTACGAATCAAGAAACTTCTCCTGGATTCACAGTTTTCACGATTTCACATCCAGGCACAACATTAGGGCTGATGGTCCGCATTTTAAACAGGCACTCGTACAGTTCCTCAACAGCACTCATTATGCTCAACATAACCTGGACGTCATCCTTAACAACAACAACAACATAATAGCTAGCAGGGTCATTGTATTCTATAAAGACAATACCAATTCGGAGTTCCAAAAAGATGCCATGGTAAAATTCAGAAACGAGCTAAGCAAGCAAAGTGACTTAGAATTCACTCTCGCGTCTAACCCGTTCATATTCTTCGAGCAGTTCGCCATTGTGATTAAGGAAGTGGTGACAAATCTTGTGATGGTGTCGTTGATCATAGTTGTCGTGTTGCTTCCCTTCTGCATCCACCCAGTCATCATTCTCTTCATATTGATTGGCTTCGTGGCTCTGGTCGTGGAGCTGTTTGGTCTCATGTATTTATGGGATGTGCAGCTCAACTCGATATCAATGATCAACATGGTGATGTCGATTGGTTTCTCTGTCGATTACAGCACTCACATTGCGCATGCGTTTGTGACTTCTAGTCAAGAGTCCGCTGACCAGAGGATAATTGAGGCACTGACAACCGTCGGTGGGAGTGTTCTGCTTGGCGGTGCAAGTACGTTTCTGGGAATGTCACTCACTGGATTTGCGTCTTCTCCAATTTTCCAGGTAAGAATTTCCATATCTGATTTCGCATATATTATATGTGTGCCTGTCTCCCCTTGCCTTTCCCTCATCTCCACCATAGGCTCCTGTTATTTGTGCCTATCCGCCAGTGCCTTGTCTCATATCTCAACCTAAGGCCCCTATCATATGTGTACCATTCTACCCTTGCCTTGTCTCCGTGGATCAGATTCTTACTATAACAGTCTTTGACCAGTACACAACAAGGGTGGTGTGCTGAGAAAAATCGGAAAAATACTGAACCGAAATAACTGCTGAAGCGTTGCGTTGGGAACTCTTCAGGGAAGTACGTCAGAAGGAAATTGAAAATGAATTCGTATGATTTGTTGTACCCAGTAGTTAGTTATTAGAGTTATAGAGTTTCATTGTTTTATTACATTAGATACTTTCGTTTGGAACTAAATGTATGCCATTTTATTATTCTTACTTAATAACGATTTTCGTTTCCCTGAAGATATTCTTCAAGATGTTTATTGGTATAATTCTTTTCGGCCTCTACAACGGACTCGTTCTTCTTCCCGTCTTGTTGTCAATATTTGCAAGAATCGTGAACGTCAGAACGAAATACGTGTTCAAGCCAGAAGACTTTTCTACCTTCCCACTGTCATGGAGGAACTATTCCAGGAAGAAGACCCAGACGAAAGTCTCCCCAGTGAGAAAAGCGAGCGTATCTGTCATGGGTATGTCTACTCGTCTCCCGACGGCAAAGACAACTGATGAATTCTGGACGTTACTGAAGGAGGGACGCAACACCATAACTGAATACCCAGATAACAGGTGAATATCATTTTAGAATAGACAAGAAAATGGCTAGCTCGAGTGGAGCTCTTGGTGTTATCCCAGGGGGGGGCACTTAAGACTTTTATATAAGAGGATGTCAGTCTGATATTTTTGGGTCATTTATCTTTCATAAAGCTGCTATTTGTAGGCCCGAAATTTTAGGAAAGCCAAAATAATTTTCTTGGTTGAAAGAATGGAAGAGCATCTGATTCGGGTTGTGGAAAAATGATGCAAAATTGAAGGAATTTTTATAGTATTTTTGGGTTATTGAATAGTAATTCTCATGATATATATCGGTCTCTAAAGTGTCTTTTGGTATTTTTTTAGGACTCTGTAAGTTTTTCGCAGGCCTCCTTTTATATGAAAGTCTTGAGTACAATAGCAAATAGCATGGAAATGAAACCTTTTGCTACATTTCTTTGCTCTAGTTTGGATGCTGAATTAGGCACACTTTTATTTTGAGGAAGCCCTCCTAGGAACATCTTTGATGGTAACATAAAAGAAAGGCTGTCTCGAAATTCAAAGAAATACAAAAACTGGGACCAAATCCTCATTTCATCGAACTAGGCTACCACCAAAAACAACAACAACAATGATAACTACAACGCTCGATTTATTTGTTCAATTTTTCAATCGAGATAATTTGTGAGAATGAAAATGACCCGAGTCGGACTCGAACCAATTCAACTCTATCCAGTGATGGGACTGCGATGGTCTCCCTGGTGTGAGAAAGTCGTCGTCCTTCGGCAGGTCCAGTGTAGTGTTAAAGAGCCCGGATAGGTTCGTCTCTGCATTCGGTGAGTGGTGGTGCAATTTGTGTATAAATGAAATGGCCCGGGTTTCTCGAAGCCCCGGTTTCGCAGTGGTAGCGCTCTAGAGTTCGAATCTAGAGATCGTGGGTTCGAGTCCTACTCGGGTCATTTTCATTCTAACAAATTATCTTGATTGATTCCAAATCCTGCTTCTCCTCAAATATATTTGTTCACAAGGCAAGGTCAATGTTAGTATCCACACACGAGAGTAACCTTCTGTGTAAAACCTAGAACTTGAAGAGACTACCCTAGCGTATGGAAAGAAACATGCCTGTAAGGCGAAGCCGGTATTGCAAGAAAGACCAAAATAGGAAATATGAACAATTCGAGATCTGTATCTTGCTTGCAGTGTTTCTTTATGCATGGGGTACGACCGAGATCCGCTATGACAGGGGCAATAAAATACCTAAATTTTTTAATGGACTAAAATATTTACTTTTGACATATTCATAAGAGAAAGATATTCTAGAAACCAAAACAATAAGGCTTGGTAAATTAGTGCGACTTTCAGCACAAAAAGATAAAGAAAGACCCTTAAATTCTAGTTAGCTTTTAGACCTCTCTCTTATGACTGTGTTGGTGATTTATATATCTAATGCTAATTTAGGCCCCGTTCACACGAGAACGGAACGGAACTTTTTCAGAGGTGTTCACACGACGATGGAATGGTTCTCAGATGGACCACGCTCCTTCATAGAAGCCTGCCCTGTGGGAAGAAAGTTGGCTGAGTGTGCATGACCGAGAATTCCCGCCGTTTCAGTTATTGACACAAAATTGCTACCGCAAAGGCAAAAAAACATGACGAAGGACAAAGAAAATGACCCAGATGCTAATTCTAAGTGGTCTGACAGTGATATTCAACTACTACTTGACCCCATAAGAGATTACAAAGCTTCTCAGGCAACAAAAAACTTGCCTTAACAACATCCTTCTTCTCTGACCATGCACCATTCCATTAAGCATTAACAATATCACATCTTGCTGCCAGAGCTGCTAGCGATCCAAACAGTAACAGAAGTGCTAAAAGCGTCTTCCTCTTTACTGCGGCCATTTTAGTTTACAGACAATTTTATGTAAAAGTACATGAAATAAATCCACCAAATGGAACGGAACGGTTCAAAAAAGTGTTCACACGAGCGCTAAATCGTTCTGTTCCGTTTTACGGCTCCCTTGTCAGAGCTGTCTACTTTTTGGAACGGAACGGAACGCTCCTAATCGTTCTCGTGTCAACATCTGCAAAAACTCTTTTGTTTTCTGGAACATTTTCATATCGTTCCATAACGTTCCGTTCCGTTCCGTTTTCGTGTGAACGGGGCCTTACACACTTACTTCAGATAGAAATAGTGTTAATTATTATCATTATGATTGATAGGTATGCAAGAAAAATGTACTTTGATGATAGCTACCATCCCAGCAAAGCAGTAGCTGGGAAGATATACGTTTCAAGAGGCTCGTATTTGGAAGGCATTGACGGCTTCGATTACACCTTCTTCGGCATAACACCCACAGAAGCTAAGATGATGGACCCGCAACAGCGAATGCTTCTGCAAGGCACGTATGAGGCAATAGAAGATGCCGGCATGACGCTAGACGAGCTGCAGCAGTGTAATACAGGTGTGTACGTTGGTATCATGAACCAGGATTATAACTCAGTCGTACTCGGCAAAGACTCCTTTCCCAACATCAACCAGTTCACCAGCACTGGAAATGCCTTCTCGATGGCGGCGAATAGGATCTCCTTCTCTTTGAACCTATCAGGGCCTAGTTTGGCCACCGACACCGCTTGTTCTTCGTCACTGACTGCCTTAAACATCGCGTGTGATCATCTCGAAAAAGGCATCGTTGATGTCGCCATCGTCGGAGCTGCGAATCTGATTTTATGTGCAAACACACAGGCCCCGATATGCCAAGCGAATATGCTTGCCGTGGATGGCAAATGCAAGGTGTTCGACGAGGCAGCAGATGGTTATGGCCGCGGTGAAGGAGTGATTGTCTTTGTACTGAAGTCGAGCGAGTTCGTGCACGTGACTGATCGGCCATACAGTGAGCTCATTGCCTGGGGTATGAATAATGACGGGAAGAGTGCAGCCCCAATCACGGCTCCGAGCGCAGAGTCACAGAAGAAGCTGGTGAACATCGTGTTGCAAGAAGGCAGCATCAATGCCAAAGATATTCAGTACGTGGAGATGCACGGCACCGGGACAATCATCGGTGACAAGGTGGAAGTTACGTCTGTTGGGGAAGTTTACGGAGCGCCAAGGGAAGCCACAGATCCTGTCATTGTGGGTAAGAGGATTTTTTTTTGGAGCTATATTTGTTGGAAGAGAATTAAAGACGTGTTCTTTTGATAGCCTTGTTTCTTTAGAAATCACAAAACATTCACTAAGCAGAATGAACCCATTAGAAAACAGACATGTCCTTCTGTTACTCTGAGTTTCGTGCATACACACTCGTCAGACATGTCTGTTTTCTAATGGGTTCATTCTGCTAATAATTGCTCTATACTCAAGTATATCGAGCACTATAGCCAGGAAAGGCACTCTCCTCTCGAGTTAGATAAAAACATTCACCAATTTCTTTCGAGAATTAGCCATTTTAGATTCAAAAGACATTTTTTTAACAAACAACATTTTCGTTTCTGCTTCTGCTTATAACGAAAATGTTGTTCCGAAACGTCTTTCAAATCATTCACTAATCCTACCAATCGCCGCAAAGAGATCAAATGATATTGACGAAGGGTTGATTGAGTAAGATTGTCTTTGGTTTGACACTACTTTCTCCCTCTATATGAGCAGGCTTCAAGTATTCTTGTATATTCTTTCAGGGAGCGTCAAATCGAACATCAACCACACCGAATCAGTGGCTGGTCTTGCCGGTCTGGCAAAGATATGTCTGATGATGAAACACAAAGAATTCGTTCCAACAGTGGGCGTTACAACACCCTCCACCCGACTGGGAATAGAACAGAACCGTCTTCACGTCCAAACTGAGTGCAGCCCGTGGCCTAAAAATGTAGATGGTATGCCGAGACTTGCTGCTGTCAACTCATTCGGCTTTGGAGGTAGCAATGCCCATGTGATCGTGAAGGAGATTTCATCAACCAATCAGGAACAGGGAACTCATCATTCAAGCGAGCCCCAGAATTTGATGTTGGTATTGAGTGCAAGCTCAAGTGAGGCCCTCAGTGCAATGGCAAAGAGAATGGGCATCTGGCTTGAAAGCATCGAAGACACGATGCAAAACCGCATTGATATTTGCTACACGTTTAGCGAACGAAAAACAACTCACAACATGCGATTGGTAGTCGACGCATCTTCGTTGAAAACTGCTTCCAATGCCTTGAAAGAGTTCAATCAAGCACCCGAGGAAAAGCCAGGCAGCTTGTGCTTCGGTAAAGCGTACAAGTTTTCTTCACAGCTCGGTTTTGTTTTTGGCGGACAGGGTACCCAGTGGTTAGGAATGGCTGGAGATTTGTTGAGGAACCAAGACATCCTGCAAACCATAAACACCGTTGACAAGATAGCGAGGGGAGTCGGTCACGAAGACTCAATACTCGCATACCTCAACCCTGAAGTACTTGACAAAGGAAACTCTGAACCCTCCCTCGCCACTATACAACTGTCCATATTCGCCCTGCAGTATGCAGTCGCGAAGTTTCTGATAAACAAGGCGGGTATAGTACCACTATTTGTATGTGGGCATAGTCTGGGTGACATAACAGCTGCCTGCATAGCCAATGTCATCAGTTTGAAAGATGCAGTGAAAATCGTTCGAACCAGGGCCTACCTGCAAGATAGTTTGCAAGCCAACGGTGCTATGCTTGCCATCGGTAAGTCAACTTTAATTCTGTCCTCTTTTTTGACAGTCAGGCCTTATTGTAAGGAAATCTCATCACTGTACATTCAATGGGATCTATGTTTGTGTTATTTAGGAGTATGTCCTTTTAGATGTCATGTGCCACAGAAAGTCTCGGTAGATCTTTTGCTTTGAACTAACTCACGGGAATTTGGTATCTCTGAGGCCTACAAATGTTCCCTAAACATTACTACTTCTATGACATTAGTTTATTTGTTGTATGATTTTTTTTCATGTTGACGAGACTGTAATAACTTATCACTGAATGATTTTCAATTTACCACTGCACGGATTCATTATTGCTGAGCCTTGAAATAAGCCTGTTGTCAACTCACTTTTTTGTTTAAAAATACTCTATAATAAAGCAGCGAGGCCCGATTGCTTCATAGCTATTGGAGCCTAAAGGTGCACACGGATAGTTGGGTAATTTGCATGTTGCGTGGTAATTCAGTTCAAATTCAAATTTTTGAACAGCTTAATGTGGACAGACGTGAGACGTTGTATCTCTGCGAATGAAATTGGTTTCAAAAATCCTCGTTAGTGTGCAAGAGAAAGTAAATCAAGTATTTTTAACTTTCTTTTCTTGCTCTTTCAGGAAATCTTGAGGAAGTAACTAAAGATGTTTTCTGGTGAGCAGAGTCTTAAGGCGGGGATTGCCGAGTGGTTAGATCACTTGAACCTTGTTCGAAGGGTCCCGTGTTCGAAACCACCTTCAGACCTGTCAAAAAGTGTGAGGAGAGAATTAGCCAGCTCTCTGTAACTCCAGGCAAAAAGGCAAAAGGAATCACGAGGTGTGGGTCACATCGAGAGGAAGGACCAGGATCGCACTGCTCGATTAGTTTATCTATTCAGTGGGCCCTTTGTGCTTAGCATATAAACCCATACCTTGCGAAGATAGTAAGCGTATGTGCCTATCAAATATCAACTATCAACAAGTCTTAGGCCAAGGAAACTATTAAAATATACCGAGCTCTCAGAAATTTTCAAAGCTGGTTGAATTGAATGATAGTAAATCACATGACCCATCCGTGTGCACCTAGCATAGCTATATCTGTACTCATTCAAAGACTAAATAACTTCAACGGGGCCTAAATATTACTTTTTTATTCCAGGGTTGGAAAGCATAGCTGTGAAAGAAATTTGCGATAAGCTTGAAGTTAAAAACAACGTATGCATAGCTGCAGAAAACGACCGCAATAGTGTCACTGTCTCAGGAGACGAGGACGCCATTACCAAAATTGAAAATTATTTCAAACAAGAGAAGAGCACGGTATTTTGTCGCAGACTAGACACTCGCAAAGCATTTCACAGTCATCACATGGAACCAATGAGATCGCAGTTTATGAAGAAGATTGGCGATGCTGGCATTTCTACCAAAACTGCAGATATCAGATTTTTCTCAACAACAGAAGGCAAAGAAATGAAAGGGAATGAAATTGATGATTGTTATTGGTGGAAAAACCTGCGAGAGCAAGTTTCATTTCGACAGGCAGCTGAGAAAATGATAGAAAATGGTGCCAGGACCTTGATTGAGATTACCCCTCGACCTGTGGTTTCACATTACCTGAACGAAATTGCGAAAGAAAAGGACATCAGGGACATAACCGTTTTGCAGGTATAAGTCTGTTTTTATCATCTCAAGTTTAAGAGATACAACATTCCCACAAACAGTCTTTGATCGACACAAGAGGATGGCGTGGAAAGTCGGAAGCATGGTAATTTGACACTCATCAGAGTAGTACGTCAGAAAGAGAGCAGAATGACAAAAATGAGTAACTCAAAATATCATGAACACTAATGCAAATATGAAACTCTTAGTATTCAAAAGTTTTACGCCTATGCTTTCGTTGTGTTCTGTTTAGAAAAATTAGCTTAAGCCTATTATAGCAGCTTATCGATCAGGGTCCTACAGGGTCAAAAGCTGGCCTTAACCCAGTCAAGAATTCAGTCCACTAAACAATAAACAATGATGCCAGAAACAGTTGTGTGTTGCTTGAAACAATGAATTTCTTGGCATTTCCTGAGTCTATTTATAACAGCTTACCGCACACATCATCAAACATGTGTTAGATGTTGTTCAAGAACATCATTATATCAGATGCACCACTTCATCAAATTGCCTAGAACATCGTCAAAATGATTCATCTAGCCATTTTTGATGATGTTCAATTCATTTTCCAATCAAATTTGACGATGTTTAATGAAGTTTGACGAATTTTTATAAAGTTTGATGATGTTGTGTGACCATGGCATCCAACTAACGTATGATGATGATGTTTTGTGGGACATGATATTTCATCGTGCGGACAGACCAATGAACTCAAGCTTATTATTTCTATTTTGCATTTATATTTGTTGATTTCGATTTCAGGCTATGCCGAGGAGAAAAGAACCGCAGCGGCTTAGGCACCTCCTCGTTCAATGTATTGGCAAAATGTACACTCTCGGCTATTCGGTTAACTTCACACTGCTTCAAACTCAAACCAATGCCAAGTTTCACAGAGTTCCAACGTACCCGTGGCAAGAAACTGCTCTTTGGGCCAACGACGAGTACTGCGGGGTGGAGAAAACCTCTCTTCTACTGGGTGCGCCAATTTCTGTCGCAGCAGAACAGACGCATTGGGAAAATGAGTTTGGCTTCCACTTCTTTGAATTTTTCAGAGATCACCAGATCAAAGGCTTAGGTATCATTATTTTTTATCTTTATTTCAAAATCATTTTCCCAGATATACGATTCAGTCTATACAATCGTTCTCTAACGTAATCTGCAACTAAAGAGGAATCAAAATAGCCCACTGTCAAAATAAAGTAGAGATGTGAAGAATTCTGTGAAAAATGATATAGTATCGGTCGACCGTAGTTAGAGGCAGCTTCTCTCATTCTTTGTTATATTTACTGATATCGATGGGTGCTATGGGTTCTATCCCTGATTAGAGATCCACTTGCCCTTAATTAATCTCTTAACGCTGAGTACTTATCATAGTGGTTTTAAGTACCATTTTCAAAGTATTTGATATCTATGAAATTTAGTGCAGTAGACTACTAATCTAATGGTCGTGTGTTCAAGTACTACTCGGGTCATATTCACATAAATTATCCTCATTGATTTTCCAAATCCTGCTTCTTCTCAAAAACATTGTTGTTCTATTCTTCAGGTCATGTAGTGCCTGGGGCCTGTTATATCGAGATGGCATTTGAATCCGTTCTGATGGGCACAAAAATCGAACCCCTGGTTATTACCGACATAAAATTTCAAAACACATTGCCTTTGAATGAAGAGTCAATCAGGAGAATAAAGTGTGCTAAAGTCAAGCCCGATGAGCTGCGAATAACGCTTTTGGCAGAGCATGGTGAAGTCGTTCTTTCGACTGCTAAATTGGGAGAATACAGAAAAACGCAAGATGGCAATTACTTAACTTTGACCGAAGCGTGTAAGTATTTTCCTATTTTTTGGCGGGTCATTTTCGTATCGAGATGCTCATGTCTGCAGAGACATGCCAACGCAGCTACATATTTCATTATTGATGATCCAAGATCTGGAATAGAGCTTCACCCTAATTATCAGAGAGCCATTACTGCATAGTAGTCAGGCTTCCCTGTGTTTGTATTGTAATATTTCGCGTAGTTTTATTTTTCTTTCGAGTTTAATGTCTTAGATGATTGTAAGTATCGCTCACAGTGGGTACTCACTGACTTTGTGTCCTTTCCTTTAATGATTGGCACAGTCGTTGTTTACATCGGTTTTGATTGATGGAAAAAACATTTATAGACACTTTCTGAAAATTTATAGTAACTAATAGCTACCCCACTTTAAAAGGAAGCTACGATCCTCGCCAAAACTGTTGAGACAAATTTCTATTACACGATTTATTGACTTACAGCCCTCCCCCTTACCCCCATCTCAATGTTGTTTGGGCGAATCATGTGCATTTTTGTTCCCTGATGCCCTGGCAACAAATTTGACCAACATTGTACATGGGGATAGGGGGGAGCTAAAGTATTACATTTTCAGCCTATTTTGTGGCTTGTCTCAAGTGGTTTTGGCGTGGATTGTAGGAAATGAACGAGGCCTGTTTGATCCCTAAACTTGATCAGCACATAAATTGTCTACAATATCTACGTAAATTGTCTACAATATCTACATAAATTGTCTACTATTTCTACTTAATATTGTCTACACTTATTGGCTTTTGTACTTGATTTGCTTCTGGAAGAAAGGTGTAGCTGTGTTTTCTTTTTGAGACTTAGTAGAGAGACATGGTCGATATTTCTACTGTCAGTCTCAAGGTTTCAAAAAGTCTGCCCTAATATTTCTGAGAACACTTACATTTTGTAGGATCTTACCCGATATTGGGTTTGAAAATTCAAATAATGAACTTTTACTTTCGGAATACTTCGTGGTTATTATCGTCGTCCGTGGCTGCATTCTGAAGAGGAGATTCTTCAATTTCATAAAAATATTCCTGGAGAAAACTTTAAACTTCAAACTCGTGGGGAGTATTTAGTTTTCTTAAAGCAATGATGGGAACAAGGATTTCTTATAAAACAGAATCTTTATATTGGGAATAAGGGATAAAAATCCTGCTAGACTGGTAAGCAGGGAAATATTAACATTTTAATAGTACATCTTATGATCTCTCGATAAAGGTCTTCAGCCGGAAGTTTCGAACATAACGTCAGAAGAGACCGCAGACGCCCCCCAGTTGTCAACAGGCCTAAATCCAGAAAAAGCCCTCCAGGATGTCAATGACCAGCGCATGCTTCAGACCACTCATCTGACTGCGAATGACAAATTAGAAGACGGAGTTTTTGCAGATTTTATTGCGACCTCGAATTTCGTATTTGGTGACAAGTTTTGTTTGATTGACAGCTCATGGGGAAATGCTAAGGAAGCCCTCGCTCGCATCAAACTGCCAGAATGGCTGCGGTCTGAGATGCATCACTATGTAATTCATCCCTGCATCATAGATGCCTGTACTCAGACTCTTGCAGTAGTCGAAGCAAAGAAAACTGACTCTTTCAAGCATGTGCTACCCATAGGTAAATATGAGGCTTGATTTTATAGAGGATTTTTAGAAATGATACCCAGTATTAGGAATGCAATGAAGCGAAGATCCCCAATTTACGTTGATATTTCACTATTATGGCAAAAAAATAAACCTATCTTTATGAAGAGCCTCGTTTTGAAGACATTACTTACCCGTCCGTATTGATTAAAAATTGTACCGATTTCCGAGATTTCTCGACCAAAAACCCACTAATATACTTCTAATTATCAATTTAATGCTATGTAAACCACCAAGAAAAAAGTGCTCTATAGTTGTATTGTTCCTTTTACTTTTTTTTCTACATTTAAAAGTTTTTGGTTACTTTTCTCTGTTTTGAATGAGAATATTTGCATCTTGTATTATTTACATGAAATGTATATGAAATTTTAAACATAGATTTCCGTGATGTCAACGTTTTGACATTCAAATTCTTACCATGTATCGAATTCCTATTCAGGTCTGGATGAAGTGACCCTATACCCCATCGAGCAGCGTTTTCATTCTCTGTACTGTTATGCTGAAAAGGAGGTGGGACCATCTGAAATCTCTCGCCTCAAGCTGATGGACGAAAATGGGAACGTCATTATGCAAGTGAATGGATTTGCTGTGAGTTGAACAGTTGTTTTGCACTTCAATGACATAGCCCAAAGCTCTGAAGGGGGGGGGGGGTTGACCACTTATGGATAACAAGCCATACAAAGGGATATCTGTTGAACTAAGGCCAGTAGCCATAACGGAGGATTAATGAAAACACACAAAAACATCTACATCTCGGTTTAGAAATACAACAATAAATTTAGGCCCAAAACACAGGGCTACAAGGAGTCATCCTTAGGTGCCCAAGCAGAAATAAGATACTAAATGTAAATAAGAGTATGATCATAGACCCAACAATATCTACACACAATATTCATAGACTTTCCTTCTAACATATTTTTATGCTCAGAGACAGGTCTGAGTTGGCCAAACAGAAAAGAGGTGAATGATTGGTATGGCGAGAAACAATCAATTCAAATGATCCAACACATAGAGTTTTACATTCAGATTTTTGATTTTCTTTGCAAGAGCTACAACTTTCAAAATCTTTTCATTATTGTCATGATTGTCTCCGACACACACACACACACACAACTCAAAAGTGTCTAGCAAACAGAATTTATATTCCAGCCGTAGAGGTTGACCGGTCCATGGGTTAGCTTCAGACGAATCCATGATTTTAGTTATGGAGCAAACTTTTATGCCCGGATGCCCTTCCTGATGCCAATCCTTTTAAGTCGTAGACGAATTCTGACCCTCAATCACAGTATGTTATTGTATTTGTACAGTATGTTATTGTCTGTGTCAGATGTGGAAAAGACTCTCATTTGTAATTTTGACAGCGAAACGAACACATAGCGAAACGAACACATAGATTACTAATTATCAGTAATCTATGTGTTCGTTTTGCTATGTTTCCAATATTTCTGGCTATACTGACGTTCTGTACCATCCAAAGACAGTTTTGATTATTTCTTTTCTGTCGTTTGATGTAAAACTGTGTGCTACAAGTACCCTCAGTGGTGGGAGCTCCGGTGTACTATTGTCGATTGCTGCCGTGACTAGCACAGATGTTGTATTTTCGCTTCTTGCTGTTAACCAGTTATAAGAAGGCAAATCATCACCGATTCTCCAGTGAGACGAAAGAGATTTGAATATCTATCTAATACAAAGTGGCCTGTGGGAAATTTAACCCTCTTTTTTACGCAATGTGGGATCCATCGTCAAATGTGTGCATTTTTGAATTTCTTACCAAGTTGACCTATTCTGTTCAATTTGATCATGGTTGTGATATCAATTTTTGTAATATTCATTGTTGTAATATCAGAAAAAACCAAACCCTTATTTTGATTACATATTAGGCGAAAGAGGTCTCTGCATTCGATAGACAGACGAGTCTTGGGCAAAGCATATACCAAGTGAACTGGACCAATCACAACAGCAGCAACAGCAACAACAGCAACACTACCCAGCCTCAAAGCTTCCCCAACGACTCAATATTCGTTATTCTTGGTGAAACAAAAAGCCCGTGGATTTCAAATTTGACAAAGGCCTTGTCAGAGTTGAACGTGAGCGATCACGATACGTTTGTCGTGCAGCTCGATTTTATTGACGACTTCGACAAGTTTATGGCCCGTACTTTGGAACTCATAGTGGACGTAAGAAAGAAGGGCAAAAAGATCGTTATCATCAATCTCCTTACTATCATGGCCAGTGACATTCCATTGGCCTCAGCCTTTTCGGAAAAGGCGGAGTGTCTGTGTTTTGAATCTACGTTAACAATACTCAAGCTTCTGAATGAGAAAGACATGAAGGAAAGCGTTGTTGTTGTGCTCACGAATAAAAGCTTTGCAAATGAAGGTTCTGCCGATGACGTAATACATCCTTGGGCAGCGACGAGCTGGGGGATGGCAAAAGTGACGAATCTCGAATGTGCGATTCCGGTGATTTGTGTTGACGTGAATGAAACTTCACTTGACATCTGCAAAAAGGCCATTCTCTCTATCGGAATGGAATCTGCAGACAACGGGATGATTGTCACACCGCAACAGACCCTGCAGCCAAGTCTGGAGAGAGTTGATTCAACGGTGAATATATTTCGTATTGTTCGTAGGGTATATCGTATGTAGAGCTAGGAAGACATTACGGTTGCACGGTCATTGACCAGAGGGATGTTAAGAAACAACTACGAAAATTAAGGAAGGATTTCAGCATATTCAAATTAAATGGTATGAAAGTGCCGTTTCAACGCATTGTAAAGTGGCAAATTCTAGCTGCATTGGAGTCTTTTTTATGCTTTTAGGGTTACACTCTTTTTTCATAAGAACTAGTAAAATTGATTTGAAGCTGGCTGTTCTTAAATATTCCTCTATTTTCTGGCTGTAATGTCTTAAATTGTTCTCACTTTTACAATAGTTGGGAAGCCTTTTTTGCTATCAGTTGTGTTAATTGTTGCAAAGTTTGACTATCTTGACCATCTGATATTATCTGTGTGCTACCAATCTGCTTGTTTTGTAATTATTTCTCAGTCTTGTGGTTATTTCATAAGATTTTCATATTGAGCCAAAAATGGTCAGCCTCAGTTTGTTCTTAGCTTGTTCTTAAGTTTTAGCCAGATTTGAGGCTGGTGTTCTTATAAAATTGTTCTTATAAAAAGAGTGTATTTTGTAAAAATAATGTTTATTAGTCTCTGCATGCAAATTACAACTTAACCTTCCTAACCTAAATGAGGAAGAACATCGGTTACTGGAAATTTTATCCTGTGGAAGACTTTCTTTATTCTGCATATATGTCTATTTTGGGTGTGTCACAGGGCTCTATGCGATACATAGATCAGAATATGCAGAGTCATGCATAAAACATCAGACATCTCTGTTGTGACTCAAATTTCACCAACCTATCAGCTATTCATGGAATTTAGACGAATTCTGTCAGCTAAAATGCAGTCCCGCTGGTATTAAATCATACCTAATGGTAAGCAGTGATAGATAACTGTACATGATTCTAAATACATAACATCTTGTTTACAGATAAAGCCTCAATTTCAAAAAGAAAACTGCCTTAAAGGCACCGAATTTTACCTTTCTTGGTCAAACCAACTAAAAGCATTTTTTGCAAAGAAAGAAACAAAATCGGAGAGAGAATTGCCCGGAAAACATGTCGAAGTCAAAACTTTGCACACGACCTCTTTGATAGGCCAATGTAGAAACATATTGGATAACGTGAAGTCGTACGACTCTAAAGCCATGACACGGACCGTTGTTGGAGTTGTGACCAAAGTCAGTGAATGCGAGTCTGATATTCAAGTTGGCGACCATGTGGTCGGATTCCTACAAAGCAAATGGATTAAAAGCAGTGTGCTGGTTTCATTGCAGTCCGTATTTAAAAAGCCACCTCAATGTCTTTCAGAGAATGCAGCAGTTTTATCAGGTAATGATCAGTATTTTTCAAGAACTTGTGTTTTTTGTAAGAATTTAGGCTTCAAAGTTGTACCCAGTTATACCTCTTTTTTCGTTGTCTTTTTCATTTGAAAAATGAATTTTCGTTTCCACTTCTTCTCAAAACGCATCTGATTTCCGCTTTATGAAGAAGAGAGTATCATTGTCTTAAACTTTGTTATCGTTAGCGTATTCGAATTCCTTCGTTTTGGCGTTCACATTACATGTATCTATTTTTGTCATTTTTTTCATTTAGCTCCGTTTTCATGATTAACGTCAACACAATTCCAAAACGGAGCTAATCCGTTTCCATGCTAAAACGGATGAGTGTGAATGGGACTGTACTGTTTCTTAAATAGCCACTGATTTCACAGGTTTTCTTGATTTCATCATTCTTCAGGTTGTCTGTTATTTTCACACCACATTCTAAAGAAGATATTCACCATCAACCCCCGAGTCAAATCAATGCTCGTGGTCTCAACACCGTCCAGCAGAGGTTTATGCAGAGTGATTGCCGCCATTGCTGAGAAGAGTGGAGTCAACGCTACCTCCACTGACGACGATCTGCATCCAAATGAATGTTCCGCAACAAGTAGAAAGGTGCCTAGGTTGAGTCCATTCATAGAGCAGCTTGAAAAGGAGAGAGGCCAGCAGCCAGTGTTCGATTGCATCATCTGCTCCTCTGATTTGCATCCGACAGATAACACAACTATCAATGATATTCTCATAGAAGGTAATTTGACAGTAAAAATGTTGTTTTTTGTGGGTTGAGTGGCTTAATCTGTTTGCTATATGCTGCTGAAGTGAAGCTTGGTCGTGTGTGGTCACTATCTGGATAAGTGACATTTCTTGTGTTAACTAAACTATTCACTCCACCGTCCTTTCGAAGGGAGTTCAAACTAGAAGTTCCGTGCCTCTGCTTGTTGTTGTTGTTGTGCCTCTGCTTGTTGTTATTGTTGTTGTAACTTTATTTCAATTTGATATTTTCAACATAGCTAACAATATATGAATATATACAAAGTTTACTAATTTAAATCGGATGAAATTAAATATCTGGAATTAAGTTAAATATGAAAAAGTTATTGTGTTAATGGCCATTCCATTGATTTATCAAGGATTTGAATATTTTCAGATTTTCAGTAGATTTTAAATTGTTAGGTAAACCATTCCATATTTGAGGTCCAACACATTGAAGACTATTGACTATTTTTCAAGCAGTTTTCAAGTTGATAGTCATCAATAGTTGATAGCTATCAACTATCAACAACTATCAACAATTGAAGACTATTAACTTGAAAACTGCTTGAAAAAGGACTCTGGTCTCTCTTCGTTTCGACTAGCATGTTAAACATAAACTTACTTACTTGGATTGTCCTCTTTCTGAATAATAATGAATATCAGGAACATTTCTTTTCATAAAGTTTTAGTTATTCTAATGTCTTGCTATATTTCCAATGCTCATCACAGTCTTCAAGTTTTCTACCTATCAAATCAGTTCATTTTCATACATCATTTGTTTACTGTAGTCATGTCAGCTCTGATGGTTAAAAGCTGACAAGTAAAATGACTAGGAAATAGTATGAATGAATAATAAATGTTATATTTGAATTCTGCTCAAAGGCATAAAAGTCTGGAATGGAGAGAAATGTAGCTGTAATATATGTCAATAAGTAGATCTATATTGTATTTTTTTTCCATTTTTTGTATGTAAATAGTTGGTATAAATTAGTTTCTACATAATTAATTATCTACATTATCTATCTTCTCACCAACTGTTAATAAAAAGATTATCATTATTATTATTATTATCATTATTATTATCATTTTTATGACCTAAAGTTTTACGAAAGTTAATTTTGAAGATTCTACTACCCCAACATGATCTTGAAAGGCTACTTAAGTTTGGTTATAAGTCCTTACAACTCAAACACTGTTTGCAAAGAGTATTCAATTTGATTTTAGAGTAATAAGAACATTACAGTTTTTTCCATCCGAACATTGTTTTGAAGGACTATAATTGAAACACTGTTTTCAAAGAGTTTGATTTTAGAGTAGTAAGAGTACTTAAGTTTTCTACCGCCCAAAGATTGTTTGAAAAGCTACGGGAGTTAGATTTCAAGCTCGACTCGAACACTGTTTTCAAAGCTAAAACTTAACTTTACGCACCAAAATAGCTTAAGATGAATTGTTTTTAAGCTGTACTGTCATCTTTCACACGACTTTCATTATAGATGCTGCATTTATGCTGTATTCATTGACTTTAATTTTAGACGGTGTTTTAGCTGTCATTGACATAGATGGAAATATACGCATCAATGAGTTCAACTCAAAGAAGGCAGTCACAATAATCAATTTTAGGCCATCTCATGTTTCATTGGAAATTGCAAATACAGGAACACCAATCGAACAGTATCAAGCAGATCTTTCCTCTCTGTGTCAGACGGATATTCCGAGGATAGATGCCTACGAAGTAACCGATATTTGTGCCTCGGGATTCCAGCCTCGTACGGCAGATGGGGAGCAATATTTCAGCTGCATAAACATGGATGTGATTGATAAAGAAATGGCTTTTGGATCTGCGTCTATCGACTTTCAAGGACTTAAAGAAGATCGATCTTATGTTGTTGTTGGAGGCACTAAAGGTCTGGGATTAAGCACTGTCAAATGGATGGCTTCCAGAGGTATACAATTTCCAGGTTTTTTTTACGGAAAATACATAGTTTCTTGGTTTGGAATATTTTGGAGAAGAAAAGCAGATGTGTGATGTATTTTCCTTTCGACAAATTCCTACTTGATAAGAAATTCCAATTTTCAAATGTCTTTGATGAAATCATCGATTCTATGCTCTATTACACTCTGTTAATGATTATTTGATATGCGAAAAATTAGTATCCTTGGCAGCAAGGTGGAAAAATGTTCTGGCCAATCAGGGCATTTGTTTACTATACATTCATCCAATCAGATCACTGAAAAGACAATACATTTCGAGGATTCAACAGCTCAAGAGCCGCGAAAATGGCGGAAAAACGCGAAAGCTGTGGCAAAAATAGCGTCCAGGGTTCTGTATTTCTGCCGTAAACACGTAAAATATAGCGCACCATTCTTATATTTCTCAAATCTATGATAGTTTATCTAAATTTTTACCGCTTACGAGGTTAATATTTTACGTAATTGCTGTAAAAATTCACTCGACAACTCGCTTAAAAAACACTAGCTGAAACGGGGGCTGCCTCAGAATACAGGTAAATATGCGTATCTTCCTAGCACGATAGATTTCGTCTTTATGTAGGTAATTAGAAATCTATTTATGCATCAAATATGATTTTTTTAATTTGTCAATCAATTCTAAATAAATATTTGAAAGAAAATGAGCAAAATACATGTCAATTTCAATTTTCAAATAATAATTTCGCAAATTTGCTTGACCCCCGTTTTTTGCTGTAGCTCAATTTCATTCATCGACGTGTCCGAGGTTTTCCATAACTTTTGACGTCGAATTTTGTTCGGCGGGAAACTCTGAAATTTTCAAACAGCTGCAAGTAATAACTAATGGTTTGTAAAGATGGTGGAGTAGTTTTAAAACAAAAGTAAGGGCTCTGGCAAGGTAAGTGTTAGTTTATTAGAAATATTAGTTATAGTTTATTAGTTAAAATATTAGTTTATTGTGCCGTACTCGCGATTCAAAGCTAAGACTATTTTTGAGCGAGTTGTCGAGTGAATTTTTACAGCAATTACGTAAAATATTAACCTCGTAAGCGGTAAAAATTTAGATAAACTATCATAGATTTGAGAAATATAAGAATGGTGCGCTATAGTTTACGTGTTTACGGCAGAAAAACAGAACCCTGGACGCTATTTTTGCCACAGCTTTTGCGTTTTCCCGCCATTTTCGCGGCTCTTGAGCTGTTGAATTCTCGAAATCTATTGTCTTTTCGGCGATCTGATTGGATGAATTCTTAGTCAAAGAATGCCCTGGTTGGTCAAAAACATTTTTCCACCTTGTTATCCTTGGCACGGTTAATGAGCATGCGTAATAGATGATTTCATAAAAGATGGCAGATCTCATTTCATGCAATGCATGGTAGGACAATGGCCCATGGCAACCCGTAACTACCAAATCTCAACGGCCTAAATCTATTCAGCTGCAGCTGTTGGTTTTGGTAGTCATACGTTGCAAAGGTTCACATTGTCATATTCCTATAACGCATTGCGTGGAATGAGACCCACAATCCTTTGCAGTATGGTGTATAATAAATGGGATACCCTGTATATCATAAATTTTAAATTAAAATCACATTTCCATTTTTAGGTGCAGGAGTCCTTATTCCTCTCAGCAGGTCTGATGTCCCCAGTGATTCGATGAACACATTCAAGAACCTTGAGGTCCAATTTGGTTCGAAAATAATGCCACTGAAATTAGACATTAGCTCACAAGGAGGGATAACGACTTTGGAGGAAGAGCTGAAAAATCTGCCAAGCATTGCTGGAATTGTAAATAGTGCCGGGGTACTGGACGACAAAATGTTTGCTGATATTGATAGGAGCAGCTATCAAAAAGTCATGACACCAAAAATCAACGGTAAGACCATTATTCTGCCTGAAATACAAAGAAAGGTCAGAGTTTTCTCACAATCTGCCAAATTTGCAATTACTCGGATATAGAGCCCCGCCCCCCTGCTAATAGATTTTTTTAAAGATTCTCCCTCTGCTCTAATCAGACTCCCTGATTATAATTGTTTTGCTTATATGTAGTTGGCCTCATGTGAAAATATATTGAAATGTTCCTATCGGTGCATTCGAATTGAACAGAAATATGCTGAGCCCTTAATAAATTATCGTTGCAAATTCAAACAATTTGACAATGAATTCGAACGGAATTTGCGTGAAGTTATTTCAGGTTATTACATCATGCATGTGTTGTAATGAGCCAGATAACACATACGAGTTCTCTGTATTTGCCCTAAGCATGAGTCGACTTTAGTGTCCTGTATGCTCAATTGCTCTATATATTTCGTTATGTAGCCTGCGGGTTGATGCTAGATACTAGCGCGTAAAGGATGTTCTGTCATCTTGCTATAAGCCGGGCCGTTATCAACAAAATCTATTAAGAACTTTTCAAGCAAACCCTCAACTTAAATCCCAAACCATAGTTATGCCCTTCTTTTAAGTATTTTCTCAACCGTAGCCTTATAATGTTGGACTCACTACGTGATTTCTTTTATTCGTTCCACGCCTTTTCTTTGATTTTTATTTTATCACTTACACGAAGTCCACTCAATTTTTTTGAACCTATCATAACAATTCAATTAAATCCGAAAACCGAGATTCGTGTAGTAAGTCTATTTGTAATGATCCGGAAATTATGAAAACTGAATTGAATTGAATTATATCAACTCATCAAGCGTAATTTTGATTCCAGGCACCCTCTTGCTTCATGAAATGCTGGAGAGAATAGACGCACAACTAGACTTCTTCGTTCTTTATTCCTCCTCAACTTCGATCTTGGGCAACACGGGTCAGACTTCCTATTCGGCTGCCAACGCCTTCCTGAACAGTTTCGCCGACTACAGAGTCAAATCGCTGAGAAAGCCGTGTACTGCCGTCTGCTGGGGTGCTATGGGTGGAGCTGGAATGCTACACAGGGACGCAGCTGTCGCAGAATTGTTGCAAAAAGGTGGCATTCATCAGGTGGATATCAAAACAGGTGGATATCAATACTATTTCATCTACTATTAGCTTTTTACAGATAGTATATTATCATATTTGGACGAACGCCTAAAGCTGGATACCCATTTACATATATTGGGTATCAATACAGTTTCATAATGCTATTTCATCTACTATCAGCTTTTTACAGATAGTATATTATCATATTTGGACTAACGCCTAGAGCTGAATACCCATTTACACATATTGGGTATCAATGCAGTTTCATAATGCTATTTCATCAACTATCAGCTTTTTACAGATGATATTTCATTTTCATTCTCATTCTGACGTACTTCTCTGGTGAGTGTCAGAAGCAAAGCTTTAGTAGCTATTATGTTTCATTTGTAATTTGTTGGGTTTCATTTTGATTCTCTTTCAGAGGTACTACTCTATTGAGTGTCAGACGCAAAGGTTTACTTGTTATTATGTTTCCCTTTTTCGTGAAATCCTGTCGTTCTGTTTTAATGTATAGAATACTGAGAGTACATTTGAAGAGTATTTTAGAGTACAGTATTTTGATGAGGCTTGATTAACATGCTCTCAAAGTCGACGACGAGCAATGAAAATGTTCTATGCAGAGTCACTGTTCTATTCTTATTCAGGCTTAAAATGGATGGAAACTGTAATGACCTCTATGCCCGATCAAACCAACTTTTGCATCGTCGACGTAGACTGGCCAACTTATTTCAAAACCATGCAGAACAAGGTAGCAAGCAGTGTCTTTTTCCGATCAATCCGCAAAGAACTTCCAACGAACCAAAACGAAGAAGACGAACTGTTGAATGAAATCTCAAAAGCCAAAACGACGGAGAAGAAGCAGGAGATAGTTTTGAACTTCATCGTGCAATGGCTTGCCAAATGGATCGGTGGCAATGCTGAGGAAGTCGACTGCAATGTGCCTTTCTTTACGTATGGCATTGACTCTATCGGAGCTTCTGTTTTCAAACTTTATATTTTCCAGAATCTGAAGATTGAGTTTGAGGTTAGTGTAACTTGTAAAATAGCGATGTCATAGAATTAGGTACAAATTTAAATCTGGTGGATATCAATTCAGATTCATAATGGAAAAGGGGACCATTGTGGAAATAATGCAATTTCGACATTTCTAATGCTATCCCGGCCGTCGTAGTTAGAGATGTTGCTTTTTATTACGTCTCTATTGATTTATTTCAGCCATATATATTTACTTTTTTAATTTTTCGACCAAGGAACGTAGGGTATATTTCTAACATTATAGATAATTTTTAAGAAATTTTCATGTGGCAAAATATATTTATATTAGAGTTGGTAATAATACAAGAGCCCAATAACCTAAGTTTATAAAATTATAATAGATTAATTCAAAAATAAACCACGCTTTTAAACGTTTCGATTAAATCTTCATCAGTAAACTTTGGGAGTTGGGATATACACGGAGATAAACATGAATTAAGCTCTTATCGACTTTCCTGGAAAATGAAAACATTACCGTTTTTCAATACATATGAATCAAAGTCAATATTAATAAACAAAATGTCTTTGTTCAATTTAGCACAATCATTTGTTTTTAGACATAAACCAACTTTAGTAGCCATAATTCAGTCAATGCTCACCGGTGAGCCATAAATCCCAACGGTCAGAATGACATTACGTAAGATCATGTTCCGTTATTTATTATGTTTTCCTGTATTTCATAACTTATCGTCTCATTTTCTTTTAATTCGAAGGTATTCTATTTCATGCTTCCCGAGACAACAGCATCTACTTTAAGTTCTGCCTTGGTAGATGCGATAAATCAAAACAGCAAACAACAGGATAATACCGAAACAAGTACTGAGGAGGCTCAGTTCGGCATCTTGGAAGGTATTTTTACACGTTGGACTAAATAGGATTTTTATCCCTTGTGTCACATGACAGTCACGTGCAAAGACTGGCTGGGCCTTAAGGTAATGACAGATAACGGGGCCTAAGGCCTCGTTCACACTGCTCCGTATTTATTTGTCCCCGTATTTGAAGACGAAAAACAGTGCCTGTTCACACTGCTTCATCTTCTAGCAAATACGCTATGAATACGATAAAGTGTTCACTCTACTCCGGGGAAATACGATGCTCATAATCCCATTTCCAGACAATTATTTCCATTGAACGAATACCTTCGTATTCAATACGCACCGTATTCAAAAGTATGCGTATTGGTTCGCGTATTCGAACAGCTCCGTATTTGGAGCGTATCAGTGTGAATGCAAGGCCGAAACGAATAGGTTTTGCTCCGTTTTCATTCAAATACGAAGCAGTGTGAACGAACTTATTTAAAGAAACCTTATAGATGATAAAGAATACATTACTTGGGCTCCGTAAAGCCCTGGTCGTTATCTAATCTAATAAAATAAGTAATTCGACGTACGGCAATAGCTGTATCAATATAACAAATAAGTTTAGTCTTTCTATAATCTTCGCTATTTAGCTTAATTTGATTGGAATCCCCTCGATCTTGATGGTCCTATGGATAATGATTTCAATCCCTTGGCTAACATTTGATCCGACTTTCTTTAGACTCAGTGACAACTGAATTCAGAGGGAGGCAGACAAGTCGAAGAGGACCATTCCACTCATTCAGAGCCGTGGCGCCATCACCGGAGGAAGAAAAACCTCTTGTGCTTCCGAATGATTACTTTTCATGCATATATGACCCCCCCGATGCCAAGGCAAAACTATTTATCGTACACCCGTCTCATCGCTATGCTGGAGTCTTCCAAGCAATGGCAGCTGGGATGAAGTTTCAGGTCAGTGGACGTTTTAGGCCGGCAATGAAAACCATTATGTTATTATGCAAATATTTCAGGTTTGCCTGTGAATGGTTTGAATTTCCCCATATGTCTATGTCCTGAGGACTGAGTTAAAAGAGTTTTGGAAAATCATTTGGTGTTAGTAAAAGAGAATGGAGAGGGATAAATCAAGCTTCTCTTAAGGTAACTAGCTGTTCAACTCAATTCATTTTCAGCAGTACTCGGTGCAATTAGCCGATCACTTGAAATCTTCTTACAACTCTTTGGAACTTTTTCGTGATAAAATTTTCCATGTTTTGGAATATATTGATCGAGGTAGGGGGCACGTAAGAATGAAAATTCCTGACTTTCGCAAACTCGACTAGTAAGCCTCCGAAGAATTATTTATTGCCTTGGAAAATCAAAGAACTGAAATGATCTATGAAATTGAATTCGAAAAAAAAGCTTAACAGTAATGGCTACATCTTTTACCGTGTTCATAGTCTACGAACAGTCTTTGATTGGTACACAACTTCAATATAGCCAGAACAATTCGGAAGAATAGCGAAGCACTTTAAAAGGGCGAGGTCTTCAATTTTCATTTCATCTGCCTTCACGTCGAACTCTTTCTGAGTCATGTTTGAACGGTCTGTTGCAATGCGGTAAAGGAATTCCCTTACTTACTCCTAAAATAACATTGGATTCAAAGAATAGTCGCTTTCTGGCTATACATTCTATGAAAATAGTTGATATGTCTCAATTCAACAGGATCTGTTCTCTGTTTACGTGTTTGGTTCTCAAGACCCAGGCTACATTGGTGAAGACATTGGCTCAGTAACGAGACTCGCAAAAGCATGCACCGAAATGGTGCTGAAGATTCAACCCTATGGTCCGTATTTTCTCGGTGGATATTCTTTTGGTGGTCTGGTCGCCATCGAAATAGCAGCCAATCTTCACAAGTTGGGGATGCAGACCGCACAGCTTATTATGATTGATACTTTACATTGGGTTCCTGAGGCTAAGAGCAATCATGCGTTTCTGATGGAGAGTTTTGGATCATTCTCAAGAAATGCTGAGTCAATCCTATTAGTAAGTAGAATATTTGTCGATCCTCTGTGTTTTATCCCATGCTGATCTTTCCCATTAATTGAGTAATTCATGAAGATGAGCGAAACAGGGGCATGGGAAGCATTCCAAATTTGGGGAGAGGGATGACATTTCAGGGGCCTTCATTTCATTAAGCTTCAGGGATTGCGAGGAAAATCGGAAACATTGCAAAACGTAATACCTACGTAAAACTTTTGCGCCTAACACTCAACCGAGTAATACGTCAGAAAGAGAACGGAACAAAAACCTAACGAATTATCCTACCCAAAAGTGGATCGAAATTGGCCAATCGAAAGGAGATGAATAAATGTTATGGTGAGAAACAACTAATTACCAATAGGAGTCCTTTGAGAAGAACAATTTACAATTACTGAAAGAGGAACAGTGGAAAAAAGAACTCTTTCTGTCTACATAATATGAGATTTGATGTAGACAAACTCTAAAATTCCTGAATGAAATGTCGACATTGCTCTACCGATTATGCAAAAACAGTTCTCACTGTAGTTTGCAGCATAGTTTATTTAGGTTGTTGAGTAAATTTTGACCTATTGCAGATTCATGTTTAAATATTTTCAACTTCTTACTAGAGGCGTGAGATGGTTGAACAAATTTTTGAGGGCACGTATCGAATAACCGCTGAAAAGTCTGTCTTTCGGACCTGGAATAAACCGGCTAGAGAATTCTTATACCGATTTCACACTGGCTGCATGACCAGGCTGCTTGACCAGCTTTAACTAAACCAGGTTTTTAAATGGAAGACTCTGATTGGTCAATTCAATAATACGAACGCTGTTGATTGGCTATATAGAAGCCGAAATGAATAAAGCTGGGTTACCCATGTCACTGTGAATGCGGTATTAAACTGTGAGACTCGAGCTTTAGGGGCACTTTCTCAAAGTATGAAGGGCACTTCGTTGTCCCATAGTCATAAGAAAGGTGCATAGTCTAGAAACCAAAACAACAGGCATTGTTTTCTCATTGCATCAGCCAGCTATCTTGTGGAGCATGACGGCAGGACATGTGTTGACCACAAATTACAGAATCGGATATCGTATTGAATTGTATTTGAGGAGAAGCAGGATTTGGAAAATCGATCGAGATAATTTGTGAAAATGAAAATAACCCGAGTAGGTCTCGAACCCACGACCACAACAAACCCCGGTTGCGCTGTGGTAGCGCTTTAAAGTACGAATCTAGAGGTCGTGGGTTCGAGTCCTACTCAGGTAATTTTCATTCTCACAAATTGTTTCGATTGAATTTTATTTTGATGGCTTTTACTTTATATCAGCCTACTATAAGTTTGTTTTTATTTCGCTTATTATAGGAGCAAGTGAGGGAATTCCTTAATCGCTTTGCAACAAGCCGTTTGAGCATGACTCAGAAAGAGTTTGAAGTGAAGGCAGATGAAATAAAAATCGAAGACCTGGCTCGATTCTTGAATGAACGTGCGACTCGGTTCGATCCGAATCTACCTGACATGCAGAAAATATTCCAATCCACGTTCGACGATCATGTCATGAGTGCCAAATATCATGCAGAATGGATACCGCCAATGGTGAGTAATACTTACATGCAGTAGAATCACACTGGCATATCTTTTAACTTACTGTAGTTGATACTCTGACCAGGGGACGGTATAATCCAGCTGCAGGCCTATCTGCAGTAGATACATTAAATTAAAGGGAATTGACAAGGTTGAAATCTGGCTCCCTTCAAGTTAAAAATAGATATATCGTATTCAACAGCTCTTAGCCCTGCGGTTTCATTGTTTGGCGAAGAAAACAATTGGTTTGTTGGTGTTCTAGAGCCTATTTATAGCTGCCTTTCTATATGGCTATGTCTATTCATTTTGATTCGTGTTTTAGATTAAATCCTTGTTCAGAGCCATGTATATGATTGCATTGATTCACAAGGCATGGCCTAAGAACGGTGGTGTAGCCTAGTGGTTAAGGTGCTGGATTTATAATCCTTCCAGAACAACCTTTGTGGGTTGGAATCCATGAAAGGTTGGAATCATGAACTACAAGCCGTCAGCTAAGTCAGCTGTCGATTCTTCCGAGGTAGGTAAATGAGTAGCCAGGATACAGTAGAAACCCGCACATAAGAACCTTCCTTTATTAAGAACCTACAGCCTGAAATTAGAGATTTTGTACCCAATGAATAAGAACCAATTCAGCCTGATATCCTAACTAGGTTCTTAATAAAAGGTTTCATACATTCTTCATTGGGAAATAAATCTTCACCAAACTTTTTGAAAAAACGGGTTGTCTGATGACTGTGGATGGGTCAGGAGACGAGAAGATACAATCCCAAGGACTAAAGGACTATATTTTTTTAAATTAAAGCTCTGTGTTGCTGGCTACATTGCTTTCATATTTCAATGCTAAACCTTCAACTATCATTTTTTCGTCTTCTTGCTTTAGACCCAATGTTAAGAACCTATACCCTGATTACTGGATGTACCTCATTATATAAGAACCTAAACAGGCTGAGTTCAAAAAGTTAGGTTCTTATGTGCGGGTTTACAAATACAGTAAAAAGTTTTTACTGTATTTGTTCCAGAATATCAACTCCGAGGGCACAAGCTATAGATCCACATCAGCTTCACTCTTCCATACTCCAAACCTGCGTTAACAAATAAATCTGCTTGCTTGCTTAGAAGATGGGGAATCATTTAACCAGAAGGATAATTACTCGTGCATTTGTGTAATTATGCACATGGTTCTAGAGAAGAATTTAATCCGAATCACGAATCAATGCTTGTAATGTGGATAAGCTTGATACACTTCAAGGCTACTGTGCTATCTTATTGTACTGATTTAGGACAGTGGCTAGCGCACTTACTTTTTGTTTGTAAGGCCTGGAGTTCGAAACCTGGCAGGGTCAAATTAGAATTTTTGTTTCAGTAAAAGCCCGCTTAGAAGAACTCCTGTTTTGAGTGTTGAGCCTGTTTCATTTTTTCCTATAAAATGATTTTTACTATAGACAACTTTGGTGAAATATAATTTACCGTGATAGACAGTGCCTTGCGTTATATTGTGTTTAATTATTTCAACAGAATACATACGATGGCCCCGTCCTTTACATTGAAGCAGAGTCATGTCTGTGCAAAAAGTCAACTGAATCCGGGGGTCCTTCCCAGTGCTTTTGCAGCATTTCGCTAGCCTCGGCACCGAACAGCTGGTCGTCTGTGTTCAAAAAGAAAATCTACGCTGTGAAATGCCCAGGCAACCATTTCTCCATTATGGATCAAGGAAGGGGCCAAAATGTCGGCAAAGTGCTGGCCGTGACTGCTGCCCTAAGATATCGAGAGATCTTCCCGATGATTGGACGCATCGCTTTAAATGCCAATCACACAACGACCGTTGCGATATTCAAGGAACGGGGGATGAGGGTTTACTTTTTTCAAAAATCAGGTAAATCTTCAATATTTGTTCACTTATATTCATTGAATAGTACACGAACGTAGCAGCCAAAGGGCACTTAGGGGTATCTACCCCCTCATTTTCCAAAAAAACAACAAATTGCGCTTTTTGATTTCAGAAGTTTCCCCTCTTGCTTGATGAAGTGCCCTTGAAGTGTTTTACCCCCCTGGTTTTGAGATTCTTCTTACATCCTCGAAATAGTGATATTTGAGGTGAAGCGGTATTAGAAATATGTCCCAGGATAGTAAGTGTAATAACATAGTTATTAAGAGGGATGGTCTACAAACTGACAGTATCAATTTTATCAACTTTTTGTCTTGCCAATCATTCTAATTTTCATCGTATCCTTTTGCTAGTGAGCATCCGTCCTGTACTTCTAACAAATCTACTGAACGTCTACTGAAAGTTTGATTTTCCATAATTTCATATCATGAGTGTGTACTTTCGTTACGCATCCCCTACCATTATCTTGGCTCAGCGTAGTAGACTACTGAGCAAGCCCTGCACTGAGCAAGAAAAGTGTCGAGCATGCACATAGGCAATTATTTGAATTCGCACATTGGCATCGGAGGTTTATAAAACTCTCAACAAATTAAATCCCTCTTTTATGCGAAAAATTTTTGTAGAGAAGCCTACAAATTATAACCTTAGAGGAGTAAAAACCTTAGATATTCCAAAATTCAATACCACCAAATATGGAATCAAATCTCTTAGTTATCTTGGACCCAAAATATGGAATTCACTTCCAGATAACATAAAGATGGCATCGTCCGCCAATCATTTTAAACGCTAACGAAAACCTGGTTTTTCGAAAACGTATGCTGCTGCTCTTTCTGTCAACTGATCTGTCATAGGAGTGGTCAGACTTGATGCAACTCTTTACGTTTTGTTGCTTTATGTTGGTTCAAATTAGTCATCCTTGTTCTATGTAAATAATAACACTAAATAATTCATATGATTAATATTATTAACATTCGAATTTCTTTTGTGGTTGATGTTAATCGCATCGAGCGTTCAAGCAGATAAACTATTGCTGAAGCTTGACATGCAGATGCAAATGCAAGCAAGATCCTCCGTGGCTTGCTACGCCAGAAGTGTTGGGTATGAAATCAGAATTCAGTCTATCGAACTTTTAATTTTCCAGTTTTCAAGAATGTTTCTTCTTCTGCTGTCCTAAAGATTAACAAGTCTCAAACCAAGTTGAAGTTTACAAGGAAATCTTCAAACAATGGAACCTTAAAAATCAGTCTAAAGGGTGAGAGCTTTTTATCATATGTTTAGACGTAGTGTAAGATTGATAAAGGACTTAGCTTTAAATACAGGAGGGCTTGAATCTAGTTATTTGACAACAAAAATCAGTTTTTGTTTCCGTCAAGAATTGAATTCAAGATGTGAAGAATGACTCAAATCTGCTTCTCTTAGTTGAAAATGCTACGGTAGTGGAAGCTAGAAAGTTATGTGGATTTCAGAATTTGTTCATATTTTTAAGATGACTGTTAGTTATAATTTCAAATTTAAATTAATTGAGATCAACAATATGTCGTTTATCATCCTATCATTTCTGCCCGAAAGCTGAATTCAGGCTCTTGTACAATGCCACGAGTCACCTAAAGGTTTCTTACGTCCATTTAAGTATCCAAAACATTCCGTTAATCCAGTTCTTGTTTTCTTGCAGATATTGTAAGCATAAAGATGCAAGAACGAAACGATCTTGACGATGGGGAAGCAGTTCGTAAAGCAGCCCAACTGGATGTGCATTCGGGATATCGCCTTTTAAAGAAGGATCTTACCGAGTCGATCGTCATGTGTTTTAACAGGCAAGATTTTCAGCGGCTCACCTATTTATTGGAGGCTGCATACCGATTCAAGCTACCGGTATGATTTGCTTGGTTTGGTACTTATACTACTTTTTTTAGTAGTTCTATTAGCAATTATGATTTGGATTCATTTTATTCAATTGGAATAGTATGGTATTTATGATGTGGATTCGATTGTAATACACCACTTCGGCTAAGCGTGCATCTCGAGGACTTAGTCGGGGTGTAGCTTAAAAGTTAGCTTTTGGTACTTTCGGTCAATATCGACTCTCTTCACAAGCAAAGAAGGCAAAATCAGCATTTATCATGTTTGCGAACATATATTGCAGAGCCTGGTTGAATCAATAATCAATTTAAAGTGGCTTTTATCCTAAGAACGAGTAGAACATTAGATAGCTGATAAAATTAGCAGATTGCTTTGATTTGAATACATTTGAGTGGATATATGAAATCCAATAGCTGATTACAAAAAGCCTGCATTAAAAAGTGAAATAGTGCTTCATGCTTGGTTGTAAACTGCAGAAAAAGAGCTTTTTAAACCCAAGAACTCGACCCATTCCCCCCAAATGTGCACTTAGTCAAAGTGGTATTTGTTACAATTATTGCAGCTGGAAGGCTGGATGTATCTCATTTTAATCCTTTACCAGAGCAGTGCAGTGGTGTAGCTAGGGGAGGTGGGAAATGGGGCAATGCCTTACTTTTGAGAATCTCTGACCCTCTTTTGAAGTTGAGATTCTCTGCCCCACTAATCTTTAAGGGGGCCTGAAAGCCGTCCCAAAAACCAATACGAATTTTCAAAAATGTTCAAAGCCTGGTGGGGGCTTACAGCGCCACCCAGACCCCCAGCTGAATAGATTCGCTCTGCTCGCAATGATTCGACTCGCTTGCCCCTCTCTGTTATCATAATGCCCCACTTTCTAAAGTATCCTGGCTTCGCCACTGGAGCAGTGCTTAAAATATTTTTTTGGATTTTGTATTCAATGGTTGGGCTGCTAGAACATGCCCCATCATTGCGTACTTTCATTCATGATTATCTAATATCGCTTTTAGGCAGTACAAATAGCGTAGTGGCGTGCGTATTGTAGTTTTTTGTTCACTGCGGACAGCTTTTGGCAACGTCAACAAAAATGACTTTTTGGTTGTGAAAATACAAAGCAAGGTAAAGAAAAATATAATTAATATGATATTTTCATAGCCTAAATGTTCAATTTTTCTTCAATACTTTGATCTCGAGGGTGTAGAATATACTGAAATTCAGGTCCACTCATCATTTGAGCGAGTGCGTTGAATTTGTAAATGGATGAATTAGAGAAGAAAATACGCTTTCCAATCTTTATCTATTAGTCCTCAGAAAATTGACAATAAAAAGACCCAATGAAGCCTTTTTCTGAGGAAATAGAGTTTAAATTTGTAGACTATATTTTTGGCCATCCAAAATCGAAACCAACCAATCAGACGAAAGAATTACGTGATGATAGTGTCACATGTTCTTCTTATTCATTTATTTTAAGATTTAATTCATCAAATTTTTAGATTTTCCTTTTTATATTCAAAACAAATATCTATTCAAACTATTTCTTTTATTTATCTACACTAGTATTTTAAAGTTTGTAGTTTTTCAGGCAATATTCAGATACCCGTAGATATTTATCCTTATTATAGTATTGGTAATTTTTAAATTTATATCGCTAGTCAGGGTACGGTGTATGAAAAATGAGCAATCTTTTGACACAGGCGCTAAAATTATCTTCGACAAGTATATTCATAAAACCAGTTTTGGCAACAAATAACAACAACCATTAGCGTAGTGGGTGCAGTAGCCGCACTGAGACCCCAAACTACCATACATAGTGGTATAGTGTGTGGTACTGTGCCACTGCAGGAAACATGGCCTTACCCTAGTCAGGCTAGCCCATTGAACGGAAACCAATCACTCTGAAACCTTAAGATTAAGTATGGGTATACTTTTTTAATTCTCACATCCCTACCCAAGGAATAGATCAAACTATGGTTCGAGCAACTTCTCGGGCTACAGCTGTATGCTTGTTTTATATAAAAGCTAAAAAATTGAAAATGAACTGAGAAACTTAGGCTATTCCCTCCACTGAAAAGATGTTAAATAGATTCAGTGCCAGAAAAGGGATGAATGTAAATCCCACATATTAGCACGAATTCCTGTTCATGACGACATTTCAAAGTCTGCGCTCAGAGGACCCAAAGTAAGGCACTACTAGCTTGTGTCATCAGATGCTCGAATCGAATTGACCTTCTTGTTTTTTTTAGATAGATATAACCATGCTGGTAGTAGTTATACCTTAATTATTTCGTATATTGATATTGTTATAAACAGTGGTGATATTTAAGAAATTGTATTACATACTCTTTTATTGTAAAAATGCCAAATTGCCTTTTTTGGTGGGAGTGTGAATCAGGCCGATGAAGACATGATGGGACCTCTATAAAAGACTTAATAAAATTTGACTCCCCATCCTCCCTCGAAGCTAATATCCACGTTTCGTTGCAATTAAACGAACTCTTTAAAAAGCATTTATAGAGGAAGGGCATTAACAAGTAGCACTAGAATGACACCTCAAATCCCTAACTGGCGATGCCTTGAGCTAAAACTGGTAGTGCGCGAGGGAGCATTGAGGGGTAAGAACTCCCATTTATTTTGTTCTCAGCCTCCTAGTAAGCTTCTAGTTGCTTATTTTATTATCTCGAACTATCTTCTTTAGAATTCACTATCTTGACAGTTGTGAATGAGGTACAAATAGTATTTACTTCAAAGGTGTTTTTGTTATCGTAACACCATAGATACTGAGGGGTGTGTTCTGAAGGAAGAGTTCTTGTTGACGTCATAAGCCCTGCCTTGTTGTTGCTGCTCCTGTGCGGGAAAAGGCCGACAAAAACAGGTGAGCACGAAATCCAACCCATTAGAAGTAGGTTGTCTGGTCCGGTCTTTATACTAAGTATATGATTTTGTGTTAAGCGGTGTTAAGGTTTGAAAGTTAGGGTTAGAATCAGGGTAAGGGGTAGGGTTTAGGGTTTTGTTTGGAGTTAAGGCTTAAGGTTAGAGTTCAGGGTTGGGTTTCGGTAAAGTTTTGGGGTGTTAGCGAATCAAAATTCCTTTGAATATTTAGCATAAAAACCGGACCAGACAACCTACTTCTTATGGGTGGGATACCGTGCTCACCGACAAACAGCAAACCAGAATCAATCATCGCCCTCAACAAAATTTTCTCCTTTAGCGTTTTGATCCCGCTCGTTTAATTTTCCAAACATAAAATCTACGCGAATTATAGCCAAGAAAGCCACGTCTGCATCACATCACGCAAGTTGACAGCTTAGCTAGACACTTAATTCTGAAAGAAGAAGATCATCCTGTCAAATTCGCAGAGAAATATTGACGATTTTGAAAATGGCTTAGGAGGCCAGCTAGCCACGACTTATTTTCCCGAGACGTTCTTATTCTCAATAATAAAGTACGTTATTGCAGACAGCGATTAGAATATCCAGTAATTAATGCTGGAGGTAGTAGACAAAGAAGAGAATCGTTCCCGTCTCTGCCTTTATGGATCGTTATTAAACACCAAGGAGACCATCGAGAGAAGCAAAAAGCTTGACGTGAACTTCGCTGTTTGTATTTGCACAGGAGGGGACACTGTTTCTTGTTAGAAAACTGAAGACATCGGGAAGGTTTTGGGCAGCTTCCTGTTCCTGGGGGAATATTCGATTTGAAGATTTCATTAACGGTCGTTGCAAAATGAATCGGTTTATTGTGGATTGCGAATTCAAGAAATTCTAGATTTCGATCTTTGTGTGGTGGCTGTGTGGGAATATGTGAAACTCACTGGATATTTAATCCAAGAAGATACACAGTAAAATGGAGGAAAATTTGGAATCAACTACTTTTATTGAAGTTGAAGGTGATTGAAAATTTAATCATTTTGTCTAGTATTTTAACGTATATTCAGTATTTTATTTACTTATACTAGGCTATATAGTTGCTATCATGGGCTGGGCTGGGACTGAGGAATTGGATCTCTATAAACATGACACATCACCCGATTACTAGACGTTTGTTGATGTGAAAATGGCTTCGCTTTGTCAATAAACTTAAGTGAGAAACCACTTCACTGCACTGCACCTTAGTAGTTAAACAAGGTGGGCTTCAGTCTGCCTTTAGAAGATCTCAAGGTATGAACTGCACCATTACCAACTCAATTGTTTATCCAAATTACTTTATTGGTGACTAAATTACATGGGTCTGATTATGTAAGATAAGCTGTCCCCCACGAGCATGCTTGCCCAGCAGGGATGCAGGAGATATATGCAGCCTCCCAGTATTCTAGCTCCTACGCCACTGTTGCTCAGTAAAACTGGCTCCTACGCCACTGTTGCTCAGTAAAACTGGCTCCTACGCCACTGTTGCTCAGTAAAACTGGCTTATTTCAGATAACAGGATCTTGGGCAAAACCAGGGAAATGTGTGGGCTATGAAAATACTTAATTTACTGGGGGAAACCCCTTAAAATTGTATTATTTTTTTTAAATAAATCAATGAATGAAATATTTCAATTACAAACAATGTATAGTGCAGAACCAATGTTATGTAAAGCAGAGTGATGTAGGGGCCATAGTTTTCTGGTCAATTAATTTTCCATTTTTGTTTTAGACCCCATGAAGAACATTCATTTCACACCAAAGCAGGCACCAGTCTTTGTAAGTATAAGATAAATTGATATTTGTACTGATACTTTACTAGAGAGAAAGTTATCCAATGACCATTTCCTTCCATCTGGTCAATCAGCCAATTCACACTTCAAACCCATAATCATAAAAATGATTGGTATAGTATAACAAAAAGCTCCTACCACATTTTCTTAGGTATAGTTAGAGCATAAATGCAGTTTTCCATTACAATATGTTAACTGAAAGTGAAAAATTCAGCATCTGCTCAAAAAGTTGATCCCAGCAGTATGCAGCTTATTGGGTTATTTTGGCACGAACATGTGAAAATCTATGCGACTTTTCCTGAAAATATCCAATTTTTGACCCAAAAAGTGATGAAACAATCAGAATATAAAAGATACAGTACACCTTAACTTTTTACCTGAAGTATGTTATTTGTGATGAAGAACTTAGAAATACCAGAAATACACAAAAAGAACCGAAAATACAACAAAAATATTCATTTATTTGTCAAAACCAAAATACAAACTCTATTTCAATACAATATTTTCAGTATCCTCAAAGGAGAGTGTAAATATTTTGCACGTTCAGGATAATTTGAACATATTCTGTTTATTGCAACTAAAATTTTGGCCAAATGTAAAATTACAAGTCTTGGTAAGATCTCAGGGTCTCAACTTCACCTTTTTATAATTGATAGTTGAGAAATACCAAGCAATGGTTCCGACTGGTGCCAAAAACTAGCATTAATGCCAATTTTTTATATGAAACTCCATCAGTCCCGTCTTATTCAATCAATGATTACTCTAACCAGAATGTACACTGCCAAACAGCACCAAGGTCAATAACTAGAAATCTATAAAATCTAGAAATTTTGCATAACCCAGCAAAACAAAATTTGGAGAAATTGGAGTAAAAAATAAAATTTGGAGAAATTTTCAACCCAGAAAAGTAGGACAAACATCCCTGTCAAAAATTTGATAAGAACCTCCCTGTGCCTAGTCATATCAACCAGAGGATATTCAAACAAAGAGGGTTCATGTTAAGGACAGGGATTGTTGCTCCAACCTAATAGATAATAATGTCATCTTAGATAAATATTGGTTGTATTTAATTCTCTATGCAGCAATTTTCATCAATTTCATTGCAGGGTGGTCAGAGTATGTTCATTTCATGTGGAGGAGATGCATCACTTTTCCAAAAAAGCAAGATGTATTATTTGATCTTTCAAGGCTCAACTTTAAGACACCTAACATCTGCTAAATTGATCAACCCGTTCACACTTCAAGCTATTATCCCAGGTGAGAAAAGATGTAAAGATTTAATTGAATTAATTGAAATTCAGGCTAGAATATTGAAGGAGGTTAGAAAGTGCCTTGTTTCATTCAAGTGAAGATTAGTAGAATAATAAGTGGTCTGGGAAACTAGAACTATTGTAAATTCTTAGTTTCAGTTTCACTTTAGTTGAACATGAATATGAAATATGATATGTAAAAGTGATAAAATTTGAAAGAATTATTAAAACAAACTTGATTCATAAGGTATGGTCTAACACAAGAAATATTATTTTAACAGAGCACACTACTGCAATGGACATAATATGCTACGAACAGGTCTCAAACCTTGGTTGTAGCGGACACAGGCAAACATTTTCCTAAACCGGGACAATAAGTTAGCACAGTAACCTTAAGGTGTTTCCAACTCCAGGCTTATCCAAAGTGAGGCATGGATTTGATTTAGCGTATTCGACCAAACCTTATCTATGAATTAATGTTGATATATCATATGGCTCTGAAGAACGATTCAATCCAAAACATTAATTAATGCCTCACTCTGGATAAGCCTGGAGTTGTAAGCACCTTAAGGTTACTGTGCTAGCCTATGGTTTGAAACATGATGGTAGCATATGTCAATTGCTGTAGCTTGCTCTGGTAGAATTTTATTCAAAGAAATGGAGAGATCAGTTTAATTTATGAAAAATAATTGGGTGAGATTTGAATAAAAGCAGAAGGTTGGAAAGTCTTTCAAAAGTCGTAAAAAGGGGCTATTATTCCATACTTGAGAGTAGATTTGATGATCACCTATCAAATACTTTTGCCAACAGAACATGACATGGCTGAGGTGGTGATGTTATCAGTAGCATGCAGAGAAGATGGGGCCTGCATTACGCTTTGCGAAAATACGTTTACCTTCACACTTGATACAACTTTGCTACTCGCCCACTCACTCGCAATGAATTCCATGAACTCTCCTGCTTTGATGCAGCTTGAGCTGATGTATTCCTCGTTGTTTGTTGGTTCAGAAGGAAGTTGTAGTGTTCTTGATGACAGATTGGCAATGGCTTTCAAAAAGGTTCACTTGCCTAATTCATGGAGTTTATATGGCAATAACGGTAGGTTTAACAGTTTTTATATCAATGTACATTATCGTGTGTCCGAAAAGAAAAGTACCCTGTTTGATTATAAGAAAAGATGGGTAATTCAAACTCTTTTAAAGCATAATGAATAGACTTGTCTTACAGTAATTTGAACAGAAAGATACCTTGGTTTTGACATATAAGTAAATCTTACATATGTTAAATTTTAGGATATCTACCCAATACAAACCTTAACACCCAGAATATGTGAATTCTACGAATTAAATTATTCTTATCACATGATTCCTACTTTCAGACTGGACGCTTATTCACCTTTGTGCCAAGTACGGCATGATAAAATTTGCCTCACTTCTCATTGGAAAGCAGGGTGCTTCTGATGCATTGGTTAAACAAGATGGAAATGGCAGACAACCAGTTGATATTGCCAAAGAAAACAACAACATTGCGTTGGTCGAGCTTCTATCAAGGTAAATACACTACACATTTTTTTTATAAGAAACCTAGCTTGGGTCCTAGTACTATAAAGTTTCTTAATTTTTCACCAATTTCTAGTACTAAAAGTTTTTTAAAAGTTTCTTATTTTTAGATACCCACTTAACATCAAATTTTGCACTTTCCCTCGCATATTTCTTGAATTAAAGTGAAACCCTTCTACTAATACAATTAGACTCAACATCCTGTGTTCCTCTAAATAAAAACGTGTAGCAAACTTAAATCAAGCAACAATATATTGTTGACATATTGCTTTCCGGCTCAGAAAGTCTTCTTTTTTTCTCGGAGTTTCTTAAAGATATTGATGTAGTTCTAAAAGTTTCTTAAATTTTTGGGGCCCTAGTACTAGGTTTCTTATAAACCGTTTTTTTTATAAAAAAAAAACGTGTAATGCCCTCTTGCATTCATCATTGAGATTTAGGGATGTTGGCAACCAGGACAGCAATAACAGATAAAAATTCCTTTCTTTCCTAAGTTTCACCATCAATAGAAAATATTATTCATTGCGTATTTGTTCTCTTGGGTGATATTGACGTAGTCTTATTCAAATGAAGAACTTGAAATCTTATCTTTTACCAGCTATTCTGTGTATCAGGCAGTTTGAAGATAAACTAATGCTCGTTGAATAATGTGAATAAAGTGTTTATTTTGGTCACATTTTTATGTGAAAAAGAACTTAAGTGTTTCAAATTCTGTAACAGTAAAGGAAACGCAAAGGGAACCATTGTTGGCGTGATAAATGATAAAAATGAATCTCTTGGTTGTGTGGCGGTTGTGGTTGCTAAAACTTTCTGCTGTCACAAATGGTTAGACAAGACTTTTTTCCTGTCAATTCCTGTGCCTCCTCCCCCAGTACCCCTCTTTAGATAAGATATTCAATCTGATGAGGCTTACTCTTTGCCAGATTTACTGCAATTGCCATGAAACTTTGCCAAAATACATACTATTTTGCATTGAGATTTCTTTGCATAAACTATCTGAATCTCAACATGTCAAAATGATGGTAAATTGGCCACTCATCAGATCTCTGGTTATTTCAAAGGCTTCATTTCGACTGCAATACATGAATCTTAAAAGAACTTCTTCTAGACTTCCATGAAATTTTACAAAAAAAATAATCAGCTACCTTATGAGGTCGCATCATTACTTTCTGTGAATTTAAGGTTGTTTATGGCATTTTTTTACTTGTTTTTAGTGATGGTATCTTTTAAAAGAAGGGGATTGCTGAAATTCTTGTTATTTACGACAATTATAAACTGTTTCTGGGTCTGATAACGAATTTACGCATGACTAGAATATCGTTGTTCTAATGACCCTCTGTTTTTCAAGTCCCATGCTTCATGGCTTTTAGCATTGATTTTCAGACGAGATTTTTAAAAGATTCAAATAAGTTATTGCAGTAAAGTGTTTCATGAAATATGAAGAGCTCGACATCTGCTATTACCGAATTCAACGATTGGGTTGAAATTGTGTTGCCAGTGTAAGTAATATTGTTGGTGTTGAACGGAGTCATGAATTTCTTTTGCTGGGCTGAGTTATTGTAGATAGAGCTGGTGAAAGTTAATTCACTCGCAGAATGTCAAAGATGTGCATTTCCTTGCATGGCAGCGATGGATGTTGCAGTTACATTGAAGTAACATTGCGACTAAGTCATTTTTTTGAAATTTTACTCAGCTGGAAACTGTTTAAGGCTCAGAAATGATTGTTAGAGGTTGTGAACATGATGTAAACAAATTCATGTATTGGCTCGTCTTTGATAGATATAAATGCTTTCACTTTTACATCGAAGTCAACCTTAATGTTTTTGAATATCAACAAAGTGCTGAGATATTCCAGCTTTTAGCTGAGAAAATGACGAAATTGATTCAGATAATGACACTTTTACATCGAAGTCAACCTTAATGTTTTTAAATATCAACAAAGTGCTGAGATATTCCAGCTTTTAGCTGAGAAAATGACGAAATTGATTCAGATAATGACACTTTTATATCGAAGTTACAAGTAATGTTTTTAAAGATCAACAAAGTTCTGATATTCTGTCCATATATCAGCAAATCGATGTTGTCTAAAGACATTATTATAATACACAAATCCTTTGTGCTCATACTTGTGGGTCACGTTAAAAATGGGATTGATATCATAAGGGCGTTTTTCACTTTCTTGGTTGGAAATTCTCTGATACGAAATCACCAATTACCAACCAGAGTACGCTCTTTTTTTTTATAAGAACCATTAAATTTGATTTGAAGCTGGCTGATCGTAAATTTTCTTCCAATGCAGGCTGAAATGTTCTTAAATTGTTCTAACTTTTACAATGCTTTGTAAGCCCGTTTTGCTATCATTTTTGTTGTATTGTCGATATATTTTACTTTCCTGTCCTGTCTGACACTCAAGGGTGTCACCAATTTGCTTTTTTTATCTTTATTTCTTACAGAGGTAGACTTCAGAAAAAGCACAGAACTGATTTCTGAACGATCAGAACTAATCAGGAAATGATCGTTCAGAAATTAGTTCTGTGTTTTCTGAAGTCTACCTCTGTGTAATATAAATATATTCCTTATGATTATATATTGATCTAAAAATGGCCAGCTTCAGCTAGCTCTTAGGTTGTTCTTAACTTTTGGCAAAATTCGAGGCTCGTGTTCTTTTGTGTAGTTAATCACAAATAGAAATAACCTTTTTGTCTACCTGTCTGCTAATGTTCTACTTCCCACAGCTCCACGGGCATAAACCATGTATGTTTTGAATGCTGGTAGTATGTAATACTTTATTTTGGTAATTTTTTAAATATCTCGATGCATACTTTTGTGCTACCCTGCTGAGATTGAAAACGTTATCTTTATAAGGATAGTTTTGAGAACGAGTATGACGGTCTAGTTCGCATTATGAAAACGTATTGGATGTGAATTTTAGCACGGGGTCTAGTTGCACCGAAATCTTGTTTACGCAGAAATTGAATTATTCTACTCTTAATTAGGCCCAAATTCTGAACTGTGGTTTCTGATAATGGCTTGCCATAAAACAGATAAGAACGCGTCACAAATGAGTCGCGGTGGGCTATCAGATACCAGAGTGCTTTATTGAACATTTTGTTGCATGGTTGACTAATTTTCAACACTCACTGTGTGCTGTAGGTAACTTTTGGCTTGAAGTGTCTCAAGATTATATTATGTCTCGATTTTCTTATCTGAGATTGAAACATAAACAAGTCGGTCCGAACATGGGAGAATTTTCATTTCTAAATAAACGCCTTCTTGAAACGACTACTGGAAGTCTTATAATTGTCGCATTTTAATGACTGAGGAAGTGAATTGCTGTTTGACGTACGAAGATGGGTCTTGTTTCTTGTAGGAGTACGGTAGCATACACTTCATTACTACGTATAGTTGATATAGGGTATAGTATATGAGGTCCTGATGGGTTTATTGCACACTGAAGTACTACAGTTTCAGGAGACCTCAAATTAAAGATTGATACCCTCCAGGATGATTATGAAAATCAGGATGAGTATAAAAGAACTAAGTTCCGCACCATAAGGAACGAAAGTCAAACATATAAAATGAAATTCCACAAATAAAGATGAAGGTGTATGATTGGAGAGAAAGTCTACAAATAACAATAAAACACATATTATTGCTCGTTGTTTCCAATAAAACAGTTCTTATTGCTACATTCCTCATTTGTTACGTCCATGTTGTACGCAGAGACATAACCATTTACTGCTGAACATCTAAATGTATTTCTACGTTTACATTTTGTTTGAAGAAGTACGCTGCGTCTGTTATATTGACAGCATTTTGTGTGGAACAATCAACGTCATGGGCAAATACGTTTGTTAAGCTACGAAGAAAAAACGACGAAAACATCTTTCCTCTACTAACATTAATCAACTCACTGTTGACTGAAAGTTTGTTTCGGCTGTGTAAATGTTTGAGATGAGTAACGAACAATATCGAGGTTTAAGGAGAGTGCATGATCAGAAATCTATGTTGGTGTAATTGCATTTAAAAAACTTACATTTGCTTTCTCGAATACTTTCCTAAGTATTACTTTTCTTAATAAGAAACTTCACATCCTACAACGTATGCCCACGTTTGCGAGTTGCTGTACAGCCAGTGTAGTGGTAACCAGCAAGAGTGTACGTTGGGTGTCATGCTTAAATAACTTCTAATAAGAGACCAAGACTCTTTAATGAACAAGAATTAAGGAAACTCCAGTACTGCAATACATTGCTTCTATTTTCAATGTTACATTTCGCCTTAGTATATGGTTGACATGGTGGTAACCTCCATCCCACAGGACTGATGTTGTCCCCCCACAGCACTAAGCACCCTTCAATATACTGACGGTAACCCTATTCAACACCCTACCATGGTATCCCACACAGTAATGAATATCCTCCACAGTATTGAATTCCCCCAACGTATTGAACACTCTTCACAGCACCGAATAGTATCCTTCCACAGTACTGAACATCCTCCAAAGTATTGAATACCCTTGTCAGTATTGAATACTCTTGTCAGTATTGAACACTCTTCACAGCACCGAATGGTATCCTTCCACAGTACTGAACATCCTCCATAGTACTGAATACCCTTCACAGTATTGAACACTCTTCACAGCACCGAATGGTATCCTTCCACAGTACTGAACATTCTCCACAGTATTGAATACCCTTGTCAGTATTGAACACTCTTCACAGCACCGAATGGTATCTTTCCACAGTACTGAACATCCTCCACAGTACTGAATACCCTTGTCAGTATTGAACACTCTTCACAGCACCGAATGGTATCTTTCCACAGTACTGAACATCCTCCATAGTACTGAATACCCTTCACAGTATTGAACACTCTTCACAGCACCGAATGGTATCCTTCCACAGTACTGAACATCCTCCACAGTATTGAATACCCTTGTCAGCATTGAACACTCTTCACAGCACCGAATGGTATCCTTCCACAGTACTGAACATCCTCCACAGTATTGAATACCCTTGTCAGTATTGAACACTCTTCACAGCACCGAATGGTATCTTTCCACAGTACTGAACATTCTCCACAGTATTGAATACCCTTGTCAGTATTGAACACTCTTCACAGCACCGAATGGTATCTTTCCACAGTACTGAACATCCTCCACAGTATTGAATACCCTTGTCAGTATTGAACACTCTTCACAGCACCGAATGGTATCTTTCCACAGTACTGAACATCCTCCACAGTATTGAATACCCTTGTCAGTATTGAACACTCTTCACAGCACCGAATGGTATCTTTCCACAGTACTGAACATCCTCCACAGTATTGAATACCCTTGTCAGTATTGAACACTCTTCACAGCACCGAATGGTATCTTTCCACAGTACTGAACATCCTCCACAGTATTGAATACCCTTGTCAGTATTGAACACTCTTCACAGCACCGAATGGTATCTTTCCACAGTACTGAACATCCTCCATAGTACTGAATACCCTTCACAGTATTGAACACTCTTCATAGCACCGAATGGTATCTTTCCACAGTACTGAACATCCTCCACAGTATTGAATACCCTTGTCAGTATTGAACACTCTTCACAGCACCGAATGGTATCTTTCCACAGTACTGAACATCCTCCACAGTATTGAATACCCTTGTCAGTATTGAACACTCTTCACAGCACCGAATGGTATCTTTCCACAGTACTGAACATCCTCCACAGTATTGAATACCCTTGTCAGTATTGAACACTCTTCACAGCACCGAATGGTATCTTTCCACAGTACTGAACATCCTCCATAGTACTGAATACCCTTCACAGTATTGAACACTCTTCACAGCACCGAATGGTATCTTTCCACAGTACTGAACATCCTCCACAGTATTGAATACCCTTGTCAGTATTGAACACTCTTCACAGCACCGAATGGTATCTTTCCACAGTACTGAACATCCTCCATAGTACTGAATACCCTTCACAGTATTGAACACTCTTCACAGCACCGAGTGGTATCTTTCCACAGTACTGAACATCCTCCACAGTACTGCACTGCACAGATGTTCCGCGGGGTGTTGAAAAGTGCGTGTTATTGGTCTTCAGTTTTGAAAAGTACCTCCTGTGCACTCCCATATTTTGTCCCATTTCGCTGCCGAGAGTAGCTACCTTTGAGCACTACACAACCCAACAAGGTAAAAAAAAACTAGATAGTCTACTTCGAAGCTAGGCCCAATGTCAATACTTTTTATGACAGGTAGTTGTTGGCTTAAAGTGGGGATGTCGTGATTTCTATGGTAATTTGGTAATGGTAGGTAGTTTTGTAGCCTCCAAATTGGCACGCTATTTTCCAAATATCTCGAGAAGGAAATTCAGTATCCTTTTCGGGTTTTTTGCAGTAGCCTTAGAATTACTTTTTCTTTCAACTATTAAATTTTACAAAATCATGGCACCCCACTTTAACATGGCTCTTCCCAACACTTATCAATTAGTGAATTTGCCTCTCTGGATGTAATCATTGTATGTTCAACATAACATATGTAAAACAATAACATAACATCTATCATATCAACAACAAATCAGCAAGAAAATAGTTTGCGAGGCAAAACTCTGGCTTCATTATGCAGTAGTATCCCTCATGTAAGAAATACAGATTTAAGAAACAAAAGTCTGATGTGCAATATTTAACCATCCATTTTATAAGAAAATCCAATTGATTTCAATTGAGAAGCACCAGAAAGGCATCAGACCTGATGCTGAAAATGTTGTTTCTTACATGCGGGACACTGGTGTGGTGTAGTGTATTGTGGAGAGCTTGACCCTGCGCTCTAGTGCTTTTTTACGTCATTGCCTTATCATCATTACTATTGTTAATCATGGCCTAATCCTTGTTCCAGGCCTGCTCTGCGAGAAGATATGGAAGAAGCGGAGCAGCTACACGATAAACCAGTGGTGAAGAGACACAAGCTGGGAACGACAACGATGAGTACTGTTTTCACCAACATGCAGAGGACTGTTGGTACGTTATATGATTATTTGTTGTTGTTTTTTATCAGCTTTTCTCTTTCAAACCTTCTTTACACATTTTAGTAAGATGAACCTTAGTTGCATATTTTATAATAAGCAACGGGTAAGTAAACAACGACCACTGGACGGAGGGAATGTTGAATGAACTTAATAAAGGCCATCACTTTATTGGATTGCTTTACTGCCTTTCCCAAGCCAGAAACGTGCAAATTTACGGGATTTGGGGATATACAGGTTGCTGGGCTGTTACATTTAACAAAATTTAGGTGAAATCGAGGATTTTGGCCTCGAGTCCAGTCACTGATTGAAAAAAGTGTTTTTTTATTTATTTGAGTTTTAGAGAGATGTTGTAAAAATTATAGGTTCTCAAAGAAATTAATTAGATTTTGTGCCAGAGTTTCATTGATAGTATAAAAGTAAATGTGATTATATCTGTTCAGGTAATGGAACACTATTTTAATTGATAAGCGAGAAGTGGGTGTGTTACATCCTAATCACAGTACAGTAAAAGATACCATGATACTTGTATTTATTAACCTAACTATCACTATCTATTATCAACAAACGACGACTTATAATTCCTGACTTGTAAAGAATTTGAAGATGATTCGTGACTAGAAATGGAAGAAACAGAGCTCTGAGCAATCAAATAGTAGTTTCTTTAGGATATACAGAAAAGAGTCCTTTTTGATTCATCTGAAAGGCCATTCGAGAATGTCCCCTTGAAAGAAAAATATTTTCACCGAATTTCAGGATATATGAATTGGCAGCCTCAAGTTATTGGCTTTGTGTCTAACTTCTTAGTAATTGATTTCATTTCAAGTTGTCAGTTGTCAAGACCAATGACCGATTAAGTTATTGGATTTTCAGCCTCATTCATCAAAGGAGTAGTATTTCCTTTCAAGTCTCGCCCAAATGTATGGAATGACTAATAACCATATTCGCGAATATTGCGTTCTATTGCTACAAGCAACTTGTAACCCCTGATCTCAAAATAAAGACTGGATCGAGCATCTGTTGTGCTTAAATGAAGTCAATTGGCAGCCATATTGGGAGGTCTAATTAAATACATTACACTGGGGAGTGCTTTTTTCTTTGATGATTTTTGGAATGTTATGAATAATCGGCACGAGACCGAATAATCGTGCAGCTTTTGTTTAACAAAGAATCAAGTCAATATTATTTCTTTGGCAGCCATTTTGGGAGGCCAAGTGCAAGCCGAGGTAATTGGCTTCAAACATTTGGCTCCAGAAAGAGAATGATCGATCCAATCTTTATTTTGAGATCACTGCTAGTAACTATAGAGAAGAGAATCCATTGTATGTTACTAGAAGACATTGTTCTGACTTCCTTATTAGTTGGTTCCATACAGAACTATTGTTGATGCCTACATGAAATCATTGTTCTGAGTTCCTTATAAGTCAGTTCTAAACACAAAATTGTTTTGCTCACTTGGCTTGCTCCAATGTGGAGTTGAAAACCACATAAGACAGTGAATAACGCTATTGTCCCAACAGGAAATCGAAAGAGGGGAATATAGATAACGCGAAGCTGTGTGGCTGTAGGGGAATGATTCAATTCTTATTTTTGATTTGTCGTTTAATAAATTTGCCGCACTAATTAATGGACGGAGTTAGTGATTTGAGTGGGTTTCGGTTAGTGTGATAGCCTGGCAAAGATAAGGCCTTGCTTCCAGGGAGGGCACAGGAGGATCCATTTCATCACTCACAGGGACGTAAAACTCGAAAAGGGGGAGGCCTGGAATACTTTGATGCCTCATTTCTTAATAATAGCCCGAATAAAATTGATAAAGATACAATATGTATGGAGATTCCTTCAAAAGAGGGGAATTGATGGTTCCATTGACTCCTGTTACTTCATATAATGTTTAGAGAAGTCCTAGTGTCTTTACTCGCTTCATCGAATTAAAAATTACAGCCCACTAGGCAACCAATCAATTCGTATGGTGGTTTAGCTCATTCCGTCCAAAGTCTCTTGTTGCAAGCATTATATATTATTATTTCTAAATTAAGATTCTTGAAAGAGAATCTACCACTTGTTCATTCACTTATCAATTTGATGGAAATAATGTGTTATTTGCTTTTACAGAAGAAGATGCAAAATTTCTTGAAGAATTACAGAACCTGGCTATAGAATCCAAACAAGGTATTTATATTAATACGAACATTTTTGCACTTCGATTACACGCTTTTTGTGTGCTTTCTATTGTGTATAGATAACTGGGTGAAAATATTTTCGAGTGCCACGAATTCTCAATATCTAGGCCCGTTCGAATTCCCAGCCCCTTTCATCCAGCTGCCATTACCCAAATTTCAACAGTTAACCGTTATTATGTCCTTCGCCAAACTTTTCCAGAAGTTTCTGTCTGCAACATGTCCTTCGAGCTTTGAAATTATTTCGTCTGGTGGTGTCTTATTTAGTTCAATCTTGATATCTACTAAACTCAGGTCTTTTTCTATCATCTTTATCCACGTTAAATACGGTCTGCCTCTTTTCTTTTGTACTGGTTGCAGTGATTCATAAAATGCAAGTCTAACAGCAGCCATTTCAGCATTTAACAAAAGCTTGCGAATCTAGCCTCGTACAGGTCGGCTTTATTAAGATGGATTTGAAAAAGCAGCAGCCCTCAAATATTATGTTTTGAGCATTTGTTTTGTTTATTTATCTTTCTTTTGTTTTTTTAATTCTTAGTATGTATATTCAATAATTTCAATTTTTAAGTGCCATCCATAGTCAGAACTCGGTAATATTGTGTCTTTTTGGCTATGGGCGGTACATTTATTGTATTACAAACTAGTTGGAGTTTAGTTTTAAATAGCAAAAATGAAATGAAATGTATAGGGAACACCAGCCTTAACTCTGGGTCAGAATCTTTTGCCATCTCCCAAACCATTTGGGATAAGCATACACCAACAGCGTAAGACCCTGTCCAGAAACGCATTTTCGTCTTCATGAGTCTCTTCGTCTTCATCTATCTCATACTTCTATTGTCGCTATTATAATCTGTAAAACCCGAATGAGACGAAACTTGATAGAAACTTCACTGATAACTGAATAAATAACTTGAAGGAACAATTTAAACGTTATAACGCCGATTACTCGCCAACTTGTGTGTCGTTTTATCGTTTTGCCATGTTTCCCTACTCTCTTATTTTTGTGGTTATCTTGAAGCTCTGTGCTAATCAACCACTGTTCAGCTAAACATTCCCAGGCTCCGTTTATTTTCAACTTGTTCCTCTTTTTCTAACTATATCTGTAGCTTTGTTCCGATCATATTGTTCTAATAATTGTTCTGTAGAAGTAGTTGTAGCCCCAACTGAGTGTCTTTCAACAATCTCCAAACAATACAACCTCATATCTAAAGTGTTTAAGTCTAGACTGCTTTGAATTTTCATTTAACCTTCTTTATCTGGCAATTGAAATCTCAAAGCAGGGCTCTAAACTCAAACCACACCGGTGAAAACGCAAACAATGAATGGTGTCCTAATGAATGGATTCCTTGAAAATGTTTTAGATCTTGATTACTTTCTTCCCAAATCCTATTCTTATAAGAAGCCTTGTCGCACTTTATGAAATCCCACCCTGATTCATCCAGAGGAAACTGGCAAGTTTGGGAGGTGATAACGTAAATCCTCCAATAAGCCCCCCTCTTGAATATGCCCCCACCAAAAATTTTATTTTTGCAAATGAACCACCCTCGAATAAGGCCCCATCCCCCTCAAATAAGCCCCTATGGGACCTTATTCGAGGGAAGCACGATTGTAGCATAGTATGCTATTTCGAAAAAAGCCCACACAGGACATTGCTAAACAGTATAACCACCTTCACCTGAAGACAAATTGGAGAAAGAAACTTGGTGTTTATGGTTATTGTTACATTTCGTTTGAGAAATAGCCTTTTTTGTCATTTTTCAACTTAGTTGATAAAGAAAATTCTGTCATTTTTATGTCGACCTTTGAGGAAAATGACAAACTTCTGAATAAGCCCCCCTCGATTTAGCCCCCCCCGAATGAGCCTCCACCTAAAATTCATTTTGTAAATAAAACCCCGGGGGCTTTTTCGATGATTTTCGGTATTTGAGTATCGGAAACAGGAGGGCAAAAAGGGATCTTACGTCGAATAAAATTGAATTGAATTGAATTGAAAAGAACCCATGTTGCGTAGAATCTTAAGCATAAGCAGCAGGTTTACAGGTGCAAGCATTTAGTCGATAATTCCTTCGAGTTATTTTCAACTGCCCTAGACTTATCTTATCTTATCTTAAAATTATATCATTAATACCGTAAAAAAAAGACTGAACATGAAACGAAATGGAATGAAAAGTCACTGCTCCAACGCTAGCTGAGCTAATATTATCCATGTAAACCTGGTCTCTAAATGTTACCCCCCCCCCCCCCTTCAAACGCCTGGACTAGTAAATCTTCATGATACTGCTTAGTCAAACTTGCATTAACTTCTGATTGTCTTTTTCATCTAGCTGATTCATTACAGAACGAAGAAAATAGATCTGAAACACAGAAAAGCTTTCATCCTCTTGGTGAATATTTCTTTTCTCATTTGACTGATGGCATTTGATACTAGACGATTTATCTATTAAATGCTTTTGCAAATTTAGAATCATCCTTGAAGTCTTAAAGATTGCACGAATGTTAATCGAAATGTTTGGTTTCATTCAGAGAAATCACTCTTAGCTCTTGCTAGCACTCTGGTAAAGTAACTACTAGAGCTTGCAAACTAAATAACTAGACTGATTAGCCACTCTGGAGCAATTTTCTTCCGGAAAAGACCTGCATGTTTCGTTATGTTTACGATTTATCTCGCTAGGTATAAGTAATTGTATATTTGCTCACTGACTTAACTCTATTTTTCTTCTGTGTTTTTCCAGAACGACATTATGAAATAAAAGGTTGATTCATCTTTCAGCACAAAGCCTTCAGAAATTGAGAGATATAAACCAGGAAATCCAAAGATTAAGATGTTTGACACAAAACGACAACCAGAAAGTAAGCGGAAATGCAGTTTATTGCGATATTTAACATTTTGAAGCTTTTCTAGTGACGGAAATACCAGCGATCTCAGGCGGTCTAAATTTCATACCAAAGCTTATAGCAGGGCCTAGCCAAAATACCACACCAGTGGGCACACGAGCGAACACCACTAAACACAACATAAAGCAGGGATAGAATCCATCATTGAATTCACTAAATAGGAAGAAGCTAGGATCCTTGGCTGTCAAGTTTCTATCAAACACCATTTAGTTAATCCTGACTTTCTGAGAGGATTACCTTCCGTTTCTGAAGGATTCTATTTTGGAAGTATAGCCCGTCTTCTGAGATATGGCAGTGTTACAGTAGGTGTCCGCAGAGGTCCAATACTGATACTTGCACGGTCCTGAAAGAAATGATTCATTGGTTGCTTTATGTGAAAGTGAAATATCATCAATTTATAAAGCCTAGTTTACACGAGCAATTTTATGGCAATTTTTCTTTGACAAGTTTTCCTGTTCACTGTTCGTGTGGAGGACTTTACCTAGATTTGTTTGACTAGGACCGTATTTACTACTTTATGTGCTGATGTATTGCATGCTATGATGGCCGTTCATGAAATAAAACATTTTTTTGCCCTTCATAGGCAAGCGCGATTGATGTAAACTCACTCGACTCGTAAACCCACTAGGACATAATTCACTACTATATGTAAAGATGCACTGCCTGCTACCGTGTCCCTGATGGAAATTAGGCCTCTTGTGGCCTTTCATAGGCAATCACGTTTGATATAAACTCACTCAACTCATAGACCCACAAGAAACTCATACTTGTGCCTGCTGTCGTGCATTTTCTAGAAATCACTTGTTTTCTGTCGTAGGCAATTATATTAAACATAAACTCACCGGAACTAGATAACATTGAAGAGAATAATCTGAATATGAAGTCGCAATATTTTTACGGAGAAAATATTTTGATATTTGAAAACTTATGTAAAATTTGAAATATTATGATTGAGATTAACAATCGATCGTCCATTATTTTTAAGGATGATTTAAGAATGTTTCTTTTTTCAGGTTGAAATAAGCCTAGACTGCAATCGATCCAGAAGTTACTCGTGTCCTGATTCTTTCAACAATCCAAATAAGGAAAAGGGTAAATATTTGATATTTCTTTTTACTAGTTAGGCTGAAGCTGTCCATAAAACTGGATGAAATGAAATAGAACATTGTTGTAAATACTGTGAAATACATTTTCTAACTTTAACTCTTTCTGCACACCCACAAAACAGTTGATAAGCCTGGGATATTTTTGCGTTCTTTTTTCATATGTGCTTACTGTAATGTCGTACTGTAATACCTATGCAATATGATGTCACTCTTAGTCTAAATGAGGTTACTATTTTGTTGAATGATTCAATGAAAACAAAACTTGATAACGAGACTCGTTGTCGTCGTAACATACTCTGGTCAGAGCGTAGCTTCTCTTATGGCAGTGTGGTAGGAACCTCTATTTTTAGCAACTCTGGTTGCCTTTTCTAAGGACCCGAAAGCCTCTTTTACTGTTCTGTCCCATCTATACCTTGGCCTTCCTCTGCTTCGTTTTCTGGGAATGTATACCACGAGGACTCGTTTCTCTATCTCATCATGCCTCACTATGTGACCAAAGTAGGCCAGCTTTTGCCTGAGCACATATTGTAGTGGTCATTCACTGCTTACATCCAGTTCCTTTCTGACGTCTTTATTTGTACGCCATTGTACCCAGGGAACTCTTAAAATCCTGCGGTAGCATTTGTTTTCGAATGCTGTGATTCTATTCTAGTCTGCCTTCCATAGGATCCATACCTCGCAAGCATAAGTTGCTATTGGAAAGATGCAGGCTGTGAGAACTCTTCGTCTCCTAATCCTATACTTGCCACAACTTCTTCATATCATTCAAAGCTTTCAATCCCATGGCCAGTCTACTCTTGATCTCCTTGCTGGCATCACCATCGCTCTGGATTCTTGTACCAAGATACCTAAGATTATCAACTTCCTCTAGCTCTGACCCATCAACATTAACTTTTTCAACATCCCTTTAATCCTCCTTTACCACTGCCATTACCTTTGTCTTGGAGGCATTCATTTTCAAACCATAATCTTTGCTCTTTCTCATTTAGAAATGTAACATATTTATTCAGACCGGATCGTGATTTGGATATCATTGCTGCATCATCTGTGTATCTCAGATCTCCCATCTTTGAGCCTGCTACATGTAGTAGATCAAACTGTTCTGCTTGCTCATCGTTCACTACTTCCCTCTTTATGTTTTCGGTGTAGATGTTAAAGAGGGCTGGTGAGAGTATACATCCTTGTCGGACACCCTTTTGATGGAAAACCAGTCTGTAGTGCCACATTCTAGTCTGACTGCTGATCCGAGACTAGCTACTTTATAATAACTTCTAAGAATGGTGATTTAATGTGGCCTACCTCGCCAGCTGACGCGCAAAGTCTTTTTGTTGAGAAACTGATTCTAGATGCCTGTTTTGACTCGGTAGATTGACTATTATCTTAGCTTTCCTGATAAATTCGACCATTGTTAGAACAGTTACTGATGAAGATGAATATCGAAACGTTTATACAAGCATAGTTTATTTTTGAATTTATCTATTAGTATTTTATAAACTTAGATCGTTAGGCTCTCGTATTATTATCTTAGCTTTCCTGTTAGAAAAAGACTTTTGGCCACCGCAATCCTGCCACATGGTGGCCTAGGTACCAAATAATATCCATTCTTGGAATTACGCAAACAACATCTAACATGAAAATGACGGAAATACTTAAATCCAACTATACGAAGTCTGTTCAAGAAAGCATTTTCCATAGGTGTTCATAAGAGTGTGCAATACACATAATGTAGAGCTATATACCAAGAGTACATCTGTACATCTCCTGATGAGTGTATAACCACGAAACAGGCTTGTCGAGATGGAGAGTTTTGTCTTTGGAGTCTTTTTCTTCTTCTTAGTAAATCCAACTATTTACAGTCAAATGGTCTGTTGTGCCAACAAATTGATAGTTGATATATACTACTCTAAACATATGATAACAATTTATCATTCTTTTAAATTAAAAGTTGTTATCTCTTTTGCTTATTATCTCAAAGTAATCAAAGGATTCTTTCTGCCCAAACTGAGAAATGTGCACGCCTATGCACGTGGAGTTGATAGACTTAATCTTCGGACCTGCTTAGAGAAGCAATGCGAAGCAGGTCGGAAGATATATGTCAAATAACTTCTTGTCGACAAGGGAGGATATTTTTCATTTTGGCCACAAAACATCCTTTAGCGACATTGAAATCATTCGCAAAGAACAGACATTGGACAATCATTTTCACCCCCTCATTCACAAGAGTATTTTTATAAAATAAGACACTCCCTCTTTAAGCTACCAAACTTGATATATCATTGGTTCTGTCAGAAATTACTTTTTCTTCGTTTTGAGTCCCATACCAAACATTTTATAACTTGACCCTTTTGGTTTATTTTATCTCTTTCTCTCAGATCTTGGCTCTAAGCGGTGCGGTCTTTCATTGAAGACTTGTAGTGAAGACAGCTCCATGCTTGAGAATGGCATCAGCAAGATGAACAGTACGCATCTGTTTACTAGAGAATCGCTGAACGGACAAGAAATCAGGAGCAATAACGAAGACACAGGATTGCTCTCTGAAAGCAAATCAGATCTACTGCCATCAAGTGACTGCAAGGATTCAACACTTGGTGAATTTGTGAACGGAGAAACACGTGGAGAAATCAGTGTGCTTGACGAGGCCAGACAGGATGTCATGCTAGATGACAAGCAGCCGGTTCCAGAGGGTGATCCATCTCTTAGATCTGAAGGTATCGAAACATTGAAGATAAGCTCTGTTGAGAGTCTTCAATCCTTAGAAAAAATCCAATCGCCAACAGAAAATATATCCAAGCTACAGGACATTACCATCAAAGATAATGAAGAGGAAGGTTTAACGAATGATGATGCGGGGTCTGCATTTGACCAGCAACGATCAATTGGTTTTAAACAGATACCAGAGCCAAGCGGAGGCGGTGATAAGGATTTGAAAAGTGAAGAAAGCAACGACTTAGGGGAATTGAGTGGTCCTTATGAGGATTTAGGTAAAGAAGAGGACAATGTTATAGGGGGGCTAGGTGAAGCCAAAGAAGATTCAAAAACAGAAGAAAATAATGTTTCTACAGAATTAAGTGGAGCTAATGAGAATTCGAAATTTGAAGGGAATGATGCTACAGGAGGATTGCATGAAACCAAAGAGGACTCGACAACGGAAGAAAATAAAGTTTTTAGACAATTAGATGAAGCCAACGAGGATTTGGAAACAGAAGAAAATTGTGTTCCTGGGGGATTGATTGAAGCGAGTAAGGATTTGAAAACAGATGAAAATAATGTTTGTGCGCAATCAAGTGAAGCCAATAAAGATCTGAAGCAAGTGCAAAACAATGTTTCAGGAGAATTAATTGAGATGTCAACATGTGATGACAAACTGGGTTACGCTGAGACCAATGTCCAATATATCATTGATAAGGATGATGAAAATGCCAGAGTCACACAGAGCACACATTCTAACCAGCTTGTTGAATTCGAGGTCGAGAGCAAGGATGCTTCAACAGAAGGGAATTCTACGCGTCCACTGCTCTCCAAGGATGGAGATTCTCTTGATGAAAGTCAGATAGAAGTATCTATTAGTGATGATGAAAATCACAACGAAATGTTAACCAGCTCTGACGTATCACTGACGATCACTAAAGATACAGAAATGGGTAACATTCAGGAAGTATTACATGGGGAGAACGAACTCCAAAATATTCAGGATCGTGCCTTGAAAAAAACTGACGGTGGAGACATTGATGATTCTATTTTTGGAACAAATAACAACCAGAAAGCAGTTGAATTTGACAAAAATACCTCTGTAGGTCAGGCAATTAAAGTAGCAGGCAATACAAATGACGAGGGCTCTGAAATTGAAGAAAAAGATGCTGATAATTGCCCTGTGAATGTGGCAGAAATGAGTGCTGTGGACTCATTAACAAACACTCATCATGCGGATGAAAGTGCTTCATCTTCCCTGAATGACTCTGAGCAGGATCATGTTAAAGATGATATTGAAGATAATTCGTTAGAATCGGGCAGGATTTTGGACGATACTACCGTCAAAAGTCTTATCAATAAGAAAGATGAAGTGCTCGGAACTGGGGGTATGAAACGAATAGATGATCAGGGTGATTCTGTAGAAATTTCAGTCGATAATTCTACAGACTTGGTTGAGGATGAAGAAGTGCAAAATACTAATAGGGACATCATTTCGTCCCATGAAAGTGATTCGGACAATACTCTTAATTTAGACGACATCGAGATACTAGAAATCAACGAGAATGAAGTTTTGGACAAGCCTCGCATTGAAGAGCCTGATTCAAAATGCAAGGCTCTATTTGACGTAAACGAGGCCCTACCAACAGGGGAGGATATTGGAAACTCGGAACACAGCCCGTTCGAGAATATTGCAGGGGATACCACTTTTGAGAAATTCAATGAACATGACGAACTTTACCTAAAGCATGTTAAAGGGGAAGTGGGAGACGAGCTTAACACAGACGATAACCTCACCAAAGAAAAAAGCCAAGTTGTTAGTGATTCAGCAGGGCCAAATTACAGTTCTCAGCAAGACTTTGCTGGCAGATCAAATCTGGTTCAAGAACTGAGGCTGCTTTCAGCCGTAACGGAGGAGACTGAGGAGGAGCTACTTGAGCTGGACGGTAGGGAAAGTAGTGACTTTCAGCGATACGGCAAAAGTCACTCATTGGAAGAATTAAAGAAAGTCAGGGAGCAAGAGCAGTGCGTTCATTGGTCGGCAGAGCACGTGTATTACCCGAGAGAAGTGGCTGTTTTACGCAGAGGGATACCGAAGAAAGAAAGGCCCCTATCGGATAATTATGAGAATATCAAGAATATCGAGCGCGAATATCAGGCGAATCGGCTGAGTAAGCACTCTGATAGTGACGATAGTGTTTCTGCACTCGATAAACGGAAGAGCAAGAGCTTGGATGCGATTCTGATGGACGGAGACAGCAAGTCGCCGTCTTTGACGTCCAGTCAGGTTAGCTTCCACGGTAGTCTGGAGTCACTGCCATCCATGGAAGCGATAGACAGTGGTGAGGCACCTCTCTATCGAACTAGGAGTGTAGGCGCGAATGAAGTGAGCAGGGGTGCCTCGCTGAATGACGTTTATCTGTCAGTCAAAGATGAAGTTGACCAGCCGGTCAGACTCAACAAGAAGAAGAGATCGAGGTTCAGTTTCAAGAGAAAGTCGAAATCTACCACTGCACTGGATAGAAACGAACCCGAATCGAGTGGGGAAGGTAGGCCATTTATTTCCTTACGGTTGATGTAATGTTGTTTTGCACCTTTATTATTTTACATTTTATTACACTTCATCATGTACAGCATGCGGGTGAGTATAGCATATTTCATTATCCAATATGGCAAATATAGGCAAATATAGTATGATTTATTATCGAATATAGCAAATTAAGTCAAATTGGCAAATATAGCATTTTTTTATTATCAAATATACCAAATACAGGCTAATATAGGCAAATACAGTATGTTATCAGCATTTGTAGCCTGACAGCAAACATAGTCAAGATACTGATTAACACCCGATAGTAACTAAGCCATTCTTGTGTGTTTACATATTTTTGTAGAGCCTCATAATCTTTCTCTCAAGCATGGACGATTTTTTGACTTTTATCAATTTTCGTCATAGATCGGCGAAAAACAATCATTGGAGGAGTAAATTCGGAGCGGTTTCTTCCAGTAAGAAAAGCAAGTGGTCTCGAAACGTATGTCATCTTGTTTTATACCCATTTCATTGAGGGAACACTTAGCCTCTCTTTCATTAATCATCATAATCACGTAGTGGGACTACTAGCTACTTCATACTCAGCCTCTCTTTCATCAATCATCGTCACCATTACCTCGAACACAAACGCTGTGTTCGGGAATTGGTTCTGTCCCCAACAACAGCTCTCTTTGTAGATTATACACAAGAAATGGTCATGCAAATTTATTTTTCTCAAAATTTATTCAATAAAAAGAATGCAACGATTACAACTCTCCTTCACTTCACGGATCTCTAGTTATCACTTCTCCTCCTCACGTGCTTTCTCCAAGTTCTTCATGTACTCTCACGAATTCACTTGGAATCGAGATAAATTAACATAACAATAACAGGTAAAAGTATAGTTGTCCAAATACTGTAATTGTTCACAAGTTCAAATCCATAAGTCGTGTAAAGTTCTCGACAACTGCTCTTGGGTTGAGATTCAGGAACGTACTATGAATTTGCAACTTATTCATCTCATTTATGGGGGGTTCCTAAATTTTTAATTGAAAATTGTGTCTTGCATAGGATCAGGTCCATTATTGTGCAAGTAGAATTCATGTCTTTCTAAGAACTATTGCCAACTCCGCAGTTGAGACCATGGAGACGGTATCTATGCAGAAGCTCTCGATAATCCAATCATCTAGAGAGTTTGTGTGACAAAAATGACCCAAGTAGGACTCGAACCCACGACCTCTAGATTGGTGCTCTAGTGTGCCACTGGGCCATCGGGGCCTCGAGAAACTCAGGCCATTTCACGCACTTGAATTACACCACCACTCAGCGAATGGAGAGGCCAACTATCTGTAACGACTGCACAAAACTTAACAAAGAGCAACGAATTTCCCTTATCATCCTAACTGCTATTTTAATCGTTAGGTTTGCTGCCTACACTAGCCCATCAGCAAAGGGCCATTTTTGTCTAAAAAAACTTGGGTTTATGGAATTCATTTTAAAAAGAGCAACCACTGCCCAACTGCCTAACACTAACTTTGAACCCTTTCTGCAGCTCTTCCAGCAATAAACTCAAGTAGCCCCTGTAACCTTCATCTCGGTTATTTCTCTGCCAACCCCATTACTATCTTTTCTTTTCATTACATAATTCCTTTCTTAAAATTGCTACTTTGGGCTAAAAAATATGCTCTTCAATTTGATCTAAGACTGGTCTAAACATTTGGTTGAATTCGAGGCCTGTGTCCTTCTAAAATTGTTCCTACAAGAATGAATATAAACATTTTGAAAATCATGTATTTTTTACAAATGTTCATATATTTACATAGAATTATTACATGAGTCCCAGAAATCCCTCATCATGAAACTGAGGCTAGCTCTAAACCGAGTCCTGCCGTTCATACTGGTAGTTTAAGTGTTTGTCGAATTCGTCAATACCGATAACTACGACTTATGCCATCTAACATTCACACCCTTTACATCATACATCTTTTAAAAGTTATTTATAATTCAGATATTTAGCCACATGATATGCAAATTTAATTGTTATAATTCGTCCAATATGACTTCATATCAAACTTTCAGAAATCAAAGACGATTACATCCAGAAGAAAAGCGGGGCAGCAACAGGGATTCTGGGATTGATTCAACATGTGACCTTCATTTGGATGACATCACAATGTAGGTGAATGTATGATACCACGAACCCCGAAATACTGCCCAAATTGCAACTTATTCGAATGGCTCACTGCATTTCGATAACAAAATAGCAGACAACCATGTTGTATGTGAGCAATATAGTGTCTTGAAAGCTCGCTTTGATACTGGAAAACGGTTTTTTAGTTTAATTTTTTCGCACTTTCTCGACAAGCCTTTATAATCATAATCTATCGCACCAATTACATAAACTCGGCTTCTTCCAAGCCTTAACTTTTGAGCTGTATGGCACAATCGCTAAGGCACTTGGTTTTTAACCAAGGGGTTGTGAGTTTGATTCCTACCACCTGCATTATCTATCTGCTTATTCTCTGCTGGTGCCACGCCAGTTCCTGTGTTCAGCAGAATCCTTCTTATCCGTTTTAAAAGCCAAAATTCACAGTTGAGAAATAAAACCAAAATCTTATAGTTATCATACCAACTAGACAAACTTGACTCCTTCCAAACCTTAGCTTTAATGCTGCATTGCACAATCGCTATGATACGTGGTTTCTAACTTAGAGGTCGTGAGATCGATTTCTACCACTTGCACAAGCTTTGGTGATAATATTCATGTTCATTGTTTAATCTATTTTACTTTTAACCAACCAAACAGGGAAAGGGAAGGGGGAGCTAAAAATTATATTAATCATGTTAAAGATGTGTTTTGGATAACGCCTTAACTTCTGATTCTTATAGTGCAACTATTGGAACTTCTAAAGATTCAAGACTCCAGTCAGGCTCTGATGTGTCTTCTAACTTTCTGTAAGTCCTTTTTCCCTGAAACCTTTTTCCCTTTCTAGCATCTTTAGGCACATATCGTGTAAACATGCAGGAAACTAGTAATAACAACGATATAGAAAATCCAAAAGTTAGACTAGAACAGAAAAAAAGATTCAACTTCTAGGGACTCAAAGTCTGGAACAAAATCCCAGCAAATTCCAGATAAAAACTTTCAAATCGTTTGAAAATTACACGATATTTTGGCACCGTTCCTGAGCTGAATACCTAGAAATTAAAGCCTACGAAAGGAAGAAAAATAACAACTGAAAAGAAAGCTTCGATCTCTAACTAACACACTACCAAGTATGCTGATTGTTTCCTCTATTCTCATCCTTTTGTATTTTTCCTGCCTCAAAATTTCTTCAAGCATTAGTTTGGTGTTGCGGGTCTTACAATAACATATTGGTGTTGCCTTCACTTGAGTATTTACTTGAACTGTCTCTCTAATTTCTTGAAGGCAGCCACAAAGAGACAGACATCGCTCCTCGAGTGATTTTAGTGCCGACAGGTAATTGACTCGCTTATTCTTGGAATATGTAGTGATAATAATGCAATGAATTACTGAATAAACCTCCCCCTTCGAATAAGACCCCAGCCAAATTTAATTTTTGCCATTATGCCTCCCTTCCAATAACTCCCCATTAGGCCTTATTCGAGGAAGGCCTAATAGCCGAATAGGATGTTGATTCAAGAAAGCCCACGAAGGAATAGTTATACAGAACTACCACTTTTAACTGAAGACAAAACCAGCAAAAAACGTGATTTTTGTGAAGATTAATCAATTTTGCTTAAGAAATAACGCCTTTTTAAACTTATTTGGTTGAGTAAATGATGTCATGTTCTATGTTAACGTTTGATCGAAGAATAACCCCCCCTCGAATAACTCCCCCACCCAAGAAATCTATTTTTGCAAATAAGCCCCCGGTATTCGATGTTAGTGAATAATCTAAACCAACAGGAGTTAACAAGCATACAATAACGTAACAAGCAGTTACATCAAGCCCGGTCACTCCCATTACAGAAAATATCTGACACTTGCATAGCAGTACATGTTTTCAATTCAGGATGGTGAGGAAAATCTGAAACAAAGCGTTACATATAAGTTACTGAAGCTTTGCGTCTGACACTCATCAGAGTAGTACGTCAAAAATATGCGTTAATTTGCTCGGCCATTCCATGAAACAAGTTTCGAATCCCTTTACTCGATTCTCTTCGAGAGATTTTCCAGCTATGACAGGCCTACTATATGATTACAGTATAGCGAGCAATATTGGAAACATAGATGGAATTTAAACATAATGTTGAATTCAAACTTTGAAGTCAGAGTCTTGGATTTGTTAAAGTTAGCATGTTTCTATTATTTTAGTAGAGACACTGAAGAAGAGGTTGACGCTGATACTGATGAGGGAACATCTTCTGAAATCGCAGAAATGGTTTGTTGCATATCACTCATGTCATCGTCATTTTAGGGGAATTAAAGTTGGGTTCACTGAGGGGTAAACTAGATATTTATGATATAGGGCTGTGCCATATTATTAGCTTCGCATTTTCATCTGGACTGGGCAACAGCTGATTAAGCATGGTAGATCTTATAAAGTATCATCACTCTACTGACATAAATAATTTCATCAACCCTTAGCTTTAAAATATTTCTTTTCATTCCAATAAAATTTACATTCAACGTGCAAAGGTTACAAGACGAAGCCACAAGGAGGAAATACATTGCCACCTTAACATTTAAAATAGAGATTATCAACTAAAATGAGATTTAAATCATAGAAATTACATATCACGCAAATGATAATTACAAATAACAATTATGAAACAACAACGAAATAATTACAAGAGAAAAGAAAAATTACACAAGGCCTGAATATATTTCGGAATTGCCTCGAGAAATTTATAATCAAAGAATAGTTGCGTCGTCATACTGGATTCAGATATTTGGGAGAAATTCAACTAGGTCTGCCATTTTGAAAACAGAGGAATAGGACAGTTGTAAAATTAGAGGGCTAACGCTAGAGCAAAACAAAGGATTCAGCTACTTCACCTGCCTGAAAAGTTGTGTTAGACCATGAATTTATGTAATTACATATCTCTATAGCGATTGCGTTGTCAACGCCGCATCACAGTGCTCGATGTACGATACAGAGCGATATAGGAGAGAAACAAGAAAGGAGACTGGCTCTCTGTTATTTAAAGTTTCATACTCATGCAATCATCAGACAGACTATTAATGTTTTGTAATTATATATACTTTTATTGATATCATACTATATAATCGCATGTTGATTTTATGCTCAATATAGAGTCCTCAATACTTATAATAATAGGAAACATTAGAAAAATAAGAAAAAAACTGCGATTTACACCAAAGTTTCATGCTCTTACGAACAATCTTCAGTTTGCCATTGATAATTATATATAAAATCTTGAGATAAGTGGTTATATATCTCAAGAAACATCTGAAAAACGAATGAATACCTCCACTGCTCGTAGGTACGGAGAAGCTCTGTCACCGCTGAAGAGAAAAAGAAAGAGAAGAAATTCAGCCTTCTTCGCAGCAAGCCAAAAAAGGTTATTTTATGTTTTTACCTCAAAGAATATTTGCATCCCTAAGATGAAATTGAATTTTCAGCCCCGTCGCAAAAAGAGCTCTTCTTAAAGAATTATTTTATTTCAGTTGTTACAGAATTAGATTATCGGTTTTCGATCCAAGATAAATAGGAACTGGCATTATGATCTGGGTTAGGATTAGGTTTAAGGGGTCAGGTTAGGGCTAGGGTTGGGTTTGGGGTTGGGGTTTCGGTCAGGTTTGGGGTTTTGGTCAGGGTTGGGATCAGGGTGGGAGTAAGGATTAAGGTAGATTATGACAGTGAAGGTTTTTGCATTTGATTTATATCTACTTTGGTAGGATAAGAAACATGGCAAGGAAAAGGACAAAGAAACTCTCGATGCCAAGGTGAGTTTGTGATGCGGGTTTCCGGATGGTAACTCGTGTGTGTGTTGTGAGGTGAATGCGTAATCCCACCAGTTAAAAGTAGAACTGCCGTTCCGGTTTTTATTACGTTTGTGCGCTTGTAAAGCATAGTACTACGTTTTTTCTGACTTTCTTTGTTAACTTATTGTCTTGGTTTAGAACAGTGGTTAGAGCGCTCGCCGTTGGTGACTACGGCCTGGGCTCGAGTCCCAATGGGGGCATAGGTAAATTGCAGTAGTTAAGGGAAATATTCCTGCAATACTTTGCGGGAAATGAGATTGGCCATCCTTTGCGGAGTCGTATATTTCTAACGATTATTCAATTTGCTAATAAAGTTTTATTCTCCTTTTAGGCCTTGAAAAAATCACAAAAAGGTGAGTTCACATTTTACTTTTATTTGATTGATGTGCAAAACATTCACTCGTTTTGGGTGGCCTGCTTCTGGTCATCTGAATTCTCTTCATTTCTTTGCGATTCAGGCCAAACTTCTAGCTGGGAATTCCACACTTTGATGCATAAAGCAATTTTCAGAATAGTTGTGAATATAATTTCTATGGGCTGAAAAGGGATTTCTCGACAATCAAATAGGAGAAGGGTTTGTCCATCAGGTGAAATTTCATCTCAGCTAGCTGAGTAATCCAGCTTGTGAGTGTTCCTATGAAACAAACGGGTAACGTGACTATTTTGCCAGGATCCCAGCAAGGGAATTACAAACAGATTATAGTTGTTTTATATATCTCAGCAAGTATAAGGTTATCCTGCCTAAAATCTTTCAAAATCTGAGGAATCCTTAAAAAATCTCAAAATCCTTACAAATTTGGCCTTAAAAATATGAAATATCTTGAAAAATCTCTGAAAATCTTAGAAATTTATAAAAATCTCTGTGAATCTTAGAAATCTTCATAAATCTTCAAAAATCTCGTACACCTTAATTGAAGTGTTTTGCCCCCTAGTACAAACATCTTCAATTCCATAGTCAGTGCCTATTAGACATTCCAGCAATCCTATCCTCGATTCATACCGGTTCGAAAGTAGCCTCGTCGAAAATCTCCAACATAAAGCAGCTTGCTTATAGGCGTAAGCCACTGCAATGTAATTTCAACAAAGAAAACACGAAGGAGCTTAAACAAAGCCTATTGAACATGGAAATATGTTAGATACTTCATCTTTCCATTTAAGCCATGTCTGGACATGTATTTTTCAGGCATTCTTCGATCTAATATTTTCATACTGCGGCATCGTCTCTTGCCGATTTGTTTGCCAGTCTAGTACAGTAACCAATGAAGGTTATTGTATTTGATGAGGTAAATAGACAGAGCTACTGGATTCCAAAGACTTAAATTCAGCTTATTTGCAAATCATGCATCTTTTGATAGGAAAATCCAAAATACATTTACTACAAAAAACTTCATACTTCTATAGATAAACATATGTTCCATGCACTGGGTATAACGCTTCACTTCGCTACGTGTAACTACTGAGGGTTTTGGAAGGGTTGTGCCCAATTCTTACCACGTCGTCTTGAGACGAATCAGAAAAATCACGTTATTTCAGTGATTTACGATTCCAATTGAAGAATTGGCAAGATTACCCCGTGCCCCCTTATCAATGCTGTGTATTTCAATTGGTGTGGACACTGGAGGCAAGATTTCAAATGATCCCTCGGGGGGTACCGCAATAAGGATATGGTAGCGGGGATGTGCCATTTTTATGGGTACCTTTTTAGAATCAAATACAGAAGTATTGGTGTATATTATCACTTAATAGTCTGTTGTACCCAAAATTATGTTTATGAATTTTGAGAAAAAACAAAGACAATAGAAATATAGTGACATGAATTCAATGCAAATAATGATTATGGATATATCTTATGACTTGACACCAGGGCACAGTTCTCATTTTGACACCTACACTTCTTTTGACTACTTTGTAGTTCTAAAAGTTCCTTAATGATTCCTTTATTATAAATTCTCATTCAGTTGATAGGAATTAGAACTGACGCAAGAAAATCATTAAAATTCGAGATTTTCCGATAAACTCTGATAATAAAACATGTTACAACACAATGAAGCTTAGGCCAGGCCTATAGAACGTAAAAGTTAATAAGAGTCATTAAAGAAGTTGCATATCTACACCATTGATTATAATATCATAATTATAAAGTTCCTTAGTTATTGGACCTTTAGTAGTAGAAGTTCCTTAAGTTTTTCGACCTTCTACATGTATAGGTTCCTTATAAAAAAGCGTGTATGCTTTAGAAAATAATTTTTATTGAAGAGATTTTGCATTTCATGCAAATTCAGCGGCTGTTCTCCTGAAAATATTTTAAATTCTTCTCTCATTTCTTCTCAATCTATAAGAAACTAGAAAGCCTGGTTTTCAACATTCAGTGGGATATTTCTGTATGAGCTCGATGAAGTGCTGACAGTGCTTCAGGTGATCACGTGACGATGCTTAGAATACCATCTCTATATTGAGTTTCCATTTGCCATCGGTCCTTGATTTGCTCTTTCATTGAAATTGAAATACCCTTTCGGGGGGGAAGGGGGCTTATTTGATTTTTAGGGTTCTAGGGGGGGACTTTATAGAGAGGAGGCCTTGTTTCAGAAATCAAAATCAAGGATACAAAAATCATTTTTATTTTCATTACTTTTCTGATTTATGTCTCAAAGCGAGTGATTCTCGAAGACTGCTTGAGAGGTTGAAGACAAGAAAATTTGACTTTCAAGAACATGAAATTAGAAACTGGCAATATTACGACGAAATATGTCATGAGCTATCAATAAATCATCGCTCTGTAGTCTTTCTTGTATGAAATTAGGGAGCTTGATAGAGAGGGTGGGCTTACTTCACATTTTTACTTGAAAAGGGTGGTTTATTAGAGAGGGGGCTCAATAGAGCTTTTACGGTACTGCGGGACGATATGGCATTTGTTGTGCTGATGATGATTATTATGATTCTGACAACATGACAAGTCTGATTTTTCGCATCAATGACTTGGAGAATATTCATAAACATGGCGTCCGTGGCTGTGCGGTTTCCGTAGCTCACTTGCAAAATTGGTAAGAAATGCTTGAATTTTGCTGTAAATTTGCCATTCGAGTGTAAGAGGTTGATTTAAAGATACTCGTGCGAGGAGACTTTTGTTTTTTGGTTATTTTCCACGGCAGGCCAGTGCTAAAAACGAGCTCCGTGATGAAAGTTGTGTCAGGCCATTTTATCCTTTTTGTTTTGAGTATCTATGTGAAATCAGGCTTAGCAAATCCGAATAGATCAGCAACCGTGCGATTTAAGATCTCAAATGCCTGAAAAGGGGAGGATATGAGAGACTCATGTGAAATAAATCGTATCTACAGTTTATCATCAAGCAAGCAAAACTGGGATTTTAATGTTTAATTGAGTGGAATGTTGGTGTGAAGGTTTTGTTTGTTGATCAGGAATTTATTTCACAACGTGACGTAGCATGGAAGCTATTGAATTTCAGTTTCGGTATGGGGAGATATCTTCTGAAGTCTTTTTCTCATGGTTTAGATGAAATCACTGGCCAATATCCTATTCAATATTACTTGGTTCAGATATATCTAGAAAAAGTACCAACCACCCATCTAGAAACTGACAAATGAGAAACTTTATGCTGCCAGATAGTAGCAATACTTACAAATTTGATTTTTCAGCTTAACAATTCATTTTGCTTCAGAAAATAATTTTGATTGCAAAGATTTTGCATTTGATGCAAATTAAGCCGCTGTTTGGCTGTTGGTTTATATTTTAAATTCTTCACCTATTACATGTCAGACCTATCTGTTAGCAACTTGGGCAGCCTGTTTTTGTATATCGGTTTCTTAGTTGCGAGTTGGTATTGCATGTAGTCAAAGAAGCAATGTTTTATCCAAAAGTTTACAAATGTAAGCTCAGGCTTAGTATTATAAAGGTTAGGCCATATTAAATGTAATTTGCTTTTCTGGTGGTTATTATGCTAATCCCTTTTGTTTTATTAATTTTGTGGTTGTTTTATATGAATTCCTAAATGACATCATCCTGCAGACCTGCCTTACAGAAGTTCCCATGATTATTGTGGAGATATTTAAGCTATAATTTCAAAGCTTGTTACAGGTCAGCAAATCTAGAAGAGATTTGCACTAACTTTATGAGGGCATATTTCAAAGCGCTAAATAGGGTAACGGAAGGAATTAGATGAATCTTGTTGATCTTTTTGAACTTTTAGTACCTATGTTTCTAGTACCAAGTAGTATACATATGAAATTATAACTTGAAATTCCACCTATTTCAAAAATTATTAAAAATGCACGATTTGGTAGTACGGAAGGAGGGATACACTCTTTTTTATAAGAACAATTTTGTAAGAACACGAGCCTCAAATTTGGCCAAAACTTAAGAAAGAGCTAAGAACAAACCAAGGCTGACCATTTTTGGCTCAATATGATGATAAAATTTTACGAAAAATTTGAAGACTGAGAAATAATTACAAAGCAAGCTTATGTACAGCACATAGATAACGTCAGATGCTTAAGAGAGTCAAACTTTGAAACAATTAACACTTCTGATAACAAAAAAGGCTTCCCAATCATTGTAAAAGTGAGAACAATTTAAGAACATTTCAGGCTGGAAATAGAGGAATTTTTAAGAACAGCCAGGTTCAAATCAATTTTACTGGTTCTTATAAAAAAAGAGTGTTGATCTTCATCTATAAAATTGACTGTGCATCAGCGATTCTATCTCAAGAGATTGATATAATCTTGTTTAGTTAAAATCTTTCATATTTACCTATGGGTCATACTAGAAAAATTGAAAATTTGTTTGGAAATACCGGTCAAAAGAAAATTATGCAGACCTGCCTTACAGAATTTCCCATGATTATTGTGGAGATATTTAAGCTATAATTTCAAGGTTGTTTCAGGTCAGCAAATCTAGAAGAAATGTGCTCAACTTTGCTTACACTTTTTCATATGAATAGGCTTCAAGTTTCTTAAGAAGCATATTTCTGGAGGAAAAGCCCCCTTTTTAGAGGAAACCTAACACCACCACTGGTTTGATAAGGTCACAGATTTTGCTATTTTACTCCTGGTATCTCGGCAGACCAATATCGGTTTGGTCTATTAGGGAAATTATTGGTCTACTAGGGGAATCATTGATCAGTAAAAAAGCTCCAAGAACTCTACGATCAATGGAGCTATCCCTACTTGGTAAACCAAGAGTTAAAACTGAGACTTTTGGGAAGAGATCATTTGAATATGCTGCACCTCAAACATGGAACTCTTTGCCTCTCCAAATCAGACAATCTAAGGACATAACTATTTTTAAGAAGGCATTAAAAACTCATTTTTTGACAAGCATTTAAGTTTTAAATACCTTTTTTTTCATTGTAAGTACTTTAATTTTTAGGAAGATCTTGTAATTCTAAGTTATTTTGATAATTTTTGATTTGATGTAATGCTTTACTTCTATTACTTGTATTTATAAATTGTATGCGCTGCAGAGTATTTTATAATATAGGGGGCATTATAAAATCAATTATATGTATTATTATGTATTATGTCTATTAAGGATCAAAGTTATCACCAATTAAAAACGATAGAAGGCTGCAAAGAACAAAGAGTCCCCCAGTTTTCACACGGAAGAAGTTGGCGGGTCTGTTTGGGTATTGCTCAATTTTTTGTCTGGGGTTGTGAGTAATACTACCCGTGAAATCTTCCCACTATTGTTCTTTTGCCAATGTTTTTCGAGCAATTTTGTTAGTTTGTTAAATGAGTTTTCCCAGGGAAATCTAATACTCTTTCTAGCTAAGAGTTTCCTATCTTTTGCCAGCAGAAATAGAAACTGAAACTGAAAATAGAAACTGAAGTTGCATAATTTGTGCAAAGTTCTTTTATCCAGCTAAGTATGCTTCCTCAGGGATGTAGTAGGGAGCATTTCAAAAGGGATACGGCACATAAGTGGACCTTTTTCACAAAGGGGCAATCTGTGAAAGTTAGAAAGACACCTCTTTGTCTTCTGCAGCATCTGGGAGCAGGCACATGCCCCTGTTGCTCCTTCGCTCCGGGTCCTTGTGCTTCCTGTTTTAAAGTTTCTTATATGTATTTGCCATAGTTAGTATTCCTACATTTTGGAGGCTCTAAATCAAGGTTTGTTATAAATTGTTCCTACAAAAAGCACATGAAAGTTCTATTTTCAGGGCAATCTAAAAGATGTTAAATCGTGCTGTTGTGGTCTTCTTTATTTTTTGTTTTCATTTGCACATCATCTGAGGAGTTTTTTCATTTGTGCATCATCAATTTTCATGACCTTTCCTGAAGTTCTGTGCTGATTGCGTATTTTGGCTTCTACATAACTTTAATTCTCAATTTCTCCTTGAGTTGTACATATTCATTTATACTTTTCAATTGTAAATTTTTGATATTTTATATAAACTTCCTTGAATTGATTCATCATACTTAGTTATATTGTTTTATTTCTCCTTTTCAGAGTTGAAATCTTCATTTCTTGGAAAGAAGCCATCATTTCGTCAAGGACAAAAGTCCACCAATGCGGTAGGATGATTTTATTTCTCTGCATTTCTGCTATTTAGCATATGCATCGTTTCCATTCTGATAGTATGAAGAATAATGTTAAATGCTTGTTGTTTTTAACGGTTCAAAGTTATTTAAGAAATTAGAAACTTTAGGGCTATTCTTTTGCCTTTGTAGATCAAATATTTTGTAAATGAATCAAGGATTTGTACAAGGATCAAGGATTAAGGATTAAACATTAGCACACATGGGTTTACTTTATGGTCCTCCTATTTCAAAACCATGCGTACGAGCCTTTGTAACAAAATGGATTAATTGAAACTGCAACTCTTGAGCTATTTTCCTACTAGCAGTTGAACCAGTTTGAACAGAACCAGGTTTTCATATTAAAGACCCTGATTGGTCTGTTCGATGATTAGAAAGCTTTTGATTGGCTGTAAAGGAACTTAGAGTAAATAAAACTGAGTTAACCATGTCAGTGTCAATACAGTATTATATGTCATCCCAATTGTGATGGGCTCAACAAAATGCTTTAATGACAAAGAAATTGTATTTGTTTCATATTTATTTATAGCCAACTTCATTGTCCATTGAGAATAAAATGTTCGCTCGTTCTTCTTCTCTTGGTAAATCTGGATCAGCCCCCAAACATTCTTCATCTTCGTTGGATAATCTGAGAAGCTCTGCACGGACGATCAGGAGCTCCCCGTCTGTTTCTAGAAAGTAGGAAACATCATAATTTGCTGTTTTACTTTTGGGTTTTATTGAAATATGTTTATTTTTGCTCCTTCATTTTACCGACAATGCTAAATTGATCTACACCAGCTTTCAAAGCCTCTGATTCCATGTCCTTGATATTTGAGAACATTAGCAGAATAGAGCGCAAGAATCAATGAGAGGCAAGAAAAAAACATGTAAATCTATCTTGATCTATGATTAGACAAAAATTTAAGTAATGGCATCCCACTGAAAATAAGTAAATGAATCAGAGTTTTCCATGCTAGATTTGAACAAGGTGTACAATTAGTGTTGCTAATATGTTAAACAAAAAATGCTTGAAACAATGCTTCTGATTCTTACAATCTTAAGTGAATTTTTTCAATATTCTAATTTAGTAGGCTATTTAAAGCCTGCACATGTAAAAATCTTTCTTTACCTTTTGCTTTCCTCTTAGGACATCACATGAGGTAGACGGCATGGTGGACTCGGAAAACTCCTCATCAAATTTAAATGTTTTAAGGCAAGCCTTAGCATCATATTTATTCGAAAATCACATTTGTTTTCAAAATATTGATAAGACAATTTTGGTTAATTATTTAAACTATTCCATGGAATAATAATTGCACTATTTGGGCTTATAAGTAATATCAGATGGACCAGGAAATTGTATCCCAAAACTGTCTCCCATTGATATATAAATTGTATCCCATTGATAAGGAATAAGGAATAAGGAACCCTATTAGGTCACTAATCTAAGATACGACCGTAACATGTATGAAAAGCTAAGCTATCTTTTGGCCCCTTGCATTTGGGTTTCTGATTGATCTTATGGTATTAGAATGAGTGGTTCCAGAATTTGAAATCAAATTTGCAAGGTTTCAAATTGCAGTTTATACTATAGCTGTATTTCTATTGAATTCTAGACTTGAAACAAGTAGATTTAATTGCTTGCCATGGAGTTTTGATAAATAAGATTTATTTCTTTCCATATCAATTAAAAATGTACTTCTGCTGCATTGTAAGGCATTGCTAAATTGAGTGCGGTATTTAAATTATAAATTTATAAATTTTATAAATTAAAAAAATTTATAAATTTCTTTTACATGTCAGTTTTTCTTTTTTCTAGTAATCTAAGTGCTTCTTCTCACTCATTGGATTCACTGAGTTTGGAAGATATTATTGACACAGGTATTTTTAATTTTTCTTAACCTTGATATCTAGTAAGAAATTGATAAAGTTGACAAAAGTATGGAGGAAAAAATCAATCATAGCATCAAGCATGAATAACTTTTTCATTTTCTCTCTATGCAAATTTTTGAAATGATTCTTGGGTTCGTCTTCTGAAGAATAGCCCATCTGATGGCAATATAGGGGGCAATTTATTGCCCACCTTCTAAAATTATCTTGGTGAAATCAAATATACTCTTAGTCTTAGATAGTTGTTTTTCTGCCTCAAAAATATTTTGAATGTATTTTATTATACTGATCAATGTCTATGAATTGGTTTAGATACAGTAAAAACCCGCGAATAAGAACCACCCTGTTTAAGAACCTACAGCCTGAAATCTGTGTATTTTCAAGTATTTATTTATGAAACAAATTGATTTGTTGCTCTGAGTCAATAAAGCAAGTTGTTCTAAAACAGAATAATACTCTGCAAGTGAATTTGTGCAACTTTAAACCTCTTGTCCCAAGGGAAATAGGTGCCTTATTGTTAAGAACCAGTACAGGCTGAATGCGAAAATTAAGGTTCTTATTCGCGGGTTTTTACTGTAACCTCTTTAATAGGATTTGTTTGTGATCACTATAGGCCAGTGTGCTGACCTCATTGGCCTGCTTTATGAAGGACAAGGTCCTTGGTTGGAAAGGTGGTGGAGCCCTATTGCAAATGTGTGTCGTAGCACACTTGTGGAAATATATCCCTGGGTTTCACTATGCCTTACGAATTTGCAGCTAAGAAATACTATAGACATAGTGAAACCCTTTATTTAAAATTTTTTCAAATATTTGACAGGACAGTTCTACAAAGACTTTTACTAAAAAAATTACAATAAAATCACTTAAAGTAAAAATCATTACATAATGCTGTTTTTCTCATGCCCTTTTAAAATTTTTCCACAGAACCTGTTGATGACTGGTCAGAGGTTAGTATATCATTTTCAATCTGTATACTTTTTTGAAAGGAAAATCACTCCAGCAGGATTTTAACTCACAACCCCTGACTCGGCACGTGATTGCTCCGCCAACTGACTTTTGCACACTCAGTTGGTTTGATGCTGATCTGGCAAGTCACTGGTCGTGTTTTCAAATCTAACTAGGGTCATTCACACCAAGCTCTTTTCATTGATTTTCCAGATCCCGCTTCTTCTCAAATATCATTTTTCACTTGTTTTTCATCATTATTCACATAAAAGATTTTATTATTTACACTCTATACTTTAAATAGCCTGCTGTACTAAACAAGTTATAGTGAGGAAAAGAAATGACAGTTTGTAGTCTCCCCCTCTCTGAACGAAAAGTTTGTTGAAAGTTTTTATCCCTTCCTCAGTCTCCTTATTTGAAATTTTTAGGCCAAAGTAAAAATAATTGCTCGCATCATCCAAAATGTTCATGTTTAGTTCGTTACAAGAGTTTTATAAAGTATTACAGGTTTCAAGTGATTGCAAGGCCGGTAAACAAATTGTTAAATAGAAATCAACGCTCACTTGAATACCAGTCATAAGCTGGAGATATTTTAAAAGATGTCTTTGACAAATTATGATTTAAAAAAATGCTAGTAAGTCTACAATTCAGAAATTTAACTAAAAGTTTAGGAATCCTTAGCAAAGATGAGGGATGAGAGAAAATAATTAGAGGCCTTTGAAGATGAATGGAAAATTTGAAACTTTGATTTTTGATCCAAGAAATAAGTTGGTCTTTATTTTGAATGAATGATGTCTAAAATGTTTGAAAAGTCCGTTTCCTATGCTGAAGCATCTTGCCCACTTTCATTGTTCTGCTCAAGTTTTTACAAGGCATCTTATTGCTCAAATTATTATAAAAATACTTCATTTTGAAACTTATTTGTTACTGCATATCATGAATTGCAAATAAAAACAGTAAAGTCTAAAATTCCTTCAAATTTTGAGACTGTTTATTCATGTACCCCTTTTTCTACTCGAGTTCTTTATTTCATTAAAGGTTGCTGAAAATGCCAGCCCGAAATGAATTAAAGACTTGATAATCTCATTTTAATTGTTATAAAAGAAAGCCAAGTTCAACTGCTATTATTTCATCCAGCAAATATCACTCTTGTATGATGTAAAGTGGTCTTAAATTACTTTGTAAATCTAGGTCTGATGTAAGCTCAGGATGCTTTGGCAGTCATTTCATCCTCCTTGTTTGAATTCCTTTGATATGAGAGTGTAGTTCACAGTTATGTTTTTTATAGGAAAATATCCCCAACTAAATTTTACCTTATTTTCATTTCAAATCTTTGCCCTTGCAAGTGTTTTATTTTCACTTCCAAAGTCCTGCTTACGTCTTCCATGACAAGCCGAGGAGGGGTACTTATCACATTTCATGACAGGGATGATCATATCAGACCAATATGTCAGAACCCCAAATTTTGATCTAAATAGTTTGAATATCCTAATTATGTTGTAGCATGAATATTTGGATCACATACCCTAAATGCATTGACTGACTACCACATTAGATTCCAAATATGTTTCCTTCGGCCTTCAAAATTCTAGATTCAGCCCCCTGGGACGAGAGGATCGCAAAATGTAATTCAGGCCACCTGACTATTAACACAGCATTGTGTATCATTTTGATTATTTTTATGTCCAGTATGACTCAGACCTGGCAATTAAGAATGAACCGGAAACCTGGAGCAACTTGGTTGAAAGGAAAGTCCAACGGAAGCTACATGCTAAAGACATCAAGCGACAAGATGTTATTTACGGTGAGATACTGCTATGAGATTGTTTATGATTCCATTCTAAGAATAGTATAACCCCCCTATGATTATAGTTTAACTATACCTTTTTCGAATGTCACTATTTCCTAATAAACTATGATTTCATTTTCTATTCCGTAGAGTTGATATTTACAGAAAGCAACTATGTTCGAACACTGAAAATCGTTTCGCGGGTTAGTAAGTTGTTTAATTGTCTGGTGTCAGGTCAATATTTTTACTCTTACTTTTAGTTTAATGCATTTTAAAGCCTTTCACTCTTTTCCTCAAGCCTAAGCTGCTAAACCTATAGCAGATCCACATCAGTGGGAATCTATCTTCAAATCGAAGGAGTATATCCATTGAAACCTTTAGCTGGCATGTTTTGATTAAAGGAAAGGTTATTCCACTTTTAAGCAAGAAAACAAATCGTTCCAACAAAAACAAACTCACTACACGTATTACAAGCTCCTAGTGTGTTTGGTTGCACCCATTTGCACGAAAGCTGCCAAGTTGAAACGACTGCTCAAAGGATGCTCTATTTTTTTGATAGATATATCGCACTGGTTTCAAAAGAGAGCTTGGTCTGGACGATCAAACAATCGAAGAACTTTTTCCCAGAATTGACGATCTCTTGGAAATAAATGGTAGGTATTTTTTGTGACTTACCTGCGAATCTGGTTTAAATTGTTATTTATGATCATTTGATTATTTAATTTGTGATAAAAGTCTAAATATTATGCAAATGAAATTCTATGGATGTTATTAAATTTGAAAAAACTCAATATAACCTTATTTATTACTTAACACACTAGAGTGCATTTCATGAATATTTTTGAAGATATTTTTTGTTACTTGAATTTACTTAAGCAAAATTGTCTTCCTGTTAGGATTCCTGAAGCAAAATAGTCGAAGAATCTTCAGCGCTTAGATTCCATGATGAAACTTCATCAACTGAAATCGTTTATAGCTACCTTGTCAAGATTTTATGATGTAGGCTAGTGGCTAGTTTTGGTTGCTATGCGTTGCTAAGGGGCATATTCCATCATGCATTGCGCGGAAAGAGACCAATTGATGATTAATTGCTTTAGACATCTGAATAGCTTTGATTTCTCCTCAGGAACATTTTGTAAAAAGATGAAAAAGCGACAAGAAGAAAGCAATAATAACGTGATAGAGGACATCGGGGATATCTTGGTTGATCAGGTTGGATATTTTTTCTAGTTGATTTGTACATTGATATCAATGAATATATATGAATATGAATATGTACATATTGGTACAACAAAGACGAGTAGATGATACTTAATCCGAATCTCTGAATATGTACAAATGCATTGTGAATTTCAATTAATGCACATAGATATTTTATTTGAATATACAGTGGAATCCCCTTATAACAAACTCCAAAGGGAACCTAAAAGCTGTTTGTTTCATCGGGAGCTCGTCATACTGGGATAATTATGGCATAAGACAGAGTCCAAGGGACCAGACATTTAGTTCGTTATACCAGGAGGTTTGTTGTATCCTGGGTCCGTTATATCAGGATTCCACTGTATACATAAATAGTATGTGCCATTGTTTTGATGAAATGTTCTTGGTCAAAATTTTTCCACAACGAATTTTTCTGATCGGGAAGCTTTTCGAGTTAGTTGGTGATTTTATGCTTAATGCATTAAGGGTGACTTATGTTAGGTTCATTCCTTCATTCCCATGGGTAGCATTTCTTACATCGCTAAAGGACTGCATGTATAGGTTACTTATAGTTTTAAGTGGTTAAAGCTACAATATTGTAATTTATTGTAATTCTACTCATGTTATTAATAACAGCATAGTCATAAGAATGAGTTACAGACCATACCTTATGAATTGATGTTAATACAACATGGTTCTGAAGAAGGATTTTTAATCTGAAAAATGAAATAATGCCTCACTGTGGATAAGCCTGGAGTTGTGAACACCTCAAGGTTACTGTACTAACTTATTGTCCGGGTTAAGAACAGTGGTTGGCACACTCGAGTTTGGTTGCAGCAACCTGGGTTTGAGACCTGATGGTGGCATATGTCAATTGCAGTAGCCTGCTCTGGTATAATTTAATTACAATGTTAGACCATGCCTTGTTAATTAATGTCATAAGATTGAGATAGTTTAGAAACCACAGTGTCATCTTTTTGTGCGGAAAACTGTGTTTATTTGCTTTGACCCCTTTTGTTAGATTGTACTCTCGTTCTGCTCTACTTAGCGAATGAGTCATTTGACGTGCTGTATTTCTCATTGTTTTCTTTTGTTAGTATGCACTTTCGTTCTGCTCAACAAGATCGCTGCCTGATGCACTGTGAATACAATGTGCCTATTATTTTGACTATCTCCCTCCTTTGACCGCGTTAGCATCTTAGTTGATAAAGAGTTAATTTCAGACTAAATCCTGAATCAAGCTGAGTTATTTAGGAAAATAGCAGATGGTTGCGTTTGGTCCTGATCTTGTTTTTTTTTTTTCAACTTCGACTTTTCCTTTTTCAGTTCAGTGGTGCCAATGGAGATTTCATGAAGGAAGTGTACGGTTTCTTCTGTAGCAGGCACATACAAGCTGTCACTCTGTACAAGGTACGCCTTTAAGTCAGAACTTCTTGCATCTAATTCTAGGCGTGAGTGTTTTTGGAGTGTTTTTGGAGAAATTCGTTTCTTTGAAGCAATTTTAGGGAAAATGAGTTTGCTCATCTAGCTTAAAACGCCGCTATTACCACAAGAAATTAGGCCTAATTCATCTTTTACCACTCATGAATCGGTATGGTTACAGAAGATTGGTTAATGACAATTGAGATGACACCTCAAAATGCGAAAGAAGCTCTACCATACTTTATAATTGCCTTTGTTTTAAAGAACTTGAAGTGAAGATAATGATAACATGTTTTCTGCAAAGTCAATTATGAATATCTTTATTTGGATGTTTATTTATTGTAAATTCAATTATTTATCCTCGTTCCAGGAGCTGCTAAAGACGGACAAAAAGTTTGCGCTTTTTGTTAAGGTTTGAATTACCAACTATTCCTTTTCAATAACTTCTATATTTCATTGCTTAAGTTTTTCATTACGTGCTTAATTTATCAGTGTTCTTAAAGGTGCACAAATTATTTGAATATTGGCATGTTGAGTGGTAATTCACTTCATTTCAGTTCAACCTTTTATTTCCCACAGAAATGCATGATGCAGAATCCTCTGGTACGAAGATTATCTATCCCAGAATGCATCACTCTGGCCACACAACGACTAACAAAATATCCATTACTCTTTGAGGCAATATCAAAAGCTACTAAAGGTGATTACTTTTCTATCGAAAATGCCTTTTTCTTACACTACGTTCACACTGACACGATTTATCCTTTAGTTTCTCTAGATTCCTTTACAGCAAATCAGGAGCTATCTGATTGTCCAATTGTCCATTCGAGAACTTGGTATAGTTAAAGCTGATCTAATAGCCAGTTTTAGATCTGAGTGTAGAATTGTCGTCGATCTATATTCATATGTATACTTTGAAAAATATGCCAATATCACAGGGCTTGAAACAATTGTTATTAGCAAATATTCTCGATTTAGGCCTTAATGAATTTGTTTATCCGTTTTCGTTGCAGAATCAAAAAGCGATTACGACAATCTGAAAAAGGCACTGGTGAAAGTAAAGGTAGTTAAGCTTTCATTCTACTACCGTGTGTGCCAAAAAACACATGACAAGCTGAGTAAATTCTAGTATCAAGTCCATTGGAAAAGATTTAAGTCGGTATATATTTGAGAATAGCTATATTGTTGCAGCAAAGACAAATAGATGATACTAAAAGACTCGGATAAGCCAAAAAGTCGAGATAGATGTGAAGGATTTCTTTTCTATCTCGACGTTTTGGCTTATCCGAATCTTTTAGTATCATCAGAATAGCTAGACACAGTAGAATCCCGAAAACTCGAACTTGCGATAATTCAAACTCTCACTAACTCGAACAGATTTTGCATTCCCCTTTACCTTATTCACTTGAACATTTGATAACTCGAACGATTTTGATCGTCCCTTCCTTGTTCGAGTTATCAGGATTCTACTGTTATTGTGAACTAATTTTTTCAGATTTTTCACACAATTGAATTAGATATATAGATAACAGTTTTGAAAGCCTTTTATATCACACAAACCCTACAAGCAAAAAGTAAATTTTGAGTCAAGGCATCATAGGTGCCAGCTGGGACTCCATGTCCATGGCCTAGTCCCTTCAATATGTTGTTTTTGTTTGGTTTTCTTATAAGATTTGTAAGATTTTAAAAGGTTTTCAAGGATTTTCAGTCAAACTAATTTACACCTTGTCCTCAACATCGCAGAAAGTAATTTTTAACTTTGTTGCCAACAGGAAGTTCTACAAGCTGTAGATGACTATGTGCGGCAACACGAAAAGCAACAAGTATGTAATAGATTATTTCATACTTCTAGCGCGTTAATTATTATGGGAATGCATTTGTATGATTGGGGACACATTTTTGTTATCAGCCAATCAGTTGTTAACATATTACCAAACCAACCAATCCAAGGCCTTCATTTTCCTTACGTGACACCTCAAGCTAGAGTCACATATAAAGCCACCACCCTTTGCAAACTTTTGTAATTTAGTAATTATTTTGAAATCATAAAAAGTGCGAAAAGGTTTTGTGAGTTTTAGTTATTCATTCTTTTTTAATTTTGTTGAAAGGGTAAACAATTGTTAAGTGATGAAACAAATTGTGTCCAAAAGTGGACTTTCTGACGAAGGACGCAAAAGGGGACTTAAACTGGTTAATAACATGCAGATTGCTCATTGCCACGTGTAAAAACCATTAAGTCTTTGTATATTTAAGAATCATTAATTTTCTTATAGAGTAGTTAAGAAGAGTAGTTAAACTTTTGGAATTTTGGATAGAAATGATATAACAATCAAACAAATCTTAAAAGAATATTTTCTTCGTCACCAGAAACACACCCTTTCTCTAATGTCTACATAAATTAATCAGGTCTGGTCTAATTAAGGATATTGTTTGATTATTCTTTTGCTGTTGCAGGAATTGATCGACATCAGGAAAAGGTTTGATGTTAGGGGTGAGGTTCAATACAAAAACGGACAAGCATTCAAGGTAACTGTTTACTGCATCATTATTTTTCTTATGATATCTCAAGAAGAGAAGCGGGAATAACAGAGTTCTTTAATGGTATAAATTTTCGCGATACTTATCCCGAAAATAAATCTAAACAAAATTATTTCGCTGATTTGTGAAAAAATCCCACGAATTCCTTTGCAAAACATGATTTGTGAAAGACTAATTATTATCGCGAAAACTGTTTTTTTGTACTGCGAATAGTCTATAGTTAAAACAGTAAATGCTAAGACCGCCTTTTTATTAATATGTTAATGGATATGCCTCGCAGCTCTTGGAGTGACGTCTTTGTATATTTGTTTTCAGAATTCGAAATTATTCAGCAAACGAAGTATTCTGATCCACGAAGGAATGCTGACTTGGAAAGGCAGAGTCAAGTCCGTAGGTAAGTCGATTTCAAGGAATATTCATCTTTCGTGCCCACACGTTGAAATGACTTCACTGTCTGCCCCTTTGCCCCTTTTTTGCGTTCTAACCAACAATAGTAGCATTAATTCCCCACCTCTTGAACGGTTATAGGATCGTTGCAATTTGCTACAAGAATTCTTCACTTTTTGTAGAAACGAAAGCTGTACTTCTGGCAGATAAAATTTTCTTTCTTCACGAAAAAGACCAACGCTTCAATCTGCTGGCTTTGGACAACAAAGCGCCAGTCATTTACATCCGCAGCTTAATGGTGCGTGAGGTAGCCACTGGTATGTAAAGAATTATTTTAAATCTTTAAATAAATAGATCTAAGTCTTGATTCGAAGCCCTCTTTTGCCACTCATCCACATTTTCATACCCCCTGAAATGCAAAGAAGAGCTACCTTAGCTCATTCATTATCGTAGTCACTGGAGGGAAGACTCGTCAAACCAGGGGGTAAACTCAGTCAACCGTCATAGACGTTTATTTACCTCTACTAAGGCGACCTCGTATGCAGTGATGTAATGCAGACTAGTCGTGTACCTTTCCCTTGTTGAAATAAGGCCACTTAATTGGCCTTTCGAAGGCAACCATGCTAAAATTTCACACTTTTTAGATTCCTCGAACCAACGTCTTCAAAGTCAGTGGGGCCAACTGGCTACTGTCGCATCAACTAAGCAAACTTGCGTTTGTTTTGTGCTCCTTAAGGGGCAGAGGTAGCTCTAGGGAGATGTTGGTTTAAACTTTCCTGAGCTCCGCAAAGGCCTAATCAGATTAAAGAGATTAATTGCCAACTGTTATCGATTTCTTTACATTGCGTGTAAAATCATCTGTTTTTAGATATGAAAGCTCTGTACTTGGTGAACAACGAGGGACCAGAAATGTACGAACTCGTCTGTCCGACAACCAAAAGCAAAGTAGAGTAAGTACAAGAATATAAGAGTCAACAGAATTTCAATGAGAAGCTTCCATGCAGTATTATTGAAAATATTTGTGAATGTTTTTTCATGGAAAGGTGTGATGACTGAAACCTGCTTCTTCTCAAATTTCACAATTTGTTTTGTAAAACGTCTTCAGAAACAATTTGAATGCTTCATGTAGTCCTTGTGCTTGTTTTTAGGTGGAAAAAGATGTTGATGGAGGCTATAAGGAATAAATCAGATCATGAAGGTAACAGTTCTTTCAAAAATCTTAATTTCAATTTTCGTATTGAACAGTGTGCGGATGTGGCCCCTTGTCATGATACAGTGATCCTCTGATTAAGACAGGTATAGCTAGCTTGCAAATGCCTAGTATTAGGTGCTAGAGCCCTATTCACACTTTACCAAGTCTGAACAGGAAATACTTAGTGTCTTGATTCCCAAGCCGGACTGGGTTTGTGTTCACACTACGACAAAGCCATCTGCTCGGATTAGCACTTATACTTTGCTCTGGAGGTGCCAAGAAAATTGTTATGGATTGATACTTGCATTAGAGTGAGGCTGCTTCTCGAGAAAAGAACCAGCATGCATTGCACAAAGGTTGCAATGAAAGAAGGAGACAAGATGGCAGTCAGCCGCTTGTGAAGACTCAAACTTGATGAAAAAATACTAGATTAATTATTCCTAACCATGTTGTGTTGAACGAGATAGATATAAACCCGATGGTTCAGCCAAGGTTGTGTTTTTTCGTTGGCTATCTGCGCTGGTTGAATTTTAAGTTCAAATTTATGAAAAAATCACACTATAGTTGTCGTGTAATGTGAAAACTTTTTAGAGGGCATTTCGCTTGGGGTGGATAAAGGGGTAAAAATTTTCAAACTTTTCACTATATTTATTTCAGAGGAGAACTTGTCAGATTTGGAGGAAGAAGCAAGGAAAGAGGAGGAAATTCGAAGTGCGCGTCTGAAAGAAATAATGGGTAATTGAGATATTACAAAGTGATCAGTGTCTAGGAATTTCAATTATAAGTTGTATTTACCAAATCCAAGTGCAATGCTTCTATTAGCACTATATTCAAAACGGCGTTCTAACAATTTCGGTGACTTTACCAAAACTAAAATAGCTTCAACTCTAGTCACAAAATTGCCTTTTCTATGGGAAATTGTAGGAAATTCTACAGACGCCATGGTACCTAACATTTTTTTAGAAATTAACCGACTGAGAAACTAATCACACCAAGTTGAATGAGCCCCGGTCAAAGTACAGACAAGACTTTATTGGAAGGAGCTCATTAAAGAATCCAAATAAAATGTGTTTTGAAATGTCATAGAGCATTTCAATTACATTTAAACCTGTTCTTGAGCCAAAGGGACGATTTGATATATTTTGTGTACACTTCCTTTCATATGGCTTCTTTCCCATTCAGCCCCTCTAGAATATAAAGTCAGACCCCCCTTTTTATCATTTTTCACTTGTAAAAACTTATTACCAACTTTGTTATTGTTATTTTTGCTACAATCATACCCTGTTCCTAAAATTAATTTTGTCTTGCTCCTTTTTGTATAGTGGCTATTGGACTCACTGCATTTTTCTTTGATTCTAGAACAACTGCAGATAACAGATAGCAAGTTTGCCAATCTCATCACAGAAAAAAATACGCTTGTCTTGGAAATGAGGGTAAGATATTCATTCTTAAAGATTTTTCCTGATTAGCTACTGTATAAATGTGGACTTATCTTTTTTCTAAGCTAAATCATTTGCACTGAAGCCATGCGAGTGAAATCTGATACCATTAGCAAGGTGGAAAAATGTTTTTGACCAACCAGGGCATCTCTTGACTAAGAATTCATCCAATCAGATCGCCGAAAAGACAATAGATTTCGAGGATACAACAGCTGATACCATACCATTGTCTCTATCCTAGATTGCACATGCTACCCTGAATAACAACCCTAATTAAGTACATATTGTCAAATGCTATAATCTCTCCAAGACTTAGAATATGTTTTATAATAATAATAATATGAATGATTTAGTGTTAGTATTTACATATTACAAGGATGACTAATTCAAACCAACATAAAGCAACAAAACTTAAAGAGTTGCATCAAGTCTGACCACTCCTATGACAGATTATTTCTGACAGAAAGAGCAGCAGCATACGTTGTCGAAAAACCAGGTTTTCGCTAGCATTTTAAAATTATTGGCGGACGATGCCATCTTTATGTTATCTGGTAGTGAATTCCATATTTTGGGTCCAAGATAACTAAGAGATTTGATTCCATATTTGATGGTATTGACTTTTGAAATATCTAAGGTTTTACTCCTCTAAGGTTATAATTTGTAGGCTTCTCTACAATCATTTTTCGCATAAAAGAGGGATTTAGTTTGTTGAAAGTTTTATAAACCTCCAGTGCCAATGTGCGGATCATGTTTACATGAATGGTTGTATCTTTATCTTTTTTAAGAATCTCATTGTAATTTAGTGAGTAATCTGCATAGATTATTCGCAACGCTCTTTCATTTATTCTCTCTATTCTATTTTTACTTTTTTTACTGCAGAAAGGCCATATTAAGGGGCAGTAGTTAAAATTGCACAGGATGAAGGAGTTTACTAGGACACGTTTTTCTTTTTCTTCCAAGTTGTTTGATAGCCTTTTAAGAACATTCAGTTGTGGGGATGCTTTTTGACAAATTAATTCCACGTGTTTGTCGAAGTTTAACTGGTTATCAATTTCAATACCCAATAGTGTTACTTCGCTAGTGGTTTCAATTTCAAAATTGTCATTTATCACAAAAGATTTCAAGTCTTTACTCTTTTTTCCTATTGTAATCGACTGAAACTTTGAGGGGTTTGCTGACATTTTATTATCATAAAACCATTTTGTACAGGCTTGTACATTTGATTTTATTTTTTCAACAAGTTTATTATTATTTGCAGCGTCCGCAAATATTGTATTATCATCAGCAAAGTTACAGAGGGATCCATCTTTAACAATATAAAAAATATCATTAATAAAAATGTTAAAAAATAGGGTTCCTAATATTGATCCTTGCGGTACTCCATTTTCAAGAGCCTCCCATGAGCTATAGGCACCATTTACCCTAACTCTCTGTTCCCTATTAGAAAGATAGCTAAGAAGAAGGTCTAGTGCTAGAGGATTAAGACCATTCGCCTCTAGTTTGGCAATGAGAAGGTCTTTTGGTAAGCAATCAAAAGCTTTTGACAGATCCATCAAAACGGCTCCAACATGTTTTGATTTTTCAAGAGAAAACTTCCACTCCTCAATCAACCTTATCAATTTATGTTATCTCAGGTTATTTTAGGTAGAAAGTGAAAATTTGATTGGTTTGCAAATTTTTCCTTTTATCCTACATCAATGCATGTTTTTAATTGGATTATATTCTTTAACTCTTCAATCCATTTCAAAATATCTTTTGCGTTTTCAGGAACTGATTGATAAAATGGTTTCACCAAAAGTAAGTACACACCATATATGTTACCTACAAACTCTCTTTGTCTCACTCTCGCGGATTATTTCTCTCAGGTATTTCCATATCAAGTCGCTAAGAAAAAAACAGTTAAAGAATATTCATGTATTCTTGAGCTTCTATTCATTTGAGTAAGATGGTCGCTTGCCTAAGAGTCCGATCATATGAGGTGTGTTGACGTAGGCTGTGCCAATTGACTGAAGAGCGTCTGGTATGCATTTTGTAGGAAAGGTTGCTGAAATAAATGTGTGATTACATGAGGCTAGTTGGCAACTCAACTTGACCCTGGTTTCGCAGAGCATGTTGACTCTGCAAAGTGAGCTGACCATTGTTTGTGTCACTTCGCACATGCGTATTCATCACTTTTTGTGCCAGCCCCGGTTGTGAAAGAGCTGACCCCGAGCTGCCCTGCTTCGCTCTTTTCCATGTAAACAAGGCTCGATTGAAACGAGCCAGCCAGGCATGGTGGCCAAACCTGGGTCAGCTAGCTTCGTTTAATCAGGCACTGCTCAGGCTTGGGCTTGTTTCCAGCAGGGAAATGGTAGTATGCACTACACTGCCACATATAGTTATATATACGAAATCTTTGCTGATGAAGGTGGTTCAAATTTAAAAATCAAGAGGTTGTCTGGTTGGCGATTTTTTTCAAACAGAAAATCTCGTAGGAAGAATGTGTAATCCAACATATACTACTAAAACCTCGTATGCAGTGTTGAAGTTCATGCTGAATGCTAACCTACAATGTTTTGAAATGGGCCCACCATGGTCAGGCATGTACGTTAAAAAAGGCCTCACTCGCTTACTCCCTCAATAAATCAATTTTCTAGGCTTTGACCAACTTGAAACCCCATTTAGGGGTTGAGATATTGAGTGTAGTTTCCACTTGGTGGAGTTAATTGTATTTTCATTTCCATTGACTGTTACTTTCTACTTAGGATGGCTCCACTTCTAATCTTGACTTGAAAGCAACGGATGTTCTGGAAGGGAGGTAAACATCAACAGACTTAACATTTTCTTCGCTCAAACCGCCTTAGTATTTATGGGTTAGAATGTTTCAGACCCAGGGCTGGTAGGTGAGGTAGAGTTCTAGAACTGTTTATATTGGAGTTTTATACCGGCTATGAGAGGCAAGATGAATGCACAGGCGTCAGTAATTCCCAAGTTACCATCGCTTCTCAATTCGAAAAAGGCAAGTTTTTGATTCTGGAAGTATTTTGCCCATGTAAACATCTTTGCAAGACAAATTGTGCTCGACATCTTATGCTCCGCATCTTATGCTTAACAACTTTTGCTTATGCTTGAAATATCTCTTATCAAGCCACTTGAGCCCGTTATGGGCCACAGTTGCCATACGGCAACTAGATATTAAACTGAATGTGGAATTGACTTCTTTCGTGTATTATTAGTAGGAGTAATTAATAGTAAACCACGAAACAACTTAAAATTGGATCATTGCAAACGGAAAACGTTTCTGGCCTTTTTTGATTCTGCCAAACATTTTTGGCTCAAGTTGAAAATGCAAAAATGTGATTTTTTTCTAAAAAAGAACCTGCTGAAAAAGGAGTTAGCGTTTTTTGTGTAGAATTTCATCCAAACTTTCATATGGGGCCTTTGATAACTGCAATCGAGTACGGTGAGACAATTAAGGAGGTGTCATTGATTTTGGGGGAGGGACTGGTAAAAAATCCACCAGCTCTCCAGACAACTTTTCCGACCTGTTTTGGTGTTTCTGGCCCTATATCTATTTATTTTGAAGATTTGAGGGTTCTTGGATGGCTATTTTGATAATCGGCCGATAAAGGCACGCTACATCCTACACGTACCTGCCTGTGTAGACTTCATTACAATGGATGTCTGCTAAAACTCAGTTATCTATCGGTTGTTTTGAGTAGTTTCTAGGGATTATGGATTCAGCTCGTGCATGTCCAAGTAATATTTTCCTCTTTTTGATCGCAGGGAGACTTTAGAGAAAGCAATCTCTGAGGGTAAATATGATGTTACGTTTTACTTTATTTCGAAACTTATTTCATGATTGTAAAGAAAATCATGACGTCAAAGTTTATTGCATGTCTCCGCACTTGCATGCCTAAAAACTCTTGCCTATTACTTACTTTCTATTTCTCTCTCTAGTTCTCAAAAACACTTCTCACGAACAAGTAGCTTTAGCATATTTGTTATGAATCGAGATAATTTGTGTGAATGAAAATGACCCGAGTAGGTGTGCAGTTGTTAAAGAGTCCAGATGGGTTCGTCTCCACATCTGGCTAGTGTTGGCGTAATTTGTTTGGTTTGTTGATCCGTGTCGGGTTCTTGGAGTGCCCTGGTTGTGCAGTGGCAGACGAGTACCAATCTTGAGGTTTTGGTTTCGTGGCCTATTAGGTCATTGTCATTCACACAAATTATCTCAATTAATTTTTCGAATCCGGCTTCTTCTTGAAAATAGAGTAATTATTTACTATTTTTATTTGTTGTTATAATCATGAATACCTATACTCTTTACTAACTCTTTACCTTTATGGAAGAGTGATAAGCTCTGATGTGATAATTTTGTATTTCCAGCCGGCTCTCTCACAGTCATGTTATGTGATGGGGATATTCAAGCACAGCCATCTGCTGCCCAGCAACAGTCGTCCTCACAAGGCCTAGCAACTGTGCCCAAGCGATCGGAGACATTCGGAGGATTCGATCGCAGCTCAAAGTTATTAGCACCGCCAACCCAAGTGTCTCGTGCCAGCTCTCTCAAGCAAGAAAACCGGATTTCAGTGACTGGGAAATCTTTGGGAATCCTTGAAAATGACCATGCGTCCAGAGAGCCGAAAGACAGAGTGAGGAAGACGAGCCAGGGTCTAATGTCAGTCATTGCGCGAAATAAACCAATGGGATCCACGGAAGACTTGTCCCCAGGCTCTGCCTCCCATTCAAATCAGTCTCAATTAACAGCCTCGACTGCACAGGTCAGGATATGTTTCTAATTATGTTGTTTACGTATCATTTGCGGATCTGAAAATAAAGCCTGGATCGAGCTTCTGTTGTAAGAAAATGAAGTCATTGGCAGCCATATTGAAGAGATCACATTCAATGCACTGAAAATTCTTAGAAAGACCAAACTTGGGCATATTTTTTCCTTTAACTAGGGTTAGAGTTAGTGGGAGGGTTTATATGATTATTTATGCTTTATTTTTCACTTTGTTTCCTTAGAAATTGATGGCAGTTACCCAGTTGAAAGACTACCTGACTTCCCTCATGGTATGCCGGCTTTTTTTATCGTATCTACTTTCAAGTCAGTTAAAGAGCAAATGTTCTCGGTTTTCTGAAAATAGTGCAACCTCTCTACAAATCGAATTTCGAAATACTCCGTAGGGACAATCTTATTTGCCTGTTTCTCTATCTTATTTAAGCATTGAGTTGAATTGTTTCTATTTTGAAAACACGGCTACCTCGTGTGGATCAACTAGCCTTGCTGCATCAGGTGTTTATGCAAGAAGATTGCCGTCTGGCATTTGCCCATGTATTTGGCAAAAACCAAGTCGAACGAGGCTTTTAGTCAACTAGCTTTAATCATATTTGATCTTTCTTCATTGATCTTTTAATCTTCTTCGTTCCTAATTCTCTTGTCGTACCTATCTAGATTTGAGATGTTTAGCATTAAAACCGGACATGGTACCTTTAGTTTAACTTACCCTCCGAGGGATGGTGGAGTGAGATGTTTAGTGAAAACCTCTAATGTCACCCATCCAGATATTGACCTTACATGATCGAGCTTAACTTGAGTTGTAAATTTTTTCAGGATGTTACAAATAAACAAGATATAGAATTAGCCAGGTGATTTTTAACTATTCTATCTTCTTTCTATTCTTTTTCTGATATTTCTATTTTTTCATCGCACTATGAATCTGTTTGTATCAATTCCATTTACATCTTCCATAAGTGGCGAATTGCTTGTTGTTGCAAAAACTGAAAAAACTGTGCCGTTCAAAGTTTGGACGTTGGTGTCTCCTCCTATTTCGTATGTTGCTTTCAAACCCCGTCATCCTTCCGTGTTTTTGGAACTCCTAGTCCAACACGACTTTTGCCAGGCATTTCTCCTTCCACCTCCTCCCCCAAATCACCAGATTTTTCACCAGCTACTGCAATGGCACAGCTTTTCTGTTTTTTAAAACAATTGTTAACAAGTCTTTGTACCCTTGAGGGTATATGACGTACTGTTTGTTGGGGTGTGTCTCTGAGATTTCGTCAGCATACCAACTTAATCGTAGCATCTTTCGAAATTATACCCAACATGGTTAATCAAACGATGTTAGAGCCTTCTTTCTGATCAACCTCGTTCATACCCCGTACCGATTGATATGGAAATATTGCCCATGTTTAGAGAATTTTTGAAGAAAGACCCACCTAAAGGAGGGAGTGGTATATCCACGTATTAGTTATATGCTATATACCCCTGAGCTTTTACCTACGTATGTCTATTAATTATAATTACTCTAATAACTTTTAAGCACGTTTTGTATATAATTAGAATTTAGCCTTATCATTGTATTATACAGTTAAGGGCCATCACGGCCTAGGCACTTGTAATGAAAAAAATAATGAATTACCTGTTATTTCTTACAATTCCTTAAAATGCTTCATATATCTGTCAAAAATCCACCAGCCTGTTATCAAGGGTTAGAAATGACTGCTCCTTGCCTAATAATACAGAGCTTGACTGAAGAGTGATATCATCTCTGTCGTTTCTAGTATTCGAATGGAGCTGCAACAATCACGAAGCGAAGTGACTAAGCTGCGATCCGAGCGTCAAACGGTCGAGGAGCGACTCTCGCAGCTGCAGAAAGAACACGAGCGGCAGTTGACACGCCAGAAAGAGAGCTACGCCAAGCTCGAGCGGGAATTTAAGCGGACTGTCGAGAAATACAACAAGCAGATTGAGGAACACAAATTACAGCACCAAATAATGAAAGATAAGTATACCGAGCTACATAGATACGCTAACTCAATGCAAAATAGTGGTAAATCGAATAAAAACAGTCTGTCGATGTCCTCACTCAGGCATAAGCATCATGCGCTGCAAAGTGACGAGGCACCCGCCTCGCGTTCGGACGCAAAGCGGAATTCAAATGCGCAGGAAGAATTAGAGAATCAAGATGTGATCTTTTTTTGATATTTCAGCTAGCTTTCGAATATTGTAACATTAGTTTTTTAGACCCTGTATGTAACAACCGATTATTGTCACCCTATAAGAGTTCAGAATGGTGTGGTGATTCTGTTAGAACTCGGCAAAATCTCTACCAAAATTTTCATCGTCATTTATGTCAAGGAATAAATTTTGTCAAGGAATAAAGCCCCGGGGATGAAAATGACGTGTGCTCTGGGACTTGGGAAGCATCTCAAACTTTGCGGTGCTGAAGCCCCGGTGAACTTTTTTATCAATCAAGAGGGGCAATTCCTGAAAGTTAAACGGGCACTTCATTGCTTTCTCCAAAATTTTGGGGGCACGTGCCCCCAGTGTCCCTTCGGTCCCTACGTCACTGTGGATGCATGGCAAGGGTTGAAATCTGTAGAGCTGCCTTGACTGACGAAGCTGGTAGGAATTAGTGGTAACGTTTTGTGCATGACGATCGGCAATAATGACAATGAAACGGTGAGAGAAAATGGTGAGAAGCCAACCGTTAATAATGATGATAATGTCAATAACATTCCATTGTTTGTTTGGTGATGGTCGGTCTGTCATGCCACCACTTTGTTCGCAATGCATGTTGTTATGATGTCCCAGGGACCATCCGCCAATAAAATTATCTCCATAAAACCATTACTGACTAACTTTGGTGTTAAAATTTTAAAAGTGTTTTCTTGCAAAATGAGAATAAGGCATTCCAGCCTTTGCCCTTGGGGGCGAGTAGGATTGGCCAGTTAAGAAAAACAGTTTTCTGAATTAAGGTGGACATGAAGCCCTTTATGTCTTCCAGTATTAATACTTTTCCAAGGCCTATTTATTCGATTTCTATCTAAGAACGTTTCAAGGCTTTCAGGACTATAAAAGACATGTAGAAACAAGAATTTTTCGAATTCGTTTAATTCACTGTGTACCAGAGCTAACTGGAACGTAGAATTTGGAATCCGGATATTGTTTTACACGCTAAAGCAAGCTTCCGACCGTCTTCGATTTCTTACTTTGAATCGCCGTCACTATCCCGGAACGTAGGAGGTCGGTCCCTGATATCTCACACCTAACATGCCGAATATCGAAGTAAATAGACTTCGTACTAATTTCGATTTCAAGACACAGTTGGGGATTTGTTTGAACTGAGAACTAGAAATTCTACTTACTCATTCGGTTTCACTTTGAGAAAAGCCTCCTGAACGTATCTTATATTTTTTGCTTACTCGGTAGAAGTATTAGTGTAGCACTTAGTTCGCATTAGTTTACTTTTGTCAAAGTAACTACGTCTTTTGACTGTCGGGGAAGTATCGTTTAGGTATACATTAAAGTACTATTTGTAAGAAATTGTGATTGATCTTTGATGTTTTGAATTAAGAACTCCATATATTTTTTATATCTAGACTAATGGAATGTTTTTTATATTTACAGTAACTTGTGATTTAAACAGCTCTTAAGCTATATCTTTATTCAGCGTAAATAATATACAGGAGACAAGACAAAATACTATTTGATTTCGGTCTCTTTCTGTGTTGTAAGGGATGGGATGGCGTGTATTGAAACTTCTTTAGCGTGAAAAGAAATTTATTTATCATTTGTATCAATTTATATATCATTTGTATTGCTCAAATATTTCACGCTTTATCCAGCTTTTGCAAAATTTTACAAAAAAATTGGAAAAAACCACGATGCTTTTTGGTCAAAATTAGCCAAAATTAAGGAGTTCCAAATAAGCTTTTCGTCGATGCAGAAAGCAATTCTACGACGTTATACCAATAGAAAATGCCCTAATAGCACCCTAACCTACCAACGCTGCTTAAATGGATATCGTCGTCAAAATGCTGATAAGACAAGAAAACAATTTAATCCGAAGATTAGACAGGCTCAAGAATAAATTAGTTTGTTTTAAACTTGAAATCATTGAAAGCTTGTGTGGCCTAGTGGGTCTGATGCTTAGGATGCTAATTCATTTGTTGTTGTTGCTGTTGGAAATGGCGGAGGATTTGACGCTGATCTGCGAGGAGAGGAGCGAGTCGACGTCTGGCAGGAGTTCTCTGAAGAATGGGGGAAGCTACAAAGGCCTTGGGAATGAACTATCTAGCTCAATGTTGAAAGGGTTTCTTCACATTTTGAAATCTAGATATTCGATGGCTGGTTAGGAGCGTATAACGAAGGTCCTGATTGATGGCGAATCTTAGCCTTTAGATGTTGCTACAACCAAAAAGAATGTTGGAAAAGAAATGGGTGATTCTAATAAAGAAAAGAGGCAGTCTCCACAGAATCCACACTGAGAAGTAGAGTCACTTTAGGTAAACAAAATTGCACTACACGCATTTTTTTATAATTAACTGCTCTATAAAGCAAGACAGTACTCGACAAGACAAAGACTGTTAGGCAATTCTAGTATAGTAGATATAGAGGAATGCTTAGCGATTTGGAAATTTTTGTTCTGACTTCATTGGCAATTAAAATCATGCAGTTGCTATAGAGAAGTAGGTTACAGGGATATTAGTAAGTGGCGATTTCCAAAAAAGCAAGGTTAGATCTTAAAGCAAAAACAACCAGAGTAGGGGGGTGGTTTTTGTGACCACGCCCTTTTTATTTGTGCAAATATGACACTAGTGGTCACAAAAACCATCAATGTGGAACAAAAAATGATCTAAAAAGGACCGAACATCAGTAAAAACAGAATAACAGTAAAAACAGAAGAAAGCAACTCTACTAGTTTATGTAAGGTCAGCTGGATGGAGATAAACCAGAAATCATGGGGGGCTGCCCCCCAACTCAGTAGATATTCTAACAAGTGGGGCTTCACCCCCCTAGAAATCACCCCTGATATTAGTACCCCGGCAAACTTATGTATGCAAGATACCATTAACATTTGTTGTACAACAATTTGTGAGATAGTATTCTAAGAACAATTCTACTAAGCAATATTTAGTACTGTATACTGAGCTGGAACTCAAATTACTTCTAAGAAAAAATGCATGTATACCGGACCAGAGCGGGCAACTGCAATTGACATGTGCCACCAACAGGGCTCGAAACCAGATTGTTTGGCCATAGATGAGCGCGCTACAGGTAAACAGTACATAGCTTTGTTATATGGTAGGCTTAGGCCATTTTAGGGAAGGCACTCAAATTGATTTTTAACAGACTGGCTTTTGTCATTAACCCCCAGCCTTCAGTTGTAGTGGGTATTGATAGATGACCTACCTATCCTAATTTTACACAATGTACCCCTGGGCCCCCTTCCCCTCCAGATCTTGCATCCACCAATTTTTTCAAAGAAACTTGAGGCTGACATAAGTAGAATGGAAATAATCCCGTGCGATTCAGCCTTAAGAGAATAGCAATAATCAACATCGTTGAATAGGTCCGAATAGGCTTTTCATCCACTCAGGGCTGTTAAAGTAGCAGTATTAGGCTATAATAGCCTTAAAAACATATAAAATCACCTAAAACATTTCATAATAAAATTAGCAAAAAATTGGTTCCCAATAGGCTTTTAATCCACGCGGAACTATTCAGGGAGCAAAAGTTGAGCAAAAGTACAGCAATAATCCTCAACCAGAATGACATATATAACGCAACATTCCCTATCCACTATGTCCCCAATGATTCTTTTATTCCTAGCTACTATGGTTTGGGTATTTCTTTGATGGTTGAATTTATCACTGGCGCGGTGCTAAGTGCTGAGGCTGCTTTGTTTGCGCCCAAAGGAGAGCAGAAACTGCTAACAGCACAAGAGGCTGGCAATGGAAGAAGTGTATAAGGTAATAGTGTAAAATATTACTATGTATCTATAGTATCAGTTATTGTGTCCAACTCACAATGGATGACACCAGACAAAATACTGTCAAAGTCATCATAGCAAATCAGAGCAAATAACATAACCAAAGATTTATTTTCAAAATCAGCCAAAATTTAGAAAAAAGCCCGATTGTTAGCCCATGGTTTCAAATAGCCTTTCAATCCCCTCAGGACCGTTCAGGAAGCGATTTTAGACTACAATATGTCTAGAAAACGCATAAAATCACCAAAAAATCTCACCAAAAAATCAGCCTAAAATTGGAAAAATGCCTGATGGTTAGCCCATGGTTTCGGTAAAAATTGGCCCGAAATAAGCTTTCTGTCCCCTCAGGACCGTTCAGGGAGCAATTTTAGGCTATAATATGCCTAGAAAGCGCATAAAATCACCAAAAAATCTCACTTGAAAATCAGCCTAAAATTGGAAAAATGCTTGATGGTTAGCCCATGGTTTCGGTAAAAATTGGCCCGAAATAAATGGTTTCAAATAAGCTTTCTATCCCCTCAGGACCGTTCAGGGAGTAATTTTAGGCTATAATATGCCTAGAAAACGCATAAAGTCACCAAAAAATCTCACTTGAAAATCAACCAAAAATTGGAAAAAAGCCTGATGGTTAGCCCATGGTTTCGGTAAAAATTGGCCCGAAATAAACGGTTTCAAATAAGCTTTCTATCCCCTCAGGACCGTTCAGGGAGCAATTTTAGGCTATAATATGCCTAGAAAAGGCATAAAATCACCAAAAAATCTCACTTGAAAATCAACCAAAAATTGGAAAAAAGCCTGATGGTTAGCCCATGGTTTTGGTAGAAATTTGCCCAAGATAAATGGTCAAATAGACTTTCAGGGAGCAATTTTAGGCTATAATATGCCTAGAAAACGCATAAAGTCCCCAAGAAATCTCACTTGAAAATCAGCCTGAAATCGGAAAAATGCCTGATGGTTAGCTCGTGGTTTCGGTAAAAATTGGCCCGAAATAAACGGTTTCAAATAAGCTTTCTATCCCCTCAGGACCGTTCAGGGAGCAATTTTAGGCTATAATATGCCTAGAAAACGCATAAAATCACCAAAAAATCTCACTTGAAAATCAACCAAAATTTGGAAAAAAGCCTGATGGTTAGCCCATGGTTTTGGTAGAAATTTGCCCAAGATAAATGGTCAAAAAGACTTTCAGGGAGCAATTTTAGGCTACAATATGCCTAGAAAACGCATAAAATCACCAAAAAATCTCACTTGAAAATCAGCCTAAAATTGGAAAAATGCCTGATGGTTAGCCCATGGTTCCGGTAAAAATTGGCCCGAAATAAATGGTTTCAAATAAGCTTTCTATCCCCTCAGGACTGTTCAGGGAGCAATTTTAGGCTATAATATGCCTAGAAAACGCATAAAATCACCAAAAAATCTCACTTGAAAATCAGCCTAAAATTGGAAAAATGCCTGATGGTTAGCCCATGGTTCCGGTAAAAATTGCCCCGAAATAAATGGTTTCAAATAAGCTTTCTATCCCCTCAGGACTGTTCAGGGAGCAATTTTAGGCTACAATATGCCTAGAAAACGCATAAAATCGCATAATCAGATATTGTGCCCAATTCGCAAGTCATGACACCAGACAAAATACTGTCAAAGTCACTATAGGAAATTAGAGCAAATAAAATCATTAAAAGAGTTTTTCCTTTGAAATCAACTGACGGTAAGCCCGTGGTCTTTGGTAAAAATTGGCGTAAAAATGGTTTCAGATGGGTTTTAACATCTTTGGTAGAAATGATAAGAAAGTAATACTTCTGATATTTGGAAAGCTGGGGGCTAAGTGGATTAAATCATTTGCTGTAGACTTTTGATAATGAAACTTTGAGTCTGGTAAAGATGATACAAAAGTATTACCTCTATTTTCAAGAAAGCTATAGTTGATCGGACCGCAGTTCGAGTCTTCCTAAGGTTTCACTTTTGATTTCTAAGATTTATAATATTTGGTAAAAATGATTCTATATTTATGTCTTTTCATAAGAAAGCTTGTGTGGCCCAGTGGTTCAAGCGAAGTGCTTTAGATGCTCTGACCGTAGTTCGACTCCTCACAAGGTAAGACTTTTGACTTCTAAACTCTTAACAAAAATGATATCAACTTCAAACCTATTCTGTCGGTGAGCTCCGGGTGGTGTGCAGGCAGAGTGCTTGTATCACAGTCGAAGGGTCGAGGGTTCGATCCTGAGATATACGGTTGTATCCTGAAGCGAACCAAAATCCCCTTGACATTCCAAAAAGTGGCATTGGCTCCACAGGAATTGTCGAGAGGGGCGCCAGGGGTCGGGGGTCTCCCCTGGCGGCTCCCTGAGGAAAGAACCAAGGGGATTTTGACCAAATTTTGAAAATCACGAAAAAAAACATAACAAGTAAAGAAAGTAACTATATGAACTAATTGATATAACTAATAATCACCTTTTTCGCTAGTTTCTCTAGATACCCGTTGTAGTTTCTTTCGATTCTTTCGTTTGTTGAGATTACTGCACTTCTGTAGATTGCTTTCTGTTATTTCTCAGATTCATTATCTTTCAAGAAACTATAGTAAGAACTAACATAACTAATTATGAACTTCTTTAGCTAGTTTCTTCAGATTCTGTACTTTTTCAGTTGTTATTTACATTATTTCGATTCTTACTGTAGTTTCTATACTTACTTTCGATTCTTGTTATAGTTTCTTCAGATTCTTACTATACTGTAGTATACTATACTAAGAAACTGAAGAAAGTTACTTAGTTAGATTCTTAATATAGTTTCTTTAGAGATATCAGTTTCTGTAATCTACAGAAGTGCAGTAATGAAAATAATCTAAAGAAAATAATAGAAAGTAATCTGCAGAAGTGCTGTAATCTAGTATAGAAACTAGCTAAAGAAGTTCATATAGTGAATCGAAAGAAACTAACTAGCAAGAAAAGTGAAAGTTTCATTAGTTCGATATTTAGATTCAAAAAAGTACAGAATCGAAAAGAAACAAGCTAACAAGCAAGAAAAGATAATCATAGCTTGCATCAGATCAAACATATCATTTACTCACTTTTTCGTGATTTTCAAAATTTGTTCAAAATCCCTCTGCATCTTCCCTCAGGGAGCCGCCAGGGGAGACCCCCGACCCCTGGCGCCCCTCTCGACAATTCCTGTGGAGCCAATGCCACTTTTGGAATGTCAAGGGGATTTTGGTTTGCTTCAGGATACAACCGTATATCTCAGGATCGAACCCTCGACCCTTCGACTGTGATACAAGCACTCTGCCTGCACACCACCCGGAGCTCACCGACAGAATAGGTTTGAAGTTGATATCATTTTTGTTAAGAGGTGAGAAATCAAAAGTCTTACCTTGAGAGGAGTCGAACTACGGTCAGAGCATCTTAAAGTGCCCCTGACACGAAAATTTTTATCAGTGATATAGAATGAAAAAATGGCGAGGATTTCAAAAATCATATTTTTAATTACATTGAAAGGGGGCTTCCTTCCCATTTGGGGGGTCAAAGCCCGAAATTTAAGCTTTAAAAATGGCAAGAGGTCTGGGGACGAGACTACGTAAAGAGCAGGAATTGATTTTTTACAACAACAACTGCACATGTTGATTGGCGCCTTTTTCTTTGCAAGACTTTTGCACGAATATGTGATCTTTTGCTAAAAATCAGACCAAAGCTCTGGATGCGATTCAATCAAAGAAATAAATTGTAATGAGAAGGAAATGGTTTTGACGGTGTTTATAGACCGTACGAAAATGAGCCACTGTGGAAGCTGTAGCAGGTAAAAGACAATAGCAAGAAGACAGAGAGGCTCGATCCAAGACGGCCTAGCTTTACGAACCATCTCAGCAAGATTTGACGGTGAAGAATTGGTTAATTAACGTTAAACTATAATTATGTTAAACTATTTTTACTTTTTTGTCTATCATATTAATTATTTCTGGGCTTTAATGTGAAATTAGAGTTATCCGACATTGTTTTGGCAATAGATGCACAGCACGAAAATAGAACGAAAAATTATTCGGCCAAAATAAATCCTGTTTCCTGAACAGACTAATGACAATTTGTCCAGCACCAATTCCAGTTGAATCTTAGTTATTCATGATAGTTTGGTAATAGATAAGCACTTAAGTTATGAAAACCTCACTGAGCCCTAACCAAACCAAATTAATATCACATTTAGGCAACTTATTTTGAACCTAATTTATTATTTATCATCGGATCAGATATTGTACTATTAGAAACTGGACATGCATAATAAAGTAATACTGGACTACCAGATGACCTTTTAATTCTAGTTTCACCTAACAGCAATGCAACCGTAATTTTCTAGAATGGACAGGGACTTAATTATATGAAAAGGATTATGAAAAGGGCAGTTCAATAATTACATCATACTATGGGGTTGGGTTGTCCTTCCTGTTTTTAGTGTATAGTATATTCACTATAGAAACATGACTTGCAGGGATACAGGCATTATTTTTTATAAGCAATTGCTTTATAAGCGACTCAGTACTCGATATGACAAAAACTTAAGCAATTCCAGTTCTGGATGGAGGAATGCTAAGCAATTTGAAAATTATTGTTAAGATCCTATTGGCAATAAAAATCGTGCAGCAGCTACAGAGAAGTAGGTTTTAGTGGATATTAGTACCCCGGCGAACTTTTTTTATCCAAGATACCATTTACATTTGTTGTACAAAAACTTGTGAGATAGTATTCCAAGAAACAAATCTTCAAGTATAAAAAGCTAAGCAATTGCTAAGCAATTTTGAGTACTCAAATTGGCCCTCTAGCCAAGCAATTTTCAGTACTGAGCTCAAGCTGAAATTGCTTATAAAAAAATGCGTGTAAACTAGAAATTTAGATGTTTTTTGCAATTAAACTTCTGGGACCAAGGAGCATTTCAATTCCTTTCAAAGGGTGCGAGATTTCTCAAGAACAAAGGATTTCCAGTGATTCTCAAGAGATTTTGATTAAAACAATAATAATCAATCAACCGAGCGATTGTCTGGAAGACTGCATCGGATTTTCAGGGAGTGTTTACCCTGGTTTGGAACCAGACTTACTTTATTGTTGCTTAGAGTTTCACAGTAAGTGTGATATCATTATTGTGTATTGGATGTTTTTCGAACAAATTGCCGAGAAAGAGTGCCATTTTCTTTTCAATGCCCCCCTAAAATATCAAAAATTTAATGAATACCCAAAGCACTTGATAGGTAAAATGCACTATAAATATCTTTATAAGAAACTTAGCTGAAGCCTTAATACTAAAAGTTTCTTAAATTTTCTACTTTCTTTATTAAGGGAGGCACTTTTTTAAAACTTGGTAATTTTGATTCCCCTAAAAATGACATAAAAATTTGGGGGTAAGGCATCTTAGAATTTAAGGCATTTAAGAATCTAAGTTGCCAAAAACTTGAGTGGTAAGGTATCTTTTTCGATTTTCAGAATATGTTCTCTTTGACAGTTTCTTAAGAGTTTTTAAATTTGTTGAACAATTATACTTCTTGAACAATTTGTTTTTCTTCTATCTATTGTTTACTGCTGCCACTTTTACCTTTGAATCAAAATAGTATATCGTCGTAGAAAATCCAACAATCGAAAGCCCGGTCTAGTCTTATAGGCCTAGGCCTACACAATCAACCAACCGAGCGAGCAAAGATTGTGACAAGAAAGCAAGATGGTTACAATTTGATATTTATAGTCTCAAATGGATCAAATGCTTCGATTTCTTTATTATTTACATCGTTGTGTCTTTCAATTATGTTTTAACATGGAAAAACAAAACAGAGGAAAGAGCTTATGCGGCCTAAGTGAGGCCGGCATCCGGTCCCGCACTCATAGCTTTCAAACGCACATGAAAATGACATACGAGTGAAAATATAACGTGATAAATATCATTAATCACAAAAACAATATCGAATAGATTGAAATAAATTGCTAACATGAAAATGATAGCATTTACTGAACCAAAATTCACTGAAAATTGAAACCTTTGTCCATGCACTCAGTGCTAATCCGCCATTAGCAAGGTCAATGAGGAAAATGCTGCTCCTGCTCTTTACGTCACGAAGGAATTCTGACCGCGTTCAAATTTCGCCACATTTTTGGTCGACTAGGCACATCTAAAACTTAAATAACTTTTGTTGTATAATCTTTAGGAAAAAACGGTTTTCACTTTCGTTCTCAGCGTGCTTTTATTGATCTATTTCTTAAATAAAAATTTTCGTGTCAGGGACACTTTAAGCACTTCGCTTAACCTACTGGGCCACACAAGCTTTCTTAGTGAGAGACAATATTATTTTATCATTTCTATCAAATATTATAAATCAAAAGTCTTACCTTACGTGGAACCCTGCCACGGCCGGAACAATCAAAGCCCTTTGTTAACTCCATTCGGCCTTCTTAATAACCATGGTTTTTTAACATGCAGTTTTTACACAATATGTGCAGTTTTGAAACTAAGTGGTGCAATTCTAAAGAAAAAATTTTGAAGTTCTTGATACTTTAATGGTTAGGAATTATTTAAGGAACTATGAAAAAAGTTGATTAATGATTATGAAAATCACGTCAAAAAGGCCATTTGCAGCAATTTTCTTACCCTTCGGCAACAAACCCACAGCAAACATATTACTGCCTTTAAGCAGTCGTTAGTTTTGACGATAGTTGATGGATAGAAAATATTGATACGTGCTGCTGAGTTTATCTTGAGCATCTCAACATGAGATCAAATCATTAGATTTGTTTTGAACGTTAAATGGAAATTAAAAATGCAGCTTCAAAATCCTAATTGTGATATCTTTTTCAGGAAAAACACAGTAAAATAGCCAGAAATATCGGAAACATATCAAAGCGAACACATGGATTACTTAAGCTTTTCGTTTGACACTCAACAGGGCAATACGTCAGAAAGATCCATAAGTAATCCATTTGCTCGTTTCACTATGTTTCCGATATTTCTTGCTATTTTGAAGTTTTGTACCATTCAAAGACTGAAAAACACAGTACGTGATTTGATTTTACTTTCAAAAACTTTACAGAAAAGATAAATGTGAAATTCTTAATTTTGATTAAAAAATTCCCTGTCAATAATAAAGGTTTTACTTTAGCATCAAATTCTTATAACTTAATAAATCTTAACAATCATAAGTATTGCCCTTCGAGAGGAATAAAGCAGTATCATTTTTAACAAATATCATAAATCTTAGAAATCAAAAGTAACACCTTATGAAGATTCGAACTGCGGTCCGATCAACTACAGCGCTTGGTTTAGTCCACTTGGCCATCCAAGCTTTTTAAATGAAAGAGGTATTACTTTTTTATGATTTAAACCAAATATCATAGATCATAGAAAACAATAGTTTTGCCTTGAGAGGAGCCAAATTTTATCAATTTTACTGAACATTATAAATCTTAGAAATCGAAAGTGTTACTTTACGAAGACTCGAACTACGGCGCGAAAAATTGATAACCTTGGCTTAGTCTTAGCATTGTTTATCGAAAATAATGGTTTAGAAACCTATTGTTATACGTCTTTGTTTCATATTTGATGTTGAGCAGTACTTGAAAGTACACAACGTATGTCTTATCCTCTCTCTTTACTGTTAAACTGTTATATGTAAATATTGCCTACATAAATATGATGCTGAATATCATAAAATCTTTTCTAAATAACGAATCTTTCTGGCCAGGGGACCAAAAGAAGCGTTTTGGTATATTCGCTCAACCATGACCTTGTTGGCTAAAACAATTGCAAAACAAAAAAACTGTGCACTCTCAACTTACACAAAAAGATACAACAATAGGTTTCTAAACCATCTTTTTCGATAAACTATGGTCTTAGTATTGATAACTCACCCATCCAAGCTTTCCATACACTACAAATTTCATAAATCAATAGCCTTACGAGGAGTCAAACAACGGTGTGTTCAAGCAAAGCCCTTGGCTTAGTCCTCTTGCTCTCGGCCTTCCAAATTTTCTTCCGACAGGGGAGAAGGGCTAGCCCCTTATGAAAGCGCCTCCACTTAAAAGGAAATTTCCTTCTAGAACAAAACTAGCTCTATCGAAAGAAAAAGAAGGAAATTATATCTTTTTACATATCACAGCCCAAAACGGCTCCCTCACTTTTTTGAAAATATTATTTTTCAGCAAATTTGAACCAAAACCATGGACTAACCGTCGTGTTATTTTGGCCGATTTTATTTTTAGATGTGACTGTGTATTGGAGCACAAAACTGTGGCTTCATGACAGAAAAGACTAAGGAAAAATGAAAGCACTGTCATAGATTTGGTACGTTTTTCAGGTCCTATAAAAGCCTAAATCTTGGTTCAAGTAAAAATGAAAATTATTTTGAAAATGTTTATTTCTTGCAATCTTTTACCAAAAACCATGGCATTCATACGGGTTTACGGAATTCAAACGAATCCGTACGGAGATTATTGCATTTATGGAATCCATCCAATCTATCAGTACTTTTTTCAAAATCGCCTATTTTATCTCTCAAATTTCCTTTTTAAATGCTTTTTGAAACTTTTTCTCAGGAAACTCTATAACATACCGAAAGTTTTGACATGACTTCAGCAATCTCGTTCACTTGTACATTAGGAAATCTCATTTGGAGTAATATGCACTTACTTTCAAGATAGATTTAACAACATTACCTTTATATCTCTACAGGATGTATCCAGTCCCACAGAACAAACCGAGTATATATGCTATGAAACTAACAGTTTTCTTTAGTTTAGTCTCACATTGGTGACTTTTAACATCCAGATGATGCAGCTCTCGACCCCGTTGAAGAAGCACTGGCAGCTAAGTCTGATACTTTGCCATTTACCACCAGGTTCTGAATACACCCGGTTATACCAGATCTGCTGATTCTAGGAGAGCCTAAAAGTATACGAAAGTAGGTTGGCAGTTAACATATAAAACATTAAGCACAGTACCAAACAAGAGTAATGAACAAACAATGCTGGCATGTGTAGTAGGGGAGCAGCTTTAGTAGAAGGGGATCCGATTGGTTCTCTCGTTCTAAAGAACTATACCTGTCTTTTTGTTCTTAAGAACAAATTAGATATTCGAAAACACAGAGTGCTTCAGGGAATACCTAATATACGAATCAGCCTACAGTAGAGAGATCTTGTGGACTATCTTAAAGGAGAGGTTTAACTGAAGCTTCTGCATCACCTGCAATGTGAAGACTATTAGCCGTACGTATCCATTATTGGTCCTTAAAAACATGATACAGGCAGGGAATGCATTACCTAACGTCGCATGCTTGCTTTCAAGGGGGGGAAGGGGATATTCTGTAGCAGGACGACTTACCCTCTCAAGTTTACGCCATATGTCAATTACCGTAAAAACTCTATTAAGCCCCTCCTCTCTTTTAAGCCCCCCTCCCCCTCTTCATACAAGAAAGACTAAATAGTAAAATGTGATGATAGCTAATAAATGTGTTGCATCGTAATATTGTGGATTTATAACTTTACATGCTTGAGAGCAAAGAATCATTCTCCAAATCCTCTTTAAGAAGCCATAACTCTAATAAGCCCCCTCTGCAACTTCAAAAATTAAATAAGCCCCCCGGAGGCTTAATAGAGCTTTTATGGTGTGCTAATAATCTGTTATGTATTCCGTGTCTATCTATATTTGTGTTGTCATTTATGATTATTCAGTTTCACATCTCAATGCGAGTCTCGTGGCTTTGCAAACTTCTCTCGTTCACTACTCACAATAACAGGAATCAATGCTGTCATACTTCAATAATTAAGTATCTGGATATGCTGCTGAAGAGGTTTTACTGATTTGAACTTTTCGTCTACCCAAGGGCATAAGTTTTTGCAAAAATGGGTCAGGCAACGGTATCACATTTGGAAATAGAGCAGAAATTTTGTCTTGAATCTTCAAAAAAGAAGACGGTTACAAGGAAACTCCCCAACCTTCCTGAGAATTCTCAGAATTAAACCTAACAATATCGAGCGTGTTTAACTAGCCGAAGGTATCGTTTTTTGTACAAGCTGGTCCAGCCAAGGGTTCTGTTTAGCGTGAAAATCATTCAAGCCAACGATTTCTAGTTCAATTTCAATTTGAGAATACCAGATATAACATACCTTTACCAAGTAAAGAGCCAGTTACTGGTGAAGGAGTAAATAAGGCAGATACACTCGTTATACTCGTGGTGGTGTTCACTGTCATCGTGTAGTTAGACTGAAGTATTGTAACTGCTACCGTATGAAAGACGTTGTTACAAATTGCATACGACGAATTCGGGGCCTTGCTTGCAGCTAGATTCGGATCTGTCCAGATCAATCGATCCACATTTGCATTGGAAGAGAGGGACAAAATAATCTGAAAGAAAAACAGTGAAGTGATCATCTGAATTTCATGCAATAGCAATCAGCAGGGTTAGGGATAGCCTTCTTAGAGTTGGGGTTAGGGTAAGCGTTGAGGTTATGGTTTGGTAGGGTTAGAGATAAAGGGTTATGTAACAGTAAGGTCTAGGGTGAGAGTTAGTATAAGGGTAAGCGTGAGGGTAAGGGTTGAGCTTAGAGTTAGGGTTAAAGTAGGGTTACGGTTAGATTTCAGGTTGCACTTAGAGTTAGCGTTGGAGAAAGGAGATTTGTAATAAAGTACTGATATATTTAAGGTAGCGCTGGAATTTAAAAAGGGACTGCAAATAATTTCTAGATGGTACCTGTCTGGAAAATTGCTCAAGAAGCAAACTGGCGGACGCATTTCTTCCATACAAATGCCAAATGATCCCGTTTTGTTGTGAAGTTTTTCCAATTTTTGGCTGTTTTTGGAGGACTATGTTTGTGGATTTTATGTTTTTTCTGGCGCTATATTGCCAAATATTGATCCCTAAACAGTCCTGAATACATAAAAAGCCATTTTTGACCAAAACCATGGGCTTAACCATCAAGCTTTTACCTCTGGCTGATTTTGAAAAAATATTTTTGGATGATTCTATACGTTTTAAAGTTTATTATTATCCCTGAACAGTCCTGAAAATTCTAATCATATTAAATCAATTAGAAAATGGGGTGATGGAATGATTTGCAACAAATGAGGGTTGCTTGTGGAATGCGCTTTCACCAGCTTTATAGGATATCCTGGATTCGCAAACATATCCACATGGATATGATCTATAATTTAATGACTAGACGTTAGAATGAATGTGTAATATTCTCATTGTGTTTTTGTTGTGTTACAGTTATTCAGTACTAATAGTCATTGGAAACTTTGTATTATGGTACATTTGTAACTTTTTAACACATAATTTCAGCAATTCCAGCTAGAAAAGCTATCAAGTATCATTCTTACTTAGTCTAGCTTCTTGCATGACACGAATTAAATTGAAATTGAAATTTAGATTAGTTGATTTGTTTTCCCTACTTTGAGTATTAGCAGGCAGTCTATTTTGAATTGCAATCACAGAAGGAAATAGGTAAAGTTTTAATTCCCTGAAATCTAGACTAAAATGGCTACACGATTTTTTATAAGAAACCGGTTTATAAGAAACCTAGTATAAGGGCCCCAAAAATTTAAGAAACTTTTATTACTACATCAATATCTTTAAGAAACTCTGAAAAAATAAGAGGACTTCTGAGCCGGAAAGTAATATGTCAACAATGAGAAAAGAGGAAAATTCAGGATGAGTAATGGGAAATGGGTTTTGTTGCTGTTTTAGATAATTTGAGAAAGTACACAATGTTGTGTTGTCTTACTGTCGTATTAAAAACTTTGATACAAGAAATATGCGAAGGAAAGTGCAAAATTTGATGTTAAGTGCGTATCTACAAATAAGAAACTTTTAAGAAACTTTTAGTACTAGAAACTCGTGAAAAATTAAGAAACTTTTAGTACTAGGACCCAAGCTAGGTTTCTTATAACAAAAACGTGTAAGAGTAGACTCACAAATCAAAATTTCATACAGTGCGCCCAATAGTAAAAAAATACTTTCTTCTACCTTACAGTTTTTTCATTGATTCATTTAAGAAAATTATTATGTTTTGATTTACTGATCCGGGAAAAGTCGATCAGCGGCTTCAAATTCTGATTTGGCTGGGTCCTTCCAACTCCAAAGATTTCTTTTTCTGATCGCATTGGATCATTTCCATTCTACTTATGTCAGCCTTAAGTTTCTTCAAAAGAATTGTTAGATGCAAGATCAGGATATGATGAAAGCCCTACATATGGTATAGAATTGGTACGAGGATGTGCCGTAGATCATGTATCCTGTTTATCCATCCTTGCTTAGGGGGTTCATGACAAAATAAAAACCAGTCTGTAAAAGAATAATCTGTTCGCCTTCCCTAAACGGCGGGACTATTGCAGTTTAGCTGGCTGCAAATTCTCTTTAGTTGTGAACTTTGTGTTGTCAAATGTGTTATGAATTCAAATTTAAATAGGCCTACCTTTGTTTCAATTTCATCGTCATCTTTGACCAGCCTACATTCATTCTATGATAGGCTGCTGAAATTTGCCATTCGGAAGTTCACTGACGCTCCCCCTATTCTAATCGTATATCTAGATTCCAAAATTTAAAGAAAATCATCCTTCATGAACTAGAAAGTTCCTTGCAGATCAGCGTCAAATCGTCCGCCATTTCTAACAACAACAACAACCACAAAAAATTCGATGAGTACTCTTATCATCTGAACGTGTTGTTGTGTTGGATTTGTGTTGTAGTTGTGCTTAGAAGAATAACACTGGAGCGCACTTCTTACAAACAATTCCCTATGACACTGACGGTATCCCATCTTAACGAATGGCTGTTCTCCACATTTTTCTGTCATTGGCATCCTGGAAATCACTGTTTGGAATCATCCCACATTCTATCAGATAATTTCTTATTTGCAATAACGAGGGCCGGTATGGGTATTTTCGTGCAACGTTATCGGGATTTTCCATTCTTCGTGTTTCGTGTTTGAAACTTTATAATTCTCCGTGAATCGTTAGTGATGTTACCGTGATTCGTGATTCGTTCAGATCTTCAAAAGTTTGATATTCGTGATTCGATATTCATCCATTTCATTTTTCGTAAACCGTTCCTGGGACCCCCCCATACCGGCCCTCAATAACCACGTCAATCTAGGTCTTCCTTGTTTCCTTTTTGTAGGTTTTGAAGCAATGATAATGAAACTAACGAATTGCAGTGCAAGATCGCGAAGGCTTTGAAGCTGTGAGCCTCCTCCACATTTCTATCCTGAGTGGACTAATTATATAGGTCTCACCAATCATTAACCACTTTTTCTACTACACTGCTTATTGAATTATATTATGAATGGTATGTGCACTCTGTGTGAAATTCTGCATTTCTAAAAAGCACCGCTTTTTCATTGATGACATTTTACTTTGTGTTTCTCAGAATACGGTATTGCCTTATCAACGCACAGCCAGGAACAGTAAATCGGAAATAAATGATTGTTTCAAATTAATAGTAAATTACATCAAGTTCACTAATTACATTTACAAGTCAGAAATGTCCTACGAACTGTGAAATTGCAAAACTTTGACAAATCGTGAACTTTAATGAGTATCATCTGAAGCACTCCCTATTTTTACAATAGTCATTAACACTAAAGCTATATCTACCGGGTATCCCACAGAAAATATATTACAGATTGCATGAGGGCTTTTAACCTGTTTAAAATCAACATTATCAGTATGGCACTTGGCTTAAAATCAATTGGCACAGAGTTCATAGAAGTGGGAATCTCATCGGCAAATCTTTCAAGATGGGGACAATCTTTTCCTGTCAAATATCAAATAAATGGGTGTGAAATCTAATAAATCGCCTTTTTATTAAGATAGGTCGGATTTCAAGAGTTTCATGTTGGTTCTGTACCGTTGCAACAAAATTAGAACTTAGCTGATAATATTTTGAATCAATGTCTTCTTCAAATATCCAGAAATTAGTTTTTGCCAAATTGAGGAACATGGGATGGTGGGTACCAAAGCATTTAGTTTCTGAATAACCAAAATAAGAAATGTTATCAAACCAAAAAAGCAGAACAATTGTTGTCTCAACACATTGTTTTGTCCCAAGAATATCCAGAGGCCTACTTAATGGATATTCATTAAAATCAACAAAAATCCTGCAAAGAATTTTCTAGCTATAGATACACATAAGGGGATTTTATTGAATGATTTCGTTACTTTGTTATGTTGGCCGCATTGAAATCTCCCTGAATTTCAGTCGAATAGTCCGGTAATGCCGAATTCCTCCTTCACAATTGTGATGATTTTGTGTGCCTTCCTTTCTTCCAGTGTCGTCGTCTTGTACGTTGCTTCAAGCGTCAACGTCATCTTCCTCTGCAAAAAAAAGTTTGCCTTCAGATGGTTCGTGTCAACCGGGGATTGGCTCGTTCATCATGTCACAAAAGAGTCTGGAACGAGCACTCGATGTTTCCACAGACCAATGTTTAAAGTCAATCGCTTTAGTTTTTATCTTGAGGTGTAACTGACTCAGGTATCTTCAGAGTGGCTGCTTGATAATTGGTTCCTGCCTTTTGCTCACACATTTCATCAAGCCCTGTAGTTGATTATTGTTTTAGTCATTTCAGCCCTTGTTACTTATTGTCTTGCTGCTTATCGGAAAAATAATATAGCAAATAATTTTTAGAAGTATTATGGTTTGCTAGCTCTGCCATCTTTGCTGTCTAAAGCTCCTAAAGCTTCCGTCAAAACAGTCACATATTTGAACGGGTTCATGGAGTTGTTATCAGTAGATACTTACGACGAGTTTTTGAAGGTTTGGAACTTTAGTGACCGTCTCATAAGCGAGGGGTGTGCCTTTCTCTTGCTGTCGGTATGGGTTGCTTCGGGCCAAGTATTGCTGCAAAAACGTGAATCATTTAATTGAAGATCAAGGATGGCCTTTCAACAACCCCCAGGCTAATTGACTAATAAAACAATCATTACATGCTTCATACACTTTATCATTAGAAATATTCGCAAGGCAAGCCTCATCTGCATATATTTGTTTTATTTGCACAATAACGGTAGTGCTTGATTTAATGAAGTATAGAGCGTCGTAAGACTCAATGAAGAAGTTCTCGGTTACTCGTGGGCCCATGCTTCCTCATTCATCAGACAGACAATTTATTTGGTTCTATCTATAGATTCCTAATATCTACAAACATCGTAGTTATGCATGTGTGGAAGTACAGAGTGATATTAGTGAAGAATCGAGACAGAAGGCCAGTTCCCTGTTGATTTGAGAAATAATGCGATAGAAGAATTGGATTTCCTACCGGAACCACGTCTTTTCGAACATTTCTATTGCAACTGTCAGTCTGCAAATCCTGTAAAAAAGTATCTCAGATGAAAATAGCTGCAATACCAAAGGTAATGTGTCCATATAAGTATACCAGTATACTGTATCATAGATTCCCCCGAAACTTGACTCAGTTCAAGAAACAATTAGCAGAATACTAATTTGGCAATCAAATCCTTTCCATCATGAAAACCAGACCAGCTTTAATAAACCTGGAATGATATTAATTCTAAAAGATGGAACTGATTAAACATTATTGCTTTCACTGAGTTTAAATGCCGCAATTTTTTCGCAGAATATTATTGAGTTTTCCCTCGTGTTACCTTAGACGTTCGGATCGTATAGGTTGCAGTATTTTTTTATTCTAAATAGATAAATTTTACATTACAAAATAAAACATTACATTACAGAGACGATACCCTGTAATATTGCAACCCCCAAACTAGCAAACAATTATTGCAAGGGATCCATATGAGCCTAGTGCAGATAGCGGATTATTTTCATGTTATGTTTATTCTGGGTTAAGCATATATAAGATATCTTCAAAATCAATCACATTTGACGATCTTACCTCTGAAATATCGAATAGAATGACGTCACACTGAGTGGAATTTCCAATATTGACTACATGAAGTATCAGGTGGCAGACATTTGAGCAAACAGGTTCGAACCTAAGCTCAGCTTGAATTCCATTTTCGATCTCCAAACGCTGAGCAGCAGGAAGCCCTGTTAGAAAAGTACAGTTGGCATCTCTTTCAATAATTTCAGTTCCTCGTTTAATAGGTTGGATCAAAAAGCACCTTTTACCAGAAACAACATGCAAAATATGGAATGGTTTTCACGAAAAGGACAATAAAAATAATCAGACATCATTAAAATAGTTGGTACCATCCTCTTTCTAAAACTACCTGTTGCAACGATAGTTACTTACAGGAACGTAATCTCTGCAAAACGATTCTCCCTGTTTTTTCCGACAACCACCAAAATATGGCATGAAGAGAGCTGACATTCAATATTTGTAAAAAGCTAGCTCAACCATAAGGCTTTTTTTCCTTTCATACTAAACTGTAACTCTGTTTTAGTTCTACCTAATCAAATTTGTATTCATGAGATATCATTTCAAGCTACGAAAATAGTTCGAGTAAGCCCCGGAGTTTTTTTGGCCTTCTAGCATCTTGAGTTTTGTCCCTGTCGAGTTGTAGTTCAACTACCTCCATCGCTAATCCTTTTTCGTAAATATGATCACATTTCTAGGCTTGCTGACAACAGTAAGATGGAGGTGAATGGCTTACTCAAGGGAGGCCTAATCGAAGCATTACCGTATTTCATCACCAAATTTGAAAAGTGCATTAATAATCATCATGATTTGAAATAGTCTACTCACTGTGATGTTCGAACCAGCGCAAGGTAGGGTCTTTGCCGATGTCTTGTAACACAGGGTCACAAAGACTGAAGGCCTTGGTCGTCGACGAACGATATGTTGGACTCATTGTTTTTGTCTGAACATTCTGACCTGCTTCCTTTGAAACATCTGAAAAGCAATAGATAAAAAGCTGCATCGTACTCAAGTAAGTAACACCATTCCAAACGATTGACCCCCTGTCTGCTATTTTGCTGATATTCCTCCTGAACGTTGTATGGGTAAAACCCAGGGGGTTGTTTAAACCAACGGATAACCTTCGAGCTTATCAAATGGACTGGGGAGCTACACAGACAGGCAAAGCTTTCAAAATGGAACAAAACAATTGAAACACTTCTTTGACAGAAGTAGTTCGGTAGGTGACATTTCACAAATTTAGGATATCCATTAGTTCCACTATTGAGCCACTTTAGTATTCAGTGAAGCATAGGAGAACGACAGGACCTGATTCTTATAAATCTGACGTATTCTTTCTCTCAAAATATTGAATGATTAAACAAAATGAACAGAAGGGAGAATCTCACCCCGATGAACATCGAAAACTATGTCTTCAATCTTTTTGTTTTTGCTGATGTGCTTGACCAGATGCTTGACGTAAATCCCATTCTTGTCATGCGCACGCTCGAAGGCTTGAGACTGCGGACAGCTGCAAACAAACACAGCAGAATCAGGTCGACCGAGCTTTATGAGCAGACGCACTGAGTTCAGCAACATTTCTTGATATTTTAAAGATATTGAATAAAGTATAACCTTACTCTTTCGATTGCAAGCCTTGAAAGGGTTACATTTGAGACCTGATCCAGATTTTCAAGTTTTACTCACAGTGGAAAGAGCGCTCTGTAAACTCTACCAAAATAATCATGTTGTATGTGGTCACATCGAAAGTAGAGCCTCGAACAACTGAATAATGAGACCACACTCCGACAGAAAAAAGCCAGGGATATCTCGCCAACTAGAGGTTTAACAGGGCCGGATCCAGCACCCATAGAAAGGGGGGGCGTAACACACATATCAAAGGATAATGTAAGAGAAAGAGGGTATTATCAAGCCAACTGTATTGTTTTTCTACCAAAATAGGGTGGGCGTACGCCCCTTACGCCCCCCCTTGGATCCGGCCCTGTTTAAGAGAGCTCCTATGCAGGAATATTAGGATACAAACAAGCGTGCCTTGAAGTTTCTCAATACCTCGTCAACCCTGCACTTTTAAACATTAATTAGTTCATGATACTTAAATCCATCAAAGTATCGCAATGAAGAGATAGGTGATTAGGAGGCCCGATTCCAAACACCGATGCCAAACACCTTGACTTGAGTGAATTTGATGTTTTCTTTACGGTATTTTGTAATTTTCATAATTTCGCTAGGCCCTTATCGCCTGTATGAAGCGCGATGCCTAGGCCATAGCCCCTGGCCCATCAAAAACTGCCACGGCGTGAATAGCTCATGACGAGTTTGAGAATTGATTGACGGATGCAAAATAACTCGATTCTAACAGATTTGATAAATTCAAAATATTCAAGAAGTTGAAGTTTCACCGGTAAGATAAGGATTTACAAACTGTCTAGCTTAGAGAGTTCTAGAAACTTCTAAAATATCGAGAAACTTTTGGTAGCAGAACCTGAGCTAGGCTGCTGGCCTTCAAAAATGCAAAGTGATTTAGCTTAATCAGCTATTGTAAAATTTGTTAGCCTACTTTAGATAAATTGATGATGATGATAATGATGATGATGATGATGATGATGATGATGATGATGATGATGATGATGATGATGATGATGATGATGATGATGATGATGATGATGATGATGATGATGATGATGATGATGATGATGATGATGATGATGATGATATTGATGATGATGATGATGATGATGATGATGATGATATTGATGATGATGATGATGATGGTGATGATGATGATGGTGATGATGATGATGATGATGATGTGATGATGATGATGATGATGATGATGATGATGATGATGATGATGATGATGATGATGATGATGATGATGATGATGATGATGATGATAATGATGATGATGATGATGTGATGATGATGATGATGATGATGATGATGATGATGTGATGATGATGATGATGATGATGATGATGATGATGATGATGATGATGATGATGATGATGATGATGATGATGATGATGATGATGATGATGATGATGATGATGATGATGATGATGATGATGATGATGATGATGATGATGATGATGATACTTACGTTGCGTAACAAATTACGGACTGGGCACCTGCAATGAAGAAAGGGTCGAATTTTTTCACTTCAGCTTTTGTTTCACTTCCAGACCTGTAATAAGAAAAAATTTAGCAAAATCCCTGGAAATGAAAAAGTGCATCAATCTAACAATAGAAGTATCGAACGAAAAAGCCTTTCCGTTAACCATCCAGGATATATTCCAAATTATTCAATTAAATTTGAAATTCGCTTTCTCCTAAACGTCGAGAGCCGACTAACTTTCTAAGAAATGGTACTTTAACGGAATCCATTATTTTCAAAAAACAAGAATACAGAAATTATATATGATATCAAGCACAAAAATGTCTGCATAGCTCGTCTCAAGTCTCACTGACGACATGTATCCTGGCCATCGATCAAACCACGACCCTTCTCTAGCGTCCGAATGCAAATCTCAAAAATATTCAAAACCTTCCACTTTTGCCAACTACAGGTTTTAGAGAGGTACAAAAACGGAGCAGTTGATTCTAGAGACCCAGTGGTATTCACATAAACAATTTTAATGAAATCTAACATTTTCAAGTATTGTAGATTAAGCTATTTGTTTGGAATACAAAGTACGATAATCCCTGTAGCTGGGGGTTAGAATTCATTCCTTATATCCCTGGGTGTTCTTAGAAGCGACAAAGGGGTTGGCATCAGGAAGGCGGCATCCAGCCATAATACTTTGCTCCGAAACCAAAATCATTGATTTGTCAGGTGATCAATCCATGGACCGATCAACCTCTGCTTGCAGGGGAAGACGACCGGAATACAAATTCTGTTTGTGAGTGTTTCAGAACGACAAAACGAACTTACGGTGTGCGACAGACATCAAGGAACAGCACGTCCAGCTTGGTTTTAGACATCTGCATTTGCGACAAAATCTCATCCGCACAAACTGTGTTTTCTGGGGTCCAGTCTCGAGGAGTATCTACGGGCACAAGATATGTTTTGCCCCCTTCTTCGTAGCCGTGACCCCCAAAGTAGAAAATGCCATACATGCCCTCTGATATTCGCAGGAGCTCACAAAATCCCTCGATGGCCTTTTCCATTTCATCATGGTCCAAATCGACCAGGCAAAGAACCTTGAATCCCATGTCGTACAGAACGCTGGCGAGCGTCCTTGCGTCCTCGGCCGGGTGGACTAAGTCGTAATTTGGCAATCGTTTGTGGGTGTATTCTTGATTTCCAATGATAAGAGCCACTTTTCCAGTAGCTAACAAGAGAATCAATAGGGACAAAATTAGGGACCGAATTAGGGAATAGAATTCCATATCCAGGGCAAGTCATTTGAAAATTAATGAATGATTTATTGAAATTTGAATTACGGTGTGCTTTTGATTCCTGATAGAGCTACTAATAATCTACTCTTATCTAAAACAATATATATTGCAGGGTAGAAAATATAGCAGACCACGGCACCTATGCTCCCAAAAATGAATTTAGAAATCCCGAGAAAAAGGGTAAAAATGAGGAAAGGAGAGGAGGAAGAAAGAGTGGAAAGAAAGAAAGGAGGGGAAATGAGGGAGAACCTGAAAGAAAATGTAAAACTAGAAAAATTTTAGTTTCTAAAAAGACCTTGCTAAGTGATTTTTGACCATACCCCTTTTATTTATTTTGATATGCTCGAGGATATTAAAAGGTCGCAGATAGTAAAATATTTTTTCCATCCCTAACATGTTGATCAAAGCTTCAATGATTAATCATGGAACCTACCCAAGGGCTTGGAAGTAAACGATGTTAATATTTTCTCACCAGCTCAAATGATTAATAACCATTTTAACAGTTTGATGAAACAAAATGACTTACCGAACTGCTTGTCATTTTCATCTAGATGGAAAGAAAATGATATCAATAATTGCCAGTCAGCAACAGGCCATAAACCAACAATCTATTACATGCTATGTTATCACACAGTTATTCGTAATATGGTAAGTTTCTCATAATAATCACACAATATACAATGTGATTTGTTACTTTGGACTTGCTATTAGTCTCATTGGAATGGGGAGGGGGCAACGGCCCAGAGGTCAGGAGACATGTTGAATATTGTGGAAAGTAGAAAAAAAGTTTTTTCGGATGAAAACAGCTCAGTTTTTTCCTAAAATCGATGCTAAACCAATGCCTGAAACAATAATATAGGCTTTAGTAATGGAAAAGTCTTTGGATGGTACAAAACTTCAAAATAGCCAGAAATATCGGAGACATAGCAAAACGAACACATGGATTACTGAAGCTTTTTGTCTGACACTCAACAAAGAAATACGTCAGAAAGAGAAAAAAACAAAAACCTAACATATTCATATACCCAGATGTGGATTGAAATAGGCCAAAAGACTGTACGGCAACAAGAGCCACAATCTCGCACCTCTAAAACTAAAAGAACTCTAAAACATGACTCTGCTATAGGTCAAAATTTGCTCAACAACCCAGAACGGCTCAAGCCTAAAGTGGCAATCTTTTTTGAATAATCAGCAGAGCAAAGTCTACATTTCATTGAGGTATTGTGGAATCTGTCTACATAAAAACCAGGGATCCTGTATTACTGTAGACAGAAAGAGTTCTTTTTTGCCTAAGGACTCTTGAAAAAATCATATTGGTGAGCTCACTGTATCGTGGGTGTTGATTGGTTTTCCACACTATGCCAATCATTCACCTCTTTTCTGATAGGCCTATTTTGATCCACATCTGGGTATATAAATCTTTTAGGTTTTTGATTTTGTTCTCTTTCTTACGTATTACTCTGTTGAGTGTCAGGCGAAAAGCTTAAGTAGTCCATATGTTTGTTTTGCTATGTTTCCAATGTTTCTAGCCTAAGCTATGATTACTAGCCCTTACTACCGCTTACCACCCCTACCCCAACTGCTATAGAATATGCGAATACTTACTTATTGTTTCTTTTTATTGTAGTTTAATGATGTATAACACCAATATATTTGAGAAGTTGAGATTTACTATAAGCCAGTATCAATTTCATTACATACAAGGATGAGTACCTAACATAGAGTAATTCTTACCCAATCTTATCTCAGCAACTTTTGTTAACAGCTCCCCCTCAGCTCCAATAACCCGGCATGAGTAATAGCCTTCATCTTTAGCTTCAAATGCATTGAAAATCAGCTTACTTCGATTCTCTCCGGGCATTTCATTTCCGTTTTTCAGCCAGTAGTATTCAAGGTCTTCTCTATCATCTATTCCACACGAGAGCACAAAGTATTGGCCTGGCAGCACTGTCTGTGCCGGGAGTTGGTCGGTTACATGCAGATCTAAGAGAAAATGTTATGTTATTTCAGACTCCATTAATGTTATTGCATTGCTCTCACATGGATGGTAAGGGGAGGGTTAGAAAATTTGATGTTGAGATTATCGCAAAATATTGGGCAGACAAAACTGTCTGTGCTGAGAGTTGCTTGGTTATGCGCAAAGATCTAAGAGAAAATGTCATGTTATTCTAGAAGCCATTGATGTTATTGCATTGCTCTCACGCGCAAGGAAAAGGGGGGTTAGGATGTTTAGAAAAATATGATGTTGGGATCATCGCAAAATATTGGCCTGGCATAACTGTCTGTGTTTGGAGTTGGTTGGCTATGCAAAGAACGAAGAGAAAATGTAATTTTATTTCAGAGTTGCATTCCCAGGTCTGCTTTCATGAGGCAGTCACAGCACTCCAACCAGCTCTATCCTCATGTCTCCCCACGTTGTGCTGACTGCTCTCAGGTCCCTTTCCATGGTTTGCTCCCAATTCATCTTTGGGGGCCCTCTGCGTCTTTTGCAAACAGGATTCCATGGTGATTAGTAACCAGAGGGGGGATTGGGTATTTTATCTTCTAATCTTCTGATGGGATAGTTTCTGCCAGCTAAATAATTCATATACGGGCACAGGGGCAGTTTCTATAGTTAAACTAAACATAAATAAACATTTCCATCTTTAGGAGCAATCATGTTTAAAATCTTACTGCTGAAACCATTCACTGCCTCTATGTTTCTTCCATGGTCTATTCTTGGGATCTGATCAAGAGTGCCTGGAAGTAAAACAGAGGTTTGGGTAAGAGCAAATATTGTCAGGTTCTTAAAGGGATTTGACAATGAATCTGAAAATAATGCAACAACCATGTGAAGTAGCTCTCTCTCTCCATTGATGCAATTTCTGAATACAAGACTCACATTTAGGAGTGACTTCAACCCTGACAGTTTGAGAATATTCAACCCCAGAAGAGTTGGAAATCTTGCAGACATATTCGCCAGCATCATCTTCAGAGATCTCAGGGAAGATGAGCTCCTTGTCAATCCCTGTTTCCAACTCATCACAACCATCCTTGATCCACTGATAAGTAGGCTGGGGAAACCCTTTTGCCAAACACTTCAAACTCGTTTTTCTTCCTTCCTCAATGCAAATTGACTCCGGTTGCTTTTTTATCTTCACCGGTTCTGTAAGTAAATAACTTTTATCAAATATCAACGTAAGTTGCCAATTTCCCTGGTTTCATCACAAGACTCCCAGTGTGGCTCTTTAAGGAACCGCCAATGAAAAAACAATAGAACGTGGCAAAGATAAAAGAATCCCCAGGTTTTATACCGTGGAAGATGGAAGCTCTGCCATATTTATGCTACTAGATTTGATTAAATCAATCTGGTTGGATGAATAGATTTTACTTGATTGGAACTTAAAATTGATTGCTCATCCAAATAAGCTGCTCTACTTAAGTGCAACGTAAACAAGAAATCCAAGGCTGGTTCAATTGAACTGTTTCAGGGAGCTGATATTTTAGGATCTCAATCAGGCAATGATTCTGCATTACTTTTAATTCTTAATCTGTTACATGATAATTCATTTTAAGTAACGTAATGTTCCCATCTTTGCAACATTTTAAATGGATTCTCCCTAGAACTTATGCACTTGATGAGATTTCAAATAGAATGGAAGAAGCAAAAATATTAAAAAAAGGACACTACCATCTTCTTTCAACAGAAGCAAGGCCTCTTGGTGGTTCATGAGAGTTAGGTAACCAATCAGTTGTTTGACAGTCAAGAGCTGATGACCCAAGTCAGTTAGAAGGGCATATGCCGCGCTTCCGTCAGAAGATCTCCCCACTTGTTCCAGCTTTCCCACCTAAAAATCAACAGAAGTTTGAGGCCTAAAGGAAAACGAAGAACCAACGTTTGATGCACCATTCACGTTAATTGGGTCAGAAACTTCTCAAGAAATGAAGATTTGAACTTTAAATGACCTACTTCATTTCTGTTGTACATTCCTTCCGGCAAAACAGAAATGAGCTTTTTCCAATCTTTGTCCCCCGGAATGTCAAGCAAACTGGACAAATCCCTGTAAAATCGAAATGGTAATTTTCTGATCTCTGTCTTTGGGTCAGGCTTCGACATTTTGCTTGGATGTGTCTGGAAAAATTGAAAAAGTGTTACATTGCAATATACAGTCATTAAGAAAAAATTCAAACTTATCAAAATCAGAAAGAAGCAATTCATTAGAATATTTTTATGTAACAGCTCAAATTTTGCCGTTTATCCTGAATTGACAATAGTGCATTAAGATAGAAGAATAGAAAACAATGCATACGCATGTGAGCTCTCATCAAAAACTATCACACTTGACAGACCAGGGTTAATGCGTTTGCCAATGCGCAATCACGTGAATCAAAAAATCATGCCTGTTGTTGTGACACTTACCCTCCGCATCTGGAATGGAACGAGGCAGAATTCTTGCTCCATCTCAAACAAAGTGATAAATCCTTACAACCTCTAAATCTCCATCAAGATTAGCATACCTCCAGAATCAATATTTTAGAAACATGGTCGAAACCGTTCTTATTCAGAATACAAGAGTGAAAACGTATCCTGCGCAGCGCCCTACGGATACGAAAAGTACAACCATCTAGGTCGGGATTTCGTAATTCACAAAGAGACGAAATCGAAACAAACCTTTTCTTGAAGAACTTTTTCAAAACCCATTCTTGATGTATTTTAAACGATTGTGATATCGTCAGAATAATTGGCTACGAATACAGTGAGTTATCACAGCCTTTGGAATCAATTTGCTAAACCAACAGTCGAGCAAGAGCTGGGTTAATTTAGGCCTATTATACTTTCGTTTTAAGTTTCGTAATTCGACCACTGTGTCAATCACATAAAGCGTTCATACCTTGAGATTATTGGAGGACAATGTCAAATTTTCCTTGTTGGCTGCATAACAACGGATGAGGAACTTGTGGCTATGTATACATTAACAGCTTTATTTTATGAAAATAACTTCCTCTTTCGTTGAAAGGATTCCATTTCGTTTACTTTTTCCAAGGAAAGTGCCCAGCCCGAGGCTGATCACATGGAAGGGAGGCAAAATAAAAAGCCAGTGTCCAGGCCTTTTTTGAAGAAAATTCTATCGATGTGAAAAACAAAATTTTGTGAAACCAAGCCGCATATAATTTTCTTTTAAGTTGATAAGAACAAGTTAACAAATTAAAATATATTCAACAGAACAGCCACTGAATTTGCATGAATTGACAAAATACCAAATCTTTGCATTCAAATTTGTTTTTAAAGCAATCCTCAAAGCTGAATCCTCAAATCTGAAAAATCTAATCTATAAGCATAAGGGTGCTCCCACTCTCTGGTCTCTAATAGACGTCCCCCCTACACTGATTACATGAGCCGCAGTTATCGTTATTGATGAATTCGACGAACGCTCCGTAATAAGTCTAGTCCCCCCCCCCGATTATCAGTTTTTAGAAAATTTTCCACCCAGGACAATCTTATTCCAGCCCCCCTTTAATTAATTCTGGTAACGAGTTGCAAGCAAAACGAGAGTTACACTACAAATATCTATGAGATTGAGGGTTTTGAGTGAAATCCGTTTAATGGATTAGTTTGCAAATGTCAAGAAGAGCGAAATAGGTTGCAAAACAGAAAATCTAGTTTTTCTGAGAAAATCAGAATAAAGCCTGGTTTTTCTGAGAAAAACCTAGATTTTCTGAGGACAATCAGTAAAACCTAGTTTACCTGAGAACAACCTAGTTTTTCTGAGAAACGTGGTCTTTCTGTAGATAAATGAGATTTTTCTCAGAAAAACTAGGTTTTTCTAATTATGGTGCTTTTCGCCGATTTTCGCTTGCCGTAGCTGTAGTACAAGGATCATTTTTAATCGGTAAAATAAACACGCATTTTTTATAAGTAATTTCAGCTCAAACTCAATACTTAAAATTGCTTAACTGGAGGGTAACTTTGAGTACTCAAAATTGCTTAGCTTTTTTTACTTAGAAATTTGTTTTTTAGAATACTATCTCACAAGTTGTTGTACAACAAATGTCGTTGTATCTTGCATACAAAAGTGTCCCGCGGTACTAATACCCATTGTAACCTTTTTCTCTTCTTCTCTGTAGCTGTTGCATGATTTTCATTGAAAATTGGATCTTGGATCAGAACTAAAATTTTTGAATTGCTTAGCATTTCTCTATCCAGTACTAGAATTGCTTAAGTTTATATCTTGTTAAGTACTGACTTGCTTATAAAGCAGTTACTTATAAAAAAATACGTGTAGTCTTTTACGAAAAAAATGGGTGTAATTGATAACCATTCCATTGTTCTTCATAACGAGATGGATAACGCAGTCATCAGCTTCTAATGAGCATTGGGTAACATGGACATCAAGTTTTCAAGCCTTCATGGCAACCCTGCGTGTTATCCGCGTCGGATGAGCAGGATATGAAAAGCATTGTTTCCAGATATAAAAGACCTGACTTGTGTTTGCCCACATGGGACACTTTAAAGGCAACTTAATCCTCACGTTTGTCACGAAACGATATCTCCATAGCTACGAGCACTTGTTAGAACGAAAACACAAAATGTAAACCTGTAGCTGAGCTAGTCTGGAAAAAGGTTAGATTATAGAAAATTTGCTTCTTTTATAAATGCACATAAATAAGAACCATTAATTGATAAATATTAGTTGAAATCAGAAAAATGCCTTCGATGTACCAGATGGACGGCCCTCCACTATTGGCACAGACAGCAGTCAACAGCCATTACTATCAGACAGAATATCGACAGAGATACGAGGGAAGGCGAGAAGGACTAATTCACAACCGAGTCCCAACAGCTTTGAATGCCTGGAAACCAATTTCCCGACGCCCAGAAAGTTGTCATGCTATAAACCCTCCACGGCTTGCACCCCTGGACAACCCGTATACCGTCAGGCATATACCGACTTCGGAATCAGTGCGGAATTACAGGAGAATGCTACATTCGGAACAAGGATCTAGGAGATTCGACATGCAGGGACAACCATGGGAGGGAGGAGCATTCCAACGATCTAATACGGAACAAGGTTTGAGAACCAGCAGATTGGAGCTGCCTAGGCCCAAGTCTGAGATGACGAGATATGCAAAGACGTTTCCATATATCAGTTCGCAGTGCTTTTTCCACCCAGCCAACGAGTCAACGAGGAGGTATTTCGTGGTGGACAGAGATTGGGCATCAGAAAGTAAACAGTACCGAATCAAGAAAAACAACTTATTTGCATGAAAGTGTGCATCATTCTCAAAACAAATACATCAACTTCACAAAAACACTTAGGCCTACCACTCTCTCTTCTGCTGTTATTCTATAAATCATTCAGAACTCTTAAAGGACTCTTTCCTTTCTATTGATATCAAAGATCAATTGTAGGTACAGTAAAAACGCATACGTATAACAACCACTTATTGAGCCTTGATTCCAGATTCCTGATTTTGAGTATTTTTTCTTGCAGGATTTTAACTGCTCTGATCAAGTTAATTTGGCAGAATATAAGGCTTCTGTTCTTAGAAAATTGTTCTTATAAAAAAGAGTGTACCCCACAACTTCAGAGCATCCGCCCCTGAAATAATTTCAATCCTTCATCAATGCCCTGGCCAAAATAAACAGGTTGTTATAGACAGGTTTTTACAGTACATGCACTGCAAACTTGTTAATCAGCATCAAATCAATTAGACTAGGGTTGAAAGGAAAATTTCACAGACAATTTTTGGAAGAACTTCCAGAAACACCTTTTTCCCAATTACGTCATCCCTATAGACATTCATCTCGAAACAACCTAAGCCTCGACATGATGCGTAGCTAATCCCCAAAGCATGCATTGCTTCTAGCGACAAATTGAATTTCTTTGTGAGTTTGAAAGCAATGCATGCTTTGGGATTGTGCTCAACATCATGTCGAGGCTAAGGTTGTTTCAGGATGAATTTCTATAGAGATCACGTAATTGTGAAAGTGGTCTATTGGGAAATGTAAAATATTAAGAGGGCCAGGGCAACCACTTCACATTACTGATTGAAACAGTTGAGCTGGTTAAATCGAAGTTTACACGAGTCCTCAAACTAACCTTACACCATACTCTTCGTCTTCCAAAATCATATACTGTTCTTCAAAGTTGGATAGTCTTTCTGATGAACCAAACAACAGTAGAAGTTCAACACAAATATGATGACGTCAGTTGTGATGCGACTTTCCATTTGCCACTGGTTTCGGGAGCAATTCCATCAGCAACGAAAAATTCTAGAAAACAAAAAGAATGGTCAGTTCTAGGTAAATAGCCCCTGAAAATTGAGTTATCTGATGGGAAATACGTTTCCTAAGCTCATGTCAAGTAACACTACTAGGCTCTTCATGATAAAATCTACTGTCAAAACAGATAATCCTTCTCTTCTGATAATGAAATCTACTGTTTTCCAGACAGATTCTTTGATCAGTACAAAATTGTCTCTCAAAGATGTTAATGACTTGAGAGAAGAAACTCTGTCTCTTGAAACTATAATAGGCAGATGGCAGATGTGAAAAAGGCTTACCTCGATTGCAAGATATATGAGTCCCAAGTATGACGCAATGCCAACAGCCAAGAACAAGTCAAATAGGGCTGGCTTTACACTGAAATTAAAAGAGCAAAACTAACATTAAGAATATTCTATTCAAACTCCATTAAAAGGGCAATGGTGATAATAACGATTACAATAAGAGTACAATTCATGATAAGCTGGCTCCTTTGAGGTTCACTCAGTGTTCACACCTCTCGATATGACCTTTGCTTAAATAGGGATGAAACCACATCTCTCATTGCCCGATGATGGGAGACGAATCTCTCCCGAAACGTTGCCCCGCTTAATATCAAAGGCTTGTCATGATAAGTGGTAAGGTGACTATCATGTTGAATATTGTGTCAGAAACAGCCTTGATAAGACCAAATGTATTTACTCAGTACAATTCATATTTGTTGATGTCTTTCAGTGCTAGTAAGAGCAGCATAATCACAATTTAGAAAAAGTTACTCATTTGGTGTATCATTGCAAATAGTTTAGACAGGAGCTTATCTCTTGACAAATCATGTAGAGGAAAGTAAGACAATTTTTTGCAAGTTAAAGAGAGGACTAAAATTTTCATAAAACTGACATTTAATTCATATATATCACTAATTGCATTATATTTTAGTGATTAATTTGGTTAATAGTATCTGAAGCCCCAACCTCCTGGATTAATTGCAAAAAGTGCATTCAGCTTGCAAACTTGTGGAGTTTTGCAAGTTGTTAAAGATCCAACTAATAACGGTCTCTAAATTGGAAAAGTATTGGTAAGATTCGTGTGATTGGAAAAGCTCTAGCTTGAGTGCCAGATTTCCCAGTGGTGGAACCTCAGAGCACAGATTTAGACAAGTGGGCATTTGGAAATTATTAGAAATGCTTACTTGAAAACCGACATTTTTGCTTCAACACCATCATAGAAGATGAATTCCGGGTCCCTGTATAAAAAAAATACATTAATAAAAGAGGTTTAATTGATAAAAGGGGTTCCCATTAACAACACCCAAGGAAGAGTGTTTGGAAAAGGATCCATTCTCGGGCATCTGCTCCAAAAACGCAGGGCTCTACTACACTTGAAAAATACTGCTACACTTTTGAAGTGGTAACTGGAGATAAAGAAAATTAGTTTGAAAATATTAGCTACGATCAATTGCTTTAAATGCTTTTAGCCCCAGAAAACAGTGTTTACTTTTTAGATTCATTTAAAGAAAGAAGGTCCCCTTGAAAGGGCACACCCCTAAAATATTAGAAATTTTAGATTACTAAGCGTCTGAAGTTTTCTATTCTGCCTAATAAATCTTTTTATTGATCACCAAACATTGCCACAAATCAGGTTAAAGAAATTATTCTCTGCCTCATCGAGATCTGTGTTGGCCACGATTGAAATTAGCTGCAATGAAAGATCCAAAATTTACATCAGAAGGGGTAGGCTCTAGGTTCTTGTGATGAATGTGGGTAGCTTATTTACTATCCTTGGTCGTTTGGATTAATTTCGGATTTTCTTAAAACAATAAGATAGAATGACTCTCACTTACTTTTTATCTGCCCTTGCATTGACTCTTTTAACTTCCTTTAGATATTTTGACATTGACTGAAAATGTAAACAAAAATATATTTCAACTAATATTAAATCATTATAATCAAGCATAAACCTGAAACAGGTGATTTCAGCAATGGTTGTTGTTGTTATCCCCACTGGCATGGCTTAAGCATCACTCTAATTGAATGCCAAAGAGTATCAGACACATTGGGAGACATATACTCCAAAATCAAACATGGAATTCTTGTAAGAGTATGAGATAATGGAAAATAAAAAAGTTATACCTAGATGCAAATGGAAATGGGCCATTTGGAAAAGTGGCAAATAAAATGACTAAGTAGATCCTACAGACGGACTAGGTTCTTAAATTTTGTAACTTTTGGGTGCTTGTAACAATTGCTTGTAACAATTGCTTTTGGGTGCTTGTAACTTTTGGGTGCTTGTAAGGATTCTAGGGTGGTTAGCTGTCATCACAGGTTTCTAACAATGAAGGTATATAAGCAATAGTCTTTTACAACAAAATCCAAAGTTCTAGTTATTGGGAGTATTCCCGGAGATTATATTGGTAGTTCGTTATATTTCCAGGTTCTTTTCTGTGGGGTTTTACTGAAGTGCAAAAACGATTATGCCTCTGTTTTCTGATGGATCCATTTATATCTCACTGGCAGCCTATCGGTATAAAAACATGTATGGCCATAATGGCTTTACATCATGTAAATGCAAATAATTTCACAGGCTGCACCCAGCTTACAATCAATGAAGAATGCAAGAATAGTCGAGTTAATAGCAGCATGGTTTAAATATACCACTGCTCCGTTTGGTAAAGCAGACTAATCACGCATTACCTCTAAATCAGTGGATGCTGATGCATGTCATACAATTATTAACAGCATCATGGAAATAATGATGAAAATTGAATTCCTACTCAACTTTGCTGAGGAATACTCACTTCTTCTAATGCTTTGAGTGTGGAATGATCTCTAGTAATCAACTGAGCACTCCTGGCTTCTGAAGAGATCTGTTTGAGCCAAGATGATATAAACATCTTGTCAGGCTCCTAAAATATCAAAATTACATTATCATGAATCAAAAAAAAGTGTACATGTATGTCAATGCATCAGCATATCATGAATGGCACCCACAATAGATTAATGGAATAAATTTTGTTGGAATCATACCTTTAATTTTGCTGTATGTGAAGTGGCTCTTGAGTTATAAGCAGGCAGACATACATACATACAGTTCTGTTTTATATATATAGATATAGGCGAAGGGGTTGACAATGATATTGGGTAAACCTCAAAAAAGTTTAAAAAGATGTTCATGTCTTAGCTTCACAAATGCATGCAATAACAAAGATGTAATAAAAAGCAAGGAACAAACAAGAGGACCAAGGAGGTGAGAAAAACTGTCAACAATACCAAAAAATTAAGCTCCTTAGAATCGCATGGCAACATCTTGCAACTGATTGGTAAAATGCTTTGCATGGAGCGTTTCACACGAGTGATATCCCACTTATTCTCAGTAACACTTTCAGGGGGACAAGTGCAAAGTAAAGAGAATGAGGGGTGCTTGATTTCCCATAGCTTTGGCTCCAGTCAGAACCAAAACTGACTGGGAATTTGTGGCTATGGTTACGATGATACTGTAACATATAGATACAATTTGTTATATCTAAAACAACTCTTTAGGTATAGAAAGGTATGGACAGTAGGTACAGCCTTGCTTCTGTTACAGTCAACCAAAACATTTGGCCTAAAACAACATGCAGAATTCCAAAATTAGCATTGTTGTCTTGAGATTTTTTATGTTCATATCTTTTAAGTGACGCGATCGAATAACTCAAGGAATAAGTGACCTACTGCACTGTAGGGTTTAAGTATTGGAGAAAAAAAACTTAACTAGTCTAAAAATATGCAGGAATAGACCTCTCTCACAATCACGTCAGTTCTTTTGAAATTCATCTTGAAACAACCTTACCTTTGACATGACCTGTAGCTTAGTCCCAAACCACGCAATGCTTTAGAACTCACAGAGAATTTCCATTTGTTGCTAGAAGCAATGCATGCTTTGGGAACTAGCTAGACATCATGTCAAGATGGTTTTATTCAAGATGAATTTTTTTCAACTGTTTTTATTTTGAATGGGGTCTTTTGATTGATTCAGTGTGAAATTTTGCATATAAAACAGAACAGAACAAAGACTGTGGTGAGATTTGTGAACCAATTGGTATCAAAACTAGTTTGATGATAACAGATATAATAATACCATCTTCACTCCATGTGGACCTATGATTGAAATTGGCTTGGTCACTAAACAACTACCAGATTAGGATTGATTATCAAGCAGTTAGCCCACCAAAAATACATCATCAAAACTGTGCCCAATAAATCAGCAAATAAAAATGAAATTCAAGGAAACAAACATACCAGTGCCCCTGAAAAGACATCTAGATTCTTTGACGATGTCTGAAGGAAAGAGAAAACTTCTAAGCAATCAGAGTTTTCAAATAGAAAGGTTCATAATTCAGTTATTTTTGCGGGATTGAAAAAAGTCTTAAAGGGGAAGTTCGGTCAAAAAAAATATTCTCCAATTTCGCAGTAAATGTGTTCTAAAGTCGTTGTAGGATACAATTTTAACTCTTACCTTGTTCCCGGTGTCGATAATCCACTAATATCCGTTGCGAAAAGTCGCATGATTTTAGGCCGCCATTCTCGAAAATCTGAGCAAGAATGTTGTTGCTGTTTTTGACGTCATCACGGTCAAAAGAAAAAATCATGGGGTGAAACGCGTATTGCGGACAACACTTCTTATGATAATTCTGAATCTTTCTTTGTTTTTGTGACACAATATAATGTGTTAGAAATATGTTTTATCACTAGAAATAGATTAAAAACTGCAATATCAATAGAAATTACTCAAACTTCAACACAAAATGGCTGAAAAAAGTTGTGAAACTTTGAACGACTTATTTACGACTTAAACAAATAAGTAGCGACGAAAAAAGTTGTGATGAAGAATAATTAGAAGTTCATAATTACAGAGAATGTCTATTGGAAACCTCGAATTATCCATCGCAACAATGTATATGGGCAATACATTCACCCTTGGAATCAAAAACTTACAATAAAACATTTCATTTGTCGAAAAAATATAATACAAAACTACTTTGATATAGGGTATCTAATGAAAATCAAGCAGATAGCTTTTCCAGTTCGAAAACAGGGAATGGTATAAGAATGTTAGTAATTAACCTACTCTGTGGTCTCTAATAGACGGGGGAGGTTGGAATAGAAGGAGAGGTTGGAAAAATCTCAAAATAATTGATACGGAGGGGGGGGGCTGGAATAAGAATCTCCTGGGAGGAAGATTTTCAGAAAATTGTTAAAATGGGAACCTCTGTGAGAGACAGAATGTAGCGACAATAAGACGTTAAAGACATAGTGCAATAACTTTACTGATTTAACTTGAAATTCTCAATCTCATAGAATTTTGTAGTGAAACTCTTGTTTTGCTTGTAACTCGTTAGCAGAATTAATTAATAGGGGGGCTGGAATAAGAATGTCCTTGGTGGAAAATTTTCAGAAGATTAATAGGCGAAGGGCACGTCTATAAGAGACTAGAGAGTATTTGTTACAAGTGGTCATTCAATCTCCCCTAAGATTGTTTAACGCCGTTTCGAGGACTGGTCTTGTCAAGTAGACCAAACTGAAATTTCCCCACGATGAAAGTACTGTATTGGCTAAAGCTAGAATCAAATCTCCCACAATGGAGAATATGGGGCTAAACCAAGAATACATACACAACCCTTTTCAGACAACAAACTCTGGGATTGCACATGCAGTAAAGAACATTGTTGACTTATAAGTTTCCCTTTACTTTTGCCTAATGATACTTTACTTTTACTCCTATTGTTTTTCTCAGTCCAGATTAAATCATTCTCATTTCTATATATTTCTACTTAGAGGTATCTCTAAAAAATAGGATTGGTTGCCCCCAAACTTTCTTATATATTAATGTAAGGCAATTAAATAAATAATAATGTAAACTGCTTCTCCTTTGAATATGTTTCTTCAATTTTGTTGGTTTCTTGGCAGCAAAGACTCTTGGTATAACGTTATGTCTCCATTGCTTCGCATTTTTACCATAAACACACCATTCATCATTACCTATCTTTTCGTTCTCAAGCTCTTCTTCTTCGTCACAATTCAGGGAGTCCTCGCTTTGCTATCCAGGGAATCTTCGCTGTACATTTTCTTTTAATTTTCTCACTGGTTCCATATCCAAAGGTTTCGAACGAATTTAATGAAGAACTTCGTATTATTCTTCATTGGCACTTTCTTAGTTGCTACTAATTTGTTCAAATTCGTTCGAAGTTTCACAACTTCTTTTAGCCATTTTGTGTTGAAGTTTGAGTAATTTCTATTGATATTGCAGTTTTTAATCTATTTCTAGTAATAAAATATATTTTTGACACATTATATTGTGTCACAAAAACAAAGAAAGATTCAGAATTATCATAAGAAGTGTTGTCCGCAATACGCGTTTCACCCCATGATTTTTCCTTTTGACCGTGATGACGTCAAAAACAGCAACAACATTCTTGCTCAGATTTTCGAGAATGGCGGCCTAAAATCATGCGACTTTTCGCAACGGATATTAGTGGATTATCGACACCGGGAACAAGGTAAGAGTTAAAATTGTATCCTACAACGACTTTAGAACACATTTACTGCGAAATTGGAGAATATTTTTTTTGACCGAACTTCCCCTTTAATCTTAATTCAAATTGGCTCAGACTCAACTGGGCTAAAAAGACCCATTCACATAAAAGCATTTCTAGAAATTTCTTACCTCATTTTCATCCATATAAATACATTTTATCACTAAACTGTTAAGCATTGATTGAAAAGGGAATTGTTAAATTACCGCAAATTTCTGTGTTTACTAATTAGTCCGATGAGAAACAATCATGACAGTGGAAAAGAGCTTTATGCTCAGATCGTGCACAGCCAGTTCTACTTAAAATACCGCTATATAATGGTTGTCTAATGCTAGGTGCACCAGACACTTTAGATGAGCTAAATGGCATTCGTGCCACTTTTCTCAGCTACCTACTTCCTGTGTGCAGTAGCATTTTCAAATGATTTTGCAACTCATGAGCAGAAATCTTTATGTCAAAGTAGTTTGATATTTTTTGTCTTGTGGCAGGTCTCTCCTCGTGTGTGGGAAGTCTGAACATTTTATTCAACACTTGAGCAACATTACACGTGGGCTTGTGCAAGTGCGAAAGAACAGCGTTCAAGCAAAAAACATTTACCAAGACAACTAAATGACGTCTGCAGCTTGAGCTTCAAACAAATATGTAAACAAGATCATTATTGAAGAAAGGCTTCTTGATCTCTGACCAGATTATTCTCATCTCTATATGTTAAATCTACTGCATTCCATGCGGCATTTTGATTCAAATCTCCTGCCCAACAAGATGGTTATGTTGCTCTTGCATAAGCTCACGCGTAATGTTGCTCATGTCTTGAGAAAAATGCTCAGACTGCAGCATACGATGAGAAAACTGCCAAAGTGGCAAAAAATATCAAACTGGTTTGTTATTCAAGAGTTCTGTTCATGAGTTAAAATTATCTGAAAATGCTACTGCACACAGGAAGCAAATAGCTGAGCGAAGTCGCACAAATGCCATTTAACTGGCCAAAAATCTCTCGTATGCGCCTAGCATAATCCTTTTAAAACGAAAGACTCATCAATGTATTGAGAATTTCGTCTCACAAACAACCCATAAAAGCAGCATGTTCAGAATGAAAACAAATTAACCCCTTTGGGAAATTATCCTGTGAAATCAGCCATTTGAAAATATCTTATGACCTTTAAATCCTATGGTAAGTGAGATTTTCCTGGCCTTCTATTGAAACAAATATACCAATCACTCTTAATTACACTCTTCAAAACAAAAAAGGCAATGGAAAGAGAGTGAGGGGTGTTTCATTTTCCATAGCTTTGGCTCCAGGCAGAACAGGACCTGACTGGGAATTTGTGGCTATGGGTATAAAGGTTGATGCCAATGGAAGAAAATGTAAAATAAAAAGAAGTATTTAAGCCTAGGCAACAAATGAAACTGTATCTGTCTTTAAAACAATATATTGAGTCATTGATATCAGAAGGTTTACAATAATAGACCCCAGAACGTAAGCTACAATTGATTTGACAACTAAACAGGTTCCTTGCCTTGCCTATATCAAAAAAGTTCCTAAAAGACTTCATGGTAAAGGGACCTAGAGACAGTGTGCCAAAATGCTGGACGGTGCAAATAAGGAACGAAACCAATGATAATGGGGATCGTGCTGAGCATATGATGGAAACAATTGTAATAGACAATGGTAAGCATTTCCCTAATTCTGCCATTTTATAAGTTAACAGAATTCAATAGATGACAATATGACAGAGCTAAGCTAATGGAAGGGGAAATATCATAAAGAAAAGTAAAGCGATGGAATAAAAAATTACAAAATACCTTGCCAGTCAACTTGAAAATATGTCGGGCTAAGACTTCGGCAACAATTTTTATATTTCTATGCAAAACATCAACACTTGCTCTGAAAACAAATGAGTTTTGTTATTTCTATGGCTTATAATATCCACATAGGTATTATAGCATATGAACACTTCTATTTAAACTTAACTTTAGCTGGACTAAACATTCCTTGACTGGATGTCAGAAATTGAATAAAGTTGGAAACTAACTAGAGCAAGAAATCATGAGCCTTAACTCCATATAAAAACTAATTAAAAGCAAAGAGAAACATTTACCTGTTGTCAAAAACAGTTCTCTTCTCCAATTTCTCCGGAGATTCAAAATTTGATATTGTGCCAGCAGGAAGCCTCCGCAGTGAAAAACGTTCATGTTCCCAGGCCAAGGAATCTTGAGCTAAGTTAATCTTTTTATGAACAAGCCTGAAGGAAACTTCCGGATACATTTCTGAAACAACCTAAAATAATGTTGATGAATGATTATTCTGAAACAGACAACAAAATTCATTAATTTATTAATTATCCCAAATAGACAGTTGATTATTAGCTAACATTTTCACACTAAATTTCTATAGTTTAGGACAAACAAAATTTACAATTGTGCTAAATTTATCAAGCTCCATGTCAACAAAAGCAAAGAATTTATTAGTTAACTGAATGTGCCTCTCTTTCTAGCACATATGTTATAGAACAGTCTTTGGATGGTACAAAACTTAAAAACAGCTGAAAATACCTGAAACATAGCAGAACGAACACATAGATTACTTAAGCTTGTATAAATCAGTTAGGCTTCTGTTTGTTCTCTTTCTGACGTATTACTCTGTTGAGTGTCAGAAGAAAAGCTTAAGTAATCTATCAGTTTGTTTCGCTATGCTTCTGGTGTTTGGTAATTGGTAATATGGGGAAACATAATAATTATCAAAGTCTACAAGAAAGGATTTAGAAACACTAACCTTTTTCATTTCCTGTTTCAAAAGAGAAAGAAAAGGAAATTAGAAATCAATGAAAGAAAGAATATTATGAATCATAATTCTCAAGATTATCCAAGATCAAAAGAGGAATCAAAAACAAAGCTTGGTGACTAGAATTACGACAAACAAATTAGTAAAAACATTATTGCTTTTCAGTTTTCTGGTTCCTGTGCTTGAATTCTCTAAAAAGTCTTCAAAGTCTACTGATCTCAACAGTTCCGATTAAAAAAGGGTTGGTTTAAAATACCCCAATTACCCCTAGTCCTATCCCTGTGCTAAATACAATACATAATTTCAAATGAGAATAATGGGGTGTACCTCTGTGATTAAAAATGCAGCAGTTCCTTCTTTAGGAGGTTTAGAAACATGGAAGTTGATGCTATTTCCTTGTCCAAGCGAGTCCAGACATATGACATAGTCAACCTCGGACAGCAGGCTCATCTCTGCGAAGAAATCGGTCATTAATACTGAAGATTAAGCACTGAACTTCAACACTGAAGATTTGGCGGTGATCTATGGACTCCCTCAACCAAAGGTCTATATGCCGCAGTAGCTAGAAATAGGTTACTGTTTAAATTACAGCTATTTTTGTCTTCTTATCAGAGTGGAAGATAGTCCAGAACATCAAGCCAGGAAACCTTTGACAGATGTGGAGACTGAAGAAGATAATTGAGAGTCCTATAGGGGTTCCAGGGAACAGGGGAACATGCCCAAAATGAAAAGGGGACAAGTGAACATCGACAGCAAGCAGGGATCAAGAAGCACAAAAGATCAACATTTCTTCTTAGAACAATAAGGGAACGTTTGCAATTTCTATAAGGGAACAGGGGAACATGACCCTCCTATATGATCCTCATAATTCAATCACCAACCATGGCCATTAATGTTCTCTGCTGAATATTTAAAGCTAGACCTTGCTTGTCATTTGAGGTAGGTTGCTTTGCTCCACCTACTCCTAAAAGCCCTCCTTAACCACTTGATGCAATAGTTGGCCTTCTTGCTTATAGCAATTTGAAGGGAATTGCCCACCTCAATGTGCGCTCTTCAGAAGAATAACCGACTTATAAGGGGGGGTCACTAACTACCCACCTACCAAAAGTATCATGACAGTGGTGAGCTTACTCAAATATCAAATAGTTCAAGAGGTGTTAATTTACAATCAAAGCTTAATTCACTTAGAGACAGCGAAGATTTTTCTAACAAAAATGAAAGACAGTTTATCAAGACAAAATTTCAATGCTAATTATTGTTTTGCATCTAAACTGAAAAAGGGTTTATTTCAATTACAAGGATAATTTGACTATAATCCTAATGCATTGTTATTACTGGTGAAAAGCACAAAAGGCCCATGGAACAGGTCAACTTATCGAGTAGTGTGCCCCTAGTCCATGGCTTTTCATGGGATCACACCTAGTGACTCCTTTTGCCTTTTTCCTTAGAACTACAAAGAGCCTGCGAATTCCTTCCTCAAACTTTGTGGTAGGTCAGAAGGTTGAGGGAAGATAAGAGAAGGTAAGATTGAAGTCAAGACCATTTTAACACGGGTTGAATGATCCACTTTGATCCACTATAATAGAATAATAGAGTGAATGTGAAAATACATGTAATAGCTGTGCAAACTGCATAAAAAACATCAAAATACTAACCTGAAGCCTCTAGGTTCTCGTCTATGAATTTTCTGGTACCTTGGTAGTTAAACATCCCCCCACCAGATAAAAAGAATATTATATTGTATCTTTAATATGTTAAGGCTGACTTCAGAGAAAATAATTGTTAAGGATGGAGCAAATCAAAACCGGCTTGCTAGCCTTAATTCAAGTTTAGAATTGGAACAAAACAATATCTGCTCCAGTGACTGAGAAAAACAAAATTTGGAAGATGGTACTACATAGCTTAGCATTTGGCACACTGATTAGACTTTGTCTGGAGATCAGCAGACCTCCCATATTTTGTGATATATTGCTGAAAGTAAAAATGCTTTTTCTAATCCAATATCTAAAACTTTATCAAGATTCTTAACATAAATTTTTAAATTGAGACAGGAACAACGCAAGACGACACACACAGAAAAAACGTAGCTGGATTAAATATTTTATAGATATAAATGATGTCAATATTTCGCCCTGGCATACAGGGCTTCTTCAGGACTAAATTTACAAACGGATAAATGCGGGGCTATATACAAAATTTGAAAAGTTTTTACAGTGATATGGTTGGTTAGTACGTTATAATGGTGCTGCTGCGCAGAGGGTGGAGCGGTGGCAATGATTGTGGTGGGAGTAGTATAATAATAATGATAATTAAATAATGATAATAGAGTAAATGTATTGGAAAGCAGAGGAGTAGATTATGACTGTAAATAAAGATACAAAAATATAACTATAAATTATGGGTTAGATGTATAGATATGATTATAAATAATTAGCGGTCAGTCGTTCTGTTAAGTCCGTTGGGTGTCAGAGTGCTGGCCAAGTCAATCAGCTACGTTTTTCTGTGTGTGTCGTCTTGCGTTGTTCCTGTCTCAATTTATTTTACCCACTTCGCCGCAAGCATCCAAAGGATCCGGCACAAAGCCTAGTATTGTGGACTTCCTTCGTTTAAATAATTTTTTAAGTTCACACTGGTTAATGAAGGTTGATCAAATCAAACTACAAGCGAAAAATCAAAAGAAGTGTATCCATTGCTGTGTATAGGCTTTGAAAAGAAAAGGATACTTTCCATGTGTAGCACTTTGGGAATATAACCTGAAATGAAAAGGGAAATAAAAAGAATTCACAAAAATAATCATTCAAATAAGAGGTCAGTACCATTTTTAATTCTGATTACGTTAGTCCCCTTTTTGAGAACCATGTCATGAAGGGCCTACACTGCACAAAGAATCAAATACTTTTGAAATTACCATCTGGTTCATGACATAGGGTCTTAGGTTCAATTTCAGTATGCCAGAATATCAACAATCTTATTTCAATCATTTATTTATATCTTTTTGGCAATTTTCATGGGATCTATATACATTTTTATTGTCATCCATCCCTAATGATATTTCCATCCAATTTTTTTAGGGTTTCAAGCTTTTCCTGGCAATGTAACCAAATCACAAAATATTGCAGCTGAGTTTTTCATAGATCACAGAAATTTAGGACTACTTTCAGGATTCATTGAATCGCTTCCGGAATAAACCCCTTGGCTCAAAATGGCCAACAAACACTATTTACTTAATGCTTGGTTGCAATCACTGGCGTAGCTGCATTTGGTATATTCTGGGTGTACCTAAAAGCGTAGCGAAATGTTTGGAGAAATCAGGAGATCCAAAAATTTGATCTACATACTTTGAAAAGAGTCTTGCTAATTCAAGAAGTGCAACAGCACCACTGCCATTAGAATTTGTACCTTTTGATAATTTCTAGAAAATCAAAAATAAGGGTTGAAAAGCTAATTAGTGTAAAAACAAAAGAAACATAAACCCTATATGACCCATTGAAAATCTATAAGCTCTAACCCTTCTTTGTTCTTGTGAAATAATAGTTTTGATACAATCAGGCATCTAGACATATGCATGGCTATAACTTGCAAAACCAAAAACTGTATTTTTTCCCAGGTAAGGTGGTGAGGTCTTTTGAGAATTGAAATCGCTTTTTGAGAATCGATGATTATTCAAATTGGACAATCTTTTTGAATCTCACTTTACTTCCTATGGGTTAGTCTTTTCGACTTTTATCCTGAGATCAATAAAAGTTGTACCTAAGACATAGTGCTCTTATTTGTAAGTTATGAAAGAAATTATTTCAATGACCAAAAGGTTCCCAAAATATACGTGAGCCCTCCAGGAGAGGAAATAATAGGTGAAGTGGCAAATTCTGTTACTGCAAAAAATAAAAGAGTAGTAAAACTTTTGACGTAAATTTGAAACATGATCTTACAGGAATCAATCCAAAACTATCATAGTGGGCAACAATTGCAATAGTAGGTAACTGGTCTTCAAGACCTTGACCAGGCAGCTTTCCCTACAATAAACAAAATCATTTCTCATTAAACAAAGAGACTAATCTGCGACAGGAATAATCAAGTAGTTTAATTTATCTGGTGTAAAACTTAACTCGAGCTACCAACATATCATCATTATATGTGGCCTTTTACAACTGAATTTCTAAATCAGAATTTTGTTCGAGTTCTGCTTCTAAATAAATGGTTATATGATACACGTATTTTTTTTATAAGCAATTACTTTATAAGCAAGTCAGTACTCGACATGGCAAAAACTTCAGCAATTCCAGTACTGGATAGAGGAATGCTAAGTAATTTTGAAAATTCTAGTTCTGATCCAAATGTCAATGAAAATCGTAAAGCAGCTATAAATAAGTAGGTTATAGTGGATATCAGTACCCTGTCACGCTTTTGTAAGCAAGATACCATCAGCATTTGTTTTACAACAACTTTTGAGATAGTATTCTAAGAAACAAATCTTCAAATATAAAAAGCTAAGCAATTGCTAAGCAATTTGGAGTACTCAAATTTGCCCTCTAGCTAAGCAATTTTGAGTACTGAGCTCCCGCTGAAATTGCTTATAAAAAAATGCGCATATTCTGGTTCCCTTTCAGTAGCAAAGTAATTTGTTTACTCAGATTCACTGGGATATGATTGTTGCAAAGTTATCTTTCACTGGTCAGTATAATAAACTGATAATGACTTGTTGCTGAGCATTCATATACCTTTCTCAAAAGCACAATTCTTATCAAAGAAAAATTATGCAAAACATAAAAGAAAGGATAAAGTACAAATTGAAATATAAGCAACTCTGATAAAGGTATAGGTATCAAAGTTTGCATTTCTTCAACTTGCCTTGGCTGCGTCACTTTTGGCAGGGTAACATTGATTAAGTAAAGAGAATACCAATGAGAGTCCTAATGTCTATTTAAGAATTACAGTTTCTTTAAAGAACTTCAAAGCCTATCAAAAGTAGATTGAGCAGAGGAAAATACAGATTTGCGCTCGTTTCCTCATCTTTGCCTTTGGCTCTTGCAGTCAGTGGACTGCCGTAAAAGGGACATAAGGATCATAGACTTTAAGCTAGGTTAAAACAAGCGAGCTGAGATATATAAGATTTTATATAGAAGAGAAACAAGAAAGGAGACTTGCTCTCAGAAACTTTAAGTTACAGAGAGCCTGTCTCCTTTCTTGTTTCTCTTCTATATTGCTCTGTACTTTTGTACATCGAGCATTATGATGCGGCGTTAGAAAGCGCAATCGCTTAGAGATAAGATTTTATATTATTAACTCCTCAGTTCAGATTAATAATATCTTTCATGGTTTATGTTATAATCAATTTATGAAATCAAACAGATGCAAGGTGCCAAGTTTTCTCGTCCTGGTAAGGCTGCAGCAGTTACCTGTGTTGCAAAAAGCAGTTTGATCTGATAATACTGAAATTTATTTCTTGATTTACAGGATTGCATCTCTTAACTCTGATAATTTGCGTTGTCATATCTTTGCTTTAGGGGGGAAAGAAAACTGCAAACAACAAGACATTGACCTAAACCTTTTTCATTGAGCAACAGGCCCTGAAATGAGCAAAAGTTAGGTGCTTGGTTGATCAAGCTCCTCAATTCACTGAGGCGCTTGATCAAGCTCCTAGATCATTTTTGTCTTTGTGGGAAACCAAATGGTAAGTTCTGGAAAAACGAGCCATGGTTATTGTTTTTCAGAAAAACTGCAGCTAAAATAGAATCAATCATTGAAAAAGAATCAAACAACATAAACTGAAACAACAAGAATATACAGTACATCATCAATAGTAACACTTCAACTGTATTACAAACAGTATTTACAACAGTGAATCATCAACTGTATATTCTTCAAAATGAACTAAACATTTACAATCTCTTCAGTCAAGTAACTTAGTCAATAAACTTTGAAATGTTCTCACTAACATTACAACGAAAATGAAACAAAATTTTACAATTCAAGAACAAAGAACATAAAAGATTTCCTGCAGAACTGTAATTTTTCTGTATCATAATGTCACAGTATCATATATCATCTGTCTCACTCTCTGATGAGACAACACTACTAATTCCATCAAACTCATTTTCACTGTCACTGGTGTTGTCACTGTCATTCCTTTTGTCACAAGTAACTTTTTGGATCTTTTCTGGTGGCTCTAATAGTTCAGTCTGTTTTAGGCGTCTCTTTTTCATGTAGGCATCAATTGCAACATCAATTATTTCTTGTCTTTCAGTGTCAGACCAGTTCTTATCATTTGCTGAAATGATCATCCTCTCTTCTAGTACTTCTTGGGAAGTGGATAGCCTATGATCTGATAACATCATGGTTAGAATAGAAAATCCCCTTTCAACAGAACTGTTTGATCCAGAAATTGTCAGTAGCAGTTTTGCTAGCAAACACATGTTAGGGAATTCATCCTTCCTCTTGCAAAGCAAGCTCCTCCAGATTGAAAAGGCAGATGTCTCTGGTGAAAAATACTTTGGAACAATCCTCTTTAAGCTCTTCCATTCTATTAGGGCCTGTTTTAGGAGAAATCCCTTGCTTTCCAGTGGCACTTGAAAATGGTTGCTGAGATCAACAATTTGTTGGTTTCCATATTCTTTGTTGTCATACTGCCAGTTCTGGGGATCAAGCCATTTCATATCTTGGTATACTTTTGATGAAAAGTCACTGAATCTATCTATGAGATTTTCTCTTAGTTTGATTGCAACAGCACCAATGGTGTCTGAAATCAAAAACTCAGCTCCATTCATTTGCATCCCACCAACAGTGACAGTAATGAATTCTTTATTTCTTTCCTTTCTCTTTTCATTCCCAGATTGTTGATACTCTCTTGACATAGAGGCTGTTGCATCTCCATCATTTGCCTCAAATGAAAAGTAAAGCAAATTGCTATCAATGGGCACATCATTGACTTCTTTCGCATTAGTTAACTCATCAAGTCCCTCCAAAGTAAGCAGAAGACTAGGTTGGATTTCACATGGCAACAAATCATTTCCTTCAAAAACTAGAGATATTGGGCTGATCTTATCAAGGAGGTCTAAGTAACTGCAGACATTGTAGAGAACCTTCACAGTCCTGAACTTTATCAAGAGGCCTCTAAGTTTCGCAATTGTCTCAGCTTTCTTTTTATTCTCTGCAATTACATTTTCATATGCAGTAATGAAGACTGGCCACATGTGGAGCAATCTTTGCAGCCCTCTTCTTCTGTGACTTACAAATCTTGTCCCTGTTATTTTTGGGAGGTTGTAGCATGTGATATTCATTGCTGCTGCAGTACGTGAAAGTGCTGCAGTAAGATCACTTGACCTTTTCAGAAGAGTTGCATTTGCTTGGTAAAATTGATCAACATCTTCAAATGGCTTCACTTTCATGGCATCCTTGACTGCCAGCTCAACTCTATGGTTTACACAATGGATAGTAAGTAGCCAAGGTCTTGTTGATTTGAGCTGAGTCAACACCCCTTGATAAATTCCAAAGTTTACGCTGGCACCATCAGCTGTAGCTGCAACCATTGACTTCAGGTAAGATTCCTCATCCAGGTGCATCTTCTCACAGAATACTTGGTCAATGGCTTTTTTAATGGAGTTGGCATTTGCTCCACCATAATCTGCCATTTCCAACAGAGACGAAACAAAATACACAGGAATACCATTCCTTTCTGTCCTTACTAAAATGAGCTCCTTCTCCTTTTTTGTCTTCCGGGCCTGGGAACCATCAGATAAAACTGACATGAAGTCGCTTGATCCTAGAATAACTGCTACTTTTTCACTTACAGCATCAGCAATATAGTGTATATATTCTTTGCAGGCATGACTGTCACTCTTTCCTTTTATGAGGCGAACGCCATTTTTACGTTGACATTTAATTAAGACTTCAAAGTGTTGGAGGGGCATCGTCGGAGTCACCGCAAGTTCGTACGCCGTTGTAAACATTTTTCGATATGCCTCTCTTGCAGCATTGTCAATTGAAGTGGTAATCTTGGTTTGATGAGCTCCTATTGCATCTTCAGATAGTCTTTGCTCAGATGTTGTTCCTTGCTCTGCCCAAATGGCAATCAAATGCGCTTTTCCGCTTAAATGCCGCATTACATTGCACTTTGCAACGTATGACGTCCCATCAACGTAGGCCAGCATTGCCCTTCGAGCAGGGCCTTTGCAAGTTGGATGTGATTGGATATCTTTCGAATGCTTCCGGCAAAGCTTGCACCAAACTCTCGTGACATGCTGCTTGTCATTGATAGTTTTGACATCATACCCAATTACATTCTCCTTCCCCCAGGATTTGAATGTTGACAGCTCTACCGTAGAGCCGGTAGAGCTTGCAGCCATTTTATTTCTTCTACACGTGCGTTACGCAAATCACCATAGCAATCAACACAGAAGCGAGGCAGCTTGATAATGGCGTATACAGCTTGGGAAGCGCTTGGAAACTTTACGATCGCAACAAAGAAGGGAAAGGAAGACAGTTTATCGCTCTTTTACAGAGATGATAGGAAGATCTGGGCTAAATTTTTATGTCCAACAAATTCACAAATTGTATTTACGGAGTATTAAGACAAAACACCTTTTGATCAGCGAGGCGCTCGATTAATCGAGCCAGTAGAATTTTCGAGGCGAGTGTGGAGGCGCTCGCGCTCGATCGAGCGCCTCTCATTTCAGGGCCTGTTGAGCAAACACGATGTCATTTGAAACATTTCCCCTATCTTACACCTGCAAGCCAGTCACTTTTTATATTAACTTCAAAAGAGGCACTCATTTGTAAGAGGCAGAACTTACCTGCAAGCTGATGATAGGGAAGTCAGTAAGTTGCTTTGATTCTGAAGCAGTAGAAACCAAGTGAAATGCATTGGCAGAAGAAACTGTTGTCATTGCTACAAAAAATCAAATGCCATTAAAAAGAGGACAATAATTTAGGCTACACGATTAATATAGAGAAAAAGAGAAAACGCAAATTGGAGTTCAAATTAGAAGAGTAACGTTAAGAAGAAGCTTTATATTTCTAATTTGGAGTAAATTTACGTATAACCTGCTAGCCTGAGGAAGACCAGGTGCCTTCTTTCCAGCAGGGGCACAGGACCCCCCGTTAAATGTTCCTTACAAAGAACAGTCGAGGGGGTTGTTTAGTCAAATGTAACTATTAGGGTTTTTAGAGGAATGGGCTGAATTTCTTTAACATTTCAACAGTTTTCTCTCTCTATAAGCCCTATTACGAACAAAATTAATCAAAATGGTCTGGTCGATTAGTTAAGAAGCTTAAGTGTTTGTTTCACCAAAGTGCTGGCGAGAGCCAAGAGAGATCACTCATGTCAAAAAAAAAGGTCGTGCTTATTTTGTCTTACTAAAATAATATTTTTTCAGGTGAGTTCTGAATTTATTTTCCTGTGGCCCCTATATCAGAAAATAATAGTACCCCCCCCCCCCACTCTTTCAGAAGACATAAAACTAGTCAGAAAATGCTAGATTTCCATTGTCTTCAAAAAATGTTGAATTTTTACTTGCAAAATCCCCCTGCCTGAGCTTCTAGCGCCCTTATTGGAAAAAACCTGTCGCCACTACTGGCATAAATACCATAGTGGTCAGGTTTAGGAAGTGATAGCAGGTTTACCTTTCAATGCAGACGAAGCTGTATCACTAGTAACCGAAGCGGTTATCTTCTCATACAACTCGATGAGATTTTCAGTTTCATATGCAAAGTATACTGGTATTGGCACCTCTGTTTCCAGAAACTGTACCTCCAGCTGCTGATAGTACTGAAAAAAAAGAAGATTGTGATATCATTCACTTGAAGGCAAATAACAGGCCTGGCAAAAAAGCAGGAGGACAATTTTTATCATGAATCTTCTGATTTGAAACATTAGCTGGAGGTTAGAGTCACATGTCACTCTCTTCTAGTATTAGGGAAGAGCAGAGAAATATCATGAGCTCTTCTCAAACACCAAGGCATGGTTCATGCTGAAGAAGACGGGTTACTGATACAGAAGTCAAGTCTTCATGAATCAAAACCAAGGAAAGAACATGAAGGTATGCATATAAAAAAGTCAAAAACAAATCAACGTAGTTGTTGGTTTCTATCAGCTCAGACCTGTTAGCTCCCTGGCTTTAATAGCTGCCGACCCTTCAGTATCAGAGAAAGCCTGATGACATGATCAGAAATTACAAAATATTTCACAGATTTGTTGATACTGACCCTGCTAAGTTCTTGAAGATAAATCAAAATAAAACAAGAGGTCATAGATCCAAAATAGAGTTGAATAAATGCAGGTTAGATGTTAGAGAGAACTTTTATTCTTAACATGTCAATTAGTGGAACTGCTTGCAAGTGAACATCGTCGATGCAAAGGCTGCCATAATTGTTAAAAAACTCTTTGACTACCTCATGAAAATTTGTTAAACTAGAGTGTAACTAGATCTATATTCAAGATCACTCAAACATGACTCTGCTATAGGTCAACATTTGCTCGACAATCCAGAGTGTGCTAAAGCCTACAGTGAGAATTGCGAATTATTGGCAGAGCAAGATCCACATTTCACTTAGGTATTTTGGAATCAGTCTACATAAAAACCAGGGATCCCCTATTGTGTAGACAGAAAGAGTTCGTTTTCGCCTTAGGACTCTTAAAGTAATCTTATTGGTCAGCTCACTGTATCGTGGGTGTTGATTGGTTTTCCTACACTATACCAATCATTCACCTCTTTTCTGATTGGCCTATTTCGATCCACATCCAGGTATATAATCAGTTAGGTTTCTGTTTCGTTCTCTTTCTGACGTATTACTCTGTTGAGTGTCAGACGAAAAGCTTAAGTAATCTATGTGTTTGTTTCATTATGATTCAGATATTTCTGGCTATACTGAAGTTCTGTACCATCCAAAGACTGTTCTAATAAGCATTTCCCTAAAGTTGATTTATACTTAACAAAATTGAGCACACTTACAGTTTACATATATTTCATTAGACAAATAAATTAAATGTTGCTTACTATCTTATCATCATCGGACAATTCTGGAAATTGCTTTGGTAGCAGAACAAGTAGGGCACTTAGGCCGTCATTTATGGCAACCTTTACACTATCTACAGAAATTTCTGACATCTTGGCAACAGCGCATCTTCTTGCAAGGTTCTTTGAAGAAAGAGGACGAGCCTCAAGATTAACAACTGCACTACGAGATCCTGAAAAACAATATTCTCTCAATTAATTGTGTTTCAAACTTTCAGTTGAAAATGAGTTTGAAACTGTTTCCAATCTGCCCCACCCTTTCAATAGATTGTCAGCCAGCAGTGAGGCAAGAGTTCAGGCAAAATAGACTTTGCTAAATCTTTGAATTGCTCATGGTTTATGCATTGGTTTCGGCTAATTTGAAACCCTACTTTCAAACCATGGCCGTTTTAGGGGGGCCAGGGGGGCCACGGCCCCAGGCCCCACGCTTTTGCTAGAAAAAAGGGGCCCCACACCTTTAATAAAATAAAAAAACGTAATGCTCGGACTTTGCAAAAATTTGAGTTGTTTAAGGTCTCTGTAAAGAAAACACAAAAAATAATATTAAGACCAAATTTTTACGGGGGGTAGGGGCCCCGCAAATTTTTTCGGTTCCAGGCCTCGCAGTCCCTAAAAGTTTTAGGCTAGAACCGCCACTGCTTTCAAATCTTGAGAAAAACATAAACATGAATTGAAATCACAGATCAACTTGCTAGGGGGGGGGATAGGGTAGGTAGGGTTCTAACAGTGTAATTGTCTGTCTTCATTTACTTAAAATATTTCACCAGGGTAGCCAATTGCCCTGGTAAATGACATGAGAAGGGACATCGCCCCCTCTAAATTATTGGACAGGGCAGTCAAGAGCCAGTACCGGGCCTTGAGTAATTTTAGTTCACAAAAAGTGGGCTTTATATAGAATCAAATTACCCATTCCAGTGAAAATTACAGCAGTATTGTATTGAAATCAACAGGGAAGTCTGTGCAGAGGAGATGATTCAATTTATCATTCTTAGGCAGCCATACTTACCATGTTTACTGCCATGCAGGTCAAACTGTTGCATTCGGAAAACTGGGAACTCCTGAATGCCACAGACGGGAGAGATTGACGAGGTCAGCAGGAGGAGAGGTACGAATAGAAGCAGACATATTGGAGTGGGCAGGCCTCGAAGGAAGTCGAGGAGGTCCGGAGTTTCACTCAACATGCTACTGACTACGATGTATTTCTTTTATTATCAGCTAGATCGACTTTGCGACAGAATAATTCACGAATTTCCTGGGAGATTGGCCCCACAAGGCTGCATGCGTCTGTCACCGAACAAACACGGACAGAAAGAATTAACTGGTGCCCAGTCTTCTCATCCAATCCTTCAGTTGTACTTTAAGTATCTCTCACGAATGTCTCGCACCTGCGCACTATCATTTTCCTCTAAAAGGAAATTTCCTTTTAGGTGAAAGCACTATCATTCAATTCTCTTACAGAGAAAGATTAGCCTGCGTCACAGACACTGTCCTTTGAAAAACTGTGGTGTCTTTACACTTCTGAAACTAAAGTGTTATATTCTGTGCACAGGCTAATGAATAATTCTTGAAAGTGAAAGCACTGTCGTTTCTATGTAGGCCTAACGTAACCGGTCCGCTTGGTGCGGCTTTAGCCCGACCAAGTCTATTGGGCTAAGTCACTCTTTCTTTAAAAATGCAATATTGTTCCATAAAAGATTAGATTTAAATCATTTTTGCGCAGGGGCGTGTTAGCCCGTCGGGATACCGAGCAATTTCCCGTTTGGCCCCTAAAAATTGCTTGTTTGTGGGGCCCTTCCATCCTTATAAGTCATCACCACTTGTTGGACACTAAACTTAATTTTCCACTTTATTGTTCCCAGCATGCCCCTTGCTCAAGCCTTGCTCTACGAGGCCTCGTTTCCCTGTGACGATTCTTCATCAATTAAACAGGAGTGATGTTAAGGACTGATGATCAGCGAAAATCAGGTTTTGTGACTTTGCTAAACCTTGGACTGTGTGTCAAAATACTAAGATAGGTTTATGCAGCCAGTTGTGTTTCATTTGGGGTCTGGGTTAGGGTTTAGGGATTCAGCAAGGACAATCTTTGATCGGCGTAAATCTTGTTTTATTTTCGTTCTCTTTCTAACGTAACGCTCCGATGAGTGTTTGAAGCAAAGTTTTGGTAGTTATTACGTTTTATTTACAATTCGTTTTGTCTCATTTTTGTTCTCTTTCTGACGTACTACTTTGATAGGTGTCAGAGGTAGAGCTTTGGCATTTATCATGTTTTATTTACAATTCATCTTGTGTTATTTTCGTTCTCTTTCTGAAGTATACTACTCTGATGAGTGTCAGATGCAAAGCTTTAGTAGTTACCATGTTTCATTTACCATTCGTTAGGTTTCGTTTTTGTTCTCTATCTGACGTACTACTCTAGTAGTCTTGGAAAGAAGAATTGCATTGATTTCTTTTTCGAAAGAAACTGGTAAAGGAATAAAAAATCAGCAATAAATTGTAAGACTTAAAACTAACTTTAGCTTTCATAGCCATAACTTTAGCTTTCTCCACCCTCTTCTCCGTCTCTTCCTCAATCGCCTTTGGTATTCATCTTCAACCATCTCCCTCAAGCTAATCTGTGCTTTTTGAAATGGTTTTGTGTATTCTGTGTTTCTTATTTCGATTTGGTTCTTTTCCATAGTCAATTGGATGTTTTCTGCTTCAAGATTCTTATTTTCTGCTTTGCCATATTGCTGGTCAACTCTTTATTCAAGGTAATATGATCTTCTTTTAACTTATTCTCTTCAACAAGATCTGCGAGAGTTTTAGAATTGTCTTCCTGCAATTTGCCAAGGTTGTTTTTCAGGCTAAGATATTTCATTTCGATTTCTTCACTTTCCTCTTTTCGTGCTCTCAAATCTTCCTCAAGATCCTCAGCCTTCTTCTTCAGTGCATTCCTTTCAATCTTCCTTTTTGAACAGAGTTCACCAAACTCTCTCTCTCTTTCGGCTTCTTTTGCCTCTTGCATCTTCTCCAACTTTTTCACATGTTCTTTAGCCTTTTGCTTTTCTTGCAATGCTTCGACAAGACCTTCGTTTAGTATATCATTCTCCATTTTCATTTTCTGGACTTCTTCATCAAATTTTGTCTTATTTTCCATTTCCATCTCATTCTGCAAATTCTTCATCTCTCAGTTCTGTTTGCAGCATCCTGTTATCTTTAACGGCCTCTTCTTGTTTCTCCTTAAATTCATCCATCTTCGCATTCAATTCAAGAGCTTGTTGCTGCAATGTTATATTGCCTTCCTCTGCAGTCTTCAATTTCTTTATTAAACTTTCCATCTCGCTCCTCATTTTCATTTCACTTTCATTCCTTAAGTGTTGCACACCTTTTAAAATTGCTTTGTTTGCTAAATCTGTGGCCATCTGCTCAATTTCTTCTTCTAACAAATCGTCATCACTTTCCTCCAAGTCAATCGTTTCCATTTTCATCTCCTTCCCTTCAGCTTCCTTCCCATCCTCTATCTCAAGCACATTATCTTCAGCCATATCTCCCTTTCTTTTTCCATCGACTGCATCATGGGTATTTCGCGATCCCATAATCCCATTGATTGACTGTATCTGTGGCTGCGTCATCTCAAGCCCAGAATCCTTTTCTCCTGGGTTGAAGATAATGCTTTGATCAGATGCAATTAGCTTTAAAGGGTACTCAGATGACGTGGTAAGCGTCATTTTTTCTCTTTGATTGGTCAAATTTTTCCGATGCATCAGCTGCACTATCTCGTTCTTTTCATCAAGTTTTCTCTGTAGCACCAACATCTCAAACAAAATTTGATCAAAGTGTATTTTGAGATACTTGATAAAAGAAAACGAAGATCTGTAAATTATCATTATCTGGGTTGAAATTGTGTACCAGATTTACCTGAAAAACAGTATGAACAGTTTTTTGGTTACTGGCAATAGTTCAGAGAGTCTTTTAGAAATTTCTAGATGTATGGGTATCTTTTTAGAACTTTTGTTTTTTAATTAGTAGCTAAAATAATTAACTAATTAAGATAATTGATAAATGAAACATGGTATGTACGAAAGCTTTTTGTCTGGCACTAATAGAGCTTCAGTTGTTGTCATATCATGGTTTTTGTTTTTATTTGTATATATATATGGAAAACTCCGATTGGTCTATTCAATAATTCAAATGCTCTGATTGATTGTATTAAGACTAAACCAGTTTTCCCTCATCGTTTCCGAAGTTGTTAACTGAAATAGGGGAACCAACCTTATAGTTCTTGTCCTTCCTTTCCTTCTCTTTTTTGAGAAGTTTAACTTGCTCAATCAGTTAACTGTTCAATTCGATGAGTTTTTCCTTCGCAAAGGAAGCATCCTCTCTCCTTCTCTTCTCCTCGCTTATCTCACTCCGCACCCTGTCCAACTCTGCCCCCATGTCTGCTATCTGTTCGCGAACTTCTGCGGTTACATTCTGTGGCAGGCGAATACCTTCATTACGCTTGTGACGTCAGATGAGTGATATGCATCTTGCGCTCAATTTTGCGGGAATTTTGTTCTGAAAATGCAACAAGTTGCATCGCAGAGAATCTACAATCCTTGACATAAGGTCTTGAGACATCTTGAAAAATTTGACAATATTTCTAATATATGGCTTTCAATTAAGGATTAGAAAAATCCAGCTTCCGCTGCCCCCAAATCAATGTTGATTCTAGTATCGTGTGTGACCTGAGGACCTTCAAACAACTTGGAAAATCGATTCAACATTGATTTGGGGGAGAAGGGGACCTTTTCTTGATGGTTAGTTGATTAAGTATGAAAATCTGTGCTTGTATCATACCTTATGGCGAGGATTGTATGACCCATTGTTATTCTTGAACCGGGCCAACTGTGTCTAGCTTTTGCCAAGCGCTGCCGGACCTGCCTTCTCTTTAAAAGAGAATTTCCTTGTTTAAGAGAAATTGTCGAATTCTAGTCAAACGCATTCTGCTAAGATTCTGATAGTAAGACAAACCAATTTTACGACTAAAGTTAAAGTACCTTGATTAATACTCAGTTCGTCCTTTCAGGTGTACTACAGGCATCCATACTGACTTGAGTCTCAGAATGTATGTGATAAGATCTAAAGTAGAATGAACACATTAAAAAACTGACATGTTCTTCTGTGACTCTGAGTTTCGTGCTTACGCACTCATCAGACAGACTATACATAATGACAAAAAGATTTTGTATAGTCTGTCTGATGAGTGCGTAAGCACGAAACTCAGAGTCACAGAAGAACATGTCTGTTTTTTAATGTGTTCATTCTACTTTATGATTGCTCTATACTCAGGTATATCGAGCACTATAGCCAGGATAAGCATTCTCTTCTCGAGTTAGATGTGATAAGATCTAGACAGAATTCATTAAGCTGTCTAAAAGTGCGAATGCAATGTGACGGTTTATGAGTGAGAGCAAAGCAAGGAATTGTGAAAACACAATATGATATGCTAGAGGAAAATATCATTGCGACAAAAAGTCTAGGAAAGTAGCAGGGTCATTCGGCATTAATTGCATTGGTTGAATTTGCTGTTGTTGTTGTTGCTGCTGTTGTTGTTGCTGCTGTTGCTGTTGCTGCTGTTGTTGTTGTTGCTGAGCAGCAGCAGCGTTTGCCAGAGCAACAGAAGCTGACTGTCTCTGTTGTTGTTGTTGTTGTTGTTGCTGTAGAAGAATCTGCTGCAGTTGCCACTGTTGT